>JAMJFZ010001042.1:9910000-11282500 GCA_026225945.1 Cricetomys ansorgei | reverse complement strand
CTGCCTTCTCATTTAAGAGTGAATCCAGCTGGGCCTGTCAATCACCTAACCAGGAGATTGCCTCTCAGGAAAGCTGATTCACCTGAAGATGTTACAGAGATGGGGGGGATAAGCCCCTTAATGAGGTAATGCATGCTTACTCCAGAAGCCCCTCCCTACCCCAGAAGCCCCTCCCTCAATTCAGCTGTTTACACAGGATCCTTACTGCTAAGGCTGGCTGCTTTCCTCATCTCTAACTCCAAAAATGTAACTTCTCCTTTTTCCCTGTCTCTGTTTTCTTTGGATGCTGGCCACATCCTCATCACTACTGCACTGATTCTCTGTACATTCTCACTCTTTCTCCTTCCACAGACCCAGTTTCTCGCCCACCCTCCCTTACCGAACCTGCCTACTCTCTTGAACCCTAACGCAAAAGGCACCTCATTCCCTCTCCTCTCCTCCATCTACCTCCTCCAGGCAGCCGTCAAGTTTACAGCTTGCTGGTCCTGTGGTTTACTCTCAAGCTCCAATAAAGTAGTCCTTGAGCTTCCCTCTGAGTCTATTTTAAGTTATTAATGAGACCAAGAACCCACAAAAGGAAACCCCAGTTTCCCCAGTGGCAGAAGCTGAGCCTCCTGAGGGCCTTTGGCCTCTCCTCGGCTCTGCCTTGCCTGTGGTCCCTCTGGGGACAAACTGATCGTGGAGATCCTAACATGAACACTTGCGTTTCGGCAGAGTCATCCTCATTCTCTGAGTCCAGTGCCTGGAGACTGATGCCTTCCTAGAAGAAGAAAAATTGTATATTCCATTAATTTAAGAGATTTTCCCCTCTCAGCTCAGCCTACTTGGCAGACTGCATAGAGAAGTAAGAGTAAACACAGCTCGAGATGCTATCTATAAAAGAGGCATTCTTTGAATCGCAGCTTATAAACAGAAGGCTGGGAAGATTGCTCTGAAACAAAGAGAGAGGGAGAGAGACAGAGAGAGGGAAATTGTACTTTTACATTATGCATGCCCCCCCAAACCCTTAAAGCTCTTACAACTTCCCCACCCCTGGGAAACTGAACTGAGAGGAAAGGCCCTATGCTCTTTGTGAGAGTTAACCCAGGGGCTAGGAGAACTCAGTGGCTGCCTTGTGGGCAAGAGGACCTGGCTTTGATCTCCAGGAGCCATGTTTAAAAGAAAAAAAGAAAAGAAAAGAAAAAGAAGCCAGGCATGGTGGTTCATGGTTGCAACTCCAATGCTGGGGAAGAGGAGGCAGTTCCCCAAGGCATTCTGGCCAGTCAGTCTGCTTACCTGGCAACTTCAGATCAGTGAGACTCTGCCTCTAAAACAGGGGTGGACAGAACCCAAGGACGTACCCATACACACAAATAAATGCACACCCACACACACGAGAGAGGGAGAGACAGAGAGGGAGAGACACACACACAGACAGGCACACACATACACATACATTGAGAGACAGAGATAGAGACAGACAGACACACATATACACACATACAGAGACAGCCACACACATACATACACAGAGAGAGAGACAGAGACAGACAGACAGACACATACACACACATACATATAGAGAGACAGGGACAGAGACAGACGGACAGACAGACAGAAACTCTGTTGTAGATGTTTATTTTTAGTTATGTTTAAAATAGTTGTTTGTGGCATTTGTATTGTCTGCAGGAGTTGGCTTTATGTGAATTTCTCATGATATGCACATGCTGTCAAAAGAACACCCGAGGACCTTAGGTATCAGTAAAAACCTCTGTGATGAGAAGCTCAGAGTTCCACCATCCAGGATGGCGCGTGCTCTGATAGTCTTTCTCTCTGCTGAGGTCTGGCAGGGTTTGCGCCTATGAAAGTGCCTCCATGTCTTCCTTGCAGGCTGACACTAGCTATCCACTATAAAACTCAAGCTCTTTCTGTTCAGTCCCAGTGCGGTCCTTCCGGGAACTCTTCAGTCCTCCTGCATTTGCTTCTCCTGTTATTTGGTGTGGACCCAAGAGAGGTGTGTGAAGTGTGCGTCCCTGTTTAGTGAGAACAGGCCCTGAGGCCCACACCAGACTTTTCTGACCTCTGTGGGAACAGCCTTCCTGGGCCCCTGTTTCTTGAAGATGTGCCAATATGTGCCAACTGATCCCCCCCCCCCCCGCCCCCGCCATGCTCACCTGGGCCCTCCTGTGAGGTAAGGTGACTGTCTCTTCTCAAGTGACCAGGAAGCTAACAGCTGAACCCCAATATCCATTCTTTATTTCTGCCATGGTAATTGACCAGGTAGTCAGGTAATCTGCTACCCTGGCTACCCTGTGGCCAGACACAGTCACTTGTTCTGACCTGTGAGATTTGAGGAGTGGTGTGTGGGTCTTTGGAATCACACTGACCTCTTTTCCTTCCTCCACCACAGGCGAGGAAGTAATGGGAGTAATGGCGGTGGGGAGCTAGCTGTTTTAGAGACTAGTGGTTGACAGCAGCGGCCCAGAAACAAAGGCACAAGACGGAAGACAATGGGGTCCCTGAAAATACCAGCGTCTACATCCTTTCGTAACATCATCTGAGCTCCCACTGGCCTCTGATGTAGTTGTCTGATTGGAATTTCCCCAGCAAGAGAAATCTGCTGATCTCTCTCCTACTTCACCACATTCAAGGATAGAGTCTCTCTTCTCTGACTCCTTCAATGGCCACAAACCCGTTACTAAGAATTGGGTATTTGGTGCTGACAGACAGTCACCATCCACAACTCGGCTCAAGAAAGAGCTGGAAATTCAAAATGGGGAATCACTTACCCCAGGCCCAATCCTATATTTGCAAGGATGGGACAAGGTTCAAATGAAGACTCCATCTCTTGCTTTCTCCCGCCTTCACTTCTTAACATCAGCTGCACCCACAACTGAGGATCTTCATATGTGAACACCCTGGCTCATGTTATTTATTTATTTTGAGACAGGGTCGTACTATGTAGTCCTGGATGGCTTATCACTCACTCTGTACACTAGGCTGTCCCACAACTCATAGAGATCTACCTGCCTCTGCCTCCATAGTGATATAATTAAAAGATTTGATCCCCATAGCGCCACCCCTCCCTGTAGGAGAAAACTGGACCTGCCACTGGACAGAACAAGGCCTGAGACCGGTGTGGACGGGCCCAGAGATGAGAAGAACCAGAGCAGCAACCTGCAGTCTGGGAGCCAATGGGATGCTGGGCTGGGAGGAGGGTTTGAAAGGGCTTCCCCTCCTGCAATAAACTGAGTCTGCTTTTGCCATTTACCTGACTCCAGGAGCCTGTGTGTCTTGGTCCTGTGCCAACTCTACACTCCCCATCCCCCCACCCTCCCACTCCCCACCCTCCGCAATCCGCCAAGAGGGTCCAGTGGATGGGCACAAACAACATCTGGCACAAAAACTTGGTCTATCTACCCATGCGGGCATGGGCATTGAGTATGCTTGACTCAGGGTCCGATTTTTCATGGCAACTGTTGGGGTTTTTTGGGGCCCTCATTTTTTGCCTTCTGCTGTGAGCGTTGCACCGAACAGCCCATCTCCTGGTCCCTTCCTGGTTCTCGGCACTGGTGTGTGCCCCTCGGCATTTCTTCATGCCCCTGTTCTGGTATCTCTGTGGTGAGTTACGCCCTTTCGGTAGTATTTCGAGGGGTTGGCCCCTACATGTTATGTGTTCTTTGCCCCTGTGAGAGGTGAGCGTAAGGTGCCGCCTCTTTCTTCTGTTTGTTGGTTGGTTTGTTCTGCTAGGTATACACACCCTTCCTTTCTCTTTGTTCATCTTTTCTCGTGTGTGTGTGTGTGTGTGTGTGTGTGTGTTGTGTGTGTGTGTGTCAAAAGCAAGGTTCCGATCCTCCGGGGGTGGGGGGCGAACGCTCTGGAGGTCTAAGAGTATCGCCAAACTAAACCTCCCACCCCAACTTGCTCCCCGGTGCTTGTGCCAGCCATGCTTGTGCTGGCTGGGCTTGGTGGCACACACTTGTGGTCCCAGAAACCGGGAAGGCTGAGAAGCTTGTGTGCCCCGCCGGGCATGGCGGCAAATGCCTTCAGTCTCAGATACCGGGGAGACTGATAGTGATCTCTCGGGAGCAGGGGACCACCAGATTGCCTAAGAAGCGGTGAACCAGCCCAAGTGGGAAACGGATCAGTAGTGGAATACACCTGCCGGACGGTCGTGAGGCTTCCGCATGCTGGGTTCCACTGGCAGAAACGGTAGAACTATATGGGAGGTGCCTCAGTGGCTGCAGGGCCTCTGCCCAGCGGGTTCTGGCGCCTGTGGCTCAGTTGGGCCTTGTGGGGGCCTGCAGGGACCTCAGAAACTGGGTGGGAAAGTGTGTGCAACCCTCGGTGGCTCCAGGGCCTCTGCCCAGCAGGCTCTAGCACCTACCGTCAGGCCTGGTGGGGGCCCGCAAGGACCTGGCGGGCTAGGCGGGAATGCTCACCTCCGGTGAGGTTCCTGGTGTGGGAAAGGGGCCCACCCCAGGCCCTGCAACTCTCTTTACTCCTTACAATTAACAGACTTAGATAAAGACGTTAGCGAGCAGTCAGAGAACCCTGCAGGTACTCATAGCTCTAAAAGGCCCAAACCACAGTCCGCCCAAAGAGGTGATTCGGGCCTGGCTCTCAGAAATCCGTGAGGCCTGTGTTTGTAATAATAATTGCTTGTGGTCACACTGGGTTCACAAAATTTTTCCTTGCTAAACTACAGCCTAAGAAGTTACACCTTTAATTTTGCTTCCAAGACAGTTATTCAAACTAAAAACTCATGTCTCTAATACATGGTCAGATTAAAAAGAAAGTTTTAGGTCTAAACACAAAGGCATGAGGGCTTGTACAATTGTTAAGACTTTATTAATGCTGGGCCCCAGGAGAGGGGATGTTTATTTTCTATTCACAGGACACCGGCATGACACCCTGAGCTCCGGATCCTCTGATACAACCCTGTGGAGAGCTCTGCCTTTTTTGCAGCCCGCCCACCTTGGTTCCCACAGAGTTGCAGAAAAAATAAAATTAACAAAAAGGGTGAATATGTGGGAGAAAACTGGACCTGCCACTGGACAGAACAAGGCCTGAGACCTGCGTGGACATGCCCAGAGTCGGACCTGCCTGGGCATGCCCAGAGATGAGAAGAGCCAGAGCAGCAACCTATGGTTGGCAGCCAATGGGACGCTGGGCTGGGAGGAGAGTTTAAAAGGGCTTCCCCTCCTCCAATAAACTGAGTCTGCCATTTGCCTGACTCCTGGAGCCTGTCTACCGCACCCCACCCCCACCCCCGTGGTGGTTGAGAAGCAACACCTCCCAGTCTTGGTCAGTGTTTAAACTCTGTCCTGCCTGCTTCTGGAAGAATCTTGCACAGAATGGAGTGATCCCTATGGTCTTACTAGGGGAAGGAAAAGCCCAGTGTGGACAGGTGTCAGAGGTCCAAACAGTATTATTGGCTGGTTACAGGATCTTGAAAGCCCATTCTACACATATTTTGTTTTTGAGTAGGGTTTTTGTTTGTTCATTTGGTTTTTTTGTTTTTGTTTGTTTGTTTTTTAAACAGGTTCTCGTTATGTAGCTTTGACTGGCCTAGAATTTGTTATGTAAACCAGGCTGGGCAGAAACTCAAGGAGATTCTCCTACTCTGCCTCCTTAGTGCTGAGATTAAAGGCACTTGCTGCCACACCTGGAAGGGGTTTTGTTTTGAGAAGGGTAGTCTCAAGCTCACTATGTAGCCAAGAATGACCTTGAGTTCCTGATCCTTCAGCTGGTACCTCCCAAATGCAGGGATTGCGAGTGGATGTCACCACACTGTTTTGACTTTGCACATTACACTGGTTGTCCAAAATGAATAGAAATATTTACACTATGGAAATTGGCATACACTGCAAATGCATTATGGAAATGGCACACCCCATGGCCAGAGAAAGGCCGATCAGAACCCACCGAGGCAGTTGTTCTCACATCAGAATATGTGGGGGGGGGGGGGTCTGCGACCTTCACAGGCAGCAGAGTGATGAGCCAGCTGAGAGAGGCAAGGCAACAGTTTGAAGAGCACAGTACTCCAGTGCTGATTCCAATTTCAGGAGTCTGATTCTGATTGGTTTATTTTAGACTTATTTAAACACAGCACAATATGGTGAAAACTATTCTTGTGATGCTTAATTCAATCCTGCATTCACAACAAAGCATACCTAAATCTCCTTGAGGAGCAAAGCAAGCTAAATACGGGTCAGATGAGACTACATTGAACTCTTTGTAAAGTCTCTGGTCACACTTACAGCGCAAAGGTCACTGTTAGGTCCTGCAAATAGCTCTGGTAGACGCTGAGATATATGTATGACCATACAAAGCAGTTTATTTCTGCGGAGCATATTCTGGCATGCCAGGGTCAACCAATAAAAAAACACACGGTGACTCTGAGATGCTGCTACGTGGACTTTTTAAAGAAAACAGACAGTGGCTCGGGGATCTCTCTGATTGGTCAGGATCTAAACACTGGATTGGCTCGTTACATCTCACGGGAAATGAGATCTCGAGGGAAGCGAAGAGCCAAGGTCAGGGCCACCCACCATAAGGGGCCGATGGTCCTCACTGTCACCAGACCAGAAAGCACATCTGCTCCAGCTTTCTGGGTGGAAAACAGGTTTTGCATTCCTTCCCTTGAAAGAACTGGTGCTTAACATTCCAATTTCCCCTAGTGCATGTCTGGGAGTGCAAAGGCCTCTGAGCCCCCTACAAGAATCCATTCAGAATGGGCAATCATTCTTCCATTAACATTTTTATCATTGCTGTTAGTAGTGTGTGAGGAGTGTGTGTGTGCGTGGATGCTCTCACACCGTGGCATGCCCGTGGAGGTCAGAGAATGGCATTCGGGGTCGGCTCTCTCCTTCCACGGAGTTCCGGGGATTGAACTCAGTTGCCAGGCTTCATCGCAAACTCTCTTACCTGCATGGCTGCTGAGCCATCTCTCTGGCTCCAAATAGGTCTTTTTAAAGGCTTCCTATATGACCCCAATGCAGAGGCAAAGTTACATACCAATGCTCTGAAATACCCCTTATCAAAATTTACACGGGATGAGGACATATCTCAGCAGGTGAGCCCCGAGGAGCCTGCACATAACCCCAGATTCAGCCCCAGCACTGGGAAAGTCTTTTCTTCTTGTAGGATATGTATGTATAAATTGCTTGATGACAGGCTATAGTTCAGTAAATCTGGATGGGGTTGATCTGGGACTGTGGATTCTCTCTCTCTCTCTCTCCGTGTGTATGTGTTTGTAAGATTTGAACTCAGGGCCATGCCCATCTATATAAGTACTCCACTACTTAGCTACACCCCCACCTGGACTCTGGATTCCTAACACATTCTTAGCTCCTACTCAGGTTGATACTCTATTGACTACGGTCCGAGAAGGTATGCCAAAATGTTGGGGCCACAGGGGCCTGAAGATCCTCCACCACTTTGTCAGCTATCAGGGATTCCTAACTGGAATTATCTTTCTCCATAAGCCCTGGCCTAAGCTACTTTTTTTTTTTTTTGAGTCTATTGTGACCTCTTTGTCCTACTGTGGGTCATGTGACACAAGCTTCCTTTGAAACATGGTGAGCCCCTCCCCCAAGCTGCCATCACCCTGAACAGATAATTTGGTGTTCCTTCTTTGTTAGGCTGGTGGAATGAAGGAAACTCACTTTCACAATCAAGCAGGTCTTCTAATTTGGTTTCTGTCGCTGTGATGAAATACGGACAGAAAGCAACTTTACTTCCACCTCTCAGTCCATCATGGAGGGAAGTCAGGGCAGGAACTCAAGGCAGGAACCTGAAGACAGGAACTGAAGCAGCTGCCACGAAGGATTGCTGCTTCTTGGCTTACTTTCTACTCTTGTTCAGCTTGCCATGGACCACCTGTCCGTGGTGGCACTGCCCACAGTGAGCTGGGCTCTCCTCAATCAATTAGTTAGAAATCAAGAAACATCCACAGACATGCCCACAGGCCAGTCTGATGAAGGCAATTCCTTAATTGCGGTTTCCTCTACCCAGATGTCAAGTTGACAACCAAGAATTGCCATCACAGTGCGTATTTTCCTAAACATGCCATTTCCCTCTGCCCTTGCCCACCACTCCCTTACACTCCCAGAATTCGGGTATACACATGCAGTAGCTCATTTTTCATATAGACTGTCCTTTCTTGTCGTATTAGCAAAGACTGAGACCTGCCCTGAGCAACTATGTGGGGTGAGAACAAAGCCGCACAGCGGAAGAGGACCTGCTAAGCCAGCACCTACCTAGTCCTTTCTTGTCATAAGCTGAGACCGCAGACTCTGGGCACACAGGAATCCCCTTAGAGCTAAAAACAGCGGTCGGTGTTGTGAAAGGGCACAGCCAGTCTAATGGATCACCCAGGTCTACCTGCGAGTTTCTGTTGCTTGAATCTTGAAATATGAAGCTCGTGCTTGTCTAGAGGGAGGTCTGGACAGAGGCACCCTGACTGAGAGGTCACAGATCCAAAGGGCTTCCTGAGATTGTGTGGTAAGTCCACATCCCTGGGCCAGTCCCTGCCCTGCATCAGAGACTGCCCTGCCCTGGGAGAGCCTAGTCTGCCAGATGTGGCTCTCAGTGAGGGGAGGCTACACTAATCTAAGCTGGCCGGGTGACTCTCAGTACTCTAAAACCCACACCACGCTATCTGACTGTGCACTCGCCAAGCTCAGCTCACAGAGGGTGAGTCCTGAATGAGGCCTCTCGGATGCTGGGTATGCAGAGGTTTTCTGCCCAGTGTACAACTTGGCATTTTCCCTCAGGCCGGACTCAGCAGTCAGTGCACCTCCCTGTGCAAAGGCCTGATGTTCTCAGGACACCCAGAAAGCTCCTTATCCTTCATCTCTGGAGTCACTCTAACTGGCTGAAGCCCCCACATCACTCTGTAAAATTTTTGAAGTGTCTCACAGCTACCTCCCACTCAGAATTGCTGTTCCCATGAAGTATGGATGCAGCTCATCCCCCACATTGAAAGAGCTGCTCCCCACCTCACTGGTCCTGCCCAAAGGTCACCATCACAATTCTGTCGTACATAACAGATTTTAGCTGCAGGTTTTGAGAGACAGTAGAGGGGATTTCAGTTATTGGCAGAGTGAATAAATGGTTTAAAATGGACTCTGTGCTGTTAGAAGGCAGAGTGTCATCTTCGCCTCAGCAAATGCCTCACTGGTCAGGGTTCACCCTTGGGTGTTGCACTCTCTCCAGAGCCCTCTTTTCTCCCTTTCAGGGGATCAGACCCACACTCAGCACCAGACAGGGAAGACAAGAATCTTGCAGCTTTGCCAGCTCATCTAATCCTTCCTTGATGGCATTGCTTTCCCAATCATTTCTGAGGTTTTGCTCTTTCACAGCCAACCAAATTCCATAATGACATAGCAATTCCATAGGCAGCCACCTGCACCAAGATCAATATTACTCCTGTGCTTTATTTACTTGTAGTGACTAGCAAAATAAATAATCAGGAATCTGGAAACAGGAGTTTGAAAACTCTGCTTCTGGGTTCAGCCCAAAGAATCGAAGGCAGTTATTCATGTGTGCGCCCATGTTCAAAGCAGCATCGGTCTCGACAACCCAACGGTGTGAAACACTGAGATGTCTACCAGCAAATGGGAAACCAAACACAGTGTATGTGACAACACAGAGGGGCCTTTAAGCCATGACGCTGGGTTGGAGAGACGGCTTTGTGGGAAAAGGTGCTGACTGTGCCAGCCGATCCCACAATGGAAGGAGAGAAGTGACCGTTGTAAGTTGTCCTCTGACCTATACACAAGGACTGCCGTCATGTGTACCTGCACACATACAGAGAGAGAGAGAGAGAGAGAGAGAGAGAGAGATAATAAATATCAGCTTCCCAGATACAGAGAGGTGAAACAGTGGTTGCCAGGAATTGAGAAGAAAGAGATGGGAACTAACTGTCGAGGGACCGTTTGGGTGCTAGTGATGGCTAGAGACAGTGGCTGCACCACACAGTATGAATGTGCTTAATGCCACTGAACCATGCACTTGGAGATGGAAAAAGAAAAAGAAAAAAAACCACTTAAGGATTGTTACGTTTATTTTTTTATCACAACCTAATCACACCTCATGAGGAGTTTGCATCCTTTTAGCCTCTACCCCCCGCAGGCAGGGGACCTCCACACACCTATCCTGGGGATCCCTAGATGGGGGCAGGTGGAGACAGAGGGGCCAGGAGGGCCAGCACAGAGGCTCTGTGGCACAGCTGTGCCTGGGCAGCAGAAGGGGCTGTTTTCCAGTCTGCCTCTCCTTGGGATGCAGTGTCAACACTTGCTCACAGGTTAGCGCCCTCCCCCCTAAAGACCCCAAATGCTTTGCTGCTTTCTGCTTTCACCTGTCTTTTGATGGAGTGGGAGCCAGCGCGCGCTCTCTCTCTCTGGGATTATTATTCACAACAAGCAGCAAGCGATTAATTGCAGCAGTTGAAATTTATTGTGTGCCTGCCTTAACTCAAAGCCAGCCTCTGCTGGATGTTTATTTTTCACCGTTGATGCATTGCGCATGGCAGCCCCAGAGCATCTGAATTTAGAGCACACACACCATTGCACGGCGTCCCTGCTGCCACCTTCCCCTGGCCTGACCTCCTGAAACCCACAGAGCTCAGCTGAGAGAATTCTTGATCACTGGCCTGTAGAAACAGTTGGGAGCAGAGGAAGGTTTGGGGTTTACGCCTGGTGCCTGTGGCTCGTGACTCAATTCATTTCAGGGACCCAGTCAATAAATCTTGACTAACCTGCCAGCACAGCCCAACCCCATGCCCCGGCTGTCAGAGAAACCACCAGAATCTGAGGCTGTCTCTCAGAATGAGCAGGAAGCACTCTGGCCTGTGTCCTCTTCAGGGCTCCACGGGGCATCATTCGTCTCCTCCAGCTCACAGCTCCTCTGCCTGCTTCACCCCACTTCGCCTTACCCTACTCCCCACCCCGCCAAGTGACTGCCTAGAGAGGACTGTGAGTGTTGCTGCCTAACAAGGCAGAACAAAGGCCCGCGTGCTCGAGCTGAGTGCCATTTGGAGGGCATGACAATTTCAGAGCACAAATGGAAAAAAGGAGAAAAAAAAAAAAAAAAAAGAGGAGCGAAAGAAGGCTTGAAATCTATAGCTGGCTTTTATCAAACCAGAACTTGTGGGTCTTGGCTGACAATCAGCCAGCAGCTCAAATCCACGAGGGACACTTCTCACGCGCAGCTTCTGGCCGGCTATTAGCTAGCAGCAGCCTTCTGACCCTTTTTCCAGGGAAGTAACAGCTGGCAGCTGGCAAGGGGGTTGGCAGAGTGGGCAGCTTTTGCATCTCTGGGAACGGATGTAAGATTGGCAGGAAAGAAGGCATTTGAAATATGACAATTATAAGTGTTTTCCACTTGCCTCTCTTTATTATGCGTTTGGATTCTGGCTCTGATTGCTAAAATGTATTGTGTGCTAAGGAGCTTTGATGTCTTCGTTCCCCCCCCCCCCCCATTTTCTAACCATAGATGTCCCAGCTTTTTCTCGGTGACTAACACCAGCCTGGATAATGATGGACTCTGTGAGTGTCTTCAACTCAGTTCTCTTTCAAGCAATTCTTAGTAGCAAAGATGATGGACAAATGGCTGTGAGACTGAGCTCAGGTGTGGGGCTGGTGACTAACGGAAACAGCTTTCATGCTCACTTGGGCCTGTTGGGCAAGATCTTGTGTGGTATCACAACACTAGGGAGAGATGAAAATTAGGATGGAGTGACGTGTAGCTGGATTAACTGCCAGTAGAACGGATAAAGACCAACTTAGCCTGTTTTCTTTCTTGTCTGTGCTAACTAGCTCTCCATCTTCTATCAGAAAGGGTAGGGGTGGGAGCATGCCATAGGAAGTCCTGGTAAGTGGCTGGCAGAGCAGAGAGGGGATAATACCTCTGGGGAGGGTGGAAGGACTTTTGTGACAGCCTCCTGCTTCCAAGGGCCTGCCCAGTGATGGTGCAGGCATTCTTTGTGTAACCCCACATAGGAGGACTGGGGTTCGGCAATCAATGGCTGTGAGGGAAGAGAGGACTTCCTATTTGCCATGTGAGTGCTTTTGAATGAACTGTTCTTAATCATGCAGATGCACTGATACAAAGATGTTAAGCTGGAAGGGACATTTGTGATCTTGTTCCGGCTCCATCCTTGCATCAGGACCACACGGGCCTTCCAAAGAGCGAACCGCTGTCCTGTGTTCAGAAGCCCCAGAGAGAGGCCACACCAGTCTTCCTATAATGGAGACTCTTCCTTGTCTGAAGGCTCTTGGACCTGAGCTTTCTTTGCAGTCAGATGGACAGTGCCCTGTCTGGAGGAGCTAGCGCATACTGAGGGACTCAGTCAGCCTTGCTAGGTGGGACTCGGCGTCTTATGGGGAGCACACTCTGATGTGTGAGTAAGAACTAAAGCAACAAAGGGAAATGTGTGGAGCTTATTGTGTGGAGCTTATCAAAGCGTGATTGCTGCTGCCTCACCAAGAAACTAGTATTTCACTCTCTTGCTGCTGCTGTTATGCCGACCCTGGGGAACCCAAGACATTTCCTGTGAAATAAAGGCTAACACTTAACTGTTCGTCAGCCCACGGCAAAATGTGAAGTAGGCAAAGTTCATTATTAGAGTTTTCCCGCCCTCTTGCTGGGTTTTTCTTCTTTACTATTTCCCAGCTCACCCCAAGGTATTTACTGTTCTCCAGTGCCAGGAAAACAACATAAACTACTTTATACTAAAGTGTCATTGATTCCCCGTGAATTCTGCCCCATTTGAATTCTATGTCTGTCTGGATTCAATCGAAAAGGACAGACTACACTGCAATTTGAACAGGCAGCATACAATACAAAGAATTATTCACTATAATAAGGGATTAAGCCAACAAAGAATTGGCTAATAAGAAGTAAAGAGAGGTCTAAAGGATATAAGAATGGCAGAAATAAACAGAACAACCCTTTAAAGCTGAGATGACAGCTTGAGGGCCAAGCTTGTTGGAGAGGGCACTGCCGTGGCACAACATGGCAGAGAAGACTCTGGGATGCCACAGTGGAGACACACATTAGAACTCTGTCCTCGGGGTGTCAAAAAGGCTGGTGGGATAGCTCACAGCAGGCGCTCTGCTGTACGATGTGAGGTAGGGGAAGTACCATGGGTCGCAAGCTGTGCCGGCCACTTCACAGCCTAGGCACTGGGGACACAGCTGGTGCCGCAGGAGCTGGAGAGCTGACGATGTGGCAAGAGTGGGGCGCTGGGTCTTTCCAGTGCCTTCTAGAAGCTGAAGAGCTCAGCGTCGTACTCACCGCAAAGCAAAATCGCTCAGAAAACATAGCTCCATTTTTGAAGAGCGGAGGGTAAGTATGGGGCTAAGAGGCAATGTACTGACAATTGGTGTGGTGCCTCGTGGATTGTGGATGCAGTGGGTCCTAGGGCGCTGGGAACCCCAGACTGAAATGACGAGCTGGGAGGATCCCTGGCCCCTCCCCTTTGCAGTCTATGTGCTGACACCCGGAGCCACAGCGGAACTCCACCCCCTTCAAGGGGCGGACGACGATTGGCAGAATTGCTTACCTAAAATACCTACCCCAGAATCCCTGTTTTAACCAATGCCTTTATCCCTGAATATCAAAAAGACCCTCCCTTGCATTAAACTAGAGAGAATGCTCCTCTGACGGCGTGTCCCTTGAGTTTCTGTTCTTGCTGGCTCTGGACTCCGATCAAAGGCAGTCAGCTGCTCGGTAAGAACCACGCACTCCCCACACAGCTTCCCACTTGGCACATATTTTAAAAGACAGGGGACCAGGTAATGGTTCAGTGAGTAAGAATGTTTGCTGTATAAGTGTGAGGACCTGAGTTCAAATCCCAGCACTACATAGAAAGAGCCAGGTATGGTCACATGTGCCTGTAACCCCAGCACCACTGGGCAATGACAGGCAGGTCTCTGCAGCTTTCTGGCTAGGTAGCCTAGCTAAAACAGCGAGCTTCATAAAAGAAGAAGGCAGACAGTGACAAGGACACCCGATGTCGTCCTCAGGCCTCTGCACACATGCATACGGATATGCACACACCCCAAAAATTAAAGGCAAAAATGAATTCAGTCAACAACACGAATTTCTACTAGCAAAGTTCCACAATAGGCTAAAGGAGAGCTTGGCCAGAAGTATGTACTCACGTGTGTGTGTGTGTGTGTGTGTGTGTGTGTGTGTGTGTGTGTTTTATATGCATGTGTGTGCGGAAGCTGAAAGATGATCTCAGGTGTCGTCCTCCTCAGAAACACCACCCGCCTCATGGAGACAAAGTCTCTCGTTAGCTGCAATGGCTAGCCCACCCCAGGGATCCTCCTATCTCTGCCTCCAGTGCTGGATTCAAAGAGAAGACTGGCATTTGCATATGAGTTCCGGAGAGTGAACTCAGGTCCTTATGCTTACAAAGCAAGTGCTTTGCCAACTACTCGGAACCTTTATACCTTAAAGGAGGCTCTGATGGCCCATGAGCCAGCGATGCAGGCAACATGAAGGTAGCAGATGGGATGGGATTATTATGTGTTGTTTTGAAGCAGGACAGACCTTAGACACTTAGCTCAAGTTCATTTCCAGGCCTAGATGACATTGGGGCCAACTAGGCCCCACTAACTTTATGTCTGCTTTAAACACGTGAGGAGACAGCATTCTCCGTGCCCTTTGCTCTAGAGCATGTAACAAATCGCAGGCACTGGAATGTGCGGAGGCATCTTCCGGATAGTTGTTGGCAGCTAGAGGAAGGCAGAGATCTGCTGAAGGACTACCAAGGAGGGTTAGGGATGGTGGTGTTGCGTGTTGGAAGTCTGGGTCATAGCCTATTGTAGAGAGACTCAGAATGGCTGCTCATCGCATCCGCCACATGGCTAAATTGTGAGAATGGCTAAATCCCTGAGAATGCTGGGATTTTTATAGCTGAAGCTAGTTTTGTACTAGGAAAATGAAAACTCAAGGATAATTTTAGCCTCGAACTTAACAGAGAAATGGGGTCCCTAATCCCCGCTGTCTGGAGAAATTCAGCCATACATTCTTTTTTGTTGTGCGCCTCACAGTGGGATTTCACAGGGCCCAGTGAGGAGGACAAATCACGGGTGCTTGGCCACGTTGCTGTTGTATTTTGGATAGGAAGCGTCCCTCTATAACAGCAGTTCTCATCCTATGGGTCGAAGGGTGCTTTCACAGACGTCATCTAAGACCACCTGCGTATGAGATATTGACATTATGATTCATAACAGTACCAAAATTGCAGTTTTGAGGTAGCAATAAAGATAATGTTATGGTTGGGGGTCACCGCAACATGAGGAACGGTATTGAAGGGTCACAGCTTAAGGAAGGTTGAGAACCACTGCTCTATAGCCTCACGTCGAAAGCTTGGTCCTCTGTTGGTGACAGCATGGAGAGGTACTAGAATCATGAGGGTGATAACCTCAATGGTGGAGTAACCCAACTGTGAGTCTAGAGCTGAAGGGTCTACTGGGAGGAGGAGCCTGCTCGGAGGAAGTGGGTCACCGGGGGATTGCCTTGGCCCTGGACCTTCCTTGCACTCCCTGCTTCCTGGCCATCAAGAGCTGAGCCATCCCTCCACGAAGTTCTGCCTCACTACAGCCCAGAAACACTGGAGTCAGCTGGCCACAGACTAAACCTGAAACCACAAGTCACAGCGTTCCTCTCTGGGGCTGTTTTTACTGGGTATTTTAATTTTACTTGTTATTAGTGTCTGTTGTGGGGGAGGGGCACATGGGTGTTCTGGCGTGCGTGGGGCAGTCAGGAAACTACCTGTGGAACTGGTCCTCTTCTTCCACCTTTACATGGGTTCCCAGGATCAGACTCAGGCTTTTGGGAAAGATCTTTACTCACTGGGTTATTAAGGTTACTATTGCTGCGACCAAAAGCATCTTGGGAGGAAAGGATTTACACATCCTGAATCCCAGTCCATTGAAGGAAGCCAAGGCAGAAACTCAAGCCAGGCAGGAACCTGAAGGCAGGAGCTGATGCGAAGACCATGGAGGAGAGCTGCTTGTGTGGCTTGCCCAGTCTGCTTTGTTATTGAACCCAGGACCACCAGCCAAGGTGTCCCTACCCACAATGTACTGAGTCCTCCTGCCTCAAACACTAATTAAGAGAATGCCCTACAAGCTTACCTATGGCCTGATCTTATGGAGGCATTTTCTCAACTGCGCCCCCACCCCCCTCAGATGACCCTAGCTTGTGTTGAGTTGACATAACATTAGCCAGCACACCCACTGGCCATCTCACCGCCAAAAACATAGCCAATACATCCATGAAGCAAAGCTCCTCTGAGATTCAACGTCGGGGTGTCTTGCCTTTTCCCTCCTTTCTGGGAGTTGGTCATTGTCACAAATGGGCTGGAAGAGGGTGCACTCAACTGGGTGCACAGAGAACCCCACTGTCTGAAAGAAGGCCTGAGCAGGCTGGAAGAGGGTGCACTCAACTGGGTGCACAGAGAACCCCACTGTCTGAAAGAAGGCCTGAGCAGGCTGGAAGAGGGTGCACTCAACTGGGTGCACAGAGAACCCCACTGTCTGAAAGAAGGCCTGAGCAGGCTCAGCGCCCATGTAGAGGAGCCCCAGGGTCTGTGGGCTCCCTTCTCATCCTCATTCTCTCCTTGCTCATACAAATGTTTGGAAAACTGCATTTTTTTTTTTGTTTTAAAACACACACATCTACGTTAAATATGTTCTGAGTATATATACACATGTGTATTCAGACAAAGCTCCCCCTGTGGATGCTTTTTGGGTGTGGATGGGTGAAAAGCAAGTGTGTTGCATGTGGGCTTCATTCCAATCTGCAAAAGCTGGCAAGGTAACCCCACAGTGTTCTCAGATTTCAGGTTTTTACGGCTGGCAGGCTACCAACAGACCAGGGGACCCCTCTCTAATAAGACCCTAGCTTGGGAGCCTATGACCTCAACCTTTATGAGGTGAGGCCTCTGGAGAAGTTCTCAGTCACTCTCGGGGTGCTGTGTGCGGCATGGTGGGGTCAGTGCAGATCTCAGTGCTGCATCCTGTGAGCCAACACCCTACAAGTAAATCACATTTAACAGCAGCACGGTGCAGCGTAAAGTTTATGGAGGATGCACATAAATTTGGGTCTGGAGAGAGCAGAGTTTCCTGTGGTGACAGGTGGCTAGGCTGGCGTGCTTTAGCGCCCCTCGCCCTGTTTACGGAGCTGTGAATGCTATCAGCTGGAGGCAGGGAACCAAACGAGCGAGCGAGCGCTTGCAGAGAGAAAGGGCACACTGGCACCTGGAATCTGCATCCAAACTTCAAAACCGCTTTTCATGTTGTGGAGGGAGGCAGCTCCTCTGAACCCAGACAGACATCTTTCTGGAGGATATGGTGACATCCAGGGAAGGGGTGGGGCAGAAGAAAGGAAGAGAATATACTTTGATTCTCTTGCCTTCTGTAGAGTTCTACTTCAGGATTTTGTTTGGGGACTGAGGACCTTTAAAAAAAAAAAAACACAGAAAATCTGACATCTTTGGGGACTTTAATACTGACACTAATATGGTGTGTCCCTGCATGTTTGCCTCACGATCTGCATTTTCAGCTTGCCATTGTGATATTTGTGAATGCAAGGGACTATGGAGTCTGCAGGACTGAGGGCTTCTCATAAAGGCCCAAAACCCCAGACTTGCTGGTGGTACCCATGAGCTTATTCGAAGTATAATAAAGCTTCACTCTCCAGGAAAGAGGATGCTGGACTTGGAAGCATGAAGGTGAGGCCATGGTGGCTGGAGCCTGGAGGCTGGAGGAGGGGTACGATCCTGAGGATACCCCAGAGCCAGCACTGCCGGGGACTCTCTGGGAGCTAGTGAAAAAGAGGCCGACTGCGGATCCAGACCCACAGGCACACAGACAGCGAACTCTGCTCTGGACCCTAAGCCTGCTGCTGAGGATCCTCAGTTCTATGAAAAGGGCAGAGGCAGCAGAGTGCGTCCAGGAGTGATTTATGACCCAGAAAGGTTTGCACAAAAGCCGAGACTCCTGAGAGAGGCGGCACAGGCCGACAAGATGGTGGCGGGGCACCACTGGTCTGTGTTCAGCTTCTGGCCTCCCTATGTTTTAGCTGTGTAGCCTGAGCAAGTTTTCTAAGCTGTGATGTGGAGGTGACAGGCCTTACCATGTTGGCGCCGTTTAGACCTAGATAAAAAAGGTGACTCGGTAGGACATCCCTTTCTTGCCCTATCCTGCTTCCTGGACTCAGAACCTACTGGTTGATACAGACAGCTTGGCACAGGAAAGTAACTACAGGCTGAATACTTCCCTGGATCCTGCCCCATCACCCAGGCAGTGTGGGGTGAAGGGAAGATGGATGAGTGGAGAGTCAGCAGACCCAGCTTTTCACCTCAGCTCTGTTGCAGAGACACAGGTCACACCAATCTTCCTGGCTCTCACTTCCCTAAGACTGACAGACGTGACAGTTTTGTATGTCATACATGCTCTGTACCGAGTACTCTTTCTCAATTACTTTTTTTAAATTGACGGCAGCTTACTGAATGCTCTATTGTATTTCATTCTTAAGGATACAGATAAATGGCTTCTACACACACACACACTATATATATATATATATGTATATGTATCTGAGTCTGAGGAGGCCAGAAGAGGGTGTTAATCTCATGAAACTTCAGTTTCAGGAGTTGTGAGCCACTCAGCATGTACACTGGGGACCAAATTCTGATCTTCCACAAGAGTAGCAAGTACTCTTAACTGCTGACCGTCACTCTCCCGACCACCGTCCTCTCTCTGCCTTGGGCATCCACTAATTTACTTTTTATCTCTGTACATTTCTCTCCTTTGGACATTGCAATCATATAGCAATAATTGGAGTAACACTTTAGCTCCTTTCAGATGGTTAAGCATGGTTACCACATGATCCAGTATTCCTACTTCGAACACTAAGAGAATTAAAAATCTACACCTACACAAATGCTAAGTGACGGCTGAAAAGGGAGGGTCCCCGCGCCCCCAGGATGATGCACATGTTCTGAAATGGATGAAGGTAATGGCAGCATAGATCAGTAAATATTTAAAGATCCATTAAAGTCTATAATTTAAAGGTATGAGGTATGTAAATTATGTTTCAGTAATGCTTTTGATAATTTTTAAATAACTTTGACCATAATCTATGTTTTGTTTTGTTTTGTTTTTGATACAGGGTCTCCCTGTGTTCCCAGACTGGTCTCTAATTCCAGGGCTCCAGCCATCCCCCTGCATCAGCCTTCTGAGTAGTTGAGTCTAAGATGTGCACCACCATGACTGGCCATGATCAATTTTTATGGGCTGAACTGTGTTCTAAATTGGTATTTTGAAGTCCAGTGCTCAAAATGTGACTTCATTTTCATTTAGGGCCTTTAGGGGGGTTATTAAACTAAAATGAAGCCTTTAGGATAAGCCTCACTCTGGCTGGGTGTGCAGGGCAGGAGATCAGGACACGCTGAGTGACAGCAGAGGTGTGTGTGCAGAGAGCAATGCTGTCTGCAGGATCCTGCACTGGCTACCCTGGTGGTCTTCCAGACAGGAAACAGTTGGGCACAAAGCAAACCTTTGGCTCACAGCATTTTGCAACCCTGTTTTTTAAGCAACACTATTTGCGCACTTTGATGGGCAGTCTTCAAACTAACACATCCATGTCGATCCTTGGCCTCTTTGGTCGCAAATAGTCTGAAATCTGTCAGCAGAAAAGCTTCTGAGGGACCCAAGAGATAGCTCGGCAGTTAAGAGCATGCGCTGCCCTAACAGAGGACCCGAGTTTGGTTCCCAGCACCGACATGGCCCACAAGCACCTGGAAGTCCAACTCCAGGGGACCCCACACCTGTTCCTGGACCCCACAGACATCTGCACTCACTTGCACATATCCAAGAGCATGCACACACATAAAATAAATCTGTAAAAAAAAAGTTGATGTTTTTTTAAACGTTTCTAAAACTAGGCCATGTTTTTAGCACTAGGAAAGTCGGCTTTTACAAGAATATTATTTTTTGTTATTATTTATATGATTACTTTTGTATAATGCTTGAGGCCAAAGCCTTCTGCATATGAGGCAATCACCTTAACCCAGAACTATATCCCCCCTCCCCTCGCATCAAAATGTCAAAGTATTTTAATAAGCAGCACCTCAAAATTCCTGAGGGCCCCCTCCCTCCAAATCCAGAAAAGCGAAATTCTCTAAATTTAGAGGCACACAATAATTACCGAGAGATACCATTTTGAACTATTCGACATTGTTTATAGTTCTCAACATAAAAATTTCTCAAGCTGAATCTCAGGCAAGTACATAAATACGCCTTGTTCCTTTCCAACTAAAAATGTTCCCGTCTGCGTTCATGTTTGGGCGTTCAAAGAGAAGTTCAAAAATAACATGGAAATAGGTAAATTTTTTGGAAAAATCCCATGAATCTATTTTAGATTGTACTTTTCAAAAATTGAAACTTTTAAGGAATTACAGTAATTAACTTCATTTTGTAGCTCCGGAAAAGGAAAAAAAAGAAAAAGAACTCGGAAAGCAAGTAAAACTTAACCACAATAGACAAGGGGAGATGCGACCCACAGATGAAAAGAGCTCGAAGGGGTGCTGACCTGACTCCTGGGGAAATGCATTCCACAGGGGAGCGGGAGAGCTGTGCTGCTGATTCAGATACGCCATTAATAAGTTCTCGCCACAACAGACTGGTTCTTAGCTGTTCATTTCTCCTAAGCCACGGTGGTTCATCGTCATTGTCCACTTGACTGGGTTGAGGATCGCCATGGAAACACACATCTGCCTACGTCTATGAAGCCTTTCTAGGGAGGGTTGGCCGAGGACGGAAGATCCACTTTGAACATGGGAAGCACTCCGCTCTGGGCTGCAGTGCAAGGCTGACTGAAAAGGAGAACGCCCGCGGAGCACGCCATTTGTGGTTCTCTGCCTCCGGACTGCAGATAACCAACCAGCTGCTCTCGCTGGTGCTCGGCGGTTTCTCCCCCGTGTTGGGCTCATCCCTCCTCGGATCATGAGCTAAATAAACCCTTCCTCCATTAAGTTGTTTTTGGTAAGGTATCTTGTCAGAGCGATTAGAAAAATAACTAATACATAAGCCAGGTATTAGAAATGAACAAACCCCACTTTGTTGACAATGGGGAGTCAGAACTCTTGTGACCCACAGGTTGAGAACCACTGTGATAGGAGGCCCTTTAGGGCTAGCAGGCCAGCCGGTCTAGCTGAATCAGTGAGCCCCAGGTTCATTGAGAAAGTCTGTCAAAGTGCAGAGAAATTGAGGAAGACAGCAGGCATTGATCTCTGGCCTCTACACAGTCACATGTGTCTGTACACCCACAAGCACACATCCATATAAAATGAAGATTTCAGAAAGAGCTTAGTCATAAACACTGACTAAGCAGTTTGATTATGCACACGAGACATGACATTTAAGAATGTATTAAAGTACAGCACTAGAGTGGGCATCTGTAATCCCGGCATTTCGGACGCTGAGGCAGCAAGATGGGAAATCTGAGCCCACCTGGGCTACATAGTGAGACCTCCTCTCAAAAACAAACATGTCTACTGAATTAGCACAGAAGAAATTCCGGCACTAAGTCTTTCTATAAGAGAAATCTTGCTGCTGTTCATTAAAACACGCAAAGACGTAAATTGGCTTTAACACTGAGAATATGGAAATAACAAAACTATCCATCAACAGAAGCCCAGTTAAATGAAAGATGAGGTTTCTGCTGCACAGGATTCTAAGTGTCATTTGTTAACAAGAAGGTGAACACATGCAGACAGGGCAAGTTCTCCGAGAAGCATTGTTTGGTGAACGGTTGAGGTGTGCTGATGTCAGAAGCAACCCTGTCGGTGCAAAGTCAGAAGGGTCACAGACACACCCAAAGTGGAGGGGTGCCTTCAGGAGAGACGGAGCTGGAGAGCCATAATTTTGTTGTGCAAAGAAACATTTTTGGTATTTAAAAATGTAGATTTTTTTTTTTTTTTTAGCCAGATGGTTGGTGGTGGCACACGCCTTGAATCCCAGCAGAAGGCAGAGGCAGGTGGATCTCTGTGAGTTCAAGGCCAGCCTGGTCTACAGATGAGAATCAGGACAGCCAGAGTTACAACAGAGAAACCCTGTCTCAAAAAACCAAGACAAAAAAACAATTTTGTTTTTTGTCTTAACTCTTGAATCAGAAGAAGGTTGCCGAAGCTCCTGAGGGAGCAGCTAGCCAGGTCAAATGTGAGAACCCGAGCATGTCAGGGCTGAAAGCGTGATGGGCCTTCCCCTGTGAAGAGGGACAGAGGACCTCTCTGCCTGAGGGTGGTTGTCTTAGGGATTCTATTGCTGCGGTGAAACACCACAACTACAGCAACTTAAGAGTTTATTTGACTTACATATGCTGATCACAGTCCTCTGAGGGAAGCCAAGGCAGGAAGTCAAACAGCCGAAACTGATGCAAAGGGCACGGAGGAGTGCTGCTTATTGGCCTGCTCCTTGAGGCTTACTCACCTTACTTTCTTACTGAACCCAGGACCACCAGCCCACAATGAATTGGGACCTTCTATATTGATCACTAATTAAGAAATTGCCCCACAAGCTTGCTACGGCCGGATCTTATGGAGGCACTTTCTTAATTGATGTTCCCTCCTTTCAGATGTAGTCGTTTGTGTCGACATAAAACTAGCCAGCACAATGGTTTTGGTTTTAAGAAAGTAAAGTGAGCTCTACAACTCCTTGCACCTTGGGGAAGGTCCCTGATGTTAACTAGGATGCCTCTTACCCCACCCTAGGGAAGGGTGTCTCTGTATCTATGGGGGATGAAAGGAGGGACAGGAAGGAGTTACGTTTACCCAAAGAGTTCTTGAGAAGTGAGGGAGGAGGGCAGGATGCCAGAACCGGTCCCCATGGAGACACTGTCAAGAAGAGGTGAGGGCAGGAGGAGGCCGGTGAGAGATGCTAACATAGCCTCTGACGTTCCATCTAAAAAGCCGAGCTTCGCCCAAGATCAGTCCCTGTGCCCTGCACGTCTGTGATGCTCTGGGACTCTCCTGGAGGACAGGCTCATCAAAATCAGCAGGGCAGTGTCTCCTTGTAGAACTGGGGGTTTGGCCCAGCACAAAGTCCTTTGCAGCCTCAACTGCAGGAGCAGGACTGCAACTGGTGTAGCATGATTCGGGCGCTTTCTAAGTCCCCCAGGACACTTCATAGTCTGATCACAGGCCACTAGACCTGTCATCCCAGGTACTTGCTTGTTCAGGAGTTAAGGAGCACGGAGCCTATCTGGCCTGACCTGGTTTGGTTGGCTTCTCCGAAAGCTGAAGACCCATGGTTGAGACAGTCCCTGGTCCTTCCTTAAGGGGCACGGGAATCTTTGTCCCAGCAAGGGAAGTCTGTGAATGAGACAGCTGCTTCCCCAGATCAAGGCTGAGGGCAAGAGCCTTGCAGGCTGAGCCAATGAGGCCTAGCAGGTAGGGCTTGGGTCACGTGTACGTCATGGAATATTCTTTTGCCACAAGCTTTCAGCTGGAGGAAGGGGAGAGGACCAAAGGGCGAGCACACTGCAATGGACTGAGGTTTGTGGTGCCCCCCTCCCCCAGCTCCATCTGCTGAAGTCCTAACTCTCCCAGTGTGACGGCATTAGAAGGTGTAGATGTTGGAAGGTGATTAGGTCATGAAGCAGAGCCCTCACTGTGAAAGGTCACGCAGTGGGTTGCTGTGATCTCCCCCGTCTCTGCCATGTCAGAACACAGCAGGAAGATAGCTGTCAGGCTGGAGAGATGGCTTGGCAGTTAAGGGCACTGGCTTCTCTCCCAGGTTAATTCCCAGCACCCACATGGCAGCTTACAATGGACTGTGACTCCAGTCCCAGGAAATCTAATGCCTTCTTTTTGCTTCTACAGGCACCGGGTAAGAAGTAGTATGCAGACAGACAAGCAGGCCAAATATCTCCCTTAGTCTCTCATTTGAATGCTTGGCCCCCGGTTGGTAGTCCTATCTGGAGAGGCCTAGGGGGTGTGGCCTTATTGGAGGAGAAATATCACCAGGGAAGTGCTTTGAGGTTTAAAAGACAGCACTATTCCCAGTTTGCTCTCTCTGTTTCCTGCTTGCTATTAGATAGGTAAACGCTCAGTTGTTCCTACTACAGTGTCTGACACCTGCTGCCACGATTCCCTGCCATGATGGATCCTTATCCCTCTAGAACCATAAGCCCAAATAAATCATCCATTCTGTAAGTTGTCTTTGTCACGGTGCTACTAATACAACCATACACATCCAGCGAAAATTTAAAAAACAGAGACGATAGCTGTCTACGACCGTCTTGGTGGCAGGGCCTCACAGACACCAAATCTGTTGACGCCTCAATCGTGGATTTCCCAGATTTTAGAATTGTGAGAAACAAACATTCTGCTGTTTCTAAGCCACTCAGCCTGTGGTATTTCTGTTGTAGCAGCCAGAACAGACTAAGACACATGTTCAGAGACAAAATTCCTGGCCTCCTGACCAAACACGCCTGATTCAGTAGGTCTGGGGAGGACCCAGGCCACTCTTTGTAAGGATTTACTTACGTCATGCCAAGGCAGGCCTGGGACCTGTGGTTTTAGGTTAGCTTGCTTACCCTCTCTTCGGAAAAAGTTGGGAGCGGTCAGGCGTTGGTACAAGAAATGTACTTTATTTTAGCCATTGGGAGTCTCTCCTTGAGAAGGCTCAGATGTTTCTATGACCTATGACCAAGCACAGGCCACAGAGGGAGACGGAGGTATGAGAGCATGGTGGGGGATGGGGGTGGGGCTAGACACTTGGGACATTTGGGTAGTCACTAAGCTGGGGTGTCTGGGGTTGGTGAACCCCAGGTCCAGGACCTCAGACCAACTGCCAGGCCCACATCTGCAGTCAAGATTGTCGTGGGAAATTCTTGCATGCTGACACAATGCAGCCAACACATCCGCACTGTCTGCCCAAGGGAGCAGCTAAGCTATTCCTGACCTGGAGCCATAGAATCTGCACTGCACTGGAGTAGACATGTATCCACATGTAACACACATGCACACACACACATGCACACACACACCCTCTCCTGATAACCCTGAAGCTAGGGTTGCCTCTTGGTTAAGTTAGGGGTGGAACTCTACAGGCTCCCCACCAACATGGAAGTCTCTTGCATCAGGTGCTCCAGATGTCCCTGCCCAGTTCAGTGCTTTGAGACAACAGCAATCCCAACACAGTAAAGAGGTCACAGCATTTTTACCAAGCAAAAAGTTCCAGTTAAGCACCAAATCCGGTGTCATGGTTCCAATCAATTCAGGAAACAAAAATTTAAAAAAAAAAAATCTACAATTTATTTGCATCTCTGAGACTCAGAACTTCTGGCCAAAAATGTGCCCTTTGATTTTTTTTATCCCTTTAATGTGAAGCGTTCTCTAAATACATTTCCATTTTAGAAAAAAAAAAAAAGCCTTATGTTGGCATAATACTTTGTATTGAAGGAACTCAGATGGCAATTGAGGATTCCAGCCCTTGGCCTGAGTTCAGTGCAATATCTGAGGGTCTAGAGTGTGCTAAGTTCCTACCCTCAGTGAGCTCGGAGGCAGAGGAAAAACTCTAGGGCACAGACTAACACCCGTAGCAGGGGTGACGCGGTGCGTGCCATCCGATGACAAGCAGCCAGGGACAAGACGCATTTAGAAGGTAGCCACTGCTTGGTGTTAGGTCCTCAAGGGTGGGTAAACCTCAAAAGAAGAGGCTAGAGCACAACGTGTCTGGAGGTGTGGATCATCTTACGGAGCCAGGGTAGGACGGTGGGATGGAGAGAGAGGCCAGCTGTCGGGAGTGGAACTCTTTTGAACACGAGGAGATGATTCCAAAGGAAGAACCTTCAGGCAGCATGGCCGACCTCCTGCTGTGAGAATGCAGGCAGTAACTGTCCCAGGATGGCTGGCTCTCTGGTGGCCTATGGTCTCCAGCCGCTGTTTCTCTCTGCAGATTGTGTGCTTGGCTTCTCCCATGGGCTCATCTCTGCCCCCAACTCCTTCGCCAACTGTCTGTCCAGTCTCTTAGTTTTTGCTTCCAGTTTAAGGGAGATGATACAATGGCCAGTAGCTAATGACTTGCTTCCTAGACTATGACTGGACTCACCCCATAGATCAACTCTTTCAGCAGGGCTGTGTGTCAAGTGGTAAAACATGACTAGGCCTACCTTGCTGCTGGGTTCCAAAAGAGGGGCTGGGTGAAGCAGGTCCTTCATGCACAGACCTCCTTCCAGTAGTGAGGGTCAGAAAGAGAATGACATAGCAAAAGTTGTAGTTCTAGAAGATTATTCTCCTGGATAAAGGGTGAGGTTGGAAATGAAGGGCAGGCAGCTGAAATGTATCAAACTCCTGCAGCGTGCCAAGCACATTTCTAGGCGCTGCTTGCAGATACCTTTTTAAATAAATGTATCTTGTTGTATCTTGCTAGTCGTCTCCTCTCCACTACCCTTGCTCTTTCCTCTTTCTCTTGCTGAGCTTCTGCTTTCATGTCCTACACATATGACTTTTTCTTAGTTCCCGCCAAAGCCCATTTTATATGATCTGAGGACCCTGAAACCAAGTAAGAGGCTCAGCAAGGTCAAACAGCTTGCCCAGAGTCACTCAGTTAGTTGGTGACAGAACTGTACTTCAAACCCCAAATTTGTGCTGATTTGAAGCCCTCACTTTCCAATGCAGTGAGACTTGAGAGGACAGAGCCCCTGCACGGGTCTGCAGGCCCCTCACTAGTCACCTTTGCTGCCTATTTTCTGTTTCTCCTTCGGGTTGTCTATTCCCGTTACCAGTATCACCACCTACTCAGTCACCAGAACCCAGATCTCTCTAAATCTGTCTCCTTGACAGTGAAACAGGGTAATAGTAACAGTGATGACAATGACTGATAAGGGAGGCAGAGGCAGGCGGATCTCTGAGTTCAAGGCCGACCTGGTCTACGGACGAACTGAGTTCCAGGATAGCCAGGGCTACATACAGCAATCTTGTCTCAAAAAAACAAAAGCAGAACAAAATAACAAAAAAGATTAATAACATGGATGATGACGGTATTTCCCAAAGATGTCATGAAGTGCTTAGCCTTGAACTTGGCATGTGACCCACTGTCTCCATGACCCACAGAGGGGGTGCACATGGGGCCACAGGAGTATGACTGGACTGTGCTTAAAGATGGAGCTGGCAAACACTTTCTATAAAGTATTTTCAGGATTCGGGGCCTATCGGTGCTCAACTTGCCAGTGTCGGGTGAAGTCAGCTCTGGACAGGTAAGAAACCAAAAGGGTGTGTTTCTAGAGAATTTTACATGCAAAAGAAAGCAAGCCAATGGGCCCCAGCGGTTTCTTTCTCTGGTTCTTGCTTTTTGTCTCCCATGAGGACAGGATCCGAATCTGTTTAGCTCATGGGTTTTTCTCAGCCATGAGAAAAATTGGCTGGCACATGAGGATATTCCGTAAACACTACAAGGATGACCGTGGGCCCAGAGTGCTCGCTTAGGATATGTCGGCCTTAGGTTTGATTCCCAGCATGGAAAGAAAACAATAGTAAAGAATGACTAGTGAGAGAAACCAAACAAGAAAAGACACACAGAAAGGGGACACCACTGTGGAGCTCGCCCGGGGATGGCGAAACGGGTTGGCACAGGCCTCAGAACCCGCCCTGGAGTTTTTAAGTGTTAAGTTTTTAAGTTTTTAAGGACTTACTATGGACTCACTAGAAGGGCTGGAAGAGGAAACCGGGTGAGCCACTCAGCTAGTGGAACGGCGGCCTCTTGCCACAGACCAGGAAGGTGAGATACAGAAGCCATTATCGGAGCTTTGGCTACAGAACTGTGACTGCAAAATAAGGCCAGAGAGGGTAGCCGGGCAGCCAGGAATGGCTTGGGCTGCCACCGCCACCTTTGACCGCCTGTTGGCGTGTGGACTCTAGCCGCTGGCATCTTACCAGCTGACTCTTGACAACCATGACGCTGGAGATGAGCGTCACTGGCTCTGTGACGGTGCTTCCGAGTAGGACATAACCACAGGCGTCGGGGACCTGGCATACACCTCCCTCTGCCTTCTGAGCTTTTCTCAGACGCGTCTGATTGGTGCAGTCTAACTCACAGTTGTGGTCCAAGCGCTAGGCAGGCAGTCTGGGAGACACAGTTTTCACTTTTCTGGACCCAGCAGCAGGGAGGCATCTGAGAGAGCCGTGTCAGCCTATGTGTTCTGACGAGGAGCTGCAGCAAAACAAGCCCAAATCTCACGGCTAGAAGCCTCAGCCATGTCTTTTGTTTAGCAACTTGAAGCTCGGGCAGAGCTTGGTGGGAGCAGCTTGTTCCTGCTTTGCCGTGAGTCAGCTGGGATGTCTGAACACAGGCTCCACTGTGTGAGCCAGCCCACGGGCCACCTGGGAGCCCAAGTCCTCGCCCACGGTCCCAGCTGGGCTCTTGCTCAGCAGCTAGGAGCTATTGTGGAAGATTCCCCAGCCTCATCTGCGCTGCCCCAGCTGCTGCCCTGGGAGCAGAGGCCATTTGTCCCCACGAGCCTCTCTAAACTGCAGATTTCTGAGCAAAATAGATGACTTGCTTTTCTATCTGCCATGAAGTTTCGAGGGGGGGGGGACTTGTTATGTAGCGAAAGATTAGTAGTAAGTGGAGGCTATGCCCAACGGGAAGCAGATGGTTCACTCGGTGAGAAACTAAGCAGCGGGGGCAGAAGGGTGATGGTGACCCCAGGTGAGCCATAGTCCCTGCCCGGTGCCCTCGCAGTCAGGGTTGCCAGATCCCTAACGTGGATGCTTTTGTCTGCCCAACACTAGAGTCCAAGCTCTGGCTAAGTCCTAGAGGTCTGTTTATTACAGGCACTGCTACCCAGGGACCGTCTCTTGCAGAAACTGTCTCTCCACCATTTCTGATCACAACGGAAAGGCTTAGACTTTTAAAGCTGTTATAAACAGAGGAGGGCGACCTACTGTGTGTAGGATTGCTCTGCGGGGTTTCGGGACAGCTCCGGTGATTTTACCCAGAGGGACTGACACACAGAGTTGTGCCAGTTGTGTACTGCGCAATGTGAGAGGGCGGCATTCACATTTGAGTCATTTTCCTTTTGCATATTTATTGTAGCAATTTCCTGGCAGATGGCAGCAAGGCATGTTGAGGTAGGGTCGCCTTTTCTATTTGCATAAAGCTGATTGATGACAGCAAGTGGCAGGAGATTCAGGTATAAAGCTAGTGTCTGATAATTCATAGGTCAGTGCTGGAGGCTGAGGGGTATGGTCTGGAGGAGAATTAGGGTCAGGGAAGGCCCTTTGCCTACCTAAAATGGGCACCCAGCAGAGACTTGTTGAGAGTTATGGGGTACAAGGTTCAGCCTTCTGAGACCAGCAAGATTACAGAGGAGACAGGGCAAATGTCAGGAGGATGTCTGCTCAGGGCCACCGGTTTGCCTTGAAGGGCAGAGACCTAGGGGTTTAGCTAGGTGTGGTGTCACACACCCCAGATCCTTGCAGCTAGGAGGCTGAGGCAGGAAGATTTTGAGTTTGGGGTGAGCCTGGGATGCACAGTGAGAATCTTTTTTTTTTTTTTAAAAAGAGCCTGTCTTTAATAAATTAATAGGGACCCCATGAAGAGAGATGCAATGAAGCAGACAAAGGATGGAGTAAAAATGGTATGATTCTAGTGGGAGGAAGCTGCAGGCTGTGGGGGATGGGAAAAGGAAGCCTACGAGAGCTGACTGGCATGGCTGTGTTCTGCCGAAGGGCAGGGTATGCTATAGCTTTGAAAAATCTGTATTAGTCGTGAGCAAATATCATAATTCAGAGCAGCAGTGCAGCTTCCAACTGTCAAAGTAGATTACAGGACCCCTTTTTATTTTAAACGAACTGTAGCCTGTAGAACCTTTACGGTTGGAACAACGCTCTCCATTTTGCATTTGCTTTCGAAAACAGAATCTCAGCCAAGCAGAGCGTTTTGTTTTATCTATGTATCTTCCAAGGTCCCCTTTGGCTGCATGCATGCTGCTTTTGTTCTTGGCTTGCTGTTTTAAGTACAGCTCCGCTCCAGTCCCACGCTCCCCCTACTATTCAAAACATAAGAACTGTTTGAATCAGAGCAGACAAACACGGATAGAATGAAGCATCGCTTTCCTGCCCTCCGACACGGCGAGGGCACGGTTTAGCGATAGCAAAGACGATGATTAATGTGCAGCGTGTCCGCTCAGAGACCTTCAGGGATGTACAAACAAATATTTTCTGATATTCGCAGGTGAGGGGGGGATGAAGCAGCTCATGAAGGCTTTTGCTGATTGCAGTTTGTCTCCTCCTCCTCTTTCTAATTGTCTCACAGTGATGCTTTGCTGAGCACCCCTGGTGCTGCCCATGTTTTAAAATCAAGAAGTCTATTAAAGTAGGGAAATCAATGCATTTTATGTAAAGGCTGTGGGAAAGCATCCCTCAGTTTTTAACGGTCCTCTCTCCATCACTTTGCTGTGCACAATGTAATATGGCTAATTTACCAGAAAGCATTGTGATTCATTCCCAATCCTCCAGGCAACTGCTGTCATGTGCTAACCGGTTCCTTGCTCGCTCTCTGGGAATCCACAGACCTTCAGCTCCATTTAGGGTGGTTGGGGTTCCACCACTTCACCTCCAGAGGCTTGCCTGGCTCCCTCCTGGTACCCTCCAGTGCTCACCCCTTGGGGGAGTCTGAAAAAAAAAATGAAATGAAAGGATTCACAGTCTTGGATTTAGTGTGTGACAGGCTTATGTGAATCCGTTTGTAAACACATGCAAAAAAAAAAAAAATCTCTGTGCTGTTTCCCCACAGTATTGCATGTGTGCTTTTCATTAAAAACACTATCCGAATAATACTCATTTCATTCTCTCTTGCTTCCAATTAGCTACCCATTGATTATTACATAGCAAGCACCAGATAATTAACTGAAGGAAAAATATCCAGAACAAAACAACTGGAACACCCTGTGATTCAGAGTATACCTTTCATGAATTTGCATACTCTGTGATTCGGCACACAGTGAAATGGCCTGGCTGGCAAGAGAGGATGAGTAATGAACACATGCACAGGAGAGCTCTCTCAATCAATTGTCCCAAAGAGAGGAACTGAATTGGTACAAGCACCCAGCAATTCTTGGATTCTTATACTCTATATTCCCAGCCATATTCCAGCAGGGAACATGGAACCAACAACTTGCCTGGAGCCTTATTCTTGGGGCAGGGGTTGTGACTCAGTGGGTAAAATGCTTGCTCTGCATTCATGAGAAACTGAATTTGGATCTCTAGAACCCATTTCAGTTCGGAGGCAGAAGCATACGTCAGTAATCCCAACACTCTTAGGACAAGATGGCAGGCAGAGACAGCTGGCCTGGTGTACACAGTAGCAAACAAGAGGCTCTATCTCAAACAAGGTGGCAGGTAGGGACCAATATCCAAGGTTGTCTTCTGACTTCCATATGCATGCTGTGACATACACACACACACCAACAAATCAACCAGTCTACCAACAAAACTCCAAAAGCACCTTGAATGGTGTCACTTACCACTCTTCCATCTAGAAGTTCAGGATGAGAGAGAGAGAGAGAGAGAGAGAGAGAGAGAGACACACAGATGGGGGAGGGGTGAGGTAGTGGTGAGGGAGGAGTTGGATTGAGAGGTCTAATGCAGCTTTGCTTTTTCCTTTGTTCAGATGCATTTACTAACCGGCTTCTGTGTTCAAAGCATGAGAATCAGGTGTGACCTTGAAAGGCAAGAAGCCATGTCCTATAATGCAATACCTAACCCACCTCTACTGAGTGCTGGCAGCATCCCTCCAGGAAGCGTCTCCTGCAGACCCATGCTGACCAGACATCTCTCCTTCACTAAGTCCCGGGCTTCCCATCTACAGAGAGCAGCTAGTTGCCACTAGTTCTTTGGGTCTCCATCTTCACTGGGCTGTGAATCTTGTGTCTTAGTTTCTGGTGCACATAGTCTAGCTCATAATGAGCATACACCGGAAGTCTGAAGCAAGGAGTAATCGACTGGTATTCATTTGTACCCACTGTCATCTCTGCCTTGGCCACATTTCCCTAGAGTGCTGACCCAACATGTCTCTCTTCCCAGCTTAGGCTTCTTCTCCTTTGTCCAGGGTCTCCATTCCTCCTGCTCCTGCATGTAGTATCCTGACCAAAGAGGCTGATTTGATCTCTATTTCCAAGAGGTTCTGGGCGGTTTGTCTTTTTTGTCGTTAAGCTCTCTTTTCTCCCATTCAGTCATGAGGCTGTTCTTAGCTGATTGGGAAGGGAAGTCAGAGAAGCCTCATGAGTTGGGGACCACTGATACCTTTCCCATGTTCAGTCTCCACACAGCAGTAAGCCTCTGCTCAGTAACCTCAGTAACCTCAAACAGCGCTTCTCACATAGGTCAGAACCTCGGTCATGAGAGCTACAACAGGGATACTGCAAGCCACAGGCTGGAGACACTGCACAACTTAATGGTATGGAGAAACAATTTTATATGAAAACAAAGATGGTTATCTTAGAAAATGGAATATCAAGTTTTCATGAAATTGTTGAATTCAAATGGAACTTCCCTTGAGATCATTTTGAGGACTATATCTCAGTTTGGGCCTTTTACTCTGTGTGGTCAGCTTGTATGTTCCAAGAAGTCTTAAGTTTCTACCCATGGGTGCTGGGGAGAGACATGGGAAAAGGTATGAGCTCACTGGCTGAGCTTGTGTCAGGCTGCCGATTGAGCCTTCACAGTTATCTTTGTATTTGTTTTTTTTTTTTTTTTTTTTTGTGAAAATAGTGTATTGGGAAGACATCCTGTGCAGCTGAGCAACACCAGATGGTGGCTCTCTTAGAAAGCAAGTACTTCCATCCTCATTCTAGGTTACTAAAGGAAACCACTACAACAGCAACAAAACACCACAAAAAAAGAAACAACAAAGAAAACCCTCTATAACCAAAATCAAACCAAACCAAATCCCCATTTTTACCTGCTTTGCAGGAAAGTGATATTTTTCTTTTGCAGTAAGAGAACTTTTTAAATCCGGCAGTGGTGCTGCACACCTTAATCCCAGAACTCCGGAGGCAGAGGCAGGCAGCTCTCTGTGAGTTTGAACCCAGCCAGGTCTACAGAGTGAGTTCTAGGACAGCCAGAGTTACAACAGAGAAACCCTGTCTCAAAAAGAGAGGGGGAGGGCTAGAAGGAAGAGAAGGAGAACTTTCTAGTAAGCACTTTCAGTTTCCTGACCCAAGCTTCTAGGAAGAGGGTCTTGGGGAGGACTTGGAACACCACAGAGGTAACCTCAGGACTAGCTCCCCAAAGCACACTGGATTCTAAAAAACCGGACCCTATTGATTGCCTCCTGCCTGCAGCTTCCTCTTCTATTCTTCAACTGAACGTACACCTGCATTCTAGAATACTCCCGGGTTCCAATCTCAAGAGCGCCCTCAAGTTGACCTATGCTCATAGTTTCCCTGTATATGCAGGAAGCTACAGGGAACTTATTTGATGAAATTAGAAGCTATATGAAATGAAAGCGAGTATGTTTTTCTCTTAAAAAAATTCTACTTAAACACTTTTTCAGATTTTTCAATGAGTCAAAACAAAAATCCTCCAGAGAATATTTGCAAATTACCTAATGGGAAGTGAGAATTGAAAATAAAGTTATCTTAAAAAACAAAACAAAACCTAGAACATGTTACAGACTAGTCCAATGTGATAAAAAACTGTATCTTAATAAGTCTTTGAAATTCTATGGATGGTATTCATATCCAAAATAATATCATAAATTCTGATTTTAAAAATGTTTCATTTTTCCTCAAAATGCTAAAAAATCTTTTCTAAAGGTAAATGTCATTTCAGCAACAATAAAAACCTTATCCTCCTAATGAGGCTCCATATAACACCAATGACCTTGGAGTCTTTAGATGTTAGAGCTGCAAGGAACTGGGGGTACACCCTGTCTGTACCTCTTCCAACTGGCCTGCAGGTGAGATGCAGGTTCTGCAGGGAATGGTGGCAGATCCAGGCCTGGCCAGTGACCCGGTCAACCCACCACCCTTTCTACCACACCACACTGTCTCCTGCTTAGCAACTTCATTTCAGAAGTAGAGGGATACTTGGAAATGTATTGATGACTCCAGATCAAGTAAAACTATTGTCTCCTCTACAAATGAGACACAGCAAATTCCAGTTCGAGACATTCAGGTATGCCAAGCTTTGCTTTAACAATCCTCTGGATTAGCAGACAATCACTTTGCCTTTGGTGGGGAAGGTCTCCATGTGCTGAATGTTTCTGTTTGGAAATCGCTTCACAATGGCCACATTCAACAGGTGATCCCTCACCATCCGGTGCGGGGCAGATATGTCACAGAACGCCTAGGGTATCTTCTGTGATGTACACAAATGAACAAAAAATTTTTTTTTCAAATGTAAAATGCTCTCTTTTTAATTACTAAATTAAGAAAGTCAAACAATTTAAAAATGTAAACTCACAAATAAATCATTAACAAAAAAAAGAATTAAGACTTCAGAGTTGCTATTCAGTATTAAAAAACTCAATAGAAAGAGGAATTGATTTGTTGTTGTTAAACATATTAATCCAAGGTTGGTACAAACAGCAACTAAAAATGTAATACTTTTTGTGCACTCCCATGAAATGTGAAGTAGTGCATAGTTATTTACTGGAGTACTCTTGACATGGAGAGTCATTCATTAGCAGTACAGGACATTAAAACACGGATTTTACAACGGGACATGTACAACCCCCCACCCTTGTCTTCCCCATTAATTTTTAGTTGCATGAGAAAGTTTAGTAGGTTGCCGTGACTACAATGCTATGGGGTTTAGATCATTTAAATGTGGTTACAAGATTTATTAAATAAAAGAAACATTTGAAACACTTGAGCATTCGATTTTGTACAGGAAGCTTGTGGGGTCCTGTCTTGCCGTTCTCTTGGGAGGACTGGCTGCTTGCTCCAACGTGCTCACTCCTTAGTTTCAAGAGTGAGTCCCAGCTGGAGCAAAAACTGGTACTAAAACTTGTGAACTCAGCTCAGGGTCCTGAAGAGTCACATGAACAACGATCTACACGTATGATTTGGAACCAAAAAAGTGCAATTCAAATGAAAGGGGAAAAAAAATCATGCTTTTTTAGAAGCCAAAAAAAAAAATGAGGCCACCGGCTTTCAGAATGTCGCCAGTGCGTTGGTGCAGGTTTGTGGAGTCATCCTCACTCTGGGTCCTGTGACCATGTGGCCTAGGCTGGCCACGGTCTCCATGGTAGCACCCACATGGTGTATGTACAGGAACATATGCTTTTAAATATATATTCATATGTATAAAAGAGAAAAAACCAAACACCTGTCCTGATCAGTTTTTGTTAAAACATGAAAAAAAATTTTATTGTTTTAGACAAAGAGGCCACTTTTGGAAAATAATACTTTTTTTTTTTAGTTGAATCAGGTGAAGACAGAGTTAAAATCACATAGGATTTGCATTTTTTTTTTAAAAAAAGGAAAGCAGTAGGATCGTTGGCACGGGAGCAACTATTTACACTGAACAGAGGTTTGGCCTTTGACATAACATCGATACAATGCATTTCCAAAGTCTGAGAAATAACACGGTCTGTCTCGGATGCTTCACAGAGGAGGTTCGGACTGGGGGACAAGTGTCATTAATGAGGGCCATGGAAGTTCGTCAGCTTCAGAGTCACATGCAATCTGATCCTGGACGGTTCTCGCTGCTCAGGGGCAGCTGGCTACGGAATTGGAAGCTAATGGGGGGGAGGGGAGGCCTCTGGGAAGAGGTCTCTGAAGCGCAGGCTATCACAGGTTTTCCCCGGGCTGATACTGGGGCTCTGTGGCGGTAAAGTAGTCCTCCAGGAAGCCCTGCAAGTATTCGAAAGTGGGGCGCTCTTCCGGATCCTTTTTCCAGCAGTGGATCATGAGCTCGTGCAGGGAGATGGGGCAGTCCTGTGGGCAGGGCATCCTGTAGCCTCTCTCCACCTGCTCCAGCACCTCCCGGTTGTTCATGCCTGCAAAGACAGGGGCAGTGAGAGTGGGCACTGCTGGGCTCCAGGCCCTGACCCTGCTACACGTGGTTAAGGCGTAAGGAGGCCGTCCGCCCTTTCCGGAAGGGAATCATGCCTCCAGGTGGGCAGCACACAGTGCAGAAAGAACAGAACAAAGGAATGCAGAACTCACAGATGCAAAAGCCCAGACAGTGACTCTCAAAAGCACGGTGAGTGAAAGAAGCCAGACACAAAAGGCAACGTACTGTATGACTTCGTTTATATAAGACCCTAGGAAGGCAAAAGGCTACAGGACAGAAGGCAGGGCAATGGTTGCTGGGGGCGGGGAGGGGGCACGCGGTGGAAGGTCAGAGGGAGCAGTGCGTCCAGTGTCCAAGGTTTTCCAGTGAAGGGACAGCAGCAAATATTTTTGTCTGTGTTGAGTACACGCAAGCTCTGTCTTCCTTATGCCACTGAAAGGGTTTACTGATGTGGCTCTTGGTCAAAACTCATGGAAGTAATTTAAAATTAAAATTTGTTATATGTAAATCATATCTTAGTTGAACAGATAAAAGTATAGGAAGAGGGAGACGGCTGAGTGTTCAGAGTATGTCCTGCTCTTGCAGAGTTCAGTTCCCAGTGTGCACAGCGGGCGGCTCACAGCTGCTTATAATTCTAGCTCGAGGATCTGACACCTCTGGCCTCTGCAGATACCTGCACTTACATGCATATGTCCCTCCACAAACACAGTTAAAAAGAAATCTTTACGTGAATAGAGCACACACCCAAATGCCCCACAGAATGAAAGCAAATGGTCTTCTATTTGCAGCATCTTCAAGATCTATTTGTGAACGTCATGGTTTTCCTCATGCCAGGGAACAGTATCTGAGACCTGCCGTCACGCTAGCAGTGCTGGGCACCATCTGGCCTGCTGACCTCCACGGTGCTGTGAGGTTTGGGAACTTCGACAGGGGGGTGGCAGGTGTCTCAGAGCCTTTGTTTACGGATGACCTCAGTGGGGCCATCTATCATTTGAGACCTTCCTGCCCCTCTGCAGGAGCTGCCTGATGCTGATGTTCTCAGGCTGCACAGCATTTAACAGAAGACAGTGTGGGAGGCTGAGTACAGCCTGCCATGTGCTAGCCTTCTTGACAGCACAGGAAATACCACACTTAGCACAGCCCCTTCCCAACCACTTTCACGTACTCGCCTGCTTTTTTTTTTTTGTCATATCATGTTCTTCTCTCTCTAGGCCAGGACCTTGAGAGCCTATCATCTGGAATCTTCCCTAACTTCTGACAATTAGCTTATAGCAGCTAAGAATCTGCTGTAATCTACAGCGTGAGACTCAGGACCGTTACCAGTAGGGAACCTACATATCTGCAGTGCAGCCATCTTTAATTCTGGGGGAGAAGTCCAAACCCCATTGCTTGACCAGACATACTGGGTCCAGATCATATTCTGTTCCCCTGGAAGGGAACACTCAAGACTTTTGGTAGGTAATTCTCTCAGTTGAACTCTTGCTTTTGAAGTGGGGTCTCTCCTAGGTCTTCCAGACTGATAACTATTTCAGTTAGCTGTTTGTTCAGACCCTTTAGGATGCTTTCTTATTCTCTGACCTTATAATTTCTGGAGGTGATAAGATCCATACATTTTGTTGGCTATGTTGAAGCAGGCCTTCAAGGTAACCAAACAGCCTTGCTCAAGTCAGGCTGGCCCCTTGCCTTCAGGTGTCAGAGCGCAGTGTGGGACTGCCTTCTTCTGCTGCGTGCTCCCTGAACCTAAGGAGCTCAGATCCTCCTCCAAATGCTGAAGAGTCAGGGTCTATGGTGGAAAGCTGGAGGTAAGGCGAGGCTCAGGGACTGCAGCCCCTTCCTCAGTCATGGATCCAAACTCCAATAAGCTCAGGAAATCAGAAAGCTTTTGTAACTCACTCGGCAGCATAACAGATCTGAACTAGCCACAAACCCTCCCTGATGTGAAGTAGCGATGGCTCCTACTTCCTCCTGTGTTCTGCCCCCGAGCCTCCTTCTGTGTTACTTAATACACGTCTGTGCTGCTCTTTTATAAAATGTCGAATGTGTATCTGCTCCCAGGATTTGGCTGAGAAGCTGGAGCCCAAGAGACAGATACCTCTCTATCCCAGGCAGTCCACACAGGGTCAGGAAGAGAGCACAGCCACACATGGGAACTGGCATTCTCTGAAGCGACTGCCCTGCTGCACAGTTCAGTAGATACAATTATTAGTTTCATGGTGTTTCTGGAACCATACAGCCTGAGTCTGTAGGGATCTCCTTTGTTCTGGCTCTTGCCAGGAGCCCCTGGAGGAAGATCTACAGGGACCTGAGGCTCAGAGGTGTGACAAGTCTCTATGGGAGAAGCTGCAGCCCCCTCCCCCCAAAAATCCTAAGGCTTTAACCTGGCACCAAGTGCCCAGAATGGCACCACAGAATTCAATTAACCACTTTCCCATGACTCTGTGGATCTTATGTCAGTAAATGTTTTGTTTCATTAAAAACCAAACTCCCCAAATGGAAATATTTCCTTTCTTTAAACTTTTAATTCCGTCTCTGCCAATGGAAAATTTAACTGGCCATTTGGTTCAAACTTATTTTTCCAGTGCTCCACCCAAGACTTGGACACAGCTGATGTGACAACCTGAATCAGAATGTCACATTTGCTGAGGTGGCCTCCTTCTTGGGGAGCTGTAGCCACAGGACAGAACCATATCTCAGTCTACGCAGAGCGGTGACGGGGCCAGACCAGAAGGACCACGCCGTCAGCGTTGATGTGTATTTCTAGCTTGCTACTTCCTTTCCCACAGCACCATCCCATTCCTCCTCTTTCTCTTCATGAGCTCTCTCTCCAGACCTCTCAAAGTCTGGACGTATATGGACAAAGCCTGTATGAGCAAAGCAGAAACATACCAATGACACCTCTGCCAGAAAAGCAGGATGTCAGACTCTGCAATTGGCTGAAAGGGACAAGTGGAGTGGGACTAGCTCTCTTTCAGCCAGCCTGAGGCCAGAACATACATGGGCTTGTCCTGCAGACCTGGCACCTCCTCAACAAAGCCTTGCAACCGTCAAAATGTTCCCGCTGAGCAAGGATTCAGCCAGTTTTCATTTTATAAACAGTACTCCAATTAAATGCCATGGTAATGCTTTTAAAAGTACCCATTACCCAGTTTGGTCTGAACCCTCTTCTGTGCGCCCCACTTCAGGAGGACAGCAAGCCTCACAGGATCCAGCTTGGTGGCCCTGAGTTCACAGAAGACACCACAACCTGCTATTCTGGTCTCCCTTTAAATCCTTCTTTTGTTTTCAAACATGACCACAGCTATAGCATTCCCAGTCCTGCCAAAACGCTGCAGCTGAGATCCTCTGGCCAATGGAACGCAGTCACCGACATTAGGACTGGATTATTCTTTCTGAGTCACTTTGCTGGCTGTCTTCTCAAACACGAGGTCAAGTTTCCAACCCTTACTTTCAAATCCTGACTGTGCAGTTGCCAACATGGATCCTCACATGGACACATTTTCTTTCCCTCATCTCCTCGTGGGCCGTGCCCCTCCTTTTCCTGTAAGCATCAGTATTCCCTGAGCTGTACATGAACTCAGCAGACCCCCCCTCTTTCCTGAGGGAAGGGATAAAAGGCGGCAGACCACCTAGATGTCACTTCTTCACTTTCTGCCTCTCTTGGCAGGGGACCTGATTTCCTTCAGCCTCAGTGTCCCCTTTTGTCAACATCACCTTGCTTTTTTTCTTTTTTCTTTTGTTAACCTCCACCTTGCTGTCAGCTGCCTGGAACAAAGTCTTTAAAAGGAAGTCTTAATGTTTTACAACTTTCCATTTGTGTGGCTTCCTAACAGGGACCTCAAAGGGACCCTATCTGAAGTCAGGGGATTTGTTTTTCCTTAAGTTGTCACATGGAACTTCACCATGGCTGTGGGAATCTGGACTTCTGTGCTGTGTAAATAAATTTTATAACATGGGAATGACTCAGGTCATCTGATATCAAATTTCTTTTGCAAACTGAGCTTTTCATTCAAAGGGAATGATACTACATTGTGTACGAACAAGGCCTTCTGTCTGAGGTCCCTTGCTTCTCTGCATAAGCTCTCTAAAAACCCATCTGTTTGCTTGCTGCTGAGAGGAAGGGAGGCAGAGTTAATGGTGCTTGCTCAGCAGGAGCCTGCAGAGGGCCATGGATGCGCTTGTGTTATCAGATTATCAAGTGTTTTTCCTTATCTTAAGGGAACAACCAGGAGGCTTTGAGATGGGCTTCAGTATAGATCAGAGTACAAATTTGGGGCAGAGGGATGCTGACCAAAGATGGAAATAAAGGACTGACCTTGAGAAGACACAATAATTACTACTTTTGTTTACTGCTGCCCATCTTACCAATCACCTGGGGCATCTGTTTCTTTTTATTAAATCCACTGTATTCATAAAATCAGAAATGATGGCCATGGGTACTACAGCACACAAAGGTTATTTGAAGTTGATAATGTAGTATTCTACTTTCTGGCTTTCTTTTCTGTTTTCTTTATTCTTGGAGACAAGGTCTTGCTAAGTAGCCCAGGATGACTTCAAACTAACAGCAAGCCTCCTGCCCCAGTCTCCCAAGTGCTGGGATTACAGGCCTGAGTCATCATGCCTGACTTTTGAGAATACAGCCCATAAAGAACGACTCTGCCTTAGGACAAGAGAAGTGAAATAAGAGGGTGAAGGTGCTGACCTGGAAGGCAGGAGCCCATACAGCTAGGACTGGATGGCAGCAGCCTGCTGGGCTCCAAATGCAGGCTAGGAGCAGAATGCTCCACACAAATCCTCCTACTTTCTTCCTCTGATCGGCCACATTGGCCAAGAAAAACCTTGTATGGAGGTGACAGAATTCCAGGCCATTTCCCTGTCTAACGGGATACAGTAAACGGAAGGGTTCTGGCCCTGGTGACCATAGGCAGGCAGGAAGGCAGAGGGCCTGCATGCTCTGCTAAGGTTGGCATTTTCAGGCTCTTTCTCATCCCCCTATCTACCTGGAAGGTCCAAACTTTCTTACTTCACAGAGAGTCTTCCCATCAGCAGCTTAAACACGAGAATCCCTGTCTGTAGAGTAAGGGGATCTTAGCAGGGGGACGGGCAGAGCAGGAGCCTGGTCTTTACAGAAGGCACTAGCAGTTTTTCCAGCTTCCCTTACCTTGCCTCGCCATTATCAGGGACTAGATGTGCTCAGGAAAGTCAAGCAGCTGACACTTGCTGAATGATGTGAAGGTACTTCAAATGCGTGGATTAATGGATTTGCTTAAGAGAACATTCCTGTTCTGCCAGATCCTGCCAGCACACGTGTTCTGTTAGGACTCATGGTGTGGCATGGCCAGGACATTCTGCCTATCTGGTTACTGGAATATGGTATTTGGACACGGGGTCAACTTCCCAGAACTTTGGGGACAGATGTTACCTCATGGCTAGGAAAATTCACATTCGGTTAGTCAGTCATGTGTGAAGATAGAGTTAAAAAGGCTTTGCTGGCTATGGTCAAACTTTAAAAATGTTTTAAAAACTGCCTCCCCCAACCCTGTCTTATTCATCTATTCCATTATATACTATACGGAGTCTCCTGTGGGCAGACACTGCCAGGAACTGTAGAACATGACAACATGCCTATTGTCCTCAAGGAAGGCAGAGTTACTGGGAATTGCAGATAGAAGATGTGCATCAAAAGAAACCTTCCAGGTGAGCTAATGCACACCTTTAACCCTAACACTGAGCAGGAGGTAGGAAGCAGGAGGCAGGAGGCAGGAGGCAGGAGGCAGGAGGCAGGAGGCAGGAGGCAGGAGGCAGGAGGCAGGAGGCAGGAGGCAGGAGGCAGGCAGATGCATCTTCAAGTTTGAAGTCGGCTTGGTCTACTGTAGCCAATTCTAGGCCAACACAAGAAACTCTGTCACAAGGATTTCTTGGTGTGTTCAGGACAGAATGTGGAGGGAGAGGGCCAGCCAGAGCCATCGTAAGTCACATCACTCCCTACTCAGCACCACTCACTTTACATGGCATTAAGTAAAAGCCTACAAAGCACTCCCACACCTAAGGCTCATGGGACACTCTGGGAGAGGGGGCAGAAAGATTGTAAGAGCCAGGGGACCAGGGAGATCTGTGAGGTTGTGCCTCCTGGTAACATCAGAATCGACACCTGCAAAGTCTCACCAACATGACTGCCCAAACATGAACTGAACAAGGAAGACACCAAAGGACATGCTAAACTGCACAGGAAAAAGCCCGAAGGCTTTAGCCCCACACAAAAAAATTCCAGTCAACTGAGTAAAGCTGGGAGTGAGAGATGTCCCCCCTCCCCAGGGAAGGGCACACCAACTGGTCATCTAATGCAGAATGGGCCAGCCCCTAAAGTGATACAATACACTGCATGGACTTAGGAATATATACGTACATGCAAATACATACATGAATGCAGTAACAACTGATGAAAAGAGAGGCCATGAGTTTGAAGGAGGGTAGGAGGGCTACATGGGAGGGTTTATAGGGAGGAATCTCAAAGGAGAAATGCTGTAATTAGAATACAATCTCAAAAAAAAATCAATAAAAAGAATTAAAGCATGCTTGCCTACAACCCTGCAAGACCCTATCTGGCACGTGTCCTGACTCCTGCTCCCTGGCACCCCTGCAGGTGTGCAGAGTCCCCCAAGACACCTGGCACAAGTCTAGCTCCCATCAGAGGACACCGCCTACTGACTTCCACTGTCACCATTTCCTAACCACCCTCCTTTTCTTCCCCACCCAATGCTACCAGCCAAGAGTGAACACATTTCACTAGTCTTTATTGCTTATCTTCAAGAAAAAAGTTCCTGAGGGCAGGAGTTTGCACACTGCTTCACTGCTACAATCCCTGGGTCGGGACAGCACTCTGCACATAGCAGACGTTCAATACGTATCCGTAGACTGCGTGAAGGGAAAGCTGATAAAGCACCGTGCAAGACGAAGCCTCCCGGAGTTATCTGGAGGACAAAGGGAAGCCCTGGGCATCTTTAACCAGGACCGGAGTGAGGCAACTCATCTGTTTCCAGGATGATATTTCTGCTGCTGACAATGACGAAGGTGGTGGGACAGGGGCGGAAGGGAGAGAGCAGGGCAGGAAGTTCCTTTAGGAGGCCGGTGGTGACAGCTTGATACGGGCAGCGGCAGCGAAGACATGGAAAGGTTCTGGAGGTGAAATGGCAGGCCAAAATGCAAAGCCATGGGTCTAAGCGTCAAGCCCAGCAAACAGCTTTGGCATCGGCATCGCCATTTCTCACGTACAACAACCCCTTAGTATGGAAGCAGTTTTAATCTTGACGCAAAAGATGTCTTTAGGCCCTGCATGCAGAAAGCAAGCTGGGCCGCAACAGTGAGAGGGCAACTGGTCAGGCTGCAGAGGGGATGCAGCAAATGCAGCTGTGCTGAGTAACGGCAGCCTTCTTTGTTACGCATCCTGGAAGCAGCCCTCCTCCCCTGGCCACCTCCCTTTAATCTCAGAACAACATTTCGACATTTCTCTTCTGGTTTCAAGGCCCTTGCTCAGTTTCAATGTATCCTTCTTCCTCCTTTGTCTCCAGTCAGCTCAGTGCTACCTCACCTACGCGTAGCGTTCTGCTCACTGCTAATCTGCCCTTCGTTCGGTCATGCCTATCACGTTACGGTCGTAGTTCCTTCTCTGAGGCTCACTTCTGGACTGACTTTCATGCTGGGCAGAAATGTCTGGGAAGCTTTTGCAGAACTCATTTATACATCACTCCCCCTGTCATTCCACTGTCAGCAGCCAGAGCACCTTTTCTGTGACATGGTGACAAAAGACCGTTCTCAGGTGTGAAAGAACTCGGAAAAGTTTACCACCACCCACCATTCTTAGGAAGAGAATTCTTTGAAAATACATTCTAGGCAACTGAGAAATTATTGTGTCAAAGTGTAGAATGGAAGTGTCTGATAAACAGAGACTCAGACTCTGTCCTGGACTCCAACTGGCAGGAACTAAAAGATCCAACACAGGAGTTGAAACGAGGTGATCCCTCAGTGCACGCTGGCTGACTGGGCCATACCAACAACCACGGTGACATCTGGATAACGCTTAATGAAACGGTTTGTGCCCTGGAACTGCTATCCTTCGTTAAGATAATAATCCTGTAATTGCAATCCCTCCTCAGAAGCTTCTCCCTCAAGAAGAGTTTTCCATCACATTCAGAAGTCCAATTAAATATGATTATAGCTGAGTTAAAAAATAAAACCAAGTGGTGTCTGTGGCTATGAGAACAGGTCCAGAAAGGCTCTCCGTGGTGTAGGCAGCTCACGTCACTCTCTCCCTGACATAGGTCCCTGAGCTATCAAGTCAACCTGCCAGGCTCCAATGTCTCTCCACGGCAGCTCACGGGCCACTCACAACTGGGCCCATCTCTTTCCAGGAGCATCAGGTACTCCACCTCACACACCGTCTTCTCAGACCTCCCTACAGCTCCTTGAATTCATCTGTGCTGCTTTTCCAGGTGCCAGCAGGTCTTGCCACTCCCTCACTGCAAGCAAACCCTCTTGCTCTCTGGTTTACTTGCCTTCTCCCTTCTCTGCAGTCCCTGCAGATAGGTGCAGTGATGGAAGCCTATGGCAGATCAGCACTTGCTTACAGGCATAAATACACACACTCTGTTGGGCTCAGTTCTCAGTTAAAAATCCTCCGCTCTCTTTATGATACTCTCAATGAAGGGCCTATCTCTGTCCCTGCTTTTGCCTCATAATGAGAACTAAGGTCGGGGTCACACACAGTACTTACATTTAAGTAATCTACCCTCCATAAATAAGGAGCAAATAAGGCAGATTGGCTCCTGGATCTGATGTGGACTCTACCTGACAGTAAGCTTCATGAGCACTGGATTCCATTTATTTATTGGCTCACCGTTTTCCCTCTAGCACAAAGAGTACCTGCTCTGGGACAGGTACTCGTCAGTGCCACCTGAGAGCTGAATGGCTAATTTGCGCTATTTCCCAAGGGAACAAAAGCTAGTATGGCTCACACTGTATGATGCCAAGTGAATGAATCCAGTTTAACTTGTACACCTAGGTTATTTTCTTTTTGTGCTAAAACCCAACTTGACAAAAATCTCTGTCTCCAAATACACCTGCCTTCCTTGGCGAGGCCCCCACCTCCACCTCTTTGTCTTGGCTTCGGTGTGTGGCCCAGGAAACAAAAAGCAGCTTTGTATTACTGGAAGGAAAGGCTTCAGAGAAGCGCAAAACAACATTAACCTTTTCCAGGGATTGCTTTTAACACACCGGGTGTCTATAAACCTGGGGAGATCAGGAAGAAATTAGTTCAAAATGTAGACAATAATAAAAAAAATTTAAAGTGCCTTCTCATCTTTAAAACCTGGAGATGGCATATTTTTCCTCCTTGAGAAGCAATTCAAAAGCACCCATGCTGGGCCCCGCCCCCTCCTGGGCAGCCCTTTCTTCTCTGCTGGTTGACTATTCCCAGAGTGTCTGCCCACTTGTGCATGCCGGTAGCAGCCGCTGCCGCAGCATCAATAAAACAGACTTACACCCACACCTCTGCACGCTGGAGCTGGGACTTCAGAGGCTGGGACTTGGTTAATTTTGCCTCAGTGCCAACCTTGCTCTCTTAGAGGTCTTGAGGCTGTACTAGCCTAGAAAGAGAGGCTCTTTATGAACACTTCTCTGTTCTCTGACGATGACCAGAAACAATCAGACAAAATGAACAAAGGGATTACAAATTAATCGGCTCTTGCTGGCTCCTCTGACTGCAAAGATATGATTACAAGCCCAGGATTTGCAAGAGACCTACATTCCTCATTAATCTCTACTATCGTTTCCATCACTGTGGGCTTTTTCTTTTCTTTCTTTCTTTTCTTTCATTTTTTTTTTTTAAAGCTCCTTTTTTAAGGCAGGGAATGAAGAGAAGTGAGCCAGCTATGCTCTTTCTTTGCTCAGCAGTAACTAAAAAATATGTCCTTAACATTTCAAAAAGCAGATCGTCCCTGCACTGTAACCAGTAAAGCGTGGAGGTGAAATGGCACCAGTGTCCTTTATATCTCCGTCTGGCTGAGTTAATAAATTTAAGCACGGATAACCTTAACCCACAGCTTCTTCGGAGAGGAAGCAGGACCGCGGGCTCCAAGAGGCTCCAGTTCCTTTATAATACACTTGCTTTTCTGTAGTGTATTTTGGCCACTCAGCAACAGGCAGAGCCTGGGTCTAAATTGCCTTTCCTGTGCTCTGCTCTGGGGCCATCTGGAGCTGAAGCCTCAGAGAGAGAGCAGGTCCTGGTGTCTTCCTGCTAGGTTTGCTCTGTGGGTCAGTGCTACAGTGTGATTAAAAGCAACAGGAGTTTTTTCCCTTCTCTTTCCCAGACACAGCTACAGAACTCCACTTGGGCACAGGCTCTGCCCGCGACATATTTGTTTTGGGAGCCATGCACCTACTGAGACAGGAGAAATTCCGTGACCTGTGGGAACTGGAGCATTTATACCAGCTGCTTAGCACATTAGACCTGAGTACAGGTCATGGTGATTCTTGGTTCTGCATTCCTCTGCTAAATATTTTGGCAGGAGGCTGAGCACAGGGCTTAGGAAGGCAATTGGACAAGATTTCTGAAAAATTAAGTCAAAAGCGACCCACTAGACACCCAATTCCCAGGTTGTGTCCTTACCTGGGTATGGCACTCTTCCTTTGGTGACCAGCTCTGTGAGTAAGATTCCAAAAGACCACACGTCAGACTTGATTGTGAACCTTCCGTATAGGGCTGCTTCAGGGGCTGTCCACTTAATGGGAAACTTTGCACCTGCAGAATGAAGACCTGGTTATTCATGTAGTAGAGAGCCTGAGCTGGGTGGGGAGGGCAGATAAAGTACTGGAATGCCCTCTTTAGGGGACAGGTTGAGAGAGAGGACAGGAAGGAGGTGGGAAAGGAATGCCCAGGGGTTGAGATGATGTATGACCAGAGCCTGGCTCAGTAACTTTACGCAATCACTTTAATTCTCCCTTCAAAGAGCTGGACTTCAAAACCCTTAATATCTCAGTAAAGGGAAGTTGGCCTCTTGAACATGAATCTATGATCACATTGAAAGGTATGGCGTTGGTGTGGAGTATGATTCCTGGCTTGTGATTTAGGAAACTGGTGTGTGTGTGTGTGTGTTGCTTTGAATAAGAATCGCCCCTATTGGCTCATATATTTGAGTGCATAGTCATCAGGGAGTGGCACTACTTAGCAAGATTAGGAGGTATGGCCTTATTGATGGAAGTGGGCAGGCTCTGAGGTTTCAGAAGCTCAAGCCAGGCTCAGTGGCTCTCTTCCTGTCGCCTGTGGATCTGGATGTAAAGTTCTCAGCTACTTCTCGATCATAATGTCTGCCTGCATGCTGCCATGTTCCCCGCCATGATGACAATGGACTAAACCTCTGAACTGTAAGCCAGCCCCAATTAAATGCTTTCCTTTATAAGAGTCGCCATGGTCATGTGTCTCTCACGGCAACAGAAGTGACTAAGACAATATGTATGTATATATTTATACATAGATACATATATCCTTGAAATAATGCTATATTTTATTAAATACACAGGGATTAGACCATGTTCTCCTGTGTCCTCTGGTATATAAAATCATCGATTGTTCATTGGAGGTACCACAAATTCACGAAAGTTCCAGCTTCTCCTAGGGTGGAGGTGGATGGATATAACATGCACTTTACACTGAAATGGGCCATATTTCCTAAGTTTCCTACACCTGCCCTAGGGAAATGATCCTGCCTGTGGCTGGTGTCTCTCTTCCCTCTACCTTTTCTCTCCACAGTAACCATCTTTACCACCACAAAGTTTTTTTATTCTGCACTGTGTGATCACTTTCCTTCCTTCCTTCTACTACAGAGAGGGCGCAGGTGAATGATTGTTTTGGACAGGGCTTGCCTTCATGACAGTCTCATGAATCTGAATTCTCAGGACCAAGGGACAAATTCATGTTACAGGCAGTAGCTTTACATCTTTCAAATGTCTCTGATCATTGGGAGAATCCTCTTCTCTTCACATCTATAGGAAAGGTGGGGCCCACCCTGTTCATCACATTGCTAGAAATATGTGGACACATCACTATAAGATGGACCCAGCAGTTTTCACATGTGTTCTCATGTTGGGGTCAGCGGCTATAAAGTAGTTCTGGGCATTTCTTGCACAGACCAAAGGAAAAATACAAAGGACTTTGTATTAGTTATGCAAACAATGATATGCTTAAAGCATACTGAGTATGCTTAGGAGCTCTTAAAAAGCATACAAAGGTTGATAAAAATCAGAATTTCCACAGTATCATCTATGAAAAGTCACTATGTGCAAAAGTGGCAAATGATTAAAATCTTAAATTATAGAGGTTTTAATACCCAGACATGATTAACTACAGCAATTACACTTTTGTTTTAAATACAGTATGTAGTAACAACTTTAGCAACTATACCCTGGCATTTTCCAGCAATGTAATTTTCTTCTCTGTCTCTTTTATGCCAGTGTGAAATCAAAATTGAAAGAAAAATCTACGCTTCCCCTCTGTGGTATCTCACATTAACACTGGAGCAGGCAAGTAGTTCTTTGTCTTTCTTCTGCTCATCTGCGTTCCGTTCTAAGTATATTGTTTCTGTCTTCCTTTAAGTGCTGGTGATTGCCTGCATGAGCTGGGATTCTTGGAGCAATCATTCTGTTTTAAAGTTTCTTTCAAAGCATTCTTTATGTAGCTTCCTGTTCTTGGGCGTTCTGTCCATGTAGCTTGGACGCGGAGCCCCTGGGATTAGGGGGACAGGCTTTCCTAAGTGTCAAGAATGGACTGCCCTGGATCAAATGCCAGCTGGAGATATGTTAAACAAAGATATATTAAACTCGTCCTTACTGACCATGTCTGGAGTACGGCAGAACCATTTTCTCTGATGTGCAGAAACACCCTGTACTATGAATGGCAGGGAAAGAACCCTTCTGCCCTCTTGGCCTCATGCAACACCGGTCAATGTGTGGGGTTCTGGAAGAGAACTCTGCACAATTAAGTTATTTTGGTCTTTCTTCCTTGAGACGCGGTCTCATACAGCTGAGGATGCTGAGACCTTCAATTCCCAGGCCTCCTGGCCTCTACTGCTGGATTACAGATGTGTGTTACACATGTGGTTTTCATTTGGGTTTTCTGAGAGAGGATTTTTATGATTTTGGGTTTAAAAAATAAATAATCAGCCAGCTATACTAGTCTGCTCTATTAGTTTCTCATTTTATAAGGTATAATAAAGATAATAATACATAAACTTTTACATAAAAGAACAAAGTCTGTATAATCTAATGAGTCTTTGACAAGAGGTCATTTGTAGGTATGCACTTTGATAAATTAGCAGTGGCTGACATACACTTATTTTGCATTATTTCTTTGTAAGACATACAATATCTTCTATACCAAGCAACATAGGAGTAAAAGATAAAGAATAGCTTTGTCCAAATTCTTAGCAGTTACCTTCAATAGAATCAAAAAAAAAAAAAAAAAAAAAAAGATGTGTGTGTGCGTGTGTGCGTGTGTGCCCGTGCCATTTCTGTGTCAGTGCCCTGAGGCTAGAGGAAGGTGTGGAATCACATGGAGCTTACAGTAAGTTGTAAAACCACTTGACTTGGGTGCTGGAACTGAACTCAGGTCTTCTGAACCTTGACTGTTGAGCCATCTCTCCAGCCCCAACAGGACACTGCCCCCCTTCCCCCCAATCAGGTTCTCTGTGTATCTCTGGCTGTCCTAGAAGTCCGAATGTAGGCCAGGCTGGTCTTGAACTCAAGAGATCTGCCTGCCTCTGCCTTCCATGTGGTGGGATTGAAGGTGTGCACCACCATGCCTGCCTTTTAGTTTGCTTTGTTTTTTTCTCAGAAATTTAATTAAAGATAATTAATGTTTTTTTTCTCTCCCAAGGAAGACAAAAGCAATGACAAGCTATTAATGAAAAGAACTAATCAATGCTTACTTTCCTACTTCTCTCATTACTTCGATTTCCTCCTGTCATGGCTTTCTGCCTCCAGAGGGTACAAAGTTACTAGCCCTAAAGTGTGGCTTTGAGACGGGAGTGCTAAGCAGTTGCTTCTGCCTGGTGTCTGCGTGTGGCTGTACCGGGTGCATGCTGTAAGACTGACGTCTGAGAAGGGTGTGCCTAAGGCCATCCAGTAAACGCGGCTTACACAGTCTCACAATGTGATCCTGTTTGGGGTTGGAGTAAGTACTTAACTTGAGACTCAGGAGGAGGCTCCCAAAGAGAAAGCAGTCCACTGCCACCCTGTGGCTAACCCCCGCCTCTCTGTCTTGGCCTGAATGCTACTTGCTCAAGGAACCTCCCTCCACCTGATCAATAACACTTGGACAGGTTTCCCAGCTCCAGGCTGCCATAGCATTATTTTGGAGTTGTAATGGGTTGAACTGTGATGAGTATCAGAAGTGTACCTCTTGACAGAGAGGTGCCCCTGAGGGTTGGAGCATATCTTCTGGAAGACTGGAAGAGCTGGTATGTCGGGTGCACAGAAGACTCTGGAGAGAACCAGCTAGATGACAGAGGAGCTGGACAGTGGATTAGCCGTCTAGCCCTCCCCTTTGTGCTGCCTAGCCACGGTTTCTTAGGGACAATTTATTTGGTCCCTTGCCTCTGGGGCGACTTCCCCTTGTTCTTGGTGACAGCACCAGTGTCTTGTCTGTCATCTGGATGGCTGTTTAAAGTCTAACAACTGCTGACTACAATGAAATGGCATCTGCCACACACTAATGAAACTTAAAAACACTTGTAAATCTGCATTTTAATGCCAAACACAGGGTACTCAGAGCCCCTCAGGGTCTAAGTGAACCTGAGAGATGTAGAGGGAGCCCCAGCTCTGCCTTGAGAGGAACATGGGGCCAGCTCACAGGACGCTGCTTGGAGGAGCAGTGGTTTTATTAGCAGAAAGACCAAGTAGTGAGAGGCCTTGGAGTGGTCACGGTAAGACATAGCGGGCAGCTCGCATTTCTAGCTCAAGGGGCTCTGGCCCTTTTCAGGGTTAATAACCACCTGTGCTTCAGGTCAGAGAAAGGAGAGTGGTGGCTTTTATTCAATTATCCAAGTTTTTCCGTAAGAACAGTAACTACAGAGCTGCGCCTCGCCATTGCTGAGCTGGCCTGCTCTCTGCTCTTCGCTGTGAGTTTTCCCACAGTCCCCGTCGGTCCACAGCAGCGAACACAACTTCCTTTGGCCTCCAGTGTCCTCCCCTCTTCATCCCTGCTCTATTCACAAGCCGTAGAGGCCCCGGTGCTCAGACTCTGCTCTCTCCGCTGCTCCTTTGGAAATATGTCCTCTCTTATTACTAACTTTGCCTGCTGTCTGTGGGAGGGGGAGGGGTACATTCAGATGTTTCTCATTTGAATTCTTGGTTCTTTATTTCCAAATATCTATGGAACAAGGCTTCTAGAGTGTCTTGGCTTTATCTAAAATATAGCAACTGTAAGCTGAATTTAGTTTTCATTATTATCATCTTACTACATATAAGATCACAAGAGATTCCTGTAGTAGGCAGAAAATTCTACCAAGTGACTGCTATAAATTACTTCTTAATTCTTACTGAGCAATTCTAAGATACATACAGAATCCCAACCCTCAGTTTTTCATTTGTTTTTCACTATCCACTTTCTGGTGGCTGATCACTCGGTTGTCAGGCTTCAAGGCAGAAAACTTACAAATTAAGTTTCTCCCCCTTGCTATTTCTAGATCGAATCCACCGTCTTGCTTTTAATCCTACCATCTTGCTTCGATCCCTGACATGTCTCTCAAAATCACCCTTTCCTGTTTAAGCTTACCCCCAAAGCCAGACTCCAGTTTTCACCTCTGGCTAAGTCCTCCTGCCTTGGTTCTCAGCCTTCAGCTGAGTGCCCTTCTAATTAATCCTTCTAAAGTGCAGCTTCCTGTCCCATCGTCTTTAACCACATGGGAGGGTCCCTAATGAATTAAATCAAAATCTGCCACCTGGTTTCCAGGGACCTACATACCCATTCAACTCTGGTTCTGCAAACGTACAGTTGATCCTAGTTCAGTTTGCTTTTCGTTTCTGTTACAGGTACTGCACACCTGGCAGGATTATACTCCTGTTATATTAGCTTGTTTGAAATGCCATCTCGCCTTCCATTTGCCTAGCTAGAGCCTTCTCTCTCTGCTCTTCCTGAAGTGTTTTGGGATGAGCCTGATCAGAAGCAACGATTTATGCTGGGCAACATGGGCTCCCACCATTACTGAACAGATAGTGGGTATCAGCTAAGTGTGCCACACGTCTGATACAAGTTATATTTCTGTTCTTCAGCTGAGAGGACAACACATTGAGGACAAATGTAAAGGATGGAAATGGGATTTGCAGGAAAGGAGACTGGCTCCAGGGTCAGACACTTAAAACACTGTGCATCAGTCTGTTGGCATGTGTGCAGCTCTTAGCACAATACAGATCCTTCAAGGTTGGTGTGTATGGACTTCATTGTTCTACAGTACTCTGACTAAAGCGGTTAAACCACAAGTGCTCAACAGATGCAATAACAGAATAAAAGGTCAACTTGAGCAGTGATTTATCCAACATCTAGTGGCCAAAGATGTTATCTTTTTTGACTGAGATTTTAAAAACTACACACAAAGAAAATATTGACAATATAACGTTCTAACAAACTACAGCTTTTCACTAGTAAGACATATTGGGAGTGAACTTATTTTCACAATACTCTCAGCATCAGTGAAAATGGAGTGACCAGTCAGATTCACATCAGGATGGTCCATCCCAACTCCAGGTCACAGTCTAATCAAAGGAATCGCCATATACCTAGTGACCAGCTAGAAACCTCAGAACCTTGCTCCTGCCTCAGACAGAAATGTGTCTGGACTTGGCTGCTTCCTGTACTAGATGCACCTTTGTACGTTAAGATGATGACAGTTGCCTTTCAAATGCTCTCACAAACGCTGCAGATACCTTTTGTTCCAAGGCTGCCTTCTGCATGTAGTAGAAGGAAGAGCCAGGAAACGGACAGGATGCTTTGTAGTGACAGTGGCAGGAAGTCCAATGGTAGGCTGAGCTAGGATTGAGTGGTCTTTTTCAAAAAGGCAAGAATGTCATTTAGACATTTAGAAAGACTGTCTAGGTTTCAGGTTCTTGCCTGTAACTGGGATGCAGTAAAGGACTCAGTAGAGTACCTGGTGCCTGGTAACAGTTTAGAGCTAAGAAAATGCAGCTACTACTGTGTTTGGATTGGACATGCAAGGCATTGAGTTTCACTGACAGAGCTCCTCAGCACCATCAACCCTTGAAACTTAAAATGAGGGAAAGAAGATGAAGAGAACTCCCTGCACTCATACATCAACCATTGGGATTTTCCTGAGTGTCCACTGAGTCCCCAAGCACACTATGAAGCATTCTGGGGTCCTCAGGAGCAGGTAGGAGTTTTCTAGTCAGTTTGGAGCAGCTTCTAGGCTAAATCCACAGAGAGCTGAATTGTGGTGCTGGCTTGAAGATGATGGCCCAAGAAATGTAGGAAATGAGTAAGTGAATTGGGAATGAGAGCTGCACAGGGAGGTGGCAACATAGAAGGGATGCAGTGTGACCCAGGGCTTTCCCTGAAGCAGGAAGCATCAAGGCAGGGTGATACAGAAGTTTATTTTTAGTTACGTTTAAAATGGTTGTTTTGTGTACTGTTGGGGGAAGGGGTGCTTAGGCCTTGGCATTTGTATTGTCTGCAGATGTTGGCTTTATGCAAAAGATGTTTGATTGTTCATGATCTGCATGTGCTATCAAAAGAACACCTGAGGAGCTTCTATGTCAATAAAAATCCTTGAGATGAGAAGCTCAGGGTTCTACTGCCCAGTATTTGGTTCTTTCTGCTGAGGTCTGGCAGGGTTTATACCTATGGATATGCCTTCATGTCTTCTTTGCTGAGCTGCCACAGTAAGTGTATTGCTACAAGTGGCACCCAATGTGGGGCATGGCATCATACCAGCTAACATCCAACGTGTAGACAAGGAAGAACGAGAAGACATTCCAGACCTTGCAGAGTTCTGTAAAGTACACTCAGGGCAATTTCCAGAGGACAGAGATTAAGTTATTAACAAAGTCTCCTGAAGGAAGAGGAGAGTGAAAAAGGAAATAAGAGAGTTTCCTATATGAAGACAGAAGGCTGTGAAAATTAGGTGAGAAAGAGGGTTCAAAAGTGAGAGCCACAGAGAGAGGCCTCTAGAGAAAGACAGAGCTATGTGCAGATAAAGGATATGGAAAAATTCGATGAAAGTACAAGAACCTTGGCAGGGTCCATTAAAGCAATAGTATGCAAGGTTCTATCCACTTTTTATGATCATGGAGCCGACCCCAGTGCAAGGACCCCGAGGAACTGGAAATGGAAGCCAGAGCATATTGGTCTACAAACTGAGTGAGCCGATAGATTTTCTGTGTGTATGTGAGGTCTATGAAGAAGGTTGTATGTTTCCCCATAGCAGTGATGGACAAGAATGTCAAACCACCAGGATGTTTCAGCTGGAAATTCTTCCCACTGGCTCAGGACTCCCTGATGTGGAATTTGGGTGGCTGGGAGGGGGGGGGGGCGGAGCAGAGAAGTCACTTAAACTGATCAGTTTTTTTTTAATTTTTTTTTTTTTTGTTGCTTTGTTTTTTCTGCAAACTTGACTTCAAATGGTCCAGATACTGGTGAGAAAGTCCTGACAAGACACATCTACTATGGTGAGGAGAACTCCACTCTAAGAGGGAACTCTTCCTATAGACAACGGTCACTTGTGACGATGCTGAGAAAAACACTTGCTTTTGACTGTTCTACTGAACTTTGAACTCAAACATGAACTGACCAATTTTTTTTTCCCTGCAAACTAGACTCTATCTTAAAATCTGGAAAGTGTTTCCTCAGCGTCAGCACTCAGAAGCTGTCTTCTAGAACTGGCTGAGGTTGTGTCTCGTGCTGGCAGCCAAACTTGGTACTGTAAGAGCTACCCAGGTGATGCTGGTTTTGAAGGCATGAAGGGGTCATGGAGAGCAGCTGAAGGCCCAAGACTGAAGTAGCTGTGCAGAGAAGTTGAGGCTTGGTACCATGAAGAGAGCTTATGAGAGGCTATTGGTGAAAGTGCAGCCCATTTGCAGCAAAGGACCCCAGTGTTCTGAAGATGCTAGTACCATGGGATGACCACCAAGAACAGTAGCAGCAGTGGAAGAGAGAGGCAGCCAGAACCTGGAGGACAAGCTGTGTGTGCTACAGAGGGCAGAGCTAGAGAAGTGACCCAAGCCTTTTGGAGGAGCACAGAAGATCGTGAGTGAATTCCAGATAACTGACATTGATGTTTTTCTGCTGTCCAAGGACATTGTGAAAAGCTTGATAGCTGTTAGGTTTCATTTGGTCCTGTTCTTGTGATTGTTCCTCTTGTATATAGTTTTGCTGCTGTACTTTTAAACTGTGTTGTAGAGATAAAGCATTTTTATTTTGATTGTCTTATACAGAAAGTGGTAACACTTGTAGAGCTTTATTTTTAGTTATGTTTAAAATGGCTGTTTTGTGCACTGTTGGGGGAAGGACTGCCTAGGCCTTGGCATTTGTATTGTCTGTAGGTGTTGGCTTTAGGTAAAAAATGTTTAATTGCTCATGATACGCATATGCTATTAATACAACACCTGAAGAGCTTAGGAATCAATAAAAAACCCTGAGATGAGATGTTCAGGGTTCCACTGTCTAGCATGGTGCTTGCTATGACAGTGATTCCCTCTGCTGAAGTCTGGCAGAGTTTACATATATGAAAATGCCTCCTTGTCTTCTCTGATGAGTGACACCATAGGTGTACAGCTGCAGCAGGGGCCAAGACAGGCCTGATGGGGCCACCACACATCACCAGCTCTCAGTGGAGCACTGGACTGTTAGGTCTTTCTTTTTCTAGTGCTAACTCCATTGCACTGTCTCAGGTCTGAGAGACTATCTACTCCAGCTGAAGAGCTGGGCCAATGGAGGAAGTGAAGCCAGTGCAGAGCAAAGGATTCCAGATTGACCCCACAGAGCACAGTCTTTGTCCTAATGGCACTTCCAAGAAGTAAGAGAGCATTAGCTTCAACAATGGATCCTGCTTTTCTAAACCATGGAACCACCCAAAGTCTCTTTAATTACAAAGCCACAAACTCTGCAAATTATTACATACAATATTAAATAATGTGCAGTACTGACTATAAAGTCACTCTAGAGAATAAAAGAAATCAAACTCTGCCAGAAACAGGAAGCTGATTACATGGTGGAGAGGATGAGGAGACTTGAACAGGATATCCATGTTACGAACTAAAGCAAAGCTGACCCAACCTGGACCTCTGTGGTTATTCAAACGCAGAAAAACTTGGCAGAGGAAAACTCCTAATTCTTATATCAGGCCAAAAGATGACGCTCAAATTTCCCAAATGCTTCTGAAGTAATGAACTGAGTGTTTCCAGTTACCCCTGTTAACATATTCTGCCAACATTTCCAATTTTAGTTCATAAGAGTTTAGTGTCATGTTTTTAGAATAAATGGAATGAAAATCCCATGGCACAGTGGGATAATACTCCACTGGGAAAGTTCAGCACAATGGCGAAGGTGACAGGGATTAAGGAGGAGTGTGGTCTCGCCAGGGATGTTGGTGGAGGAGGGAAGAGTAAAACCAAGAGGATCAGGGGCCAGAAGTTGGGCCCGAACACACTGCAAAGCTTTGGGCTAATTAACTAGGCACAGATCCAAGGTCTGGTTGGGACTAATCCACGGAGAAATGTTCAGGCTGAGCAAGCTCGCAGGGAAGCTGAAGTGGCCATGGAAGGAGAGGATCTCAGCAGGGCCCCCAGAGGAGGGGAGCAACCTCAGTGAGTGGGCAGGGGACATGTGAGATGTTGGAGGCTAGGAACTTTTCCTGGGGTTTCTACCAGGTGAGGAAGGGCAGGAAGGCCAACCACAGAAGAGCTCAATCTTTACATGCAGGAGACAGCAAACAGGCTGTGATGCCCCACTTAATAATCTCAAGGGGAGAGGAAGGTGAGGACAGGACCATCTGGGCCAACAGTCCTTGCAATGGTGACCAATGGCAGGCCAGGTTGATCTTCAGTGGGACAGAGAAGTAAAGGGTGAAACGAGCAGTCCTAAAACCCTAAGTATTTGGTCCCTTTGCCATGTGGAAGGAGAGCAGAGCCTTCAAGGAGGCTTTCCCGGAGACACAGGCTGAGATGGTAGGCTTTTAAGGGGCCCACCTTGGGGGACCCAGAGGAGAGAGAAATGCTGGGTTGCTTTTCTTAAATTTCAAGCTCTGAATAATTCTGGTTATTCTTCTAGCTTTCCAAGAACCAGCTGAACTCACTAGAGCCCAGAAAAGCCTCAAGCTCATGGTGATCCTCCTGCCTCAGCTTCTTGAATGCAGGGATTATAGTCATGTGCCACCATGGCTTACCTCTATGTTTTTCAGTGGAGAACAAAAGGCAAGAAGAAAGCTGTATGTGAGGATACTATGGCCATCTGCATGCCACTGCTCAGTGTGGTGAGGAGAATTTTTCTAAGCAATAAACAGATGTCTGGAATGGAGCTCAGTATGTAACTCAATAAATTCTAAATGTAGAATTTAGCAGTCCTCAGAGGGGCCTGGGCCAGCCTAATACCAGGCCACACTGTGCTAGGCAGTGTGGACAGCACAAGTTTAGCCATATAGCCAGGGACAGGCTCATCATGCTGAGGCTTGGCTGTGAGTCTAGAAAGAAGCCTAGGAAGAGGAGACCTACAGAGATAGGCACAACTTCAGGCTGATTTTTAAACTATCCTCTGATTTCCATCTGACACAGTGTCTACGCCTATGGGACCCCAGGGAGACCAGGGTGTTGGGCCAGGCACCCTCCTTTGGTTAGGAGAAAAAGACTCATAGCTGTAGGCAGTTTGCATGTGTACTGTCTGTCCCTGGTTATCCAGATGATGCAAATGCAGGTTCCTTCTGCCAGCAGAGCACAACAAGGAAGCCAAGAGACATTTTTGATGTTTGATGGCAGTCTGCAGTTCCTATTTACACACTTTAAAATCACAGAGGGTGACCATCTGCTTCCTTACTGATGATTACCAAGAAACGTGGGCTGCACAGACTGAGGACTTGCTCCTGACCATTCATAAACAACTGCCAGGCAGCTCTGCCTGCCTACAACAGCACAAAGCCGGGGGAGATGCCCTTGTGGGCACAAAGCAGGACTACCGGTGGGCTGGGCAGATCAAGGAAGGTGCTCAGAGTGCCAGCTCTGGTGACCTATGCTGGCATCAGGCCCATCTGCATTCCCTGGGCCAACTCAGAGAGCTGTCCAAGCATGTAAGTGGCAGAAATCAGCTCCCCTCCACCCTGCACGCATTTTAATCTTAAGAGGGACTAGGGAGAAGAAAATGATTTAAAGTCCCCCTTTCTTTCATTTCATCTGGCTTTCAACACATCCTTGCTAGGAGGGAATGAAGCTTCCAGCAGTTCATCTCCATTTCCCAGCATCTGACCTGCTCTTCTGACTACTAATCTGGGCTGAAGTCTCAGCAGATAAACAAAGCAGTCCCTCCCAGAAACTCGAGTAGGAAGCCTGGAGACTGAGGTGGCAGAATACAAATGAAGGCGACTTCTGCCTGGTGATAGAGGTGTGCCAAACTCTGGTTCTGGAAGGTGCAGGGAGGCAGCTTGGCTCAGTTCTGCCCATCAGGATCAGCACATGGCCTCTGGCAGCTCTGGGGAGGATAAATTCCCCACATGTCTTGGGGGTGTGTGTGGCCTGGTCATTTCATGGCAGCTTTCCATGGCTCTGCCTGGGGAACAAGCGTGTTTCCTGCTTAGTACTCGAAACAATGGCTTGCATTGGGAAGGGGTTTGCTTTTTGTTAAAAGATGCTTCACTTCTCTAACAAGGAAAGAATTAGATTAAATACAACAATTAACAGGGCTCCATCCCTCCCCACCCTCTTCCTCTGCTGACATTTGCTGTTCAGGCCACGGCACACGGTGTGGGAATGGTGATGCTGTTGTTGACAGAGAACAAGAAATTCAAACGCTGACGGGAGCAGAGGGAGGGCATCTCATGGTGAGATCAGCCTTGATCTGCCACTGGATTACAGGGGCCTCTGAAGCAGCTGATTAATAATTCTGCAGGAGCCCTTGAGCTGAAACGCGGGCGCACGGAGTCTTAATAATCCCCAGTCATTGTAACAAAGGAAGGACAGGAATTGAATTCACAGTTCTGCATTGTGAAACTGGAAATCTAAAAGAAACAGGGACCCAGTCCTGACTGTGTTTGTCAACCTAGCTGCCTGCTTGTTTGTGCTAAATGGCTACTGTGCTTTTTGAATCTACAATCTGATTATATTTAATTAGCACGGGCATCTGGGATTTCTAATACACAAAGAGTTATTAAAGTAACAAATCTTTCTAAAATATGTTCTCCAAGAAAGAATGTGTTAATTTATGCAGTAACAATTTTTAACGTGAAATAATGAACATGAAAACTGTAACAATTATGAATTCTTTGTAGTCTAATTTATATGTGAATTTTACTCCAGACAATAATCTATTCAATTTAAATCCTCAATACTGGGAGTATTTGAACAGACACATTTTTCTTCTCCTACTTAATATACAAACCAGTGATCCTACCCAAAGTTATAAATGTTCCTGTTTTGTTCACATATTCCAAAGACTCAAAGATTACACTGTCTCGACATTTGCTTCCTAGGCAATCATCTAGTTACTGTTTTGGAACAAATCAACTAACTAACCAACTAACCAACCCTGCAGAGAAACTCCATGCTCCTGCTCTTCATGCTGATTATAAAGTGGGAGGGGTCCTGGCAGGAGGCAGCAGAACGCACAATGCAGCATGGGTTGGGTGTACCCATGTGGGTGGGTGTGCTGAGTGTGACTATTTGCATCTACAGGGTCAACTGTAAAACTACCCTTGTTAATGCTAATGTCAATGGCACAAGTCCTTCGTGGTAAGTGCTTCCTGTCTATTCTCAGACCCTGTGACAATTCTACCTGCTTTCAGAAGAAGGTGGACTCAGAGTAACTTATCTAAGGTTCCAGAGCAGATCAGCAGTGATGCCAGGATTCATGCTAAGATAATTTGACTTCATAGGCCAAGCTCTTAGCAGATTCAAGCCTTGACATCTTGGAATATAGAGAAAGAAGGAAAGAGGTCTGGGGAAAAGAAAAGTGGGGAAGAATGAGAAGTACAGGGTGCCAAATAGCTTCTGTCTTTCCAAATTCCCACAACTACCTGAAAGGTGGCTCACAGATGAGGATGCTGATGCTCAGAGAAGCCTAAGATCTAGGACGGAGGCAGAACCAACATCTGAACATAAGCCCATCTAGCTCGGCAGCTCCTGCGCTTCCTCAAAGACAAGCTCACAGTGTACAGCAGACACTGACAGAAACACCAATCTTTCCTGGGGGTTCTTGCAGCCATTACAGTACTTGATTTCCTGGAAGCCTTGCACATACTGCTTAGAGAGCAGGAAAGTATGTCTGAGGAGAGAGAGGGAATGGCAGTAACCACAGCTATTTCCATTACTAGACACAAATAGTGACACTTAATATGTGCTCTGTGCTCATAAGGGCTATATTCCAATCTTTAGGCCAACATTCCTATAGAGGAGCAGCAAGACCTGTTCTCCTGATGCCCAGGAGAATTGCTAGCCAGGATTCATGCATGTAAACACCCATGAGCACATGTCCTGATGTGTGAAGCTGCTGAGTACATACCACAGAAAAATAACTATATTTATATATTATAAGTATAAACACACACACACATACATGTGCGTATGTATGTACATATGTATATATGATTCTTTGGGCCTGTGGGGGTTGTCCTAGAGCCAAGAGTGAGTGGAAGCATGCTTGGAACCCTGCCTGGAATTCTCACCCTGAGAGGATAAGGCATTCGGCTGTTCCCCATTTTCTTAGCCCTGGCAAAACCCAGCTAAATTTTAAATGTTGCCTGTTTCACAAAAGGTCACTGGCAAAGGAATGTGGCCTGGTTGGTGCTTATCTGAACACTGTAGTCGGAAGCCTAGGGCTGAGCCCATTTTCTGATAAGGTCTCCTCCTCTTTTCCCTGTGAACCACACCTTATGCAAAAGAGTCTTTTCCAGGACCTTAACCCTTAGACATGAGCTCCACGTGCAAATGGGGCTACTTGGGTACCCTGTCTTAACCAATGGCCCCTGTCCCTGGGTGCCAAGGACCCTCCTCTCACCATTTTCTTATAAATCTAAACACCCTTGCTTCAATAAAGGGAGATGTTCCACTGACAACACTCTTGGAGAATTCCATACATTCTCGCAGGCTCACAAATCCCCAATCAAGGACTGATAGATCTGCTGTAGACCTATGCATGCTTCGAGGCTCCCCACCAGGGAGCCCCACCGCTGTACCTCGAGGACCTGGAAGCCACAGCAGAATTTATATTTTTGGAACAACAGGAACCAAATATTGTTCTCTCTAGTGTTCTCCCCCCCTCCCCTGACCCCGCCTGCCTGCCTCTCTCCCTCCCTCTCTCCTCTTATGAGATAGTCTCTCTACATAGCCTCGGGTGTTCGGGATTTACTTCTTAGACCAGGCTGGCCTCAGACTCAGAGAGATTTGCCTGCTTCTGTCTGCTGAGTTCTGAGATTAAGGCATTCATCATCATGACCAGCCATGAATAGGTTTTTTTTTTTTTTTTTCTTTCTGTTTTTCGAGAGAGTTTCTCTGTTGTAACTCTTGCTGTCCTGGAACTCACTCTGTAGACCAGGCTGGCCTGAACTCACAGAGATCCTCTTGCCTCTGCCTCCTGAGTGCTGGGATGAGACTAAAGGCATGTGCCTTTATCCACCACCTTCTGGTGATGGATAGTGCTTAACAGGGGGAGAGAACAAAGGTCTGCCTTAGACAATGGAAAGGCAGAGGCTAGCTGACTCACAGCTGAGTTCACGACAGAGGGTCTGGGAGACAGGTAGACAGAACCAGAACGCTGGTTGTCCATATAAATAATATCTCTCTCCCTCTCTCTCTCTCTCTCTCTCTCTCTCACACACACACACACACACATTTATTTATGTACCTATCCATCTATCATCTGTCTATCTGTCTGCATGTGTAAGTGTACGTGTATGGTCTTCCAAGTTTTTTCTGTTGATTATGAACAGTTTTTCTCTTTAAAGTGTTTTTAATATAATTAAAAAAAACCTCTTTCCATGGGAAAAAAGTCAGTTACAAAACGTTAAGGTTATAAAAATAATTCTTCGTATTTTACCACCCTCAAATAACTTTTATATATTGCTTACTTAATTCTCGTATCACTCGTGTGGTAGCTATTGTTACTAACTATTTTACAGAGGATAAAAACGGGGCTCAAAAAGCAGCTGGTTTGCTTGGGGACAACCTGCTGGTCAGTGACAGAGGTGGTTTAAACCCAGGAGTCCTGGCTTCTAACCCAGATTAAGTGACTGCATTTGCCTTTTAAATTCATGTAACCGAATCTGTGAGGCAGTACCTGCCACTTCCAATCTATGCCTGCCCCTGACCAGTCCTTCCAACACAGCAAATATTCAGGGGGTATGAGGGTGTGTGTCTCCCACCCAGCAGCTTGATCTGTAGCAGCCCCGGGTGCAATCATCCCTGCTGTTCTCAGCACAGCAATGGGCGAGCTGTGGTCCGTGTACTCAGTGGAACGTTAGTCTGCTGTAAGAAGCTAAGAACTGTCATAGGAAGCCAGAGTCTCACACCATAATGATGGGAAAGGAGGAGGAACAAAGTATGTCACCACTGTTCCTAGAAGTGGTGGCTTACTGAAAAAAGAAATCTGTGAGTCATGCTCATGGACTTCCCTTGCATGAGTCTGCAAAGATAGAAAACAGAGCCCTCTCTGGGGCCAGATGTTGACTAGGTGGAATAAAATGGTCTTCACAGGTCTGTCTTCCTCGGTGAGGTGGTTTCAGGACTAGGTACACATGTAAAACTGTACTCATTTGTACATAAGGTTCACTCATTTTATGGATGAATGTAAATTAAAGAATAAATAAAAATCAAGTGTCCCCAAGATCAAGTCATTGCTAATCATAAGCCAGGTCTATCTGAGCATATTACATTCCAGTCAACATGAGCCAGTCCTTGGCTGCTTGAGAACTTGTAAAGAAAGACCAAGTCTCATTTCTGTGAGAAGGAACAGATGGCCCAAGGGCTGTGACAGGTGAGCAACCAACTGCTGCTCACAGGAGAGAGGTGCAGTGCAAAAGGGCAGCCATCCCTCACTTCCCAGGGCCCAGGGGTTGTGGTAACTTCTGGAAGGATACTGGGAATAGGGATAGGGAGGGGGCTGTCAGTAGAGCCCCAGGAAGGTGCTGGCAACAGAGGGGAGGGCTAAGACTTAGGAGACCTGGGTGTGGCAGGGGGGTCAGGTGAACATACCACAGCTGGCCTCCCTGGGTTTAGGTGCACCAGCTCGGATACCTCAAATGCAACAAATCCCAACTCAGACTCCTTTTCCCTCTCTGAAGTTTAGATCTCTCGGCTGTTTCCATTACTGCTGTTGCCAGCTCCACCCTAACTGTGACCCACAGCTGCTTCCTGGGAATGCTCTCTGGCCTCTTTCTTTTTCCTGCATGGTAACTGGGTCTTTCCAGTACATCTGCATCCTACCCATTTGTTTATTCTCCATCAACCTAGTCCTGTGTAAGGCCAAATAAAAACAGCAGCAAGCGGCACCAACAGTTCCTATGAGCTGAGGCTAGGTTAAACATCCCTGTGCTCTTCAATAACTGCAAAAATGTACAAAGTAAAAATGTACAAAGTAGGTAAGATGCATTTTCATTTAAAGATAAGCAATCAGCCCATGGAACAGACAGCTTGCTCAGGGCCCCAGACCAATAGATGATAGTATTGCTGGGCATCACTGCCTGACTTTAATGCTCCTGTGTTGCACGTCATGCTAGCCAACTGCCCCCATGTGCCCTTAGGCTTCCTCTATCTTTCCTCTCTCCCTCCTTTCTTCGTTCAAGTTGGAGTCTTGCTGCTTTGCCCAGGCCAGTCTTAAACTCCTGGGCTGAAGAGACCTTCTCTCCTCAGTCCCCAGAGTAGCTGAGGCTTCATAGGTACAAGCCTCTGCTTTGGCCTGGGTATCTTCCTAACAACAACTTTTAGCCAAGTTCCTTTTATAAACGAACTCAAATACCTGATATGGATTATTTAAGAGACTCCAGACAGACAGAATTTAGTGCCAAGCTTATGAATAAACAGGAACTACTCTAATTGTAAGATATCCAGGTAATTATGAGGAATCCCAAATGATTCTGGTTGCTTCTAGAATGCTGTCAGTGGAGGATTACCTTCATAAGCACTGGGCCTGATCTTGAGCTCCTCTTTGACAGGGGCTTCTGCTCACAAGCCAGGGTAGGGAGGGGTGAGTGTGGGGCTTGTAGGAAGCAATGACACATGGAAGACCGGTAACAGAGCTCCACACCGCAGTGGTGCTGGTGCCCTGTGCAATCACACCTTGTTGCCGATGTGTGTGCCTGTGTGACAGACATTTCAGAGCACCCTGAGATGGGAAACTCACAACTGTTTTGCAAACAATTGCCATTCATGGTCCTGAAATAGCTACATTTGGCACATGTTTCAGAACACTGCCTGCACTCCCATAATCACGGTGCAGCACGGCTGTGGCCTGCGGGTGACATAAAACCCGACTTGCAAATATTATTAGGCACATGGACCAGCTGTCTAGAGGAGCTGATTAATCCCCGGCAGGAACATCGGCATGCAGCGCACATGCCATCTGCAGAATACATTGGCAAATGCATGCCGGACCTTTCTATCTAGTGGAAAGGCCAGGGTGGGGCAGACCCAGCGGAGGGATGTAGGAACAGCTGGGCCATCCAAGGCTGGAAAATGAAAGTCTCTTTAGTCCCCTAACACATGTGAGTTAGAGAGGTTGCCCCTTAAGGCCTTTTTCATAAAACAAAGAGGAAAGGGAACTTATGACTAAGTCTCTCCATTTTCACATTCTGCTCTCGGATTCACTGTCTTGGTGAGAGACAGTGGGCATAGCTCAAGAGCATGCCTGATCAGGCTGGCTGTACGGTTTTTAAATCCTGGTCTTCCACTTGTGAGCTTTGTGACTTCATATGAATGACTCTGCTAACTCTGAGTCTATTTCCTGCCCCCGCAGGTCAGGCAGTTTCAGATATCCCACACACGCCCTGGCCTTTCCCTGTTCTCTGCTTTAAGACAGCACAGACTGCCCATATCTCCCTCCATATCCAAGTTCATCTAATTCTTGTTACTTATCCCTTTCCAGTGTTTGGTATACATTTGAAAATGTTTGGTAAAGAAAAGAAGGAAGAAATAACATTCTAAGAGGGAAGGATGGAAACTTCTGTTTCTAAATAAAGGCAAGGAAACATCAAACAAAGATTAAGGCTAGTCCTGGGAAAGGAGCTCAGACAGTGGCGGGGATGTGATGGCGGGAGGCAGGGCAGAAAGGCAGTCACGATGGGGAAGTGCACAGCCCCAGACAGGTTCCAGTGCAGCAGCTCACATGAGAGGAGCCAGTCACCTGAGGCCACAGTTTTAGGCACCCTAATGAATGCATGACTTATATGCCAGGCCCTTTCACCAGTACCTCTGTTAGCCCTGCCACCTTCTCATTTACGGATGAACCAAGGGTGTTAGCCACAGACTCTGCAGTCCAAGGACTTCTCACTAAAAGTGAGAGACAGTCTTGCATTGCTCGCTCTTCCACTGAGACTTTCTTACAATGAGAAGGTAGCTCCTGGGTTTCATTACAGACATTTTCTAAATCAAACCTTCACATGTTCTCTCACTCAGACCCTCCTGGCATACCTTGTCACCAAAATCATGTCTGCATTCCTCTCTGTATAGCCTGATTTTGTACCCTAACTCTGGGTGTATGTATGTGTACATGCCCCTCACATGATCCCAAGAGGAGGCTTGCTGTGTGGGCATACAGCTCCAGGACAAGAAATGCATGCCATGTGTTGGAGAATTCAAACAGCTTAGCTGTTTGCCCAACATGCAGTTAAGCATTTGGACAGTATCTGCAACTAGGCAGGGTCTGAGTTTAACATTTCCCCTCATCACTCATCATACTTTCATTCTGAGTCAAATAAAAGAAAAAGAACTGGCATGAAAAAAAACAAAGTTGAAAGAAAGAAAACTAGGAAAAGAAGATTCTAGAAATGAGCTAAATGGCTATTATTCATTATAAGATTGTGGAAAGTGTCATCCTGCAATATATTCAAGTTACACCAGGCTTTGGTTAACATCACCAATGACACTCTTACCCTCTGCCCCAGTTCCGGAAATTAAAACCCACACAGAAGCCTCCAAGGCTGCTGACTCATCACTTAGCTCCATACCTGGACACTGCCATGTGAACAGCCAGGAAGGCCCACAGCACCCGTGAAAACTGCTTCCTGGCGTCTGGTGCTCTGCTGCTCACCAGCAGTTGCCCCAGAGGTCAGGCTTCTGTTTTCCTGTGTGTTTTACATAAACACTGATGTCTGTATGAGTTCTTGCGGGGTGGGGGTGGGGGGATGGAGGCAGACAAGGGGAAAGCAGGGCCCCTGAAGGGCCCATCACCATCCAGTCCCTCCAGACCATCTTTCTCCCCTTCACTGATCTGCTGTGTGTGTGAACTTGAAAGGGCTCAGTCTCAGGATGGGCTTGGTTGGGACCCGGGAAGGTAGCTGCAGAGTGAGGTCAGGATTAGCCGCCATGTGCCTCTGGGGCTCTCTACAAGGAGGTACCCTCACTCCGGTGCTATCCACTCTTCCTGCCTTGTGAGCCTTGGCTCCCCCGATATTACCACTATACTATGCTCTCAGTTTTCCAAAAACCCTGCCTATTACTTTGTAAAATATTGTTGTTAAAGTCTCTCCTTGTCACCTGCTTGGGAATGAGCTGTAACTTATTTTCCCAGATCCTTCTTTCTCCAAAAGCAGACCATATGGGCCTAGATACTTCCAGAAAAGCAGGCGGACCACAGGAATAGACCTGAGAACTGTCAAACTCTTGCCAGATCAGAGCAAAAAAAAAAAAAAAGGGTAGCTGGAGGAAAGCAAGGTAAGAAGGGAGGCTGTGAAGTACAAAGCTGCAATCAGGAGCCATTGTTATGGGAGCGCCCACCTTGTCTTGCTGTGTACTCATTGTCTTCAATCAACCGAGCCAATCCGAAGTCAGCAATCTTGCAAATTAGTCCATTTCCCACTAGAATGTTTGCTGATCGCAGATCTCTGTGGATATAATTCATGCGCTCAATGTAAGCCATTCCTGCAGCCACCTGTGGAGATCCAGGGAAGGGGCACAGCTGTTACACCACCACCTCTTGTGTGTCCATGTCGATACAGCCATGGCCTGAATCAAAGTACCCCATGGCCTACCTGTGCTGCCATGTCCACAAGGTTTGGCAATTTCAGAGCTCTTCCTTCACCATCTTTCAAGAAATCAAGCAAACTTCCTATGAATGAAACATAAAACAATTTTAGTTTACTCAGAAAGGCAAAAATTACCAATGGGCTGCATTTGATTTCCTAATTGTAAGTAGAAGGTAGTTAAACGGGACAACGCCATCAATGGAAAACGAAAGGTTTGTAAAAAAAACAGAAACAAATTCTATGTTTTAAGAAGCACGTTTTGGCTTCTGACAAAGACTATGGTAAAACTAGAAGAAATGAACTTCACTTCCTTTTATGTCACAGGAACCAGAGCGCCCTCTCAAGCCTCAGTGATCCCTGCACCAGGGAGTGACCGGAGGGACAGCCCAGGTGAGCAGTCTGAGGATGCACCAGAGAACCTGCTGAAGTGCACATGCCCAGGCTCTAGCCAGGCTCTGGCCACTGCATCAGAAACTCTGGAGTCAGACCCAGATGCCTGCACTTTCAGAGGTCCTCCAGGTGACTCTGGTACAAGGACGCTACAGAACCATTGGCTTATTTTCAGATTTTAAGCCTAGAATATCTAAGGAATATGGGTGGGGCGGGGAGCTTCCTAATTAGATCACAGCCAGACAAGCCTCTGCCTCAGACATCTGAGACAAAACAGCAAGAGCACCAGAGCCGCTCTAGTGAGGCTCAGAACTGACACCAAGGCAGAGATAATCATTTGCAGGAGCTGGGGGCTGTCAGTGGTTTTTTTTTTTTATGCTTTAATCACAAAGTTATTTATGAAATAACCTTGGATCCAAAGGGCAAACAATCTGCCAGGAAAAAAAAAATTCCAATTATATTTTAAAAGAAAGTACATAGAAAAGAAAAATTACACTGGTGTCTTCTGATGTACAATACACGGCCTTTTAAGGCTGTTTCTTGTTTGGCTCATTTATTTTTCCGAAACAAAGTGATCTCTGGCTTCATCCCCAACAATGCTGGTCTGATTATAATGATATACACATGTACAAGTGTGCACAAATACATGCATGTGATCAGAGAGGGGAGGGAGGGAGTAACGTCACGTCGTTTCTTCACCTGACATTTAAGGAGAAAGCTGGGGAAAAGATCTTGAGATAGAGATTGAACTTAACCCAGCAACCACTGTCTGCCCTAAAAAGGTGAAATTTAACAGAAGCCACTGATTCAAATTGGCAGCAGGTTTCATAGCCTTCTACATTAGTTCTGATATAAAATGGATGTTTTAATTATGCAGAGAAACATTCCTGATGTGTAACATACAAAAGGCACTGCACTTCTCGAGGATCTAGGGGCAACAGTGTTCCCCTTTCTCTAAGTGTTAGCCTGAGTGAGCACACAGTGGGTACTTCCTGATGGGAATGCTTGGCCCACGTAAAAACTGGGGTTAAAGCAAGCAGGCAGCAGTTTCTCCGAACAGTTCCTGCCCGTCACCGCTAGAAGAGGGAGAATGGCTGCCCAACCTTTATTCATGTATTCCGTGACGATGTAAATGGGCTCCTCAGACACGACGGCATAGAGCTGCACCAGCTTGTCATGCTTCAACTTCTTCATGATCTGCGCTTCCTCCAGGAAGGATTCTGGAGACATTGTGCCTGGCTTAAGAGTCTTTATGGCTACTTTTGTGTTTCCATTCCAGGTACCTACAAATATTCCACAATGTTAAGTCAACCCAAAGATACTCTTCTCATGGGAAAAATCATTTGACCAGCAACTATGTACATAAAATCAGACTTTAAGTTTTAAAAACCTTAACTGGTTCTTATGAGCAAAGACAATTCATTGCAAGGACTCTGTCAAGTACTTCAAAAGGAAAAGTGAGTTATTTATAGCTGTTTAATAACTCATTAACTTTTTCCATTTGATATTTATCATTCTTTTTATGGCTCATCCATATATTGGGAATTTATACCAATAGCTTGGGCCCTTATTTATAGTCTTGAAAGTCTAGGATTTAGAATTGGCCTGAGTATCCAACAGCTATCCCTTAGATAACAGGGAAAGCATGGAAGGGTGTACCCCTATAAAAATATGGCCACTCACTGAGGATGTTTGGAAACTTGCAGGCTTTCAACTGTCTGCACTGGATGAGGTACTTGACTGAGTCCTTCCACAGCCAAGCCAAGTGTGCCCATAAGCACAGGCATGGAGCACATGACTCCTTGCCCACCCTGCCCAGGGAAGGAATTCCTCAGGCTTCCTGAGAGTCACTCATAAGAACGATGGCTTCTAACAGGTGGGTTGGGAAACCAAGCAGCAGTGAGGAAAGAACAGAAGCATTTAAATGTGCTATGTTTAAATACTTATTTAAAAATCTAGCTGACTCAAAGACAAGGCCTGGTTTATGGTCACCATCAGTTTGTTCATCTGTAAAATGCAGGAACGGACTGGCTTTTTATTCTCTTTTGGTTCTCAAATTAAAACACAAAATTCTGGCTTATTCCATCTTTGGCTTATTCCACCAATGGCTTCGAAGGATAATTTTATAAAGGGAAAATAAAAATCTGCTAATTAAGATTACATTGCTTGCAATTTGAAAGAGAATACAGGTTCAAAGCAAGATTTACTCACGTTCAATCTATGACTTTCAGATCTAAGGCATCTGTATGTATATTGAAGCATTTCTTATTGCTCTGTTAAAACATACAATTACAACATGCATCCTATGGGGGGATCTATGAAGGAACCAGTGGCTTAGAGAGTTCATTTAACTCAGAAAACATCTGTGACTTAGTGTGAATGGGAACTCTGACAACTTTTAAGTGGCCTCCGTGATTTAACTGTTAACACTTTTCCAGTCAGAGCATAGTGCGATCTCATAGCAGCTTGGGTGGCTGCCCAGGCTTTGATCCCAGCTCCTATGTTCCATGGGAAGCAACACCTTGGTGCTTTGTGTAGTGATTTAAAGTTGATAATTACAAAAGTTTGGAAATAAAATTTCTTTTAGAGTCCAAGTCTTCCTGATTGTGTGATCTGATTAAATTCCTTAGGACGTACATCTAAGTTGGGTGAATAATGAGAAGAAAAGTTACGGAAGTAGATTTTGTAATCATTGAGATAAAGTAATCATTGAGTCTAGACAGGGATGGACACATTAATGTGGATTCCCTAATATAACATGCAGAGTGGGTAACAGCTAATATACACACCTGACTATGTGTACTCCCATTATTCATCTGTGCATCTGTGTAAGTACCTGCACGGTGCCCACTACCAACAGTGCTTCAGCATTTTAATTACATTGCCTTTCTTAATGTGGATTGGACCTAAAGACCATATGTACCTGTTTATATCCTTTTTGACTCTAAGGAAGGGAGATTCCAGTATACTTTATTATCATTTTATGGGCAGATGTTTTTTGGGAGGGATCTAAATGGCTTGTCTGTATGCAAAGTTGCAACTGACCCAGAGGGTTATAAAAGCCATCTCAAGGGCCTGACAACCAAATGAAGACATGTGTGCATGGATCTAAAATCTGTCTGATATAATCCTCAAAATAATCCAACGAAGCAGCTATTACTTCAATTTTACAGATGAGAAAACTGAGGCTCAGTTGTTAAATAGGTCTCGTATTCATGCTTAATCATCTAGTAAGGCTATAGACCCAGGTTTGCTGAACAAAAAGCCTGTAATCTTTCTCTATAGCTGCACAACACAGCATCTTACCATCCTGTCTCAGCAAAAGAGAAAGCACCACATTCACAGGGTATTGGCTTCCTGTTCTGCAGGTACTTAAATGAACCACATTTAACAAGACAGATGAACAAGGCAAGGAGCCACCAAATCCTGCAAACCTGGATGGCTTAAGCCCATCTAGATACACAGGTTAAGGGTCTTTGTCCCAATGGCCACATGAGCATTTCTGTTCAAAACTGTCCTTTCCACTGGCTTCAAGATGCAGCCACACAATGTGCCCTCTGCCTTACCAAGCCACACTTCAGCGAAACACCCCTGCCCCAGCTTCTTCTCCAGAAACAACGAGTCACGTGCAACTTCCCAAGCATCTTTAGCCAGTCCAGAAGTTTGTGGGGTACAACTTGATGAAATCACAGTTAAGTTAAAACACAAACCATCAGCTTTCTCTACAGGAAAGGGGATTGGTAAAGAAAACACAGTCCTTATAATTCATAATCATGCATGCACTAGGAAAGATGGAAGGTGACTTGCCCTGAGGGCAACATCCAGCAAACATCTGTAGGTGGCGATGAAGGGTAAGACATTCTATGCAGGTTGGAACATGCCTTCTACCAGCTACAGCACCACCTGAGCCATCTTGCTCATTTCTCTCTCTTTTTAAGAGATTCCAATTTTTTAAAAATAAAAACTGAATAATTCAAATTGTCTGTTTTCCTAGCCATAAAAAAGAAATCTTTATTTCACCTTCCATCTTTGATGTTTGGGATTTCCCAAACAGAGAAGCTAATAAAAGAATAATTGAGTCTCAGCATACCCATCCATACTTCCCCAAACTGCCCATTTCCCAATCTCTTGATCAACTGCAGGGATTCTCGAGGGATTTCCCAGACATCTTTGGTTTTGACAGACAGATCGGTAAGCCTTGGCATCCCTTTGTGACAGGGAACTACTAGGCGGCAGCAGAGACCAGCGGCTCTCTCTGAAGGAGCAGGGCAGCAGTGAGGGAGAGAAGAGCAGAATTTGTAACAACAACATGCACAGGTGGACAGCGCGGCGTCAGCGAGCGCGCACAGGCCACGAAAGATTCGACACACAAGCAAACATTCGCTGGAGGTGGGTGACATTCTAGATGTGGACTTTACTGTTCCCCTGGGCGTGCTCGATATACACAGGTACAGGCTGCTGTGGCTTCTGTGCGCTTTAGTCTAATGAGCTTCTGGAATTCTGAAAATGCCCTTGCTAATTAAAAAAGTACATACATAAAAAGAAAAGATGCGACTGTCCCTTCCCTTTTGGTATCTAGACGCCCTAAGGGTTAAGGGAATCTCCCTCGTACAAATACATCTAAAGTGTGACTTTAGTAGAGGGCCCTTTCTGATCTGTTAGAACTAAGGGGCCTCGGGAACAGCTGGCTGGGGGAAGGGATGTCACATTTTCTTTAGTGACTGACTTTTGTCCTTCTGACTCTATTCTACCAGTCCTGCATGCTTGCATTGCTTCTTTTCAACTTTCCACTAAAAAAAAAAAAAAAAAAACAAAAAAAAAACACACAACCTTTTAAACAGCTTCCTGTATATAATTTAGGAGTCTGTATTCAAAGAAGGATAAAATTAGCATTCACAGAAACTCAGTAAGATGAAAGACTAGGGAAACAGTAGCTAGTGCTCAGGTTACTGGGAAGTGTTTGTTTTCTTCCTTCCTCCTTCCTCTTGTAATGAATGTACCTTTGAAAATATAGTAAAGGCAAGGGGAGCTTGATTAAATGCCAACACAGAGTAAGTACTACTGGAAGGATGGAGCCACACAGCCTGGACTGACAGGTGGGCAGAGAGCCCCCCATGTCCCTGGAAGCCACGCAGATCCAAAGCACAAGCAGTGGCTGCCTCTTTATCTTATTTTCACTCCTTTCTTTTTGATGGAATCTGGTTCTGAGATGTTTGGGCAGGAAATTATTTATGTGTCAGTATTTCAAAGGCATTCTATGTGCGAGAGGGGGGGAGAGGAAAAGCCAATATAAAAACAAATCTAACTCAAGATGGATTTTTTTCCCTGAGATTAAAAACCGTCTATTGTTCTCCATATCTGCTGTCTCCTTCCAGCCTCTGATGTTATTAAGGTGCCCTTTCCAGCACACTGTTTTCAAATGACCCAAACCCTGGGGATCTTGCTGATGTTAACATGCAGGCATTTTGTGTATAGCACTGAAGCTCAGGAAGATTTTCTGCTCCATTTCTCTCAATATTTCATTAGAATCCACACAGAGCAAGAGAGCTAACGTCCGAACCAGCGGCCACTCAGGTATTGTTAGTTTTTTCAATTGCTCATCAGTGGCAAGAATCAATATGCAGGCATTTCTTATTGTTATTTTTAAAAGACTACATTTTTTTTGTTCTAAAAATAGTACAATATTTTTCAATGGCGAGGTAAAGAAGTTGGGTGTGGTGGCTTCTATCTGCAATCCCAGCATTTGGGAGGCTGACACAGAAGGATTGCTGTAACTCTGAAAGGTCACCTTGGGTTACACAGTTAATACTGGGATACCTAGGGCCACAAGTGAGACCTTATCTCAAAAAAGGAGTGGGTCATGTACACGTGCATTGTACAGTGGGACAAATCTGTTAACCAAGGAAAGTAAGCACAACATATTAAACAACGGCACAGAAAGCTACATATTTAAATAAAATGCATTTGAATACACATATACCCAATAATGAAATTGTCAAGAACAACAAGAGTATCATTTGGTATGAACGGAAGAGTCTAATCTTTGTTTAAAGTCCTCACAATAGCTGGGTGTGGCAGTGCACACCTTTAATCAAAACAATCTGGAGGCAGAGGCAGGTGGATCTCTCAATTTGAGACCAGGCCGATATAGGGAGCCCCTGTCTCAAAAAAAAAAAAAAAAAGTCAACACAATAGAGGTAACAGAGCTGTGGCCACACACAGGAAAGCCTGGGCAGGAAGCAGCACTTGGGAAACGAATGCAGATTTACTTCTGCAGACAGCTGATCAGGAAGCGCAGGGATGTGTGCAGCCCCCCTGCAGTGCAAGTGTCAGGTGATGTCCCCCAAGGGCTCCCCCCCCCCCCACCAACCTGCCCAGCGACACTCCTTTCTTCCTTTCCTTGCATGGTTCTGTATTACATGATGAAGGCAATGGGAAAAGAACTTGCAAGGATTTTTATTATGAAAATAAAAACACAAACAACCTTTAAGATTGAAACTACTGCCTTCTACATGGGGGAGCTCCTGAAAAATACACGGGAAAAACAGTACCCATGGCAGAACAGCAGCAGAGCCACTGACTCAAGCCTGACTGGCAGGGGCAGGCACGGGAATGGTTTTACCTAGTGACTGTGTATATATTTGTTATATCCCCCTCTTCCCTTCCCAGCTCTGGGCCCACCCACTCCTTTCAATTTCCAAATGGCGAGGGTAGTTAGAATTAAGGTTACCTGAGTAATGTTGTACAAGCTGCTGAAGTGTTTCAAACTGGGCCCGGGTTGTGATATAGTATCCACCATTGTCAAGTTTGCGAATTTTATAATGTTTGACATGGTCTCCTTTCATATCATCCCAATCACGGATGGAAAGTGAGTAGGCACCTGGTAAACATGCGGAGCATTAGTAGTGCCAATCATCTTGGAGCACTGGTCTGTTTTGTAGGTCTCCTTTACTTGACTATTCTGGATAATAATTATTAAAGACACACATGCATGCACATGCAGGCGCGCGTGAGCATACACGCGAACACACACACGAACACACCACTCAGTAACAGGACAAACACAACTCTTGCCAGTGTCAGAGATGTTAGCAATAAAATGACTGCACTTGGAACTAAAAGCTTCCCAGTTAAGGAAAGCTTTCCTTTCAGTTTCTTGTATTGTTTAACAATGTAGACCAAATCCCACGGGACAGGATAAAGAGCAGTACAGGGACTCCAGGTGAGCTTGCCTCTTGATTTCATTTCCCAGGGGGTACCTGGGAAGAAGCAGGGATGGTGGGGGCGAGGATGGTTAAGGGATGGGAGGAGGGATGGTGGGAGGCAGGGGTGGTGGGAGGCAAAGGTGGTGGAGGGGTGGGAGGCAGGGGAGGTGGAAGGCAGGGATGGTAGGAGGCAAGGGTGGTGGAGGGATGGGAGGCAGGGGTGGTGGGAGGCAAGGGTGATGGAGGGAAGGGAGGCAGGGGTGGTGGGAGGCAAGAGTGGTGGAGGGGTGGGAGGCTGGAGGGGTGGGAGGCAGGGGTGGTGGGAGGCAGGGATGTGGGAGGCAGGGGTGGTGGAAGGCAAGGGTGGTGGAGGGGTGGGAGGCAGGGGTGGTGGGAGGCAGGGATGTGGGAGGCTGGTGCAGTCTCCCAGAGCCCTGAACTCCTTTTGGAGTGGTCTGCGGTTCCAGTACTCAGCCCTGCAGGGCAAGGCTTCTTTCAGGTCAGGAAGGCCTGTGTTAAGACCCTGTGTACTGGAGCTGAACCTTTCAACCCTGAAGACTAAGCCACAGATGTGAACGAAGCCAGTTTTGTCCTCTCCTTATCTCACCTTTGGTGGTTTCGCTCTCGCGGATAAGAAAGGTACCTCGTGGGTTTCCAAAGGACAGAAGCTGTCTCTCAGCATCTTTGCGACCAAGTTTTCCAAAGTACCACCTTGGAGGGAAATGGGGGAAAGAAAATAAAATCACCTGTAACGTGAGCAACACGGCTTTTCCTCCATAAATTCCTTTGAGCCTAATGCTGCCCCACCCTCCCCAGCTGGTTTTCTCTAGCTTCATTTAGTTCTTTTTCAATCTGTCCCTGATTCTATCCTCTCCCCATCTCTTTCATTCTTAAAAAAAAAAAAAATCATATTTGAATCATGGGTTGTTTTCCTTCCCTCTCAACAGGAATATGTGTAAAGTGCCACCTGCATGCACAGAAAGAGAAATCTGCCACCTTGTTTGAAATGCCAACTGCAGGGGATGCTTCCACAGCTCAGTTCTAAGACCCTTGAATTCTGAGCATAATTACAACTCCTGGGAAATACCAAGACACAGCCCTCATACAGAGAAAGATCATTAATCAAGTATTATTATTATTTTAAAAGAAACTTAGGTTGGATAAAGAAGAAAGACAATACCATTTCTACTCAGTCTTTACCTATAGGAATTCTGAAAAAAGGATGTCAGTGCGATCTCTGGTTTGAGATGACTCCTGTCCTTGGAAGCCTGCTTTGATTTTCTCTTCCTATCTAGCAGGTGTGAGGACTCAAATCATCAAAAAGCATTTACTAAGCACCTGGGCTGTGATCTGCAGCAGGGCTTCTCTCTGATACAGCTGTAGGGACTGCTTACTGCACATCTGAGATCTGTGGATAGCTAATGAGCATGTCCATAAAAATGAGTCTGTGGTGTAGACATTTTAACATTCCCTTGCGACAAACTGATGGCACTTTTGTGCCGCGGTAGGAAGCTTACAAGTCACCTCAGGATCTTAATGCGTCTTGTCTCCTCACCTGGACTATCGAGCCCTTACCAACACCTGCCAATTGGTTCATGTTTCAGCACTGGGCTGTGTATCAGTAATTAAGTGTACCAAGAGCCCAAGGGAGAGTTTTGGAGTATTCCACTAGAATCGGTGTAAAGGAACAACAGCTTTTAGGATGTTTAACTGTGAAAGTATCTGGTTTTCAAAATGAAGTTTCGATTCACCACACTTGAACATAGCTAATAAGTTCACCATCAGACCCTCCTGTGAGTGAAAGAATTTCAACGAAGAAACTCTACTTAGCTTAGTGAAGTACCTAGGTACTACCTAAAGTACTACCTACTACCTTAGCTATTCAGTGACTTCAGAAGTACCAAAATTCTTCACGATTCTGGTCTAGCCATAGCTGGTATCAAAGGATATGACACCAATTATCTGTGAGGAATGTCATTCTTGGTTTGTATCAATAACTCAATTAAAATGCAGTGGTGAGAGAAGGCTTGTAGAACATGGATTATACTCAACCAAGTAGTACTTTAACATAATACTAGTTAATTGCATATGAAAAAACCATAGGCTTTATTGAAAAATAAACTAACCTACTCTCTAAAAAACCAAAATATTAAAAACCTTATCATTATAAATATGACTAAAGTATTCAACCAATAGAGTCTCAGTTAAATCAAAGTCATGTTACTTTGTAGTGAGTTTTAAATTTTGAAAAGATACGGAGATATTTACAAATCTTTCCTAAAATAAAAATTCAGTAGCAATACATGAATTACTGATAATGAAATACATTAATAAGGAGGGGGGAAAGCTCAGCTCAAAACCAGAGTGCTGGAGACGCAGAAACAGATCTCCATAGTGTAGGAGACACAAAGGACTCGAGGAGGAGAGACTGATGAGACTGGGGATCTGGCTAGGGTGAAGCACCTCATCCGCCTTGCTGTATCTCGACAATTCCACAGTAGAATTAAACGTGAGAGGGCAGGCTGTGTTCAGGGACTGACTTTGTCCTCTCCCTTTCTGGTGAGGCAAGTCTAGGGTTGGGGCGGTGGCCAAATCCCTGAGCTTGGGACCGCACTGACCCTCTCCTTTTTCGGGAGTTCCTACAAGTTTCTCCGGGAGGAGAAGGAACAATGATCCTTCTAGATCTAGATCTAGATCCCAAGGTCTCCCACCATTTTCCAAAACTGCCTCCCGGGGGAGAGTGGGGCCAAATAACCGCTGGTCAATGTCTATCAGGAGGAAAACTAAGACCTCGATCAGAAGGAACACGGCTTGAAACCCACAGCTGTGGTATTTTCCAAGATGTGGACTTGCTCTATGTGAAATACTTTACCTGGGGCCAAAAGGGATGTCTTTTTAGAACTCTCAATATTTCTGATTATCAGGAAGACTCCTGGCTTGATCTTTAATAAGTATTTGCCTCCTCAATGCCCAGGGAGCAGGCTGTAAGCACACCATGGGCTCCAAACAATACATACTGCAGCTGAGATTTCACCACTTTAGTTTTTAATCTAGAGCAAGTTACTGGGTTTTCATTTAGGGTACTTATATAAAGCTTCTAAATAAGAAAATGGATAGGCTTAAAGGAAAATATGAAGTTAACAATAGTGTATTCCACAGACCTGATAGAAATCAAAGCAACATGGCAGCATTGTATTCTCTCACCCTTACTCACTGGCAAATTTCTTCTCTCTCCTGTGTCATGTCGTTGGCATTGTATTGTGACAGTTGACTTTTAAAAGTAGGTAGTTAGAGAAAACAGAAAACAAACAAACAAACAACAAGGACAATAACCACCACCACCACCACCAAACAAACAAAAAAAACACAACTTACTCTTCTGCCTGGATCGAGTCAACTGGAGCCACATAATTGCTAGGAATGTAACCAGTTTCCCCGGTTGTCAAGGAGCGGGCTTCCCACCAGTCTCCTTCCCTGCAAAGGAAAAAGAGAGGAGCCATGAATACACCATCCAACTCAGCATTCTATAGTCAGGTTTAATGCAGAAATTGGTCCTTGTTGCCTCGTCCTTCTGCCATGCAATTTCTGCAGCCTTGTTCCCTTCCTGCAACTCTAATACAGGCTTTGAGAAAGCCGAATTGTTTACAACCCAAACTGCCATGAGTTCAAGCAGCTCTGCTGGTAAATTGCTTCTCTAATATGCATGAAGCCCTGTGTTCAATACCCAGCATCATATAAACCACAGGGTGGAAATCTCAGCAGGAGGATCAGAGTTCAAGGACACCCTCAAAGCTAGAGATCCTAAAACAAACATATACACTTTCTTACACAGGGCTCCAGGAGGGTACACTTGCAGGAGAAGCATTTTTCTGAGTAGGAGGCAGACCTGAACGAGGTGTGTGTGGGAGTATACACATCAGCCTCGTCCTACTTTGGGAAAACTGCAGATACTTTTGGGGAGGGAAGCCCATTTGGAGGTCCAGTGGGGAACCGACACGTGCTTGGTGTACCCATCTTAACCTGCTCTTAAGCCTGGGAAGATGTGACTCTCTGAAGGTAGAATGATCAATGCCTATGACAGGTTGTCCTTAGACACTTTCGACTGGAGGGTATTCTACCAAACATTTGTAGCTTTAGCCTGTCTGAATCTGATGGAAGGGTGGGTGGGTGTGTAGCTAGATGGCAGGAGCAGGAAAGCAGGCAAACACAGAAGGCAGAGAACTCTGAGCCACAGCAGCATAGTTCTCAGAGAACGGGGAGCAGGGAGGGCACTTTCAACATTCAGCAGGTGTCTGCTTGGATTCATGCGGGTTTTTGTGCAACAAAGAACAGGGATGGAATATGAGCTTCTTCCCATGAAAAACGGGTGGGCCAAAGGTCATATCTATGGAGTTAGCTGTGACTCAGGCTGAATGAATGTCTTTCCACCAATGAGGTCAGGCCTTCAAGGGCAGGGCAGGACAGGGCTGCTTTCCAGCACATCAAGTCTCTCAGTCTCTGACCATTACACACCCATCGCCTCTCTTACTATATTTTTCAGTCCTTAGAGGTAACAAGGGAAACCTCAGGCCTTAAAAAAATTACCTTTGGCTGGGCTCTGTTGATGCTCTCAGTAAGGGAAGAAAATGTACTAGCTTTGGGCTGGGAGAAGATTCCCCCCAATCTGACTATATTAGGTAGAGACAATCTAGCTTCTGCTTAAGTTGGAGTCTTCCTTCAGGTCCCCTACAGATGGAACTTCTGAACAGGGATACCAAGGAACAGCGATGTCAGGTGGGGTTTTAGAAAGGCATGGAATAAAATGGTGACTAGCTCAAGTAGGTATGGCCATGGTACAGACAACAGAACGGTTCTCAGAAAACCAAGGTGCTAGTAAGGTTTTTAGAAAAGATTTATCTCTTTAAAAATTTATGTGTAGGCACATATGCGTCTGTATGCAGTTATGTATGGGTGAGTGGAGGTGCCCTTGGAGGCCAGAGGCCTCTGATGCCCTGGAGTTGCAGACGGTTGTGAGCCACCTGTTGTGGGTGCTGGAAACCAAATTTGGTCTTCTGGGAAAGCAGCATGTGCTCTTAACTCCTGAGCCATCTCTCTAGTTCTAAGGGTTTTTTTTTTTTTAACCATATTAAACAAACAGATGAAAGACAAGAGATGATTGTAGTTCTCTTACCCAGAAAACACTTTAATTATAACCACATTGTGTCCATATTTGTATTTGAAATATTTATGCATATCAAAGAATTTACATAGATAAAAACATGCAAAGAACAGAAAAGCCGTGTCATTAACCAGGTGCATGGAAATCTATCCCAGCTACAATCTGTACATGTGTCCCTCTGCCTTATAGTACAACTCAAGGCTTGGGACTGGGGGTGCTCTTTGGCACAGTCTTGCCTAGTGTGCATACGTCATTGAATCCCATCCCCAGCACCACAGATGAAAACAAAAGGTAATATTTTAAGTTGGACTGTTCCTATTTCTAGCCCCCCAGATATATGTAGTTGTAGGTCTAGCATCTGAACACCTATGTAGAAGTTATGCTAAGCATTACAGTGTTTAAGAAAAAAGCTTTGGAAATACTACCCTCATTTTAATACTGACAATGTTTACTGCTCTGAAATTCCACTAGATGGAGACATTTCATCATTACAAAACTCACCCATTGGCTCCTCACAGCAACCCACCCCCCTATCTTGGGAAATGCTCCAAAAGGGTGAAGAAAAATGAAGTGCTTGTAGCACAGGCTTATTTTCTAACACATGATAACCTTCATCAAGTTAGTTTTAATTGAATTAAATTAAAGAAAAGAAAGGCTAGCATCAATTTCAGGTAACGTCAGAATGTCAACTGGGGTGGGAAGTTGATACATCTCGCTGCGAATTGGGCTAAGTCCAGTCTTATTCAGGTGCTTTGGCATTGATGGAGCAATTTCCAATTTAAGTTAGTATTCACTGTCTTGTTTTGCTGTAGGCACCTAAACAGTTGATCACACATTAGAACCCAACAGTCAGCCATTAACACTGTAGGAGTTTGTAGTTATTCACAAGAAAGATACCGCCATCCTGGACTGCTGTTTCTGGGCCAGCCAGCATCATTTTTTTTTCCTCCCTTTTCTGTCATGGAAGCAACATACAAGCGACAAAGACTCCATGCATTATGAAGCAGACATCACGTCTTGCGGCATTTCCCTCACATTTTGTTCTCGTTGGGCTTGAAGACTGGTGAGACTTAAAACAGCTAACAGAAGTTGCTGTGCACTAGTAACACCAATTCACCTACAAATACCTTCTAGGATCTCTATGACACCCTTTTGCTCTCGACTTGAGCCTGTAGGCAGTCAGTATTAGGACGTCTCCGTGTGTGTTATGTATGTATGATCAGATATGCATGCCAGGGTGTGTGTGTGTGTGTGTGTGTTTACAGAGGTCAGTGGCTGATGCTGGTGTCTTCCTCAATCGTTCTTCATCTTATTTTTGAGACAGGGTCTCTCACTGAACCTGAGGCTAACTGATTCAGCCTGACTGGCTGGCCACTGATCCTCCCTGTCCGCCTCTGCTTTCCCAGCACTGGGTTACAAGTGGTGCAGCCAGACTCAGCTTCTCATGTGGGTGCTGGGGACCAGACTAAGTCTGAGCCATCTCCCTAGCCTATGAAGTTGCACTTCTTTAAATTGTTCTTAAAGTTCAGCGTTTTTATTAACTCACACTTGATGAGATACTGTCACATTGTTCTGATTCAAACCCATGATTTAACCCTAATACTGACTGAGAATTGTTGCAGTATGCTGTTGTAGCAGCTCACTAAGGAAGACAAGGAGGCATATCCAAACGTGCATTCCCTGCCAGACTTCGGTAGGAGGAACCACTATCATGGCAAACGCCATATTGGACAGTGGAACCCAGAGTGTCTGAGCTCACGTGTTTTTATTGATTCAGAACTCCTCAGGTGCTCTACTGATAGCACATGCAGATCATGAGCAATCACACATTCCCCACATAAATCCAACTCCTGCAGATAATATAAAATGCCAAGATCTAGGCAGACCTTTTCCCAGCAGTGCACAAAGCAATTATTTTATACATAACTAAAATTAAACTTCCACATCAGAGAATGGCTTCTACGTTTTTATTACAGTCCCCTGCTCCTCCATTCCTGTCTCTAATCCTTAAGGTCCCTCACAGGGCTGTGGCTCTAGGTGCTAGGAGCCCAGATGGAGGCAGGAAGTGGCTTTGCCAAGAGCAGCCAGCCTTGACCTGTGTGGTCAGGAGTGCTGGGCTCTTCCTGCATTTGGCCACAGTACTTCTTTTGTTGTTGTTGTTTTGTTTTCTGAGACAGGGTTTCTTTGGTAACTCTGGCTGTCCTGGAACTCACTCTATATACCAGGCTGGACTCGAACTTACAGAGTTTCTCCTGCCTCTGCCTCCCAAGTGTTGGGGTTAAAGGTATGCACCACCACTGCCCGGTAATATTTCTTACTCTGAGAGATCCTTTCTAAAACAATTTTCATCACATGTTTGGGCAGTAAAAACATTTTTTTTCCCTAATCCTGACAGAAAAGAACTTTCAATGGGTCCTTGATTCAATCTGTGTAAAATACTTATTGCATTTTTAGGACTTACTGTTTCAAGATGGTTAAATCACTAGTTATGAAGTGGAAATCATGGGTGAACTTAAATACAGTGCAGAATGAGTTCAAGTCATGGCACATCAGACTGAGAACTATCAATAGTTCGATGAGGACCCCAACCCCTGTCTGCTCTGGGCAGGGCCCTTCTGAACACATCTGCCCCTGTCTATGTTATGGTGAATGAGGGCCTCTTGATGTGGGGTCAGCAGAGGGGGCAAAGAAGCAGGGTGGCAGCTGCCCCGAGGAGAACAGAGCCCCATCCCTCTCCTGCCGGTTCTGAGAGCCAGGGCTGGAGTGAAGGCGGAGGGAGGGGCTTCATGCCATCTGCTCCGGGTTGGTGCTTTGTTTTCCCTTCAGGGTTTCCTTTCCCTGTTATTACCCTTGACTCCAGGATATCGTTTTGCTACACAAACTTTACTTTTCCACAACCTTGAAAAAGGGCACTTAAATGGTATGTAGGACGAAGAGTTCCATTGTTAAAGGAAAGGAAGCCCTCTTGCAATGTTTTCTATGAGGACAGGGTTAGAAAACCACAGAACTATAAACATTAATCAAGCATTCAAATAAAAATACAGAGTGGGGTAGACTGCTCCCTTCCTTTAAACATTTCTCTAAAATTCACCTTGTTGATATTATAGCTTCTTTCTGTAACAAAGGAAGACAGGGATTTGACTCTGCCAGTGACTAACTTGGCCATGCTCTGCAACCTGGATAGGTAGGCCTGCTTCAGGAGTATGTCCAGACACCCAGAATTATTCTTGCTTCTCTTTATCTCTACTACTACGTTCTTCCTAGGACTTATATAGAGTTTCAAATTTCTGGTCAACTTTGTCATTTAGAGAATATTGTACAAATTGGGGAAGGCTTATACAAAACCCAATCAATAGGCTGACAAGAAGCTTTCATCTGAGAATCAAACTAACAATAAGCAATCATAAATGAGAAGAGATCAAAGCCAAACTCCCCTCTCTCCAACTCTCCAGCCAACTTTCTAAATCTTTTACTGTCACTTAGATCTTTCAGCTGCTTTGATGGAAGCATCTGGGCTGTTCCAAGGTCACACCTGACAGCATGCTCAGGATTCTGGACCTGGGCTTTGCCACCTGCCAGGACTGTGCACTCGGGCAGTTCCTGAACTGGGCCTCCAGTTCTCAGATGTCAAATAATGCCTGTGCTACATACCTCAGACAGTTGTTGTGAAGAATAAATGACAGTAATTGTAACTTAGCACACGGTCAGCACATAAGGAGCTTTCAATAAATGGCAGCTGTTTACTATTAAAAGAAATTCCTGTGTCTACAGGAGGTCTCTAGTGGGGGAGGGGAAGGTAATGTTCTCAACTGAGTGATGGTTGTACAGACATGCTTAATTTGTGAGAATACAGCAAATTTTATGTTTTTGAAAAATCGTGGTTTGATACATGCAGCATAAATGTATCAATTTTTACATTTTTAAGGGTGAAGTTGCATGGCAGTAATTAGTAATTCCATCGTGTATGACCATCACCAGGTGCCATTATATGCATGTTTCTGCATGTATTTCAATAAATTAAAAAACAAAGCACATTCACACCTCTCTTGGTGATGACAATGCTACTAATTTTAAAAGTCCCTGGCGCTAAGCAGACAACATCTGCTGACGCTGAGGAGACAGTTACTAGTGTCTCGGGAGGTATGGGGGTTTGCAGTTGAAATCTGGTATGCTTTCTGTGCACAGTGCTGAGAGTCGCCCCACTGCAAGGGCAGGCTTTCTATGGAGACAGTTTTCAGGTTACAAGGAGTTCCTTGCTGCCATAGCCCTCCTCTTTCCCGGGGTGTCTTACCCCTTATCTCCCTCTCTATGTTCATCTTTCTAGAGGGAGCTGGAGAGCCAAGCTTCAAATCTTTCTACTACCATTGAAATCCAGCCAGAAGAGAAGCTATTTGACTTGGTAGCACAAGCAACCCCCTGATATGCCCAGCCCCAAGTGACATCTCCTAATGACTGTGGAGTACACATCAGGACTCTTGAGGTGCTGAGGCATGACACTACTATTTTCTTGGGAGCCTGGATATTCCTGCAGGTTCCTCAAGTAGTTGAATACCTACTGTGTAGGCTCATCAAGGATACACAGAAGGTATTTTATTGGTGTGAACCCTTCCAGACCTCAGCAGAGGGAACCACCATCACAGCTCATAGCACGTGCCATATTGGACAATGGAACCCTGAGTGTCCCAGCTCAGGTGATTTTATTGATACAGAACTCCTCAGGTGTTCTACTGATAGCATGTGCAGATCATGACCAATCAACCATCCCCCACATAAATCCAACTCCTACAGACAATACAAAATGCCAAGGCCTAGGCAGCCCTTTTCCAAGCAGTGCACAAACAATTAATTTATATATAACTAAAAATAAACTTCTGCATCATTTCCCCCTTTCTGTATAAGACAAAAAAATTGCTTTATCTCTACAACACAACTTAACACACTACACTACACTAGAAAAACTATTTACAAGAGGAACAATCATGAGGGTTGCTAATGCACAGGACCAAATGAAACCAAACATCTATCAAGCTTTTCACAATGTCTTGGGACAGCAGAAAAACATTACCAATGTCCAATTATCTGGAATTCATTCACAATCTTCTAGGCTCCTCCAAAGAGCTGGATTATTTCTCTGGCCCTGCCCTCTGCAGCATACAGCTTGTCCTTCAGGTTCTGGATGGTACCACTCCACTGCTGCTGCTGTTCTTGGTGATTGCCTATCTTGGTGATGGTACTGGCATCTCCAAAATTGCTGGGATCCCTTGCTGCAACTGGGCTGCACTTTCACCAATAGCCTCTCCTGGGCTCTCTTCATGGTGCCAAGCTTCAACCTCTCTGCATGACCCCTTCAATCTGGGCCTTCAACTGCTACTGAGGCTGTACTTTACCAGTGGCCTTTCCTGGCCTCTCACAGTGCCAAGCCTCAGCTGCTCTCCAAAGACCCCTTCATACCTTCAAAACCAGCACCACCTGGGTGACTCTTATAGTCCCAAGTTTGGCTGTCAGCATGAGAAACAACCTTGGCCAGTTCTGGAAGGCAACCTCTGTGTGCTGACCCTATAGAAACACTTTCTAGATTATAAAATAGAGTCTGGTTTGCTGGGGGGAAAAAAAAAACTGGCCAGTTCATTGTAGCAGTATGTTGCTGTGGTAGCTCATCAAGGAAGTGACACAGGAGGCATTTTTCAAACATAGAAGCCCTGTTAAACCTTAGCAGCGGGAACCACCATCATTGCAAGAGAGCCATACTGGACAGTGGAACCCCGAGTATCTGAGTTCAGGTGTTTTTATTCATTCAGAACTTCTCAGGTGCAGATCATAAGCAATCAAACAGAAATCCAACACCCTTTTTTCCAACAGTGCACAAAAACAACTGTTTTAAACAGAACTAAAAATAAACTTCCACAACAATTCATGTTTGAGTTCAAAGTTCGGTAGAATGTTCCAAAGACTTCTTCATAATGCAGCAACCGTTACTCCTGATTCTTTTAGCAAGTGTTTTTCCCAGCTTCATTGCAGGTGTTCCTTGTCTGCAGGAAGGGTTCTCTTGTAGGGTGGTCTCATCACCAGAGCAGATGTATCTTGTCAGAATCACCTCACCAGTATCTGGACTTTCACCACTGTCTTTCTCCTAGTCAGGTTTGCAAAATCCTGCCCCCAGTTGCCACAGCAGGGGGTCTTGGGCCAGTGGGAGGAATATCTGGCAAAGTCTTGGCAGTTTGGCATTCATTTTCACCACTGCTATGGGGAAACATACCCTTCTTCATAGACCTCAAACACAAGACCGCTTGGGCCTTACACATGCAAAAAAAGGCCATCAGCAAACTCAGTTTATAGAACAGTACACTCTGGTTTATGTTTCCTGTGCCTTGGTTAACATGAGAGGCAGGAGGAAGTGTCGGCTCCATGATCAGGAAAAGCAGTTAGAACATTGCTTTTTCCCTGCTCCCAGCTGAATTTTTTTGTTTTTACCATGAAAACGTCTTCCTCTAAAGGCCTCTATTTTGTGGCTCTCACTTTTGAGCCCTCTTTCTCACTTAATTTTCACAATTTTCTCTTCATAGAGGTTTATTTCCTTTCTCACTCTCCTCTTCCTTCAGGAGGCTTCTACTCATTATTTTTGCATATATATAATCTCTGTCCTCTAGGAGCTTCCCTGAGCATATTTACTGGACGCTGTGAGGTAGAGAGTTTCTTTTTTGTTCTTTCTTGTCTCCATGTTGGATGAGTGTGACTTGGGGCTCCACATTGCAGGTGCCACTTATAGTAGTAAGCTGATGTGGTAGCTCACCAAGGAAGACTCAAAGGTATATTCATATATGCAAACCCTGCCAGACCTCAGCAGAATGAACAACCATCATGGCAAGTGCCATACTGGACAGTGGAACCCTGAGTTCAGGTGTTTTTATTGATACAGAACTCCTCAGGTGTTCTACTGGTAGCATGTGCAGATCATTAGCAATCAACACCCCCCTCACATAAATCCAACACCTGCAGACAATACCAATGCCCAGGCCTAGGGAGCCCCTCCCCCAACAGTACACAAAAATTATTTTATACATAACTAAAAATAAACACCCACAACACCCTCATCCATGCACACTGCCTATAACTAAAAAAGGTAGTGTTTTAGAACCTAGATAAACCTCATCTACAGTTGCTCTTACTCTGAAGGTAATGAAGGCTTGAAAAGGGTGTTACTTTTACCACTAAGTTTGTCTTCTCTCTGTTTATAGTTGTTACTGCTGGTCACAATGAAAACACACACATTCTCAAGTGGGTGAAATGTTTCAGCTTTCTTCTTACAAAGTACAGACATTCCCAAAATTTCACTCAAGGAACCACCTCCACAGGCTTCACAGTTATGAAGAGTGGAGGATGTTGTTGCTGGCCTGAAGTGTGAGGCCTCTGCCAGTGCCAACAGCTGAAATGTGGGGATAATCTCAAGGTGGAGAGAGCATGTGATGTGGGCAGCCAAGCCATGTGCGAGTCATTTGAGAATATGGGTTTGTGCAGGGGGAGGCTGGACTAAAATTTTGACTAAAATATAAGTCAAAAACATGGACCCTAGGGCTGGAGAGATATGCTCAGTGGCTATGGGTGCTTGCTCACAAGTTTGCATCCCTGTAGCCGTGTCACAAGCCAGGGATGTTTTTATAAGCCTATAGTGCTGTGAGGTTGCGGGTAGAGACAAGAGGACTGCTGGGGCTTGTTGGCTGCCAGCCAAGCTGAAAACAAGGAGCTCCAGGTACAAGGACAGACCTGCCTCAAAGTGACAAGACACCTGATGGCTTCCTCTGACCTTGACGCACACACTTGTACTCGCCACACACACATTCAGCAGCTTTTTCTTGCGTGCGCACACACACACACACACACACAACACACACAAAATTAGGAAAGAAGATACTCTGCTTTCTGCTTTAAAAAGCCCTTTAGCATACAGTGCCGTGTAATTCTGCACTTCACCAATTCACTCAGGTTGTATTGTTATGAGCTAGTGACTTCAGTAAACACCCCTTCCCAACTCTCAGACATCTGATGTGTTGGTCACAAGACTCTCTTCCCAAACCAAAAGGTACTCGAGCTCCACCTCCCCCCACGCCAAACTTACGAGCTGTTCAATATTTGAAATTTTTCTCCTTTGTGGAAACTCAGGTCATCTTCCGTCCGTGCTTCATAGTCATAAAGAGCCACAAATAGTGTCACTCCTGCCAAAACAAGGAAGGAAATTATTACACAGGAAATTAATACCAAGAAATTACATCTTTGCTGAAGACTCATCCTTAAAATCTACATTTAGTCAGCATTAATAAACACAATGAGGTATTGTAATTAGTATGGGGAGACCATGGCTGGATTTATACCATGGCCCTTATGGAGGGGTGATTATGACAAAAGGCTGGAGTTGAGGGATGTCTCACTGTGAACTGTGGGTGAGTACTGGGGAAGAGGCAGGGTTCCGACCTGCGTGGATCTGCAGCAAGTACTGACACCCTCTGTCCCCTACCCATTTCTGCTGGAAGCTGTGTTAAGGCCTGGGTAAAATGGGTCCTCTTTCAACTCTGAGACAATGTAACAGTAAACGAGACAGGAGACTTCCTCTGTGACCTGGGGAGATTTAAGAAGTCTCTGTAATGTTCACCTCATGGAAGATGCACTGCTCCTGGCACTTGCAGCTGCAGTAATGGTTGTCAGCTTTGAGGTTCTATTGCTAACACTTCTGCCCCCCATTTGTTCTTCCTCTGCCTTAATTTACCTTTCATCGCACTGTCTACTCACTCTTCCTCATACCCATCCTACATTCTCCCACCTGCTGACTTTCAGCCTTCCGTATCCTAAAAGTTTACTATCAATAGCAAACCCCCCAAAAAAAACCCATAAAACCCCCCAGCATTCCACTCAGTCTAGGGCTTGCTCCATGTAACAGGAAGAATTCTCAGACAGTGTACAGTGACTCCTGCCTTTGTTCTCATGTCCCTGTGCAGCCCTCTCCCCTTATGAACATAATGACTTGATTCAAACTAACAAAATATATGAAGGTGACAGAATATACCCACTGTGACACATCTTTTCAGAAGACAGAGACTTCTCTGCTGTTATGTTACCCTGCAGACTTTGATTAAGGAGGGTGCCATGCAGGCAAGCACTCATGACAACAAACTGGCTAACCCCTAGCCATTAACTGGATCCTGCCCACATCTTGTGGGCCAGGAAGCAGTTCATTCTCAAACCAATCAGCCAACAGACCCCAGCTGCAGCCTATCTTGAGGTGGAGGACCAGCCTATGTCACTCCCAGATTCAGACCCACAGAAACAGATAATAAATATAAGATCATAAATGTGTCTTGTTTTAAGCTGCTAAGTTTTGTGGTTGTTACATAGAAAGTGATAACTGGAAGAAGCTTTTAATTTCTCTCCAGTCTGGTTTCTTACTTTGATTTCCACACATTTCAAAGTGCCTGCCACGATGGCATAAGCGCATGTGGCTCCCTCTCTTCCAAGTGCCACATCGTTGTGGGGGTTGTCATTTCTCGGGAGATGTGTCCAGAGGACTAACAAGAACATAGAGTGCAGGGAAACCTCAGCTCTTCGCCTGTCTCAGGTGGATGTCCTGACCACAGAGCAGGGTTCTTTTGTTTCTGTCTTTCTTTTCTAAGGTTTCTCTGTGAGTCTGGGTTAAAACAAAATGCAGGTGCCTCTATGGCAGCAGTTCTCAGCCTTCCTAACGCCGCAGCCCTTTAATCCAGTTCCTCATGTTGTGGTGACCTCAACCATAAAGTTATCTTGATGCTACTTCATAAATGTAATTTTGCTATGGTTATGCATCGTAATGTAAACATATGATATACAGATGGTCTTAGGTGACCCTTGTGACAGGGTCATTCGATCCTCAAAGGGTTTTGACCCACAGGCTGAGAACCATGCACTATGGCCATGCCTATTCTCATTTCATATTTTAGTACCAGACGCCCCTCCCTTTATAATGTGAAAACAGAACCAAGTCATCTCTATGTGTGGAAGACAGTCACAGGAAGGCAGACCTTCCTACCCTCTTACTCTATCACTGAGGATTTTCATGTGCTGGGGATGGAGGAGGAAGCAAAGGAGGCTGAAGAGAATGCAGACACTGCTCATGGCCTTAGGGGACTGAAGGCAACACTACCACAAAGCCCAGTACACACAATGCAACCAAGTCACCCAAGGAAGGAACATCTGACAACATCCTAGGGTTCTGTTGGTTTTTTTAAATTTATTTTTGTATATATGTGCTTTTGTATGTATGTATATGCTTGTGCCTGTATGCATGTGCACCAAATGTGTGTCAGAGCTGGTGGAGGCCAGAAGAGAGCACTGGATCCCTTTGAGCTGGAGTTTCAAGTGGTTGTGAGCTGATTGATGGAGGCACTGGGAACAGAACCTGGGTCCTCTGTAAGAGCAGTAAGGGTTCTTAACCCCTAAGCCACCTCTCCAGGTCCAGCATGCTGTGTTTAAAATTTCAGATTTCATAAGGAGTCAGATGGCCTCTTCCACTAAGATTATCCCTGACTGTACATACTCATGCTTGACCAAGGAGACCATGCTGGCGACTCTAATGAATGATACACGTACACTCGGGATTCATATCCATCCTTTAAGAGTGAATGAACAGGGGTGATGCTTATGTTTGCTGAATTAAGAGTCAGAGCTGCAAAACACTCAACCCTCTCACAGTGGAGGGGTGTTTGTGTGTGTGTGTTTAGTATTCTTTTGGCTTTCTTTTTCTTCTGTATTTTCTAAGGACAAAGGGCCCTAGCCTGCTTCCTTGCTTCCTTCCTGGCCACTTCTGGAGGTGGGGAAGCAGCAGGTGTGGTGAGAGCTGACCTAAGGCCGGATTGGAGGTAAGCTAGTGTTACTGTAGCATAGGGATGAGCACAGATGTTTTCTTCTACGGTGCAGAGACTGACATAGTACAGAACAGACAATGTCCAAAGGTTTCAGTTCCAGGTCTTCCAACTCCACTGATGTATGCTCTATGCACAGAAAGAGCCCTACTAAAGCCTCAGCTGTGCCAGCTCTCCAGGTAAAAAGGCACAGTAATTTGTCAAATAGGACGGGAGGCATCTGTCCCCAGATGAGCTGAGAGAAACTACATTCCTTTAAACTTTTGTAAGAAACAATTTTGGAACAAATAATGTCAAATATCTGGTTACCATGGTCCACACACTGGGAGAAGACTTGGAAGACTAAGGATGCATGAGACAACTTACAAACATCGTAGAAAACATATGTGTGAGAATGTGTGCCAGATATGTTATAAAGCATTAGCTAAGTCAGAAAATAGATGTGTCAGTGAAACCTAGCCTTGTGACATGAAAAAAAAAAAAAAGGAAACTTAGGGGAGGAAGGGAAGAGAGAGAATACGAAAGTGGTCTTGGCACACACAACTCAACTGTAAAACACACAGCCGTGTGTGATATTTCATGGCTGTAATCCCAACACTCAGTAGGCTAAAGCAGGGGGATTGTTAATAGTCTGAAGACAGCCCAGGCTACAAAGTGATAGCCTGTCTCAAAAATCACACACAAAACAACACAGAGAAAGTATAATAGAGCAAAATACAGAGATGTACAGAAAACTTGAGGGCTGATGAAGCTGAAATACTGAGAACTGGTAAAAAACATGCTGCCAAATAACCTCACTGGCCAGGAAGGGGCTGACAGGCTGAAGAGTGGGAAAAAGAGGAACAGAAGTTACTCCAGAAGTAAGGGAGGGGTGCATCAATACTGGGGAGCTTTAGGTGCACCCCAGAGCCAGTCCTGTGGCCTCTGGTGCAGAAGACCAGGATGGGGCTCAGGCAGCCAAGCTTTAAAGAGGCTGTATTAGGTATGCAGAGCGCCAGGGTGGGAGCGCACTAACTCGAGCACAGTTCTCAAGAGCAGTAACAAGCGGCCTCCTATACTCCCAAAGCCAGGCATTCTTGGATATTCAACCTGGACCTTTTGTTTTGAATGGCAAATGATGGATGATGTTGACTGAAACATCTCTGTTAAAACCTTAGTCAAAGTTGAGTCAACTGGAACATAGATATATAGTTGCCAGAATAAGAACACGCAGTCAAAGGGCTGGCCAGATGGCTCAGTGGGTAAAGGCATGTGCTCCCCAAGCCTGACAATCTGAGGGTTTGATCACTGGAAGCCATGGTGAGAGGAGAGAGGTGACTCCTGAAAGCTGCCCTCTGGCTACCACACACGTGCAGCACACCGCCACCCGCCCAACCACGTGCGAACAGTAACAACTTGAGACAGCACAGCCGTACCCTTGGCTCTGCTGACTGTGAGCGGCTTACCTGTCCCTCCTCTCGTACGCAGGGTCCCAGTGTGAGAGGAAGAGTTCACGCCCCCAAAGACGGTGAGTCCCTGGCCCCCAGCAGCATGGAAGTTGTTGTAGTTTGGGATGGAGGTCACACCGAAGCTGGGGTAGTGCTGAGGGGTAGGGTCTGTGCCATAGCGGTAGCCGGAGCTCTGGTTCAGGCTGCCGTCCCTCTCCTCTGTCAGTTTCGCTGCTTCTTTATCCTTACATTGCACACAGCCCATTATCCAAATTCCTGACAGGAAGAGAGAGGAGGCCCATGAATGTGCGCACTTCCTGGCTGCTGTACCAGGAAAGGGGAAATTTCTCAGGCGGACAGAGGCAGTGGCAAGGGGCTCCTGTTAGGAGGTATCTCAGTGCCAGGGACCGGCCACGGTGCTCCTCACGTGCTCTGGTTGATGGCATGATAACAGAGAGCGATGCTCACCAGGTACAAGTTCCCTCAAATGAGGTCTGTACCCTCTAAAATTTCCACATTGTCACAACCTACCCAAAGACAGCCCACCGACTTCTTACGCTTTTCTTTAGCCACCTCAAAAATAATGTGAGAGCAATAAATGGAGTTTTTCAACACTAGAACAAAACCTTCCAGTATAGCAAAAGGAATCTAAGGAGGCCACCAGGTGAGTACAAACGCCAGGACGCAGCCCTGGAACTGCTTACGAGATGTCCCCACGCACGGGCACTTATTCTTCAGTCACAAAACAAAATCAGTATTGAAATTAAGAAGTGGTTACCGAATGGAAAATAAGGCTAGGCAGACCCAAAGAGGCTGTCAGGACAGACAGAAGCATTCAAAGCTGCTAATTACCATTTCAGATTTGTATTAGTGTTCAACATTTTAAAAATCATTTTAAAAGAGCATTGCTATGTTCTAGAGGTAGTGGTGGGTGAATAAGTCGAGTCACTGTCACCCCAACCCTCCTCAAACCTGCCTCTCAGGGGGGCTCCTCGTCTGGGAAAATCTCCCAAGGCTGAGTTGCTCCTATACAAATACAAGAGCCTTCTTGGGAGTTGCTGTTTTTACCTCACCCTCCCTGCCTCAGCTCTCATGTTCCTGCCTGGGGACACAGCCTTGACCATACCTGCCCTTTCCTCTGGATGCGCAATGAATCCATCCTTCTCTTCTTTGGCAAAACCATTGCAGACCCCTCTTTCCACAAGCTGGGGGTACTACCTTTCCTAAGTGCCTACTGGCTTCTATGCTTCCCTTTATCTTGGGACCCACTGTGCCATGGTAAAAGATGGCCTGTCCAGTTGTTCCATTGCCCTGTGGACTAAAGCCCATTGCCTCACAGATCTATTGCCAATGCCCAGCACATAGTAGTTGTTCAATAAGTAACATGTAGCCCTGGTTGTCCTGGAACTCAACCTGTAGACCAGGCTGGCCTCCAACTTACAGAGATCAGCCTACCTCTCCTGCTTCTGCTGAGATTAAAGGCATGAACCACCATTCCTGGCCCCTGTCCCGCATTCTCTAATGTACTGACAAGTATGTGAAAAGTAAAGATGTCTCAGAAATAAAAGGGAAGGTACAAATGTCACCACTTTGGCCTGTGAGTAGACAGGGGTCAGGAAGAACTTGCAGCAGGTGTCCCTGCCAAATTTCTGAAAAGTAGCTTTTGGGACCAGAGTCGAATAAGAGACATGTGACATAATGCTAATAACACATAGTCACTGGGGAGGGCAGAAATGGCAACGGACAGGAAGAGATTTGAAATCATGAAGGGCAATTCGTACCAATGCAGGAGGTGTCACAGGGTGAGGAGATGCCCAGTGGTGGCTCCCAAGCACTGTGCTCCCTGGAGAAGGTACGGAAGTGCTTTAGACACTCTGAAGCTCTCGCATTGTACACGTCAGCCAACACTTAGCGAGGTGACTACAAGTTCTTGAGAACGGGATTGTTTATCAGGCAGTCATGTACTACTTTAGCTGAGATCACCAAATCTGGAGCTCATTTCCTCATAAATCATTCGAGATTAATTTAAAGCACACTGTGTCCAAGATGCTCTCTAGCTTACAGTCAATGAATGGTTTTAGCAAGTTTCCACCAGGAAATTTCAACTTCTCCAAGGCATGATTTACTGAGGACATTTCACCACTGCTGCTGATGTTGCTTCATCTGACTGATAAATATCTTGCTCACTTTACGTTAACTCTTCCATGGTAGAAAGACGCTTTGAGGTTTGGCAATGGCCAGCAGAAAATAATTGCTCCAAGTGCCTTTCTTTTCCTTGGGGATTTCACTGACCTGCTTAAGCAGAGGGCATGGGCCTAGACTCACAGGGTCACATTTACATCTTCCACCCCTGTCCAAGAGACATGGTAGGCAACGTCTGGAGATGTTTTCAGTTGCCAAAACTCAGGAAAAGGGGCACCTTCACATTTAGTGGGGTTAGGCCAGGGTTGCTGCCAAACTTCCTACAATGCACAGAACAGCCTCCTGCAATAAGCTATTCCCCCAGCTCTACTGTTACTGGTGTCTTCATGGAGAAATCTAGGTTTCCATCCAAACCTCGAACCAAGCAGAACTTTCATTTGAAGCCATCTTTCTCATGTGACAAAGAAACCATTATTAGAAGCTCTGCAGAAACTGGACATCATATCTCACCAAACTAAGAAGAGACAAGCTGCTAAGGTCCCTAAAAAGGGCCCCCAGTGTCATAAATGACCACCGTGCAGGTAGTTTTGTTAAACAATAGAGGGAAAAGCAGAGTCCTTTGAATTCCTTTTAGTCAGGTCCTTTGTTTCGCAGATAAGTGTGTCTCAGGTGCCCAGAACAGTGCTACTAAGCACACAATATCATTCTACAGATGTCAAGTGAATAAATTAAAAGAATCAAATTGTTTCAGAGAAAATAATCTTTTATGGAGGGAATACATTGCACTTATTTGCCATTTTGAGTTAACGAATGTTTCTGCACAGATCTTGCTTGCTCTTTTCTTTTACTGACACATATAAATAGTGACAGAAATAGCACATGAAAAAACAGAAATAACAAAGGCTTCAGAGACTGAGCCGATCACAATGAAAATGTTTGTGTGAGATCTGTGGTCTTCTTCCTCCCACTCTGGTCAGGCCATTTAACCATTTCTTGATGAAGAGCAGAAGATACTATATGAACTGCATTCAGTGTTATGAGGCTCTTTGCTATGAGGCAAACTTCTGGGCATTTGGGCTAGAATAAGAATGTCCCTACTGTTCAGTTTGGGGCTGTGTTTTTTATGTCCACCAACATGGAGTGGGCTTAGTATTCTATTTGCTTTTGGTTTGTGGGTCACTGCAAAACCCTGTCATGTCACTCTGAAGACTCTGGGGTTGTGAACTTCTTCTGATTCGTAAGACAACACAGCATGTACTTAAGGCTCCAGTCCTCTTCTTGTGTCGTGTAGAGAACTGGCAGAAGAACATTCTGACCAACCCGATCCTGCGTGAACGACCAAGGAGTCTGGCTTAAAGCTATGAAGCCCCTGTTTTTTCAATCCTTTTGAAAGCTGAGGGGCCCTGTTTGTATTATGTATGTAAGAAAGACCCAATTTACTTAAAATTTATGTGGTCCCACAAACCTTTTCACATGTGTCAGCAGCATTGCACAACCAGGGGAGAGTTGCCAGATACAACTGAAGCATAACCACACCCTGCTCCCAGGGGCAAAGCAGATTTGATAATTTCATACTGCTATGTCACAGTGTGACCTCAAATTCTTCACATAGCTCTCCTGTGACTGAAGGAGTGTGACCTGAAGTATTGGGGGTTTCAACTATTACAGGTGGTATATGTTCTGATCTGAAGTAGGCCTGGTAGGTACACACCCTCCTACGGATACCAGTCTGTGGGTACATAAACACAGACAATGCTATTTCCTCAGCTTCCAACACAAGAGCAATGCCCATTATCAAGGTTGCAGGGTGTATCAGAAGACTTCAGGTTCGTCCTGAGCTGGGTAACAGTCTGAATGAGATCACTGGCAATGCTGGCAAATCCCTTTCTCTGTGACACACAGTAGCTGTCACTTCAGTGGAGTATACTGTCACCCTGGAGCCAACTTAGGAGGGTGTAGGGAAATGACAGCTTAGCTCACCCTTCCTTGCCCCTGCCCCCTACACCCTACCCTGAGAGCCTAAAGGTCAGCCCACGCCTTGGGGAAGGACAGGTGAAGCCTGGTCAGTCAGTACTCTGACATGACTTGCTCTGACATGACATTACCCTTTCTACTCTGGTATTCCCCTTCCTCGGCAAGTCTCACGATGGAGGATCAGAACAAGGATGGGAACTAGACTAATGATTACACATAAGCAAAAGAGAATTCAGAGCAGAGTTGTAGGTCAACTGCAGCTTCACACACTTTGCCAGGGGCAAAGGCAAAGGCTGACAGCTTCCTGAACAAATACTCCTCTTAATGAACAGCAATGTCATGAGGAAGAGGGGAAGAGGAGTGGAGCACAGTGAAAATGAGATGACCTTAGGACAGGAGCTTCATGGCAGGCAGCTTCTGATGCTTGTAAAATCACAAATGCCCACAAGATTGACCTAAGGTATTTTACTACATTCTCAGTGGAGATAGCAAATCCCTTAAGAAGTCAGGGCAGCTGACTGTGAGTCCCCCACCTCCCATAACTGCTGGAGCATGACTTAGAGAGTTGAAGACCGTGCTGGGAGCAGTGGGAGTTGGGTTGCAGAACCTGCCATCCAACTTTCCTGATTCACTAGCACCTGTCAATTCTGTGTGATGAGGCTAGATGACCCTGCCAGCGTATGGGTGAGGGCACGAGGTCCTAGGAATCGGGAGGCTGGAGAAAAAGCAGGGCCATCTTGGTACTTCTTGGTTACATAAGCACTCCTGGAGGTCTCAAAGCAAATAAAAGATCCAGCTGGGTTTGCACTGTGTAATTGTAAGATCTTGGGGGCTGAGCCACATACAGCCTTGGTGCTGGTCCACCCAGCCTCAGCAGAGCACAGGGCTCTGCCCACTTGAAAAAGAGTCTACTTGTTATCAGTTGGAGGAGAAAAATGAGAATATGTGCCTTGCTAAGGTTGTACTGTGGCAGGCAGAATACCTCCTAGGATTTCCGCCCCTAATGAACATTCTCTGTATAGTCTCTGGGATGTGTGAATCAGACAGTCACTCCTGTGATAGGTTGTGTGACTTGGCATAGCCAACTTTAAAAAAAGACATTATCCCCAATGAGCTGACCTCATCAAGTAAGCCCTGGAACGTGATGGCTCTTCTGGGACATGCAGAGCTGAAGTGTGAGAAGAGTTCAAAGTGAGGATCCTTTCACCTGCAGTTCTTTACATGTGTCCAGACTTGTGAGGACCTCCAGGGCTGCGAGTGCGCACAGCTGCCAGATAGCAGGGAAATGGTATGCCAGTTCCACAACCACAGCAACTGAGCTTGATCAAGAGCCTGTGTTGAGCCAGGAAATGGATCCCTCTCAAACAAGGTCACAGGATGACAGCTCAGCTGACACCCTGATTTCAGCCTTGCTGAACAGAGATCCCATGCTGTGTGCCAGCATATGGCCTGCAGAACAGTATATAGAAGCAGTCTGAAACTTGTGCAAGATGAATGCGCACTTACGTGATGGAGCGCAGTAGAGATGAAGGCTCCAGATCATGACAGCACAGCCAGCATCAGTGAGTGCTCACTGTATGCCAGGCACTGCACTGTGCCATGGAAAACACAATCCTATCAAAGCGCCCTAACTCCCCAAACATGGGAATTGCTATTTTCCTTTCTTCTATAAGGGATAAACAGAGAAGTTGAAAATGTGTCCACAGCTGAGTTCAGCATGGGGATAAGAGGTGAAACAGATAACTGCGGTCTGTGACTAGCACTCAGAACCTCTGTAACAAAGCTGCTTCTTGTACCATGGAGCCCTGGCAAGTCCACACAAAGGTGTTGTAGGAGGCATGGAGGGAAAAAGTCATAGGTCAGGACTGCCACTGACACCACCTCTAGGGGCAGAGAAAGCAGATTCCCTGTTTTGAGGAGGGTGCCTCTGTCTCCCATCCACATTCCACACGGAATAGTCGATTATATGGAGGTGCGGGGACCACAGTGTGCATAGTGAGTCACCTTTCCCTTGCTATGGCTTGGCGTCTTAATGACTGCTTGAGACAACAACACAAAAGCAGCCCTTAATTTCCTGATCTTTCCTAGTTGTGGCAAGGGTAATTTATACATACCGCGAGGGAGGCAGCATCAGTTTCTTTGGTATAAAAATGATCTCTCTTGCATTTAAGACGTGATTCACTTCACAGGCAAATTACCTCATAAAATGAACTGTTCATATAATCCATCCGCCTCCCAACCAAACACAAAATAAGTATCTACTCATGATAGGATCCTGTGAAGGAGAGCCCCCACCAAACACACATTCTAAACTCCTGCAGTCTCTAAGGTGAGAAGACCATATAACAGTGGTTATACGGTGCAGTGCAATGCAGATACTAGCCACATGCAGTAGCCAGAAAACTGGACCTACTAAACAGCAAATCAAAACTTCAGAACAGTAAGAGTCATTGGGCCGTTCGATCATCAAAGTGTGATGATTGCAAAGACTTCAGAGGGATGAGGCAGATCTTGTCTCTATCCTGCACAGCAGGGGAATGAAACAAATCATTTACAAAACACCACAATGTTTAGGAAAGAACCACACTCCCGGCACCTGGAATCTTCTGTGGCTTCCCCATCTCTGGTATTGCTTGTTCAGATAACCCCCAGGCTGAGAAACTGCAGTGTCTGTTCATCCTGTACAACTTCCACTTCTAGTACCTAGAGCTTTGAAAGCACTTAGTGAAAGGGAGAAAGAAGTGTGAGACTCCAAGGGTGAGCATTAACAATGCTGTCAGCAAGCCAGATGCTTGCTGGACGGGGTCCCGAACCTAAATGGCCAAATGAAGTTTTAACACCTAAACATGGAAGGACTCCAAAAGGAGGGTAGAGACACTTCTTGCTACTAGTTTGCTTTGGATCTCTGAGTTGAGAGAGAATGAAGTGCTGATACAAATAAGGGTGTTTTAACTGTGTCTATATGAAAGGATTCAGGAGGGGACTGGGCAACCCCTTCCGCAATTCTTCCAGACCACAGAACAGTCCCTTTGGTTAATACTTGTACATTTTAATTTGTGATGTATTTAAAAAATCACAAATCTACCTCCTTAAAGTGTGATACAGAGGGCTTTTAAGGGTATTTATAAGTTCAATTCCAGAACATTTTCTTCATTATCCCCTAAAAAAAACCCTGCACTAAGCAATTACTTCCCCATTCCCATTGTCCCCCAACAACTTCTGATCTGCCTTAGGTTTCTCTTAGACATTTTACATGGATCGAATCACACAATACATGACTTTAGTGACGTTCTCTTTTTTACTAGGCATAATGCTTTCAAGATTCATTTATAATGTAGCAATATGTCATTGTATGGCTATATTACACGGTGCAATTATGGACATCTTGGCTACTTCCTCTTTTGAATAATTCAGTTGTGAACATTTATGTACAAGTTTATTTTGTAGGTGCCTATTTTTTAAATCTCTTAATATAAAGTGCATTTGTATAGATAATACAAAATTACACGGAAAACTGGGAAACACCATTGGCAAAACACACACACACACACACACACACACGAAACTTAAGGGAACATACCACTTTTTACAGTGATCAGAGAAACAGTTTAGATGAGTGAGATTTCAAAATTCGTAGATTAGTAGTCTATCCAATAGTGACCGAAGGTTCCTTGAAATGAGTGTGCTCTTGTACTGTTGTGGAGACTGGGAATTTGTAAAGAAATTTTTACTTTTTAAAAGTAAAAATAAGTTTACTTTTGGTAAACCGAACTGGTAATGTCAACAAGCTGCCTTAAAAACAGGTTTGCTTTTTGGCCTGTGAGTTTGCGCTAGAAGATATTTTATGAAATGCTACTTATCATCTTGGAAATTAGAAAACATGCGATCATTTAATGAGAGGGTGGTTAACGAATAAGGTATGTCCACAGCAGAGGGCTAAAAAGAGGGAAAACAGAAACAGTCAGCACACACACTCAGTTCACTGTGCCACTGTGACTACAAAATGGATGCTTGGGAAGTGCTTGAAGGAGGAACAGGCTGAAATCACTGAAGGTGGCAGTACCACAGGAGACGGCGTCCTTTGGTTTCTGGCTTTATTTCTCAGATTGTCTATACTGGGAATGTGTCTTGAGAATGCACCATTTTCATAATGAGACTAAGTTGCCTTTACTCTTTCAGAGGAAATTTCCCTTCTTTCAGTTTCCAACTGAATTTGTATGTAAGCTGAAACTACCATATATCAATGAAGTATAAAGTTGGAGATGGGAGGGGAGCAGCTAATTCAAAGGATAGTAACAGGCAACTTAGAAGGCACAAGAGCTAACCAGTAAAGAACAGTGAGTGTGCTTTCTAATCCTCAACAGGCAGTGAGGGGCTGTACAGCGAGCAGGTGGTAGAACACACAGATACAGACAGCCGCAGAAACCTCATGGCAGGTCAAGCAGAGCCATGTAAAGTCAAACCAGAGGACTCTATGAGCAATGAGGGCAGACCTGAGCAGACAAGGTCAGAACCAAGAGTGGGGGACTAAAGCAGCTTTGGCTCAAGTGCTGTGCTTAAGAGAACCCACCCAACTGGGAATGACAGTCCTTAAGCAGGCAGCTCCTGGAATGGAGGGCTGGGACGAGGAGCTGAGCTGTGCACTGGCCAGCCCTACAAAGGAGAGTACCAACCAGCACACGGCTCTCTGGATGCTGGCTATTGGTGGAGGCAGAGGGATTTGCCCTTCTGCTTGTGGCTTTCACCTTTTCCTGCTGGCACAGTCCGCTTTAACTTCTGAGCCATGATTTCTCGAACTCTGATAAAGAATAGTGAACAACCCTATCTTATGCAATTTGACAGTCTTCTGAAACAGTAATGGTCTACCAAAGACATCACTTCTCACTGTTGAGTCAGCCAAGCGCGTTTCCACCTTCTTTGCCCATGCTCTGTAGAAACCACCACAGGAAAACAAAACCAAAACCATGGGCTTCTATTCACAAACCAGCACAGGGCAACAGGAAAGCCAGTGTCACATCTGGGCCTCAGTGGCAAGGCTTGGTTCTCTGGCCTCATCTGCTTTAAGAACAGTTGTAGCAGGACTGGCTGAGGGCCAGGGGTCACAGTGCCATCTGGCATAGTCATAAGCAAACACATTAGCACAAAGCAGCTGTCTGAACAGGCGTCATCAACGTCCCCTCTCCGGGAAGAAGGAGAATGAAAGTCTAGGAGGTTCCCTCTCAGGCAGAACAAAAACTCACTGCAGATCTTTCCAGTCACCATGGAGGTTCCTTGCCAGATGATTCTGCCTTTCAGAAAACAGTGGATTCTTTTTCTTCTCTTTAATTCAGTAGCTCCAGTCAAGAAGATCCATCTTTTAAAGAAGAGGTTGGGGAGGTGGGTGAGATGGCTCAGTGAGTAAAGACGCCTGCTTTGAAGCTCAAAGATCTGAGCTGGATTCCTGCTGGAGGGAAAGAACTGACTGATTGCTCCAAGTTAGGTGACATCCACATGTGTGCACCATGGCTTACATGGAACCTTTTCCCATGCACACAGACAAATAAAAAGTGTAATAAAAAAATAAAAAGTGCCAGGCAGTGGTGGTGCACACCTTTAATCCCAGCACTTGGGTGGCAGAGGCAGGCAGATCTCTGAGTTCAAGGCCAGCCTGGTCTACAGACAAGTTCTAGCCAGGGCTACACAGAGAAACCCTGTCTCAAAAAACCAAAATAGATAGATAGATAGATAGATAGATAGATAGATAGATAGAAGGAAGGAAGGAAGGAAGGAAGGAAGGAAGGAAGGAAGGAAGGAAGAAAGAAAGAAAGAAAGAAAGAAAAAGAAAGAAAGAAAGAAAGAGAAAGAAAGAAAGAAAGAAAGAAAAAGAAAGAAAGAAAGAAAGAAAGAAAGAAAGAAAGAAAGAAAGAAGCAAGCAGAGTGAGCAAGCTCATGGGACAATGGACATGGTTTCCACATCACCCCTTTGTTCTGAAGCTTGACCTGGTTATGGAAACAAAAACCCCAGCCTGAAACTAGCATGAACACAGATGTCACCTGCACTGCACGTTTGGAAGTGAGATGTCTCCTTTGAAGAATGACATGGAGCCCTGTCTCACAGCCACTGAGACTGTGTGCTGGTACTTCCTTCAAGCTGCAAGGAAATCAACAGCATAGCAGAGAGAGCCTCTGCTGCCTATGCAGAGATTCAGAATGTCAGAGCATTTTGGCAGCTGTTTGGTGTGAATGCTAATAAATCAGGCGGTCAGCAACACACTCTGCTCTAATTCCGTGGCTTCTACGGAGACCCAAGAGCGAACAGTGTCAAAGGGAGGAGGGAGGTAGACTCCAGCCAGCCGCCTCCCACCTCTTTACCGTGCAGAGTCTAAGAGGAGAGCAGGCTGGTCTCTGCCTCCCGTCTGGGGAGCCTGACTATGCCACTTTTGGTCTTTCATAAGAGGTCTGTACTCAGTATTGCCCAGGGCCAGAGACCCAGAGGAAAGTAAAGGAGGGAGATGAGAACACACAGCCACCTATAGGCAGCCAGTGCTAGTTCCCAGCCCTTAAAAAACAGCATCTGGGGTGACAAACTGGCTACTCTCTGAGGAAGGAACTGGCGCTGCCTCGGCTGACCCACTTGATGACAGGTTTGAGGCATGACAGAAATCCTGTCAGTTAGAAAACAAGTTAAATGAATCCAAAAAAGAAAGAACAAATGCTTTATTGGCTATCATACATTTATATACACTACTAATTGACTATAAATTCATGGTGAAGTAATTCAACAGTGACTTTCACTTGATTTGTGTATTATTATTAACATTTTTATTATTATTCCTATTATTATCAGTACTGTCTTACAGAATAATTAGGAGTCTAGAGAATTCTGGTATCTGATAGTGTTGTTTAAGGCCTGAAAGAATACAGTTTGGGCTGAGTATGTGGTACATATCTTTAATCCCAGCACTGCAGAGGCAGAGGCAGAGGCAGAGGCAGAGGCAGAGGCAGAGGGGCAGAGGGGCAGAGAGGCAGAGGCAGAGGCAGGGGCAGAGGGGCAGAGGGGCAGAGAGGCAGAGGCAGAGGCAGAGGCAGAGAGGCAGAGAGGCAGAGGGGGCAGAGGGGGCAGAGAGGCAGAGAGGCAGAGAGGCAGAGAGGCAGAGAGGCAGAGAGGCAGAGAGGCAGAGAGGCAGAGGTAGAGGCAGAGGGGCCTTTGAATTTTGAGGCCGGTCTTGTCTACATAGTAAGTTCTAGGACAGCCAGAGCTACATAATAGAGAGACCTTGATCTGAAAAAAAACAAAAGACAAAAAAAAATAAATAAATAATCCCCAAAAGAATAGTTCTGATAATCCAGAGGAGGCAGGGAGGAGAAAGGGGGCCGGAACGTTCATTGTCCCGCTAGATAGCCCCTTGCCCACCCCACAGTGGCAGTTTTAGGTAGGCCGATGGCCACACCACTGAAGGCCACCCTTTGAGATTTTCTCCTATCTAGTTGTCTATGTCACGTCATCTGGCAGGCTGATGGTGAGTAGCTGGGCAAACCTAGCTCTTTATCTTTTTGGTAGAAGTACCTTTTAGGTGCTTCCCCTTCCTTGTTACTTCCGCGGCATGGAAGTACGTGGTGTGGGGAAACCGGCACGAACAGAGAAGATATCAACTCGTTAAGGAATGGCTCGGCATCAGGACAAGAAGAACCCTGGACAGCCTTATTCACCCTAAATCACCAGGTCTCACTCTCAGGTAAGGGAGGCATGAACACCTGTCACGTGTGAGCCCTTACATTAAAGAGGGAGGGGATAGGAGTGCGTATGGGACAGGGTCTTTCTGTTATTACAGGCAGACTGTATTTTGGACATGAGGGAACATGGAAGAGGTAAATGCAACACAGAAAGCAAGCCTGGGCCTGTTGGGCGCGTGTCCCTGTCCCTCTACCACCGGCCACCAAGCTCCTTCAGGTAAGAGAACAACAGTGAATTACAGCAACACCTAATTGGAGAACAAAGCTTTTTGGCACTTTAAATATGGTCTCCTTCAGTGTTGACAGCAACCACACCCAGGCATTTGAGGTAAGAAACACTGGGCTCACAGAGCTCAAGCACCTGCCTGGGTTACCTATTTTGTAAGCCTTGGGTCCGAGTGCACACTTCTGAGGTTATCTCTTCCACATACACGTGTGCCGTCCTGTCTTCTGAATGCCGTTCTCTGCATTTACATTTCCTAGGGACGGGGTGGGGGGGTGGGGGGTGCTTCTCAGGTGTCTGCAGCATCTTAGTTTCTTAGTATCAGGCCCCTGCTTTACAGAAGGGCTGGAAACAGTGGGATCAGCCCGTATCAAGGGTGCTGAGTGGCTGTGTAGCCTGGGGTATGTCCTTTTAACACTCTGGAGCCTGGCTTCCTCACCAATGAGCAAGAGTGCTTCAGGAAGTTTGCCAGGGTTTGTGTTGATGCTGACATTCTCGAAGAAGCCAGAGCCTTTTTCCCACAGATTTGAGCAGAACCACTGAGCACACAGACGAGCACAGTGTAGCCATGTCCCTACACTGACCCTGAGGGTCATGAGGACTCACACTGTCCTGGCCAAAGGGTGAAGTTTGGCTGTCAATGTCATGCACCCCCTGAGCATCACTGTGCCCTGCGGTTTTTACTTTACCACTTGTACTAGGCTTAAGGTGTCCTCTGCAACTGCACCTTTCAGAGGACCTCCACCTGCCCTGTTGCTAGTGTGAAGGACGACTTAAAATCTGGATCAGTTGCTTCTGCACCTACCTCCTTCCTTGTTTTAGGAGGCTCTGTTCACTCTCACTCTCTGGTTCTACCTAAGAAATTGCTAGGTACAGCTGTTCTGAGATCAAATGAGGAAGTAAGAAAGAAAGAAGACAATAACAAGAATAAAGAAACTTCCTCCATCCCATCCCTCAAACAAAAGATGCCCTGAAATCACCATGGTAACAAATCACCAGTTCTCAACAGCTTCATTTCCCTTGTGTTTTTGTCCTGCCCATATCCTTGCATTTACATTCATCTCTGCTTCCAGCCTCAGCAGACATATTTTGATCCCCTCTCTGTGACAGGCACTATGCAAAGTGAGCATGGGCTCTACCCTCCAGGGGCTTACATATACTTATGAGGGAGACAGACAAGCCCATCAATGGCCTCACATCAGAAAGTAGGTTGAGTTCTAACTCTTCAGGTCAGTGATTTAACAGGAGATTGGTCACCCAGTTCAGAGAGGAAGGGGGTACCAGCAGAAGCAAGGAACAGCACACTGGAGAGCGTATGAACAGCATGATGCTTTAAAGGAGCTGTACATGGTCCTATGGCTGGTTTAATTTCTGTTCTTATTTATAAAGCACTCAAACATGTGCTAGGCCAGGCTTGTTTGGTTTCTTGTTTGCTCAAAAGAGGAGTATCAGGCCAGATCACGTGTCGATTCTACTGAGTGCTCAGTATGGCTGCTGCATGCAGCTTTACTCTGTGCAATATATAAATTACCTCCTTTGATCTATTAATAGCCTCATGAGCTGAATATTATTAGCACCACCATTATATACCAGTGGCACTATTTTACAGATGAGGAAGTCAGTGGAAGGAGGTCAAGTTACCTATATCAGGCTTCACAGCCAGTTTGAACTGGTTTGAACCAAGATTTGGCTGAATCTAATAAGACCTACACTCTTAACCATGGACCAATAGCCAAAGCATTTGTACATCACTCAGCTGATGGTTATTCAGTATTTTGTGGGAGTTAAAGTGGGTCATTACAGACAAATATTGAAACTGGAGAGAGAAGAAGAGCACAGAGGAGCCAGTCAAGAGGCCAAGAGTGGGAGGATTGTGTGTAGGCGGCTGATAGAGATTTAGCTAAGTGAGATGTGTCTTCCTAAGCTGGACAAATGACTCTATCTTTTCCAGTTACCCATCTATGCATAATTCATACCTTATAAATCATCCAATGACAGCAGGGTGGTAGCTTCTGTTGTATGTGAGAATGGAGATCTGAAACCATGGATGCCTGCAAAGGTGAGTGACTATGAGCTTATGTAAGCTCCATTATTGGAGATCCCTGAACAATAAGAGCCGTGTAATCTTTGGGGGGGGGGTGCTAGAAGTGGGGGATGAAAGCTTGTTGCAGTCGTGTGGGTGGTAGCTTAAACATGACGAGGACAGAGCAGCAGATAGACACCTGCAATGCAGGACATCAGAAAGAGATACCACCACCCATTACAAAAGCACGCACCAGCTGGTATCTGAGGTTAGAAATATAAGAGTCCACCACCCTTCTGTATCTGTAGAGAGTCTGCTCTGTCAGGCCAAATGGGAACATCTTTATCAGTCCAGTTACTTCTCAGTTTTGCATGAAGTATGTAGTTCAGTTTTCAGCTATGATAGGCAGCTGTGCTCACACACACATGGTCAGTGTGGTCAGAGGATGGGAACTTGCTCACCCACCAGCCAGAGCAGCAGCTCAGGGCATCAATGTTTTGCCCCAGGATAAAGCAGAACTGGTCTTTCTAGAGGACAAAGACTCCAGGTGATGGTGAGTGGGGTGTGGCTTTGTGTTCTGCTCCAGTCTGGCTCAATACCACTCAGACTGACTTAGGAAATAGCAATGGCACACACTTGGAATAAGTCAGGCAACAGTTCTATAATACTTTTGACAAAGTAGACTGACCGGGTTGAAAAAAAAAAAAGGTCCCAAGTTCAACCAGCCTAGTTCTTGGTGTCCCCTTTCCCCCAAGACTTGTCTTTCATCTGGATGCCAGTCCCCGGATGCACACCCCTCTAGACTCCTCCATTCCTAGCCATCTCCCTTCTCTCCAGATCTTCACTTTCTCCGTAAGTTCTACTCTAAAACAATGTTGCTAGAAACAGTGGATCTTTATAACTCTTGGGACAAACAGACCATGCAAGCCCTGCTTTCTCTGGAGGCTTCTCATTCATTTTTTGCGGCTGTTTCTGTGGCACGCTTGCTGGTTACCTGCCTTCTGTTCTTTGCTATTTCTTTTGTGTGTCAAACATTTGACTCTTCAAGTTAAAACAGCAGCCTCAAATTTCTCCTCTTTGTTTTGATTGTTTCTTCTGGACAAAATAAATACAATTTTATCTTCCTTTTGTGGTACTGGAGTCTTTGGCTTTCCTGTCAAAGCCAGGTGACAGAGCTATGTATGACCTGTTTTTCTTTCTTTTTGAAGTAAAGCTTAATTATAAATAACTCACAAGCAAAGCAAAACAAACAAAACAAAATCTCACCTGACATTCAACCTAAACAAAACATCTCACTTGACTTTTAACCTAAGCAAAACACAAGACTTGCTACGAACTATCATCTTTCATTTCAATGCTGTAATTCCAACATACAGAGGCCATGCTATTGGCAGTTTTTCAGTCTGCCAGTAGAAAGTGCTGGTGAGCATGTGGAATAAGGAAATTCATGTGCAGCACTGGCAGCATGTAAACTCTCACAATGCTGGAAAAGCAACTTCACATCTATTGAGGATAAAGCCGACCTTTCTATAGCCGTTCTACTCCTAGGCATAAAACTGAAAGAAACACAGCTAGTGAGCCAGGGAATGTGTGCATTATCTAGGATGAGGATCCTTCCTCTTCCATGGCCCACAGATGCAGCTGCCAGGAAGCTCATGGCCGTAGAGTTAAGGAGACAGGAATCACTTCCCTGCAGGCTGTTGGTCCAGGCCAGAGGCTGCTCTTTCTTCTCAGTGCCTGGCTGCTGAGGAGGAGGAGGAGGAGGAGGAGAAGGAAGAGGAGGAAGAGGAGGAAGAGGAGGAGGAGGAGGAGGAAGAGGAGGAGGAGGAGGAGGAGGAGGAGGAGGAGGAGGAGGAGGAGGAGGAGGAGGAGGAGGAGGAGGGAGTGTATTGGCACATCTTCAAACAGGCTGGAAGTATCTATGCAGGCTGGGTACCCTTCAGCAAACACTATCCAATGTCCAGATCAAGTGACATTAGGGCAGCATGGCAAAGCAAGGGTAACTTCCTGCTTCCTGCCCCCACTGCTTTGCCTCTTCTTGTTTAGGCTAACTGTCTGACAATGGCTTCTTATCACTCTCACTCCCATTAATTTCTCCTGCCAAGAACAGCCTCCGTCCCCAAGCCTACCTCCCCATCTCTAAGAGAACAAGTGGAGAAGCCCATGGGTTGGCCAGACAGTCCCCTTGTTATGTCCATCCCCAGGTTCTATTTTGGAACTGAAATATCCTCAGTGCAAAGAGCTGACTACCACAGGGCTATTATTCTTTTGGGTTTAAAGATATCTTTGAGGTGTCAAAATCTGTACAAGTTCCACTGGGCACCCTAAACCTGTCCTGTCACTCAGCATCAGTAACATGCAGAAGGTGGGGACAGTTTGTTTAAATTATTAACTAAGAGCAGGCTTCTGGTGAGATGCCTACATGGGGGAGACGCTGGAGTTCATAAGAGGAAATGGAGGTGCTGAAATGATGGAAATGCAAACGGAGTCTGGGCTGGTTTCAGGGAGGACATGCACCTGTTTCCACACACCTGGTGCCTATCCCGAGGCCAGCCAGCACTCTCCTCCTACGTGGGGATGCTGTGGTCTTAGCAGAGCTGTCTGATGACTGTCTAGCTCATATTTCCAAGAGTCCCCTGTCTGGGACTTTACTATTTGATGTTGTAGGTAGGAGAAGAATGAGAGTGATTTTTTATTCCAATCCTTCCGTTTTAAGACAGGATTACTTCCACACCTCTTTCCCATTCTCCCTGTTCTGGAAGGGCAGAAAGCCATGGCTGAGGGGAAGGTTTCTAGTTTGGGTAAGTAGCAAAAGCATCAGTGGCTTCTTCACTGTAAAATGTGGATCATATCAACTCCAATGCTCTATAATCAATGACTTGTGAGAGGCAATTGGTTCCTGACCATCTCTGATGTAAAAGTAAAGGGAAAGAATGGCTGAGCCACATGGCACAGGTGGACCTGCAATCCCAGCTACTCAGGAGGCTGAAGCAGAAGGACCACAAGTTCATGGCCTGTCTGGGCTACAGAGAATGAATTCATGTCCAGCTGGACAACTTGGTGAGAGTCTATTTCAGAAACAGTATCATCTCAACAAAAACCAACAACAAAATCCAAGAGAAAATGGCTGAAGACATAATTCACTGGTAGAGGCTTGTCTAGCATGTGGCGAGGCTCTGCGTTCAGTTCATAGCTCTCAGGAGTAACTTTAAGTGGCTCAAATTAACAGACATCTGGAATACTTTCTAATCACACAGAGAGCAGTTGTTTAGTAGACACCGCAGACACATGTAAGTGAGGACAGATCCATGCTGGAGTCCATGCGTGCTCTCGTTGGCACCGCTAACCTTTCTGTCCCAGATGCCAGCAAACCCAGAAACTTCCTGGCCACCAGGATACAGGCAGACATTTATTTCAGCCATCCAGCCACTTCTTAAACAGAGATCGCATGGAATGAGCTAACTAAGTTAACAACAACATGGGTCGTTGTGATAAAAAAACTAAAAAAGAAAGAAATTAAGAAGGGGGTGCTGTAGTCTGCCTAACAGATTTGATATCAATTCAGCAAAAAGTCTTTTTAAAATTTTTATTTTATGTGTATTGGTGTTTTTGTCTGCATACATGTCTGTGTAAAGGGTGGGATCCCCTGGAACTGGAGTTTCAGACAGTTCTGAGTTGCCATGTGGGTGCTAGGAATTGAGCCCTAGGTCTCTAGGAGAGCAGCCAGTATGCTTAACCACTAAGCAATCTCCCCAGCCCTTTAAAGGTTTATTTTATTTTGAGTGTATAAATGTTTTGCCTGCATATATGTAAATGTACAACAGATATCTACACAGGTCAGAAGAGGGTGTTGGATTCCCTATAATTGGAGTTATATTGATTGTGTTGCTAGGAAATGAATCTGGGTCTTCTGGAAGAGTGGCCACTGCTCTTAACCACTGAGCCATTGCTCTAGCCAGAATCTACTCTTTTACAAAAGAAATTACTATTGCCGAATTACTATCCTACCAGGATACCCCTTCCTTTAAAATAGCAACATACGGTGTAGTCCAGGCTGACCAGGAACCCATGGCAATCTTATCTCTGCCTCTGAGTTCTGAGATCACAAGTGTGTGCCACCACATCTTGCTAAGACTTACTTGCTGTTCTTCTGAGACAAGGTCTCACTGTGCAGTCCTTGGTGGCCTTCACTTTGTGGCAATGTTCTTGCCTCTGCCTCCCCAGCACTGGCACTGCAGTGTGAATTACTGAATCGGGCTAATATATTTCTGACATGTTATTTGGGAGGTGGTGGAGGATTGGTTATCTTTTATCATAACTCTTGTGTTGCAAAATCTCAGTTTGAATCATATCACAAAGGGTCAGTTTCAAAGTTTACCAAAATGAAGGCATAAAGATGAGTGGCATTTCTGCATGAAATAAGCTAATGTTACCTAAATATCAATGTTCAAGCAGACTTTTCAGAAGCTCTTCTCTAATGACCGACAGCAGAGAAGAGTAAACAGACCTAAGGATAGAGGGATGACATCTATCCCCACTACCTCTTAAAGCCATCAAGAGAATCCCGAGAACCCTGGCATGTTGGGCAGAGTCCATGCAGCCTGGGGTAGTGCTCAGTCAGAAACTCCAGGGGAAACAGGAATGTGTGGATTTGCGGCAGTCTCTTTCAAATTCTTCAGGGATCATTTCTGTGGCTCCTTGAATGGTCCTCACCATCACCCACCTCCACACACAAACACACACACTGTTCCCGGCAAGGCTAGTGTTGTTGTCCCAACACCAACCTGACTTCTATCCTTTGGGTTAAGAGGCTCAAAGACACCCCCACCCTCCACAGACCAGTTGTGCTGCTGTGGACAGGCCACCATCTAAGTCATCTGAATAAGGCCAGCTCGGCTTTCTTTACTCATGTTGAGATGAAGAGACTACAGGGAGACAGATTACACTGAACTACCCAGAGCGTTTGGCTCTGCAAGTTTCTGGGTTCGGCACTGGGACCATGGCTTCTTCTGCAGTAGAAGTTCTTGTTAACCACAAACCTACTGAACTTTGTGCCAGGCACCTGTTTGCTGTAGAGAGGCTCTAGAATTACTGATAAAAAGGGGGAGGTGATAGGGGAAAAACAGTTCATTTAGAAATCAATGGAAAATCTGCAGTGGTGACCCTGGTTTTATGGTGTGACAGGCTGCCCAGTCCAGTGAGTTTTACACCTAGCAGAGGCACAAGAGCCTGTGTATTCAAGGTGAGTGCGTCAGATACAAGCTCTGTGCCTGAGGGGATGGGGCAATGGCTCCTAAGACATAGACTCTGTGGTTCTTTTTCTCTAATTATGTGCTGAAAAAAAGACTGCTGACTTCTGGGTGGAAACAAAAAATTAGGAGGGAGTAATAAAGAGAAGGGAATCAAAATAGAGAACTGAAAATCTATTTGGGCTCTTAAATAGATGTCTCTTTTTGAGTCTGGATAATTTTTAAATAAAGTTCCAACTATATATAACTGTCGGTCCTCAAGTTTTTCTGAGGATTAGAGAATCTGAGTAGAAAGGGGGTGGTACTCTTGGGGGCAAAGGATTAGGCCAGCGACACACTCAAGTTGCACTGTTCAGTGGGGCCACAAGGATGTCCTACTCAGACCAGGGACACACATGAAATGGCCATTCGCGAGGCCAGTGAAAAGGAGGATACGTAAGACAACAGCCCCAAAACTTACTTGTTAGTGACAAACATGGACGTAGGACCTGTTATCTATTGTATGCCTGTGTCCAACACTTACTTGAGAATGAAGACGACGATGGAAGTATACAATGGTAATAGGTAATTAACAACCAAGGTAATGGTACTAGGAATAAGAAAAGCAAAACGAGTAACAAAAGATTCAAACCTAGAAACAAACAAGTACTTTCTTGGGTCTCCAGAGAGGTCCTTGATTGCCTCACTCTGGGATCAGCTTGGGAAAAGTCATCAGCTTAAGGTGTTAAGTGACTGGAAAATGGCCAGTTAAACAATTACAGATGAAATGAACTAACAGAGTCAGGGAAAAGTCTCCAAATGCATGCTATTGTTGGCCAAGGACTTCCCCTGTTAGACATTATCCTAAGAACAGAAATGTGTACACAGATTGAACAACACTCACTTCAGTGCCATCCTTGATAATGAAAAATGGGAAATAATCTAGGTACTCACTCAAAGGGGATTAACAAAATATACCAAACAGTTTCCTATGCAGCTATTAAAACGACAACGCGACAGACTGTAGGATACAGAACAGTAGGGTGTTCATGCTATGGTTAAGGGAATTATGCAAGTTACAAAGCACCAGGGGAACCACGACAGCTGGTTCTCCTTCTTGCCCTGTAACCCATATGCTATGTGACAAGCAGGGGATAGTTTTAAACTTATTTCCAGCCTGATACTTTCCGACTGTATTGGAAACAAATTTAAAGTACTTAGAAATTCTGTTCTGGCTCTCATCTATGTCTTCTACCTCATCGTCTCTCCTTTGTGCCCACTCTTGAACCATACTGGGTATATTTTTATTCTTTGAACACACAGTTATTGAACTTAGTCTATGTTAATGCAAGCTCTGCCTAAGTATGTGCCCTCAGCACCCTGAACTACTTTCAGCACAGAACACTCAGTGGATAGATGCTGCAATCTTATTAGGGTGTGACATTACATGTATGCAGGTTAATATGTGGAGATATCTTCACAGAAGGAGGGGTAAACTAGGCACAGAGGGACATGCCTATAATCTCACCCAGCTCCATAGAAGTGAAGACATAAGGCCCCTTGAAGCTCGATGGTCAGCCAGTCTAGCTGAATTGGAGGGCTAGAAATATAGCTCAGTGTCAGAACATTTGCCTAGCATGAGTGAGCATGTCAGTTCCCAGTACCACCCTCCTACCCCACCCCCCACCCTCGGTGAAAAAGGAAGACATGGAAGATACTAATGTGAATGCATGCCCCCCGCCATGCATGCACAAAGAAGGGGTGCAGCAAGATCACAGTTTTGAAGATACTGAAATTCTGGATATTTCTAGGTTATTTCTTCTTCCTTATATTCATTTTCTGAAACAACAATACTTTTAAAAATTATTTTTATTTATCTGTAGGTGTATATGTCTGTGCGTGTGTGTGCAGGTGCCCTCCGAGGCCAGGAGAGGGCATCAGGTCCCCTGGAGTGGAAGTGATATGTGGCTATGAGCTGCCTGATAATGGGTGCTGGGAACTCAACTCAGGCTCTTTGCAAGGGCAGCAAGCACTCTTAATCACTGAGAACTCTCTCCACTTCCCATTAATGCTTTTTTTTTTTTTTTTGAGCTAACACAAATAAGGTTTTCCCTCATTTGTTTTTTTAGAGTGTGCTCATGCTAAGAAAATGCTATCACAGCTGTCTTAAGACTAGGTAGCATAAATAGACAAGATCTTAGAAGCTGTTTGGTTTCAGGTTTCCTCTTTCAGAGGAGAGGGGGATAAAAAGCCTTCTGACTTCTGTAGCTGAATGTGCAAAGAACTCCAGTGAGATTTTCTATACACTAATGGTTCTAAAACTTCATGCTTATGGCAATCACCTGAACAACCTGTGAAGACACACTGCTTGGGCCCTTTGAAACTTCTGGTTTAGTGGTAGGTATGTGGCAGGGCCTGAAAGCTGCATTCTGACAAGGTACTGGGCCATGCAGTTGCTACTGGCTGGCTACATTTTGAATCCACTGGACTGTGCCACAGTATCCCTCAAGGATTCCTTTGATATTTCTGACTCTTATTGTAGAAAGGGTATTGATTTAAACAACAGTTCAAGCCAAAGAACTCCCACCCTCGCCCAGAAGTTCCTACTGAAAGAAGGAAAGGGAACAGGGAGGCCTGCCTATATTACTCCAGACACTGTACTTGGATGATCTCCATTTTACGTTGTCTGTTTAACCCTTTCTACTACAAAACAGCAGCAGCAACAACAACAGTACCAACAAAATAATCTATACTCAGGGAGACTAAGGAACTCAAAGAAAATGGGATCAGTTCAAAGCCAGAGCTACATGACCCTGAAGGCATGCTTATTCTCTAACTTTCCTATTGAAATCTGTCAGTAGTAGCATTCAGAGTGTTGAATCAATGCCCCTAGTGTAGAAATAAACATTCCCAAGATATTTTAGTATGATGTCATACAGGCTGGGTATGTTGGCACATGATGCCTATAATCTCAGCTGCTGGAGAGGCAGAGGAAACTGGATTATAAGATGTGGATGGTGCTTTGGCAACATGGTAAGAATTAAAAAACAATTTTCCCCAGTAACATGCATCCCAGCATGAAGATGATCTGAGTCGATACTTAGCTTACTATAGCAAGTCTTCAGTGAGACAAATGGTAGGAGGCAAACTTTATCATGAATCTCAGCCTGTGGTACAAAAGAATTCACATATAATCTGTGGAGGAAGACCCTAATGGGCTCTGTCACAGAACATGACTACCTGTAGGTAGTCAGAGAAAGCCTGAATTGAAAGGCTAAAGCCAAGCACAAAGATGAGAATGTAGGGCCTGGAGAGTGGCTCAGGTGATAAAGCACCCACTGCACAAGCATGGGGACCTAAGCTCACATCCCCAGCACCCACATAAAAGCCAGACATGGCATGCTATTTGGAAGTCTAGAGCTGAAGAAGCAGAGAAAGAGGATCCCTGAGCTCACTGGGCAATCATTTTAGCACTTGACAAGTGTCACTGATACTTTCCCAAAAAGCAAAAGCAAAAGCAAAAACGAAACAAGGGAGAGAGCCAGAGAGAAAGGATCCCTGAGTCTACCTCTGGCTATGTGCACATGACACATGAGTACACCTGTACCTACACACCTTTGCACACAGCATGAACTCCTGTGCATAGGGACACACACACGCATGCACACACACACATAAAGATAGAAATGTATCATTTTCTATCTTGGGCAAAAGTAAACTAGAAACCGGTTACTGCTTCTTTTCCACTCACTAAAGAAATGAACAAGACAAGAAGTCTAGGTGACAAAGTCCCCACACCTACAAATACCCACATAATCAATGTGTTACAGTTTGTCCTACACTGTAAGGGTCAGATAAGACCCTAAGTTTGACAAAGGCCTGAGATCATAAAGAGATATGTTGATTCTCTGTAATGTTGTATCTTTCACTGGACTTCCAAATTGAGACCAAGTTAAGTATTAGTGAAACAACAAAATAAAAATGGTTTTCTGTACCAGTCTCCCTGGATTTCTTTCCTTTGTGGCTTTCCTCCACATATGTTATTCTAAATTTATGAAACAGCTGCATAAATAGGTTTAAAGGAAACGCTTTCTGAGTTATTTGGACTATACTATCAGAGGAACAAGGGCTTCATACTAGACAGCTCACAGCTCATGTGATCAGTTTCCTGTGTACTCTGCTAAGGGCTTTTGTGTCTCCTCTTCAGGAAGTGCATTTTCTAATTGTGACAGTTTGCCAAGAAAGATAGCAGAGGGAACCTTAAAAGGAAGGTAAAGGGAAAGAAGGAACAAGGGCAGAGTGAATGGAAAAAAAGGACCCGAGGTGGGTCCCCGAAAGCTGTGAAGATTAACTCCAATGGTGAGTTTGCAGACACACAACTGTTAATATGTCTGAGGTTTGGATTGCCTATGGTCTCCTTGGAGCTGTGAGTCCACGTGGTAGGCAAAATGTGGTCCCCTACTTCATGTTAACACTGGCCTTTAACATCTCACTTCCAGAAGGATGTGTATCATTTTACTTATTATAGAAAAATAGGTGACCATGGGATCTGTGGATTAAACCCATCTCTCCAGTCAGCTCTGCCCTGGCCATCTAATGTGAACTCCAGGCATGAAGCAGGAGCAAGTTCTCTGCTCCTGGCCCAGCTCGTCCTGAGCCATCTTGCCCTCCTCAGAGGCACAGTGCTGTTGCAGCTGCAAAGGCATCTTACTGTTAATCGTTTCCTTTAACATTTTACACTGACTTAGCAGAAATAGCTGTCTACCCTACCAGCCTCAAGTCTGGGGACAAAGCTCTCTATCTGTGTTAGGCCCACATCTGTGTCCCCGGGGGAGTTGACAAAGGGCATCCTCTAACCCCTATGTGAGTAGACAGTTACATATTCCGCAAGTTCAAATACATTTCTGCAGTGGATGGCCACTCTGCTGCTCACAGGGCCCACAGCCTGGCGTGGTTGATGCAGAAAACAAAAGAACAGCTACTTGGCAGATGATACTCTTCAGGCCTTAGGGAGGGCACTCAGCTGGAAAGATGTTTTCCTTGGAGCTCGGAAGTGCTTTTCAGCAGCTATTCCGACTTTCCTGGGAACTCACTCTTTGTATCACTTTCCCAGGCTGGGGGAACACATGGGCTCCTGCATGGCCTCAGTATTATCGCTAGCCTGGCATGGAGCCTCAAAACCATTGGCTTTTATCTCCCCATGATTTTCTCATCTTAATAGTGACAAATGACACAAACTGGCTTATGAGAAAGGTGTTTATAGAAAATGCAGGAAACTAAGTTATCTTCAGTAATAACTGTATTATGGTCTTCCCCCACCCCCATGCCCAGCCCCATTTACAGTGTTAGTGGTATGTTTTTGTTTTCTTCTTAGAACTGGGTAGGGGTTTCCTCATGCAGAGAGGGCAAAGTAGAAGGTATCATCACCTTTTGGGAAAATAAAGCAAGGACAGCAGGATCAGAATCCCGTAAAAATCCCAGAAAGTCTACTCTGCTGGAACATTCTGGTCCTCGTTTGTCTGGAAGGTACTGCTACAGGGCTGAATGAATAAAATGAGTAAATAAATGAATAAATAAAATGAATAAAATAAAAAGTACCCAATTTGCCAACTACTTATGAGACAACACTGTGTATCCAAATAGTTCATAGGATACAAAGATGTAAAATGTGTCCCCACTGTGGAGTGGGTTAGTGCAAGAGACTGTGGCCACACAGTCAGGAACTTTTCTGCTCACCTACCTAGACAGTGTTAGGGAGTTTAGGTATGCTGTTAATTCTAGCCTGGGGAAGCTAAATCAGGCTCTAGAGTTTGGGTTGGCTGAGTATCCTCCCAAGAGTCCACTGTGATTGAAAGTTTGGTCCATGGCTTTGTGGTCATGGGAGTTGGTGGAATCTTTGGGCTGTGGGCCTGGAGGGAGATTCTTCTTATTAAAGATGTACCCTTCAGAGATAATCTAGTAGCACTTTTTTGTGACTTTCTCCAGAGTTAATATAAAAGCCAGAGTGGCCCTGTCCAGTCCTTTCTGGCTTGTGAAGCAATCATGCACTTGCTACTGTCATTGCTATCCTCACGCAGTCAGGGGCTGCTGTTTGCCATTTGGAGTTTCAGGTGCCGGAACTGTGAACTGAATAAACCGCTTCGCTGCTCAGGTCCTTTGTTACAGTGACACAAAGCAGATTAGTTAGCATCTGGGCTGAGCGTGGAAGGGACTGTGAAGGAGTGGGTGGGTGAGGTGCTTCTTGGCTGAGAAATGACAGCAACAAAGGCACAAATTCAGGACCATTCCAGAGAACAGTACTGTTACTTGGTAAAGGGCAGGGCCTAACTTGCAAGAGGGAGCACAGAATGCCGTGGAAGTTTCTAAGCAGCAGCTACAGGGTGGATGTGTGTTTTTTAAATGATTAAAACTTAGACAGGTGGGCCTAAGGAGGAGGAGGATTTAAAATGAAAGGTAAATAAATATCTGCATCTTCCAACACTTCATGAAGAGTCTTAGTTTAAGAACATTCTCTCTACACTCTAAATTAACGCAACAATTCTGAAGTTTAAGGCACCTGCCACCAAGCCTGATCACCTCAGTTGGATCCCTGGGACACACGTGTTGGAAAGACAGAGCCCACCCTGTGAGGTGTGTCTCACTCTCACATGGCACAGCTGTGTGTACAGCCACATGCGCACACACAGAAAATTTAAGGAATACAAATGAACCATCTGGGGAGTGAATACACATTGTCCCCTAACACAGTTCCAGAGGCTTCTTTGTCCGTCACACTACTCAGGCACAGCCATTTCTCATGTAATTCTCGGGATGTATCTTGTCAACAGGAAGCACTGTTTCTCACATGTGAGTGGCCTGTGGCTGTCCTGAGGTATCTCATAAATGAAGAGAATTTCCACTCCTCTGGGGAGGTTGAACGAGATGTGGGTTTTTTGGCTTCCTTTCATTTGTTAGTCTCTCCCCATCTTCTTTACTCTTTCTTCTCTTAGAGCTTGCATTTTTCTTCCTTTTCTTCTTCTCCCTTGCCTCCTCTTCCACATTCAGTGCAATATTCAGTGTATGTTTATAGTTCAACTGGATACACCTGAATAACAATCCTCCATCAATACGGAACACTTTAATCATTCTAGAAAGATCCACTGGTGTTCTACTGAAGCCAATCCCATCCCAGCCGAAGGCTGAGATCCCACTGTAGATTAGTTTTTCTCAGGTCCAGATTTTCATATAAACGTAACCACACAGAGTGTGTTCTTTGTGTCTATTTGCTTTATTCAGTACATTCCTGACATGCTTTATTATTCCTGAGTACTGTGGTAGTTCCCATAGCTTTCTTCATTACAGTAACTTGCTGCTTAGAGCTATTTAACAATACAAATCCACTATTATTTGGAAAGTTTCTCTTTCTCTCTAGATTTTGTATGCAACCACTGACTCTTAGTAAAGCAAAAAGGAAAGGTAATGTATGTGTGAGTTCCAGGGAAGCCACCGACTCTTCTCCACATTAAATGTCATCTTCAGAATCCTCTGATGGCAGTGGAGGCTAAAACTCACGTAAATCAGGACAAACATGAGAGACAGTACCCTTTGTCTTAAAGTTCTAAGTTTGGGTCACAGGAACAGATGGAAAATGGTCCCTAAGAGAAAGATGCCAACTTACTGAGAATTTGGGTAATTGGGATCAGAAGAATAATTTAGATAACTAAAATACCACTTTTAATTCCAGTTCCAGGGCACCTTATACTCTCTTCTGTCTCCGAAGGCTCCAGCCAGGCACATGGACACACACATATGTACAGGCAGAACACTCATACAAATAAAATAAAAAATTTTAAATGTGCCCACAGAGGCTTGTATGTGGTTTGAGATCCCCTCCTACTGTCAATTATCTCCTAGGTGACACTGTGGGAAGTAGACTGAGACAGTCTGGCTGCGAAAGGAAATGATTTAAAAAGTACTGAAGAATCTGTAAGAGAACCATACTTATGCCAGTAACCACTTGATGACTTCATGTATGTTCAATTCAACCAAGAGATACTACACAGAAGCCTCAAAAAAGCCCACAAACTCCAGCTAAAGAGGGTTCAAGGGAGAGCACAGCCAGGACACAAAAGTCAGAGAAAGGCTGCAGGTGATACTGAAAAGTCTTACATTCTAAAGATAATTTCTTTACCGTTTTTGAAAGAAGAACAACAGAAGATCCCCAGCTTCCCCATGAAGCTCACCGTCTTCAGCACTGCAGCCAGTATTTACCATGAGAACTAGATACGGATGTGTTCTGATGACTTGGAGTGTGTTATTTGGGTCAGCTCCTCCCTCGGACATTGCCCATTGCTTGTGCTTTAAGATGGGTAGTCACATTAATACCAACATGGCCGTCGCCCTCAGGAATGATGCCATTTCACACTGCCATGCTAAAGACAAACCACAAAGCTCTGAGCTGAGCGGAGCCCAATTTGATCCAAGAATCACAAGGATAAAGTCCTACCGAACAAGCTGGTAGGCATCCTTTCCACTTCTCAGATTAGAGCGCTTGTCAGCTCTCTATTGTTTTGAAGCAATTTAATATTTGTTGAGCATCAATTATGGGCCAGACACTGTGCTTTTAAGTTCCATTCTTACAAGTCTCTGAAGTAGCACTATCATAATCTTGGTTTCAAAGATGAGCAAAATAAACAGCTTGGGCTTCAGTTTTCATTACCATTCCCTGCATTCCCTGGGAGAAAGGAAGACCGTGCATGAACAAAGAGAACTCGCAATGGCTTCCCTCTTTGATCTTTCTCCTTACACATTTTAACACTGCATTTTGTAATTAGGTCAAAGTGAGAGATGCCACTGTTGAGAGCTACAGTTAAAGCTGAACAATTATTTCTTAGAAGATTGCTAATTAGACTGACTTGGGATGCAAGCTCTGGAATGTATAATTGCTCTGGTAGCAGTCTCAGTGTAAGGAACCTCGTAAATGAAAGCCACTTGAACACTATCCACAGGAAGCAGCTGCAGCTGCTAAGGGAACATCTGACATCAAGGAAATGCAGAATTTCATGGAGTTATTTCATGGACTCATATATCGGATAGTGACTGATCTGAGCAAGAACAGGACTGTGTTTCCAGGAGGCACCCTCATTTTATAGCACTCACATTTGGCTTCCTTGTCTCACGTTCAGGAGACAACTGTGGCATATCAAGAATAAAAACTCAAAGAAGCATGAACCAGTACGCAGAGACATTTATGTTTCAAAGGATAAGGGCCTGTGTCTGGATGTATAGCTTGGGCTGATCAGCTGCACAGACCCGCACTATCTAATATGGCAAATGAGCATTAACCACACACGGCTGATATAACTTGAGATGGGATGTAAGTGTGAGGTACATATGCAGACCCTTAAAAGCTTGATTTAAAAAGGGATACAAAATACTTCAATAAAATTTAAAATGTGATTATTATTATTATAGAAATGATGTTTTAAATGTGTAGACGTGAATAAAACTTGACACCAACATCACTGTCTTCTGTTTCTTTTTGCTTTTCCAATGTGGCCACTAGGAAACTGAAAACCATTCCCTTCCCTTTGCCTGTTAGAAAGTTTAATCATATTGTTAATATGACTGGATTTAAGATCACCTTGAAAGCGCCCCTTCTGGTGTGTCGATGGCAGTGTTTTCAGAGGGCTTAGATGAAGAAGGCAAACCCACCCTGAGTGTGAGTGGGTGGCGTCCTCCCCAGGAGCTGGGTCCTGGAGAAAGTAAGCTGGGCAGTGGCATTCACTGCTGTCTGCTTCTTAACTGTAAACAGTCGCTGCAGCTGGCTTCATGCTCCGGCCATGCTTCCCCTGCCGTATTGGACTATACCCTCTGGCTGTGAGCAAAAAGAAACCCTTTCTTCCTTAAGCTGGGCTGTCAGGTACTTTGTCAGAGCAATGAGAAAAACCGTGAATCTACCTGTGTTTTAGTTTGCATCCTGTCCCAGGGACTGCAACTAGTATAAAGACTGGACAACAGAGAGAGCAGCCTAAGTTGCAGGTTTGATACCATACCAAAACTAGTGAGCCGTCTGCAGTAAAGTACGTTCCCTGGGAGGAGAACATGACTGCAGAGCAGGCAAACACACACCATGTTCTGCCCTGGCCTGATGGTGGCCATAGCTAAGCCACTTGCCATTTCCAGACTTTCACCTTTACAACAGTTGATTCAAATATGAGAACTTCTTCTAGTTATGGTATTTTCAGTCTCTGGCAGTCTTTTAACCTAAAAGCTAGTAACTTGGAGGTGAATATTAATTATACATCCCCCGCCCACACACACATCTAATACTCACTCAGATTTTGTAGCAGCAAATGTTGCCAGCTTCTCTCTCATGTGACATGCTTTTAAGGCTTTCTATAGAGCAACAACTAGAAGACACAACAATAATCACGTTTATGGTGCACAGACAAGGCTCCTTAAAGAGAGAGAGATACTGCTTGCCCTGTGGACCAAAGTCTCGGATGATAAGATTACAGTAGCATAGAAGAGCTCAAGAGTTCTCTTAATGACCATACAAAATCATGCTGAAAGATAAGGGGAAGCTACTCTCTCCCTCGGAGAGGGGCAAAGCAGTTGTCCTGTAGTTTAGGGTCTTTCCTGCTTCTCCTCATTGTTGAAAGCATTTCCCTATCACCCCACATCTTTTTGGTCAAATTACATAGATTCCATGTTTTAAAAACATGATTCCAGGTTTTCTATCTTTTTTTTCTGGGAAAGGTAAAAAAAAAAAAATGTAGATAATGTAAATACTGGTTAGGGTAAAAGTTTCAGCACACTATCAGATAAATAACATTCATGCCCCTATAAATATTTTACAAAAACACATAATCTACCCATGGAAACAAATGTGGAATTAAGACAATGTCGTGATAAATGAGCCACAAGATAGAAATCCCTTGTTTATCTTGAAGTTCTCTAGAAATTCCTAACAATTTCCCGTGGAAGAAATCTAATTTATATCTCCATTTGTCTAGAACCTTCCTGTAATCTTCCTATTTAGTAAGCCCGACACCTTTAATTTCTGACCAGGAGGAGCGTGCTCACGTGCTAAGCCCTGTGTCCGAGGTGAAGAAGCCTTTGCCTTTACCTACTTGGTTCTGTGTCCCTGCCAATGCTTCCTGCAGCTGGAGCTGCACACTGGCTGCTGCTCAGCCCTGTGCACCGGAGATAACAAGAGCAATAGCTGGAGAGAAGAGAAACATGAGGGACACAGGCTACTCTGTTTCCTTCTCTCAAGTCTTTCTTTTGCCTGTAGTCCACCTATGGATTATGCCAGGGCAAGTTATGTTATTATTAACTTGTCAATCAATTCTGACTGAACTGCTGAAACAAACAGCACATGTTCTAACCCATGTTTTCTATAGCTTCTGGGGAACTTATTTCAGAAGGCAAGAAAGTGATTCAAACAGGATAAACCACCACCTTCACTTAGAAGGCTCACGGTGACAACTGACCAACTCATGACTTACAGTGAGTCCCGGTGGGTCTGTTGTACATGATTACAGTTTTACTTGAAAATGGAAAAGGTGAGCTTACATTTTGTTCTAGCTGCCATTATTTACAGAACCACATTTGACAAAACAACAAGATTGGTAGATTAAAAAGAATAGTTCTATTGGCTTTCCAACAGCATCTTGTAGTTTTGTTCTTTTATTTTTTCTCTTGTTCTACCTCATTCCCCACTATTCCACTCTCTGGGCAGCCTGGGGCCAGGGCACAGACTGTCCGGAAGCTATAAGGCATAATAATAATCCACCTGGTTTCTCAGGGAATTCTTTCAGCATCTTTGTGTAGCAACAGGAAGGATTTGGCCCCTTCCAAATTGAAATGAGGCAAATGGGCCCCAGGTACAGCATCCTGCTTATTCTGTAGCCCAGGAACCACAGAACTGTTCTGTGGGGTAGAGTGATTATTTCATCCTGAGGCTTATTCTCTAAATATCAGATTTCTGGGTCCTATTGCTCTAAATAACAACCATCAAGCAACAAACAAACAGAACGTGTGGATATGATATAATCAGAATTTACTACTCTTTAAAGAAAATTCTGACGTTTGCTGTTAAAAACACAAACATTTCCAATATCTTAACAGATGTCTTACATTGTGTGGCACAATCTTTTAAGAAATGACAAAGACACTTTTCAAATTATTTCTGAAACTTCAATAATGTAATATAGGTAAGCTCATAGTACCATCTGCCCAAATGTATGTTCATAAGCATGTAAAACTAAGGAGTGGTACATTTATAATGTGGTAAACAAAAACAAAAAGAGACTTTTAAAAATACCAAAGCAAAACCATAGAAGAGACATGGAATGGTGTTAGTCAAACCTTTGAATATCAAATTTGGGAACCAATTTTATTATTCATTTGGTTAGTGGAAATTTTTGATATGAGCAAATTATTTAACCTGCCTTGGGTCAATCCTGTCTCTCCACCCACCCTCTCACCTACCAACCTCCTACTTATCTCCTCATCCGCCTATACATCCATCCAATACAGCCTGTCTACTACTGCTGAGTCAAGAAGATGAATAAACAGTCACCCTACGCCAGAACAGCTTTTGGTAAAAGAAACATATAAATAATTATACATAAAATATGGTTACTTGGCAGCCGTAGGAGGGGTTTAATGAAGGAAGAGAAGTCTCCCAGGGAAGAGATAAGGCACGGCTGCATTGAGAAGGAAGACTTGGCTTATTGCTTAGGAACTTCCAAATCTAGAAGTGGAAATGCTCCTGGCCACAGGCATCAGGAGCCTTGGGAGCCAGGGGGGAGAGATGAGTCCACTAGGTGGCACGGGGTTTGAAGAATAAGGCCATCGCTGCTCTGAGCAGATGACAACCAGGAAAAGCAGAAGAACTGGGTTTGGAGCTCCAGAAGGCCCCTGCAGAATGGGTCAGCATGGACATTATCTGGAATAGGGATGTGACTAGGAAGAAGCTTCAGTAGCTCAAGTCTGTCTTAATTTAAGAAGAAAGGGTACAAGTAGAATGGAAAGACAGACTGGTTGTCAGCTGGTGGAATGGGGCCTGGATGGGAGGACTTGGTGGATTTCTAACATTCCACTTGACATACTATGATATCTGATAATTTATCACTCACAAGGAAAACTCAAAAAATGTGTAAAAATAACTGTGAGTGAAATTCAGTGCTGTTTCTGTATACTAAATCTAGTAATAATTGATTTTGTAAGAAAAAAGTCTGTGGAGCAGGTCTCAAGGTAAGACATACTGACGAAAGCCATGTTTGAGAAATCCCACTTTATGGTCTTAGTATTTGGTCTTATGGCTCATGCAGGGGATCCTGTCCTAGTTTCTATTTTGATGGGAATCTTAAGGGTGGATCTTCATGGACTTCAGCACCAGGAATGGCCTCTCATGACGCACTTGATGCACGATATATGGCCTGGGTGAGGAAAGGGGTGATGGGAGTTCAGAAAGATGAATGAGTCCCTCCACCTAGAAAGTGGTATTTGGGACATGGGACATTTAGGCTCTTGGCTCGTCAATGACCTCATCAATATCTTAGTTGAAGACGTGGGAAACTAGCTTGGGAAAACATTTAGATGAACCGACTTTTGAATAGATACGGAATGCCGTGACAATATGGAGACACAGAAATATCTTGATAGGCTGGAATTATGGGTTACAACTGATGTAACATGGGCATGAACAACAAGGAGTTACCAAGTACAGGATGGGGGACATGTGGTTTAGCAGCAGCAAGTGTGAGAAAGATGTTGGGGTATTAGCTGAAACTAATTTTAAGTCAATTGTGTAACATGTCTGCTTAACAGTGTGCTTTAATGTGGTACTTAGTAAAATACAGCATTAACTCTAGCTTCACGTAACTTGGGGTTCCAGAAACAATGAGAAGGTGGGTACTTTTGATATGAACAAGTTGGATGAAATTATTTAGCATACTAGTCACACTTGACCAAAGAGGAGTTTTGCTAGTCAATACTATATCCCACCTGTAGCCTTCATTGAGCTAGTGAGGCTATAACAGGAAGGAAAAGCAGTACCCTGCCAAACAAGAAGCCACATGTGCCTGTTCTTAGCAATTCTGAACACACACACACACTCCCTCTCTCTCCCTCTTTCTCTCACTCTCTTTTTGCTACAGAGTTTCTCTGTTGTAACTCTGGCTGTCCTGGAACTCACTCTGTAGAGGAGACCTCAAACTCACAGAGATCTGCCTGCCTCTGCCTCCCAAGTGCTGGGATTAAAGGTGTGTACCACCACTGCCTGGCTGAACTCTTGATACTTTAAACTGCAATATTAATGCAATTTTAGGCATCAAGAGACTGACCTATCCAAGGAGTAATAGTGCCCTTCTATTCCTCTTCATATATACTGCTAAGCTATATGAAGACATTGTACTTGCTCTGTTTGTCTGAAAAGGAGACTCTTCAGTCATCTCAAGAGTTCTGGACTACAATCTGGATTTGGGGGTAATGTGAGGTAATGTGGCCTTGATCTGCAGTCTACTTGCAAGCACAGCAGAGTACACCGGTCCATGCAGAGGTTGTCTCTGAAACTCTTTCAGTGTGTAAACTGTAGAAATTGCTTCTTCCAAGCATAGCACTTACCTCATGTTGGCAAATGAAGGACAATATCATCTCCGTATTCTCTGTGAGAAACACAGAGAACTAGCCAGCGTGATTTCTAAATGCAGTTCGATTATATTTTAGAACAGAAAACTTGCTGCTGTGTGCTTTTTTTCTCCCTTGAGCAGGATGTTGTTTATCTTCACTTTGGACCCCATGAACCCTGCTGTCTGTTCTGAAGAACAATAGGCAGCAGCCACAGCCTCTACTCTCACTCACCCTAAATTGTAATTCCCTAAGTCCTACAATGCAATGGGTTGGTTTCAGCCTCAGAACAGGATATTTCCCAGAGAGCCTGTCTTAATAATTATCCAATAAAACATTTCTCACAACATACAGAAGCATATATACATACATATATGTATATTATATACAACTTGTCTCTATATACATATGATACATGTATAACTTAGTCGTCTCTCAAGCCTTGACTACATAGATTCTAGATCTTGTTCACGGATGAACAATTATGTTGAAGATTATGTTAGTATTTAGTACACTAGCAGGAAAGCTGAAATGTGCTTCACTTAGAAGAGACACGTGGAGCTGCCTTTAAGCAAGTGAAGCCCCAAAATGACTGAACCCAGGACCTCGCACATGCTCATCCTACTACTAGGCCTACTTGTGTTTCACTAGCCCTTTTTCTACTTTTAAATTTTAAGACAGGATCTAAATTGCCCAGGCCTTGAACTCTTTGTAGTCTAGGAAGGCACTGAACTCATGATTTACCTGCACTGGCCACCCTAGCAGCTAGGATTACAGACCTGCACTACCAGGCCTGGCTCAGAACTATTTCTTATGACTCATTTCTAATGAGAATGGCCTAAAGGTAGTAGAGAATACCTAGACATTAAATAATTCTGGCAGAGTTTTGATGGATAGATAGAGGGTTGGATGGAGCAATATTAATTGGATAAGATGATTCCAAAGGTTCCTTCAAGCATAAGCATTATGATTTTATGAGATGGTTTTTCTTTTCTAAGATAGCACAGGTGTTGAAGATAACTAAGTAATATGAAAATAATGCTCTGAGAACAAGGATTTTGAGAAACTGGATTCCTGGTTGCTTAAAAGCTAAAGAAAGAAATCCATGTTCTGAGGGCAACAGGCAACTGGCATACCCACATAAAAAGCCGATCGTGAGCAATACACAGAGAAAATGACAGTAGTGCCACAGATTCTAACAACTCCTTTAGCGACTAGTGGGTTGATAAGGATAGAGAATAACAGCATACATCGCGTTTAATCTACTGTGTGTATATTTAGAAGTCACTCTCCTCAGCCCTACACTACAGAACAATTTATTCTGTGGAAATCATATAAATATTCTTGGACTACAATGTTTTTTGTTTTTGTTTTTTTAGTTAGAAACCCTTAACAAAATGACGATTAAAAACTGCCATTGATTTGAGATTTAAAAAGTGACACTGCTAGTAACTTATGAATCAAGGAAGAAACAGTTGTAAAAATGTTTTATAACTGTGATGGAAAGTATCCTATATTAAACGGTGTCAGATTCCTCTACAGTGGTACTTGGAGGAAAACATTCAAAATAGTAAGTTTTATATATCCTGGAGATTCACATTTAGGTCCTCACTCTTGCGTGCAAGCGCTTTACCAGTGAGCTCTCTCCCTAGCCCCAGTGATGCCATTGATTTTTGTTGTGCTGGACAGAACTCAGGAGCTCATGCGTACTAGGCAAGGACTTTACCCTGAGTTACACACAAACAACTGTTTAACGTTAGAGAACTGATACTAACCACCTTTTTTTATCAGATTAAAAGAGGTCCTGTGATCTTGACTAGTAGATGCTAAAAAGCATTAAAAAAAATTTTAACTTTGTGATTTCAAAAATCTGAGTAAAGTAGAAAAGGGGGATTTTCTTTTCTAAAAATTTATTCATACGTATTTTTTGAGACAGGGTCTTAGCTGTGTAGTCTGAATTCTAGAGCTTGCTATGCAGACCAAGCTAGCTACAAAATCCCAGGAGTTCTGCCTCTCTGTCTCCGAAATGATGGGATTAAAGGTGTGGGCCACCACACTCAGCTTCTATTTATTTGCTTGCTTGCTTATTATTTATTTATTTTGGTTTTTAGAGACAGGGTTTCTCTATGTAGCTCTGGCTACTCTGGAACCCACTCTGTAGACCAGGCTAGCCTCGAACACACAAGAGTTCTGCCTGCCTCTGCATTAGGATTAAATGTGGGCGCGACCATCACTCTCGGCTTCAGCTTTTATTTTTAAAATATGTGCATGTGCGTTTTGTCTATGTGAGACTATGTGTACATGAATGCAGTTACCTGAAAAGGCAAAGGTATTACCCCTCTGGAGCTGGAGTTACAGATAGTTATGAGTTTCCCAAAGAGATGCTGAGAACTGAACTCAGGTCCTCTTAACTGTTGAGCCATTTCTCCAGCCCCCAGAGGGTCCTTTCTTAACCTAAACAAAGTATCATAGTCAAGGGGGGAACGTCAGCAACTCTTCTCCATCATCAGTAGACAACCTATGCCTTCCATGCTTCTTAATACTGAATCCCTGCCAGGGTGTTTGGTCAGGAGAAATAAAAGTCTGAGAAGGAAGAACAGCAATTATTTATAGACAGTGCAACTGGTTACACAGAAAACCTAAGAGAAACACAGATAAAGTTTGGGAATTGATAAGATGAATAAACTGCTATTATTTCAATATGAAAAACTGTGCACAGCACTGGTCAGAGAAGGTAATTTAAAAGGAGAACACTGGCTTCTTTCTTTCTCCTTGTCTTTGCCAAGGACCTCACCCAGATAAGCCAAGGCCACAAAAACAACTAGAAAAACAAGTAGCTTAACCACATTGCAAAAGTATGAGACAGGGGCCATAATCCCACAGAAGCCTTTCAGGATTCCAGTTTATTCTATGGCTCCCATGCAAAAACTCAAATTCTACTTATTACTACAATCACAAGTAAAATTTCAGTCCCTTGCATCTCTACCTCAAATGTAAAACAAGGCTGAGAGGTTCAGATGGTAAAGTGCCTACCGTGCCAGCATGCAGACCTAAGTTTAGTGTCTAGCATCCACATACATCAAGGGATGTCCTGGCACCCACATATAACCCGGTGCTGAGGAGGTAGAGATGAGGGGTCTTGGAGTTCCTTGGCTAGCCAGTGTAGTGGAATCAGTTAGCTCCTAGTTTAGAGAGACTCTGTTTCAAAAATTAAGATGGAATCCCAGCACTTGGAAGGCAGAGGCAGGCAGATCTCTGAGTCTGAGGTCAGTCTGGTCTACACAGCAAGCCGTAGGCCAGCTAAGGTTATAAAATGAGACCCTATCTCAAACAAAATAAAACACAGCAACACACACATATAGAAACAGAGGTGGAGTGGTTACAGAAGGCTCTCAACATTGACCTCTGGCCTACATAATACACACACACACGCACACACGAAACAAAGAAAAACAAGATTGATACAAGATTGATTCCTTCTACATGACTTAGAATCAATGTCAGCAGACACTGAGCCTCCAAAACTGGCACCCACTCTGGAAAGGAGATAGGCATCATAAAGACAGGCACCACTAAGGAGGTGAGCAGACAGATGAGGGTTAAGAAATCTCTATCTACTTGAAAACAATGTAAAAGGTAACTCTGAAAGACGCTGTCTCACTAAAGTGAGGCACCACATGACATCTAAATTGTAAGCACCGTTTTACCCACATTCTGGACTCTTAGTCCACATTCAGGTGTAATTATTGGACTGGGGCTGGTAGGTGTGGTACATACTGCTAATAGTCACAGGAAAGCATACTTTAACACACACACTTTCCTGAGGGGTTGGTTCACTGTAATTTTTTATTAAGTGAGAATATAAATGAGATTTACAAATGATACTGACTTTCTGTATTCATTTGCATCTGAGTCAGCTACTCATTTAGTAAAAACAAGATTATTTGAAAATACTACACGATAATGTTACTTTAAGACATGTTAATAGCCTACCTGACTGGAAACAACCCAAAGAAACAAAACTTGAGAGATCTGACTTCCTATCTGATTGACTGGCTGACTGATTATTGACTACTAATTGATTAATTGGTACATTCTTAAAATGTAATAATATACAGAACAAAATACTGTGAAATAAATTTTCTAACACAGAAGCATATTCATGATACATTATAAAGTTTTTAAAAGTAGGATATAAAACACCTGGCAAAACTTGATAAAAATCAAATTTTTGGTAAAATTTCTGGTAAAAAAAATCATTTTTTTTAATATCTAGATTTTTAGCAGAAAAGAACAATGAGCAAAATGCTAAGAACACATGTGATTATCTCTGTACGGTAGAACATGTGGCTTTCATTGTGTTCTTATGTACTTCACACTGGGAGCACTCACACGGGTATGTGGGAGCACTCACACGGGTATTACCCCACAATCATGAGAATACTTCCACTGAGCAAAGACTTTAGAGGTTTCTGAAATAGTGGCTAATTCCACTCCTCAAGGCCCAAACCAATAAAAACCAAGTGCTCTGCTGACGGCTATGCTGGACTCTGGGCTCCCAATGTCCCCAGGAGACACTGAAAAGATTCTGGACAACCTAAGAAGGCACCTACTTCCTTGCTTACTCTCAACACTCAGCAGCACCATCAACAGAGATGACAGAGGCCAGCCCAGGATGTGAGGCAGCTGGGCTGAACAACTGTGTGCATCTCCTCGTCACACTGCTTCCTGCTTAACAGCTTTCTCTCGCTGTGAAGTATGGTTTTAAAGCTGCCACACCCGGCCTCAGATCTTTCCTTGCAATCCCCTGCTGCTCCTAACAGACTTTTTCCCAACAGCTGTGCACCTTCGGGTCCCACTGGAGTCCTCTAGCTTCTCAGCTTCACAGGCCCACAGTGGTCTCCCATCGCAATCCCTTAGCTGATCCTCAGCACCTGGTCACTGTGGGCAGGCCTGCAACACAGCAACTCTCTGTAGTATGTTGGTTCTCAGGTCCAGAAAAGGGATAATCAAGGTGGGGTGATTTTGCCAGGTTCCTTTTCATGTTTTAGGCACAATCTTTCCCTCCCGGTATATTAGTCTCCATCTCCCTCCTTTTTTCTGTTTATCTCACTTTTAATTTCAGAAAATATCATTTTTCGTGTTCCCCCTCCATTCTCTTCCTGGGAGAGCTTTAACTCTCATATAGCTATGTAAATGGGCAGTAAATCCGGAATCCAGCCATCCCAGGAAGGGGCTTCTAAGGCCCCCAGGATGCTGCACCCTCTATGTCCAGTCCCATCACTGGATTATGGAACATTTTGTTACTTTGGACCACGCTGTTGCATTTCAGGACTTCAGCAGGCTATGTTATACGCTCATTTATTTGCCCGCTCCTTCTCCCAACACCTATTAATGTCTTCTACATGCCAGGCATTGTCTCCCTAAACCTCAGAGCTGTAATGCCCTGTTTCCCCAACTCCACTGGGTGCTCCTATGGCAAAGGCTGTCTGTTGCAGTTATCTGTCACCAGAGCAGTGTGCTCCAAACACACTTGAGAAATATTTCATTGACTGAAATGAGAATAAGAGAAGGAACAAGGCAGAGGCTGCTGGTTTCTCTCATTGTCTCCCGTGGTCTAACTTGGAATGGTGGAAAATGCCACCCCACCCCCACACCCACCCCTTACCCCCCATCCCACCTCCTCCCCCACTGAGGCTTTGGCTCTCCCAACCTTGAGTGGAACCTTCATTTTTTTTCTGAGCCTGTGTCCAGACCAAATGAGAAAGTGATGTACAAAAAAATTTAATTCTTTTAAGTTGTAGACACTTTAAATACGAAGCATTACCATCATCCTGTTGTGCATTGCCCAGACCTCACTATGAAAAGTTTAGTCAAACAGAAAGTAAGCAAATCACCCCTTTTGCAAGCTCCTGCAAAGAAAAAGCACAGCAAAGAAAAGCTGACAGCCTGACAACACCCAAATGGAAAATAAAAATGAGCAGGAGCCACACACCCAGAGAGCAAACCCACACTGCCTGGAGGAGCCCTCTAATTGCCTCCATACTCCCCGGCACTCTTCCAGCTGCTTACATTTAAGGAAACCCAACTACTCGAGCCTGGCAGCTGTGGAGGAGAGAGGGTATTTGTCTACCATGCTTGGCTGGCTGTGGCAGGCAGGAACCACCAAGGACAGAAGACCCACGAGCAAGGCACAATCGAAGATCCGACAAGTTTAATGTGTACTGTGCAAAACTGAGCAAACAAGCTCTCGTGGCAATGAGACTACAGGAAACAATAAAAATCATTGCGGGAGAAAGGCAGCAGTAGCCTGTGTGGGCAGGAATGCTGCAGGGGCCCACTCACCCCAACTGCCTGCCAGCCTCCTCTAGTAGGCTGACAGAGGAGCCCAGGCTGCAATTAGGCTTCTGGAGGGGAATGACCGGAAATGCAGGCACCCACACTCTTCAGCATGGTGGAACTAAGCCTCCCCTGGCAAGAATTCCAAGCAGCAATCTCAGTGCTTAGAAATGCCAACCTTTGATTTCGGTCTCACTTTGATCCTGTCTCCCCTACTCTCTATATTCTCTCACCAATCCACAGTCTCCAATTGTTCCCAGCCGTCACCCTTTCTGGGTTCCCACCACTCGAGCTCAGGCCCTTCCTAGGGAGTCACCACACAGCACACACAGACCATTTTCAGATGATAAAATTCAGTGTGAGAAAGATGTGTTCACACCACCAGCTGCTGGTGGCAGGACTAGGACCTAAGGGCAGAGTCCTTCCCCCCCTCTACTCCACAACATGTCACACGTCTGTCAGACAAAGTGGCACTTGCTGTGAACCAGAGCCAGAGCCAGCTGTATTCACAACCATTCTATGAGCGGCCCTGAAGAACCTGGACAACTTTCCCCAAACTGTAAAGGCAGTAAGGATGGTGTTGGTACTCGTGGTCCAGACTGGTCACAAAGCTTCATCATGCTTCTGATGAAGCGTGAGGGTGCTTCTCTTTATGTGGTGTTCTTGGAATCCTGGAATAGTCCAACAGTGTGGATACCAGAGTCACTTTTCCAGATACAAAATGGAAGTCACTGAGGAAGGGCTGTTGTGAAAAACTTTTTGGTTTCCTGATATTACCAGCAATTTGGAGCTTGTAGGGATCATGGGGGGATCAGATTGAGAAGAGGTAACCTTTGCTTCCCCACGTAATTCCCTCTTCCCCAGCAGACCAAAGCAGAAATGTAGAGCCTTCCTTGAGCCAAGAACACACAGGGTTGGACACAAATAGCTCTCTGCAGGCAGCATAGGGATTCACAGGTCTCCCCTAAGGGTCTCCTTTCCCCACATCAGCAGGAAAACTCTGCCACATATCCCCTGAACTGAGTATCTCTACCTCCAATCAATACCACTACAAAGCCAATAGTTACTGGACAGGCCAGCTCATCATCAAAGCAGGACTGTGATGCATGAAGCATATCAGAGTGGGTGGGTGACTGGACTTTCTTTTTCTTTCTTGTGTTGTACAAAAAAAAAAAAAAAAAAAGGTGGTTATGCTCTTGCATATGGGAACAGCTTCAACACACATGTCCCATGTAGACAGTGTTCTTTTGAACAAATGATGAAAAGATGTCGCCACAGAATCTTACGTAAGTAACCTAAATTGGAGAAGAGAATCAGCAGCTCTGTGAGGAAACTTGCTGGGCAGCAGGCCCACAGCTGAGCAGCCTCCCAGGAGATCCTCCCTTCTGCATGGGGCTTCTCATTCTCACATCTCCATGCAATCTCTGTCCCTGTCAAGATGTTTAAGGAGAAATCCAAGCAAGTCTTAAATCAGTCTCTCGGAGCACACATCAACAGGATAGATGTTCTGGAAACAGCTTTTGTCTCATTGACTACTTGACAGTTAAGATGTCCTCCTGCCCGAATCAACATATTTTACTGTGAAGATTTTCATTTCAAGTTTTACTTGGAACATCTATAGTTACCACTTAGCCGTTAACATTGATATAACGTATTCATTTATGATTTAGCTGCTCATCTGGCTATACTACAGAGCTTTCAACTCTTCCCTTTTTCAAGGTTTTACTCTTAGGAGTGTGGATTCATGTTTGGGCCCTTATTAGCTGGGGGACCTTGGGCAAGTATGTAGTTTCTTAGAGCTCCAGTTTCTACACATACAATGTGGATGCATGGAGGTCTCTTAAGTTACGCTGTTTACTCTTGTAAATTTAAAAGTTTCTGTGACAAAATGTTTCTAAAAGCAAATTGGTCACTGATTTTGTCAAGTAAACGTAAAAACTGAATCTACCATTTCGCATGTTTGAAAGAGTTAAAAAGAAGCCTGTGAGGAAGTGATAAGTGGTGAGGCTGTGGTTAACGATTCGGGGCGGGATGCCCAGATCATTTCTCACTGGGTGCTGGAGGGGGTGCGAACACAGGGCTCAGGGATTGTGTGAAAGCTCCCCAGGTGACTTGGTTCACCGCAGGGTGAGAACCTCCTGCTGGCAGAAAGTGCAGAAACCGCACTTTCCAGCATATTAATTGTGAGAATCAATACTTTGCATAATGCAAAGCTGGTGTCTCCAGCCCATCTGCAGGCTGATGATGACACAGTGTGAGGAGTATCTGACTTAGCAGAATAGAAACAGCCTCCCTCTGTTAGGGCAGGGGTGGGTTAACCAAGGATCCAATTAGACTGCATTCTCTTACCTCTCTTATCAATTGCTTAAACTTTAGAGCTCAGGAGTTACTCCAGTGGCTTCCAGACTTGGGACCTGGACAGTTTTCTTTTGAAATTTTACTTTATTTACTTTCTTTTAAAAAAAAAAACTAAATAAATAAGAAAATAAATCCTGACTGAAACCCAATACTGTAGATAATGTGGCAGGAAGAAAGCTCAAGGCCAGCCTGGGCTACATAGAAAGACAAATACAGGAACAAACCTAAGAAATATTATCAAAACAAGAAATAAAGCACAGTGTTAACATATAGCAAGGCCCATGTAAGGATTCAGGGAGACTTTTGCCAACTTTAGTATTGGCATGCTAATCTCAGACTTCTAGTATCCAGACTGAGGACTCCATTTGAATTCCCCCTGCACCCCTGCCTCCAGTCTCAGGCATTTTGTCATAGCTCCTTGAGCTAATATTCCAAAGGTCTCCTTGATGGAAACAAGCCTCAGAAAGTGAACTTTATTTGTTTCTCTGGTTTGTGCTAAAGGTTCTAGGACACATTACACCATTCCTTTAGTTACTGTTTTCAGCAACTGTGATGAAGAAGACACAGTGTAGGACACAGAGGTGAACTTTCCAGCTTGAGGGATCATGAAGAAGGTGATACAGTAATTTTCGCATAAAATGGAGTGTGGGTACTGGGAACTAAAATGAGTCCTCTTCAAGAGTTATCTTAACTGCTAAGCCGTTTTTTCCAGTCGCCCTCTCTCCCCACTCCCGGAAGGACTCTTGAAGCCTGGCACAGTGAGGCCCAGAGTTGGTTTGGTTTTGCTGCTGAACGGCGTATGGAGTGTAACAGCTGGATGTGGTGGAGAGGCGGGCTGGACAGAAATCACAGAAGGCCCTACATGCTGGCTATGTGCTTGGACCTTTCTCGGCCAGGAAGCAGGCTGTCTGGGAAAGGGTCTGAAGGAAGAGAATGTTGAGACTAATACAGGCTGAGAGGGAAAGTGAAAAGAGTGACATTGTGTCAGCACATTTCTTATTTTCTTTAATCTGTAAAACAACTGCCATTTTGGACATGGGAAAACTGAGGTTCAAAGAGGGGAAATATCCTGCCCAAGATTTACAGATGGTCAGCAATAGAACTTTGCTTCAAACACATGCTCAGGACCAAAGAGAACACCCTCTCCATTGTTCTTTGTAAAGCCCTAAGCCAGGCTGGAGAGATGGCTCAATGGTTATGAGCACTGGCTGATCTTCCAGAGGATCCGAGTTCAATTGCCAGCAACCACATGGTGGCTCAAAACCATCTATAATGGAATCCCATGCCCTCTTCTCTTCTGGAGTGCAGGTATACATGTAAATACATCATTCATATAAATAAATAAATAAATAAATAAATAAATAAGCAACCAAACAAGTCTTTTGACAGGCAATAGTGGTGCATGCCTTTAATCCCAGCACATGGGGAAGCAGAGGCAGGCAGACAGGCAGATCTCTTTGAATTTGAGGCTAGTCTGGTCTACAAAATAAGTTCCAGGACTGCCAGGGCTACATGGAGAAACCCTGTTTTGAAACCAAAACAAACAAACAAACAAATATAAACAGATAAATAAATCCCCAAGCCAGCTCCTGGTCATTCTCCTCCCATCCATCAGAATAAAGATCTGTAATTCACACTACTTTGAGAGTTGAGAAACAGTAAAAGTAATAACAAAGACTTCCAGTACTCAGACCACCTCAGAAAACCGCTTGCAGTTGTGATGGGTTCTTGATGTCCTTTTCTACTACAGCACAGTGAAAGGTCAAGGTGAAATTTCCCTGCTATGCTGTATACCAGTGGTTCTCAACCTTCCTAATGCTGCGACCCTTTAATACAGTTTCTCATGTTGTGGTGATTCGCCAAGCATAAAATTATTTTTGTTGCTACTTCACAACTGTAATTTTGCTACTGTTACGAATCATAATGTAAATATCTGACCCCTGTGAGAGGGTTGTTCTACCTCCAAAGGGGTCAAGACCCACAGGTTGAGAACAGCTGCCCTACAGAATCAAAGAACCAACAGTGGTAACTTGAACACACAGTGACAAGCAAAAGCTAAAGGAGCAGAACTGGCTACAGCAGCCCTCTCCTAAGAATGAACCCATCCCCATGAGAAAAGCACAAACCCATCTAACAACAGAACCAGCCTTACACACCTGCCTCTCTGCACAGGTACACGGAAGAGCAAATATCTCAATGAACTGTGTGAGGAAAACCTTGCTTACACGAGTATCCAGTATCCATGCGAGTACCCTGCTGTTTTCTGTGAACGATAGATATAACGATTGCTTCATCTTTTTGCCCACTGCTCTTTTAAAACCTTAAGATATCCTGCAAATACAAACAGGGTTAGAAGTAAGAATTAATGCTCCTAAAATGAAAAGGTGGCATACTCTTCACCTTCTGCTGTAATAGCCGGATTCTAGCTTCCCTGTGAATACTTTCTGAAGGTTCCGACCACCTTCTCCATTCTGGCGAGAGGGACACAAGAGGGAATGTGTGCCCAGGCAACTCAGTGAGTCCCTGCCTGTCTCAAAATAAACAGCAGGTAAAAGGACTAGAGATAAAGCTCAGAGATGAAGTGCTTTCGATGCACGGCTATAAGTTCAATCCCCAATACATCCCTTCAAAGGAGGCATCTGTGACTTTTAATTAATAGATATGTGTTCTATGATGTCACTGAGAAACAACTAAATAAGTATATAAAGAATCTATTAATTAGGAGGAGGCTTTAAGAAGGAATTCATTGTAATACCAACTTGGTCTTGGGGAAAAAAGCCACAAGTTACTTCTAAGAAAAACAGAACTGTGGAAACTACCATGGAGAAAGCAGAACTATGCTTAACATGCACCAGTATTTCCAGGCAGTGGTCTCCCTGGCTGCCAGGGTGGAGGCAAACTGCTGAGCTGGCAACACTAAGCATCTCCCTATAATTAGGGTGCCAGGACAAAATGGCACAAGGAGGAGAGAAATATGTGGCCTCAGATTCGGGGGAGGCAAGAGCACTGATTAGTTTTCTCCAGGGTGACTCAAGTGAAAGAACCAGCTGGTGTGACCTCGGACCGCTACACTGCCCAGGAACGCAGCCGGGAGTCACAATGAACACCTGAAATGTGACTCGTTTGAAATGAAACATGCTGTAAGATTAAGATGCACCAAGTCTCAAAAACGTAGTCTAAAAGTTACACGGCAAGCAGTAACATTTTGGATATATATTGTAACTACTGGGTTAAATAAAATATAAAAACCAAATTTACTGTTTTTTTTTTTTTTTAAACCTGGTACTGAGAAAAGGATCCACATACTGTTTTGGTTGGGTTTCTATTGGACAGTGCTGGTTCAGACCTTAGCTTCTTCACTAGTGAGTCAGAGTTCGTAGTGGGAACTGGCTGGTGGACGGCTTGGGTGAAGAAACACTGAGCCACGAGCTGACCCACGAGATGACCCATCCAGTAACACATTCTGGTTGCTACTGGCTGGCAGACGATTTTCACTTCAGGAAGCATGAGGAACAATGCCAAGAGAGTCAAGATGATCAAGTCTAACTGGCAGGGTGCTGCCCCTCTCTGCCTAGAGGGTGGTTAATCTGATAAACGGCAGGAGGATGAAGCTCTTGAATAATAGAGTGTGACAGAAGCTCCGGGTCTGCACTGCCGCCACTCCAAAATGGAGTGACTCTAGAAAGAACTAGGATGAACCTCACAGGTCTCTGTCTCAGCCGGGACCCACCCTGGAAGCCGTTTATCTATTCGCTCTGCGTTAGTCCTGTCATAGGCACACATGTACAGCTCCTCCTATGATGTGTACACACTTATAGACACAGAAAGAGTAAATGAGCACAAGATGGGCTTGGGCAAGACTTGGGAAGTTTGAAAAGGAAAAGTCCTCTACATGATATTCAGAGGTAAGTGCTATTTAACGGTGACACAAGAAATGTCTACCTTGTGCTTTTAGTCTATTAATTCAGAAATCTAAGGCTTTGATTTAAGGAAATCCAAGGCCTTAGCCTCTAAGGTTTTCAATCTTAGAGTTGAGACCCAAAGGGTCTCTTCAGAGGTGGAATGACCCTTTCACAGGGGTCATGTAAAATAATCTGCATATCAGATATTTACATTATGATTCATAACAGTAGCAAAATTACACTTATGGATAGCAATAAAAATAATTTTATGGTTAGGGATCACCACAACATGAGGAATTGTATTAAACTGCATTAGGAAGGTTGAAAATCACTGCTTCATAGTATTAAATAATCCAGTTAAATAATGTGAAACCCTACTTTCCCTTCTTTACACATCTAACAACCTGTAAATCCAAAAAGTATCACAGTTTCATTCCAGTATAACAATTTCTTACATGGAGAAGAAATGTTAAAACAAACAGATAAACAACAAGGAAAAAAATCCATTTGTTAACAGAGTCTGCCATAAGGCTGCCAAACAGGGGCTCAGCTGCTGAACTTCTAATGAACAAACCAGTGGTCTGTTCTGAACTCAGGATGGGTAATACCCAGATCTAGACTTCCAGCAGTGTCAGGCCTGCTCATACGAGCTCTAATAGCACCTGTTCCTTTCAGAAGTGGGAGCTTGCATTTCTCCAGCAACTCAGGGACCTTCCCAGTCAGGCAGGATCTGCAGCCCGAGGCAGGAACTGCAGAGTGGGAGGCACTGCCAGAGGGGATCCTAGGCTTGAAGGCACTGAAAGGCCCTGGTAAGCATGACAGACAAAAGGGGCTTGATGTGAGCTCCAGCTCACTGGCTGAAGTGTGTGCAAGAAGAAAGTGAAATTTTACATGCAAGGAGGGTTGTGAGACATTTAGCTTATCAGAAGCGCTCTATGGAAGTTACTCCTTCTCATCCCTAAAGACAGGAAAGGAAACTGTGTAGTATGATCTTGTTATTACAACAAAATCTAGCTGACTACCATAGGAATCAAACATATAAAGACATATATCGTATGGTGCAGAGAATTCAGGACAAGAAAAAGCAAAAAATATCAGGCAGCCTTCCAAAATAACTAGGAATGCAGACATTCACACCACCAGATGAGAGAAGATCAGGACAGGATATTCACGTCATGCACAGGCATCACAGCTGACTCACTAACTTAACGTGCACCCTGGACCTCAGCTGAGACCCAACAGCACCAAGGACAGTACACAAGCTGACATCATCTGTCCTGTGATGTGATGTCATATCAGGCACAAGATAACACGTGGAAAGTATTCTTCCTGAAAGCTGTTTAGTCTCTATTTCAATAGCAACCTTCCAGATCTGATGCTTTTTCAGGAGAGAAAGACAGATTAAAACACACCATGAAGAAAATAGACAAGACCAGAGTATGGGGTGCTTGGGAGGCAGAGGCAGGAAGATCTCTGTGAGTTCAAGGCTACATTGATCTAAATAGTGAATTCCCAGCTGGCCAGGCCTAGACAGTGAGATAGACTCATTTCAAAAAGCAAAATAAAAAGTTTTGGATAGATGGGGAAATTGGAAGATGGATTAGAATTTGAGAACACTGTGCTGGCTATAATAAACAGTATTACAATACACAAGAATGCTATCCTTAGATTAGACACAGAGGTTAGACACTTCGAACTGAAACATCAAGACATTTGCTGTTTCTAGATGGCTCAGAAACAAAGATAAGTGTAATTTTTGATTGGAAGAGATAAAACAAAATATAATAAATATGGAACAAATGTTAATTTTAAGTAAAAGACTTATAGGTGTTTGTTTCATCATTTATTCTACTAACAAGTAGGTTTGACATTTTTCAAAAATAAAAAGTTTAGGCGCTGGAGAGACAGCACAGCATGCACTGCTTGAGCAGTAACCCTGGGAGGACTGCTCTCTTTTCTGGGGAGAAGTAGGAGTGGGGAGAGAAGATATGGAGGACAGGGAAGATGGGGGGAGCTGGGAGGAATGGAAGAAGAGGAGGAGGGGTGTTGAGATATTTGTACGGGAGAAAAAAGCAAAACAAAATAAAACAAAACAAAGAGCATGCACTGCTCTTCCAAAGGACCAGAGCTCTATTCCCAGCACGCATATCAGGTGGCTCACAACCACCTCCAACTCCAGGGGGATCCTACACCTCTGGCCTCTGTACACCTGCATGCATGTACACATAACTGCCATACAGACACAGAAGCATATACATATTTAAACTTAATAATAAGGAAAAGTTGGGGAAGCAAGGCAAAAAGAAAACAACCAGCATTTCCAAACACAGAAGAGGAGGGTGGGGAGCAGATACTATATCACGACGTTCCTCTGTGAGAAGCTGACCACACTGACATTCAGGTCAGTGTCCCTTCATGCATTCTCAGTCAGTACTTCATTTTATCTCATTAACAAATTTCACAAGTGCTCATTCAAGCCAACATGCCATTGTTTCCACATCTTTTTTGGCCAACACTAAAACCAAACTTTAAACAGAGCTCTGTCAGCAGCTGTGCTAATCCGAGAGGATAATGCCTTGGACCAAATCCAAAGCTCAGGACATTGATACATAAATCTCTATCAGGATGCTTCTTAAATTTATTGTTTAAAGAGAGTATGAGTGTGTGTGAGTGTGTGTGTGTGTGTGTGTGTGTGTCTGCCTATCTGTATGTCTGTCCATGGAGGCTGGGGCTACAGGTGGATATGATCTGATCAAGATGGGGGTTAGAACTTGGGAGCCTCAGGAAGAGCAAATGAATACTTTTAACCACTGAGCCACGTTTCCAACCCTACCAGTGTGGTTTCAAGTTGGTAAGATTAAAGTTTGTAGGTGGAGCATCTTACTGGACTCTTATCTTTCCCCAAAACAGGGTCCCTGCTGGCATTCTCCTGTGCTGGGCAGTGATGGAGGAAGGGCATGTACGGGGCACTGGTTAGCCATGCCACGGAGGTGTCTGTGCAAATATGCCCATAAACAGCATGCTGTTCTCAGTTCTCGTGCACAGAACAGCAACACACAACCTGAAGAACAGCCCATCTGAATTCCATGTCAAGAGCACCCAGTGAAGTGGGGACCTCGATGCCCTCAACCCAGAGCGCTACAGGGGACCTGAATTTGGATCCCGAGTGTGCATCTGGCTCCACTGTGTGTTCATGGTACAGCACAGAGCTGTGCTTCTCAGCAGGGGCTGTAGATGCTGTGACAGACACGTCTTTCCCAGTCTCTGAAGGCCAGCTGGCGCCCTCGCACCATTCCCTAGAGCACCGTATCAACAGTGCCTCCCAGTCTTCAGAAGAGAGCAAACACTCCCACACGCTACCAAATGTCCACTTACACAGGCAAATTCAGGAGCCCCCGATTTTACCTGGTGATGTGACTTCATCACCTAAGAACTAGTTTCGGAGGCTCAATGCACTGCAGCTACTTATAAACTTAAGAGCTATCTGAATGGCATCCAGATACACAGCCTTACCATCAAAGCTGAGGTGAGGCTGCCACAGGAGTCTCCAGTGGCTCTGTTACAGTCTTTTCAATCTACTGAAAACGCTTTCCCTGAGTGAGGGAGCATTCTGGGCTTCTGTATGAGCTACAGACTAAAGGCACACTATGGCATGCGTTTTAGAGTGAGGGCAGATGGCAAAGCCGTGGGCTCCTGCAGCTGAGCAGGGCAGCGTCCTGGAAGCAGCTTCATGGACTCTGGCTCAGAATGTTGCCAAAACTATCCTGCGGTGAAAATGGCACCTGGCATGGTGAGCAAGTGATAAAGGTATTGTGGATGACTTCAGTGAGCTTGGCAAGGAAACAATGCAGGAGATGGCACCCTGCCCTCCTATGCACAGCTTGGTTTTCAGAGTAAGTCTGTAGACATCTCTCTCCACTCCAGCACAATGCTCTTGAAAGGGAATCTTGGAGGCTGGGCCAGGCTGCGATATACGAAGTCTCTTAAGTGTAAGCTCTGAGCAAAAGCAAAGATGGGCGGGGAATCTCAGTTTAGTGCCTTCAAACCTTCTAGAAACCCTCTTAGGAGGAGGGCATGACCAGCACGAGGGGCCAGTTCTGCCCTCCAGGGACCGGGAAGCTGATCTCTGGGTCCCTTTCTAGAGACTCCTCTGGTAAGAGGCTGCCTTCAACCCTCCTCAGGGCTCACTCTTGCTCGCCTCTGGCCTTCATGCTTCAGGATGCAAGTTAGGTATGTCTGCCCTCAGGACTGGTCAGTGCTAGGGTTGCAAAACTATCCATTTTCATCTATTTCTCTGCCCCTCCACACAACGTAAACAACAAGGTGATTTCATCATGCAACATGATTTCTCCCTTTATTTTTAATTAGGCCTAGAAAATGCTGATTGGGCAGAAAGCTCTGACCTCTTAAGGCTGAGATCCTCACGTATTACAGAGCAGTCAGGCACAGAAAGCTGTGAACAGGAAGCAGAGCCAGTTAAAGGCATGTGTCTAGAAAAACATGAGAGAAAACATGCCCACTCCAGATCACAGCCCATCAGGAAAGAACACTGATGTTTCGAGGAGACCCATGGCCGGGTTCTGTACCTGGAGCCATAAATGGACAGTTTCTCACAGACGTTTACTCCATATAAAACATGGTGTTTTTTATAGTCTCTTTCACCTCTGTTTACCTTCTAGATTTCTATACATTTCTCCAAGTTCCATTCACCTTAAAGAGATGGACTGACGACATAAAGTCCCTAGATCTCTGGGCCTGGCCATCTGAAACAAGGCTTTCAGCCTTCTTGTCTGGCGTTGAATACATTTCCACCTCATTCGTGTAAGAAAGGATACAAGAAAGGGGAAGTAAGGGATCATAAAGCCAAGAGAGCATCATGCCAGAGCTTTTGGTAAGAACTTAACTCATGTTCTCAGCATATACCACACCCTTCCTGGGAAGATATCACTGGCCTGGAAGCTGGGTTAGTATAACCTAAAATATACTACAAGAAAAGCACAGTTATCCTCCCAAAATAGGCCCCATAATGAAGTAAAGTCTCTTCAAGAGGATTGTTCTGTATCACAGCTTGACATATGTTGCTTTAATCTCCCAACTTCATCAAATGCAGCCATATTGGGCTACAAAAGCTCAGCAACTCACATCTAAGCCAGATTGTGGTGTCACTAGCACGCTGATGCAAATAAACAGCCCTGCGTACCAAAATACTTGATCTCCATCATCTGTAACGAGAGCCCTCCCCTCCCTAAGCATGTCTTATCACACCAGATTCACCAACCTTGATTCAAAGGAAGGACCAGGTCAGACTGAAATGCCCTTTCTCCTGAAGACAAACACATCTGAGGAAGCAGAGGCTGAAATCTAAAGCATGAAACAGCCCCTTCTGTGTAGATGCCAAGGTTATGTTGTAAGAGCCTCTATTTCCTCCTATGGACCACCATTCAGTACAACCTGTCTATATTGATTGAGGACCACTTTTGCTTGGAGTCAGAGGTAATGAAGGAGATACCTTCTTGGGAGCCATCTCAGGCTTCTGTATTCTGAGCCTTTTCAGATGTGTGTGTGTGTGTGTGTGTGCATACACATATATATGTATGTGTATATATACATATATACACACATACGTACACATATACATACACACATAATTAGATGGTAAAGTATTTTAAAATATGGCTCCCCAAAACAATGGGCATTTCAGACACTTTGCAGGCTCTAACCTCAGTTCCTCAGTCTCAGCTCCACTGACATTTGGGCTCCTTTATGGGTATGTGCACACAAGCTGCTGTCCTGTTGATTGCAGGGCATGACATAACCAAGCGCCCTCCAGGAAGGCTCCGTGAATGCGGATGAGAACCACTGTTCTCTGTGCACGTATCCTCACCCTGATATCGCCCAGAGGTGACGGAGAATCTTGGCTTTTCAAGGTATTCACAGCTGTAGCGTTAAGAATCAACTTTTTGACTCAATGAACAATCAGAAGCTGAGAAACACTTGCACCTCAAAAAGACTCATGCAGAGCACTCCCACTGCCTCAGCTCATAGCGAGAGGGTTTTAGTCAGGACAAAGAAGAAGACATATTTGCTACTCTGAGCTCCATTCTACAAGACCACTCTACAGAAAGCCTTCACGACCCACGACTAGGTGATCAGTACTGAGAGTGACAGACGGGAAAGGAGTTTAGGGTCAAGTATCTACTAACACCATCTACGGAGGCAAGGCGCTCCTGGCCAGATCCTGACAGGCACAGAGCTTTGGTGTTGGATGTGTGCAAGAGAGGGAATTGTAAAGCAGGAGCCTCTTCTAAGAGCATCACAGGATGGAGAGGGACAGGGACACAGCACTAGAGGGAAAGGAATATAAGAAGGGGACAGAGGGTGGCAGAGGAAGGAAAGCATCTGAACATGGTGGACTAGAGTTTGGGGGAGTGCAGTGACTTACCTAGAAACTAAAAGCAGCAAGTGACTCAATAAATATTTAAGTATCCACGAAGTCTCCTTCACGTGCCAGGCACCATGGTAGCTGGAAGGGCTAAGGACTAGGCTGGTGTTTTCTTTCTTTCTACTCTCCCTCATCCCACTTTCTTTTTAACAAGTGGAAATAACTGTTCTCTGCTTAAGGGCTCATTCTTTCTATCTTTCATTCATAAACAACAAAATTCACTCTCTTTTCTGTACAGTTCTGTTAGTTTTCACAAAAGCCTACAGTTGTATAAATACCATCACAATTAAGACATGGAACAATATGATCACTCTTCTCATACATTTTCCTCGTGTCCCCTAATTGTTCATTATTTTATTTTTCACTAAGACAAATCATCTGGGTTCAGTACAAGGACTTCATGCATGTATATAGTGCCTAATGATCAAACCAGAATAAGTATTCCCAAGCTCCTCAAAGGTAAATACTTCTACATGCTTGGAACATTTGTGTTCTTTTTCTCGTTATTCTGAAATATATCCTATATTGTTATAACCAGCTTACTCCCTCCTGACTCGCTGATTTACGTACCAGCAAGCTGCCTTGCATGGGCAAGTTCCTTATCTGAGAAGACTGTGTCCATGGTTAAAAAATTTTGTTGAAGAGATTATCAGAAACTTCCTGAGGCCATGTCCATGCCCTTGATTCATAAAACAGAAATGTGGGCTTAATATCAGGCCTTAATATCAGCACCCCTCTGCAGCGACATGGCTGTTCCCCCCGCCTCCAAACAGGTAAAGGCTTCACTCCAAAGCCTGATTATTTTAATTCAACAATTGGGTCTCTGTGAGGCTACATAACCATAGGGGGTTAAAATCAAAAGGAAGGTTCGGAAATGAAAGCCCACACGAACCAAAAGTACCACTCACCCCACTTAGTTATGTCCCTTCTTACTAATGTGACTGAAAATAGTATCAGTGCTTTAACCAAAAGCTCAAACAATGCAACCTCCCTTGTTGGAAAAGGTGACAGGAAGGGAAGCTGAGTTAGCTGTCCTTGTCTGAGAATGGCTTCCAGAGGTTCCGGAAGGAGGCTCAGGTCACAGGGGTCCCCCATAATGAGTAAATGATGGAAACATGGCTGAGGTACACGTGAGTGTGACCAACCCATCCCTCAAGTCTTCCTGATGAAGACATGTGCCTTTGAGTAGCTTATCTTCCATGGCAATGTGGTCCCCAAACACGGAGCCTGTGTCCTGAGCGCGCTGTGGAGCGCCTGCTAGACCCCAGTGTTACTCGGCTCACTTACTCCTACAGCGATCCTGAGAAGTGGGAAATATTAAAGGTCTCAATTTACTGAAGAACCCGAGACTTGGACAATGTACGAAACAACCAATAGGCCCAGAGCTCTTGACTCGGATCTCGACTCCAGAGACCACTCTCTGCCGTAGTCAGGTTGGGAGTTGCTGCAATTCTTGGTCTCTCCTGTGATTGCTCCCAGCCTGGGGCAAGTCCCCAGAAAGCTGTGTTGCTCACTTCCTTTCATTTCCCATTCCTCAAATGGCCAACTTCTCTCTCATTTCAACACGCAGGCAATCACAAACTCCCTGCTTTGGAGACTTTATTCTCCTGATCTGTGAGTTTATTACTATTACATGGCTTGCTTAGAACACAGACTAAATTGCCAAGGGTAATTGCCCTGCTTCTGAGTTTTCTCAAATCTAGACTCACTAGAATTTAGAAAATCCCATTTCACTTAATAACATCAGTTTTAACAAGAAAAGTGGCATACTGTCAGAAAGCACCAATTCAGTATGAAATTAAATTAAAAACCTTCATTGAAGTTCACTGCAGATTTGAAAGATGCACAGGTCAGGGCAGTGCTTCCCCTCATCAGCACCATTTACAACTAGACGTGTTAGAAATAAATGTGACAACACTTACCCAAATTTCCACCAACTATCACAAACTTTATATACACCACATGTCTTCTAAACCACCGGTAGGACTGACTCTGAAAAAACAATGCAAATAAACACCTTATTCACAATCCACTTTAATCGGCCCGGTGCTGCTTCTCTGTACCTCTTCACCATGTGGGGCACCCCTGCACGCAGCAAACTCCCTACCAGCTGCTCCTCTGCTTTGTACAGGAAAATGAAACCAATTTACAAATTACCTTAGCATACACTATTAAGAAAAACATATCTGTGAGTAATTGAATCAATCAGAAAGTGCACTTAAAAATATGAAGAATTTCCAATTCTTTAAAATAACCAAAGATAAGAGAACAATGGGGAAATACCTGAGATCAAACCCGTAACATTTTCCCCAAAGCTGAATCCTCTCCTTTTTATCAATTGCACTCTTGCTTCTAGTTCTGTGAACTAGAACGCTTCCCTAATTCTGTGAGGTTCCAGGCCACTTTCCTCCCCCTTCTTCAGCAGGTCTTATTTTACTATCTGTACAACAGGAATTGCGGTAGCCAACCTCAGAGTGCTGCTGTTACTATTACACTGTACCAATCTGGTCAGATACAGGACACCGGCAGGCTGAAAACAGCAGCAGACATACAGTAAGTGCTGAGTAGTCATGAGCTGTGAGCTGCGGCCATCATTTTCCTCATTGCCTCAACCTGAGACCTAACACGGCTCCTTACCTCTACTGTACACCAGGCCCCAGACCTGCTGCTCAGCCCACATCTAGGCTGGGACTTGCTATTTCTCTCCTAACACTCCACCTGGTCTGCATCATGCCTTGCTTGCAGAAAACTCATGCCCCAGCCTCTAGCTGCCTCCCTGCCACCAACCCCTGGCTCTGCAAAGCATTTTCCCAAACACCATTTACGCATTCTTCTTCTTCCAACACTTCCTATCACCTGCACGTTTACACTGGACTCAGACCTGTCCCAGCTTTATTTCTGCATGTTCTCAACCAGGTGGGAAGCAGCAACTACCTCCCCTGCTGCTGGGCCTCCTCCAGGCCGGTGCCCATCCCGGACCCTCTGTCCTATCCCTACTAGTAGGAGGCCCAGGTGCTTCCTCAGGCAGGAGCTCTTCACCTGTCTGGACGATGCCAGTTAACACACATGAAATTTCTGTTGTTGTTATTGCTTGTTCATTTTTTAAGAATAATGTCTTTAGGTACTGTGAAATGCACAGAATTTAAAAGAAGCAAAACCCATCCATATTCAGTTATTGAAATATGTAACAGCTATATATTTCGACCCTGCCTCGAAAAAAAAATTAATGAGGTTGAGATGGATTTTCTTCAATATTTAAGTGATTTTCTGCAAAAATCTAAAGTAAATGCCATTTTTTAGTATCCTTAAATGAAAAATCATATTTCAGGATGTCTTTAATTGTAATATAACATAAAAACATTCACAATTCTATTCATATTCTACTCTATACAGAGTGAAAACTATTCCATAATAAAAAGAAATGTCGAATTTCAGTTCAGGGTTAAGGAAAATAAGGAGATTTTCCCCCTGTAGGTCCCCTGACCCCCTGAATTCTAGCCATGGCCCCAGTCCTTGCTGGGCCAAGAACACCAGATTTAAGCCTCTCTAACTCTCATTATCTTTCACTGTTTTGATTTTCCTAATTTGATATTACCTTAAATTTTTGTTTTTCTCGTCTTTTAAATTATATTTTGACATGATGCTTTATATTTTAAGTTTTACACATTTTAACTTGTAAGAAGAGCCCCAAATTTTCTATCTTTTTTATTCCTCCTTTAGCAACACCCTCCCCTATCACCAACACGGTAGGGGAGGCATTCATCGGTACTCTCTGAATCAATCAGTGTTTATAAGTACACTGATTATACACGCTTGGCTAATATTAATATCATCTCACCTGTCATTGGCAGCCTATGAGATCCTAAATGTGGAGACGGGTACCTCAGCATTCTATATTTAGACTATAAATGACTGAAGTTAGGCAACAAAATGTTCTCTTCTTTTTAGAGAGTGGATGCTTCATCTGAGTTGTTGACTGACAGGTCTCTTGGAACAGAGCAGCCGCTCAAGTATTCACAGACAACCCCCTGGATGCCCAAGTGACTAGTACAACCCTTGCCTTCCTGGAGTATCAAGTCTAGCAGCTTTCCTTAGCTGGTTCAGTGCAACCAGAAATTTCTCCACGCCCAAGGTCTTGCACAGAAAGGAACAGTGAAACCATTTTGGCAAGGCCAGTTAGCACCACTTGGCCTCCACTGGAAACTGGACTAAGATCTGACCTCCTGTCACTCACACAGACGTGAACTTGTGGTACTGCGGCGAGTAGATGAAACAGAAGAGATGGTGAAATCCCATATGCCTTTTCCAGGGCCCCAGCAGTGATGCATATGAGGCCAGAGATGACAACCACTCAAGACTACCTCAAGTAGGCCTATTTAACATCTGGCCGTATCATTTTTTCCATGCCCCATAGCATCTGTGATGAATTGGACTGATGATGGACAAGGGGCCGTCCGCATTATCCCTTTTCCTAAGTAGCTTCAGCAAGGAATGGCTGTGTATATTTTGCCAAAAACAAACAAAAAACAGGATAGTTCTCAAATAAAGTTTTCAAATAAAGAAAACATAATGGTTTTCTCCATTGAAAATCAGAAACCAGGGCACAGTGACCAATGGCTTTGCAGAAATTACCACTGGCAGCATTTTTCACACCTGCTGTCAGGTGATGCTTAGGACATGTGGGAATGTGTCTTCTGCTCCTGTAACTCCCAAGGCTGATGAGTTATCTACTGTAAGAACAACAGGTGGACTCAGCACATGACCCTTTTTATAATTAAGTACATTTATTTCCATTTCATTTGAATTTGGATATATTAGTCACCAGTAAAAATAACTGACGCACAAAAGGTTCTTGGACTACTTATCTTCACTTTCTAGAACTGCGATATGTGAATAATACTGCTTTTATGGGTACTTCCAACACAACAGTTTCTGTTTCTAAGTTACACCACAGGCTGCGTATGACTTCCAGGTTAAAGGCAACATTTTCAATACACACTGTGAACAAGTATTGACAATACAGTTCTCATCAATACAGGATTACTCTTGCTTTCTTCTTCCTAACAGATCCCTCTTATTTCTCCAGCCACGATGCCTCAAGAGCAGGGGACAACAATCTCAATGGGGGTAGGCATCTGAATGGTTTAGCACTTTGCAGGACACAAACCCACCGACATGAGTGTCACTTGGACGCGTCTCAGAAGTATCAGCCCTCTCTCAAACCACAGAACTTTCCCAGGTGACTGGTTGTATACTAACAAGGTTGGGGAGGGAACTGACCCAGTAGTGGTCTGGTCATGATGACCGTGTCTCATCTGTGCATTCCCCAAAGCTTCCCAAGTCAGCTGGACTAATCATCTGGAGGAAATGTCACTTTCCAAATCTTCTTAACCAGAGTGGTCAACAGTTGCCTTCCCAAAAAGCGGCACAGATGTCATTTCCTGAAAAGACAATGGAAGACTAATTGCTCAGCCCTGGCCTCCAATAGGGAAGATATGCAATTACTGAAGGGTAAATAAGGAAGAGCTTGGGGCTTTCAGAGTCTGTTTCTGGATCTGCTCCAATTCCTTGTGGAGCTGGGGGTGGCTATCCGGTCTGGAAAAGATGAGGGCAGTACCTTATGCAGGCATTTATACCGTTTTACATGTTGCTGGTTCTTAGTGAAGTCCTTTCTGAGAAAAGCAATAGACTGAACATTACACAGAACTGCATGTGGCTTTAGGATAATTCTGATTCCCATGTAAAATGATGTAGTTGTGGAGAATGGAAACATCTCAACAGACATCTCTGGTGTGTCCTAGCTTGTCAGCCACACTAGGGGTGAGGGGTGTCCTGGGTTTGGACTGATGTTGGGTTTGTTGTGGTAGCCTGATGAGAATGAATTTTCTGTCACGGAGTAAGCACACTGACTGTCCCACAGAACGTTTGCCTGGCTTCTACTTCACGAGCGCTTTTCCTCTCAGATCCTTTTTGCCTTCTCTTTTCTGCCTCCTCTCTACTTCCAGCTTCCCCAGTTGCACAGCATCCTGTGCAACGAATTTCAAACTACATCACTACCATTCTTGTTCCTGGCTTACCAGCTCCCCACAGCCCGAGAGAAGGAACTCTCTTTTGGTCACTGTTTGTTCCCAGTGCTTGTATAGTTCCTGGCCTGGCGTTTACAATGTCTACTGAACGAATAACTGAAAGGCCTCATCAGACTGAAAATGTCTCACAGGAGCCCTGTCACTTCGTAACTCTGCTTCTCCTCTTCCTCCATATTGGCATATATGAATATGTGGGGCACAGGCTGCTTGGCTCCCAACTACATGTCATCAGGGAAGGATTTACAGCCTAGACCCATGCTTCGAAAGTGAGAAACCACATTCACTGTGGCCAAGAAGTTTGCAAGAAGTCTTCTAACTAGAGGGCAGTAGGGATGGGAATTTTACCCAGGCTGTTGATCCAGTGCTCTGGCTACCAGAACAATACTAGTGCAAATACATGTAAGTCCCTCAAGGGAACCTGGTACATAGTAAGCATTTAAAAATATTTGTTGACTGGTTGAATAAATAAATGGGTCTCATGCATGTAACAAGGGGTGTCAGCTTCTCTTACAGTGGGATGCTCTCAAAAAAAAGGGGTTAAAAAACAGATGACAAAAGCTATTGTCTCTTCTGGGATAAGGGGAATAGCTGGGAACCAGACTCTGTCCCACAGGGTCACTGAGCCACATCCATCCAGAACTGCGAGGCCTGTGACATTGCTAGAAAGTCAGTGACTACCAGCTATGATGGCACACATCTGCAATTGCAAAACCTGGGAAGCTGAGACAGGAGAATCACGGATTTGATGCTAGCTTCAGCTACACACTGACAGATCCTGTCTCAAAAAAAAAAAAAAACCAGTAAGTAAAAAAACAAAGCAAAAAACCAACTACCTATTATTTACAAAGCCAAACATAAGCTCTGCCCTTAAAAGCAAAGAGTGAGGGCTGAGGAGGATGGTGAGTCCTTTCCTGTCCTTCTGCAGCTCTGCTGTGACTAGCTGTTGCTAAGTATGGTGCAAAGTAAAGGCTGGCAGCTATGAGCACACAATTACAAGAGATTTAAAACTCAGCCCTGACTCCCCCCAGCTACAACATTCTCTAAAGATCCACAGCCAAACTGTCTGAAAAATCGGAGCTCCAAATGATCAAATAATACACTAAACAAGCACAGACAAAGCCCACCCCCTGCCAGGGCCAGGATGGTTCTCTGGGGAACCAAGCCCACTCTGATTGTAGATTTCCCTCCTTGTTGTTGGGGGTGGGGGATTAACATGGTGCACTGGGAAGGCCTCACTGACTGACTGACTAACTCTCCTGTCCATTCTGGCTTCTCTCCAACAAGCTGTATGGACTCAAAGCAAGGCTGTGGCTGTTGATTTATGATTTGCTGGAGTGGGAGGAGAAGGAGGGGGCAAGACGGAGGAGGAGAGCACAGGAGTCACTAGGGAGGACGTACAGACCACAAACTACAGAAGTTGGTTGCTCCTTTTATTGCAAATGCTGGGATAAAATGGCAGAGGCTCACGGTGTACAAGGCATCACGAAATCACTAAGAGCTCGTTCTTGGCTACTAAGGGTAGACTGCCAAGAGTAGATTCCTGAGACTGTGGCTCTAAATCAGAATGAAGGAATACAGATTGGGGGCTCATGGGCACTGAGACATGGGCTGCTGTGCAAACGGGTACCTGAGCCAAGGGAGTGCTGCTCCCACATCATAACTTCCGGCAATGCCCAAGCAATAAAAATATCAACATAGCTTCATATTATTATCGTTATTATTATTACTATATTGAAACCTACAGATCAAGGGTATTCCACTCAGCTGGAGTTAGAAATAAATGAAGCAAATGTCATTGGCACAATGGGTTAACTGTCTAGAACGGGGTTGATTTTGAGTCTGTAAGACTCATTAGAATGAAATATACCTGTGCAATAATCACATCCTGATCTCCTATAAGATGATCATATCAGGCAACATGTAGAATGAGAAAATGGAAGCAAATACTGTTTTTATAGCAAACGTGAATTGTTTCTGAGTTGCCCTTTTAAGTAGGGCTATTTCTAGGCTCTGCAATCTAGTCTGTATTAGAAACACTGTGTTGCTCTAATGCAAGTGCACCTGCGAGGCATGTCCTCTGGCTCCCTCCAAAGAGACATCCTGGAGTAGCTCTGGGGAAGGCTGGGGAAATGCACTTCTGCATAAGGCCACATCCAGCCCAGAAAGGAGGATAACAGTGAGTCACACAGAACCTGAGATGTAGGTGGTGACCATATCAGGCTTGAGAGTGGATGAATGTTAAAGAATATCTTATACTTTAAAAATTATTTTTTAGTACCAGAACCTAGTGCACACATGCACTTCCAAGGCTTATACTAAATTCTCATTACTAAACAGAAGTGAAACTGACCAGTTTTCACTCAGACTCCCACTAAATTCTCATTACTAAACAGAAGTAAACTGACCAGTTTTCACTCAGACTCCCACTGCCCTGAGCCATCCAGGCCCAAGGTCCCAAGGACACTGACAATCAGATCTAGCCTCACTTGATCCAATACCCAAATCTTAGCCCAGCACTCTTTATAGCCCATGTTAAGATTCTTGTTTACAGCACTGGTGATTCAACATCTTGCAAACTTTTTTTTTTTTTTTTTACCAAGAACCTATTTTAATCATCTCTGAGGACGCCATGTTTTAAACCAACATACCTCCCATAAAAACAGAATTTTGAAGTACTTGTTTTATTTGCCCAGCTCTGGTTTGGAGTCAGTGAAACTGATTTAAATCTCAGCCCTGTTAAGCTTAGAGTAAACTTGGGGGAAAATCCTTAATGATGTGAATACAAAGCAGAAGCTCTCCTTCTCTCCCTTCTTGTTTTTAACAAAACTCCATCAAAAGACACCCAGTTACCAGGATGGGGTCGGGGGGGGGGGCAATGGAGCGGGGAGATGGAGCACAGGGGAAGGCCTGGTTGCACAAGCTCAGGGACTGAAGGACTGCGGCACATGGGAATCTCAGGACATTTTAGGTATTTATTCTCTCACAAGTTCAATCTTTAATTCAATTTTAAATAAAGGACAACTAGTATGTTTTTTCTGGAAGGAATTAATGAACAGAAATTATCAGGAAATGCAAATGACCAAGAAAAATCCTGAAAAAGAAACAAGACTTTATCGGGTATGGAGATTCACTATAGAATAGCAGTGGTCCAATGGAGTCATTTGTACAAAGATACTCAAACAGACCAAGCACAAAACAGTCCAAAATAGACAGATATGGTCATTTAGTCAACATGAAGATGGAAGTTCAGTAAGCCATGTTGGGTTCACTGAAGGTACTGAGTTGAACTGTATCTCCTCAAAAGATATGTTGGAGTCCTGACCTCCAAGTGACCTGGCTGAGGACGTAGAGATTTGGTTATATAGAATAATAATAATAATCTAGTGAGATTTTTTTTTTTTGGTACCTAAAACAAAATGGAAACAGACACGAAGAGACCCCTAGGGAAGAAGGCCATGTGCTGGGGGAGACAAGTTCAGAGCAACACAGCAGGAAACCAAGGAGCTGCCAGTCCCCACCAGCAGCAAGCAGAGAACTCACCCTGCTAAGCTTCAGAAGAGACCCCGCCCCACTCACACCTGACTCTGGACTTCTGGCCTCCACAACGCATTTCTGAGAGGATACATTTCTGCTGTTTCAAGCCACAGGTTTTGGGGTATTCGTTACAGCTGTCACAGGAAGTGACATAATACCAATATCTTGAAGAAGGCGCTGTATAAAAATTAGTTCTAGACAGATGGCAGAACTAAAAGAAAAGGTCAAATAAAAGGATTTTAGGAAATAATGCATAGAACACCTTCATATTTTGCAACGGACAAAGATTTGAAAACCAGAACACAGAAACATACTGAGCAAAAAGGAAAAATATAATTTGGATTATACTAAAATTGAGAATATCTTCATGAGATGACGTCAACAGAATCAAAAGGCAAGCCACCCAGTGGAGGGGTAGTTACAGTACATGTCTGACAAATGAGGAACATACATAACCCAGTAGGAAACGGGCGAGAGTTGAGAAGGCAAAACAGAAAATGTTTTAGTTTAGTCACTGAAGAAAAACAAATGAAAAGCACAATGCACTGTACCAACATGTACTGGCCAGTTTAGCTAACCCAACCAGGACAGCAGGAAAGGTTGGTGAGGAAACGGGACGCTCACAGGCGAACTTCTCACTGCAGGTGAGTGTGTTCAAGATGTGAGCAGACATGTATCCTCAGACTTAGGGCTTGCACACCCAAGAGTCCATCCGACAGAATCTGCACACACTTCACCACTGAGGCGCTAAGGACAATGGTTTCAAACTGGAAACAACTTAAAACCAACTACTGCAGAGGAGCTGGATGAATTGTGATGCAGTCACACACACCCCGGGTCAGACAGCACCACGAGTGAACCGTCTCCAGCTTTAACAGCAGCACGCTTTATACATACACAGTTCATAAGAGATGAAAGCCAGTCTCTGTTATCTAAAAGCACCGTTACTAGCTACACGTGGTAGAAGCTCCCTGCTGGAGACTAGAGGGGGCCTAGAGTTCAGTGTTTGAGTGAGTTACTTCCTTTTCCACTGCTGGAACCAGGCATGCTCTGAAAAATTCATCATCCACTCACTAAATGATTTTTGCATTTTTTATGCAAGAATGCTATGCTTCCATTAAAAAAAAAAAGAATCCTAGAACTCTTGGCATTAACCCAAGGAAATTAGAAATAAAACAGAACTCTCCTAAGCACTGAAAGCAAAGAAACACTGCAAATTAATTTAAACAAGATAAGATTATTCAAAGATTTATAGTGCTAAAAGCTTCAAAGTACCATTTCATTAGATTGTGGTTTTATTCACTGAAGATGACTATCATGGTAAAGACAGTTTATATTGTATATTAGGATGACATGAAACAAACAGTTTCAGTATAGCAACACCCACTATTTTATCTTAATTGATTTTTAGGTAAAAATTTGTCTATTCAAGGCCAACTTCATATATATCAAAAATATTTTCCTTGATTTTTGGTTTACAACCTGCAACATCCCAAAAGGGAAAATCTTGAAAAGAGGCATTTTCATCCCGTGGCGCAGAGGAGACACTCAAGATTCCCTTCCAGAACCACTGTGTGGGACAAGCCCGCTCCTGCCTCCACAGCAGTGCTTGGGTAGGTGACTGATTTCCAGAGGTGGCCTGGGACACTGAGAATTGCTCCCAGAATGCCATCTCTGCCTTGAATCTCCAGGCTCTTCAGATACTCACGGTGGAACACATGTATTCAGGGTGTCAGCAGCAAGCAGTACTAGCTGACCTTAGAGCAGCAGCCAGCTTCCCAAACAACCTGATCTTAGTCCTCTGGTCAGAGTCAGCCCACAATCATTACACATACGTTCAATACAACAGTCCCAGGGATCACTGGTGTATAGAAGGCCAGCCAGACTGACTTTTGCAGACAGTTCATTTCTAGGACCCTTTGGAGGAGATTTCTATAATTAGGTCAGCACCCTCACAGTGAAGGCCACCTGCACAGGAAATGAGACACACAATGAATGACTCCATCCTACAGCCTTATATACTGTGCTTCAAGAGGTACGCAGAGACTGGAGGGTGTGGGGTTCCTGAGGAAACGTCACTCACCTAACCCTCATTCTGAAAGGCCAGGGAGCCTGGTCCCAGTGCTCTAATCTCCACATCCATGATATGGAAATCTGTGTGCTTTCAGTCACTCCATTTCCCTAAATACTAGCTTTCCAAAGAGGAACACTACTCATATTCAAGCTCTATTGCTCTTGTGCAGGCTTTACGATGCTATACTTACCCATAATTCCATCAACTTTCAAAGGACAATACTACAGATCCTTTCACCCCTCAGTCCCTAGCTAGAGTTCTCTTGATAAAAGAATAATGTGATTTTCAAGTAATTCTTTATCATGAATTCTGAAAATAGATATAAACACTAGAAATCAAATATGATAATCAGTTCAGAATTTATATGGACAGAGGAAAACCACCCAGGTCAGTTCCTTTGTGAGTCTTTTAGCTGAAAGATTGAGTTCAGCCACCAATGCAAGGGAGTCACAAGCTACAGCTGTGGGGGGAACTGATCTGGTTTTGTATGGCTCGTGAATTAAGAATGGGTTTTGATAGTTTTAAATGGTTGGAAATGAAAAGAAACTCAAATTTCAGTGTGTATAAATGAGAATTTATTGGCACGTTGCCACGCCCATTTGCTTGTGTTTTGTCTGGGGTTCTTTCAATTGACAATAGTAGAATGGTCTCAGTGGAGTTGGCATGGCCCACAAAGATGAAAATATTTATAATCTGGCCTTTACAGAAAATGTGTGCAAGTCCTGAGCTAAAGTAATTGCTGGGTTTGCAGAAGTCTGTGTCCCACTCCATTAGGGTCCTGTGTCTCTGCAACCATCTCCACAACAAGTCAAAAACAAACTCCAAAGAAGGTGTTGATCCCCATGCAGGTAAAGGACACGGTCCACTAGAGCTGTTTTTCAACTGTGGGAAGCAAGCTACAGACAGATTCAACAGCTATGTCTACCATTTCTTTAATTAAATGAAAGACAAAAATTCAAGGACATTGTTATGGACTGAATTGTGCCCCAACCCAGTATTCATATATCTAAGTCTTATCCCCAGTGCATCTCATGGGACCATGTTCAGAGATGGGATCTTTAAAGACAAAATGAAGTTAAAATGAGGTCACCAGATGAACAAGTGTGAACCCAGCTAGGACAAAGGTATGTAATGACAGAGGGAAAGAACAGCCATTTACAGAGAGATGCTTCAAAGGAACCAATCCTTCCAGTCTGTAGAAGTGCGAGGAAATAAATCTCTCTTGCAGATGCTACCCAGTCTGCAGTTCTGAGAGGCAACCCTAACAAAGCAATAGAGGCATAACCATAGTACTACTCTGAGAAAAATGGTTCTCAGTCACACATGCATTTGCTAGACGTATAAGAGAGGAATGTATTAAATTCTGTGTGTCTCCAAAAAAGTTAAAACTGGAGAAAACCTTGCTAGAGTGAGAGATGTACATAAATACGTGCATACACGGTAACAAAATCAGAGCTGGAGAGATGGCTCAGTAGTTGAGAGCGCTGACTGTTCTACCAGAGATCCTGAGTTCAATTCCCAGAACCCACATGGTGCTTTCAACTGCCCTCTCCTGGTATGCAGATGTACATGCAAACAAAACATCAATATACAAACAATAAATAAATATTAAAAAAATCACTACCAGAGACAAGATATCCCTGAGCCTAGCCAGAGGCCATACTGAACATCAGAGGGACTTTGGTACATATCCTCACAGCAATCTACTTGACAAGTCACAGTTTGTGACTTCAGCTGATGACAACATAAGCATAGGGTGATGAGCCAGGTGTGTCTGCCTCAAAGCTTATAGGACTTCTCATCGTGAATTGACCTCTATGTTCCTGAGATATGGATCATAACTTAAGTTTCAAAACAGGTTGTTGTTGAGAATAAATAAGAGAAATAATATTTACTGAAAATTATCAGCCAGGCTGATTATTATCAGCCAGGCTCTGTGCTGGGCTTCATCCTAGCCTATCAAATGCATGGGTTCTAGCACTGGTTTGCAGATGAATTATGGAATCTGCAAGAAATTAGTTAAGTTGCTCAAGGATTAGATTCCAGAGCTGTCAGAGTTGCACACCCAGGACTTGATCCCCACATTGGTTTGGCATGTGAGCTAAGCTCTTGACCACTATAAACTCTATTTTGAATTGGTTGCATGTATTACCAGTGTAAGGAAATAAGCGCTTGTCTGGAAGGCCTTCCTAAAGGGAGCGTGAATATGCAATATGCTTCTTGCTCATACATTCAGTAAGTACTGAGTAGATACTGTGAATCAGACCCTGGTCAGAGACCTAGGGAAACAAAAGCAAACAAGACAGGAGCCGTGGCATCATGGCAATCACAAAGGTAAGAAAAACCCTTAGAAATAGGATTTACCATGTAGGTTACAATTAGGCTATGGGTAACATTGGTGACAAGTGAAATTCACGTGTGTTGAGGACACAGGCCAATGAAAAATTATATAAAATAGAAGAAGGAAAGGTAAACATGTCTGGTAAATTAATTTTTGTGGCATGGAGCATTGATCCTAGGGCCTTGCTATGCAGGGTAAGTATTTTATCACCAAACTACATTCCAGCCCTATTTTTACTTTATGGAGGATTAAAGTGCTTTTCTTTTAAGATATTATTTAGAATCTTTTTATGTATTAAAAGTTTGTATTTTTTTTTACTCAAGCCTATTCTTTCATCAAGAAATTAACCAGAGAGGCAAATACTTTGGTGTCAGAACATTTACAGTAGTGCTACTTACAATATCAACTATGAGAATATTTAACTGCATAGGAAGAGCAGAGTGGTTAGATAATTAGTATGTTCACATAATAGAAAACAACACAGTTCTTTAATCGTATTAGAAAATTATCATATTAAATTAAAGAAGTAAGATCAAAGCATATACATAGGAAATAATGACGCTGTAACACCGTTATATAAATATTGGCGTGACTAGGAAATCTTTTCATTTTCTTTATATCTTACCACCTTGCCTACACTGAAGACTTTAAATATTTTTCTTATTTTTATTTTATGTACATTGGTACTTTGCCTGTGTGTATATCTGTGTGAGGGTGTCAGATTCCTTGGAAGACGAGTTACAGACAGTTGTGATCTGCAATGTGGGTGCTGGGAACTGAACCTGGGTCTTCTGGAAGAACAGCCAGTGCTCTTAACCACTGAGCCATCTCTCCAGCCCCCCACTGAAGACTTTCATGTCAAGAAAAGTTTCATTTTTTAGTATAAAAGTTTGCATCAAAGAGAAGATATGCTTCTATATTATACCTCTACTTCTGCTTTTCATCTGAGATTTACTGAGGACCTTGACCACCAATCAGAGGCCTCTTCAATACTACCATGGATGTCAAATACTAATGTTATTTAAATGTTTTTATTAATTTAAATAATTTATTAATTTAGTGTGTGTAAATGTGTTGTGGTGGTGCACTTGTACCATGGTGTGTTTGTATGTAGATGAGAAGACAACTTGTGGATCAGAAGACAACTGAGGGAATCAGTTCTCTCCTTTTACCAGGTAGGGTTCTGGGGAATCAAACTCAGGTTGCCGGGATTGGCTGCCTTTGCCTGTTGAGCCCTCTCATCAGCCTTAATACATATTTCTGAATCCACTTGCAAAGAGGTTTCAAAATAGATTCAACAGTGGTCAAGGACATCACCAGGATGAGATGAATAATTATAATGAATTCTTCAGCTGTGACAACACATTCATTTAACACACACACAGTGCTGGTCCTGCTCCAGACACCCTGCTAGGTAGGTACTGGAAGGTCAAATTAGGTCTCTGGGAACAAATGAGCCATGGGGCTGACACTGGTCCTCCAACCTGACCTCAGCAGGATGCAGCGGAAGGCAGGGCTGGACAGCAATCCTCATGGGGCTCTGTCCCAGCCTGGACATGTGGTCCCAGAAAGGCTGGCTTCATTCCTCTGGTTCCAGCTGCCTCATTTGTAAAACAAGAACAATTCTGACCCAGTTTGAAGCACTGTGGTGAAGAATAACTGCAAAGTATTCTGGGCTTGTTTTACCTTTTTAGGGCTTGATGGCTTCTACATGCAGAAAGGCAACACTGCTTCCTTCCTTGTGATTTAGGTTTACTCATTCAGAAACGAGGCTCAGTAACTAAAGGGATAGTTCACATATTTTTTTCTTCCATATATTCAGATTAAACAATCACAGAAATACTCATTTCCCTCCCCAGACAAAAAAGTAAAGGGATTTCAAAGTTGTGGGAAAGTACATTCACATTCTAAGGGCAAAACTAGGTGGGTCAGAGCCAGCCAGGGGACTGGTACAACTGTAACTGGCACTTTAAAATCTCTGAAAGGGACTCACAGCGTTCCCTCCCACTTTTTAAGAAATGCTTTGTTTTTAAGCAATATTTTTTGTTTGTTTATTTTTTGAGACAAGGTTTCTCTATGTAGCCTTGGTTCGCCTGGAATTCACTACGTAGACCAGGGTAGCCTCCAATTCAAGACATTTGCCTGCCTCTTGAGACGCTCCTATTGATCTAAGCAGAACTTATTCTATTAGTGGGAACACTGTATCAATTAATTCCCTTCTACAGACAGGGAGGGGGAGAAAAGCTGGGCAGATATGGTAGAGGGAGACAGACAAACCTGTCCATGAAGCTCTGTGAGGGAGCTAATCCCCTCACTGTCTGTAAATGCACCAATGCGCAAATGCACAGTCTCTGGGCAGAGGAGGCCACTTTAACTCTCGTTCTCCTATTTTATGTAGAAGCAGCTATGGATATTTTCTAGTTACAAAGTACCCATTTTTACAACTTCTGATTCTTTGTGGTCCTTCTGTTACAGTAAGGACTGGAAAATGGGATGCAGAAGCTATCTGTGAGCTCCACAGATAATAGAAACCCCCAACCCTGCAGCCCCTTCCTGGCAGTTTCATGATGCTCCACAAGTAACCATCCAGCTAATGCTGGCTGTGGATGCTCAGGTGAACAAACCTTACCATCTTGTGGATAGCAATGGGTATGGTGTTCAGCCGGCTGCCTTCCTCACCCCTACTTCTGAGCCTCTTGAACTTCAGACCCTCAGTGTGAATAAGTAGGCTCAACAGCCACAGACAAATAGACAAAGCCTGCAATGTACATTCTAGGTGGGGTGCTCTGCACCCATGGCAACAGTCAAGCTCCATTCTGGAGAACATGATGAGCATGCTGTGATAAGATTCAGTCCCTGCTCCACTTTTTAAAAGGGAGTTGTAAAAATTATCTTTAAAACGTTTGTTGATGCCCTGTGGGTATGAGTCACTTTGTGAAGCAGGATCAAAATGGATCTCTATTACGGGTTTCTGCCAGATCTTTGATTCTAAACAATTTTATTAATGTTAATAGGAGTTATGCACACATCAATGAGAGAATAAATTCCTTAGGTTTAGGGGAGCTTCAATTAGTGATCTGTATTAAGCAACATAAAATGCTTTTTAATTTTCTTTCAAGTAATGAGACATCACCCCAGCAGGGTTGAAAATGAGGCAAAGGGCAGGAGAGACGGAGAGGGGACAAGCTCTCCAGCCAGCTGGGCTCTGCACCCAGGCCCTCTGCATCACCCAGGGAGTGCAGCGGAAGGCAGGGACACAACTTGCCAAAGGGACGACAAATGTGATGATGGGAGGGAAAGGCTGCAGGAGGAATTTACTATCATCCACAGTACCGAATGCAGCCCTGTTTTCCAAACTTGTCACCACATTGTTCCATTTTTTTCTTCCAGAAGATAAGTTAATACTGAATAGTATCAACTTCCAAAAAAATCAAGGCAAAAATGGAGATTTATGTTGTAAGGATGATGCAGCAGGATTCCTAATGCGCAGTTACCGCGCAGTGGCACCAAAGCCCTGCCTGGCATCTCTGGGAACTCAGCTTTTAGCCCTCTCCTACACAGGTCTGAGGGTCTTTCCTCAACTCTTCTCATGCCGAATTCATGTCCAGATTGGTATTACCTCTAAGGACAATGGGTAGGGTGCAGCAGAGAGCAACCCAAGTGGTAAGTGCCTAATTCCAATGATTTAAAGGGAGAATTGATTAAAAATTTATTTTTAATCCATACAGTTTTTATTGTTTCATAGCTATTGTCTTATATTTCCTTGTATTATATTCTCATGCTTCACAGATTAAAAAAAAAAAAAAAGACCTTAGCCAACAAATAATAGCGTCCCCAGCATAAAGGACTAGTGGCAGATGTGAGGGCATGGTTGGCCCACAGCTTTTGAGAGCATGGCTTTATAATCAGCTGAGACCTGGAAAACGACCTGTACTGTAGGAGGTCAGGCACCACTTTAAACCCCTCATCAATGGAGCAAAATCTTACCGGTGACTCCCACTTGGTAGAGTACAGAACACTTCATGCTTGGAGTACCCTGTGGTTAGCTATCTTACTGCAAATGGTTTCCACCATAATCAAGACAGGACTCCATACACTGTGTGCCTTTTATGTAGGATTAGCTGGCTTTTCAAGAGAGTTCCCCTTTTTTTTCTTTACTATTTGTCTTATCATCCTGGAGCAGAACAAATGGTAACTCTTACTGAGTGTAGTTTAACTGAACAAGCATTTACAGAGTGAGGAATGTGTTGGCTGAGGAAATGTTTGGATAATGCTGGAACACCAAAAATTCAACATAACTTCCACACCTGCCACTTAGGTGCCTGGGAACACAACATTCACTCTGAATTGTCAGTAAGTCAGGGTCTCTTCAGTGCTCCCAGGATGAACAAGAAAAAAAAATGAACCAATTACAAGAATTGTGTGCCTGAGATGGTGTCGAAAACACAGCCTGGCTTGTGCAGTGTTGACAGTGTTGACTTCGGGTCACTTCCACTGCTGCTGGGCATCTGTAAGTGTTCTGAAGACAGCCTTCCTGTGAGCAGAGGAGGAATGGCTCTGCCTGTGTCCGGTTACCACGTACTGGCATGAATCTGCTGGACCCTAGGGAAAGCTTGGGTTATATGTTCTGTGTAGGTAACAATGAAGAGACAAGGAAAAACTGAACATGTCTAAAGGTTCAAATGTCTGCTGCCCACTTTGCAGGTAAAACTGTATAGACATCATTAATCAACTAGCAGGCAATACTTAACTGTTTACCGAGATGGGCTTGCAGTTGGACTTTGAAGAAAATGGCTTTGAGAAACTTAGGTTTCTCAATCATACATGTTTTTCCTAGTTAGGAAATGGCAGAGTCTGGTACCAGAAGGTGACCGGAATCCAGATGAAGTTCTTCTAAGACAAATCCCAATTAAGTACATGTGCTGCTTATCCAGCTCTCTCCAGTATACTGTTCTGTTCCCAGAATCCTCTACCTCCACACAGCACAATACCTGCTTCAACTAAACTGTCTGAGCATATGCTACTGCCTCACTTTTTTGAGCAATCTTTTTGGCCAACTTATTTTTTTAAAGGCTTTTCCAATTCAGGTTATTCTCAGTGGATCGTATTATTTGGTACCTATCAGTAGTAAACAATTATCTGTAATATCTGGCCTTCACTGAAAGCACTGCAATTAAGGATTATAAAATATAAAGGCTTTAGGATACAGGCCAGTTTCCTCCATCATACCCTCACCCTTTTAGTTTCATTATCTGTTTCATCTTCTCCGACCTGGCAAGAGGAGTCACTCACTAGCTGTTAAGGTCATGGAAGGAAGTAATGTTTTGAATCACTGACTCCTAGGATAGGTGTGGAACTGACCCCTAGAGATGAAGGGCAATAGAAAATCCTGAACAATAGAGTGTCTTTGTCTAATGTTAAACAGTATCACTCCTGCAATAAGTAATGAAACAACTCGCCAAGGATAATATAATTTTGGTACTCATCAGTCCACACGTAGGATTACCCAAAGGCAGAATCCATAAAGACAGATGCACAGAGAATTCCACCTTCCCATTGATACTGCATTGATACTGGATATTTACTTTTCAAGAAAATACCAGAAAATATCAATTAGGAGTGGGACAAACCACAAAAAGAGAACAAGAGAAGAGCCATCTTTCCCATGAGTGACCTTCTCCCCTCTAAATAGTTTCCCACATGCTGAGCTCCTGAACAGATACTGCAGTGTGGATACAGTTACTGATTTCACTGATGTCTTCTCATCCTCAAATCAGCAGTTTATGTCAAAAGTTGCTAAAGTAAACCAAATAAACTTTAAAAGAACATTTCATTCCTATGAAACTAAAACCCAAGAAGAGACATCAGAGACCTGAAAATACTGAGGACCAAGGCAATGTCACCATTTAGGGCTCATCCACATGTGTTAGCACAAAAACTAAATCACAGAGGAATGGAGAGTAGAGGGTAAAATCTTAAAAGAGCCACCTGCTCCTGCTCTGCCCTGAGTGTTTCTTTCTTCCCTGCTGGTCTCTGGCATCAACAGAATAGCTCTGTTACCTTTCTGTCCCAGACAGGATCTGAGCACTGCATTGCAGAGCCACTAAATCTGTTTGTTGAACCAGAAGGGAGCCACTAATGACAGTGGGTGTAATATGGGACATCTTATGTATGTTTCCCAAACCTAGATACTCAGTAGCATGGAAGTGAAACATACATGACATGCCCCAGATTACACCCACTGTCATGAGTGACTTCTTGTCCCTAGCCTTTGTTAACTGGCAACAAAGGGCTACTTATGAAGTACTTACCACAACAGCAACAAAACCCAGGGCTGTGGCCACAAAAGAGCACTGCCTGTTGGATGGACATCTGGAGAGTCACTAAGAATCCAGTGTCGTCACATTGCAAGAACTCAGTGAGGGCTGAAGAAATCCTGACTCTGCTCCAGGCTTCCTTAGTCATGGCTTCATGAGCCCTCGGCACCCTTATAAAACCAAAATGGCAGGTCAGGTACCTCTGGGTGCTTCTGCTAGACCTCTTGGCCTTCATCCTAACTCTTAGAAACCTCTGTGTTTATTTGTCAGCCTGCACTCATCTACTTGAAAGGCCTCTCAGAGAAAAGGCCTCCAAGGCCCTCTCTACCAGCTGAGACAAACATCAGATGCAAGCCGGCATCTGGCCCTACACTGCATTCTCCAAGGAAGGACAAAGGCTTAGAACATTAACTTTTTCACTGAGAGCCTGTAAACCACAAACCCCTTTCCTTTCATTACTGCCTGGTCCTTTCATTACTAAAGGTCTCACGAAACTGTCGAATGTAAGGTGCACAGCTGATGAGAATCACCACCAAGTTAAATTGGGACATGAAGCTAAACTTGAACTCAGACACAAAATTTGGAACAAACTTATATTCAAAATGATTCATGGTGTATCTCAAATTCAAATTTAACTGAGCATCCTGTATGTTTCTGTTGAATCAGGCAATCCCACACAGAAAACATGCTGCTGTTGGTGGTAGGCTGCCTCACCCACCCACCTACTAGTCTTCATGTACAGTCAGACCAGCACTGGTTCAACTTCTGGGGCTGCGGAACAAGGGTCTGTGGTTTCCGCTTAATCTTTTTCCTACCCTACCGCTGTCTCTCTTGGGTCCTCCTACCAGCTTACCATCGTATATAATATATGTAACACCCTGATTATGTCCTCTCCTCTAGGGGTTCACAATTGCCTACTGACCACCCTTCCGGCCACAGACCCCTTACTTACCCTAGCACCGATAGTTGGATGGAGTCAATTCACAGTGCTACCCATTGCTTAATGACTCATCCTCTCCCTCTGAAGCAACTGCTTCTTTTTTTCTAAATAAAAGGTCATTTATAACCGCAAATTAAAATGATCAAATTACAAGCCATCTAAATTCTGAAGTTAAAAAAAAGTGTAGGCTGTGTGAAAGAAAACCTGGGGCAGGGGCAAGAGGAGGGGAGGCCAGTGCTGCTCGAATGCTGCCTCTCGCCACATCCTTCCGAGGGGTCTGCTCTTCTAAGTGCTCCCTTTCTCTCCTGAGCTCACGGCAACTCTCAAGAGGATGGAAGATGACCACCACCACTGCCACCGCTGCCACCGTGGCCAACATGCATAAGCACGCACACACACACACACACACACACACACACACACACACACACACACACAGAGCAAGGGGAAGGGACATGTAGGGAGGATCAGAGTAAGAAGTTGGGATGACTTATAAATTAGTCTTCCCACTCAGACCCAAGTGTGTGCCTACCCTCTAAGACTCCAGTGCAATTCTCAGGGACCCTTAACATCTAATTCAGACTGTGGACATCTCAAAGCCTCACTGTTCATTCTCCTTTGAGTTAAAAGAGAACTACTGTGCATCCCAGTGATTCCAGACACGTGAACTGTGGTAAACAAAACACCAACTCCAGGAACCCTTGAAAGCCGCCTCTGTCTCTCCAGAACCATGAAGTCCAGAGAGCACTGAAAGCAAACTAGTAGACATGCCTCCAGCACCAAGGCATGGCCCACTGGGTCAGATGACCTCAAGCCCAGCTCCGCCCCTGGAAGAATCTGTCTCTCCAGTAGCCTATCAAAAATGACCCTTTTTCCTTAATATCCACAACAGTGCTGTCAACTTGATACAACTAGGGTCATCTGGGAAGGAGCCTCAACAGAAAAAAATGTCTTCATCAGATTGGGTTATAGGCATTTTCTTAATTAGTGATTGATACAAGAAGGCCCGGATCACTGTGGGTGGTGCCTTCCCTGGGCTTGTGGCCCTGATATAAGCAACCAGGCTAAGCAAGCCATGAGGAGAAAACCAATAAGCAATACTCCTCCATGGCCTCTGTGCCGGTTCCTGCCTTGAGTTCTTGCCCTGACTTCCCTTCATGATGAATGTAAAGTGAAAAATACCATAAACCCTTTCCTCTGAGCTACTTTTTGTCACGGTGTTTATCACAGCAATAGAAAGCAAAGGAGAACAACCACTCACTTTGAAAGGACTTCAGCAAACCCCAAAGGAAGAGGCTTAAAATGAACTAAATGACAGTAGGAAAAACATTTAGTATACTTCTTAAGCAATTAGCTCTTAGCAGCCTTCGAGCTGTTAGGAAGCAGAACTGACACATGTCCTGGTCCATCACTGAAGGTGGAGTACACCATCACTAAGCAGGGATTGAGAAATTTAGTCTGCTCAATTTGCAGACCCATTTTGAAGAACTGGGGTATTTGGGTCCAGCCCCATTGATGCAACACAATACACCTGCCATTACCTTTATACAGCTGTCCTGAGATTTGGATGTGAAATGTTTAAGATAGCAGTATAAGGTTCTGATGGGGATGGAAAGGCTGGAGGACAGGGAGTGACACTCTGAGAATGTCATATGCTCCAAGAGCTTTACATTCCCATCTAATCCTCAACATTTCTGTGGGAGAAACAGACCCAAGCAGGTTCTAAATGCATGTCTTTTGGGCACCAGTGCACTCTATTTGTTCACCACATCCATTTGCTCCATTTGGGTCACTGAGTTCCAGTTTCTCTTCCTCGGGGTCAGCACAAGGCCTCTGCTTTCTCTGGCCCTGTACTCAGTAGACACAGACTGGGCATTTCATGGGCTTATGACAAGGGCTCTACTGAAGGGATTCATTTTAACAGAGGGCTTCTTTATATACTTTTTGCAACAAAGCTGGTGACTATTATGTAGGTAATTACATAGCATATCTTGGGACATACTTAGGGAGTCTGTAAGAATTGTTTTACTTAGTGGATGGTTGTGAGAACACTATCACCAAGGCTGAGCTCTACCTGGATGATGGAAAACACTCTCAAATTCTTACACAGGGAGCCAGAGGAAGCTGCCCTTGCTGCTGCTGTATCCTGTTACTGCTGTTTGTATGGAGGTCAAAGAGCAGTTACTCCTCTATTTCTAACCAATCTCTCTCCCTCTCCCCCTCACCCCCTTCTGGTCTCTGACAGTCCCTTTCCCTCTATCTCTGATCTCTTTGATGATTCTGAACACATGACAACCAGAAGGGACTTTCCTAACCCAGGCTAGGCTAATATATGTGACACTCCCCTCCCCCACAACAAGGATCTGGTGTCTTTTAACTTATCATTTGCAATTTGGAAATCCTATTGATAGGGAATATGTTACTATTCATGCTGAGGTCAGAGGTCAGTCCCTCTGAAGCATGTATCCCTTTGTATCAAGGCACCAACACTGCAGGCACACTCTGTCAGTCAAGGTACCATCAGATGATAGGCAGACAGGCAGGCAGTACCTTCAAATTATTACCTGGGAGAATTTAACATGTGAGGCATTTATAAAATGAGCAGGGCACAGGAAAACCACAGGCCTATTGTGGCCCAGCTGGAAGCCTGTAGAAGCAGACTCCATTACTCCAAGGCCTGAAAGACCTAGAGAGAACAGACACCTGGACTGGGGCAGAAGGCATGATGGCTGGTAGAGAAGGCTGCCCAAGAAGAACTGTGCCCTGTCCTCATAAGGCCACTGCCAGTGAAGAGAGACCAGCAGGGGTGGTGGTAGGGGGGTGCCAATCCTCTCCCCTCCTTGCTCCCTCAGTATCTGGGTGCTAAACCCAGCCACAAGCCAGAGGAAAAAGAGCCCACTAAAGTAGGTCACAGAAGTCAAGTTGCTAAGGCGCTGGGGTGGGGGTGAGAAGAGTGGAACATGCCTGGGCTGTAGGTGAGTGTGGGGAAGAAGTCGTGGACAATCAGGGCTGAGACACATCAGGGAGTGTTAGAGGCTTCCCAGCCTAATCATAGGCAGCAGCGTCCCATGCCCACTTCCGAGTGCCTGATACACAGGGCTATAGAGTACTGTTGACACTTTAGCCAGAATACGGCTTTGTTCAGGCAAGCATATATTTTAAATATACATTTGCAAATGTATTCATCCTTCTCAAATATCTACGGACACTCATTCCATGAAAGAAACAATATTTTACTTTAGTCACATAGGAAAAGAATCTCCATGTACTTTATGCTAAACTCCATTTTTTCCTAAAAGAAGTAAAAGCAAACATACTACAGAAAAAGGAACTCGGATCTTTAAAGTAGAAGGTATCACCATGTTTCACCCAATCAATGCACTGGAGCCTACAGCAGGTGTCCTGTCCTCTCCTTTTCCCTCCCTTCCCCTCCCTCTCCTGCCCCCTTTCCCTTCCCCTTTCCCCTGTCTTCTTTTTAACATGTATGGTTTTCCAGTTAGACTTATCTTAGCAGATAATGCCTAATGTGCCTCCAGGTATAAATGGTTTAAGGGACAGATTCATCTCACCTTTCAGCTTCCATCCAACTACCATGAGTTCTGCAGAGCCAGAGTTCTCAGGAGGCGGGTGCCTGACTGATACTCTCAGCTGTATGGGGTTACACAGTGATGATTTAAATCTCCCTGTGTGTGCATCTTCTGGCAAAGGGGAAAGAGGCAGGCTCCCGAGTTCCTTGGATGGGCCAGGTGCACAGGGCCTCGTGCACATCGGCATGAGGAATGATGTGTGGTTCTGGGGACACTGCCTGTGACTTCAGAGCATGGAGAGGACAGGTGGCACTAAATAGCATATGACCAAAAACAACGACAGCTTCATTCCTGTTTGAGCTCTCTCAAACACCAAACTCCCAGGAGGATGCTGCTGTGCCTGCCTGCGACGGCCTGTGTAACACCTGATGATCCGTCCTTCACCAGAGACACAGTCACAGGCTGGGTCTTATTTCCACAGCATCTCTTATTCTCAAGGATGGATTTTAATTTGTCATAAATAATACTGGTTTTCTACTTGAGGTGATAATATGAAATTTCATTTGAAAATAAAAAAAATTAGCTTCTAATATAAAGGACAAATCTGAGAGACTACATATATAGGTGGCAGATGTGCTACACAAATGACTCGTTTGGGAAATGCTGATACATAGAAGTGTGGCCCACATGAGTCAGAGACACCAGGTTTTAGGTCTAATTGCCATTAAGTAGGCAATAATGACTAATTTTATTGCCTTATAAAGAAATAATTCTTTCACTGAAGATAGTCATTCTTCCAGCCAGAGAGCTATAGCTCAAAGAGAGCAATAATATTTTAGTAAATGAACTGCTTTGTAACCTGAGCCCTGTCTTCTGCAGAATACAGCAGATGTCTGTGATAAGTGATTGAACATTAAGGCCAAGAGTTTATGTTCATAGTACGATGATAATGAGCGAACACAAGCATGAAGTGAGGGGAGAGAAGCAAAATGCCACCCTCCTTGCCTGGGATCTAACAAGGGGCCCTTTGGCCGTCACTAGAACGTGAAGGGAGGGGTAGGGAAAAGCCTTCTCTGATTCACACAGGCCTCCACTATGAGTATTCCAAGGCCACCAGGGGAATTAAATTACAAAAGCAATCTGTCACGGTTTGTGACTCCTCTTGATGTCAGGCTGGTAAAGCTACTGTATGTTATTTCCACGGCTCTGATCAGCAGAATCATTTCCAAGAGCCACCTCCTGCGTGAACTTTAAAAGTTTGACATTTTTGTTCAGCTCTTTTCCATCTCAAGATGGAACCCCAAACCCTAATTCCAACCTCCTGAAATGAGCATTACATTAAGGCACGGGTTCCCTTCCAAGTTGAGAGCTTGGAAGCCATAAATTGAGCAGTGCAGGGAAGCCCAACCCACTTTACACACACTTGCGTACCCGTGTCCCTACTGAAGCCCGTCTTGTGGGTGGAGCCAGACATGAAGTCTGCTAGGCCCACTCCCTGCTTCAGAGGGAGATGCTTGAATCAAAACATTCCGTACTTCTTAACCTCACGCATATTCCCGCTCTGCTAAATGTCACATCCGAGCGGACCTCACTCTGGAGCCGGGATCCTTCTCCTGCACGCTGCTGTTCACTTGTTTTAAAAATATTCCTGCAAAACACCCGCTGTTCTCGACTGGCTGTGTCACTGCACGATACACTGAGAAGCTACTGCTCCTGCATGAACAAAGCCGTTCTGCTCAGCGAACAACGGAGTTGACTGGCACTGGAAGCAAATCTTGTCCAGCAGTAACTGATGTATGTGGCAAACATCCGTACCCAGTGAACCTACAAGTAAATAGTCAGAAGCTGTTAACGCTAGGGGCTCAGTTTTAGACACACAAAACAGTGGGATTCTTTTTATGATGTCTGGTGTCCCTTGAGAATTTCTTTAGACTTACTAAGTTGCTAGTTACTAAGTTAATTTAAGTCACCATGTTTAGATTCAAAAGCAAAGGTTTTAAACATAACAGTATACAGTAGCTGGTTTGGTGGTAGGAGTGGTGTTCATATAGCACAGTGTTCAGACTTATAAACGCAAGCTTTGACAACACTGGACGATACAGGTCAAATCACTTCTGTACTCTTTATTCTAATGGAAGCTAGCTACACAAAGGGGCCTGTTTGAGAACAAAAGGCAGAGTAAGGTTTCTGTTCCATGGAGATCTACTGATCTGCTGATCTAGATCTAGAGATCTGCTGACTAGGAACCTGCAAACACTGTGGCTTGGCTTAAAATGAAAACCTTAAACCAATCAGATGGATCTACAAGGAGGAGTTAATGGCTGATCCTGGCTAGCTGTGGGTTGCTACAGCAACAGATACTGCATACGTAAGTACTATGGGATCCATTTGGGGCCGAAGTCAGGCAGGGCTACAGCTGAAGAGTAGAGTAGACAGATGACACAGAGGACATGGAGGCTACCGACCCAGCCGTGAGGAAGGAATGGGCTCTGTTTCTAATGGCCTTCTAGCTTCCAAGAGGCTTTCTCACTGATGCTTTCTGTTCCTAGATTCTGTGAGTTCTATTTAAACTCTATTAAACAAACTCTAAAGAAAGATGACATCATCAACTTTACAGACAACCCCTCATCAAGGAAATTTCTTTTTGCAACCATTACAGAGACCATTACAGAAAACCACAACCAATCAAAATGCAGAGTTGTGGAGCCCAGTCGCAACAACTCCCGTTCCTAAGGCTCTGGAATTAATTGCAGAAAGGGGGCAGAAAGATTTTAAGAGCCAAAGGACCAGTAAGTTAGCTATGAGAATGTGCCTCTTAGGAATGTCAGAAGCTACAACCGTAACATTTCAACAATTCGACTCCCCTAATCAAGGGCTGCTAAGGACAACAGCAGGCACGCTAATATGGAGAGGGATGGAGCTCAACAGGCCTCAAGCCTACACAACCGACTATAGGCAACATAAAGAATGCTAATAGAGTGGGAGAAACAGTCTTCCGCAGGGAACAGCACACCAACTGCTTGTCCAATACTAAACAGCCATCCCTGAAAACATACATACAAGTAATATTATACAGACTGAGCAGGCTACGTTTATAAATATTATGTATATACATGTACATATATTTTTATAACAAGAATTAAGGAAAAAAGAGGGCATGAATTTGAATTTGAAAGAGCATGGGGAAGGGTACATGGGAGAGTCTGAAGGGAGAAAAGGGAAGGGGGAAGCTATGCAAATATAGTATAAAAATATAATAAATAATATTTTTAAAAAGGGCAATAAACTTTTTACTTAAAGTAACGTGATGGAGACTCTGTTCTGTTCTGGAAACTGAAAACAAGTTCTGACCAAGACAAGAGCCCACAGGGGCTCTACAGGCTGACCTGAACTAATAGCTAGAGAGAGAAAAAAAATGTCTAGAGCAGCAGTTCTAAACCTGTGGGTCGCAACCGCTTGGGAGGGTCAAATGACCCTTTCACAGGTGTTGCCTAGGACCATCTGCATAGTGGATATTCATATTATAATTCATAACAATTCATAACAGTAGCAAAATTACAGTTATGAAGTAGCAACAAAAATAACTTTATGGTTTGGGGTCACCACAGCATGAGAAATTGAATTAAATGGTCATAGCATTTGGAAGGCTGAGGACCATATTGGTCTAGAGTGATATGAAATGTAATACAAGTAGGTCATGGATCCTGGGGATCCAAATTCAAGTCCTCATGGCTGTGTGGTGAGCATTTTACTGACTGAGCCACCTCTCCAGATGTACTCGCACATATGTGCAAGTGCGTGTGTGTCTGCCTGTCTGTCTTTTATTTTTACAGGACAACAGTAAGAGAAATGACTATTTTGGATAGAAAATGTTTCTGTAATTATAACTAATAATTGTTGGCCCAGGAAGAATATTTGAGAAGAGAATACCTTGGTGGGTGCTGGGAAAGTTGGATGGTATTTAGTTCATCTGATACGTGAAGGCTTCCCAGGTAGCCACCTCACCAGGAATGCTAGTTTTGAAAGGAGGTACAAAAGAAGCAGCCTTTGTTTTAGTACCCAGTGAGCGTGCTCAAGGAACTTTTTAGTGTGTAGACTGCACTCAAATGTATAAAAGGAACTGAACCTGCCCAAGAACAGCCTTTTCAAGAGCTTCCTATATCCTCGGATGGGAGCCAGACAGGCTTGGAGTTAAACTGGTTGAAGTGAGAAACAGCAGTTGCAACCAGTGCTGTGCCTCCTGAGTGTGTGAGGAGCATTAGGGAGAGCAGGGCTAGGTTAGCCTGCAGGAGCCGGAAGGTGCTAGGCCAATGGGAAGAGGCAGTGCAGATGGCTGCTTCAGGGGAGTATAGCAGAAATGCCCAAGGCAAAAGCCCGGGACTCTTTCATCTAAATGAATGTGTTAATGGCTCCCGGGGAGCGGGTATGAGAGGGCTTAGCACATATGCCTTCTCTACTGTACTGGCTGTAAATAACCCATGTGCTTGTCTGAGCCATCTGCTTAGTGTGCATTTTGTGGAACTGTGTAGAAAAAAAAGGAGGCAGAGAAAGAATAAATGGCTACTAATACTTAGGTTATATACTCTGAAAAATCAAATATGCTGACACAGCTAGAGTATTACACTTCCTTTAAAGGGGTTAATTAAGCCAGAAATGTTTCTTTTTCTTTTTTTTTTATAGGGGTGGGGACAGGACAGTAGGTAGCTACACAGCTTTCTAAAAGATCAAAGAGCAGGTCATGAACAGAATGAAGCTAAAGGACAAATCTCCTATTACTGGATTTCACGCATCTTGGATTAATTACATGCAACTGATCTAGACTACACCTCGATCCATACACAAGGGCTCTGTGCCACTTGCTTTTCCTCAGAATAACATCTGACAATTATCACTAAAACAGCATGTTCTTTAGCTAAAGGAAATTCTGAACACATGTGATATTCCTGTAGAGGGGGTCAGATCCTCTATAAATTGTCTGCTGCACATGACTGAATATTCATTACCTTCATACACACTGTACGGCTGCTCATACATGTTTCAGTTACGTTATATAAATAATGCAAACAATCCATCCACCAGAACAGCTACTGAGTGAGCATTTATTACACTGTCCACTCTCACTTTAATCAGAAGAAGCTTACAAAACTATGCTAAAATAACAAACTCAACATGCTGCAAGTAATTTCTAAAATTGGATTTGTATTTTCAAGCTAAATACGCAGTATTTTCCTTCTTACAGTTTTGCAAATAACTTAGTGATTTGAAAGACTGTATAAAACCCAGAAGAGCCAATAACTGGGGTTAAGAAATGTAACCCTAACAGCAGAGTCCTACCACATTAGTTTCACTTAAGTCTACATTCTCACGTTGATGGGACCCCCCAGAAATAACTTAGGTTGAGTCTCAGAATAACGGGTCCCCAGGGTTGCTCAAATGCTGCTTCTAACAGCTTTCAGCTACGGCCCTACCAGAAGATGCTTGGAAGGAAGAGAATGAGTGCAGTGATTCCCAGATGGCATGCAACGATCAGACAGACCCCTAGGATAGATGGGTAACTGAACTACAGTCTTTAATGAGACGCCTCATCTCTCCAGATCTGAGTTGTGTTATCCACAAAATGGAGATCACTGTAACCCCTCTCTCCCACGATTTACAAGAAGCATCAGTGAATCAGTGAAGGTCTTCACGTGGTAAGCTCATGATGCACGTCATCAGGACCTTCATTGTGTGGGTGCAAGAACCTACACCAGGTACCATGATACCATAGGTAAAGAGGTCTCACTTGAAGCTTGAACAAGCATGAGGATGGGTAGGGAGTCCCCACTGCTAAGTTCCCATGGTAGAAATGCCAAGAAACTGTCCCAGTGACAGGAGCTAAAGCAGAGTGCAGGGCACCCTGGAAGCAGCTCTAGCAAACCATCATTCCTCATCCTAGCCCAGTGTTGAGCGCCTTGCTGCCTCCTTAGTTTGTGTTAGTTCTGTAGAGAAGAGGTTCAGCGTTGGCTCTAAGGAGCTGAAAACTAAAGGGACAAATCCCCCACCACAACAAACATCAACACCATTCTCAGTAAAAACTTCAAAAACAGATCAAAATAGCCAGGCATGCAGACACGTGCCTTTTCCTCAGCATGCAGGAGGCAGTGGCAGGTGGGTCTCTCTGACTTTGTGGCCAGCTTGGTTCACATAGTGAGCTCCAGGCTAGGGATGGCTACATAATATACAACACTGTATCAAAACTAAAAATTAAAACTTAACTATTGGGTAAACTTTAAAAGTAGCTTAGGTTTTATGAATTCAGTTTTGATTCCAAAGACAAAAATGGAAAGGAGAAAGATAAAAGTCAAGTCGTAAAGTCACTTCTACTGATGGCCTCAAATTCTCCACATACACAGAGCAAAGTAAATCCCTGAATATGAACATGCTTTTTGTCTTTCCATTGTAAGCTATATAAAATAATTAAAACTGTGAGTTTAATAGGGTTAAATTTTAATATTAACTTTCAATGAAAAATAAAAAATAATTAAGAACCTGAAATAGGAAAAGGTGTGTACAAAAATGTATATTCCTAATATATACAAATACACATGATAGAGAATCAGACTAAGAGAATATAAAATTAAACTATAATTTTCACCCAGGGATGACAATTTTTCAAGGACTCATGTTAAATTCAGTAAGCTTTTTAAGAATACTCAGTGAGCCTTTAAACCAATTCAGTGATTTGATCTATACTAATAATGGAAGGTATCAGCAAAGACAACCTTTTAAACTGAAATGAACCCACACGGACTTTATGTAGAGAAGGCAGAGACACCAGTGATCTGAAGCATGAGTACAGAGAACTGTCAATACAGGAAGTGTGGGAAAACATTCCAACATGGACAATCTCTGTACCTAAGACAGTGAACTGGCTAGTGTGTATGCTCTCTTTTTCTCTCTCCCTCTCTCTCTCTCTCTCTCCCCCTTTCTCCCTTCCTCCCTCCCTCCCCTCCCCCTTTCTCTCTTTGTGTGTATATAGATGCTTTAGATTGCCAAATAGCTTCTCTTAAAATAAATTTGATAAAACAAAATTGAATAATTTTGATTATTCAATTAACTATCTGGTGACATTTATCTTTTATAAAAATTTAGCCTCGTTGTGCTAATTACCTCAATTCTTAGCTGTCAAGAATCATACCCAGGACCTAGTGTCTGCTTTTGCCACCCTCGTCTTCTAACCCACAGTTACCATGTGTGAATACATCTCATCCATGCTGGCCAGGCTGGTGTCCAGATCAGCAATGCCTGCGGGGAGTTCTACTGCCTAGAACATGGCATCCAGCCTGATGGCCATATGCCAAGTGACAAGACCATTGGGGGAGGAGATGACTCCTTCAATACCTTCTTAGGTGAGACAGTGCTGGCAAGCATGTGCCCTGGGGCAGTGTTCATAGACCGGGAACTTCCCCACAGTTATTGACAAGTTAAAATCGGTACCTGTGGCCAGCTCTTCCACTCTGCGCAGCTCGTCAAAGGAAAGGAAGGTGCTGCCAATAACTATGTGGTGGCCACTACACCATTGGCAAAGAGGTCACTGACCTTGTCTTGGATGGAATTCACAAGCTGGCTGACCAGTGCACAGATCTTCAGGCCTTCCTGGTTTTCCACAGCTTTGAGGGGAGAACTATATTAACATTCCTTAAATGCCTTTGGTTTTGTTATGTTTTCATAACTATGGCATCCATATGAAATCAATCAAATTCTAGAAATACAATTAAATTTCGAATCAAAGGGTAAATCTTACCTAAGAAAGATTAACGACTGGTCTGAAACATAGTCATAGTTACCAGGGTTAAAAACCAACTCCATTTAAGGTAGTGGCAACATATATACAACATGCTTACAGTAAGGGTTAATTACTGTAACAGACAACCTTGAACTTAAACCTGACTGTGAAGAAGGAAACAACAACACAAAGACTCTCTTTCGGAGGAATGAAACTAAAACTCACAGAACTGGTACCCCACAGATCATATCAAGGCTGTGATTTCTCAGAAAAAAATTTCCATTCACTGATGCAGAAGCTCATTGCTGTCTCACTAGAACTCAGCATAGTGCTGACTACACGGCCTGAACAAATAAAATAAATGTGGTAAATGAGAAGCACCATATGTAAATTACTAAGATACAATTATAGGATTCAATTTAAATTTTTTAAAGTATGAGAATCTAGATTGAGAATTGTGCCCTTTTTTGAGATTTTTGTCTTTTACTTTTTTTTTTTTAATGGAGTGTGCTGGATATCTCTGCAATTTTTTTTTTCAAATGACTGCAGGACCTGGGAAAGTTGTTGCTGCTATTAATGAATACCATCACTGCTATTACTGATCTTTTTATATAAATATCTACATATCAGCTTTGGGAAAAGTATCTTGGTTTAACTATGTTGAGCTAGCATTATACATAAATTAAGAGTCATATTGATCTAGAAATATTAGCTTTTTTCACTTTTAAATGGGGGATGCACTGTTTTAAACATGTCAAGTCTTGTCTACATGGATTTGACTACAGAAATTAATATTCTTTAAATAATAAAAAAGTACTGTAAAACTATATCCAGCAACCAAAAGTCTACAGTGCTTCATTAAGTGTTCAAAATAGATTGTAAACTAATCTACAGAGTTCAATCTCCATGAGGAAAATCCTGTGTGTGTGTGTGTGTGTGTGTGTATATACACACACACACACACATATGTTCAACCCCTATGAGAAAAATTCTGTCTTCTTGGATATACATAAGTTCAATCCCATGAGGGAAATTTTCTGTCTCTCTAGATATACAGAAGCAGATTTCTATGGCAAAGGGTGGGATCTGGATACTTTTCACTTTTCCCCCTGTAATTTCCAGGTTTGGATTTACAAACAGACAGTACACACATGCTCTCTATTTGCTTGGCAGAGGTCCTGTTCTTTAAGTGTTTATCCTAACCATTCAAGCTTTTTAGAGGATGATAATAATATCAAGGAAGGGTTGACAATGAGGACAATCTTCAGACAGTGTTCTTGATTTCTCAAGCATTCTGCATCTGAAGTCCTCTTCTCTGTGAGTTACTTCTATTCACATGCCCCTAACAGAATAAACAAAGGCATGTGCATTTTAAACATCTGCACAGATGTGCTGCTTAGCTATCACACAGCTATTTCACCAGTTCTGTCACTCTGTATCTAACTGCTCTGAGCCTGCCTTCTTAATTTTCTGACTGACCATCACAGCCCAAGGATGATCTCCTGGGTTCCAAGTGTATTCACCATTGATGGTCTCCATCTGTTAGCTCCAACACAAAGACCTCAACTTATCTGACAAAGAAACATTGCTTTTCTTGAAGGCTGGATGAGTTTGAAAGTAAACAGCCTGTACTAATAACCCATGGTTTCTGATCATTCTTTTCTTTCGATCTAAGAGAAAATGCAAGCATTGCCTGTTAAACAAAAGCTAAGTGTCTCTTTTCAGATTCCATCACGAGCAACGTGCATCCTTCACTGGGGCACTAGCCTGGTTCCTACAGTGCTGGGCTGTGATTCTGGCCAGCCTCAGATTAGCCTCTGAAAGCAGAGTCAAGGCCAACAAATCCTGTATCTATGCACGTGTGCCTTGAAGAATCAGCCAACTGTGAGAAGGGCAGAGAGAACACAGAGGCCCTGATGACTGGCAAGCTTCCCGCTCTGGGTGCCATTTATGTAAATTACTATAGGATGATGAAATTTACTCATGCCAAGCTGAAGCACAGGATTCAACATACTGAGAATAAGCTTTGTGTTTTCAATCCTGCGTGGAGACGGTGGAGGGTTGAAACAGAGTACTACACTGGCTATATACATTCCTCCTAGCTCCTGGGTACAGTATTAATCCAGCGTGACTGGAGGTTGCTGAGGACAGTCACAGCATGTGCCCAACATGCAAACCACTCTATATACCTGAGGCATGGGGTGGTTGGATTAATCTGACCAAACTGTTTTTGGTCTTAATGACTTAATATACTTTCCCTTCTTTTTGAGACAGGGTCTCAATTTGTAGCCTAGGATTTCCTGGACCTATGTAACACTGGCTACTCTATTTTTCCTTCTTTTTTTAAGGCATGTCTGTATATGATAATGATCCCACTGACATGAGCCTTAAGTTGCCTTTCCACTGGGAGTGACTAATCTTTGCAATCACACTCCTTTGATGTCAGTACCATTCTTTTACAAGATACTAGTGAACCTAATAACCTGCACCTGATTCTCACAGACTGCTGACACTGAGCCCTGGCTTTAGGCTGCCTGCGGGGTCTGGTTCCATCTCAGGGACAGGACCTGACCCTGTGCCTGGCTGCTGTGCCACTGCTGACTGGTTTCCTCTGATGCTGCTGTCATGTGCCTTCTCTACCAGAGCTGTCTACATGTGAGCCACAGCTATTTCCTAAGGGATATAAAACCCAGCAAACTGCAAATAAACAGCACAGAACATGACCTCAAGCTGTCAGGCTGCTGGCTTTTTTCTTTCTTTCTTTTCTTTTTTTTTTAAACAAACTGTAGCATTATGGCAGTTCTGATTTACAAACATCACTTGACCCTCACTTTCTTCTTTCCTCATTCTTGTAATTGCCTAACTCAGTCTCCATGGACCTCCCATCTGTAGCCCACCACAGCCCACTCAGACCCTGGCTCTTAGGTTCACCAAGCTTCAAAAATGTACTCTTACAAAGTTCACCAGCAACTTCTGAACTTCCCTGCGCTCAGCCTTAGGCCTGACCTTTAAGACTGAATGACTCCCTCACCAGGCTTGACTCTGATCCTCTCACTGGAATCACCCTCTCTCTTCCTCGTTTTCATCAGACATGGCAAGTGTGCCTCTCTCTTCCCTCCTTGTCCCCTACATCCAGTCTATCACCAGCAATGCTGCAGATAAGTAAAATGAAACTTCCAAAGGATCCTGTAAATTCTGCATACTCTGTAAATACAGGAATCTATATAGACACAGACACTCCATTGCTTTTTTTGTTCATGCCATTTGAACTCTTATCCCGATGTGTGAATCCTTCTGTAATCTCGACTCAAAGTCTCCAATTAGACTCCAACTGCTGTCTGGTGATAGCTCCTGTTATTGAAAATTCTTCCATCTCCACATACCTTGAAAGCACAGCTCTTAACCCACTTTCTCCAAGACCTTCACCAGAGTAAACAGAGCTTCTACCAGGCTCTAACCCTGAGGAAGATTTCAATTTTATACACAAGTTGCAGAGGTCTTTATGGACCCAGTTCCCTGTCTCTTTACTGTCAAATTTGTGCTTGTTTCCTTCTTTCTTGAATTTGCACTTGTAGGGAATTACATGATCAATAATCTCAATTCACTCCTGGTAACAGTCCCCCTCCACTACCTTCTCAAATGCCCAAATAGAAGTTTAAAATATTCCCACACTCACCCTTGGTGTCTCCTCCAGAGGGCCTGACGATGAGAGCTTTTGAGACTACTTAAAAAGTCTCATTTCAACTCTGGAGTAAGAAATTCATCTACTTCTAACAAAAACAGCTTAAGGATCAACTCTAAACACACAATAGTTTTCTTCCCCCATAAACCCAAGAAAATGACACGGCCATGACACAAGCTGGGAAGACATCCCACAGCTATCATTGGTTTCTTCTTTAATCAGAGCTATTAACAGCAGCAGGCCACTAAATGAAAACCCCCACGAGAGACTCAAATCGTATCTGACAAGGCTCACTTCATGAACCTCAGCTGTTTTAAGGAAGTCCTGTTTTTACAACCATTGTGCATTTATACTCCCTTTAAAGATAGATGATGCTTTCATGAAGAATTAATTCCATACAAAATACTATCTGCTTTGGCAAGATGACAAATCATAAACTTGTTTAAAATATACGAAACAAAACCACCAGTACCAAGACTTCTGCAACCAAAACAACTGTCATGTAAACTTCTCTTCTGAATAGCAGGGTGGTTAAGATCTGCTACTGGCACCTCACTAAGATGGGGAAAGCAAAACTAAATCAAAATAATTATGAAATGACTTGAGAAGCAGATTAACTGTAACTTACAATAAATATACTAATATGTTGACTATGGAGTTTAGAATATTTAATTCTGGGTTCAAAATATTACATAAATACTATATGCATAGCTAAATGCATACAATGATTTAACTGAAGGGGCAAAACCACCATATTCACTTGTTGCTTTAGCAAATATACACTGACAGGTACTTTAACAGAGGGAGATATGCAAAGACACTGTTTTGGACAGCTCGCAGTCCCATGAAAAACACATACAGGATCATAAAAGCAACAACATGTTCAGTAGTGTAATTATTGAAACACCATGCTGAGAAGTATCAACATTCAAGTAGCTAGTAGAGCATAAAGTACATGAGGCAAAGATTGATTTATGCCAGCCAGAGTCATCACTAAGCTAAAAAGCAGTAATGTAACATGATCCCGCTTATACTAAACAACAAACTATATTACATAGAAAGGATCAGAAAAAGAAAACACATTCAGGGGTCAATCAGGGTTAATTCTGGAAAAGGGAGTAGGAATATGGTTTTATATTTTACTTTGCATATATGACTATTTTGCCTGCATGTGTATCGTGCATTGTGTGTTTGCCTGGCCCCTATGGAGGCCAGAAGAGGGCTTGGGTTCTTTGGAACTCGAGTTACAGGCAGTGGTGAGCTATGTGGGTGCTGGGAACTGAAGCCAGGTCCTCTGCAAGAGCAACTCCTAACTACTAAGCCCTCTCTCCAGCGACAAAAGGTGGTTTTAAAAAGGACTGTCTTTTTTACCTTATGTACTGCTATATTTTCTAATTTTAAAAATAAGATTTAAAAAATAAAAAATATAATACTTGAATAATAAAAATAATCATTGAAGCAGACAGTGATCTGGGGCTGAGCACGCCAGCAGACCAACCACATGCAGAGCATCTCTGTGATGTGAGCACCTCAGCTCACTGCCTCTGATCTGGGATACGGCTGTGTCAGTGTGACAGCAGCAGAAACACCACTGCAGCAGGGTGAACAGGACGTGGGAAACGAGCTGCAGATCAAATACCACAGGACAGGCAAGGCGAGCTGGGAACAAATGAAACTAGGCCACCTTCTCTGTCTCTTTCATGTCCATTTCAAGACTCTAATCTTAATGTGTTCGTGAATAAAAACCAATACTTGTGGCCAGAGACCATAGCTGTGGGGACTAAAAGAAATGAACAGAGCCCAGGAACCACTTAAAGGGAGGCAGCCAGAGGCTGGCTCCAAGACGGTAACTCACCCTATTTTACAAGAGAGAACATAAATCTAGATTATTTTTTAATATGAAATATCTTGGTTTTTAAATGACGGCACAATTAAAAAAACAAACAAAAACAGCACACTAGCAAAATCAAAAATGTCTGTGTGCTGCCTCCATATTGAGACTTCCCAAAGGCTTGGTATTGAGGAGAAAATGTCAGATTAAAATATATGTTCTTCCTTCCTCTTCCCTTTTTAGGAATGAAAACTTTTTGTAGTGTGCTCATCCATACTTTTAAACACACGCAATATTTCAATTAAAAAGCTCCTCCCTTTTTCTTTCAGGATTCTACACTCACATGCTCTGAACTCTTACATCATGCTAACATAAGACAGCTGGGGTCTGAAGTAAGTGCTAAAATATGTATCTGGGTGGGACTCACAATTAACTGGTAAGTTTTTAAAGGAAAACATAAGGAAGGGCAGAAAAATCCCACAAAAAATATCTGAACCTTCAAGCTGACTTTCAGTTTATCAAATTTCCTCAGGAAGCAACTTCCCATTTGTAGCTGACTAACACTCCAACACGCCCAACAATTTCATTAGAATGCTATTTTTAATCAGCTCAGTGTATCACTGCCTCAGGACCTGAAAGCGAGCACACAAAGTCATTCGCCGTAGATACAGGTCGCTGGGAAGTACACAGCACTGGTGACTGGAAAACAGTTTAAACACGATAGGATCTTTACAAAGGAAATCATCAATAGTTGAGACCCTTGTGTAAGTGTGTGGTGTTTAAAGTCTTCACTGCAAACACTGGAAATTAGAAAGACATGTATTGTAAGATGTGCATTTAGTAATGGCTCTAGGCTAGCATCAGGGTGAGCTGTCAACACAGGACCTCACTGCGCTCACCTTTGCTCTTCCTGCTGTATTAAGGGGAGATTTGGGTGACAGTAAATGAGCGTCCCTACTTCCAAATGACACAAACACAACCTCAGACATGTGGAAGGGCACCTCTCTGTACAGCAGGCTGAACTGTTTACTGCACTCCATAAGAGAGCACAGATAGCATCCTTGCAAAGAACAAAGAAGCTGCAGGACACGGAGACATGGCTGCCCGACTCCCTCCTTGCCTGTGTGCTATGCATTTCTTCTCACGCTGTCTTCAACTTGCACCTGGTCCTGCTCTGGCTCATTCCCCTGTCCCATCTGCCTCAGCTGCTTTGTTTGATTTGTTTTCATTTATCACTCTGGGTTTCCCTTTGTATCTGTTTGGTTTGTGCTTTATCTGTTTTGTTTGTGTTCTCTAGAGTCTTTCCTCCTTTCCCATTTGGTATTCTTTCCCTACCACCACTCCCTAACCAGAACACCAGTTACCAGTCAAGGTGTTGCCACCAAATGCACCCTGATACAGCTTTGCCTTATTCCTATCAAGTTCACACAATGAACCCATGTGTTTGTCAGAAACCATCTTTATCTTCTCTTATCTGTGATGAGAGACTGCTATGTTTTCTCTGAGCATTGCAAATATCGCCTTAGCTATGCAGACCCACCATTAGCATTGTGTTGGTGTTAAAAGTCCATCACCTCTGATATGTTGGAAGAAGGCTCCACAGAGCTTGCTATGATAGGATCTCTTTGGACTGAGTTTTCAAACAGGACAAAAATTCTACTTCTTAAGGCTTTACCTATAGATTTTTTTGTTTTTTATTTTTTCAAACTACCTATTATGCTTCAAGATGTATGCTTAAAATACACTTAACTGCTTTAATGCTAACAACAAACAGGATTTTGATATGGCAATTGATAAATGTGGAGTATCGAAGGTTTGTGTTATTTAGAGGTAGCATCATATAGAAGAAAGATGGATGCTTTTATAATTAAGAGCTTTTTATAATTAATGCTGGGTTCCAATCCCAGTATTTTCTCTACCACATAGTACTGGTCAGGTTACTTCCTGCCATTTCACTGAAGATACCAACACCTGCCACACAGCATTTCCGTGAGGGTTATATTACATGAGGTAATACGGAAGAAAGCCTGAGAACATCGCCATCAGCAGCTGTAAGGAACTGAAAATGAACAATGTACGTTTCTGTGCTGTCTCCTTCCGGCTGCTGGTATAAATTCTGACGCTTTCACTGCCCACCCTTCAGGAAAAGCTTTCTTAATCTTGGCCTTTTTGTGATGTACAATCAGGAAGAAAGATGGAAGGAAGCTGAACCATAAATAGGAAAGTTTTGGGGACACATTTCTAAGTGTTGGAATGTGTGGGGAAAGCTGGAGGGACAAGGGGGGACTTGGCCTGTTGTAGACTCTGCATCCTACCACAGCACTGAGAAACCCAGTAAACAATTTTTTTGAAATTATCTTTGGTAGACTATGTAACGCTTTACACTAACATTATAAAATGCTACAGAAGGTTGAAGTGAATATTTTGGCCATTTTTTAAAACTAATCATATAAATGTTGACGTGGAAGTGGTCCACAGGCTTTTTAAAAAGAAGGGGAAATGAAAACTGGGCTTTCGGCCTGGTGAAAGAACATAGGGGCACAAGAAGGTAGCCAGTCCCCACGTCTGACATACTAGCTCTGGTGAGTCATTAGCATCTCTGCTTCAGTTTCTTCCCTTGTAAAATGGGGGGATGGGAGGTACTACACTATTATGGCACCCCAGTTGGCCTTTAAAAACTGGCTTGGAAGACAGCCAAAAGCTGAGTCCTCTAAGCTTTGGCTTCTAGTGCACCTTAGGCATTAGTATCATGCATATATTTGCATACGTTTATTCATCTAGATGTGTGGGCACATGTGAGCATGTGGGAGACACATACACACTTTTGGGGGCGGTAACCCTGCACAAAGCCTTAGATTGCTTAAGAACAAAGCTTTCTAAGGAGTCATCTGACCTGATATGATTCCCATTTATGTCCAAACAAGATAACCCTAAATCTAGAAAATAGATTTTCTTTGCCTAAAAACCTCGAAGGGGTTCATAACCTACCCATATACCTGCATGTGTTCCCCATTTCCCTTACCAGGATATTGTTTTCAGGAAAGACAAATGACCTTCTTACAGCTGTCTCATTATGTCTTGGTCATTTACTACTTTTACATCATCTTTTTTCCCCAACTAGAATTAAGTGGCTTTGTTCACTTATTTAACCCAAATACCTAAAACAGCACCTTGCTCACACCAGCTACTCTGCACAGCCTTAGGATCAGATACTGAATTCTGTGTTTAATCTTTGGTAAAAGTCACACAGCCATGATGCTAGAAAGGGCCTCTTAGGGGTTGGCAGAGATGAGAAAACAACTGTGGAGGAAGCTTGCTTTCTACATAGAATTGCCCACACACTTTTGCTTTGGTGCCTCTGTATACATCTCTGATCCTGGGGAAACAGAGAAGCTGAGTGTGAAGGACAATAACACAGGCCAGCTCTGAACTCACCTGAAGCAAAAAATGTCAGAGAATAAACTACAGCATCTATTTACAGAACAGCAAAGCCCCACAGAATAATGATAGTTTTGCGTAAGTGGCAGCTCTCATCTAAGGATCTCAGAGCTTACGAGGGCCTCGCTCAACAGTGTGAGGTGTCATTATCTGTTCTCTGTCAAGTGGGTTAAGAAGCTGGGTGCTCCTTGACCTTACTGCAGCTGGTTTGAAGACACTCTGGGGCACTGAGTCCCCGTCGCAGTTTTCCTAGTTTTTCAACATCAAAAGCAGCATTATAAACTATCACAGCAACCATGTTTACCTTCTCTTAGGTGTCCCCACAACTGTTGCAGCCCATGCTAATTTAGGGTTTAGGGAAATGACACTAGGTACTTGAATGCTGGGTCATGCCATCCCTCCAGTCAAGTCAACAGAGCCTGGGACTGCTTGAGCTTGTCCTAGACAAAGGCCAATCACAGCCACATTTGAAGTCTGTGAAAGACAAAGCAACTTGGAGGCTTTGCCTGCCCAGACAATTACCATGGCTCCCAATTACTCCTCAATTATTTAAGGCCTATATTGTGGGCCAATTAGAGGGAGTTAGGACAGCAAGCCCCACAGAGGAGTCTATAAGACTGGGTTAGACAACATTCTTCCTTCTTTGGGGTGATGAGGAATCAGTGGATTCAAAGCAGATAGTCATCATGGAGCCACCCAACCCTGTTCTCAGGGGCAGGAGGGCTCACCCTCTTTCACTCCCTGACCCAAGATGGTAACAAGCTGATTGGTGGAGACCAAGTGAAGCCAGTGTCCAGAATCCACCTTTTCCCGTGCTGTGCTCACAGCTCTGGCCGGCCTCCTTTCCTTCCTTCCTTCCTTTTTATCTTGTTTGTTTGTTTTGTTTTGTTTGAGACAGAATTTCCCTATATAGCTCTGACTGTCCTATAACTTGCTCTGCAGACCAGGCTAGTCTCGAACTCAGATCTACCTGCCTCTGTCTCCCAAGCACTGGAATTAAAGGCATGTACCACAAGTGCCTGGCTAGCCCTGGGTCTTTCTTGTCATAGCTAGCTGTGAATTCTGTGAGCTACCCTCTTCTACAGTTTCTGGGACTATGCTGTTGATCTACTCAGGCCAGGAGCATCATGAACCAGCTCCCTAGCCTGTCTCCTCTGGCCCCTTTGGAACAAGTGGAAATTTTTACTGAGATCAAAATTCCCCAAAGTTTTTTGAGATACCCATGTTCTGTGTCCATTATGTGAAAATAATTCTGTGACCAAGTGAATAAGAAACCTGGGTGTACTGGCTAGGTTTTATGTCAATTTGACACAAGCTAGAGGCATCAGAGAGGAAGGAGACTCAATTGAGGAAATGCTTCCATAAGATCCAGCTGTAAGGCATTTTCTTAATTAATGGTTGATGGTGGAGGGCCCAGACCATTGCTGGTGATTCTGGGTTCTATAAGAGAGCAGGCTGAGCAAGCCATGTGAAACAAGCCAATAAGCAACACTCCTCGATGGCCTCCACATCAGCTCCTGCCTCCAGGTTCCTGTCCTGCTTGAGTTCCTGTCCTGACTTCCTTCGATGATGAACAGCAATATGGAAATGCAAGCTTTTGATACATTTGCTTTTTGATCACAGTATTTTGTCATAGCAATAGAAACCTGAGTATAAACATGTTAAACAACTGTGAATTCTCAAGAATTTAAAAACAGAGTCACTATAGTGGCATAGTTGGAATATGATGCATCTACAGAAGCTCGTATTTGAACACCCAGGCTCCAGCTGGTGGTGCTATTTTGTGAGGTTCCAGAAACTTGAGGTTAGACGGAGCTGGAAGGGAAGCAGGCTCCTGGGGTGCATACCTTTGGCCCTTCCTTTCTCCCGGAGTTCTGAGCATCATGAAGTGAGGTGTACACAAATACTGTAAGATCCATTTAAAGGAGGTACCTAGAATTAGAATAAATACGAAGAGAAAGCAGAGTGTCTGCTATCAGGGACTGGGGGAAGGGGAAGAACAGGAAGTTACTGTTTTGAAGGAACAGAGTTTCAGCTTTGCAAGGTGAAATGTCATGGCTGCACAGTACCATGAATATAACTAATGACATTTAACACACTTAACCCACACTGTAAAGTTTTCTGTCACATGTACTTTACCTCAAACAAATACATTAGAAGTTCAGTATGAACTTCTCAAAGCCTTTAAATGCTATGTGCACTGGGAATCCCCAGATGCAGAAATGCCTCCTGGGAACTGTGTGTTTCAGAACTCACTGTAGGTATGAGATACTGAAGGAGAAACTGCTACAAAGTATCAACTACATCAGTCACTAGCTAATGGCCTGAGATAGTACAACTTTTGGCCAACAATTCCTCACTCGATACACAAAGAACAAGGTCTGTATGACTTATTTCACTGGGAAATGGTAAAATCTAGGGTTTTTTGTTTTTGTTTTTTAAGTATGTGAACAAAAGAACGTGAAATATACCAGAGGCTATTCAAGATGTAGCTAACAACTGAAGACAGAGGCAACCCCCCTATCCTCTAAGCAGTCATTCGATACCAATAAGCAGTGACAGAAAGGGGAAGAACCATGGCCTGTCATCTGTATTATAGAAAAGGGGAGACTTGGAGTCAGAAAGCCAAAGCTAAGAAGGGACTTTATTGTTCTCTGATCGTGGACAGGTCACTCGGCCACTCTGACTTGCAGCTTGGCTGTCAAATGAAGTAGTTGGAGGAGAGAATCTTAAAGGTCACTTCTAGCTGCATGGGTCTATAAAATACTGAAACAGACACGCTGTGGGTATCTGCTCAACTTCTTCCTCAGATATTTGGGGATGGGCCCTCTGCCTGGCTGAGTGCTAAAAGGAGGAACAAACTGATGTCTCTGTACTCCCTGGTTGTCAAGAAGAGGCCATAGACTCCTCATAGCCAGAATTAGAAGGGGACACTGCCCAAGCAGGGCAGCCAGGGGCTTGTGTTCTAATTCTCCTGTTACCTCTCCCTCTTAAATTTCTAAGTGTTCCAAAACTACTGCTCCATTGAGCCAATGGAGCCGAGCAGACAACAGGATAGCTGCTGAGTAGATATAGCTACAGTAGATAGTATAGTAGATACAGCTACAGACCCCACAGGACTAGGATGGTTGGTACCATCTCCTGCACAGTTCAGGGCTTTAACTAAACAAGTGTGAGATTCCCAAGCACTGCCACTTGGCAGACTTGCAACCTGCCTGAAGACCCTCTTAGATTAGATGGGCAGAGTATCAGCAGTGCAGGGAGATGGGATGAGTTCCTGGAAAGAACCCAGGGAAACTCTCTGGTGAGAATGGGGAGAGTTCTGCATCTGCTGTAGACAATGACAGATACCAACAACAGCAAGAAGGGGAGAAGCAAGACACACAGGAAGAACTCGGCTGGCTATCGTGCCTGGATGAGGCTGTGAACAGCAGTTTAGGGATGGGGTTCCAGGTTCTAGGCAACTGGGACAATGTAAAGGATAGAAGTTGAAGGCCTGCCGTAAGGTAGCACTGGTACTGGTACGTAAGGGATAAAAATGGCAGCACTGTCAAAAGAGCACACAAGAAGTCATCAGGCATGCCTGTCCTGAGGGAGAAGTTTATGACTACCTATAATGACTGAGGAAGAACTGGCATATACTGGAAATCAGTTGCAGTGGAAAAGAACTTGTTTCTGTCATACTGAAACTGGTAATTAAGATAATTGGGTAAAAGTGTCCAATTTGTAGGTAAGCAAACTTTGGAAAGAAGAGGTGTAGGGTACTCAGCATAGGTTTGTACAATTTGCCTTTCTAGAACAGATTTCTGTCCTCTGCTCCTGAACAGACATTCAGGGTGTCCAGCTACTTTTTGAAGTGGTATTTGGTATTTGCACTTGGATGCTTTCTCTTCCATTTGCTCAAAAAAATCTGCTGTGTTAGGATACATTAAGATCAACACTAAGATTAATGTACCGTGTCGGGAAGTGGTGGCACATGCCTTTAATCCCAGCACTCAGGAGGCAGAGACAGCAGAGGCAGGCAGATCTGTAAGTTCAAGGCAAGGACAGTCAGGGCTACATAAAGAAGCCCTGACTCAAAAGTCAAAAAAAAAGTACTAAAACTATCACCACATTTAAGAACCAGGGAACGTTCTATGCCTGCTGTCTTATCAAAGTTAAGGTATAAAACTCCAAAGACAGTTGACATTGGGAGACACTTAATTCAGAAGTTTTAAAATTAAAATGCTAAAAATGCATATTCTTTGGGATAGAGGCTTGCTCTGTTGTCTAAACTGGCCTTAAAGTTGAGATCCTGGCTCAGCCACCATAGTGATGGGACCTTGTATGTATAGGTTCCCTTTAAGAACTAATATGTATGGCCCTTCCCCACCTGGATCGATTAATACCTAATACAGCTAGATCAAAGTCTGCCAAGAACAGTAACTGGCACTACTTTTAACAGTCACAACCTTTTAGTCCCCCAAAAGGATGTTATCAAGTAGACTGTGTAGTAATGATAAATGTGACATGCCTGTTACTATAAATAAATATAACACATTTTCCCCAACCCATTTAATTACTGCTCTTGTAAAGCAATGCAATTAACAAAACTGTCTGAATTCTGAAAATGGGAAAAGCCCTCCTGTCTCTCTTAGGTAGTTTTACAACCCTAACAATAGACTTAATGACGTCTTTTGAAAGAAAAACGATTACGTTCAAATGACAGAGGCATGTAAAAATTCATCACCGAGACCTTCCTGTTGTCTGATGGGTTGAATGCTTCATTATACTCCAGGGAAGAAGAAGAAAGGATGAAGAGAAATCACAACTTCCCGAGGAACACTGTGGACCTGAGATGTACCTGTCTCCGTAAGTCACTGGGTACTATGCCCCATAGCAGGAGTTCAAGAGACACGTACAGCCTACCAGGTGAACCATGAGACAGCGTGAGGAGTGCTTCATGTTGAATGTAAGCTGATGCTATATATGCATTTCTTGATGACTGCAAACGATCATGCAGATTGATACATTTGCCTTCAGAAAATAGACAAAACAAAACCAGAGTCTACTAGCTGCTGAGCCATCCAGGGCTGCTAGAATCCATTGCATCCAAGTATCTCCAGAAATTGTGCCAGTTGGTTTGTTTGCATGAAATTCCCACCCCTGTATTCTGGTTGCCTCATACTAATTTGGGTTGGTATAGGGCCCTGAAAACTGGGCAGTAAGGAACTGTGACCTTACACAGAAAGTCCCACCAATCCATCTGTAAAAGACAAGGGCCTGATTCAGAGCCTTGGAACCTGAAGTGATCAGAACTTATTGCTGATTCTATGACTTTAATTGGTTATACATCTCAAGATGCTGACACTTTAAACAAAATACACAATGGATTACTGAGTCATTTTTGGACTCCTGAGATAGGAGGGCCCTTAGAGATTGTATCTCTCATCTGATTCTGAAGCTGTGGCACAGCATGCCCAGTAACTTGCCCTAGGTCAGCCAGAGATAGAGGAAGAGTCTGCTATTCTGAATGGGATATAAGCTTGAGATTTGGATGCAATTCTGAAAAAGATCAAGAATATACTTCTGTCTCTTGCGTGTTTAGAAATCCAAAAGTCTGAGGAGACCTCAGATGCTCCAAGTCTGGTCTAAATAGACAGAATGACTTCAGCCTATGTGAATATGAGTTTTACTGAACAGAGATGCTGACACCTAGAGCAAAATTATCCAGGGTTTCTTTCACTCTATGGCTAGTCACTACTATTCAGATCAGTTTTCCTCTCTGTCCTGAGTAAATTTACTCTGAAGTACATGAGAGACTAGCATCTCAGTGAGCACTTCTGGCCCTATTCCCAGCAGCTTGGTGGTCTCAGCAGCATCACAGACTTAAAAGCTCTGTTTAGCACCTTTGGACTCACACCCAACCCTGGGGACTTAGCCATGAGTGCCCTTCTTTTCAAAGAATTTGACAGAGCCAAGAACATCAGCCTGTTTAGCAAACATATTTTCTCTTCACCAAAAAAGAGAAGTCAACATGAATGCCCTTCAAATCAATGAGTATATTTCTGTCAAACACACATATTTGAACAGTGGGAATACACAGTTTTAGGAAGTTCAGTTGCTTGAATTTCCCTTCTTGTCATATGTCTTAGTCACGGTTCTATTTCTGTGAAGAGACACCATGACCAAGGCAACTCTTATAAGGAAAGCATTTAACTGGGGCTGGCTTACTGTTCAGAGGCTTAGTCCATTATCATGGTGGGGAGCACTGTGGCACACATGGTCCTGGAGTAATAGCTGAAAGCTACATCCTCATTCATAAACAGAGAAAGACTCTGGGATTGGCATGGGCTTTTGGAACCCCAGAGCTGACCACCAGTGACACACTTCCTCCAACAAGGCTACACCTACTAATCCTTTTAATCTTTTCAAATAGAGCCACTCCTGGTGACTAAGCACCCAACTATATGAGTCTGTGGGAGCCATTCTTATTCAAACCACTGTATCATATAAGGCCACGCATTCTTTCTTACTCATCAATCATTCCTCTAAAATTATCATCATTTGTCAGTACTAAAACAGAAGTCCCAAGATGGCATAATTAGAGCTAGGCCACAAAAGGACAGAATAGAAACCAGACAATAAAAGCACATCACTCATGGCTTCTGGGTGTGGACTGGGTGAGGCAAGTTTCACCAGGGAAGGGGAAACAGGGAAGGGTAGGAACCAGGGTGGAGAGAAGGAGCACTGGCAGGCTGACTGGCAGCAGCCTTGTGAGAGGGTAGATGAAATATCTTTTAGTTCCTGAGGCAGCCAGAGCCAAGCAAAGAAGCTTGCCCAAGGTCAAATGTCTGTTTAGTGGAGACCAGCAACTGGAACCCAGATTGACTTCCCTTCAATCCACTCTTTTAATTAATTTATTATAAATTATACAACTACATTAGCAAACACAGTTTGCTAACACAGAGAAGGAAATCCCATAATCTCATATCCCAAATACAACTGTTAATTGTATTTCTATAGGCTTCTACCACATAGAAATTTTGTTTTCAAAATTAAGCTCATATTCCACAAGTGATTTTCTATCCTTTCTTATTTAACAACCTAAGCATTTGTCCAACTTACTTAGTAATTTTGGGCAATTAACATTTTAACTAAGACTTTACTTTCACTCTACGGAGTTTTACGGTTTATACAACACAACCTCAATTGCGGGACATTAGGGTTCTTTTCCATTTTTTCAGCAGTGTACAAATGGTGTATATTTGGTGTTTCCTCAAATAGGCAATGTCACCATCACAAGTTTCAAACAAGCAATATTACTAGTAAATACATAATGAAAAACTATGATGCATTTATCTTGAAAATGCCAGCATCAGTGATCTCTCTGGCCTGGAATCAAATGTGTCTGACGAATGTTATTAATGAAGAGGGTCCAAAAATAACAAGTTAAAAAAAGCTGCCCTTCTCAGTCTCCAGAGGCCACATGCTTTCAATGGTTTAATGCTCCACTTTCCATTTCAGTAATAGCAACAAAAGAAGTTACCCATCCCCAGATCTACATTTGGAAGAATGAAAATTCTTTACAAAGCAAACATAACCCTCTGGCTTAAAATTCAGAGTAGTCAGAATTTGCAGAGTCAATTGGTTCACTAAGGACTGTGTATAGCGTAGAGTAACTTGCTATTCATCATACCAGAGACATTTTTTTTCTTCTTCTTCTCATTCAGGTCAAGTGAATGAGCAGCCCCCAGTGCAGTTCTGACTTTTCATCAGGTAAAGCTAGGAAGTAGAAGAGACAGCAATGTCAAACCTAGTGTAAGTATGCTGAATGTGAAAGACGCAAAGCATGGCTGGCAGAAGGAGCTCTTGTGACTGGAGGAAGCTAACTGCCAAAATATTTGCATGCTTTTGTGGCTATCTGTTTTGAAAGCTTTCTTAGAATCCAAGCCACCATCACTCTGACTTGGAAACAGACACATCAGTGCCCAAACAGTGCCCTACAGGTGCTGGCCAGGGAAAACTTAGTAAGGACGGAAACAGGCATGTCCTTTGAAATCTGCCCCCTCAAGGCAATGTGACTCCTGTCCATGAGGTAGCTCATTACTATTTCGCCGGTGACTATTTAAAACCCACTCCCTCCTCTTCATTATCCCAAGTGTTACTCCATTCCTCAACAGGAAGCTGTACTTCACCATAGCCCAATGATATCCCCTTCCTCTCCAATGTTTAGCTAATCCTGCTTTCCATCTTTTCTCTAGACTTCCCCTCCTCTTAAAAGTTTCTTCATTGGCATGTCAAATGGTATCACCACTTTGGAAATCAATTTGACATTATCCAGTCAAGTGCAGTGTGCACATACTTCAAGAATGCTCACAGAAGCTCTGCTAAAAATAGCAAAAAACTAGAGATGACCCAGGTGCCCACTGACAGGAGAAGGGATTAATAAACTGTGATACATTCCTACAATGGATACCATGTGGGACAGTAGGAACAGAAATGAATTTCATGCATTGTTCATGGATAAATCTTTAAAAAGTCAAATGGTACAAGCATACCACTTAATATGGCCCTGAGGGAAACCAAACTTCACAGTAGATTGTTTATGGAGATTGACCCAAGGCCTTGTACATGCCAGGAGAGTACTCTAAGCACTTAGCAACATCTGCAGCTCCAAACTAAAACTTTCAAAGAAACTATTTTCAAAGCAAACGAGAGCTAATGAGATGTTGGGAGTGGGTAAGGGCACTTGCTGCAAACCTGACAACCTGAATTCCATCTCTGGGACTCATATAATAGAAGGAGAGAACTGACTTATAATTTCTGCTCTGTGTGTATGTGTGTGTGTGTGTGTGTGTGTGTGTGTAAATAAATAACTTTTGAAACAAATGAATTCATCCAATTGTTTCAATTCTCAATTTATATGTCCAATTTAGCAGTCACTTGTGGAAAACACGTACGTCATAACTACTAGATCTAGGTGCTCTGTTATTTCTTCAAAATAGTTCACACAATCTGTAACACAGCATAGACACAGACTAACCACCTTCATTTTCCTCCAATGAGTTTATTGCCACCAACCACAGAAACCATGCTGAACGAAGCACGAACATGCAAAGGGATCACAAGAAAGGTGAGGGAAGGCAGATGCTGAAGTAGGGGGTGCTGTGAAGCACACAGGAAGCTGGGCAGCTAGGGGCAAAGACAACTGGGGTAGAGCACAGGGCTGGGCCAGGCAGTCTCCAGTAGGGAATTCTGAGTGCCACAGGAAACAGGTAAGAGATCAAGTGTGAAGTACCAGGTGAACAAGGAGGACTCCACAGTGAAAGGTGACAAAGACTGGACCAGGGGAAGCCTGTTGGAGAAAAGCATCTGAGCTGGGCAGATCCTTCAAGTTAGTGAACAACACTCAACAGTAATTGAGTCAGGAGACAGGCTGGCAGGAAAGGAAGCAGAAATCTGCCATGAGCCATCTCAAACCTGAATCGATACAGAAGGAACTGGTGTCCATGGGCTAAAACATCAGCTGTAAAGATGGTTGCCTAAAACTTTTATGAAAACAATGTAAAGTCCTCACTGAATTTGGTTTTACCTTCCAGAGACAGACGGAGACAAAGAATCAGAAAAATGTTACATTTCCAACATACAACATACACGTTTTCCTGAACAAACACCTTTTGCTCTGCTGGGTTTCAAATGATCATTTCTGAAGCTTTTGACCCTTCCCTCAAAACATCCTTGGTCTGATACAGTAAGATCTACTGAACAGACACCTACTTATATTCTCTTCTCGGTCACTGTAAAAACAGAGTAGTGCAAAGTCATTACATTGGCTATTAGCCAATTATTTAAATTAAATAATTTTAACTAAACTTAATTGTTTAATTAAATTAATTCAGATATTTAAATTAAAATCTAAACACTAGTTAAATCCAAATATGAAGAACTACAATATTATGGGTTTTTGTTCTGGCAGTTGATGGACTCGCTGTTTGACCAATGAGGCCTCCTGGACTAATAGCTCACAGCGGGCCCCAACCACAACTGCTAAGTCACCTGCCATATCCCAGGGCTATTCAAATCTTTTCCCATTATCAAATTTGCTTTCACCTTTTCCCCATAAGCAACACTTGAATGCATGTCCAGCTCTTTCATAAAGGGAAGCAATGTGCTTCTTCCATCTGGTAACAGTGTAACAGGCAAAGCGGCAGCAATTAATTTTTCAAATTATTCTTTTCTCTAGTCTAGAAGGTCTACTTTTTATAATATTTTTCTAGAGATGGACAAAACCATTTCCAAAGGTTCCGTTTGCTTGTTTTAAATTAATGTAATGCTGAATCTTGACAGGGAATAACAGAAGAAAACCAGGCAGAGCGGAAGGCTTCCTCTGGCCTATTGTACAAGTCTCCTATCCATCCAAGCTGAAGTTAGCCAATCTCTGGCCAGCTCTGCCCAATGATAGGGGAAGGGCAGTCACCAACCCAGCTCCCACCTGGGGCTGCCTCGCTTCAGTCTGCTGCAGGCTGAATGCTCTTTAGACACTCATCATGGCATCTGTGACCACCTGCTTCCTCCACAGCCAGCACTACATGTACTGTCAGGACCTGCTCGAGACTCTGGATGTATACACCCCTTCCACCGCATCATACCACCGGAAGTGTGACTCGGAGACCTTCTCACTTGTTTCAACTCTCACTTGGAGTGACTGAGTACTTGGCACATTTCACAACACATCTTCCAAGAAGTAGCCATGTTCACCTCCTCACCCATGTTCTCTACAGCCCACATAGACCCAGAGTGCCATCTTTAGTAGAGGTGAGCCCTTAAAAGAAAGACTGGAAGATGAGGGAGATATGGCAAAATGCTGTCTTGCAAGCATGAAGATCTGAGTTTGACCTCTAGAACACACAGAAAAGTGCCAGATATGGTAGTACACATTGTAGTCCCAGCAGGATCACCAGCAGAGACGGGAATCCCTAGGGCTCCCTGGCCATTCAGTCTGGCCTAAGTGGCGAGCTCCAGCCAATGGGAGACCTTATCTCAAAGTGGGTGGACAGCATTTCTGAGGGTGACATCTTAGGTTGTCCTGTATGTGTATGCACACACACACAAATGCATGCTACATTTGAGCATAGAATTCCAGTCCCACCTTTAAAAAAACAAAACACTCACCACCTGTGCTGGATAGTTTTATGTCAACTTGACATACACTAAAATCATCTGAGAGGAGAGAATCTCAATTGAGAAAATGCTCCTATATTATATAAGATTGGGCTTTGGGGCTAAGCTAATAGGACATTTTCTTAATTAATGGTTGATGGGGAAGGCCCAGCCCACTGTGGATGGTACCATCCCTGGGCCAGTGTTCCTGGATTCTATAAAAAAGCAGGCTGAACAAGCCATGGAGAGCAAGCCAGTAAGCAGTACCCCTCCATGGCCTCTGCATCAGCTCCTGCCTCCAGGTTCCTGCCCTGCTTGAGTTCCTGTCTTGACTTCCTCTGATGATGAATAGTGCTGTGGAAGTGTAAGCCAAATAAATCCTTTCCTCTCCAAGTTACTTTGTTCATGGTGTTTCACCTCAGCAATAGAAACCCTAACTAAGATACCACCTACCACCTACCATTTGAATGTGACAGGAACAGGCTCAAAATTTAAACCACAGACACCAAAGACACAGACATGAAGGACCTCTTAGCAGAGGCTAACCAAGAACCCTACTAACTCTACCTTCCCTTACCACAGACACAGCTCAGAGCATTGCCACACAACTATCAGGGGCTAGATGATGGCACGGTACAACACCTGGAGGTCTGCAGAGCACTAGGTGCTCACTCAGAGGCCTAGTGAAGCACGATGGAAGATCCTAGACCAAATGGTTACGGCCCAGGGCACCAGCGTCACAGGAGAGCAATACTCTTGAGATAGGGTTTTGCACATTGTTCCTCAGTCAACATTTTCATCAAGTTGTCCTTAAAGAATGCATGAATAATAAATACACAGCTAAAAAGAAAAAAAAAGTTAATATGAAAAAGAACAGAGATTTCAAAATATATCAGCAGATTAGAATAGCCAAAACTGACCCAAAAATATACACACAAGCACATTTTTAAGAGATAAATCTGCTTTTAACTTTAACAAGCCCATGTGTAGGATGGTGTCATCACCTGTCTCTCACCCTCCAATCTGCTCAGCTAAACAACTCACCTTGTTTACCAGCTCTGATGACTCACCCCTGGGATTTGAGAAGATGAGGATCTACGCCAAGGACACTCAGAATGACATTAATTCTATGGCTGTGACATTAGACTCGGGCTTCCTTGTATTCTTTAGGTTCAAGCTCCTACCTTAGGCCTTCCTATATTGAGTAGTCAGCTTGACTGTCTTCGTGTTAGGTTCATGCTTATCGCCTCCTCTTGGCCCCGTGATTTGCTCAAACAGAGAATTCTGCTCCCAACATCTGTCCATCTAGATGACCAGCTACTGAAGAGCTTCTGTCATGCCATGCTTTACCGTATTATTTGAACTGCCTCCCGTTCACCACTGGTTAGGGCCATCCCTATGAGCATGGCCCAGCCCACTAATCTATTTTTCCTCTGGAACCTTAGCTGATCATATCTGGCCATTGACAGGAAGAAAGGAGATGCTCGAGAAGGATTTTCATCCAACAGACTTGCTGCAAACTAGAGATGCTACCTACGGATCAGTCAGACATGCAGCTTGGCTCCCACTGAAACATTTAGGAAATGCAGGTGATGCGAGCACAGAGTGCATGCCAAAGGAAGTGATGTGAAGACAGGCAGACACTGGAGATAGGCCACAAGCCAAGGTGCGCCCGAAGCTACCGTAAGAAGAGAGGAATGGGTTCCCCCAGAGCATCTGGAGGTAGCATGAGCCTGCTGACCACTTTGATACTCGACTTCTGGTCTCTACAACTGTGAGGGGGTGCGTCTGTGTGCCACCAAGTTTGCAATATTTTGTGACAGTAGCCACAACAAACAGAACGGGTTTTCTGCTTAAATAAAAATTGGTTGTAGGTTAAAAGTGGGCAGTAATAACCTTATTTAAGGCAAAATACTGACTCTGAATTTATTTTTATGATCAGGACATAAGCAGTCTCACAAGTACAGCTTTGCTTTCAGTAAGAGTTAGGGGCAGTGGCAAAGACATCTTTTAAGCCACCCCTTGTACAGATTTTATTCGCAATCATCCCTTCACATTCAATTTCTGCAGACAGTAAGTCTATGCAAGGCAGACAACCAAATATGCCAACCTCGATCATGCAGTCCTGGCTGCAGCCAAACAAATCACACAGAAGCTCACGGATCTGGGAAAGGTATCCAAGCAGGTGAGGGCTTGTCATTCTCTGTTGTAACGAGAGCAATATTTCCCCCATTGAGTCCACATCCCACTCCATCTTCTGGAATGACGGAGGCTACTGAGATGGAGAACATAATCAAATGATCCCTGAGTCTAGCCCCATACACACTGCCCACAGCATGCTATCCCTCTATTCCTGAAGTCACTCTCGTGCTATTCCGGGGGACAACCAAACAGGACCAGGTCAAGTTGAAAGAGACAGCTGGGATTTGAGGTTTCATATTGTTCCTGATAAAAATACCATTACTATTTTTATTACCATAAATAAGGGAGAAAGTCCTTTTAAATCCAGTGAAGAGAAAAAGTAAGATGAGTATAAAATTGTCGGTTAAATTATGCAAGGCTAATGACTGTCTTCTGCTCGAATGAGCTGCAGTGCATCCACCAGGGAGCGGAAAGAGAAGAATGTGCCAAGTCTGTGAAGTGTTGAGGTCTGGTCACTTCCTGGGTGTCAGTCTTTGGGCAAATTGATTCTCTTCTGTTGAGCTTCATTTTCTCCAGAGGCAAATGCCACAACTGGGCACAGTAACACTGACCCAGAACAGAGGCTGAAGCACTGGTGTTTGTTAATGGTTCCAGAATGAGTGGATGAAATGTTCTATCTCAGGACTAACAAACCACCTCAGATTGTTCCTCTTTCCTTGAATTATAATGGTTAACATTTTTATTCATAGCTCTTCTCTTGTAATTATCACCAATATTTGCTTGGGTTTATAATGTCTAGAGAGAGGGATTGTTCATTATCTTGGAAATTTGTGCTGGCAGAGGGCATGTTTTTTTCTTTTTAGGCAGTGCCACTTTTACAATCCAGAGACTTATGTAAGATAAAGTTGATCAGTTATTATGGGTGATACATACCTATTATTTTTGGCCCAGGACCAAAAAGGATCGCCTCTGAGTCTAAAACAGAACTCTATGCATGCTCCTTCATTCAAAACTTACTGTCTCTTTTTTCCCCCAACTCAAAGCCATTCTCTTTCCCTAACCCCCGTCAGCAGGAGGGTGTGAGGTGTGAAATGTGGTTCTCAGTGGCACACTGAGGCTGGATCTGTCCATAGTCCTATTACTAGCAGGATAGGTCAATCCACCGGAGAGGGTGGGGTCAGAGGCAGGGAGAATGTTAAGCAAATCTGCATCCTACAGTCCCCAGGGCTGGGCAGTGCTAAACACGTGTCAGATGGCTAAAGAACATGGCATACTGCACACAGGCACTGCCCTCTCCAATCCCCCAGGTGGGCAGGACAAGCAAGCACTTCCAGGAAGTGATGGCCTCCTCAGAAGGCTAGGAGCTATGCTGGAAAAGCTATGCTCTTCTGTCTCTCTCCCACCTTCCTAAAGCAACCATCACACGCACAGGGAGGTGGCTCACCCTAAACCATGCTCTCCCCATTGGCGCTGGAGGCATACCTGCGTGCCACCCTGCAACTTGCATTTTGAAACCTCTGGATGATCCACAGAAGCACTGCTGAGCATCAGCACCCAGGAAAGCCTATGTTCAAACTGAAGAAAAACTCAGACCTGTTAGTCTTCTCGCCTCTGGACAGTGCAGCAGACAGACAGACAGACAGACAGACAGACAGACACACACACACACACACACACACACACACATACACACAGCGTCAAACTGGCACGATGTTAGATGTAGCCTCTAATTTATAAACTTAACTATTTGGAACAAAATTATTTCTTTTCCCATAAGACTAGTAGTTCCACTATAAAATTCAAGTAATTTTTTTCATTTCCCTTAGGAGTTAAGATTAAAACAAAGAAATACTGAAAACGGAGCAGCTCTGGGTGTGCAGACCAACTGGTCTTACCAGGATCAAGGGAAATAACTCCCCAGCAGAACTTTTCTATAGACTGTGCTTTTGAAGGGCACCTTGTTCTGGCAGGCTGAGGTGCCTGTCAGACAGGCAGCAGCCCTTGTGGTCTCAAGTACAGCGTTCTAGGTTAAGCAACTGCTCAAAGGGCAACACAATCCTTGACCTCCCTGAGATGCAGAAGTGGCAGAGGCCTCACTGTCATGGAAGGCACTGGAAACACTTTTAAACTGAAGAGACAAATGCCATCCAGGGAACAAGAAAGTCAACCTGCTACCTGGAAAGCAGCTATGACTGAAGTAGGTGCTACTTAAATCAAACTCACTTAAGTCAGGTTTAAAATTACTAAACAGGATGAATCAATTCAATCAGCTATTTATATCAAAAAGGGGGGGGCATTTTTATCTTCCAAAATTCAGGTGCATGTAATTTTATTTTCAGAAGACACATTTTATATTCTCAAAGTAATAAATTTATAGAATCCATACTCAGAAGAGTCAGTGCAAACAATAAAACTACTTTGATATTTTCAATTTGCTCTAGAGACTTCTTCCTATGTTATCTCTGACTTGCTCTGATTGCCTGGATTGCATTATTCTAAAGAATTATCTATTCATTTGTCTGCTTGACACTTCATAGTTCTGGATAAAAAGCCAAAGAATGGTTATCTCCATATCATGCTATTAACAAGCACGATTTCCATAAATAGAACCCCTAGATGAAAAAGAGAAACCATTGTCTCTGAAGATATGATAGGATTGCTTTTAGTATTTTGCCAAAGTGTCTTCCATTGGTTCTTGTCACCCCTTCATTTGATGATCATTCATTCATTCACGCCTGTAGCTAACATTTCTGAAGGGTCTACTATGACCAAGGCATACGTTTAGCACAGATCATGATTCTGGCTGGAACACAGCTCCTACAATAACTACACAACTGCAATGGCGGCTTTGAAAAAGCCATGGCAATCAGCCATGCGTGGGTGGGGATGTCAGGGAATAGCTCTTCAGAAAATGACACTGCTTCCTTACAACTTACTCATACAACTTTCTAGAAGAAGACACACAAGTACATTGACTCAAACACTATATTCATTCCAATGTAAGGTTCAGTATGGGAAAAAGAAGGTTCTGGACACAGACCTTGCTGGAGTTCCTGATATAACCATAGTACCTGGAATAGCTCACAGTGGGGGCCATGTCCCTACAGGTATGCAAAGGTCAGTACAACATGCACAAAGCACACTATTCAATCAACTTCTGACATCAAATAATTCAGAACTGATGTTGACTTATGTGTGAGCTTCAGCATTCAAAATAAAGCTCACTTCCCATATAGAGTTCTATCTTCACAAAAATCCGCAACTAAAAAGAAGAAACTGAAACAACCATCTTACAAACAAACACTATGATGTCAGCGGCTTTTCCCTGCTGATATGGTCATCAGGAATCATTTGTGTATACAACAGAGAAACTCCTGTACCAGACTGACTTGGCATGCATAAACACTGGCAAAAGGAAGAGCTGCTACGCCCTACTCAACTGCCCTCGAACAGCAGTTGAAAAAGATTCTGAACTAAGGTTTTGCAAAGGGTGAATTCCCTTAAGGAATTAAGTGATTTTCAAGTCATTACGTGCTAGACTGAGGGTTCAGGCAGAGCCCTTTAGCGGCAGCAAGGACTCACTTTACCATCTAAGAAGTATTTCCTACCTCTTGCTCAGCACCCCTTATTCTGTAATCCCCACTAATCGGAAATACCCGAGGGACAAGGTTATTCAAACCTGCTCACTAATGGATACTCATACCTGGAGGGGCAGCAAGCAAAGCGCAGCTTTCCAGGAGCTCCCACTCCCTGGCAGGCCTTACTGAGACTTCTGTAGCCCTGTGACCAAGAGCCCTTTCCCCACTGTGGTATGATATCTATGTTAAAAAAATTAATGTATATGGTTTGTGTTTCTAAATTTAAAACATGGATAATTTTACTTAGTTCTGAAAAAAGTACAACTTTTGGGGTTTTTTTCTGGGGGGGCAGTAAGGGAGATGTGTCTTATGGTAAGCACTGTTTGGTCCAGACCTCTCAAGAGATCCACCTACTTCTGCTTCTGCAGTACTGTGTTTAAGATATACTATACTATGTATATCTGCTGGGACCACTTTAGAGGTGGGGAAAAAAATGAGGCTACAAGAACAGTAATTAGTCTAAGGTCTTAGAGAAAGTTAAAAGAACTGAAACAAGGATTAATTCCATTACCCATCACTGGACCCCACCTACTAAACCCTACTGTTTGCCTGGGATTAGGGACCTAGATTAACCCTCTTGTGGTTATTATGGACTAAGGTCAAATCCCTCCTGATTCACGCTTTCTGAGCTGAGGGTGCAGGGCAAGCCCACCGCCAGGGCAATGCCACATGTTTCCTAGGCAAGCCTAGAGGTGCCTTTGGGCACCCAAAGATCCCAGTCTGCAGTGAGCTTGGCCTTACTGATAGTCACAGGGTACTGACCGTCCTTAAGGGAGACTCTTTTCAACTACTGACTTAAACCCAAAAGCACAGAGCTTTTCAAAAGGCTTTCTCTGTCTAGTCTCAACTAGTGCCCTTTTATTTACCCAAGATCCTTTTGTTTGTATGAGCTGAGAAGCTCGCAAATGAAGTAGATCACAGAAGTAAATTCTGTAGGAGCCAGAGGCCTGGGTAAGATAAAGGATCAGGGTAGCTCAGTATTGTTCTAGATCAATGTTTCAATGACTGCTCTAAATCAATGTTTCAGATACTGTATTTCCTTAACTTAAAAGAAAAACATGATGATGAAGCGGCAGCCAAGAGGAGCCAAGGAACTGAGGAATGTATCTGAGAACTGATGCAAATTACATTCTAGGCAATGTGGCTGGGCAGAGGAGGACACCCCAAGAGTAGCCAGCACGACTTACATTTGTTCAAGAGAGAAGAGAATTCCGAAAAGATCCAGCCTATACTTTCAGAAAGAACAAAGGAGTAGATGCTTCGCGCAGTCCACCAACTGCTGTATGGATAGCTCAGGCCTTTCTAAGCTTCCAGAACTGCTTCCACTGTAGCTCCATCACACCATAATTACCATAAGTAGGTCTCTGTCGCATCATTTTTTTGCCTCAGATGATTTCAACATACTTTCTAACATCCAGTGGGCACACACACCCACCCACACCCACACCCAGTTAACTGAATGAAAGAATGACCTATTACACAGTACCATAATTCAAAGATACAACTAGGGCATAGTAAGCATTAGCCACCTCTGTGTACAGGAAAAGGTGACAAGGAATGAAATGACAGGGAGGGCCCTTAACTAGTCTAAAGACACTGCCCATCCTGAAAAGGCTCATCAGTCTGCCACAGCTGTTCCATTCTACTTGGACCTAAAATATGTTTTCATCGTTGTCCAAATTGAAGGGAACTAAGCTTTTCTTTATATTTTGTATGCCGATTTTATCTCCATGTCAACTTCTCTCTTAGAAATTTATGGAATTAATGAGGCTTAGTGAGGCATGCCTATAATCCCAGCACTTGGAGGTAAAGGCAAGAGAATCAGGAGTTCAAGGTCATTCTCAAGCACACAGCAAGTCTGGGGCCACCATGGGCTACCTGAGACAGTGTCTCAAAAAAACAAAAAAACAAAAAAAAACTCCCATGGATTCAATTGAAATCGTAGGGTTCCAATGAATAATTCTCAAGGCACTTGCCTTCAACACTGAACTAGTCAACTTACTTTTTCCACGTCTAGATCAGCATCCTGTTCCTTCCAAACACTGTAGAAGAAAAAAAAATATAAACATTAAAAAAGAATCAATGCTTTCTATATGTAAACCACCACAAATTGTCCTCATTCACATCATTACTGCAGCTGCCACAGACACCTGCCTGGAACTGCCACCAAAGGAAGACAGCATACGATTTTAATTTCTAGGGTCAGGAAGGATCAAGGGTGGACATCGTGAACGGACAGCCATGCAGTCCAGCATACGCATGCGACCTTTCTCGGGGTCTCTACAAGTCATGACGGTTGGGGCACATGGGGGTGACACCTGCCACCCAAGCACTCAGGATAGAGCCAGTGATCACCCTGGGTCAAGAGCAAGTCTGGCTACAGAGTGAGGCCCTAATTCGAAGGGAAAACAAAACAAATCTCTCTCCAGCCTCCAGCCCAAATTTGCCTCAATTTTCCTGTCTTTACAAAAATAAGGCTGTTTGTTCTGTTCTTTTCTTTCTTGAGACAAAAGTTTCACTCTGTTGTCCAAGCTGGCACGGAAATCAATAACCTCCTGCTCGGTTCACCATGCACTGGGGCTGCAGGCATGAGCCACAAACCTTCCCCAAGTCCACTCTTTGTGGTGGCCTGTTTGCCATAAGCTGGGGGTTCCCTCTGCAGGTCTGCTCACTCAGTCTCTACCCACTACCTGTGGCATACTAGTCCCTAGAGTACCTTAGAACCTTGTGCCAGCACCCATGGCAAGACTGGGGGCTGATTCTGATGATGCCCATACCCACTCCACATTATCCTGTAAAGTCTGAGGGATGAGACAGGAGATTTCCAGCTTGTGTGTATACTCTGACTGCAACCTGTCAGTATTATCATGCTTGGCTTGTAATTTGCCATTGTAGCTATCTGAATAAAAGTTCTGCTTTAGAAAAGTATCTTAAAAGAACAATAAAAATGGTTGAAGGACTTACGCAGACTGTGTGAAGTCTGAGTTGAGGAATCTGAAGGGGAAAGGAGCAGAAACTTTTTTTTTCTACCTTAGTTGTGACTCTTATGCCTTTGCAGTATGGTTCTTACCATCTGCCTTCCTGCTTCATGGTTTGAAACAACCCCATCATGAATTACTATTCCCATCAAAAGCATCCTCCCACATACACAAAACAGAATTTTTGAAAGATGTATAATTAACAGGAGCATCACTGTTTCGTTAATTGAAGATAACTCCAAATGAGAGAAAGAAAAAGGTGACGGGGATGGGGGGGCAGGGAAGAGAATTAGAAACTCATACTGTCCTCTGCAGAGGGGTAGTCAAATCATGAACTCACTGCAGGAAAGCAAGAGGCCTGCCATAGAGGCCCATCTCTCTGACTTCTGAGACGTCCTGCCCTGTCTGAACCCTGAAGATGGCCTCTCTGCTGGTACCCACTGGGGACCGACACTGCTGAGCTGGGCCACACTGAGATTCTCTCTGCTCAGGAAGTTTAACTTAGCTCCTGATAATCAGAGAAGGATAATCAGTGCCACAAGGAGGCCTGACTAAAGGCAATATTTACATGAAAATCTGACTTCCATTCCTGAACACTTCCACAGAGGTTAGGAGAGTTGTTCTGATTTAAAGGTCACAACAGAGAGTTTTCTATTTTCAAGGTGAATGATTCCTTCATCTAATGCAGAGCACTTCAGGAGTCCTCACCCTTTTCTAGCCTAGGAAGGAAATTTAATACTCCTCCCTTGTGCATACCGCAAAACTGCACAACACCGGATGCCCAAACCCTGACAGACTGTGAAGGAATGCGCCTTCACACACAACACTCTAGCAACAGGATAACGAAAGCCCATTTGGAGATGGAGCTGCTGGCTCACTGCTGCACAGCCTCATCCATCCATACATCCATACTTTTCCATCCAGTTTCTTTTTCAGGCTTACTAAACAGATGGAGTTAACTAACAAAGACAGTCTATGCGTCTACAGCCATAAACCCCAATGGGGATGCCACAGTTTTGACTTCAAAGCTTCCCAAGCAAGACAGCCTGGCATATTTTTAGGCATCAGCTCCCTTGTTTCAAAGAGAATATGGATGGGTATGATAAATGTAAGAGAAAAATGTGTGTGGCAGTCACATCTAAAATGAAGAATGGCATTTGCCTCTAAAGTCCCACATTGTTTTTCTTAAAAGCTATGTTTTGGAAGTTATGGTAAGTTGTAGCTATAAAAATGTTTAAATAAAACAGAAATATTTTAATTAAAAATGACCTGCTTTTCCAAAATCATTTAAAAAACTGATCACCTATCCTGACTTATCTGTATCCAAGTTGACTCTAGGAAATCCAACTTCTAGATTTCCAGGTTAAGGCAAGATAAATCTCTCCAGTTCCCTGTGTGTGCATGTACTTGCCTGTAAACAGAGATAACGTATATGTAGACAGAGTTATGCAGTGACAGAGTAACTAACCAATGAGACTGTACTTGTTCACATATTGTGGGCTTTGAGATAATAGGATATTCTCCATGCTTTTATTCTCTGCCGCAGTGGTCCTGATGTTTTGGATCACAGACCTGAGACCCCCATAGAAAATGCTGATAATAAACGCCCTAATATGTGGTCTATTACAGAAACGGAGAGCAATGGCCAAACCCTACCAAAGCAACAGTACACCCAACTGTTTAGATCATAGAACCCTCCAGCCTAGACATAAACACTCTAACAATTAAATCAAGATCTAGATGTGGTGGCATAAGCTTGTAACCCCAGCACTTAGGAGGGGAGGCAGGAGGATTGGGAGGTCAAGATCATCCTTGGCTTCATCGTGAACTGGAGGCCAGCCTGGGCTACATGAGACCCTGTCTTTAAAACCATAAATAAATAAATAAACAACTAAATACCCAGAGTTATCAACTTTGAAGTCTCCTGATACAATCATCTTCCACCCTTTGCTAGAACAGCAGCACAGACGGAGTAACTTGTGCACAAAGGAACACAGTCAATGGCAATGCCTTGGTAGTGCTCCAGTGCTGAGAGGTGCTGAGAAGCTGACAGCAGGCTAAGGGTGGAAGGGGGAGACTGAGGAAGAGACCAGGCTGTGAGAGAAGGTGTAGGCCAGCTGAGAAGTCATCAAGCATTAGGAGCACACGTCTGCACCATAGTGTTGTGTTCTCAATCTCCCCTGCCCCAGGAAGCCACACAGAAAGAGATGTGGCCCACAGGCTTCCTCTGGCCTCTTCATGCTCGGCATTGGGCTGAGCACGTCATTCCAGGCAGCTCACCCACCCTGGGGGTAGGTAGAGTTCTCCGCCTATCAGTTTCAATCATTGAGTTTTCCTTTATCCACGCTTCTGTGTAGAACTAACTTTCCCCTCTGCTGTGTTCTTACTACACATTATCATGGTTTTGCTGCTAGACTGGGAGCTCAGGGAAGCACTGAGCACTGTGGCCGCAGCACTCAGGCACTGGTGTGCCGTCTCTGATGATCGGTCGTGTCACCACTGATGAGAACAGAGGTGATGAGAGGCGGTGACAGAGGAACTAATGAACCTGTACAGGTCAACGCCCTCACTCCTTCTGTGTAAAGAGTGATGCGTGTGCACTGGACAGGGGTGAGGAGTGAGGTGTATACAGAGCATGCTCCCCCTGTGAACTCAACCACAAAATTAACTGGAAGACAACTTTAGCTCTTTAAATTTAGACCTCAGGCTTTAAATTTAAAATAAATGACAGATATCCTATTGGAAAGTTTTGCTTTATCTTTCACAAATCAATTTTGGTGATCATTTTCATTTAAAAAGGGTGATTAAACTCAATACTATGCTCTAAACTATATGAGTAAATTAAAAACATGAAAATAAATAATAAAAAGGTGATCAAGGAGCTAAGGAGATGGCTCGGCGGATAAGAGCACTATGTAAAAAAAAGAAGACCTGTTTTCAAATCCCAAGCACCCGTAACTGGCCAGGCACGGCCATCTGCCTGTAATCCCGGCGCTGAAGGGCAGAGACAGGGTGACCCCAGGGTAACAGAAACACTGCGCTTCGGGTTAAGTAAGAGATCCTGTCTCAAAAAAAAAGTGGAAAGTGATAGAGGAAGACCCCCAACATCCTCCTCTGGCCTCTTTGTGTCATGCATGCACACACGCACACACACACACTCGCCCGTGTGTGCACACACGAGACTGAGTCGCTGAAATTCAACCAAGTATTGTACATGATCACATCTTTTATGCAATGAAGGAGATTTAAAGGCCACGAGAAATTCAGGACTTGAAGCATTATTGTTAGGTTTTTGTTTTTAAAATGGGAGACAGAGAAGAAAATGAAGTGTGCTTTTCCCGTCATAGTGTCTTCTTTCCACTTTCAATCCTTTTCACTACTTGCAAGAGGTTTAAAATATTCATTGACCTGCCAAAGCCATCTCCACATTACTGGACACACAGTCACATCTGAATGGCTTCTTTCTGCTCTGGTGATCACAGCTCTATTCAGTCACAACTAAAGTGGGAACCTCAGAGCTGTACGTGGCGTGATGTCAGTGGCAACAGAGGATAAAATAGCCATTTGATAGCAACTTCCATATCAAGCCTGTCAACAGGGACAAGTGTTCCTTCGGTCATTCTTAACTTAGAATCCAAAGCACAAAAAAGACCAGGCAGGGCCAGACTCTGCTGTAATTCCACAGAAAACTGAGGCACAGACAAAACACACACAGAGGCTCCTCAATGTTCTCCAGGGCAGGATGGCTCTGGCTCCCTGCCGAGGGCCCAGGAACAGGCCCACTTTCACGGTGGGCTTCCCAAAGCCTGTGCAGCTGCAGATAGGCATGCAGTGTGTGCAATCATCTACGTTCATGGCCACCATGATTGTCTGTGTGCCCAACAGCTGGATCAGGCTCTAGAGACAAGGCTCAGACAAGACCGTTTGTTGCAAGGGTGCTGCAAATCCGTGCCCCATTTCTCTAAAATGGATGCTCCTCTAACCACTCATTCTGGCCACAGCCTACAATGGTGTAAGCTGTACCAAGATACACAGACCTAACAAGCTTAAGCCTGATGCCAACTTCTGCCTCTTCTCCTGGCTTCCTCTCCCCAGTCCAGGAACAGTGATAGGGTATTCTAAATGGTGACCTCAGGCAGTGACAAAGTTAGCGCACAATGATATGGCACACTGGCATCAAGGGTAAAGAGCCTAGCCAGTCATGGAGACAAAATGGCTGGGGAATACCTTGAGTCTCTTGTGCTTGGCATAAGACACAGGGTTCAGCCAATGCTGCGTATGCTCATTTACTCTTGATTTATAGAAGTAAATATATATTTACCTGATGCTACACACGCATACAGCCCACATATGCAAATGTGGAACCCATGTTATGCTGGAGCTTTTACTTTCCAGCCAGTTTTTCTGTGCACATGCAAATGTAACATCCATTGCTAACACCTTCATCCTGCACACCCCACTGGAGAGCACATGTGTTTTCTGACCAAGGGAACCAGTAGAAGTATGCCAAATAAGAACAATGTTCTCAAATACCATCAACTTCGGGGTGAAATTTCAACTAAGAAGGAGCAGAATGTAGTCTATACTATCTAATAATGCCTCTTATCACTGGCCTACAAGTACACTCTAAAATAGAAAAGGTTTGGTTCATAGCCAGATAGAAAGATGCTGGCTGGGAAAACACGTTCTATCCCTAGACTATCCCTAGTCCTATTATGTGCTTTATGATTGTGTGGGTACAGAAAGGGTCACATACTAAAACCACAGGGGCCAGGCAGGTAAAATATGCAAAGCAGATGAGATGAGGCTGGGAGGAACTAAAGAATTTGGCCCCTTACCAAGGGGTCAGTAGTTTACCCCAGGGTAAACTGCAGTCATTAGACATTTTTTAAAGTTTCAGTTTTATGTAAAACTGCCCTGCTTGAAAGTACGATTCTATGTTTTTATTATTTTATTTAATTATTAGTTTTTTGAGACAGGGTTTCTCTGTTGTAACTCTGGCTGTCCTGAAACTCAATCTGTAGACCAGGCTGGCCTCAAACTCATAGAGACCCGCCTGTCTCTGCTTCCTGAGTGCTGGGACTAAAGGCATGCACAACCACCACCTGGCTGATTCTATATTTTTTTAAACATATTTTCTATATCACAGGAATTACGCCTGAGTTTCTCTTTCTGTTGGACCAGAATCTGAGTGACACCTGCTCATCCATGGAGATTTATTAAGAGCATAAAGGAGGCTTGTGCTGTTATATACCAAAATAATCCGAATATACTCACAAGCACAATGCAGAACAACACAATCCCTTGTATTTGTTTAAAATCCGGGATCAACATACACAGGACTTGAGGTTTAGCAGAACTGTCTGAAAGTAGACATGTGCACAATGGCTTCTAAAATTAAAATCCTCAGAGGATCGGAGTGTGGCCAACTGGTGATTTGGGGTCACAGTGTAGAGTACCAGCCCAAATGGAAGGCTCTGCTAACAAATGCAGTGTAGGGGCAGGCAGTGTAGACAACCAGGTCAAGAGGAACTGCAAAAATCAGGAGCAGAGAAGTGGGCTAGAGGCCAGAGAAGAGGGGTGAAGGGAGCACGAAAACGTGTGTATGCTAAATCAAGGCCACATTAAAGCAGACACAAAAACCCAAATACTGACCAAAGAAACAGTGTCAGTAAAATACCAGGTTGTGCCGGGTGCAGTAAAAATTGTATTAGTGTATTAAGAAGTCAAGATCTAGTTACAGAGGTTTTCCTGAACACACACACGAAAAAGACAGATTTTTACTACAACACACACTGCCCTACATTTTACACTGTGCCAGTTCTGTATCTGTCCCTTTTAGCCTACTTCTATCACAGTCTCTCTTTGCTAAAATACATTAGTTACTATGGAAACGATGTCATAGTGTGTAAAACCATTTACTGTCCTTGGAAAGGCATTCATGATAAAACTGAAGAGTGGCATGCTTAGAAAAGAAAACAGTTGTTCAAGAGCACAGTCTCACAACTGTGACTTCAAAGTGTCCTCTACCTCCGTGTCCTATGTCCCCAGCAGCTTTCACATGCCACACACCCCCCCACAGCCTGGAGGAGCACCTTGCCAAGTTATATAGGCCACGTGTGCTTAAAACAAAGTCTCCCAGTTAATGTTGCTGCAAACAATCGGCTCCCTTGAGTTCACACTTCCTTCCAATTCCTTCCAAGAGGTGGAGAAGGGCTGGAACATGGCAGGGGCAGAAGAGATGAGTGGCCATAAGATGGGCCGAGGTACATTATGCTCTCTAACTGCATTCAGAGTTAGAACTAATGCTAAAAACCTAGAGATTTAGACCTCAATTTCCTTACAACCGTGGATAAGAAAAAAGGAAACTGCCTCCAATTTTTCCTTCTAATTTCAAGTCAAGTTTACTACATTAAAACAATGTATAGGGACCAAGCATGGTGGTGCACACTTGTAATCCCAGAACTTCAGGAGCAGAGGCAGGAGGATTTTGAGTTCTGGGCCAGCCTGGGATACATAGTGAGACCCTGGCTGAAAAAAATTTTTTTTTTTAGTTTTCAGTTTAGTTTTGCTGTATCTTCTGCTTCCCCCACACACATACCAAGAGAAGCTAGAAATCTCAGATGTTGTGTAAAATTGCTGTATTTAAAAGCGTGAGTCTACATTTTAAAAGTGTGCTGTGCATCATTGGGTTCTGTGCTTCCAGATATGTACAGACATACATGCACAAACAGCAAGACTCCCACATTAGTTACAACGGCAACAGGTATGTATCAGAGTGGGGCAGGGACAGCCAGCCTCCGTTCTGTGATAGGAAGGCACTGAGAGAGATGATGTGACCACGCAGACCGCTGAAAGCCCCCTCTGCTGTTGTGGAAGAGGGACTGGATGGGGAGGAAAAGGCAGAACAAGGCTGTGGGAACAAGACACAGTCGGCAACGGAAGGAGGCACGACGCAGGTGGGGAGATGGAACATCTGACTAGAGTGGCTATGAAGTGGGGGCTCGCCCCCGCCACCCAGGGTGAGCATCCACCCAAGCTGTTTCACTTCAGAAACTATGTGTTACGATGAGCGCCACTAACGTCCACCCGGCCTGGGCTCCTGCAATGTGATTATGCTCATACCTTTCTGATACGGGACTGCTCCCCAATGAGACAGATGGCACAGTGAAGGGAATTTTACTTCAACGGTGACAATCCGTCTCTAACCTGTCCTCTCCCATCATGGCCCAAGTAACGCCTTCCTTTCAATGACAACATGCAGGCTGTTCACCAAGGGCTCACAAAGTCTCTCGGTTAAGAGAGTTTCGGGTCAGCTAACTGTCCAATCCTGCCTAGCAGCGACTCAGGAATCCTACACAGCTGCTCCCGTCAGACAGAACTGTCGCTGTGCCACAGTCACGCTGAGGCTGGGAGGCACAGAATGCCAGCCAGAGGAGTTCAAAGCACACACGAAACATAAAGCTGGTGTACATTAAGTATCTGCAGGAAACAGACCTATTACGGAGCTTTTAAGAACTCGCCTCTCTCTTTGCAGCACCTCTCTCATTTATTGAATGGTTATGCTTTCTTCCAATATCTCTTCTGGACACAATAAGGCAAAAAAAAAAAAAAAAAAAAAAAGGAACGAAAATGCAGTTTTAATTTTTAAAATTAAGTACTGCATTCTGATTTTCTTTTTCATGCTAGGCAAACTCTACTGAGCTACACACCCAAACCCAAATCATTTTTTTCAAGAATGTTGAAAATAAATGTGAATTAGCACAAAATGCATGTTGATGTTTACTCTCGACCATGGGAGACACGGTGTAAGATCCCAGACTAAAATCACACATCACAAACCTGCTAAAGAAGCATCACACACTACACCAGGGCTACTGCACTAGACTGCTGGTTACGAGAGCTTCACACGTGGGCCTGCAGAAGATTCACTATCATAACACTGCAGGTAACATTGTGCTTTTAAAGGAAATGATCTGTTCTAAATTGGTTTTGCTTTTTTCAGGGCTGAGTTTTTATGTGTGTGCATGTGTGTGGAAGCTTTTTAATGTATTACCTTGATTAGAAGAAAAGCCTTCATCAACAGTTAAGGGATTCCAGGTTTATGCTAGTATTACCATGCACTTAAAAGTTCAATTTGAATAATGGGAGCTGCCATTTATTCCGTGGGATCAAAATAAGCCCTGTGGAAGTCTCATCTGCCACAGGTGAACGGTCTGTGGTTATGAACACTGCTGCAGTGGTAAGGAGCTCCACACAGGAGAGGAGGCGATGCAGTGGTGTCAAAAGTGTAAACTGTGATGTTAAAAACCAAGGTCTTACTTTTCAGATTATTATGGAGCAAAACGTCACTTACACTTTGGTTATGGCATACCTAATTCATAACTTTATTCAAGCCAGTGGCTAAATCCTACTAAATACAAGAGGGAATGAGGGTGTGGAAATTGAGAGACACATTACATACCCCATTTAGAAAACTGACTGACAATGTTTTTATTGAATGAAAGACACCTCACAGCAGCACACACCCTCTCTCTTGCCTACTGTCAGCTGGGTGTCACAAGCATAAGAAACCACAGTAACTCAGCCTGATGCAGCACAACGCTTGACTGACAAGCCCTCTCAAGTTGAGGTGTATTTCCTTCCAAACCAGTTGGAAATCTCTGAAGAAAGCAGTGAATGAAGCATCTACTTCAGCTCCTGCAGCTGAGAGCCAACCGTGGTTATTTGAGAATATGGCAAGTGAACAGCACATGTTGCCGCTTATCCCAGAGAAGGCAGGGGAGGAAGCTGAGCACAAGAGCCGAGGAGAGCTTGAAGAGCCTCCAAGATCCAGTTCGGAGAGTTTAGCATGTGGCAGGATTTTGATGGGGTCCCTGCTTTTAACTGGACACAGTTTGTGCTCTGCCCTAAAATAGAGAGAACTGGAGACGACTGTGAGCCTCTATCCTCTAAGACTAAGCATTCAGAAGGTCCGTAGAGTAACTTGACTTTGCTAAATTGTGAATTGTAAGTATTTGTTGGCGGTAACAATTCTAAAATAAGGAAGAAAGACCTATAAAAATATTTGAGCAAAAAAATGTTTACACATTTCATTATGGGGAAAAAATTGTCTGGGAAAGTAGAATTTGCCCTGAGCTTACCAGGGAATCTGCAGCTGCAGAGAGAGTCACTTTCTCAAGTAGAAATACTGTGGTGTACACACAGATGCTATTCACAGGTATCACAGTCCTTGAAAGGACTAATCATAAACATAATTCTGGAGGGATTGCAGTAACTTTATAAGAAAATTAAAAGCAAATCATTTGTTATTTAAAAAAAATACCAGTGACACTGAGTACTAAAAGCTGGCTTGAGTGAGTAGCAGAAAGTATCACCCTACCCTCTCATGAATGCACAAATACCCCGGGTAAGAAACTGTTTCTCCAACATGTATATACGTATGTTTTTAGGTTTTAGAATGTTATTTTAGTTAGATTTTAAATAGAACTATTTCACAAATCCATCTTTTATTTTTTGCTTGCTAACTAACACATCAGTATTTTTTTTTTCAGTTCTAGATTTGTATTTAGTGACTCTTTTCAATTAAATCATGGCACTTCATCTTTAATCCTCCTGGCTCTCACTGACAGACAAGAGAAAACATGAGATATACTTATGGTTTGAGATTGGCTCAAAGTGTTACAACAATTTTCTGACAGGAAAATCCATAAGTATCGTCCCAGCAGGCAGCTCCCACCACACCTCAATCAACATGTGCTTTTAAAACAGGCCTAGAGGTTTCCTTTAAAAAATTACTAGGTGTTTCAGGACACAGCAGGTTTTCAAACACATCTTCCTAAATGTAGCATCATCCTTGTATGAATGTCAGTGAGAAATGAGATGTAATTAAAAAGACTTTTTCTCCCTCTCATTTGAGTGTTCTGGAAAGTGCTTATGAATTATACTTGGAAATGAATCCCTGCATAACAGATACTTTATTTAGTACATGGGGACTGAATAAAAATGAAGGGTATCCCCCTTTGTGTTTAGGGACATCACTTTTAGTATTTCCCCCATTACTTTTAAAATACTGAACTAGAGGAACACACATAGTAAAACCTCTCCGCTAGCCTCCAACATCAAGGCAAGTCTGAGAAAGGCCTGAACTTCTAAATATGTTTCCTTGACTTGAGATTCCTCCTTCCACAGCACTGGGAAGAACCCTCGGTAGCTAAGCCCTTGGAAGCCAAATCTTTCCCTACACACTGTGGTTCCAAGCAGACAGCTCTATCATTAAGAGTAGAACTTCTCACTTCTTGCTCAGAGAAAGCTTGACACAGTATACTAAGCCATGACTTCCTCAAAGGAGTGTTCTTTAAGAGTGTATTCCCAGCCCTTCCCCAGAGTAAAAATATAGCTTGACTGCTCAGGCTTGAAGTACACACTCAACCGTGTATTTTTAAAGACGCTACTTTATATCTTAATGGCTGAATTCAACTTAATTATTAACATTGCTTTTCTGCTTATGACAGAAAAAATACAATCTTGCTGTAGTCTCTTAGGACTTAATACTTTGGTTGCTTTAGGCAATTAGTCGAATTAAACTCACCTCTAAATGCCTCTCAAAGCCACTTCCTCCCCCGCCCCTAGAAAGATTACAGACCATAGCAATGGTCTATGCCTTTGCAGGCCCCTATGGGATATCTCCTCCTTCTGTCTTTGGGTGTGGGCCTGGGTCTGTTGACATACTGCTCAACAACTCATTAGGATTTGGCAATATCTGTAGCCACAATCTCAGCCAGTCTCCAGGGGCGAATACTTGAATTGAATGCTTCCTTCTCTGCAGCCTCTACTTCGACCCCAGAATGCCCAGCATCTACACACCCACTCAGAGAATAAGTTAGACTCTCAAGATTTCTCCCTATGCCACGTGCAAGCTCTGGAGAATCAAAAGGGAACACCAGCTCCAGGCTTGGTTCTGCCTAAATGCGCCCACAGCAGGGCACACTGCAAAGTAGTTTCTTTAAAAAGTTCCACACAGGTAACAAGGCACATATGTCCTTTGGCTGCAGGAGTTGCTCCTTTCATCTGGACCTACAAACATCTAAATGATCCCTCAGAAGAATCCCCGAAGAAGGGGCATTGGGTCTCAGTGACCATCTATTCCTAAGTCTAGACATTTCCAACTTTCTGTAAGCTCCTCTCACCAACCCAGGCAAAGATTTATCCTTTCCATTCGGAGGGGACTATCCTACAACCTCCCTTCATGAACTTCATATATACATGCCTGGCCTTCTGAGGTTTGGTTCCTTGGGATCCATAATTATTTTCCTTCTAACAAAGCTTGCCTCTTAAATGAAGGCTTGGATTAACTCTGATTTCTAAAACATGCTTGAAAGGCCTGCTTGAACATCAAAAGCTGAACAATGTATTCCTTATCCTCCTCTTAAAGTAAAAGAATCCTTAGGGCGGCAAGAATCAGGAGTCAAAAGGAAACTGAGTATCAGTCAAAAATATCATTCCCATGAGCCAGCTGCTCATGATGCACCATCTCCAAGATCCAGAACACTCACTAAGGATAAAAGCAACACATGCACTCATCCTTCTTTCAAAATATTTATAAATGTTTGAATCAAGGGCAGCAGGGACCAGTGGTTTCCCATTCTCAAATTCTTTACATCTAGCGTCCTTACGCGCTACAGGTTTTCTACTGCTGTGTAGAAATCCGTCTAACAAGGAGCCACCCTTGCGTTAGCATCTATCTGGAACCTTTCACCTCTGAGTTCCCTTATTTGAGGGCCTTTTCACCTGTGTCTCTCTTCCAACATACCTACTGGGTTAACTCCTCAGAGATCAGACCCTTCCTTGTCACTCCTAATTCAAGCCTACAACCCATCCAGCTGATCTCCACTCTTAGTTGATTCAGTAGATGCTTTCTGTAGTTTCTTAGAACATCCTGCTCACTTGACTAGTCAAACCAATACTTAACTCTAGGTCAGCACAAAGCCAGCTTTTCCATTACAAAAAAAGTATTATCATGCATAATCATAAAACTTCATTAAGGGGAACTATTAAAAACCTCCAAGTTCCTGTGGGGTGCCAGCCCACAGATAATATGATTCTGAGTGCTTGTGTGAACCTTTTCTAGACTCTCCAAGTCCTCTTCTGCCCATCACTCCACCTCTTCCTGTCTCACCAACAAATCCCTCGTGAGTAGAGGAGAAAGGGCAATAAGAGCCCAGTGGGTGCTTTGGAAGAACAGACACTCTTCCTTCTCAAGTGCGAGGAAGAATTGTTGCAGGGACAAGGCCAAAGAAAAGAGAACTCTGTCACAGTTGGAGAGATGAGGAAAAGGGAGGACAGACAGGCTTGCCTTAGATGTAGCCGGCTGGAACTCAATCCGTCTGGCTGGAAGCACAGCAGGTAGCCAGTGGGATAGCAACCTTACTATCAAGTCTCTCTGGACCATACTTGGAATAAATGAGCTACACTCTATCCATTTCCAGGAACTGCCAGTACATACAAAGCAGCTGGTTGCATCCTTCTACCACATTGGTAGATTCTTCCCAGACACCCCTCACTGGCTTCCATAGGGAACTCAGCCCCTAAGGGAACCACCTTCAACTCTAGTCATCCAAAACCAAGAATATGTTCAATAATGACAAACTAGTGAAAATTCCTCAGTTTACTGTACTTACAAAGAAAAGGGTGAGACATGGCCCATTTTCTATGCTTCTAACCCTACTTCCAGGCAGGGGAAAAAAGAGGATCACAGCATTTCACCCAAGAAGATGGAACACAGGTAGAATCCAAATTATTACCTGAAAACAAAATACGGATTCTAAACTATGACTGAGGACCCATAAGCACAAAGGATCATCTGAGGTACTACCTACACGAGGAATTTTAAGATACATCTCCATCTAGAAGTATTACTAAAAACACGCAAGAACACCGTAACTAGCAAGCACATAGTAAGTGCACAGCTTGCTGTAGTTTTATACAACCTTTCAGACTTGTGCTACTAGAAAATAGGAAGCATCAACAATGACAGGCACAAAAGTGGCCAAACATGAACGAACTGGGTGAATAAATCAAGTGGTGACATCAGATGCCAGCAAAGGGTAAAGTCCATCTTTTCAGAGCAGCATGTAACCTCCTGCATTTAAGGTGGGGCCAGGAAATTTTAAATCCTAGACTGTGCAAGATTAAAGTAAGGAAAACACCCCACCCCCACTTCCCCAGGATCGCAGTAGCATTTCAAACAACAGTGAACACCAGGCACATTCCCTTGAGCTTCTGCTGTCCTGCAGCCAGAAAAAAATATTCTTTCCACCCAGGCTCCTGAAACCGACATTCAGGTAAGGGCGAGGTAGAGGACGCCAGTAGTGAGGAACCCCAGTGCAGCTCACAGGTGATTCACAAGACTCTTAAGGAATGTCTGACAAACACCACTCATTGTGCAGCTGGGTCTTTTCTTATAGAAACGATTAGACTGGTCCCTCCTGTAACCGTGGAAAACATTTTATAAAGCTCATCTCCTACCAGTCCTTTGAAAGACATACAAAGGAAGGCTGAAGCTGAGCTGCAGTTTCAAATCCTTATTTTGAGGGACTTTAAATGTGGTATAGAAACCTCCTCCCCTGCCAAAGAAATTCTTCAGATGATGCCACAGCCAAAGCTGCCTTCTGTAGAGCTGAGGCAACCCAGCCAAAGGGGAAGTCCAGAAATGGGCAGGTAAGTGGGTAGATGGGCCCTGCTTTCTCTGCTTCAGGGTCTGTAGGGCACAACACTTGTTGCCCAGTCAGCTCCTCCTCTGTCACCATTCACTACAGTATGCTTCCAGGTCCTCCTGATAGGGAACCATTCTGTATATTCTCCCTGGCCTGTCCTGTCACTCTGCAGTGTGGTAGCCTCTCCCCTACGTCTTATCTCCCCCTTGCCCTTTGAAAACTATGTTGGTGAAAACCTAATGGCAGAGGGGGAGATCTAACCACTTTTCTGACCACCTTAATTTTTCAGCAAAGTTAAAGTGTCTGAACAAAGTTCTTTAAACACATGTCATCCAGACAAGATAGATCCTACATAGTCTAGGACAGTTGCTAAACCTACACCACAGTCAGTAGGGAATGCATCTTCTGCCACCAGAACACACAGAAGCTTGACACTCTGGAAGATGCCAGCCTAACACCATGATATCCAGGAAACCAGCTGCACCCCAGACTTTGCCCCAGTGGCCATCTAAAGAAGCCTCTATTGACCTTCTACTTGTGAATGACACTGCTGCAAGCTGTAAGGAGACAGACCAAAAGATGGAAGAGCAAACAGTATGCTGGCACAGTAAGGACTAAAATCTCTTGAGACAGGACTCCCACATAAGGACTTTAGGAAACGCGAGAGCTGGTCTTAGCTAAATTAGCAGCTGGAGTATTAAGTCAGAAAACTCTTTGCACCTTGGATTTCTCATATCTGGTTTTAACTAATAACACAAAGCAGCAAGTAGGAAGCTACTGATCAATATAAATGCTTCATGTGAGAGAATGAAAAGACAGGGATTCTAGCTGCCTTGACAAACGGGCAGAATTCTAATGGAAAGGGAAGACTAGGGATCCAGGAAAGGGGAATAAAAGCAAGAACACATGATCCATGTTACAGATATAGTCCATGGACAGACATCTTGGCTAAGAAATGAGGTGAGTCAGGTACAACTGAGGAATGACATGGAGACTGAGAAGTCTTCGAAGGCCATGCTCAGCCTCTCCTCCTACCCAGTGCATTCTCATTAGCAACACAGGAGGAACCAACATCAACATCAGCTCCTGCTGACAAGGATCAGGGCCTCCCCCACTCAATCTAGAAGCAGAGAGTGAAGCAAATGTTCTTCTCAAGCCAGAGAGTCAGAAGGACACATATCCTGAGAATGGAGACCAGACCGCAGTGTACAATGAACAGGCACAGAGCAACGCTATCAGGGACAAGACAACGATAAACAATAAGAATGGCAAAATAAAGAGTTTGCTGATAAGCCAGCTCCAAAGTCCTGTGTATCTGAAAACAGTAAGATGCTGTGTTTGCATTTCTAGGTTAGAAAATAAACTAGATCAAAGTGACACCCTCCAAACTGAGAGAATAATCAGAGGAACTGTTAATAGAAATCGGCACTTTTAAAACATTCTTATATTATTCACATGCTGACATTAAAATAAAATTGAAACAAAAATCAAATTTTACAAGTGCCAATATTTGAAATTGTTATGAATTTCGAACAGACACACAGCACTGGTGTGGAAATGAAGGAACTTACTGGTGCCCACTGCCTTTCAGAGGAGCTGAATCTGAACAGGTTGTCACAGACAGACAGACCCAATCACTTTTTCTGGGATTGAAAGAATTGGGAAAAGTTCCCTGGGCTTTGTTGTGGGAAAGGAGAGCTAGCTCATTTTAAATTTTCCATTAAAGCCCTACTTTTCAATATAAAGCAGATGGACTCCTTACACAACTTCTAAAGAGCCTACTATTTTGGGGTACCTCAAAGCTGGAAGCTCTGAAGAAAATAAAAGAGTCTGAATTCACCAGATAAAACATCCCACTAGCACATTCAAAAGGAGCAAGGACTTAGAAATCTTTAAAATGCAAGTTAAGAAGTCTTCTTGTGATAGAGGGCAAGGCTCCCCCAACTCTGGCTGGCTGAACATTTCTAACAATTCCTACCAGCTCCCACCACTAGAGCTGGGACTCTAGCTTCCTTCACTCCCTCCCTCCTTCTGGAAGCTCCTCCTCCTATATTCCCATTACTTCTTCTCCCCAGCTACAGAGATTTCGGTGCTCCACCCTGGCTGTCCTACTGTAATCAGAACGAGGCCTGGGAACATGCACCCCAGCAGAGCCCCAGGAACTCTGCAATCACTGACACACTGTTACTTTCTTAGGAGGTAAAGCCTGGCTCTATTGCCTGTTTGCTGTTCTACAAGGGTGGGTGAGGAATAAAAGGGCCGAGGCTTGCAGTACACTAGCACTGCATTAGTGGTACTGGCATGGGAGCTGTTGGCTACAGACTCTCCCTCACAGACCACAATCTCTTTTGAGAGCTAGAACAAAGGGAACGTAAAGAACATAGAGACACTGAGCCAGACCACCTGGGTTCAGATCCCCAGCTCTGCCATGTACTAGCCCTGACAAAAATCATGTAACCTAGGTTACATGCTTCAGTTTTCTTGTTAAGTGGGGCTAATAATGTCATGGAATAGTGACGTGTGCTACCCTGGCAAATCACCACATATAACCCTGACTTGCCAAGTGCTTACATGTCACTGTAAAAGTCCAGTACTCCTGTCCCCCACCCATCTGTCTCTCTCTGCTGAATGAGTCAGGCTGTCATGAGGGTGGCAGGAGGTGGTAAGCAAGTACTGTGGGAGCTGAGGTAGAAGTGAAGGGGCTTCTCAGGAAGTGAGTCCTCAGTGGCTACGTCAGAAGTGAGGTTTTCACAATGGGGTAAAGGGTGCTTGTGTGTCCCCTAGCACATGACACAGTAACTGCAAAGCAAAGGCCAGGAGGCAGGGAAAGAGGCCTTACAGCCTTCAGAAGCACCCAGGCCTCACTAGCTATTAGCTGTGTGATACACACAACTGACCTCACAGCTCTGAGCCTCCGCCTCCTCATGTGACTAATGGGGATAATAATATTATGCCTGTCACATGGAGTTGTTATGATTTTAAAATTACTGTATGTAGAGTGGCAAACACAGCCCTCCAGGGTTCAATTAAAGGCGGGTGTTATCTGTCCAGCATATTCAGACAAGAACAAGTAGCTGTGGTAAGCTGTGTACATTTTTTATTGCCAACAGGAGTACAGGGCCAAAACACGTAATCTCCAGGAAAAGCTTTCTAAATAGGAATAAGCAATAGGCTAAGACTTTCTGACATTGTAATTTTTTCTCCCAAAAGCTTACAGGAAATAGGTGCTCAATATCCACTTTCCCAAGATATCACAGTGCTGAGACTGTGGGCATACTAAGGCAGAATGTGATCTGTGCTTCCTAAATGCACCCATGAAGACCAAGGCGGCCTCCCATCCTGAGGGTGGAACAGAGCAGGCCTTGTGGAGACAGGCGGAGACCAACAAGCGCTCTCATCCGAATGTCACAACTCTGAGTCTAGCAAACACTGTTAAAGTTTCATGAGTCAGTAAGCATTATCTTTTCTTCCCACGTTTTTATTGGGCCATGAATCCAGTTCAATTTATATCCTTCTAGGATTACTGCATCCTAATCAAGTCCAGAGTGTCACTTATCCAGAAGCTGTCTATACCACGTGTCATCCAAGCCAATCTAGATAATGTTGTTCAGGCTACTTATGTTGTTTTAGGAGCTAAAAATTACATTTGCTTGACTAGAAACTCTCAAAGATGATCATAGTTCTCTAACTAACTCAACTCTTTTTCTTCTTCAGAAATCAAATGCTCAGTTCTTCTTACTTTGTAGTTTCTTTTTCCTTTGTAAAATCAGGATATATTCTAAAATCAAACTCAAGGGGCTGAAGTGTAAATAGGTTACAATTCTGGCTGTCTGACAAAAACAAAGAAATCCTTTGCAGGGTTGACTTCAGAATGCCTTTATGTTTCTGTTCTCAGCAATAAAGAAGATTCTAGAGTTCTTAAAAAGACTCACTACAAATTCTATTTCAACACACCACATAAACAAATTTCCTACATTTCCTAACATTTCCTGATCTGAGACTGAGTGTCTTCCATTAAATCTCTTTCTAAACACTCAAAACTTCCTCATATATCCACAATACATTTTTAAATACACACACACACCACACACACACACACACACACACACACACACACAGTATTGGTCAAGATCACAGGCATACTAAGGCATAATGTGATCACTGCTTTCTAAATACGTGTGTGTGTGAGTGTGTTAACAACAGCAGACACAGGTATGTGGGATGTGATTCTGAGTGCTTTACATCTGTCGATTCACTCAGTCTCCACTTATCAATAAAGAAATGAGAGCAGAGCAAAAGCTCAGTGGTTAAGAATGTACAATGCTCTTGGAGAGAACCTTAGTTCAGTTCTCTGAACTTCATCAGGCAGCTCACAACTGTCTGTCTCTCCAGCTCTAGGGGATCTGGAATCTCTGGCCTCCTCAGACACCTGTTCTCACATGAATTTATCCTCACCCACCCCATCTTTAAAAAAAAAAAAAGATAAAGAAATGGAAGCAAAGAAGGATCAGGTCACATATCTGGATTGCCAAAACCAGACCCCATCTCAGCTCCATGTTCCTAACCCCACCTCTCACCTGACCTAAAAGGCTCAAAAACTGGTGACTTTAGCACTTTGCATAGGTTACCAATTCTCACTGGATTTCATTTTGCCTCAAGTGAAATCAACTGTTGATTTCAAGTGTTGAAATTATATGATCTTTAAGATTCTGGGTTCCATGGCCTACAACCTTGAAAAATCTCTGTAAGAGGATTCCTTGTGGCTACATGTCCAACTTCTGCCCTTGTCTGTGGTGAGGCGGATGCTGAGACTTCTGCCTCTCTGGTCAAGTTCTAAAAGTCCCCATGCTAAATCCAATGTCACTTTTCACCCTGTATCTTGTCAACTCTCTGGCCCCAGTTACCACGAACCCCTCTAGTCTGTGTCCTATCTGTCCTGAGATCCCCATTGGGATCTCTTCCACTGAGGGCCTGCACTCTTATTTGTTACTGGGCTCTGTTACTTGGCCATATCTATTTTTTCTATTGGCATATTCTCTCCAAGGGACATATACAGGCTTCAAGTATTTTGCAATTTGCCACTTGCAAATTTACATTTGAATCTTAGTCTTCTCCCTAGTTCCAGACCCATCCATCCAGTCACCTGCACAGATATCCAAAGTAGCCACAATGAAGTGAGCCTTCTGCTGTCTTGCTGGTCCCTATGCCTCTCAACCTCATTCCACACTAATTTCTCTATCATTCTTTCCCACTCTATCTCTACTAAATCCTTTCCATTCAGACCATTGGTTGTCTCAGATTCTGCAAACAGTTCTCTCAGAATGGCTTGTCTAGCTCAGGACAAAGCCTGACACTACGACTAATTTATGTTCATAAAATACGAATGAAGCCCATGCTACAGCTCTACTTGTAAATCCTCTATGATAGGCAGGATGAGTACCCGAAAAAACAATCTCTTCGATTTCCCCTCCAGCTTTGCCTATCCCTCTGTCCATCTCTTCAATGCCCCACCTAGTCTTGAACTAGCTGCAGCATCCCAGATATCTGTGTATTCACCTTTTGGAGTTTTGGGTTTTTTTTCCTGGTTCAGTGGACTTCCCACAAAACTCTGGTAACCAACTCTTACTCCCATACATCTTTTCCTTCATCTAGTGGTGTAGGGCGTGTATAGTGTAGCCACCCTAATTGAGCCTAATCCTGACTCTTCCCTTAGAATTAGGGTTTCAGGTTAGTTACTCAAGAAGTATTAAAATTTGTGATTTTCCTTCTATAAAATGGTGATTAACAAAGATGTTGGTTCAAATAATTATTGCTCAGATTAGAGCTTACGTAGAACATGACACACAGTGACTACTCAATAAATGTTAACTACTGTTTATTATTGTCATCAACTATTCTAGTAGACTGTGGGCCTCCGAGGAGCTAGGACTCTGGGAGTATCCACTGCCATAACCCTATCTCCTCTTTACCTTGCAGGAAACAACAAAGTGGGCTAATGTTTGTAGAACAGACAAATATAAGAAAATGGTCATTGCAAAGTAAAAGTACATTATCAGCTGTGGTGACTGCTATGGACAGAACTCCTGCAACAACGCTGAGGCCCGGGGAAACTGGGAACCATCTGGAATGCTAGCAGTTCCCCTACTCCAGGTCCAGAAGCACAGTTAGCTTCTGCAACGTGCTGAATGCAAAGACACAGCCAGGGCAGCTGGTGGTGGAGTTTCGCTTGACCGACATGCTAACAGAAAGGAGGAAAAGTTCAATTCACAACTGAAACAGTAATTATCACGAAAGAAAGCTGCATCCGTGAATAGATAGGAACGTGAATTCAGTCTGTAGTAACCTAAACAAATAGATACATGACTCTGACTCCCTCACCCACACTGTCCAGTCCCATGACGCCCTCCTCCTTACTGGTATTGCCATGTCGATTTCTTAATTTTCTTAATTTCTTAAGGAAACGAGGAAAAATGGTGCTGTGATTTGTAAGGATCCTCCCTAGCCTCTTTGGAGTCTACGAACTGCTCAATAAAAACTAGACCAAGATAGTGCTTCTGGGGTAAAAGAACGCATCAAACGATGGTATGGCAAGGGACTGTGATTAGCGGCCTCTTGCGAAGACAAAAATTCAAGTTTTTTAAAGCATGCTGAAGATGAAAATAACTGAATCCATAAAATCAGAGAATCAAAAACAACGATGGGTGTTGGCTCTCTTCTACCATTTAACTTAATTCTCGTCATTGTTCAAGCTTTTTACAGAGAGTGGAAGTGCATCATTAAGTGTGAAGCAAAGCTTTTACAAAACATACACTTCTTACCCCTTTCTCTGGGCACAAGGCTAGCCTAGACTTCTCAGATCCTCCTACAGCTAAACATGGATATACAGCCAGCCCTCTCCTGAAGACTGAGTAGAGTGATGTGTGCTATGTCCAAACCAAAGCCTCCCTAGTCTGTCACCGGAAACAGGTGACAATGGAAAGCTATGGCCCAATGGTAGAGTGGGACCTAGAATCACTGTACAGAAGAAAGCCACTTACAGAAAAGAAGCACCCATTTGAGACTATGGCATGAGCAAGAATAAATTTCTACTGTGTTGTACTATTATATATGTACCATATGTATATGATGAAGTTGGAAGACAAATCTGAAGATATAGTGGCTTGTTTGGAGCAGAGGAGTTAGAGACTGCTTCAGAGAAGAGGTGATATTTGTGCTAGGCCTGGAGGGTAAAGACTTCAAGCAAATCAGATGGGGTTAGAGACTCCATACTCCTTGTTCATGTTCAATCTCATCATTAGTAAGTCCCTCTAACGTAGTCAGCACAGTGCAAGTTTATTGTATATTGACTTTCCTTTCTGGGTCTGGTATTCCAACAAAACAACCTTTGTTTTCAGAGAATATTCAGAATTAACCCTTCTGCCTTTTTTTTTTTAATGTAAAAAAGTTCCATGAGGAATGTCAAATTTTAAAGAATCACAACTCGTTTCAGATAAAATGGCTAAAGAATAAACTTGAGACAGTTTTGTTACTTTCAACAGCTGAGGGGCCACAATCCAGGAATCAGCAGATCCAACCTAAGTTTTGACATACACGCCTCAGATTTACATTAACATTTCTACCTTAAAAGAAACATCATAGGTTTTGAATTCAGACAGCTACACAACCTGTTCATAGCTAACTACCCACAACGCTTGAGAGTTGAAACCACTTCCTCCGAAGTCTGAGAGCCTCTTCATCTTATGAATGCATGGTACTCGTGAGGCAGAGACAGGGAGATGGAGCACAAAGGATGGAAAGTCTTGTCATTGCTTTGGTGATAAGAGGAAGGATGTGGGCATCCAAAGTCTACCTTGAAACAGACAAGTGACATCTCCAATAGTCTTCCAAATGCCAGTCCAGTGCTTTTTTTTTTTTTTTTTTTAACCACAGTCTCAGTTACTTAAATAAAGGGGCAAAGCAACACTGCTGGGCAGACCAGAGCATATTTCAAAACACTTTACCCAGCAAAGCAGTCTTAGACTTTAGGGAATCCGGTCAGACTGCCTCACTCTAGTTAAAACAATTTGATTCTGACTAAGAAACAAAATTCTTCCGATTCTCTATCAATTTATCCTGTCACAGGTATCAGAACCTATCCCCAAAAAGAAAATAAGGGGGAAATGAGGGGAGAGAGAAGGTTTCCTTGAAAGTAACAGCAACTTCTAAAACAGCTGAAATAATTTTCCCCCCTTAAACCGAAGAAACTACAGTTGCCACTCAACGTTACCAGTCTGTGAATACAGCAAAATGCCTGCACCTGCCGCCAGGGATCTGGGCGCTTTCATTTTTTTGGTAAATGTAGCAGAAAGGACTGAGAGATCAACTGCTTCATCAGAAAGAAAGGGAAGCCCCAGGATGAGAAACAAGAAGCGTGGTGCCCTGGGTACTTATGTGTCTCTTCTCTATGAACTGAAAGGGTTCTTTGTGTCACACACATACATACACACACACACACACACACACACACACACACACACACACACTGATTTATTGGAGGAAGGGGGGGCAAGATGGGTGATTTTATTATCCCTCCTCCCAGTAAGTCCCAGCAAATGCCTCCTGGGCCCAAGCTTGGTGGCCTCTTTCTAGCCCAGTCCCTTCTGCCTGTGGCCGCAGAGATAAGAGAGCCTGGAGGAGTCCAAACAAAACCGTCGTCCACCGACCTAGGGAAGTAGGGAGGAAATCCAGCGAGTGGAGGAGGAGAAACGAGCTTGAGAGAGCAGACCGGGTGGGGGACAGAGGAAGAGGAGGCAAGGCCAGGCACAGGGGAAAGGGGAAGGGTGGGTGGTGGGTGGTGGCACAGGAAGGGTGAAGGGGAGGGTGGGGGAAGTGCAAGGGAGGTTCCAGAAATAGGCTGGAGGATGCGCTGGGGAAGGCGAGGGCCGCCGAGGGAGGAGGCCGAGAGGTGGAGGAGCGGGGCAGGGGTTGGGTGGGGAGGAAAGCAGCACGGGGCATCAATTATTAAGTGATTACATCATCCCTGATATTAAAACAACACACACAGCCCGGGTCCCCGCGGGGGGCCGCGAAAGGAGGGCAGGGGCGGAGCTGGGCCAACCTCGCCCCCAAGCCAATTCCTATTTTTCACCCGGCGCCTGCCGGCTGCTGAGGAAATGTACCCCGGTGCCCTCACAGCCTCCGGGCGACACCCCGCATCACTGTCCCGCGTCGCCTGGAGCCCGGAGCGCGGCGCCCCGGAGGCTGCGCGGCAGGACCGCAGCGGGGGCAGCCCGTGCGGGGGCGCAGGGCCGGGCGTCTCCGCAGCATCCCGCGGCTCCGCGCATCCACGGCCGCTTACCTGCGCGGCGCTCGGCTCCGGAGCACATTCACATGGTCCTCTCTCCCCGCCCTCCTCCGGCGCGGCCCAGGCGGCTCCGGCGGCTCCGCGGCGAGGCCCGGGAGCCCGTGGGCCTCGCGAAGCGCCGAGGGGGCGGCGCCGGTGTCCCCGGCCCGTCGGCCCGGTCCCTCCCTGGCGCGGGCGGCGGCTTTGTGTGCGCCCGGGGAGTCCTCGGCGTGCTCCGGCTCGAGGCGGCCTCGCTGCGCTCCTGACCGACGGGCGGGTCTCGGAGGCCGGCGCACGGCGACCCCTCCTCCTCTCCTCGGAGCCCCCTCCCCGCCGGCTGCGCTCCTGACAGATGGCGCAACTGCACCGACGCGCCGCCGCCGCCGCGGCTTCTCGCAGCTACTCTCGCTGATGCTCGGGCTGCTCCGGATCCCGAGGCGTGCGAGAGGGGGCGGGGCACGCCCTGAGAGTGTCAGGTCGCTCTGCCCAATCAGAGAGCGCGCTCGGAGCTGAGGGAAGCAGCCATTGGAGTGCGCGGTGGGGGCGGGACGGCCATGGGTGGGGCCGCCTAGTGGGTTGAGCGTTACTGTGGTGGCGGGCATCCTGACGTGCGGGCCGGGCAGGGCGTGCGAGAAGATGCGAGGAGGAGGAGGAGGAGGAGGAGGAGGAGGAGGAGGAGGAGGAGGAGGAAGAGGAGGTGTGTGTGTGTATCTGAGGCTTGAGTGGAGTTGGGAGTTGGTGGGGTGGACAGAAGGGAGCGGAGGGTATGAGCTGCTTTCCACTTTGCTGGTGGAGATTGGCACCTGTCACTCCATCCTGACAACCATGGGAACCTATTTCTCTAGAGAAATAGCCTCGCCTTTGAGAGTAGGAGGATAAAATGGAAAGGTGTTAAGAATGGCGATGGCAAATTAGAGAAGTGAGGAGCAAAGTAGAGAAGTACCATTGAAACTGGGAAAACTAGAAACCGCACCCCCCAAACACTCTACAAATAACAAGAAAAAAATCGTATTTTATTAGACTCACTTTCTTGGGCACCTTATATGTTTCTTTTCCAGAAAAAGTCAGGGGGAATTATTGCTGAAATGCAAAGAACCTGAAACAAAGAAGCCCCAAACCACGCAGTAGATATTCTTTGCACTTTCTCCAGATATTTAGTAGTAGCCATTGCTTGTGTGGCTTCTTGGAGCGTTTAGACCTCTCTTGGTTTTCTTGTTTTCACTTGTTGCTGAGCTGAGCTTTTGCTCAGATTTTCCTTGATGAAATAATAGCCGGGTTGGTATGCAGTCGGGAAAGCATCGGTCTTTATTTCCGATCCAGCTTTTCTATGGCAGGATGTAACTTCATAAAAAGAAACACTTCGCCTTCCTGATTTTCTTTATAGGTAATTCCTGTTTACTGAAAGCTCTGTTTTAAGACATGTTCAGAATCATTTTCCTTAATGAATTTGTCTAGAAACTCACCCCTCCCCCACAGCAAATCTAATCTTCTAAGAAGTGAGTTTAAGCGAAGCAGCCTTGACTTCAGAACTCAAGGTCTATGTTATCTTTCCTGCTCACTACATTTTTGCCCCTGTGGTTTAAAAATACCAGTCACTCTTGCTGACTTTTTTCTCTTCTGAAAAAGTTGCTACTATTTAGTAAATGATCCTCACATGGTGATGAGGAAACTGAGGACAAGAGAAGGTGACACTAGGGAATTTCATGTCCAACCTCTTCCCCGAAATCTGGAGCAGATGGGTTAAGTTGCCTCATTGTTTATAGTTTCTTCAAGAGGAGTCACTTTTTTGGCGTCTGCAGCTTAATAGCTTCACCATGTAATTAGTGGACAAACGAAAGGCAAAATGGCTAAATGACAAATTAACCAACTTGAAGCAAGACTCCATTCTGTGTTTTTTAATTCTTGTCTTACTTTGCTTTGCTCTTTTTTTTTGGGGGGGGTGGTTAGAGACAACGTTTCTCTGTTGTAACTCTGGCTGTCCTGGAACTCACACTCACAGAGATCTGCCTGCTTCTGCCTCCCTAGTGCTGGAATTGAAGGCATGCGCCAACACTACCCAGCACTACTTACCATGCTTTTAAAAAATCTCTTCCTGAGCATAGTTTTAATGGAATTGACTCTCCACAGGAGGATTTGCTGATGTTGTGAACAAGTGAATAAGCCCTGTAAAGATGACATAAAGATCCACAATGCTATCCTTGGTCTGCCCAAGGCAAGGCATACCTCCCTCTATAACCTGCAATTTTGTTTTATTTTCTTACAGGTCGTATCTATTACACAAATTAGAATGGAGACATTGTTCTAGAATTCCTCTTAGACTTCATTGTTACTTTGCTGGTTTTTGTTTGTTCCATTTCTTTCACCTTGAGCTTTCCCGTTTCTAGCCTGCTGTTCTTTTTTGTTTTGTCTAATCTGGTTTTGCTTTCAATGTATATTCAGTGTTATTAGCTGAAGCATTTCTCATCTGATTAGATTTTAGTTTTCTTACCAATCAACAAGAAAATAAAAATGGTTACTCCATCTGAAAAACTATGTGCACCGAAGGGCTAGGGAGATAGTTCCGTGGGCAAAGAGCTTGCTGCTACAAGCATGAGAACCTGAATTTGGATCCCAAACACACCCACTGAAAAAGCTGGGACATCCAGATGATGGTGGTGCACACCTTTAATCCCAGCACTTTAATCCCAGGCAGAGGCAGATGGATTGCTGTAAATTCTAGGCCAGACTGATCTACCGAGTGAGTTCCAGGACAGCCAGTGTTACAACAGAGAAAGCTTGTCTCAAAAAACAAAAACAAAAAATAAAACAGCAACAACAACAAAAACCTGGGACTGTAGCAAGTGTCTGTAAACTCTAGGTTCAGCAAGAGATACTGTCTAAAAATATAAGTTAGAGAAACAATTCAGAAAGGCCTGACATTGACCTGTGGCTCCCACAGGCAGTGCACACATGTGCAAGTGTGCCACAAGCATATGTGGACACCTATGAACATGTATACATACATACCCCGAACAAAGACAGGAAAATATGCATTCCAAAGAGATCACTCCTCAGCATATGCCTAAGGACTTGACATCTTACTTCACAGCAACTTGCTCAGCCATGTTCATTGACAATCATCTGTGGTTCCAAGTCTTCAGATGTGAGTGCACAATCTGGAGTAACTGCAGAAACCAGGAAAGTAAAAGGGGACTGTGGCAGGAATGGGGAGCGCTATAGAAGGGTATAGCAGAGTACAGGCAATTTCAAGAAGGAGATGGGAAAAATTGGGATTAATTAAGGATAGGGGAGGGAGATAAATGCAGAAGAAGTAGGTGAGTAGAATAATAGTATGGATGTCCAAAAAAGTCATAAGGAGCAATACTATCTATCTACATAAAATTAGATACAAAACATGTCTGTGTATTCATATACATTATTTTGGTTTAACTGAAATCTTCCCATAGGACTGACAATGCCCCCCAAGAGCCATACACTATCTAACAAAAACCCCAACACTAGGCATGAGAAGTCCTCTTTTGAGTTGTCCAACAGATTTCCAAGACATTATGGCATGTTGCAATCACTCTTGATTGCTTCCAAGAGATGGAAAGTAAGTCCCTGTTTCTGAAGACATGATGCACTTCAGATATAAGACTGAAAGGACCTGAGCTGAGTCTAATCTGAAATCCTCTGTGATGATTAGCTTTCATGGTACCAGAAGGTGCCATGAAACGCCCAAGGGAGGAAGCGGCCAATAGTCCTATCCAGTTATGATGCCTATGAACCACAGCAGTGACCAGCATGGCATGATAACCCCTCGGGTGTGTTTTAGTTAGGGTTTCTATGGCTGTAATGAAACACCATGACCAAAAGCAACTTGGGGAGGAAAGGGTTTATTTCACTCACAGTTCCATGTAACTGTTCATCATTAAAAGCAATGACGGCAGGAACTCAATCAAGCAGGGCAGGATCCTGGAGGCAGGCACTGTTGCAGAGGCCGCGGAGGGATGCTGGTTACTGACTTGCTAACAATGGCTTGCTCAGACTGTTTTCTTATAGAACCCAGAATCACCAGCCCAGTGATGGCACCACCCACAGTGGGCTGGGCCCTCCCCTATCAATCACTAATTAAGAAAATGCCCTTCAGCTGGATCTTATGGAGGCATTCTCTCGATTGAGGTTCCCTTCTTTCAGATAATTTTAACTTGTGTCAAGTTGACCTAAAACTAGCCAGGACAGGATGCAATAATGGCATACACTGTGGTAACCAACAGCACTCTAATTGGACTTAAGATACGGTCAATAAGAGAGAAATCCTGCATAGTAATGGAAATCTAATCAGCTACTTGGGGCTAATGAAATTATGGCTCTTAGATGACAACCTATAACAGCCACTTTACTAAATCAGTGCGTTCCTAACTACATTGTAAATAGTTGTGCCACAGATAAGTGTTTTTCTCATCCCCTCATCAAAGAAACTTCTCTTTGCCACAGTTGGAGACAAATACAGAAAACCACAACCAATGAAAATGCAGAGAACAAGAGATCATGTAGTGCCCAGTGCCAACCAATACGTCTACAACACTGTTCCTGTATCTATGGATCTGTATCTGTTCCTGTATCTAAGGAAATGCTCGGGAATCATTGCAGAAGAGGGGGTGGAAAGACTGTAAGAGCCAGAAGATCTGGAATTTTCCTATGAGATTCTGTCTCCCAGAAAGGTCACAGAGATTGCACTCATGAAGTCTCATCAACATGGATGCATAAATGAGACCTGAACAGTGACAACACTCACGGACATGCTACATGGAAGAGAGAAGGCTCAAGGGCCTTCAACTCTAGACAACGAGCTATTAACAACTGGGGAAGGCTGAGAGCAGGAGAAATGGTCTTCTCCATGGATGAGCTTCCCTCATCCAACGCCAAATGCACAGCCCTGAGATCATATACATACAGGCATCATTATATGGACTGGAAAGGGTGGGTTTATGATATATATGTCAACAATTAAAAAGAGACCATGAATTTGAGAGAGAGCAAAAGGGAATACGTGGGAGGGTTTAGAGCGAGGAAAGACAAGGGGAGAAATGATGTAATAATAACTTAAAAAAGCAAAAAAAATTGTAGAAGGAAAACAATTATGTGTGTAATTTTCATGGACAAAATATGCAATATTTTATACTTATACAAGTACAAGTACAATAAATACAAGTATTTAGCTATGAGGTTCTCCAAGTTAAGAGATTATCCGTCAATTTGCTACTCCAAGGAAGATACTCAAGAGCAACTCTTGAGACCAGCACATCCCCATCCCTACCTTTTCATCTGATGGAGGCATTAGAATGTGTTAACCATGATTCAAACCCTCTTTGGTCACAGATTTCTGTAGTATTATTTTTTTAAGTGTCATGTCTCATCCTTTACCTAATATATCAATCACATCTGTATAAGAAATAGATCTTATAATACATATAGTTACTGCTTTCAAGAATTCAAATAGTCATCAGGCTTTCAGTGGAAAAGGAAGACAAAGTTATTATATCTGTCAGGGTTCTCCCTTGCAAATAGTAAAAACTTAACTATGTCTATGTAACAACACATAAACAGAAACTTATTAGGAGATTGGCTCACGGAATTGATGTGTAGATTTGAGAGCTAGGCTCAGAAATGAACCAATACCCAGAGACCTAAGAACTGGCCAGAACCTCTTAGAAGGCCCCCATACTGTCAGACTTCAACCACTGTAGGAAAACAAAGTCCAGATGTATACCCTAAGCTTTCTCCTCATCCTTGTCTCTTTGAAGATTCCAGTCCTTAGGTGGCACTATCCAACTGGCTGAAGGGAAACCAGCTGTAGCTTGAATAGACGGGAACTGAATATCCCTTCAGCTTATATGAAACATGATGAGACCTGTCCTCCACCCAACTCAGATAACAGGACTATCCCAAACAGAGAGTTGTGATGTTAAGCCAGAATTTTTAAACTGACACTACAGTTGCTTACCTATACCTGTGTTCTGTGACTGTTGTTACTTAGTGAACAGGAACTTCTTCCTTTCCACTCATGATTTGTTCTCAACAAAAAGATCACAGGCTAGAACTCATCTTAGCTTCCTCAAACAGAGCTTGCTTAAACATAATATCTAATAAGAATGAGCTTTCGGCTTTTATTTCATCTACGTTTCTCAAGGGAGGACTAATTGTCTCTGAGAGTTAATTATCTAGGATTTACAGCCAGTCTTTTGGCGTGAGGACTCCTGAGAAATAGGAAGATTGATGGAATATCGCTTTTTCTCCTACCTTAAGAATCTAAGAGGCCCAGTCAGTCTTATCTCTTCCTGTTTAATATCTTTCATGTAGGAGACGGTCATGTGGTGGTGGTTCCCGGCTCACAATGACTCCTTTTCTTTGGGAATAGCTTCCAGTCCAGGAGTGGGCTCTAGATGTCAAGTCTGTATGTAATGACCTTCTGTAACATCCCAGGCCATAGCCAAATGATCAGGACTAGACACTTATCCCAGAATGAACCAAGTATTATTTACTGAGAAATCAGAGTTAGGGAGATGTGTATATATTAGTCAGGAAATGTCAGTTGCTGTAACAAATAATCCTTATTTTTCAGTGAGTTTATGTAACAGAAATTTACTTCTCTCTCAAGTCACAAAACAGGTGTTCACAATGTGGTTCTGGATTTAAAACTAGATTTCATTCAAGTCATTCTGTTCAAACAACTGGTAAATAAGGGAAAGAAGAAAATTGCATGGCAGGTTTTAGGATCAGTTCTAAAAGTGACACACACCATTTTTTCTCATTGCCTGTTGATCCCATGACTGTACCTCTATGCATGGGAGCCTGGAAATGTATTATAGTGGGTTCCCTGGGTTCTCAGGCAGAAGAGGAAATGTCTTTGGTGAGTATCTCGCCTATATGCAGCATGAGGAACTGGTATAGGTTAGCAGTGCTTTGGGAGATAATATGTAGATACATGATTTTTCACTGATACAAAATTTCACATAGGTATATAATATAAATTCATGGGAGTGGGTGGACCAAGGAGGAATAGAAAGAGAGTGTAATCGAGTTACATTCCATGAAACGCAGATGACTAGTAAAAGCATTATGAATAAATAATTAAATAAATACATAAAATTTGAAGAAAATAATATAAATTCATAAGATAGTTCCAAACATTAGAAATACTACCAACTACCACCTCTAAATTTCATTTTGAATATTGCTTTACTTATTTGGCCAGCATTTGTTTTGTTTGTTGTATAATCTAGCAGTCTTTATCAAGCCAGATACTAAGAAGGCAAAGAATGCTTTTCTGCCAAGGTATGTGTCAGATGGCACCAATCTTAAGTTTGCAGCCATCTGTTGATAGTATGTGGAGGGTAAAACTTATTCCTTGAGGTATATGTTACTTTTTCTGTTGATGTGATAAATTACCCCATATAGAAGCAGTTTAAGGAAAAGGTTTATTTTGGCTCTCAGTTTGAGGTCACAATCCATCATGGCAGAAAGGCATGGTGACTGAGGCTGGAGGAGGCAGCTGGTCGCTCTGCATCTTCAGTCAAGAAGAGGATGATGACTGCTAGTGCTCAGCTGAATTTTTCCTTTTTATGTAGGACCCCATCTCAGGGAATGATACCACCCACTTTTAGAGTAGATCCTTCTACCTTACTTAATCTAGTAGTGATAATGTCTCTCAGGCATGGTCAGAAGCTTGTCTCCCAGGTGACTCTAAATCCCATCAAGTTGACAGTAATCATTAACCATCACACTTGGAAAATCCTGTATGTCATTTTTTGCCTTCAGAAATGTCAGTTTTATTCCTATGAATATACTTGAAATTCTTTCAGTGTGTTTTATTCCCAATTTTCTCCAGATTAGTAAAAGCAGGGTCTGAGTCAGCTACACTTAAGGAGAGATGATGGAGGAATGAACATTTTCACCCAGTCTAAAAGGAATGGTCTACTTTAAAGCACAAGTCATTTTAAGGACCCCCAATTTACTCAAGTATTCACCTGTTAGTTGAAATGTAAGTTATCTACAGACTTTGTGATTATAAAAATGCCTACATTGTTGTCTTTTTTCATACATGGCTTAAATTTTATTACATTTATTTATCTCTGTGTGTGTGTGTGTGTGTGTGTGCGTGCGTGCACGCACGTGCACACACAAGTCGGAGGATGACTTGTAGGAGTCCACTCTCTCCCTCCACCATTTGGGCCCCAGCGATTGAACTCAGGTGGTCAGGTGGTCAGGTTTGGCAGCAAACACGTTTACTCATGGAGCCATCTCAGTGTCCCTCATGCATGATTCATACATGTGCACAAATCTGTCTGGCCACCTTGAGCGTAAGAAGATGAGTGTTGGGTAGATACTGAAGTATCTTAGTGAGTACAAAATGACTTTACATAGTCGGATTTTTGTGAAATATATCTATGTGGAAACACACCCAAGTTTATGTATAACTGTGTGCAAATGTCAGAACCAATAATGAGAGCGGAAATGCTTGCCTGGAATGTGTGGGTTTGCCCAGGGTGAGTCTGGATCCCTCTTTCCCTCCCACATGTCGCAGGTTTAAGTTTCCTGTCTTGCAGATCAGGCCCAACTGCCCTAAGATTTTGAAGCCCCAGACACATGTAAGGATGCAGTGCTTCTTCATATGATCTATGGAACCGAAAGGCAGTGAACGTAGAGAAGATACTGAATAGACTGGTGTAATTCAGGAGTTTTGGCAATTAAACTCTTTTTAAACCAAGAGAATCAACTCTACTAAGATTAAGTTTCAAAGAAGAACCCTTTCAACTTAAGTAAATTAGTTCCGTCTTGCATTTTAAAAAATATATTGTTTTGGACAATCTCTAAGAGCTCCCCTAAACTCCCTCCCTCACTCCATAAAAAGAGAAGCAGCAGCTTTCTATTGATTCTCAAATCTGAAGTTAGACAAAGATATTCCTTTCACCACTAATGCTTAATGTTGTTCTGAAAATTCTAGTAAATATAATAAGATGGAGCCATGTGTATGGAAGATGAGGAGACAAAATTCTTACTATTTCCTGTTAATGTAATTGTCTACTTGAAAAGACCTAAAGAGTCAATTCTAATATTATTAAAAGTAGTAAGTGAATTCAGCATGGGAGCTGGTTTCTAAAGATACTGAAGTAAGGTTCTAAAAATGAGTGGGATAAAAATTGTATGAAGTCAGAACATCCTTGAAATTAAAAATATATATATTATTTTATATGTGTGCTTTGCCTACATGTATGTCTATGCACCATGTGCATGTCTGGTGCCTGCCCAGGTCAGAAGGGATCATACCCTAGGACTGGGGTAATAGGACACTGCGGCTGGGCGGCTCAGGAAGGAAGACAAGGAGGCATGTTTCATAATTGCAAACCTTGTCAGACCTCAGCAGAGGGAACTACCGTCCTGGCCAACACCAGACTCCATAGTGGAACCCTGAGCATCTAATAGGGTGTTTTATTGATCCAGAACTCCTTAGGTGTTCTACCGATACAATGTGCAGATCATAAACAATTAAAAAAAATCCATAGAAATCCAACACCTGCAAATAATACAAAACACCCTAGATCTAGGATAGCCCCTCACCCAACAGTACATAAAACAATTTCAAACATAACTAAAAATAAACTTCCCCAACCGACTGGAGTTATAGACAATTGTCAGCTGCCGATGTGGGTTCTGGGAATTGAACCCCAGTCCTTTGTAGGAGCAGCAGTACCTTTAACTGGTGAGCCATCTCTCCAGTTCAATTATTTTTTTAAACAATACAAACACTTCATTAAACAGTTGCAGGTCATGGAATGGGCCAAGTGGTGGATCTCTAGGACCCAGCAGCAAGCTCAGTACCACTGCCAGGCCCCTCTGACTCCAGAAGCTTGAGCACAGCACCTTCTCACACTGGGCCTTTTCACTTTACGGACAATGGAGCACCTGGTAGTCTATAAAGTCTATGAGCACCTGAATGCACTGTTCTGTGAACTGGTCCTGCCCAGCATGCACTGCTCCTGTGAACTGGTCCTGCCCGGCACTTTGGTTATCCTGGCAGCTTGATGACTCACATGACTCACATCCATGATGGTGGTGATTCAGCAGGAGTACCTTGAAAATTATAAACATTGCCTTGAAGTATAGTATACATATATAAGGGCTGCGCACAAATCTAGACACTGTGTCTGTTTTTGTATGTATGTGTACACACACAGATATATAATAATCTGTAACCTCTAAGAGCATATATGTAAGACAACCTTACAATTATAATTATTGCATGTCTAAATATTGTGTTTGAATATGTTCTTATGTGACCATATATACATCTATAATTATAAAAAATATATAAAAATAGTTATAAAAATATAAAAAACATAAAAAAATAAATGTATCTAGTTAGAAAACACAGTTCTTAAAGTGGTATTGATAATACCCACCAAACACAAGGAGTCATGACTTGGTTTAGTTTCTCTGAAAAGCTGACCCCAAGACAAAAATAAATGTTAGAGATGTTTACTAAAGAGTGGTTCCAGGTACTGCAGTCCAAGAGAGAGAAGGGAAATGGGGATGGGAAAGAGGTCAGCAGAGGCTGCATCAAGCTATCTTCCTAGGGTTAAATAGAGCACCGCCCTACTGGGAACCCTGTGAATAGTTATCCGAGTCATTTCAACAGAAGGGGGACAACGCTAGATGTTTATCCACTCTTTTAGCTAGGGAACTCCATGGAACCAGAACAGTGCACAAGCACGCGCGCCACACTGGCTTCTAAGGTGTGGAAATGAGGAACTGTATTATCTACAGACTGGAGACTCAGGAAAGCTGGTGCTGTGCAGAGGAACAAGGATGTGAGTCCCAGAGCGGAGGATAAGCAGAAGAAAGGGTGAACTTCTCCTTCTTCCCCCCTTTTTGTTCTAGATGATTAGATGGTAAGCACCCACATGAATGGGAGTGGCCAACCAATGACTGGTCTAACTTGAGGCTTATAACAGGAGAGCGAGCCAATGCCCGACACTGCCTGGATGGCCAGGAACCGGAGGCTAGACAGCCCAGAGACCTAGGGTAGAACCAAACACTACTGGGAAAAAGACCAATGAAATGGTTCCTAATGATATTCTAATATTCTCATAGATGGGAACCTAGCCCAGTCGTCTGCAGGGAGACTTCCTCCGGCAGCTAATGGGAACAGATACAGAGCCCACGGTCAAACATAGAGGAGAGAGAGAGAGAGAGAGAGAGAGCGCCCAGACTGAAGATCTTTATTAGGTCCCTCATCTTGGAGCTCAGGGAATCATACAGAAGACGGGAGGGAAAATTATAGGAACCAGAGGGGTTGAGGTCTCCAAGAGAACATGTTCCACAGCATCAACTAAGCAGGGCTCATACGGGGTTCACAGAGACTAAAGCAGCAATCACAGAGCCTGCATGGGTCTGCACTAGGTCCTCTGCATAGATGTTGCTGCAGAAGTAACGTTTAGTAACGTTTAAAATGGTTATTTTCTGCATTGTTGGGTGAGGAGCTGCCTAGGCCTTGGCATTTTGTATTGTCTACAGGTGTTGGCTTTCTGTAAAAGATGTTTGATTGCTCATGATCTGCATGTGCTATCAATAGAATGTGTAAGGAACTTAGATATCAATAAAAACCCCTGAGATAAGAGGCTCAGGGTTCCACAGCCGACGATGGTGGTTCCCTCTGCTGAGGTCTGTCAGGGTTTGCACCCATGAAAATGCCTCCGTGTCTTCTTTGCTTAGAGACTCAGCAGCGTTTTGGTTGTTAGCTTGGCATTCTTGTGGGACTCCTAACAGTAGGAGTGGGTGTGTCTCTGATTATTAAGCCTGCTCTTGAGACCCTTTACTTCCTACTGGGTTGCCTCATCCAGCCTTGATATGAGGGTTTGTGTCTAGTCTTATTGTAGCTTGTTGTGCTGTGTTTGATTGATGTCCCTGGAAGGCCTGCTCTTTTCTGAAGGGAAACAGAGCAGGAGAGGATTTTGGGGGAGAGGGGAAACAGTGGGGAGTGGGAGGAGTGGAGGGAGGGGAAACTGCAGTCAGGAGGTATTATATAAGAGAAAAATTAATTTAAAAATTTAAAATAAAGAAATATGTTTTACTCACTCCACTGATTCCTAAATTGGGCCCCTTGTGGCCCAGGAAAATGGACACATGAAATTAACCATCTCACTCACTCAGCCCACCGCTGCCATTGAGGATATACACTCCAGATTTCCAGCTTGCCCTGCCAGCAGGTTGAGTGTGCTCCTGTGGTTGGATACAATCCACAGCCGTGGAGGGGCACACAGCCAGCCACACCTGGTCGGCAAGTGCGAATGCCAAGGCACTTGGTGAGTCACCGACCTGTGTTCACCTAAAAGGAACTAGGATATATTTTGTAAAAACCACACATTTTCACTGAGAATCATAAATTAAAAAAGAATTAAGTGGTAAGATGGACCATGTTCCTGGGAGAAAAGACTTATTTAATAATGTTAAGGTTTCAATTTCCCCAAATTAGACTATATAAATCAAATGCAATTTCAATTCAAAATCTACTGGGGCCTTTTTTCTTCTAAGTGTATCTAGAAGGGGAAAAACATGAATGGGAAGAGGGAAGACTCTCTCAAACCTGTGTATACAGTGGCTATTTTCAGATGATAAAATGGAATGGCACTGATTCAGGAATAAATAGACACCCGAACGTAACATTCTTCAAATTGCTCAAACACACCCAAATACTTACAAGCATGTAATAAGTTAACACAGTATTTCAAATAAGCCATCAACGAGAGGAACATTCAATAAAAATTATTGAGATAAAATAAGTCTTAACTCAGGTCATAGAACAAATCCAATATGAATTTAAGATTGAAATGTAAATAAATGAAACATTAAAGTACAAAATAGGAGAAAATGAATATATAAGCTTTGAGTCTTAGTTTATTTTAGAAGACATATAGACTTGAAAATATAAATGTAAAAACATCTGTGGGCCAAAAACATCACAAAGAAAGCAGAGCAAAAGACAAAGTACTAATATACTTAATATTTAAAATGCAGTGTGTGCATGCCGTACTTTAAAAAAATTTTTTAAATCCACAAGAAGCCAAATTGGGAAAATCTTTATCTATTATTTGATAAATATTTCTTCATAGCCTGCCATATAGGAAGCCCTGTGCTAGGCATGGGGTAAGCTGCGGAATAAATAACTTTTTCTACTCTCCCAAATCTTTGAGTATAATTGAAAGAAAGAAATGTGTATGTAGCTACAAAAGGCTGTAAGTGCTACTAAGAGGACAATTAGGTTACAGTAGCATAGTATGAAGGAGTGCTTTAATAGAGGCCAGGAAAACCTCTTTGAAGAGTTTGAACTGAGGAGCTTGCTAACTTAAGGGGGTAGGAGAAAGTGGGAAGAACACACCAAGAGGAAACAGCATGCACGAGGGCCCTGGAGTGGCAGGACTTTCAGTGATATCAAGAACAGAAATAGTTTGGAGGGACATGGCAGATGCATGAGGTTGAAGAGGACATGAGCAAGAACATACAGAGCCATCTAGATAATGAAAGCTAGCTTGGAGTTACACATTATGGGAAAACAATGGAGACTTCAGAGAGGTGAATAACATCAGATTTTACATTAAAACGTCTAAGGTCTGGGGAGACAACTCTGTCAGCAAAGTGCTTGCAGTGCAAGCATGAGGACCTCAGTTCAGATCCCCAGCACCCATGCAAAGACCCAGGTGTGGCTACACAAGCTTGCAATCCCAGTGTTGGGGAGGCAGAGCTAAGTAAATCTCAGGATTGCACTGGCCAGTCAGTCTAAGCATATGGATGAGCTCCAGGGTAGGTAGGAGACTCTGTCTCAAAAAGTAAAATGAAGAGTGACTGAGGAAGATGCCCCAAATTAACCTCTGACCTCCATGAACAAGTGCAAGTGCACCTGCATACATACGCATACACATATAAACACATACAACACCTACACAGAAGTCTGCTATATAGACAAATGATCAACATGATGCAAAGGTATACATAGGGTGCTGAGCTAGAGCAGTGCTGTGGTCTAGGATGAGCTTGCTGACATTGACTTGGACTGAAGTTTACAGAGGTGTAGAAGGGTCAAGATACGTTTTGGAAATATAAACAATATGATTGGATTATGAGCAGGAAGGCAAAATGAGAAAAAAGCCCATTGATCTTCAGGTTCCTAACTTAAACGGCTTTGAAAATAGGGCTGATATTTTCTAACAAATCTGAGGGGAAAGCAAGAAGAACCAATGTCTACTTTGTTTCCTGTTAAGTAGGAGATTCCTAAGATAATCGAAGAAGAAATGTTACTGTCACTGAATGTATGTGTTTCAAGCCCAGGGATTTGAAGGTATACATATGGTATCTATTTGATGATTAAGTCATGGGTGGGTGAATGAGATCACCAAAGGAGAGGCTCCTGCACTGAGACACAAGGTCAGGAAGATGAGGAGTCTAAGAAGGAACAGGTAGATAGTCAAAAAGAAAAGGAGGAGACGGCATGTAGGGAGGCAAGAGTGTTTTAAGGGAGAAGTGGTAAATGGTGATCCCAGGGTTTGGTGAAGTGGAGGCCATTAGTGACTGACCGGAGAGGCTGAGGTCAGGGGCCATGAAGTGGTGGAGGCGGAATATATAAGTCATCCCACGATATCTGAGGGAGACTATTCCCAAGCCCTTTTGGGTACTGAAATCATGGTTACTCAAGGCAGTGTTCACATGTAGTCCATGTGTGCACATCCTTCTGTAGACGTAAATCTCATGGTTACATGTAATACCTAATACAATTCAGATGCTGTGTAATTGTTATATTATGCTGTTCAAGGAATAATACTTTTAAAACTGCATGTATCTTGAAAAGACTCAATTGATTTTTTTTTTTAACTTGTAGTTATTAAATCCATGGATGCAGAGAGCTGAGACCTCTTTACGAGCTTTGGTCCTGAAGAAGTTCTGGCATAGGCATGTCTCAAAATGAAAGCACAGATAAATGTTCACAAACAAAGAAAAAGCATTTCATCTCAGCAGTAACACGAACAACAAATTAAAATAAGAAAGACAGATATGTTTTAAAGTTATCAAATTAGCAAACAACCAGCTATGCTTAATGAGGAGGGGTGTGCTCTTTCACAGACTACTATAGAGAGATGATAAATCCATTCACATTTCAGCCTCGTGTTAACCAGCTTGACTCAGCAATTGTCCTGCAGACACAACTGAGGACGCAACCATGGGTGCATGCTGAAATTTTGACTCATAAAAGCAGAAATGTTGGAAAATGTCCAGACAATAAGAGGCTAGCTGTGTAATAAAGTGGATGGGAAGCTAGGCGGTGTTGGTGCACGCCTTTAATCCCAGCACTGGGGAGGCGGAGACAGGCGGATCTCTTTGAGTTCAAGGCCAGCCTGGACTACAGAGTGAGTTCCAGGACAGCCAGAGTTACAACAGGGAAGCCCTGTCCCGAAAAACCAATAAAATAAAAAATAAAATCAAATAAAATGAATAGGATTTATTGCCCTTTGTCTAGGCAGAGGCTGGTGCTGGCATTGGTTTATCGTAGCACGATCATCAAGACAGGGCTCTCTTCTTACCTGATCATGGCACTATGACTTTTCATTTCAGGACTTCTCCCTCACGGCTTCAGTATGACTGCCGCAGCCATGACTTACACAACACTCACATGCTCAAAATGGTGATGGTGCTACTGCTGCTGGTGGTGGTGCTGGTGGACCCAGGGATATCCAACTAAAAGAGACTGCGTCGACAAATGCCTCCGGCATTTCACCAAGGCCAGAAACCTCCTCACGGGAAAGATCTGCCTGTCCTCTCTCTCCCATCTTTCGTCTCCTTCCTCCTCTCCCCAGTGCCTCCTCCCTCTTTACCTCTCTACTCCTCTCCCTCACTCTCCCTTCCTCTCCACTTCTACAGTATTTCTCTTGCTATCAAAGGCTCTTGTTAGGTATCTGAAAAGAATGGGGAGGTGCTTTGGAGGAAGCCCCTGTCCCATGATTCCCTGTCAGCCTCCTACTGACCTCCAGCTCATCTTCCCCCTCCCATGATTCCCTGTCTCTTCTGGGCTTCTATTTATTTTGCTATCCTGCCAACTTTTTTCTCACTTCTGACCGGAGCGCCACAGAAAGGATGGCCTAATCTCCATCCTGAACATATCTAGTTCCTGATTGAGTCAAAGGAAAAATCAAAACAAACAGACAACAACAAAACCCTTGTATCTTTTTCATTGCTTCCAGAGTTCCAAAAACAAAAACAAACAAAAAAATGACCAGTAACTCTGAATGGTGAATGAGTATTTGGAGCTTGCAGCCAAGGTACCAACATTTCAGTATATTAAAGTTAATTGAAACATGCATCAGAAATATGAAAGGCCCCAACATTGACACTAGTGTAGAAATGATACAAATGACCTCAGCAAGCATGGGACCATATTTGCTCCAACCAGCAAAGTTAAAAGGGTGGCTCCCATGACTCCTGGTAGATCTTGTTAGCATGAAGCCACACATGTGCCCAATTATTGGTGCAGGTGAATATCCCTCTTCTTGTCTGCAGTGACCAGTGCTTTCATCTTTCCCAGCATTGTCTTGGAATACTGCCTGCGTTTCTGGTAAATCTTTTAAGAGCCAGGATCGCTCCCGGTTCTGCTCTTTTGAAATCTATTAAGAGGGCTTCCTCTCTTCTCACCCGTAGTGTGTGTCCTTTCATTCTTTGTGTTCCCATAGCTATTTCCACGGTGTCTTTCAAGTCACACAATGCAGCAAAGAGGAGAGGGGAAACAGGCTGAGAATTTTGAAGACTGGAAAATTGGGTCTGTGCCAGAAAGTGTAAACCATGCTTCCCCCCTCTGCTCATCTGTGTGCTCATATCTCAGAGGACTGGAAAGACGGGGGCTGGAGAAAAAAAAACCAAAAAAACCCCAAAAATCCCACCCCTCCCTCCAAAAAAAGGGAGAGTGATCTTGTGGGCAGAAGCAAGAGAACACATGTGTTTGCACTTTTTGAGCTATTACTCCCTGTGAGAGCGGAGCTCCTTCAGACAGTAGATCCCTGAACATCAACATAAGCAGAAGCAACAACGTGCTGTGAGCATTTCTAAAAAGCAATGTTCTCACTGTTTTAGCTACAAACCCTATTCATTCTAATTTTCTTAGCCCATGGTATCTTCTGCCTCACATTCAGCCCGGCTCATCTTCAGGTAGGAGGATGGTGGATACCTATTTAGCGGGATACTCATTAAAACAGGACAGCCCTAGGATGCCTCTCCATCTGAGGATCTCCCTAATGGGTCTCCCATTAGGAAAGAACAAACTTCTAGCAGGGACCCTAGGGAGCCAGGGACACCTCCACAGGGGCTTTGGTTTTCAAAGCTACTCTTCCCTTTTGAAGCAGAGAGAGAGAGAGAGAGAGAGGAAGATCAGAAGGTGGAAGTTCCTTTGCAGCACTTTCTACACCTTCTTAGAACTACATCCCTGCTCAACTAAGACTGCAGGATACAGTTGTGAGCTGTCTTAGTTAATTCAATGGGGCAGGCTAGTCATCCTAAGATCTAAAAGCAGCAACAAGACTTAGGCAGCATGGAGGGCAGCTGATCCTAGCCACACCCATCCAAGGAAAGGTGGTGGGAGTTGTACTCCCACATGCATGGCAGAAAGCCTGACCTGTACCCAGTTTAATACCTCTGGAGGGCGATCTTTGGACAATGATGACTTGGAGGGAGCTTATCTTTTGCTTGACACCCACTGTTCTATCTGCTTTAATTTTCTAAGATTCATTTTATCTTTAATTGTGTGTGTGTGTGTCACACACGTGCATATACCTGAGTGCAAGCTTTTGCAAAAGATGCAGAACCCATGTGGTGCTCACTCCATCCGTAACTCCAGTTCCAGGAGATCTGATGCCCTTTTCTGGTCTCAGTCACATACATAGTGCACACACATATATGCAGGCACACACTCACACATATAAAATAAAAATAACTAAATCTTTAAGGAAAAGAAAATCAGAGCGAGTGTGTGGACAATGGAGCGATGCCACAGCATCTCTTTACTTCAGCAGGAGGCTTCTTGGGCAGAACAGAAGCCTATTTCTTTTGGGAAAATCAAATAATGGCTTATGAAGGATTCTAGGAATATTCACTTTTATAAAATCCTTCTATCAATCATCTCGCCTGTCTTTTACATGTCAGGCATGCTGGACAAGTGCCCATTGCCAAGCCAAGCCCACACCGCCTTTCTTTTCTCTCCCTGCAGTTTTTGTCCTCCTGTCTGTTAGTCCATCGGGCAGATTGCTGACACATCTACCTTAAAGCAAAGAGAATCTTCCCACATCTCTTATAGCCCTGTCCTTTTTTTCACAGTTGTGATCCTCAAAAGTTGGTTTGCCCCCAGTCTGTGTTCTAGGCTGGTTTGTCTACCCAGCTGAATTTGTACTCCAGACTGGCTTGCCCTGCCCCCACCCCCACCCCTGTCTGTGCTCCAGACTGCATTTGGTCTCCACCCTCCAGAGCTTCTTGTCCTTGCTGAGACATTTCCTCCTTGGGATGATTTCTTCACTAGACCCATGACTTTATTCTCCCTGCTTCTCTCTCTTATTCCTGTGCTCCTGAATTTCAAACAGCGGCCTGTCAGTCTTCTTACCTCCTTTATGATTGCATTAATCCATTCAAGTCTCTCTTGAGCAGAGTCCCTGCTCGCTGAGCTTACAATCAATGGTAACTGCTTTTGCATATGTGCTAATGACCACTGAGATTAAGTCCAGTCCAGATCTTTTGTCAGGCATTCCTACTTAGAAGAGTTAGATCCATCTCAAATCAACATACTGAAAATGGAACTGCTCCTTTCTCAGTCCTACCTAAAACACTCTGCTTGGAGGTTGGTGTCTCCATTTACTTAGTCACCCAGGTCAGCAACTTGGGAGCCCTTCAAGCCTCCTCTCTTGGCATATGCATCTAATTTGCCACCCAGGTTAGTGTTTCTCAAAATGACTCAAGTCTGCCCTCAATGTTCCCATCCCTAAGGTGTCTGCCTGAACTTAGATCCATATAATTTCTTGCCTAATGATCTTCCTGCCTTTATACCCACTCTCTTTTTGTCCTCCATTTTCTAGAATAACAGCAAGATCATGCTATTTGTCCATTCAAAACCTCTGTTCCAAGTTGGAGAGTTGGCTCAGAGGTTAAGAGTACATACTGCTCTTGGAGAGGCCCCAAGTTCTGTTCCTAGCATCATGTCAAATGGGCTACTACCTCCTATAACTCCAACTCCAGGGAGACCTCCACAGACACTAGCATTCACTTGAGGCACACACACACACACACACACACACACTCATGCACATAAACACAATTAAAAAATAATAATAATCAGAAACCTTTTTTTAAGAAAACCACTTCTTTTGTCTGCTTTCTGTTTGTTTGATTGTTTGTGGGCATATCCCAACTCCTTAGCATGACATATTAAGAAAATGTTTTGTTATGAAATGTGCCCTACAGGTCCCTGTGTTCAAACACTTGATCTGTAGCTGGTGACACTTTTTGGAAGGTTGTAGTTTAGGAGGTGGAGCCTTGCTGGAGGAAGTGGCTTACAAGAGGGCAGGCTTCAAGGGTTATAGCTTGGCCCAGTTCCTTGGCTTTCTGATTTACTCCAGTGCAACGAGCAGTCACCTCATGTTCCTGGAACCTCAGAACTGTGGTGTCAAACCTTCTCTACCAAGGTGACCTGTATCCCCTTCAACCCACAAACTAAAGCCCAAGTATCAGTTACATGTTTGTTTGCTGTGATAAAAAAATAAAAATAAAAAATAAGAAGCGAACAAGAAGCAAACTTAAGGGAGGAAGGATTTGTTTTGATCAGTTCCAGGGCACTGTAGTCTAGGTGTGGTGCCTGGAGCAGCTGGCCACGTAATATCAGCATCCAGGAAGCAGAGAGTGATGAATCCAGTGACTGGCTCACTCTCTCCTTTTCCTTAGCTCAGGATCCCGGTCCATAGGTTGGTGCTCCCCACATTTAGGTTGGCTCTCGCCACACTCAGAGGCTAACCTAATGTACATAATCCTTCATGGACATATCCAGAGACCTATCTCCTAGGCGAACCTAGAGTCTGTCAAGTGGCTGATCAATACTAACCATCACATCTCTTTTCCCTAAGTTACTTCTATCAGATAAATGAGAAAAGTAACTGATACAGAAAAGTACGAGACACGTGGAACAGATTGTATTCTGCCCTTCACACTTCCACAGCAGCTGTAGTGTCAGTTCTGAACATTTACAGATATGCAAGTCCCTTGAGCAAGCTGGCTGTCGTCAGTCTTTCTCTCTGCCTGAACCCTCTCCTCCAAAGCTCTTCCTCTTCTCAGCTGTCTCCTTCTTACTTTTGTCCTAAACAGCTCGCCAGGAAGCCTTGGTACCGGCTAGTGGATGAGACGCCCTCCTGAGACTGCTCCCCTCACTGCTTCTGTTAAGGACCCAGGTTAATGCTCTCAATGGGTGTTCCCTGAATGAATCAACTAATAAATGATGAATACAACCTCCCACTTGATTTTAGAATCATGAAGTGGTAATTCTAAAAGGAACCTGTTTTGTTTTTTTTCAGAGCAGATTTTAAAGCAGGTTAAAAGAGGGGCATGGGAAGAAAATAAGACATCTCCAAGGTCATGGGGGTGAAGGGGACTTCTGAAAGCAATTTTATTGAGTATCTAATTTACAGAAGAAACCAAAAACTAGTAAGTAGACCTCACAAGTTCTGTTTCTTCTCTTTTTCACACTTTCTGAAATGTGTATTTCTTATTTTGTGAAACTGAAGCACGTTCATTCGTTAGGAAGGTTTGATTGCAAAGCGAAGAAAGTCATTCGAGTGCACTTACACAGCGACTGTCACAGGAGACGCAGGGCGTCCTCACTGTCTCCTGGCGCAGCTCACTAGAACTCCTCTGTAGGTGCGCAGCATGCCTCCCAGTGTTCAACCTCGCTGCCTTTGATTGGTACAGCTGCCATGTAAGCACTCCTTAAAGAGGAAGCCTTCCCTCTAAGAATTCCCAGGTAAATTCTTGGTCATCTTTTCCTTTTTCTTTGTAGTCTTTTGTTTCTAATTATCATTGATATCCAGGCATTGAGTTTGTAAATACGTTGGAGAGACCAGCCGAAAACTACAATATAGGTTACAGGACATATATTTAAGAAGAAATAAAAATAAATTGCCACACACAGCTTGGAACAATGACAGGAAAGCAAGAATATGCTGATTTCTAAGTAATTGAGAACTACTTTTAAAAAGTTGTCTTTTTTTCTTTTTTTTTTTTTGACCATATTGCATGTGTTCAAAGAAATTAAAACAAAAAAGGGTAAAATAAGGAAAAACTACAAAGTGCCAAAGTGATGTTGGTAAACAGGCTCAAAAAAAAGTAAAAAGTTGCTGGGCGGTGGTGGCACGCGCCTTTAATCTCAACACTCGGGAGGCAGAGGCAGGTGGATCTCTGTGAGTTCGAGGCCAGCCTGGTCCACAGAGTGAGTTCTAAGACAGCCAGAGTTACAACAGAGAAACCTTGTCTTGAAAAACAAAAAAAAAACAACAACAAAGTGAATTCTCATGAGCACCATTTTAAAAGTGTCACATGTATGATTAGCTCAATAGCTCTCACAGCAACCAGTGGAGGGAGAACACTTCATCCTGAGTGTAAGTGGGCAGTGCTGAAACAGACAGGCCAGAGCCCCTTTTGGTTAAATCTATTCTTGCAAAGACATGCGTTTTGATGTGCTTCCCTGGAGATAGAATTCACATACTAAGATTATTTTCTCATGTGAAGACTATACTTTAGTGGTCCACCTTATATGCAGAATTGCATAGTTAACACCAAGATAAAATTTTGGAACATTTTTGTCACTCGTCTCCCACCAATCACACCTATTAGTTGTCACTGCACGCCTTTTCTCCCCCTGGCCCTAGCACTAAGTTACTTTCTATCCCCACGGGTGTGCCCACTCTGCCATGCCATATAAATGGCACCCTACAACATATGGCCTTTTGTGCTTGGTTTCTTTCCATTTGTGAACTGTCAGTGCTGTTGTATTAGTATTTCGTTCCTTTTTAGAGTGGGGAGATACTCGTGTATGCTTACACACCAGATCGTACGTATTTATTCATTACATGATGCTTCTATTTTGGGACAATAACATGTCAAGTGCTACGAAAATTCACGTGCTAGTTTGTGTGTGAAAGATGCACGTTTTAAAAAATAATCATTTTCAGAAATGCCCTGATGGCTGAGGACTGGTCCATGAAGTTCTTGGTAAGACAATGGACATGTTCTGTGGTTCAATACACTTGGCTGCCCATACCCTTCCCTGCCCTGTTAGAGCCACATTACCCAACAGAGACACCTAGAAACCTTGTTCTGAGCAAACCTGTTTAACTTTCCTGTCCAGTATTCCTCCAGTGCTGGAGCCTTCACAGAACAGTGTTAACATTCTGAGGGACGAGTCTGCTATGAAACACATTTTGAGAAATACTACCTCAAGTATTGAGCAAGAGAGCCTTTCGGGAGAGAGGCAAAATGGGATCATTCCAAATGCTTCTTCCCCTTAATCCTATCCAGCATCTTTGCATATGAAATGCACATTAAAATAATAGCACTAACATTATGGCCCCGTTTCTATTTCGGGTTGGGAAAAATAGGTTAAAATTTTCCCTTTAAATATGCCTCTTTTGAGTTAAAAAAAGAAAAAAGTAACCACTAGGTTGCTCTGGCATTGCGGCATTGCCATCTGCTGCCGTGGAACAGTCAGCAACTGGCGGGGGCAGGGATGACATTTCCTTTAGGGTGTGGTTCTCACCGTCCCCAGATCTGTGACTTTCCTAGAACCTAGCAGGGGGGATGCACGCAGTAGACACTCAGACTGCTGATGAAGAAGTGGGTGTGGATTATGGATTTGTGACTGTATAATTTTGCATAAATAGAATTGAGGATCCCCTCCCATACATTTTATAAGAAAAAAAAATCCACGAAGCTTGGAAGCAGTCAGTGACCTGCTTAAGGTAGCGGCGAAGCACCAGAGCCAGGTTCAGCTCGTGCTCGTCCGCACTGTAATTTTGCATTCTGACTTCTGCAACTTAAGGTTGGGAACTCATTTCTTAATCTAAATTTCAAGTGAAAAATTTAAAATTACACCTTTTTTTTTTTTTTTTTAAAGAAAACTGGGCTTGAGTTGTGTTAAAAGGAATTATGCCAAGAAAGTGAGGTTTGGGGTTTTCTTTCCCTGGAATGTTGGAGCTGGGAAAGAGTCAGCATTGGTCCTTGTGGTGGTGTAGAAGTGGCAGGGCCTCCACAGTGAGCAGCTAAGAGAAAGACAGGCCAAGTGATGAGAGCTCAGGGCAAACACTGTGTGGCGGCCTGCCCTGCTGCCGTGCATCTCATTTTCAGCCCTGCTTCTTTGCACACCCAGTCTCCGGAGTGACAAAGCTGTCAAACACAAAAACGATCTAAACCCAGCCTGCGCTAGAAAGCTTGGAAAGATGGGGGGATTGCTCTCCCCACTGCGAGTGGACTGGGTCCCTGAACTGCAGCACTCAGGTGTACAGCAGCAGGGAAAATGCCCTGTGTATTATGAGAGGCTCTGTTTAAAATGAATTAGATACTCCCAAGGAATTCAAAAAGTCCCCTTAAATTATTCACTGATTATAAGCTTAAGCTAAAAATGATTCGGTTTCAAATGTGTATAGGAAGATGTTGTCATATTCAGAATTCTGTGTGACCTCAGGGCCAAGGGTGCAGTTCAGCGGTAGAGCACGTGTCTACCATACTCAAGGGCCTGGAACTGCAAGGAAAACCCAAATAAATAAATAAATAAATAAACAAACAAACAAACAAATAAATAAATAATTTAAGTATGAACCCAGGAATCTCTTTATCTCTTTTATCTCTTCATCTCCTTTGCCATTTTATGTAAAATGACGTTCTTAGAAATGGCAAATACCATGTCAGCATATTTTATAAATCATTCTATGGGTCTCTTTGCCCATTTTCATTAAAAATTATGAAGGTGCCAAATAGATCATCTGGGTCCTTTCCTGGGCCCCTGAGCCCTCCTGGCCTATTTTCCTGACTTAAATGTGAATCAGTCCCTAGTCTTTCCCCCTTCACTGCCATGCCAATTCAGTGTTCTTCCCCTGATATTTAATTTGATAGTAGCACACTGTGCTGTCTTAATGCCACATTTGGATAATAATAATAGCATCTCTCCCTAACACTATCATGGTGCTGACCTCAGTGTCCAATGTAAATTCTTTCTGAATAGAACAGAACACCTAAAATAGAAGTTCCTTTTCTGGGAATGGGTATCAAGTGTGAAAAGTGATTTTCCTACCATTTGTTTGCAGAAACCTGCCTGTAAGGGAGCCCTGGAGACAGGGAGACAAGTAGCAATGCTGTCCCTGTGGGGGCATGCTCTGCTTCCTAGCTCCTTCCCCCACTGATCATGGCCCACCTGGGAGGGAAAAGGAATTTGGACCCCAGGAGTATAATTTGCAGGTTGGCCTAGAAACTGGACCACTTAACCCCTTGCATCTGGCCTGCTTTGCCCCTTCTGCACAGTTGCTCAGTGGAGGGAGCCAACTCTTACCTGATTTGTTTCCCCTTGCAAGATAATCCGCCTTATGGTTCCAACCCCATCATGGGATAGATATAGGTAGAACAAGCTTTGACACATGATCCAACCCCTCATTAGGGATGGAATGCTTCCTGCTTCAGGCTTGGAACAATATGGAGGACCACTGAGTTTGGACTGGACCAGTTTTGCTTTTGGGCAACTTGCTTATCAGCTGTCTGCCTTCTCCTAGTCACTCACTTTCTGGAGACCTCCAGGTTTCTATTGGGATTTCCAAGTGGGATAAACTCCACCCATCACAAGTCAACTCACAGAACTGTTAGGAGAATGATAATCGAAAGCAACACACTTAAAGCATTTTAACAATATTCAAAAGACTCACACAAATGCAGAGACTCTGGGTTTGTTGTTAAAATCCTTTGACTATATGCTTACAGTCTTAACAAAGAGATTTGTAGTACTATGATTAAAGTCAACTTGGGGAGAAAATGTTTATTTTTTCTTACAGCTTACAGCCTATCATGAAGGAAAGTGAAGCTCAGAACTCCAAACAGAAACCTGGAGATAGCAACTGAAGCAGTGGCCGTGGAGGAACACGGCTTACTTACTTACTTGTTTGCTCCCTACAGCTTGTTTAGCCTGTTTTCATATATAACCCAGCGCCACCTACCCAGGGGTGGTGCCACTCTCAGTGTGCTGGGCTCTCCCACATCAATCATTAATCAAAAGGAACTGTCCCACAGAATTGCCTACAGGTCAACCAGATGGATGGTTTTTGTTTTTGTTTTTGTTTTCCAATTAAGGTTCCCTCTTGCCAGATGACCCAAGCTTGTGTCAAGTTGACAAAAAAACTAACCAGCATTTGTAGCAAGTAACAATTTTCCTGGTAGATGAAACAGACTTTTGGAGGCACAACATAACCACTGTCAATTAAGGAAGTAAGGAAAAAGTTGGAGACTGGAGAAACAAATCTGGGTTTGTGTTTCATCTGAGTAACATAGGACAGGTTATTTAACTTCAGGTCTCTCAAAGGTGAGATGGGGAGGCGATGCCTGATCTTTATCACTCTGGTTAGGGTTGAAGACTAAAGAAAGCAGCAGCAGGCTTGGCTAGAGTTTCTAAGGGTCCATAGACTACATATATCATCCTCCAGAATTGGTCTTGAATCCAAAAAGGTTCATTCCTTTTCTTTTGAATGAATAGATGCTTGCAAGTCAACACTTTAAAACAAAATGCTAGCTCTCCTGTAGGAACCCTTACTGCCTGTTCCCCAGATGAGGAAGGACAATATTGGATCTGACTGAGAATATAATATGGGGTGTCCTTCTAAATTGTTTGGTTTTCACTTTACCAGCAAGATAAATTTTGCACTCCAGATTCTTGTTGGAAATTCAATGATGAATAAATTCTTCTAACACATACTGAGGGCTGATTTCAATTAGATGAATATTTGAAAGCAAAATCTTTGGTTCTGTCTCTCCCTTCTGATTTAACCAGAAGTGCATGAATCCCAATGCCAGAGAGGAAATGAAAATGCATGAGTTTGGTCCTGTCTTTTTATGGATGGAGTCGTCTAAGTGACTTGCTGGTACAGAGCTGGGGCCTCTGACTGTCAGTGCTGAGGCTAAGTACCTGGGTTGTTGATCTAGCTTCTATTTCCTTTCTGCTCCAGAAACCTGTTATACAAGAAAGAATGGATGCATGCAGCAAAGCCACTCCAAGATGTGTTTCACAGAAAACAAAAACTCTGGTCCTTCCTTGAAAAAAAGAACAGGCTTGATTTTTCAAGCCTAAAAACAGTGTACCCACAGAACTCAGAACACAGTTACAGAGAACAGCACATCTCAGATGCTCTGAAGCATCCATTTCTTCCAGGCCCCTTTGGTGGTCTTTATTGTGATTTCCTAACCACGTGCTTTAGCTTAATCTGATAAGCCATCTCAGATCCTTTAGAAAGTAAATAGACTGTAAATCCTAAACAAATAAAACTCCTGGGGTCTCTGCAAGACTGGCTTTGGGCTCCTGTCAGGGACAGTGATCTGTAACCCTCTTTCCCAACTTCCTGCTAGGGGCTGCAGCCACTGACTCCCAGAAGACTCCTGAAGCTCTGGTTTACATCTTCTTGACAGCCATGGATCACCAGACAGGAAGTATTCCAATTTGTCTTTCTCTAAAGGTGAAATGGGTGCAGACAGACACTGAACTCAGAATATATTTTATCATTAATTGGGTCAGGCATCCAACCTTCTGTTCTCTTATGCACAGGAGGTTGGACAAAATGCTGTTTGACGTTGTGGGAATTATCCCCCAACTTTATATTCCTGAGACTATAAAGTTCCCCCTGCCTAACCACTCAAGCCAGAAACTGTTTATCTAGCTCCTCTGTGGAGCATCAAAGGACTGAATAATCCTTAAACTTCTACTAGCCAGGGCTTTTAAACCTGGTACAGAGTAGAACAAATCCGGGGTGGGGGGAGCAGCCGGGGCTTCAAAATGGGATGCTTGGGCCTCTCCTCCAGATGTTATTGTGATCACCTGGATGTGGCGGTCCAGGGTTGTTACAGTGAAGCCAGGGTTGAGAACCATTCTTCTAACTGCAGCTCTCATCAGTCCTATCTTTTCTACAAAATGTTATCATTTTGTGTGTCTGTGGCATCCCTGTATCCCTCAGAACAGCTTCCTAACTGACTTCCCTGACTCCTGCCCCTTCTGAGCTTTTTGGTAAAGTTTATCCACTTTGGCTTTTCAATTTTTTGTCTTTATGCACCAATGTGTCCCTCTCTTGTCTTATGTAAATCTCCATCTGCATAATGGCAATCACTAGCGTGTATTAAGGAGCTGCTGAGTATCAAGCACTGCACCAGACATAACTACAGTATTTCATTGATCCTCACAGCAACCTAAGAGGTAGGTGGCTGCATTATCCCTACATCACAGGGAGGAGATTGTGATTTCCAGAAGCAAGGTAAATTGTTTTAGAGACAGTCCGTGCCCTAGGCAGGATGGGAATGCAGATCTATCTGTGCTCTTAGTGGCTTCAGAGTTTTGCCACTTGTCCATGTTGAAAGTAGATAGTGAACTCAGGTTTGTAGCCTCTCTCCTTTCAAAGATCTTACTAAAATATTTGAAAGGATAAAAAGAGGCTTTTACTTGGAAGTACAAAGAGGGCAGGAGAGGGGACACTAGTTGAAATAGTTCAAAAGACAGAAAAGGGATGGAGAGATGTCTTGAGTAACCATCCAGAATGCTGGCATGTCTTACAGGACAACTGGAACCAAAGAGTGAGTTAGCCCTGGAGAATCCTGAAGCTCATCAACTAGGGGATCTAGTACAGCTGAGAGGAGTGAGGGAAGCTGAGTACATGAAAAGTAGTCTATCCATCTTGCTTGGAGCTGGGGGTATAGAACACTGGCAGATACATAATCATCCCTGGGCAGCAGGCAGATGTGCTATGTTGAGAAATGGTTGGGAAGAGGGGCAGAATTTGGAGGCCATGTGCCCAGCATCATAGGAGTTAGGCTTAGCACGAGGAGGAAATTATCTCTCAAGATGCCTGAGGAGTTCTGGAGATATAACTCGGCCTGTAGAAGGCTTCCCAGCATGCACCAAGCCCCGTGTTCAATCCACAGAACTGCATAATACCGGTGTGCTGACACATGCTCCTAATTCTGGCACTCTGGAGACAGGAACAGGAGACTCAGAGTTCCAGGGCATTCTTGGTTATGCAGTGAGTTCAAGACTAGCCTGGGATACGGGAGGGGGAGGAAAAGGAGGAGGAGGAGGAGGATAAGAAGGGAAGGGAAAGGAGAAGGAGGAAGAGGAGGAGGAGGAGGAGGAGGAGGAGGAGGAGGAGGAGGAGGAGGAGGAGGAGGAAGTGAATGGTCAGACTGGCCTGTGGATGCCTTTTGCTCCTAAACTCCTAGGATGAGGGAGACTTTCAGAGAGGATTCTACTGCAGAAGCCAGTGAATCCCTGGAAGAGAGTGCTAGGCTATTGATCTATGACAGGACTTTTCCTGGGGAGATGCTATACAAGTCCACTCACCCCAGATAGAGAAACCTATGATAGACCAACATATGGAAACCACTAAAGCCCAACTTGATGAATCAATGAATTTTATCAGGGTTACTTACAGGAGTGTGAGTGAGGAGTTACTTAGAGGAGCAGAAATGATTAAAAGACAGCTGCATTACCAAGGCCCATTCCCCATGGGTGTCAGCTCACAAAAGCTGGGCATCTGGAGCACACTGCACACCCTGCAGGTAGCTCAGCAAGTTGTAGTGTCCTTTCCAAGTTCCTCAGTTGGTCTAAACCTCTTCCAGGCAGCTTATATCGGCGGATTTCTGCTTTTTCCAGGTCTGATCTCAAGAGTGTTTTTCACAGTTTAGCTTGTCTGAGTCTTCTTTACAGCTTGGATTTAATCTTCTGAGAAAGTCACTTTTACTAATTACTTTGGCAGGGAGGGTCTTAGTGAATCTGATCAGTTTCAGGGATTTCCTGAAGCCATTTTTAAGTTGTTTACCTTCCTGCTTAAGGAGTATCTCTGGATGGAATGTTTCAGTCTTGAAGGAAACTGTTACAAAATTTTGGAGTTCTCTGAAAGATGGTTTCCTTGTCAGTCACCCCATGCATGGAGTGGGCTAAGGGAGAACCTGCTTGTGTTAGTTTTCTCTTGCTGCTGGGGCAAGTAACCACTAACAAAGAGACCCCACGCATCACAACTGTGACCCCTGTCAGTTCTGTGGATTCGAAGGCTGATGGCTTCCAGGTCTTAACAGAACCACGATCCTTTCTGGAGACTTCAGAGGAACTCATTTCTGTAACTTTCTCCAGATTCTTTGGCCACATTCCTTGGCTGAAGGTTTCTCCCCCAATTACCAAAACAGCAAGCTATAAAGTTTTCACACAGCCTGCCTTCTGCTTCTCTAAGCCTTCTTTGCCCCTTTCAAAGACCCTGGTGGTCATGTTGAGACCTCGGATGATCCCAGTTACTCTCTCATCACAAAGAGACTTGGTTTACAGCCTAGCTCCTCCTGGCATCCTCTCTTTGCTGTACCAAATAATATACTCAAAGGTTCTGGGCACGAAGGAGTGGACATCTTTGAGATGAGTTGTTATTCTGTCTTCATACTCTTCATGTGAAAGAGAAAGGGGAAAAGCAAGGGAAGCCTGAGAACTTGCCTCAGCTAAGAGAGGTCCAAGGAGACATAGTGACTAAGTTCACTGTGGCTTTCCACAATCGACAAAGAACAGCGAGTGAAACCCCAGGAAACTAGGCAAAATAAGGGTTGGACAAAGGTTATTTCCATATAAGTTCATTAATTATGACAAGGTACAATATTAGTAAGGTATTAATGCCATTCATTTACTTTATTAAAAGCTAGCAGGTAGAACTGGATGTGTCATATAGAAAAACATCCTTACAATCTTAAACATTCTGTAGAAATCTGAAACTATTCTAAAATAAAGGAGTTATTCTTCAGAACAGGAAACAAAAAAGCGTCGGGTCATGTCTGGGAATAGAGCAGGAATGACAGTGTGAGAGAAGTTTCTCATAATCTTCTTGGATGTTAAGTCATTAAAAAATATGTGCATCTATTATCCTATTAAAATATTTGTAAGGAAAAATATATGTGTGCATTTTCTCTTTTTGGGTTGTTCTGTTCTGTGTTCTTCTTGTAATGTGACTTCTTATTTTTGCTCAGCAAATTTTTCTCAGATCTTTAGGACCTGGGTCTAGATGGAGTTTGGTGACAAATTTATAATGCCAGCACTGAGGCAAGGGAATCCTAAGTTTGAGAGAACCTGGGCTATAAATTGAGACTGCGTGTGTGTGTGTGTGTGTGTGTGTGTGTGTGTGTGTGTGTGTGTGTGTGTGTGTAGATCAGATGCCAAAGGCTTTGTAGGTTCTGCATCGCCTCTCCCTCATAAATTCAGTGACTTGCTTCTTCTTTAGGTGTCTTTGCATCTGTTGTGATTATTATGAATATGTCACACAACATCATTATTGGTTGTTCAGCGTCCGCCTCCCCTACCAGGATGTAATGAACTCCTTGAAGGCAGATACTGTCTGATTCATCTTTATATCCCCAAAGATGATGCAGGACCTGCCTCAAAACAGATCACTAACAAGTTACGTTGAAGTAATGATTGATGAGTTGACAGATAAATAAATGGATTAATTAAGGCAAGAAACAATCTACTGGAGAATCATGGGTCCAGTCAGCATTTTTTTTTACCATCACAGCTTTAGAAAAGGTGATTGCACTTATTCCTGGTACCTCCAAATGTCACGACTATCAGATCAGATCAAGAAAATCAAGAAAATGACTGTTTTAGCATACGTAGAGGGACGATCAGCTGGTGCCTAAACATTTGACTTATCTGCCATAGAAATGTACGAGTTTAATACAATCTAGTCATAGGATATCTGTGGGTAAACAGGTGGAACTGGGAATATAACTCAGTGACTATCCAGCGTGTGCAAGGCCTTGGGTTCAAACCCCAGGAATACAAAACTACCCAAACAAAAACAATTATTTGCAACTAACAACATTGCAACTGTAGGCCCCACCCACTCCCTCATCAGGCAGAGAACTCAGCCCCACTCTACCCCCACTGTGGCCAATATCTTCAAGGTGGATCTCTACTGCCGCCATAGTTGCTGGCTACTTTTGATAACTCTTCCCTGCCGAAACCCTATGTAATGGGGCTGCATTCTGCTCAGTTCTTCACTGCTTCTCTTTGGAGCAGAGACAGTCACTCTCCTGAATTCTTCCCTCCAACTAAATCTCTTTTGTGACATTCGTTGCTTGGCCAGATGTTTTGCAGCAAAGAGAAGAAATGTCTAAGCAAAGCAGCGCTGAATACTTCAGCTTTGCTGGGGAAACACTCAGAGCTGTAACATTTCTACTGAGGAAACTTCTCCCCTTCAAGCTGTGTGGTCCCTGGCCTCCCTTCTGCCAGGGTACCTTTCCTCTCAGAGCTGTTAGCCCTTCTATTGGAGTCTCCTTCCCCATCTCAGAGCTATGTGGTCCTTGGGCTCCTGACTGCCAGGGTACCTTTCCATCTCTATCCACGCTAGAAAAACACTAAGAGCAACTAGGAAGAAAATATGTTACTTTTGTAGCTGTAGATTCAGGTTCAAAAGCAGTTTATTCTTTGCCTTATTCAATTACCAGTCCTAAGCCCTAGAGCATTTAGGCCTCCTTATAATCTAGTTTTAGCTGGGAAGGCTTCAGCCTCAGCCTCTGTACAATCTAGAATGTTTAAGTTTCTGTACAATCTAATCAACCTCCAAAATTTACTGCTGACTGAACCACTCTGACTAGCTCCTTCTGAACTCAGACTCTTCTGCTTCAACTCACTTTCTGTTCTGGCTCAAACTGTTCTCCAAGCTGACTGGTTTAAACTGATCTTCTGAGCAGGCTTACTGTTTCTGGCTGGACAATTCTGACTCTGTAGACTCTCACTGATTCTCTGTCTCAAACTGAACTGAACTGTTCTACTCGGCTTCAGACTGACTCACTTTTCCTTTCTGATACTGACTTCTGCTGAGCTGCCTCTGTGTCTCTGCGTCAAACTCCTCAGACTGCTTCTGTGTCTCTGCCTCTGTTTCATATCCTCTGTGTCTTATCCCCCTATGTCTCTTATCCTCCTACCTCTCTGAGCTGAGAGTCTGTTTTTATATCTTGTGAGTTTGGTAGGCCCTCACTCTGCTAACTCTTCCTCTGATTTGTCTCCTTGCCTGTACTTCACTCTGACTCATCTCAGATATCACTTCCTGTCTTAACACTGACTCCTGAGTTCTGCTTCTTGTCTCCCAAGTGCTGAGATTAAAGACATGCACCACCACTTCCTTCTAAATACTTGGATTAAAGGTGTGTGTCAACATTCTTTCTGTACTAGAGCAGCCATGCTGCTGGATTAAAGGGTTAAATATTCCTTTACATGCTTTGTCTACTAGCGGGAAAGAATAGTTTGTGGGAAATAGATTTAGTGATATAACTTACATGTTTAAGACAAGTGCACAATAAAATATGATGGCTCAGTCTAGTGTAGAACACAACAGAGCCAAACAGGAAGTTGTCCTGGTTAAGCAGAGTGTTATTCGTTTTTGTTTTGTTTGTTTTTTGAGACAAGGTCTCACAATGTAGCTCTAGTTGGCCTGGAACTCACTATGTAGACCAGATTGGCCTCCAACTCATAGAGATCTGTCGTAAAATATTTAGTAATGTTTTTGCGTCTGGCTTTATAGTGAAATGGTATTGTAAAGTCTTTGTGTCTGGATTTGTTGTGAAATGTTTTAGTAAACCTTTGCTATGTCTGGCTTAAGCATTAGAGGTTAAGAAACTGTTTTTAGCCTTGCTTGGACTGTGAAGAAATGTAGATCAAAGACTGTTCACTGGAATGTATATACTTGTTTTGTGGGAATCTGCAGCTTTGCAGACCTTGGTCCTAAGATACTCCTGGCACACCTGGAGGTCTTGCTTTTGATCATGATGAGCCATGGTCAGAAGGGATTGAGGATTGTGTGGGTTGTTTGCTCTTCAAACAGCAAGCGTAACATAAACTTTGATATATGGAACTTTGCCCAGCCCTATTTGGTCTCTGTAAAAGTTAAATCAAAATGCTTGGAGAGAGCTAGTCTGAGTCGGAAGTCCAGAAGGCTGTCCCCTCTGCTCCCTCAAGGCTTTGCATCCTGGTGTATTCTTCTTTCTCCTAGGCAGCAGAGTCCAACATCAATCACAGTAGACATCTGCCTGACCCTCTCTTTGGGGTGCTGGTATTACAGGTGTGTGTCACCATGCCCCCACTAAATAGTGTTTGGAATCCCATGTTACCCAATCATATTTCTATAGTATCTAACTTCCATCTTCTTGGAGAATGAAATTAAAAGTCTGCACCATGCTCTCTTAAAGTATCCATGATGTGCACCTGCCTGCCTCTCTGAGTAACTCTGCTTCCTACCATTGGGTTTCACTGGGTTTCTCCAAGGCTCCACTTCTTTCTTGTCCCAGGGAAACTTGGGCTTCCTCTCCCTTCCTGGTCTGTTTTTCCCTGATCTTTGTCTCAGCTCAAATACCCCTCCTCAGGGAGATGCTCCCAGGCCATCTTATCTTAAACAGCACCACCTTGGAGTTACTACTCCTTACATCACCCTGTGTCCTTTATTGCATGTATCACTGTGGGTAATTATCATGGATATTTGCTTGTTTTTCAGATCTTAGCTTTTATTTGTTTGTTTGGTTTTTTTTTCTTCCCTTCCTGATAATTAGAACACCCACCTCTACCCCAGATAACTGAATGTAAAGACTGAGCCTGTCATGAACCTCTGCTGGGCCTTTGTAAATGGCTCAGGAAACAAAGGAGGAGTGACTTGGCTCAAAATTCTAAGAAAGGCAATGGCTGAGGAACAGGTAATTAGGGCTTTATCCTCCCCAACCCCTTGGGCAGGAGCCAACCTCCCACCAAGCCATAATTTGTGCCCTCACATATGATTTTCAGACATTCATGTTTAAATGCACTTCCAGGGATGCTTTTATGGAAAACTAGCCCACCTGTGTGGTCTGTGAGATGCCTACCTGGAGACACTGACAGGGCTCAAAGATATTTTCTTGCCCTGAAATAGCTCCTTGCTTTCTTAAGGCTTTTAAGGGTCCTCTTTGTAAACCCTGGATTCTAAGTCCTGCCATTTCTGTGAACAACAGAGAGAATTTCTACACTTTCTTTTTTCTAACAGGAAACACGCCTTCAGACATGGGTCCCAGCAGACAGGTGTTCCTAGCTGAGCAGAGAAGCGTATGCACCATTACGTGTCCTTACAAAGACTGTTTTTCAACTCTTTTGATGTCACTTGTGCTGTGAAGTATCCACCAGAGAAGACTTCTCGGACAGGGGCTCAAGCCAATAGAAAGTCTTTATTAGCCAGGTGGCAACCCCATTGGGTGTTTGGGACTCCAGTGCAGTCCCAAGCCTTTCTCAGGATGGGTTTTTAAGCCCAAAAACCACATCCTGGATTGGCATACCTCAGGTAGCAGGAATGATTAGCCAGAAGCAGAACTAAGATGCCAAAAACAAGGTTAGTATATTTAGGGACTTTCTCAGACCTATGGACTTTGACAGGTAGGTCTTTCTTCTCATTTTTTGGTACATGTTGCTTGCCTATGTGCTGAGTTCTAATACCTGAATCATGGCGTCAGCTTTGCTAAGGTTTGGGGGCCTGTTATATTTGGCCTGCCTTTAGAAAAAAAGAAAAAAGAAGAAAAGAAATGAAAAATTCATAGTTTGTATGATGTTATAAATTTGGGTTCAGGAATTGATAGGAACTACTACAAATCTATAAAGGAGTTTTTAATTGTAATAAAATTGCAAAAATATGAGCCAATATCAGACTCAGAGATTTAAAACACAGAGTAAATAAGCATTGATAATGCCCAATTTATCAGAGTCAAATGCTTTTTTTGATATCATATTTCTGGTCAACTCGAAGCCAGTAAGTGTATTAGAAACTTAGAGCTGACAGAGCTAATGGCAGAATAATTTTATTGACTAATACAGGTGTTTTAAATTTTAGAGAACTTTCTGGAAATAATGTAGTTCACATAAGAGCCATAAAATTGACCCATTTCCTGTTCCTAAACTTGCTTGACAAATTCCAGGGAAATGTTGGATTGAACAAATGTTGGATCTTTGCACTAAGGTGTCTATAGCTAGTCCATATGTTTTGATAGCAGGGACAAATACCAAAAAGCCTGGAAAGATTGGAAATAGCCTATAATCGGTAACATGGGTGTAATTGCTAGGTTGACTGGATATTTAAGCATTAAAATGGTAGCTATGATTATGTGGACATGTAACGAGGTATATTTTAAATAACATGAAAATATACAGCATCCCATTACAGTGCTTTAAATCCTGCCCAGATCTTGTGTGTGTGTCTTACGTGTGTCCATCTTTGTGTATGTGAGCATATGGAAGCTAGGTGTAGTTAGTTGTCTTTCTCTATCACTCTTCACATTATTTTTTTTCTTTTTGAGAGTGTATTCCTCATTGAACATAGAACTCAACGATTTGGTTAGACTAGCTGACCAGCAAGCCCCCGTCTCCTCTGGTCTCCACTTCCTCGGTGTTGGCATTAGAGAGGTGCATTGCCCTTTTGACGAGAGCCCTGGGGATTCAAACTCAGGTCCTCATGCTGATATGTCAGCACTTTACTAACGGAACTGTCTCCCCAGATCCCTGTCTGGATTTCTTAAGAAAAGAATCCTGTGGCCTGGCGGCGGTGGCCCACAGTTATAATCCCAGCACTCGGGAGGCAGGCGGATCTCTGTGAATTTGAGGCCAGCCTGGTCTACAGCGCGAGTTCCAGGACAGCCAGAGTTAACAACAGAGAAACCCCGTCTCGAAAAAAAAAAAAAAAAGAATCATGTAAAAACTGAGTATCAGCAGTAACCCTAAAGACATGCACTGGATATTTACGGAAACGAGAATGTCTTAGATTTAAATATATAATTGTCTTATTATTTGCTTATATTTTTATTGTAATGTTGACCAAATATATTCTACCAGGAATAGAATTCTAGCAAATAGAATTTAAAAATAAACTCTCTCTCTTCAGCCCTGTAATTTCCCCCTCCACATGATCAGAATAAGTAATCACTGTGGTGGACTTTTCCCTTCAGGAACGTGTTTGCCCAATCCACTAAGAATCCTGTAGGGAGAAACACAGGCAGAGATAGACGGCTGCCCTCTTCGAGATGTTCATCTCTTCATCATCTTTCTTTCATCATTGTCTTTCACGTCTTTCATCACCTTCTACCTTGGGAACGGACTCAGTGTTTAGCAGTAAGAACGGCATCTTTGAGCTTGCGTCTCATGTTTGTCCTTTATGTGGCAGCATTCTGGTTTAAAAGCATGCCAGCAGACAGGTTACGAGTGCTTCTCTCCTCTTTCTGTTTCATCCCTCTGGAAAGCACACAGGATAACTGGATCTCCAGCAGTTCTGTTGAATCACGAGATGATACCCAATGCTGAGGGTTGGGGGTAACGAGGTAGAAACCTGATCTCTTGTGCCTTGAAAACGAAACGATTTGAACCTGAGCTACAGAACTCTAGGAATTTTATTAAGTGAATTTTATTAAGTTAACACTCTTATGTGTTCAAACTGTTGCTAATGTTAGTTCTTACATTCCCAGACAAGGTGAATCTTAAATAGTATAGTGGCTTTTGTCTGTTTACTTGATAGTCTGTAGCCTTCTGAATTTAAGAAGAGCAAGTAAGAGGAGGTTGTATCTGAATTTTTTCACTGCCTTGACTTTTCTGTTTGTTTGTTTGTTTTTCGAGTCAGGGTTTCTCTGTTGTAACTCTGGCTGTCCTGGAATCACTTGGTGGACCAGGCTGGCCTCGAACTCACAGAGATCCGCCTGCCTCTGTCTTCCAAGTGCTGGGATTTAAGGTGTTTGCCATCCCCATCAGCTTTCTTTCTTTCTTTCTTTTTTTTTTTTTTTGTAACTAACATTCTTATGTATTTGTTTTCAATCCAATGCTTGTGTATTGTAGTGACCTATTATCTCAGCTAAAATGGAGACTGAAGTGTATTATCATATTGAGTTCCAAAACTTTGCTGATTCGTTTTGCTTCCATCTCTCGGTCACCAATGTAAAGTCGTATTATATCCTCTACAAGTTTGCCATTTTGTTTTATTTCCGAAACTTTTACCATCTGTACTTAATAAACAGTAATTACCCTTTCTCACTCCCTGTAGTCTGTGGCAACTCTTTATGTCTCCATGCATTTGACTGTTCTAGGTGTTTCATTCCTAATTCTACTCATGTGGAATTACAGCAGTGTCTTCTGCGTGTGTTTTGTGACTGGTTTGTTTTGCAGGAGTTTCCCATGTTGTAGCCTGTGGTAGGATTGTCTTTCTTTGGGGGGGGGGGGATGAACGCAATGTATATGTGTGTACAATGCATGTGTACATAGACATGCATCATATCACAGATTTGTCCCTTTATCCATGCTGGCTACTTGGATGCAAGCATATATGCTGGCAGCTGTGAGTAGTATGTCATGAATATGGGTGTGTGGACACGGCTGTTTGCATCACTGCTCTGCTGAAGACAGTAAAGTTATATCTCGTTTTAAGGACCCACCAGACAGATTTCCATCGCCTTGGCATCATTTCACATCCTCATCAACAGCGTGTAAAGTTCAAATGGCTCTACATCCTGGTCATCAGGTATTTTCCATATTTTTAAATAGTAAGCATCCTATTGGATGGTGTTCTGGTTTTAATTTGCATTTCCCTAATGACTAGTGGACAGAGCATCTTTTCATATGCTTAATGGCCGTTTGCATTATGCCTTTTTCGGAGAAATGTCTATTCAAGTACTTTACCCATTTTTTTAAGTTGAATTTAACGTAGATTGTATGTTATGGACACTAACCCCTTACCAGACAGATTGCTTGTAGCTATTTTCATATTTCATCATTGCCCTTCACTCTCCATTGAGTCATTTGATGCACAGAAATTCTGGATTTTGATCAAGCAAAGCTTATATATTTTTTCCCCTTTGTTGCTTGTGCCTTGGGCATTTGTTATGATTTGAACATAGTGTCCCGTCCCCCCCACCCCCCACAGGCTCATGGCTGGGTATTTGGTCCCCATATTGGAATATTTTGAAGCAGGGCCTAGCTGGAGAAAGTAGGTTACTGAAGGAGAGTCCTTCAGGTTGCCCTGGCCTTCGCCCCTCTTACCTCCTTTCATTGCTTCCTACCTGCCACGGTGTGAACTTCTCTTTCACAGGACCCTTTCACTCTCTGTCCTGCTAAGCACATGGATCAAGTGACCAAGTACTGAAACACCTGGAACCATGAGTCAAAATGAACCTTTCCCCTTTTCAAGTTATTCTCTCAGGTTTCTAGTTACAGTAATGAGAAAAGCAGCTAACACAGTATCACATTTGAGTCACGTGAAGACTTTGCACTGTATCTTACTACTAGCTCTTCTTTTAGATGTTATGTTTAAGATGTTGGGCTATTTAGAGTTTTTTTTTTTTTTGCTGATGGGATGAGGCAAAGCTCCAATTCTTCTTCCTCCTTTTTCTCCTTCCTCTTCTTTCTCCTCCTGCTTGTTATTCACAAGTGATCCAACACTGAGCTGTACCACCAGCCCCCAGCCCCTTTTAATTTTGAGATAGGTTCTTGTTAAATAGCCAAGACTGTCCTCAACTGGCATGCTCCTGGGGTAGCCCACTGGATAGCTAGTACTTTTGGTGTGTACCACCGTGCCTAGTTCCAGCTTCATTCTCTTCCCATGTAGTATCTTTATTAATTCCAATTTTGCTATTTTTTCCACGTATTTTCTGCCTAGTTTCTGGCTGAGAAGAGCCTTATGTACTTGGTATTTTTCATTTGCTACTGTAAATGGCTCACTTCAGTCTCCCTTTCCCTATACACATGAGTTAGATTTTCTGACTGCTTCTTGCAGGCTTATAGGAAATGCATTTTTCCTATTGTTAACTATATAACTAGTTGCTTTTATTCTGGGATTTTCAGTTGAATGTCTCAGGATTTCCAAGTAGGTAGGAACACTTTTTTTTTTCTACATACTACATGAGATTTGGATAACATTTCCCTCTCTATGCCTAACAAGATGAAGTTCACTGCTTTCCATAAAATGGAGCTAGAAGTAATGGTGAAATCCAGGAAAATGTGTATTTTAATTGTGTAACATCGCCCTGGCACATCACCGAGCTTCTAGCCATCTCTCTTGTATATATTATCTATAGCTCATCAATGTGTGGTCCGTAGACCAGCAAATCAGCATCACCTAGGAGCTTGTTAGAAATGCAGATTCTTGGGCCCTACTCCAGACCTACTGAGTCAGAATGTACATGTTAAGATGTTTGGATGATTTCTATGTAGCTAAGACTTGTGGAGTTCTGCTTTAGTACTTAGTGAAATAACAGTTCTTCCTCTTTCTTTAAGCCTTTCCTCCACTTTGCAGGTAATTAGAGACTATGAGACACTAGAAAAAAGACCTTTCAAAAATAGCAGTAAGTAGACTGTGAAGTCACAGGACACCAGGAGAGAAATCGGGGTTAGGAAGCAGCTAGTTCAGAATTTTCCAAAATTTAACCTTTTGCAGGAGCTCCCTCAACTCTGAATATGGTAGGGTAGCCCCTGTAAAATTATTTTCCTAATACATTTCTCTACATGGAGTCACTTCTTTTTAATATGGCAAATGAAAGTTTATGTCACTCCACAGTCAAACCCATATTATTCTCCAAAAATAAACCATAACTCTAAAATACAGTCAATAAAAACCAAAAAATGTGAAGAAATAAAAATTATCAATGAGTTACAAATAATAATGATTTTATGAAAACAAGTGCTTATGACTAACTGGAAACTTAATGTCAACAAATTTCAGAGTAAGGTGAGGTTCTGTAACAGTGGAAACATTTTTTTAAAGTTACTTAAAAATTGTTAAGTTTCATGTGTTTACCATGTACCAGGCACAAGTCTAAGAGCTTTGGTCTTCTCAAAGGCCCCCTAAGGTTTTCTGTAACATTGCCTACCATTCTGCAGATGTCTAAGAGGTTAGACAACTGTGAGAAGCCACAGAGCTTGGGGTCCAGGCACATCCAGAATCCTACAGTGTGGTAGTACACGGCTGTGGTGGCTCAGCAAGAGAGACAAGGAGACATATTTTGTAAGTGCATGCTCTGCCAGACTTCAGCAGAGGGAACCAGGCTCACAGTGGACCCCCAAGCGTCTGAGCTCAGGTGTATTTATTCTTTCAGAACTCCTCCGGTATTCTACGGATAGCATATGCGGATCATTAGCAATTAAACAGCTCCCACAGAAATCCAACACCTGCAAACAATACAAAATGCCCTAAACAGCCCCTCACCCAGCAGTGCACAAACAATTATTTTATATATAACTAAAAATCAACATCTGCAATACTACAGTGTTACACTTGCAGTGACTTCCTAGCAACAAGAAATTCAAGTCAAAGGGTGTGTTTCTTTGGATAAAAAAATGTCCACTTTTTCTATTTCCATTTATGTTCAGTATCTCTGATTGTGGTGATTTGAATAAGAATGCCCATCCCATAGACTCAGATATTTGAATGCTTGGTCACCAGGGAGTGAGACTCTTTGATAGGATTAGAAGGAGTAGGAAGTGTGGCCTTCTTGGAGGAAGTGTGTCACTGAGGCTTTTGAAACCTCAAAGCCCACTCCAAGCCCAGTCTCTCTCTCTCTCTCTCTCTCTCTCTCTCTGCCTGAGATCAGGAGTTAGAGCTCTCAGCTACTTCTCCAGCACTCCACCTGTGTGCTGTCATGCTTCCTACCATGATGATAATGGACTAAGCCTCTGGAACTGTAAGCAAACCTCAATTAAATCCCCTCTTATAAGAGTTGCCTGGGCCATGGTGTCTCTTCACAGCAATAGGACAGTGACCAAGACACTTATGGTGGGAGGTTTTACTCTAATTGATTGTCAACTTTTCTGTAATACTCACTGAGGGTGGGGGCACACGTCATGCATATTTGAGGAAGTCAGAGGACAACTGTAAGAGCCAGTTCCATTCCGCTATATGAATTCTGGGAACTGAACTCAGGACATCCAGTTTGGTGGCAAGTGTCCTTACTGGCTGACCACGGATGTCAACTCTGGAAAAGAATAGCTTGTCATGTTACAGATAGAATATAACGATGTAACTAGAAATTCTGGCAATGAGAATCTAAGTCACAGATGAATGGCACCCTCCTTAACCGTAGTTTTGAGCATTACTGACAAACAGACTCCATGACCCCAAGGCCCCTTCCATGTAATCTAGTAATTGAAATGCTTTCTTTAAATTTTTTAAAATTTGTTTGTTTATTGTATGTAAACGAGAGTTTTGCCTCCTTGTACATGTGTGTACTATGTGCCTGCCTGGTGCTCTTGGAGGCCAGAAGAAGGCATCAGATTCCCTGGGACTGGAGTTACAGACAGTTATGAGCTGCCATCTGGATGCTGGGAATTGAATCTGGGTCCTCTGCAGGAGCAGCAAGTGCTCTTAACCACTGAGCCATCCTTAAAGTGCTTTTATGATTTGCATTGTGGATGCCTGGCAGATCCTCTTTCAATAAAACATGGGAAGTCACAGGTTTCCCATGATAGTTTACATTTTCTAATTTTTATTAAAATATGACTGAAATAAAATATTTGTCCTTATGCTCCCTAAAATTTGTGCCTTAGAATGATCAACCCTGGGTTCAGGAGCCATGGGTTACTGTGCAGGCATGGTCAAGTCCAAGAACCACACCACACACAAACAATCCCAAAAATGGCACAGAAATGCATCAAGAAACCCAGAGCACAAAGATAACGGGTCTCTTAAGGGAGTTGACTCCAAGTTCCTGAGGAGCTTGCACTTTGCCAAGAAGCACAACAAGAAAGACTGAAGAGGATGCAAGCAAACAATGTAAAGGCAAGGAGTGCACATGCAGAGGCCGTTAAGGCTCCTGTGAAGCCCAGGGTGCCCAAGATGCCAAAGGGCCCCAGCGGCAAACTCAGCTGCTTGACTTTCATTGCTCACCCCAAGCTTGGGAAATGGATTCAAAATACATGGCCCAGGGTCGTAGGCTCTACCAACCAAAGCCCAAGGTTCAAACCAAGGCAGAACACACAACTTCAGCGCAGGCCCAGGTTTCAGTTCCAGCTTAGGCTCCCAAAGGTGCTCAGGCCCTGTGAAGGCCCCAAAGAAAAGGCTTCTATCTGCTGATGTTGTAGAAGTTAATTTTTAGTTATGTATAAAATAATTGTTTTATATAAATAATTGGTTTATGCACTATTGGATGAGGGGCTGCCTAGGTCTTGGCATTTTGTATTGTTTGTAGGTGTTGGATTCATGTGGGGGACGTATGATTGCCAATGATCTGCATGTGCTATCAGTAGAATACCTGAGGAGTTGGGTATCAATAAAAACAGCTGAGCTCAGATGCTCGGGGTTCCACTGTAGGTATATTGCTACATGCTGATGTAAAGACAGATGGACTGGAGTGACACACCTACCCACCATTTGCAGATGGTCAGTGCCCTATGCTGTTTTTACAAATAAACTTGAGGCAAGATCCTTAAAATAAAATAAATAAGTAAATAAATACACACACACATGTATGTATATATATGTATGTACATATATACACACACACATATATATCACAAACACACACACACACATACACACACATATATATATATGAACTCTTTTGATTTTGTTTGCTTGTTTTTGTTTGTATGCATGTCTGTGCTTGTATTTAGAACCCAGGGTGCGACACACTCTACCACTGATATACTCCCAGCATTATATCCCTCCATCCTGTATGTAAAAGACCAGAAAGCATCTATTTATGACTACAGAGGATTCTTAGGACTCAGACATTGGTCCTACTTCTGTATCACTGGACTCTCTTCAAAGTCAGGAATCAATTTGTGTATCTTTTAAAATGAGCCTGGCTTGCTAATCTTTATAATGTGATTTATTGGTAAAGATGTTGGTATCTACGAACTATAGTCCTCAAATTGGTATTCAAGATGTAGAATTTCATTAATCAACTTAAATTTCCTGTGTGATCGTACATCCCGACAGCCAGGTGGGAATCTATCTGCAGTCATACATAGCATCTGGCTCTCTCAAGCTCCAGGTGTGGAAGTTCAGGAGTCACGAACAGCAAAGGCTCCTAACTACTGTGCACAGTGAGTATGGCCTCTATGACCCTGATGGTCCCTCCTCCCTGGGGCTCTGCTGCTTCATGGCTGCCCAGGGTCCAGGTCTCTGGGCAGCTGGGGAGGCCTCTGGCTGAAGATTCTTGGGCTCCCAGGAGTCATTTTGTCACAAGGATGGATGCCCCTCTCTACCATAGCCAGCCTCTTCTTTTCTTTCTTTCGTGGTTGTGAATGCTAAGAAAAACAGAATCTTGGACATCAGCCTGATCCTGCTTTTTCTGGAGTCATAATTCTCTCAAGCCACAAAACATGGTTCTCTGATTAACATGGGGAAAAGGGACTTCAGGTACTGTGGTCTGAATACCCTAGAATACCTGTTCTGGGACTTAGTCACCATTGTGGTGGTATCAAGAGGTTAGACTTGAAGGAAGTGACTAAGTCATGAGGTCTCTTCCTTTATGAATGGTCACTGCTTTGCAAAAGGGCCGTAGGTCACTTGGCTCTTTTTTTTTTTTTTTTTTTAATCTTCCACTGGGTTAGGTGTCAACCTAAAATGATGACACAGAGAGAAAGCTCCCCTAAAAAGCTCACTTAAAAGTGACAGAAGAATGATGATCTAGAATATGTGTACCCTGAGGGATCATATGAGGGCCAGCGGTATGCCCAGTGAGGCAAAGGAAGGCAAGACTTGGGGAAAATAAAGCGAGGAAAGTTACAGTTATACTGGGCCACAGAAATGACAAGTCCAAAGCTGAGTAGGTGTTTGCCAGGTAGACATCTTCACAGGGAGAGCTAAGATTCTTTATGTGGAGTTGGTGTTTTGGAAGTCTCTCAAGATGGTGCTTGTCAGGAGGGGACTGTGCCTAACAGCCTTCCCTTTGTGGCTTCCTGGCTCTGCTGTGCCTGGGTGGAAGCAGAGAGCAGGCCTTGTCAGACACCATACCTACTGGTGTCTTGACCTAAGACTTCTGGGCCTCCTGAGTGCGTGAAAACACATTCCTGTTCTTCACAGGATCCTGTTGGTATTTCATTGTCACAGCACACGCGGGAGAAGGAAGTACAAAAAGGACATGGCTAAGTCCCTCCTGCATATACAAAATCACTGAACTGTGACCAAGAAGCACATAATAATTAAAAGCTATCCTTTGCAGAGTTGGCCTTGGGGTACATGATAACAGACCATGGAAGGCCTGAGGATGCAGCCCTTTGGCAAAGTCTTGCCTGGCGTTCAAGAGACCCTGATCTCCAGCAGGGCAAAGAAAAGGAGGAGGGGGACAAAGAGGGGGAGGAAGAGAGAGAGGAGGAGGGGGAAACTATCCATTGCACGTGATTGTGAGCACGTCCTATTAGCAGTTTTTACACAAGATGAGCCTGCTTTTGACACCTCTCTTCCCATAAACCTGGTCACACAGCCATTGGTGGAAAAGCATCTTGTGTTTAAGAGGTAAATTCTTCAGGTGAGATACCAATGTTTTATTCATACAACTTGCTTAGTTATGACTGAAATCAAATGTTTGGCATTATCCCTTTTAACTGGAGTGACTACTACCTTTGTGCTGAGTTTAAGGTTAGTATAGACACTGGATTCCCATGTGCTTCACCCCAGAGGCCTCCCTCGAGGGCTGAGTCCTTCCATGGCTGGCATCTTTGTCAATTTATGACTATGGTGAAAGATGGCCGAGTTGCCAGAAACTGGACCAAACTCATGGCAACTTTAGGTCAAGAGGGGTGTGTGTAGGGCCCTGCTACGGTGGACCTGTGTGCTAAGTAGAAACTGCCCTCCAGTGTGCAGAAGGCCATATCCCTGAGGCCATCTCTCCTCTCCAGACATCTTCCTTTTTCCTCAAGTTCCCTAGGCCATTTGGCTGCCCTGTCTTCTGTCTGGTCCAAGAGACACTCACTCCGCCACTGACTCTCGGAGTGAAGTGACCTTTATTCCTGGGAGTGCACAGGGCCCTCAGACTGGAAGCAAAGTTTAGTAAGTCCAAGTAAGTTCTTGGGTACTTTTCTTCTGGAAAAGTTAGAAAACCACACTGCTTAAATTCTGTGGACAACCGTGTGTGTGTGTGTGTGTGTGTGTGTGTGTGTGTGTGTGTGTTAGGGCTGCAGGTGAAGAATGGATGATACCCCACAGTTTGGCTGGTAGAATTAAGTGAAATCAGGGACCCGTAGGGCTCCTTTGTGAACTGTACAGCTCTCTCCAGCTGTGAAGTATTATTGCTGCATGTGTCTTTCCACTGTAGTATCTGCAACGCTGCAAAAAACACTTTTTTTTTTTTTTTTTTTTACAAAAGTAAGTTAACCTTGGGATCAGCAAGATGGTTCAACAGCAGCGCCTGGTACACAGGCTGATGACCTGCGTTTCAATCCTGGAACCCACATCAAGGTGGAAAAGTGCAAAGGGAGAACCAACTTGAAAACCTTGTCCTCTGGCTTGCTCTCCCCCCTCCCCCATTGTTCACACATGCAATAATTATTAATTAATAGAATAGGGCGGCTAAACACCAGCAGCAGTGTAATTTTGCAATGTAGCGTAGGCTTTAAACTTACCCTGTGTCATGGAAGTGACGAAGGCGCCCTAGAAGAACCTGAAACAGTCCAAAGAGGGCATTCTCAAGTTAAGGCGCTGTTGTAACTGTGAACCTGCTTGGGGCCCTCAGACCACAGAAGCTATTGTCCCACCTCCCCTCCCCCGAGACACCTGTCCCTTGTCTAGTTACACTTGTTACAGGCTCCATCAGGCCTGGGCTTGTCAGATGCCAGCAAAGGGCAGAAGGTTCCTGAATGGCAGCGCTTTCTAAAGGACAGAAGCCCTTAACGATGGCTCCTTGTCACCCAGGACACTGGTTTCATAATTCTTCTTCCCTTAGTTATTATGTCAAAACCAATTGCCTGATACAGATGGGAAGTCAGTCTGGAGGCCAAGCGTTCAGTTCATGGATCGTAGGGGCCTGTTATCCTTGGGGGAGGAGCTCCTGGCTAGGGAGTGCTGGGTTTGAGGATCGGCTTCTGTAGCGATTGCCCTTTGGAAAGGGTCACTTCAAAAATATAGTCATTAGGGTCAAACACGCAAATTAGTTTGGAAAAGTCTGCTACCAATCAAATAGCAAGTTTCACCCTTTTACTCCTACTCCGAAGACGAACAGTACCTTGGCTAGAGCTGCTCACTCACTCACTCACGAGAGTGAAATGAGTGAGTGACACTCACTTCATTCTCTCTTTCTATGTGCCTTCCAGTACCAGGACCCCCATCTGAAGCTGCATCCCTTGGCTCAGCTCCTGAATATCCGTGAGTCTGGTCAGATGTCGGCCCCCTTATGGCTGGCTGCTGGTCCCCAGCTTGTTTTCCTTTCTTTACTCTGAGATAATTCCCCAACTACCATCTGATGAAAACCAGAACCTGTTTCCTCTTGTGCTGATAGGCAGCAGATCCTGGGGAGCATCTGCGCTGGTGTACAAGCGCTTTAATTTTGCATTTAAATTCCAAAAGATCCCTTAGATGCTGTCATTTCCAAACTGACTCTAGAAATACCAAATCATGAGGAAATTACAGCACAATAAGTATTTTAATCACTTTTTATTGCTTGCAATCAACTTGACAAATAAAAAAATTACTCAAGTATTATTTTTTTTTTTTAAAGCATCCGCTAATTAGGTCTCTTGTTTCCCATCTTCCTGGAACCCAGTGAGCTTTACAATTCATGCTACTGAATTCAAAAGCAACAGGAACAAGAGCTGTCTCTTAGCGGAACAAACTTGAATTTCTTTACTTAAATCCTCCAGGGACTGGAGACATGGCTCAGTGGTAAAGACTAAGTACTGCTCTTGGAGAACATGGGGCAATTCACAACTACCTGTAACTCCAGCTCCAGAGAACCAACACCTCTGACCTCCTGCGGGTGCCTGCATTTGTGTGTGCATACTCTCACACAGACACAGACGGACGGACAGACAGACAGACAGACACACACATATACACAGAGATAAAAACAATAACAACACATTAAAAAAAAAAAAACAAACCCTTCCTGCTGTGTGTGGTGGTACATACTGGAATCCCAGCACTCAGGAGGGTTGTTTGTTTGAGACTAGCCTAGGCTACATAGAGAAATCTTATCTCAAACCAAAAATGAAACAGCAAACAGACAAAAAAACCAATCACAGGTCACACACACAGACACACATACACACACTTAAAAATAAATACAACCTGAAACCAAACAAGCATTAAAAAAGCAACCTCCTGATCAAATTTATAACTTCTTACACTCTTACCAATGTCCCTTCGGGAAGTTTACTTTTAAACTAATAACATATTTGTTTGTGGTGGTATACACCTACAATTCCAGCATTCTGGAGGCAGAGGCAGGAGGATTGCCACAAATTTAAAGGCAGCCTGGTTTACACAGTAAGCTCCAGGCCAGGTATCATAATGAGACTCTGTTTCATAAAAAAAAAAATTCATAATGTAATCACGGGCCCTTGAAAGGCGTGTCTCCAGCACTCCCCTGCCCGCCTCTGATTGCCCCAAGAAATTCACTGAGGCAGTGGGTAGTCACTTCCCTATGGGCCTGAATCCCATGCTTCCCTCTCTTTCCTATATCCCCATTGTACCTCCTTCTTGCATTTTTTTTGTACCTTAAGCAGACAGATTTAGATACTCAAAAAGAATGCTATCTGGGAGGACATTACTTCATCATAATTTCCAAGGCAGTATAAAACACTTTATTTTTAGTTTCTTAGGCAAACATTCCTAATAGAACAGTGAAATTATCTGTCATCAGTGACCTCAGACTTTTGGGAGGTCTGTGGTCACAGAGTAATTTGAAAGCTGCAGTTGGAATCTTGCGAAATCACAGGGGCGTTACAAGAGACATCCTTGCAGAAATCTGAAAATGATCTGGAAGGGGCTTAGTTAATGTATTGGTTTAAATATACATTTCTATGTACCTCTTGCAAATTGTAATTAGCATGCGTGTTCTGTCACACCACAGGTATTGTCAGTGGCTTTTATAAATATGCACTTGCTTCCTAATTACTCCGCGAAACTGAATGCCAGCCACGTATGTGTTCACCTTTAATCACGGTACCGCTCTGCCAAAGACTTAATTACGAAGGAAAAGGTGGGATCCTTTCCAATCAGCTTTGAACTCTTTCATCAGGCATGTTGCATTGTGGGATACTTAGGACTTCAATTTGTTTATCTCAATGCCAACAATAGTTGCTTTCATGTATATTGTATTCATTTATTCTTTCTATCTTCAATGACTGATGTCTACATCAGGTACTGTTCTGGGTTCTGAGAATAGGCCGAAGTATCAGAAAACAGTCCCCCAATGTTTTCAGTCCAGATCTAATGAACCACCAACCTTCAGGTGGAACATTCAAGGTGAGCCACGTAGAATAAGGGGGACCTGGCCAGCGACTTCAAGAATAAATTCATTGCTGTAAAACTTCTATGTAACTCTGTCAGCCACTTCATGTACTTGTGAGTTATAAATACCAGAAATGTATTCAAGAAAGAAAAATATCTGGACTCTTTTCTCTTAAAGTAACTGCTATGTTTGATTGTGTTGCCCAAAGGCTGTCTAAAAAACTTGATTTCCAGCATGCGTGGTACTATTGGGAGATGGTAGATCCTTTTAAAAGTTGTAGCCCACCGGGAAGGTAGTTAGGCTACCTAGAGCATGAACTTAAAGGGGCTATTGGGACCCTAGCCTTTTCTTCCCCTCTCAGTTCCAGGCCACCGAAAGAACAGCCGCCTCCACGGAGCACGACATGAGACTTTGCCTCCTCGCAGGCGCCAAAGCAAGGGACCCTTCGGATCACCAGCCACAACTGTCTTCTCCTCCTTAAGTTGATTTGCCTTCCAAGTTTATCACAGTAGCAGGAAGCTTACACAGCAGCACGTTACAGAGTCCTTGTAACTCCTCAATGCTGCATAGACATAGGAACTTCTGTGTGTTGTTGATCAACAGTGAGACGCTTTCACTTTTGTCACTTCTTCTGACTCGAGAGGTTTTCAGAACCCAGTGCAGGAGCTGCGATTTTGGAAAGAGACACGACACGGGGTGAAGCGGGTCCGTGCAAACAGCGCATGACTGCGGTAAGGCCCTGCCTATTCGCAGTCTTTCCTCCGGGACAGTTTGGTCTTAGTCCCATGTATTTTCTTCAGAGAAATTCTTCAAAGGACAACTCCATCTACTTACCTCAAACCATCATAGTAAAATTGACATCGCAATTCTATAGTATTTGGTTTCAATACGACAAAAATAAACACAAATTACATCCATTTAACTTTTATTTTAAATCATCTGCTGGGATTCTGGTATCCTTCTAGAAACGTAATTGTGTATCAGTTAACAATCCAACATAGGAAGATTATAGGTGTAATTTAGGGTAGAAAATGACTAGGGAACATTTTCTATAATTGTAAATTGAAGCGAGCGCTTTAGAAACAGTTAAATGACTTTTGGCAATGCTGAATCCTAGCCGACCCAACCGAAGATGATTGGTGAGGAATCCCGTGCCCTAGATTAGTGTCTGCAGCATACTAGGCTCTGACGGCTGGCCAATACGGTTTCAATCATCTCTCCTTTAGTTAGTTCCTTTAGTGTGTCTATCTGCCTTACTCTGTGGTCTGGTATATTGCTTAATGCGTGTCCATTTTAGTTAGGATGTAGACCTAGCTGAAACTGAAAGACGTCCAAAATAGCAGAGGCTTAGATAATTGTAGGAGGAAGTGAGGCCTCCCTAAGAACCGGCTGCCAGGATTTAAAACAGGGGCAGTGGTCGCACAGATGTGAAAGCTGATACCTAGGAACAGATGACGTCATGAGAGCCAACCAGCAAAGGACATTTCACCAAGATTGTGCTCAAGAGACGAATGGGGGCCGGATGGGGAGTGATGAGGGGTCATAGTGGGTATAAAGTGTGCCTTTTGTCCTGAACAAAGAGAATTTGATTGTCCACGCATCTCTGGTCTCTTGATTCCTCGCCAGCTCATCCCCAGGGCAGCTGTGGGCAGACAGGGCCAGAGGTTCCAGGCCGTAGCTAGGAATGCCCCACCTGGGTGCCCCCCTTAAGCAACAGATAATGATAAGAGTTTGATTTTTTCCCCCCTGTAATTCAATCCAAGGTGGCTCAAGGAATCTACTTCACTGAGTCTTTAGGGAGCTGGGTTTCCTGACTTTTCAATTCCACAGCATGGAAGGGCCTGCCCTACTTCTTCAAGGCCACTACCTGAAGGTTGCACACATTGCTACTGTTCATATCCATCCTGTCAATGGTGACAGTCACATGTCACATTCAGCTGGAAGAGGGCTAAAAATTTTCATTTCTGTTTGGTTAGCTGTGTGCTCAGCTAAGTAATCATTATTGCAGAAAAAGAGGCAGATAGATATTAATGAGCAAATAAGTGGTTTAGGGATTAATGTTGTATTAAATACTCATCCTCAGTATCAAAGCTATATACTGATTTTTCTCAGTATATATGTCTATTCTGTGTGATGTCTATTCCAAAAGCACTAACATCACATGGACACTTGATAAAAATTCAAATTCTTCTACCTTCTACCTTATGGCTCCTCAGTCAGAAATTCTGATTGTCAGTGAGCCTTCTGGGTGATTCCAGTACCTGCTGAAGTTTATAACCATTGATGTGGGGGTTACTTTTCCAAAAATGGGTATTAAAGGAGAGAGTGAGTCAGGCAGGTGCAGAAAGTGGTCAGCTCCTGATCTTCAAATTCTCTGATCCTTGTGAAGTCACTCTGTCTGCATCTCTTCTAGGGATGGCTCACTGACCCAGCTTCCCCTGCTGCCCCTGGCAAGCCTGCTCTCCACTGGCGCTGTAGTTTGCCAGCGTCAAATGTGGAATGATAGATCGTGCGAGGAGAACATCTGAGTCTCCACTCGTCATCATCGTTCCTCTTCCTTCTTCCAGGACTCAGCAGCCCCGGTCTTTCCCTCTCCGTTCTAGAGTTATTTTGGTAGGATCTCTGCCGAGCAGATGTCCCTGAGTGGGCTTCCAATGTCTCATACTGTATTGCCTTTTATCCAAACAGCTAGTTATGCTGCTGACGTCTCTCCACTCCAGAGATGGGGGAAGGGAACAATGAGTCAATGAGGAGTTGACAGAATGGAGAATCCTACCTCTCCCCCTTCTCCCTGCACCCTCCTTATTGTCAACATTGGTGTCTGTCAGCTGGTGGCCAGACATTTGAACAGACTTTGCCAATTAGAGAAGTCACACCTCTTGGTTGGCAGGCTCGTGCTATTGTGCCTGAGAGCCATATGGCTTTCATGAAAAAAGATTTTCCAAGGGAGAACCAAGGGGGTGCCCCTGAGGGCAACCTGTGTCAGACGGAAGGCCCTTTCTGATGGTGTTCATGAGTAAAGCCGGAGAACGAGCTGCTATTTGATGTGGATATAATTCAGAGCTATCATGACTCCACTTCAAATGATCATTTCCTTCAGGGGATGCTCGCATAGAATTTATCTTGGCAGCCTTAAGCTCCTTCTGTTCTTCATTATTTCCCCAGGTCTCTTGTGGTGAACTCTGGAGTTTTGTTCCACTGTGTGGAGAAAACAGAACAGGCGTTGTAGACTGCTACAAACACCAGTGTTCCTTCCACCCCAAGGCGATTTGGAATGACACAGGTAAAGCGGAATTGATGGTTGGTTTTCCACATGGGGAAAAAAAAGGAAAGTGAGGCTGACAGTTTGGGGTTTGAATCCTGGTCCTCCACAGGTGGGCTGTGCGTGGATCCTTCAGCCGCCATGTTGGCATCAGTTTCCCATCTAATTGAAGGGACTCTAAGGCTGTGGTAGACTCCAGTATCCTTTATGGCCAAGACCTTGTATGTTATAAATAACTAAATTAGGTTAAAGCACAATGAGACCATGTTCTGCCACAGAGATTATCAATATATGAGTTCGTATTTCTTCTTAATTATAATGTTGAAAAATTTCAACACTCACAAAAGTGGTGAAAAAAATATAAAAAGCCCCATATACTAAAAAACAATTTCAACATCATCTTGTTTTCTCTGGCAGCAGCAACAACTACAAACCCAAACCCCAAACAAAACAAACAAACAAAAACCAATATATTATTTTACTGTTTTTTTAATCTTTATTGTGTGTGTGTGCGTGTGTGTGTATTCTTCTGCGTGTATAGGTTTGTGTGTGTATGTGTGTTCCTTGTATACATGTGTGCTTGTGTGTGTATATATGTTTGTGTGTGTTTCTGTGTGTGTATATGTGTATGTGTGTGTATATGTGTTTGTGTGTGTGTCTGTGTGTGTATATGTGTATGTGTGTGTATATGTGTTTGTGTGTGTGTCTGTGTGTGTATATGTGTATGTGTGTGTATATGTGTTTGTGTGTGTGTGTGTGTGTATGTGTGTGTGTATGTGTGTGTGTATTGGCTTTTGGCATTGTTCCTCAAGAGCTAGGCACCTTGTTTTTTGAGGCAGGGGTTTCATTGAGCTAAAGTTCTCTGATTAGGCTAGGTGGACTGGCCATTAGGAATCCTCCTATTTCTGCCTTGTCAGTTTGGGACTGTAACACATATCACCATACCTGAGTTTTTTTACATGGGCTTTGGGGAAGTCAATTCAGGTCTTTGTATTTGTACAAGCACCTGACCCACTGAATCCCCTAAATGTTTTAGTTTTTAAAGAAATTGGTAAATAACATCCTATGCATTTTTATATGGATATATATATATATATATATACACACACACATACATGTATACGTATGCATGTGTATACACACACACATATATTTGTATATATATATTACATATACACTGTGGAATGGAAAAGAACATATCCTTATCTCATATAGTTATTAATTTTGTGGTGAGAGTACTTTAAATCAACTCACAGCATTTTCACGAATATTGCATATTGCTATTAACTGCAGTCATTTTGTACAATGATGTCTTGAGCATGTTTCTCTCATCTAAATGACATTTGTCTCTTTTGACCACTGTCACCTTCCACTGCCACCCTCACTACTCCAGCTGCTGAGAACCACTATTCAATTTGTGCTCATTCTCCCCTTCTGTCTCAAGGTTTCTTGATTTTGTTTTTTGGGTTTCTTTGTTTGTTTGTTTTTGTTTGAGACAAGTGTAAATCCCAAATCTGGTTGAGAATAAGACCACCATAATTGAGCCAAAGTTGAAGCAATCAAGCTTTAATTAAATTAACTAAATACTGGCCAAGAAGATGGACTCTGATCAAGTCCATTCTGAGGTACCCATGGAGTGAACCTGTTACCTCCAGAGTTTCCACAAAATGGCACCAAATCACATGGCACAGGTGCTTAGAAAGGTAGAAGACTATGCACTTCCCACCAGGTCCAATCAGTGGCAGGCATGTATCCCTATGTACTTCCTGTCTGGGTTATCTCCTACCTGCAAGTGACCAAGCACATCTGATACGATGTAGGGTCAACTAAATGGGATCTAGACCCTCCCTGCCCAACATTCTAAGAGGTTGTGTCCTTGGGCAAGAGAGATTCAGGACTTTCTCACCTGAACAGCCCCACCTAGCACTCCAGGAAGTTATGTCCTTGTTCCATAGATCTCTTAGGCAGAGTAATTAAAATTTAAAGCATAACTTTTGCTCTTACACAAGGTCTCACTATATATCCTTAGATGTCTACAATATATAGACGAGGCTGACCTTGAACTTACAGAGATCTGCCTGCTTCTGCCTCCTGAGTGCTGGGATTAAAGGTGTGCACTATCACATATTATAATTTTTTTTGAACAGGATCTCATATAGCCTAAACTGGCCCTTAGCTCACTATGTAGTAAAGGATTGCTCTCCAATTTCTGAGATTACAGGTATGTCCCACTATGCCAGGACATTTTTTTTTTGTACAAAGTAAGGAATACAATAAGAATATTTCCATACATGCATGTACTATATATCATCCATGTTCAAACCTTCTGTGCTGGTTAGCCTTTTTTCAATTTACATAATCCAGGGTCGAATGGGAAGAAGGAATCTCAGTTGAGAAAATGTTTCCATCAGATTGGCCTGTAGGCAAGTCTCTGGAGATGTTTCTTAATTCCTGATTGATGTGGTTGGGCACAAGTTAGTATGGTGGTGGTACCCCTGGGCGGGTAGTCCTTGGTTGTATAAAAATGAAAGCTGGTAAACCATGAAAAGCAAGCCAGTAAGCAGGTTTTCCTTCAGCTCCTGCCTCCATGCTCCTTCCTTGAATTCCTTCCCTGTTTTCATCTCCTGGCTTTGCATGTGTTCTCTTCCTGGCTTAGGCCATTGCCCCTCATGCCTCCTCTTTGCGTAATGAGCACAGCCCCAACCATTCTGTTAAAAATGGCCTCATCCAGAGAGCTTTCTGTAATCCCCTTGAACCACAGGCAACTACCAGGCACTTTTCACTTGTGTTGTTGTCCTGTCTGTCTGTCTGACTTACACCAAACTTTGATTATGTGAAGGTGGGACTCATATCCCATGGCTCAAATTCCTCTCAATAAAATTGGTGCTCAGTTTATTTGGTACAAAGATAAATAAGCACACACTAAGCACACACTTTATTTTTTAGCGAACCGATGTATTCTTTCTGGAGCTTATCCCTCTCCTCTGCTTCCTCTCCTTCTCTTTCTATCCCCTGTCTTTTCCCCTGTCCCGCCACCCCCCTTCCCTTCTCCTCTCCTTTGTTTTTGTGGTTCAGGGAATCAGACCCAGGACCTTAAAGCTGCTGCACACTGCCCTGCTATTGAACATTGCTTCCCCAGCCCTCTACAGCTCATTTTTCACACCTTAGAATTATCACTTCATCTAATTTCCTGTAGTGTACAGTTAGTGCTTTATTACATGTAATTCATGTACTCTGTCCCACTCTTAGGCACCCAGTCTCGTGTGCTGTAAATAGCTGGAAGGGATGTAGTGATAAATGTAATAAAGAGGGCTCAGGCGTTGGTATTAGCAAAGTATTGTTGTGTAATGAATTACTCCAAAATAGAGCAATTAAAACAACAACAAAGTCTATCGTATATTTTCCATGGGTCAGAAATTCAGGTGCCGTATAGCTGGTGGTTCTGTCTTGGGGCCATTACAGTCACTGCAGTCAAGTCACTGGTTAGGACCAGAGCCACGTGAAAGCTGGACTGAGACTGGAGGGTGACTCACAGGCATGGATGTTGAGGCCCCAGTTCTCTACCATGTAGACATTCCTGTAGGGCTTCACAAATCTCTTTGAAATATGGAGGGTGACTGGGGTTGGAGCAAAGTAGAGAGGAGGCAGAGGGAGAGGGGATGGGAAGGGGAAGGGAAAGGGGAAGGGAAGGGAAAGGGGAGGGAAGGGGAAGGGGAAGAGGAAGGGGAAGGAGAAGGGGAAGGGGGGAGACAGAGGAAGAGAAAGAGAGAAGGAAAGGAGGGAGGCAGGGGGGGGGATCATTGTTCCTTTTATGACCTGGTCTCTGGCTAGCTTTCATTATCTGTAGCTTTTTTTTTCTCTGCTTATTCTAAATGAGACTCACTGTTCTAAGTGCTTTTTTTGTATTACCTCATTTGATCTTATAAAACTCTAAAAAGTTATCTCATGTCAGACGGTGAAACATGTCCTAAAGCTAGATTTAACCATGATCTCTTTTTAAAAGGCCTGGAACAAAATCTGATGTGTGTGTGTCAGTCAACTTTCTGTCACTGTAACAAAATACCTGAGGCAATTAGTTTATAAAGAAAAAATATTTATTCTGACTCATAGTTCTGGAGGTTCTCGTCCAATACTGAGTGGCAAAAGCAAAGAGAAGAATAGCAAAATATTAAGACAGGAATAGGAAAGGCCTAGGGTCTTATCCTCCCCTTTAAGGGCACACCTTCAATGACTTGATTGCCTCCCTCCTATGCACTACCTTTGACTAGCACTACTTTGAAAACCAAGCCTTTAGCATGTGGACTTCTTGAAGACATTCATTAGAGCCAAAGCAATGACTTTGGATTTGGTACTTTGTCACTATAAGTGAATGACACACAGAGAATAATCGATTCCCAGGGAGAATTTGAGCCCATATGTATGTGTCTATTTATATGCACATGAATATACATGTGTGGCTGCTTTAATAAATGAAATCACGGGCCAAATACTGTACAACATCTGTGAAAATACAAGGGAAAGAAGCTTAATAGTTTATTTGCATAAACTTAATTATCTGAGTGTTTGTTCAAACCCGGTAGAAATTACCTCTCTCTTTTCCATTTTATTTAGGAAACTGTGCCATCTGCCTGAAGTTTATGTTCGAGGGTCTTCTCTTTCCTCTCCTACAGACGTAATTGTTTTGGTAAGCTTATTGTACTTCTATATGTTGCATACTGTTCTACCTTTATTTGTTTAATTAGCTCTTTATTAAACATCTGTGCATGCTACTGTCATGCAAGAAGGCCCTTGTCCTCATTTTATTGATGAAGAACTAAGTTGCAGGAAAGTTCAGTAACTTGTCAAGGTCACCTGACCCATGAGGGACAGCCAGGATTTGGACACTAGCAACCTCCTGTGCCTGCTGCTTAAACTCTTCACCAGGCCACTGTTGTTATGATTTGGATTTCAACAGTCCACAGAAGGATGTACACTGAAAGCCTGAGCAGCTATGACACTATTTGGAGTTAATGGGACCTTGTGGAAGGAAGATAAGTCTTAAAAGAGATAATGAGAGCCTGGTGGTGATGGAGCACGCCTTTAATCCCAGCACTGGGGAGGCAGAGGCAGGTGGATCTCTGTGAGTTCGAGGCCAGCCTGGTCTGCCAGTTCCAGGACAGCCAGAGTTACAACAGAGAAACCCTGTGTCAGAAAAACCAAAAGAGGGGGTGGGAGAGCTGGCTCCCTCCCCTCTCTGCCTCTTGAGCACCAAGAGGACAGCATCTTGGTGCTTCCATGTGCTCCCACTATGATACTCAGCCTCTCCACAGACTCTAAAACAACAGAGCCAACTGTCAATAGCCTGAAACCACTGTTCACAAACAGGCCTTTCCTCCTTTGAGTTTTGTTGGGTATCTTGTCATAGCAATGGACGATGCCTTGTTGTTCTAGTTTGGTTTCTGTTTCTGTGGTAAAACTGTATAACCAAAATCAACTTGGGAAAAAAGGGCTTTATTTCTTCTTATGACTCCCAGGTCATAGTCTATCATGGAGGGAAATCAGGACAAGAACTCAAACAGGTACTTGAGTAAGAACCATGAAATTATGCTGCTTACTTGGTTGCTACTAGCCTCACATTCAGTTATTTTTCTTATACAATCCCGGATCGCCTGCCCAGGGGTTGTGCCTCTCATAGCTAGCTAGGCCTTCTTTACCAATTGAAAATCAAGAAAATGCCCCAATCTGTTAGAGGCAATTCCTCAATTGGTTTCTGTCTTCCCGGATGTCTCTAACTTGTGTCAAGTTAACAAAAACTAACCAGCACAGCAACACATCTCTCCCATTGGTTCAGGTTAAGAAGAGAAAGCCTGCAACTCTGAAGGTATCATGCAATTCCCGGCTAAAATGGGCTGTGATGTAGCATTGATTTTTGTTGAGTAAGAAAACTCTTCTCTCCTTTTACAATGGGAAAGTCTCATCCTCTCCAGTTGATGTTTATGCAGTTCTCAGGAGCATTCAGCAAGGCTGAATGTGGTATGTATTGTTCTGGACAGCCAAACAGTTGGGCTTCACACAAGACTGGCTCCCTGATTTAGACATTGATCCAATCCTCTTCTGTCTTCCAGTAGCAATGGCAATTAGCATCCTCAAAGGACCTGGAGGAAGTCACCTTCCCCTTCCATCTCTTCTCTCCTCAGTTGTTTGGTAATCAAAGTAGCAATTCCATTTCAGGGAAGATATTGAGACCATCTGTGCCTGACTCTGATTACTGGCTGCTACAGCAGAGGGGGCCCCGGAGGTGAACACCAAGGGTAATATTCTCAGAGCTTCCATTTATGGGCATTTCTGTCCTTCAAGTATGCTCTTCCACTTACCAGGTTGCTGGGATTCCTAACAAGCAACTTTAACATCAAGCATACTGTAGGAGGAGGCAGCAGGGGTGGGGTGAGGAGGTGGGGGGGTGGGGATGTGGGGGGAGTACCTGTAGATAGATGATAGAAGGAGATCCCCCTTAAGTCTTAACAGGAGCATGGAATACGCCAATGTTTTTTTGTTTTTTTTTTTTTTGGTTTATTTATTTATTATTATTTTTTTTTTTGAGACAGGGTTTTTCTATTGTAACTCTGGCTGTGATTATTTTTCTTAATACGACACTGAAGCTGGGAGATCCTGAATGGTGTCCAGAATGAGGCTTTCATGTAACAGAGAAACTGATTTCAAAGAGGTGGAAGGATCTGGTCATGGAACACAAGCGAACGACATGACCACAGTGCTGGCTGTTCTCCTGTGATGGCTGTTCTTGGTTGACAACTTGACTACATCAGGAATAAACTAAAATACAAAGATGGAGGACACTTGTGAGGGAATTTAAATCCCTTAAATCGAAGTAGGAAGATCCACTTCTAACCCCAATCTTTGAAGTAGGAAAACATGCCTTTATTCTAGATTGTTTTAGCCGGGAAAAGACACACCTTTAATCTGGATCTTGAACTGAGAAGACACCTTCAACCTGGGCCACACCTTTTGCTGGAAGCCTGTAAAAGGACACGAAGGAAGGAAGCTTTGGCCTACCTGCTTCCTCACCTTGCTAATAAATTCATTCCTTCACGGCGTTAGAGCCTATTTCTTCAGAATTCCAGCATCTACTGAAGACAAGCTGAGACATTCAGCTTTATGGACTGAGCAACTTGTGGATTTATGGACATTTCATTCATAGACAGCCATTGTTGGATTAGCTGGACCACAGCCTGTAAGTCATTCTATTACATTCCCTTAATATATAATATTATGTACATATATATAATATGTACATAAATATATATATGCACATATGTGCACATATGCACATATATATGCATATATCACACACACACACACATATGAGAGATAGAGAGATAGAAAGCTTCATTCTATAAGTACTGTTACTCTATAGAACTCTGACTAATATACCTCTATCCCCTTCAGAGTCACTGTTGCCCTCCTCATCTGCCTACTGGGAAGCCCAAGAAATTGACCTGGTGACTACACCAATAAATACCCTCGCTTCCTGTCCTTTGGGAAATGTGGCAGGGGATCAAATTGGAGGGCAAGAGCAGGTGAAATCAGGTTTCCCTTCTCTGGTCTCTCTCCCTCCAAGGTGGTCTCCAGTTGACTGTCCTCCAGCCATGGCACAGTTCCTCCGAGGATGGCGTGCTGGTAGGCCTCTCCTGTGGGAGAGGTGAATTCCATGGTGAATTTTTTTTTGTTGCTGTGACCACATACCTGACAAGAAGCAACTTGAGAGAGGAAAGGCTTTCTTCAGGTTCTGGCAGCAGGATGCTCTGTGGAGGCAGGAATGTGCATCTGGGGCTCCTAACTCAGTCTCAGAGGATAGGAAGCAGAGAGAAGACAAGAAGTGGAGCCAGGCTATCGAACCTCAAGGCCTGCCCGCAATGATTCACTTCCTCCAGCAAGAGTTCACATCCTGAGTGTTTCACAGCCTTCCAAAACAGCATGGCTAGCCAGGGACCAAGTATTCAAATGCATTTGCCTATGGGGGACACTCCAAGTTCAGACCATGACATGCTCCCTCCCCGCCGGGCCCAGGGCTGGTGACTCCTTCACAGTTTCTGGACTGTTCCCTTGTACCTTGTGACTTCCCTGAATTGAAGGAGATATAATTTGTCATCCAACAGGAATACTCTTTAACATTAAAAGTTTTAACTGACATATGATAGTTATACGTTAATTAATAGCACCTACTTTATCCTCAAGAGTAAAAGGATGCTCTAAATTCCGCACAGGGAAAACAGGTTGAAGCTACTGTATCTTGGGGCAACCTGAGACCTTTAGTCACCCTGCCATCTTTGTAAATAAGCTCCCCCTGAATTACTGGAATCAGTGTGTCCTCAATTGCTTATTAGATACCAGTAAATACCCAACTCTCATACTCAGCTCTCACCATTCAGAAACCCATTCTCTTTACAATACTTTACTAAGAAATGTAATAATTATCAATGCCAGGAGAAAAAAAAAAAGGTACCACTGCTTGAAGTGGTTGCTTAAGCTAGGAATGAGACCAACCTTCAGGTTACGACTGATCAACATACATCGAGTTACTTATTAGTGTGTGTTAAAAAAACACAAGGCCCACAGGTACCATGATTTTGTATGTGTGTTACTGCAGGGTCTAGAAGCACGTGTGAGACTGGGTTGACCTGTGTACTGGGGTGAGAACCCACAGTGGGTCTTCTTTCTATTGCAACAATATCAGATCCATTTGTGATCATCCCCTTTGGCTTTTTGAAACAACATTTTTGTTAGAGTGAAATGCACATGATATAACATTTACCATTTTAATCATTTTTAAGTCTCAACTTCAGTGGCATGAAGTTGTTTTATGTTGGCCTGTGCTCATCAATGTTATCCATCTCATCATCCTGAACTGAAACTCTGTTCCTACTAAACAGTCACTGCCCTCTATTCCCCATCCCAAGTCCATCAAAATCACCACCTTCTATAAATCTTATGACTTCATATATGTACCTCATACTGTATCTCATAGAAATGGAATCCCATAGTGTTTGTCCTGTGACTGGTTTATTTTTCTTAGTATGATTTCTCCAAGGGTCATCCATATTATAACACATGTCAGTGTTACAGGGAGCCCACCAGAGAGGACCACTCAGACACAGTTTATAGCCAAATGAAAGTCTTTATTCCAGCTGGCTGGGACTACACTCATGGATTCGGTCCTAAGTGTAGCCCTGAGTGTTCAGAGCATGGAGTTTTTGAAGACAAAAACCATGCCCTGGCATCTTGCTCGGCAGTTGCAGGGGGGATTCACAGAAGCAAGCAGTTTAACAGAAGCCAAGATAAGCATTTAGCTCAAGGGGATTCCATACAAGCAGGCAGTTTAACAAAATCTGAGATAAGCGAGTTGGAGCATCTTGACCTTGGGTTCCTAGAATAGAGTTTGGTACTTTTCCATGGGATTCTCCATCAAGATCAGATTCTAGTTAAGCCTGAAATGGCCTCAGGAAGAATACAAGATGGAGGAATCTGCGTTGTCTTATCATGTCACACCAGGATTTCACTCCTTTTTAAGGTTGGGTAATATTCTATTATACATACCTATCCACTATATTTTGTTATTCATGTATCAATGGGCATGATTATTTCTATCTTTAGACTATTGGGAATAATACTGTTATGGGCATGGCTACACAAATATTTGTTTGAGTCCTAGCTTTCAGTGGTTTTGGAACATTTGTAGATATAACTTATTGTATCATGTAGTAACTCTACGTTGTTTTGTTTTAAACTCACCTATCAGTTTCTGTGGCAGCTACATTATTTAACACATTCTCAGTCTTAAACAAGAGGAGGGTGGTTACACAGAGGCCTGGAAAGGATGGTACAAAATCCTCACTGTGAAGAAGCCATTGACAGTGTGTCCACAATTAGTAAACCATAGTGCCTTTGATTATGAAAAGGATAACAGGGTTCAGAGCAAAAACAAAAACAAAAACAAACAAACAAACAAACAAACAAACACGAATCTGTGTGTCATGGTTTGGACATGGGATGCCCCACAGGCTCCTGTTTGAACACTTGGTCCCCAGATGGTGGTGGTGTTTGGGGGAGATGTAGAGTCTCTGGGACTGTGGCCTAGCGAGCAGAAATTAGTAGCTGGGTGCTGGATTCAAAAGTGCGACCCACTTCTAGTTTCAGCCTGAGCTCTTTGCTTCCTGATCACCAGAATACAATCCATGTTGGAGGCTCCAGCATAGATAGCTCAGTCTGGGATATACCTGCTCAACCATGGTGGACTGGGTCAGTGGAATGTGATCCAGATCAAACCTTCCTTTCAGTGTATTTGTCAGGTGCTTGATCAAAGCAATAAGAAAAATAACTAAATTCTCTCTCTCTCTCTCTGTGCATGTGTGTATGTATCTATGAATGTATATGTGAATTTTCTTAATTTTATTTATTTACTTATGCATATTTATCTATATTTATTATATTATTCTTATTTATTCCTAATTTTATACATGCTTAGGCAATGTTATCTGGTTGTTGTATCTGCCAACTTTCAGGCTCTTAAAATAACATTTTCAGAGAGTAAAATGCACATTGAATAAAGCTTACTATTTATTTACTATTTTTAAATCTCAATGGCAGCAGCATGAAGTTGAGCATCCTTAATCTAAATGTTCAGAATCTGAAATTTCTTTTTTGAGCAATGATGGTACCGCAGAGGGGAATAGCCCGCAGCTGACTTCACGTGCCAGGTGGTAGTCAAAATGCAGGCACGGTAAAAAATGTGGTGTGAAGTTTTCCTCGGGCTTTGTGGGTAAGATGTAAGTGAAAGGAATTCTACGTTTAGACTATGTCTTATCAAAAAATCTCATTGAGTATATGTAGATCTTACCAAATCTGGAATCCTAAAGTTGTAGTCTCAAGCACTGGATAAGGAGTGTTTGACCTGTCCGTTTTCCCCAAGTTTGTCCAGAGTACATGTGTTTAATGTATTTTGTCTTATTTTAGTATTTTTATGCCCATTACAATTTCTCAAGCATACTTTTCATTTCTACTTATTAAGCTCAATGTCTCCTTTGTGTTTACCCATGAACTATAACCTGGTCCCAGCACAGCCTGCATACACCCACAGAGCTGGACCACAAACTATGCTGTGGAAGGGACTGACTCTCAGTCAGCAAATGGGGGATGGCAAGTGGTGCTTAGGGCTGTGTGATTTTGAGCAAATTGCATCACCATGGCTTTCTCAGCTCTAAGGAAAAATACCTCTAATCTGGGGATCCAGGGAGGGGATGTAATACGGAATATTTGGGAAGAGAAGGAATCCACTCTTCAGAAAAGAGATAATTGTGCTGGATAAGGGGGTGTGGGGGCTGAGGCCGGAATCACACCTTCCTGAATGACAGGAGGAAGTAAAGTGCTTAGCCACTCTGGCACAGAGTGAGCTTTTGGCAAGTGCTTGCAAAAATTGCCATGGATTATGGTCAAAATCTACTCTATTATTACATACGAGTTTGGGAATCTGCTTTTCATATTATGGAAGTCCAGTGTTGTGCACTTATTTGGGGCCTTCTGCTTTTATTATCATTGCTGTATTCATGGGTACCTCATTAAAATAGCTCAGGGAGATAAGTGGACATGTGGGTGGAACCATGAGTCCAGGGAGGAGCTTTGTTGTAGAAGGTCCAGCCATGGGGTATAAAAACAAAACCAAAAGCAGATTGGGAAATAGCCCTTTCAGGATACTTGGGCATCTTTTTTGCAATCAAGGTTTTTAAACTTAGAAGAAAACTTCCTTTATTCTAAAAGCAACATCGGTCCATTACAAAATAGTTAAAGGATACAGATGAATAAAGGAAATAAGGAAACTATTGTCCCTAAAACCCATTACTGTTGACACCTGTTGATTTTGACCTTTCCCTGGCTTCTTTCTCAGGGCAATGCAGCTCTTTCGCTGCAGGTAGCTTCACTACAGCTGTCAATCACAGAGACCTGGTCTGGCCAATGCAGTCTCTCTCCTGGATTTGAGTGTGCCAGAACACAGCAGGACACACATGACCGATGGACACACAGACTGAGTTGACTTTTATCAGATATATCTCAAGATAATGTGCTCTTGTTTCTGGATCTCCCTACATTTGATTCATCTCTTTCCAGAGACTGAGTGTTGAGGTTTCCTTCTTTCCTCTGAAGTACTTAAACTCCTTCCAGCAAATTCTTTCTCTCTGTCCAAGTCTGTCAGAATCAGTTTTTATTGATTCCTAGCTATTAACAACCTTAGCTTAAATGCTCCTACTCTTGCATCCTGTGGATCAGAACACAGTCTCAGCAAATGATGTTCATGTGCAATACTGAATCTTGAATCAGGAAATAGAGCACTGAATGTATGTCTATGGTTTCAGAATGTCCCATCATATGGGCTGAGTTATTTAATTTTCTAGTGGGACACAAAGTCACTCTAAACATTTCAGCATTAAAAGTAGTTTAAACCTTGTACACATTCAAGGTTCTTTACCTCAGGATACATTCCTAGATATGTAATTGTAGAGTGAATATATGGGAGCTTTAGATAAGAACTGTCAAACTCTATCTTTCTGTGGGTCCATTCCTGTCAAGTCATACACAAGCAACTCTATTACTTTGAAGGCAATGCTGGTGCCTGCTTTTTATCATCACTCCTCAGCACAGAATCTGGCTTATTTATTAAATGAAAATAAATACTTATTGAATATTTACTATATGCCAGAAACTGACATGTGTAGTCCTTGTTCAGGCTACTATAGCAAATTATAGACTTACTGTTTGCAAAATGCATTGCTTGTTAAGTCTGGAAGCTGAGAAGTCTAAGATCAAGACACTAGCAGATCTGATGTCTGATGACACACTTCTTAGTTTGCAGATGGTCAGATTTTTCTTGTAACATCCCAAGATGGAAAGAGATATGATTTCTGTGTTTGGGTTTCTACTGATATGATAAAACATCATGATCAAAAGCAACTTGGGAAGAAAAGGGTTTGTTTCAGAATACAGTTCCATATCACAATCCATCACCAAAGGAAGTCAGGTCAGGTACTCAAGCAGGACAGGAACTCAAGTGGAACAGGAATATGGAGGCAAAAATGGAAGCAGAAGCCATGAGAAATGCTGCTTACTGACTTGCTCCCTGTGGCTTGTTTTTGTTTTTTGTTTTTAAGACAAGGTTTCTCTGTTGTAACTCTGGCTGTCCTGGAACTCACTCTGTAGACCAGGCTGGCCTCCAGCTCACTGAGATCTGCCTGCCTCTGCCTCCCAAGTACTAGGATTAAAGGTATGCACCACCATTCCTGGCCAGACTGCTTTCTTACAGAACCTTAGACCACCAGCCCAGGGGTGGTACCATGCACAATGAGCTGTGCCCTCCCACATTAAATCACGAATCAAGAAAATGTACCACAGGCTTTGCCTACAGGCCAATCTGGTGTGGACATATTCTCAATTGAAGTTCCAACTTCCCAAATGACTCTAGCTCAGGTTAAATTGGCATGAAAAGCCAGCGCAATTGACCACTTATCAATTTGACACACAAACACATCACAGTAAAAATCATAACTTTTTCTTTCGTATTCATTCCCCAGATCTCATAGTAACATCAATATCACAATATAAAATTAGTTCTGTTGTGTTTCTGTTTATAAGGGCAGTAATTCCATTCACAGGACTCCAACCTCTCAATTAGTTTATATTCAAAAGTTTTACCTCCTAATATCATCGCCACATTGAGGGTTAAGATTTCTATATATGAATTTTTGGGGTGGTGGGGGGAACACAGACTTCATTCCATTATCGTCTTCCACTAATATGTGTCAGGAAGAATTTGAGTGGCAGTGGTCTAGCTATAGTTGGTGCTCTAACCATAAAATTTGTCAGTAACTCATGGAATGACTGATCCTTTCTATTACCAGTTCAAGAAAAACTTTCTCTGGAAAGGCTAGAGTAATTCCTTCTGCTATGTGTTACTTTATACTCTGCCATTTTTTGCAGAACTTACACATTACATTTACTTAATTTTCTTCTGCCAACGTGATGTCTGTGAAAATGCGAGCTGTCAATTTCCTGCTCACAGCTCCACTTCTATGGCCTACCCCACAGTCTGACTGTGTTTAAGTATTTAGTGTGGAGTCCTGACAGCTCAGCTGCATCAGCCAGCGTTCTTCAAATTACAAGGGTCAGGTGTGCGCAACAACAGCCTTTTCTTGAATGATGGGCTAATATTATTTCTGTGTGATGTAGAGAACGAATGAAAGACACTTACAGAGGCCAAAAACCCCAGGGATGAGGCAACATCATTTATCCTCAATCTTTGAGATTTTAGAAGTGACTTGTCAAACATTGAGAATTGTTTTCAAGGCAATAAGACATGAAGAACAATGTATCGTTAATAATAATTATTAACTTTTATGTATAAGATTAGTATAAAATACACTAAGTACAATTGTTTGTTGCTACAAAAATGAAAATATAATTTTAATAGAAATTATATAGATATATAATCCAAAATCTAATGACTGTTGGCAAAAAATGTGAAAAAAATTGAAACCACAATGCACTACTGATGGGAATGTTAAAAGGTGCAGCCTCTGTAGTATGCCATGATGCCTTAGTTACTACTCTGCTGCTTGAAGAGACACTGTGACCAAGGCAGCCTATAAAAGGAAGCATTTAACTGGGGACTTGCTTACAGTTTCAGAGGATTAGTCCAATGTCATCATGGCCTGGATCATGGCAGCAGGCAGGCAGACATGGTACTAAGTAGCAGCTAAGAGTTTACATCGTGATCTGCAAGCTGCAGGCAGAAGAAAGAGAGTGGGTCTGTTATGGGCTTTTGAAACTTCAAAGCCCACTCCCAGTGCCACACTTCCTCCAACAAGGTCAAACCTCCTAATCCTTACCAAACAGTTCCACCAATTGGGAAACAAAAATTCAAATATAGAGCCTATTAGGGTCATTCTCATTCAAACCACAGCACGTGATAATGTTCTACAAAACCTAAGAAGAGAACTTATTATCTGACCCATCAGTTCTCAGCTGGTTATATATATATAGAAAGATTGAGGGAAAGAATTTGAATAGATATTTCGACATCTGTGCCCACAGCAATAACATTTGCAATAGCCCAGATGTGAGAGTAAGTCAGAAGCAATTGCTAGATAGTGGATAAGCAAAACACAGTGTTGACAGACACTGTTTATCCTTAACAAGGAAGAAGACGCTGTGGCTCTCTGAAACATGAGTGACCTTGGAAACATGGTGCTAAGTGAAGTAAGCTAGTCACAAAAGAACAATCATTGGATGATTCCACAGAAATGGGGTACCTACTGAGTAGTCACACTCAGGTCAGGAAGCAGAAGGCTGGTTGCCAGGAACTGAGGGCGGGGCAGATGAGGAACTATTTCATGGACACAGAGTTTCAGTTTTACAAGGTGAAAGATGTCCTGTGGGTAAATGGTGATGATGATAGCAGTTATGTGAACGCTAACCTATACACTTAAAAATGCTAAGGTATGTATATTGTGTGCACTTTGCCACAGTTAAAACTTTACGAAAAGGTCTTTCAGAGATAAAAGTATACACACATCATGCATACATGTATAAATATATATATAATGAATATTTGAATAAATAATAATCTATACAGAAACTTTATATGATAAATAGTATGTTCATACTGTCTCAATATCTATAGGATACATAGCAAACTTTATGATACAATAGAGCATAAAGTTCAATGTATAGCACTAAATGTAAGTTACCCAGGCTGCTTCCTGACCACCAACCAATATGAGTTTGAACGGGAAACATGGGATGATTGGGTGTGTGTGTGTAATTAGTAAAACAAAGCACCCACCTGGTATTAGCAAGGTATTTTCCATAGTCCCTTGGTCATCTCAACAGTGTGGGACAAGCTCAGAGTGAGCGGAGCCGTTCTGTGTCTGTCTTACTAAGGAGAAGATGGCACGTGTTTTTTAATGCCCAGGAGGCTGATAATACTAAAAATGGACATGGGAGTGACAGGTGGATCATTGCAGGAGACTTTCGAGGTGAGGAAGGACAAGAGTTGGCAGGAAGGAAGGACCTATAAGTTATCTCTGGAAGGAGCAGATGAAAGATGGGAGTGGAAGAGAAGCGGAGAAAGTCTTCCTGACAAACCTGGGAGCTGGAATTCCCTTTGACTGCGTTGTAAGCCCAAGGCATGGAGTAACATGAAAAGGTGAGAGGTGGATTTTAGCATGCTTTGCATCACTCCCGAAGAGCATCTGTGTTATTTTAAATAAAGCACTGACTGCTCGGTGATCATGGTTCTGAGCCTGTCTGTTTCTATGACCTTGGCATCTCAAATTCTCATTGCTCCTATTCTCTCTCTCTCTGTTTTTTTTTTTTTTCTGGTAAATATATATTACACAAAGTGAACACTTGTTAAATATACCCAGCAGCACGTGTTCACTTCTGGTGATAAATACCCAGCAGCACCTGTTCACTTCCGGTGACTCTAACAAGGCATCGTATTCAATGATGGATGCTTACTTTGAAAAGTATAAAATGCAGCCAGGCGGAAGTGGGGCATCCGTGTATCCTCATTACCACGGGAAAAGGTGTCAAATGATGCCTAAGTGTTTCTCTCCATGAGCCATGTCGAATCACTCAAGGAGAAGCCGGAGCTTTGCTTCTGGAGTCTCTACAATCAGGAAGATAAAATTTCATGCGGCTTCTAATCCTACTTTCCTCGGGAGTGGTAATTTGGATATGAAAAGATCCTAGTAAGCCCATAGGTTTCCCACTTGCTTATGGACTGTTTTCTCCAGTGGGCTTGTGGGGGTGATGTTAGAAAGGCTGTCCCTTGGACAGTCATGGCAGCACACACAGGCTCCACTTCTCAGAGAAGCGTAACATCTCGGAGGTGTTCTTGTTAATGACCAAAGCCGAAGTTCCGTTTTTCTGTCAACAACACAGATTTCTGTACCAGACAGAACTCAGTCCGAACACTAGTGCTGACGCCTGCCCCTGCTCCTTCCCATGTTAGCCTTGGCAGACCTGTGTCGCATCACTGTGGAAACAGGCTTCCTTCCCACCTCACTTCCTAAATGTCTCCTTCGAGAAGCATCCCTCTTGGGTATTTTGCCTTCTCCCAATAGCCTCCTCTCTCAAAAGAGCTGCTGGCATCTGGGTACTGATGCCCAGTTCTCTCTGCTTTATACAACCTGTCCCTGATCATAGCTGAATAACTAGGGTGGACATCGTAGATGGTCTCTGTCACGTGACACAGAGAAGTAAAGTTGACATCGTGATGGAGAGGGTGCAGAGAATGCAACAGGAAGTAACTAGGGATCATATACCTGTGAGGACCCACCACCACTGACCTAGTTCCCACAGCTCTTCCCCATCTCCCAAGTTTCCAGAAACTCCCAAAACAGAGCCATCAGCTGGGGACCAAGTGCTGTGACCTGCATGACTTTGGACATGAATCGATTGGGATGACGAGGCAAAGGGCAGACACATGTGTGGAAAGGCTGTGATTGGGTCGTGTGGAGACACAGGAGCAGGCAGGAAGCTCAGTGAGTTTTCTACATACTCCTGAGTGAGGAGGTACGTTTACTGCCCACAGCTGAGTGAGGAAAGCCTGTTAGCTACGTCTGTTGGAGGCCTCTGTAGGGAAGCAGTTTCCGGTTGCAGTCATCTGGGAGGAGGAAGCTGTGGTTGACAGTTCTCTGCATACACATAGCTAAAGGTCAATCGTTCTTAACATCTGTACTTGGACCAGAGGAAGGCTTTCCCATTCCTCTGAGCCTGACCCAGGAAGGCCTCACCGTTCCCATGGGTCAGAGGCACTGGCATCCTTGACATGACTGTTGTCATCTCAACAATACACATTCACTCAGGACTTTGTCAGTTCCCTCAACGAAGTGTTCAAAATGGTAGCCTGTGGGGAACAATGCAGATTCAAACCATGGAAGGCAGCAAGTGAAAACCCAGGGCAATGGGGATGTATCTGAAGGATGAGGATTTCTCTAGCCTCAGCACCACCTGCTTCTTTCCTGTCCATTATACTGATCTCAAGTATCTTCCAGTGATGTCCCCTCTTCCCGCATAAGCTAGCAGATCTGTTTTCTGTTGCTTATGAGCCAAAGAGCATTCACCTAGGGACATGTGGACCTGGTACGACATGAACTTCTGTGTAGCTCTGATACCTGGGAGTATGGCTCTGTGAAGACTTTTGAGGAATTTAATAGACTTTCAGAAGTCTTTAAATGGTAGGAAACTTGGAGATTGTTGGGGTAATGCCTACAAATTTTGTTGACTAAAAATTGTGTTAAAACTGTGTTTAGAGGTGATGACAATTTCAACCTTGTTTCACAGATATGCCCATCTATTACCTTCAATCCATTTTGTTCACAAATAAAAATCCATTGCAGTTGGCTTGTTTGGTTAGGACACACACTCTGAAGCTCTCTGGAAGCCAGGAGATTTGTTTATACTAGGTGAAAAGCTAGGTGAGGCCAGAACGTGACTTCAGGCAGTTGTAGGCTTGAAAAGATGCCCAAGTGTTCTCCCTACCCCCACCCGACTCCAGCTGGCTGCCTGCAGTAGTGCACAGACCCCAGCAGAGACCCTGCCAAGCTGGCCTCTGGCCAGGCAGAGTGAGGGAACAAAGCGACAGAGATGTCCAGGTGCAGACAGCTGGCTTGGCAGAGAAGGAGCTGATTGTCACAGAGGAGGAGGGGTGAGCCACAGGCACCATCAGATCCTGGGAATCAGCCTGAGCCTAGACTCTCACTCTACCTCTGGAGTTACCTCATGGTGGTCCTCAAGCTTCCTTTCACTTTGATGTCCTAGGCTGGGGCAGAGTGAGCAGGGAAGGTACCTCCTTTCCTACACACACTCCGTGTGTGCTTACTCAGCAAGAGGAAAGCCAAACTGACTCCTACAGATCTAGCTGTTTCTGTAGATGCCACAGATTATTGTAATCTCTATGAAATAGCATTCTTGGTGCAGAAAGCACATCAGGTTAGTTACAGACAATGAAATATAGTCATCTGCATACTCAGTGAAAGGGAAGTGAATGGAGCCAAGGACGAGGAGCGGGAGGAGGTGGGAGGCAGGGACAAGAACAGCCAAGTCCTGGACATTCTCCAGAAAACTTGTCCCTGAAGGGAGGAGTACGGATAACTCTTTGGAGGGGTCTGCTTTGAGCACAAGGCCAGAAACCCCAGGTTGCTTTGTTGCCCACCCTGTTTCGGAAGAGGCAGGCTCAGCCCCCCAGCCCCTCGGGGCTGACACAAGCTGCCAGCCCAGCCGCACACATAGCTGGATGGAATTGGATAGGAACCCAGCAAGCTGATCCTACTTGACTTTTAATAATTTCTTTTCCTTCCCTCCTAACCAGTTTCTTTGGAGCTTAGGATGTCCGTTTCTAGTAAAACGGGAAAAGAAGTAATAAATTGTCTGGATTCCTGGCTGAAAGTCCATCTTTGTACTCCACTGGCAGCAGAGGTCTTATCTCCCCTCCTCTTCTCCCAAGAGAACCCAGAGATTAGAGTCTTTGCTGGTTTTCAGATCTCACCCCAGGCGTTAAAGCAACTAGATAACCATCTTAAGATAAAATCTCCTTTTTCTGATGGATAGAACAAGGAAATAAAATATTTGGGATTTTTTTTTTTTTTTTGCTGTTTATCCACTAACAATGTTTCAACAATGTATCTCCTCTAACATCAGTTATTGTTTTGTTTGCTTTTTTTTTCTTGTAAAATACTAATTCCAATCATGAGGTTGAATTAATGTTTATAGATCATATAAACTAGTTTCTCTATAGCCTTGAACAGCTGCACATTCATACACGTATTTCCTATCATGTTTGCTGGAGCCTGGATAAACTCAGCCCGGCCTTGGCCCTGGTATATTTTGTTCCTTAGGGAAGAAAGCAATGTATTCTTCACGGATGACTTGGGTTGTCTCACTCTCTGGTGCCTCTGACCTCTCCGTAACATTCACTCTGCTGATCACAGATTCCCTTTACCCATTTCAAAGACTGAAGGGACTTCTGACACCTGGCTCTCTGTGTGCTTTTAGATGTCGTCTCTGGGGACCAGTTCTTCTGACCCAATGAGTTAACACTTTCATCAGCCTTGGGGCTCTGCCAGGGAGCCAGCTCCTTTTCCTTCTTTTACTTGAATGCATTAATTGAGGACCATGGCAGTATGTATTGAGAAAGAAGGCTTAGTATTTAAAACTGGTACTTACAGAACCTCTCTGGCCTGTCGAACTTTAGAAAGACTCAGTTATAAAGGACACTAGTTCTGATGGTTTACACATGAGGGACTAGAAAAATCAGGGGTGGCTGCAGTCTATGATTTCTGGCAGAAGGAAGGTTGAAGGGAGGGATGTGAAGACCAACATCCACTGCTGCTCTGAAGGATTGCCTCTCTCGTGGTCTCTCCCTAATTCCCAGGGTGGTGGCTGGGTCGTGGGGAAGTATGTGGGAAGAGGAAAAGAATGGTTGCACCTCAAGCACCCGCCCTGTGCCTGCTGCTACTGCAGTTCCTCAAGACATATTTACTGAATTAGTTTGAGTTACAGCCAGGCTGTCTTGGCTCCCTTGTTAATGGAGTCGAATCCCTAGTGTCAATGCAAAGCACAACCTTAAAGGGAACAAGAAATCATTTATTCTGGAGCCAAATATGAGTGAGTGACCATGGTCTAGGAACACAGATTTAGGTTATCCCAAATTCCATATTTCAACATGGGAAGAGTTTGATGAAGGTTGTATGGTAACAGAACAGAGAAAGTCATAAATGAAGGTACTTTTAAAATAGAGTGGCAGAAATGTTAGGTAAACAGAGGGAGGGGTGGAAGTGGGAGTGTCTTTTTGTTTGTTTCTTTGTTTTTATTTTATTTATTTTTCGAGGCAGGGTTTCCTGTTGTAACTCTGGCTGTCCTGGAACTCATTCTGGAGACCAGGCTGGCCTCGAACTCACAGAGATCCACCCGTCTCTGCCCCCCAAGTGCTGGGATTAAAGGTATGTGCCACCACCACCCAGCGGGGAGTGTCTTTATTACAGACTTCGGAGCTGTCTGATGACCTCTTGGTTGGTGGGAGAGAGGTATCTGGTCATAAGATGTTAGGTCACAAACAGAGGAGAGTAATAAATACTAATATAATTATATGTAGTTATTATATGAAATATAATAACTAATATAAATAAAGTACTAAAGAGAGCCTAAGATAATTTGTCATGGCCTCATAGCATTCTGATGCTCTATGGTTGTTGTCCTGATCAGTTAATCAGCCTTGTGGAAGGGCCCGTGGAAGGTGATGTTCTTTCTTTAACACCCGTGTATAAAGGGAGCTTCCTTTTCTGCCCTAGATACTTCCTTGGGCCCTAAAACACAACACAGCACCCATGAGGTTATGGTGAATGTGGCTCTGAAGGCTTCCCCTCCCATTGGCCAGACAGTGGGCATCAGAGCTGAAGGCAGTTTGTTAAACCCTGTCCCTAGTCCCAGGGAGGATGCCGCAGGTTCAACATGCACTCCTTGGGCTGCCCTTTCAGGATTGCTTCTCTGCCACAGGTAGAAGTGAAGATGGGGACAGGTGGGTGTTCCCAAGTCCCCTGCTTTTGTCTTTCTGGATCCCTTGCCCATTGCCACCTTTATTTTTTTCTCTGCACCATTTGTAGTGGTTTGAATAAGAACGGCCTCCAAAGGCTTATATATCTGAATGCTGAGTCATCAAAGAGTGTCACTATTTGAGAAGGATTGGGAGGTGTGGCCTTCTTGGAGGAAGTGTGTCACTGGGGGTGGGCTTTGAGGTTTCAAAGGCCCATGCTAGGCTCAGTTCTCTTTCTTCCCGTGGACTGCAGATCAGGATGTAGCTCTCGGCTATGGCTCCAGTGCCATGCATGTCACCATGCTCCCTTCCGTGATGATAACGGACTAAATCTCTGAAATTGTAAGCAAGCCCCCAATTTCCTTTCAAAGAGTTGCCTTGGTCATGGTGTCTCTCCACAGCAAAAGAACAGTGACTAAGACACCATTATAATACATTCACTGAATTAAATGTGCTATCCAAGAAACTTTCTTGGAGAATTTGTCTAGTGAATGTCTATGCCCTCTGCAAGAAGCGTGCCTGGGCCTCGGCAAGGGCTGCGTGAGTTAGCTTCTATTCACCATGACGTGCTGATTTCCTACATGCACTATTCTCAGACAGGCCTCTCTGATTGCCCCATCCTAAGAGGGTGGGTTTGTCACTCTTGCCTGTTCTGTTGCTTTTTTTTAATTTTTAAAATCACATTTATTTATTCGTTTGTTAGCATGCACATGTGCACACTGATATGTATACAACCAGAGCTAAGGAACTGTTTTGGGGAGCCAGTTCTCTCCTCTCCCCACATGATTCCAGGGGTCAAACTCAGATCATCAGGCTTGGCAGCAACTACCTTTACCTTCTGAGCCATCCCGCCTGGCCTTTGCTTTATTTTCCCTAATTTCACTTGCCATTATGTTACATACTTTGTTATTATCTGACTCCCCGAGCAGAGAGCACATTCTCTGAGTTCAGGGACTTTGGATCTATTCTGGTCTCTGATGCATTCCTACTACATGGTACATGGTAGGTACTCAATAAGCATTTATTGCCTGCAAAACATGCAGAACTTTATTTTCCAGCTTACCAGTGTTGATTTGGGTTCCCCTAAGTCAACTCAATGTGTACATTTCTGCCCAGCTCTGTGTTCCGTGTTGTTATATATATTGATGGTCTGAAGGCAGTCATGACGAACAATCATGAGAATTGGCAAGTACTAATTGAGCTCCCTTCTCCCTATTTGTTCCCTTGATTGATAGACATTTATCAGCAACCACTATTACTAAAACCAGATTCCCTATAGCTCAGTTACAGTTGAAGGGGCTATGTGGTGGCTAAACAGAAGTTACAAACACCTTGTCATAGAGATTGCTTTAGAAATTTGTTCCCCTTCCCCATGGCTGCTAATCAGCAGAAGACAATGGAAGTGACCTCCAGGTCTATTCTAGACCTACCACGAGGTAGAACTGGCCACTTTGATTTCCTTCTTCTGGGCCACTGGGGAGTCTCATGAGAGCATGGTTCTGTAGTCGGTTGGGGATGATATCCTAGTAAAAACGCATCAGAGAGAGTGAGAGGTGAGGGAATGGAGACTACTGTGGGCAAGACGAAGGAGTGCTACAGAGTCCTAACTAGAGGACTTAGTCAAAGGAAGTGCTGAGATTTGTAGAGACTGGTGAGCAACTGCTGATGAGAAACCACAAATAACGTTCAGGACAGACAGTGATGATTTTGAGGACCAAGATTCTAAGCAGACAAGAAGTGATAGAAGTGGGAATCAGTTTGCAAGAAAAGGCTTAGTCCTGGTTGGAGATGTGGATATTTCAGGGCTGGGGACTTGGCTTAGTCAGGGAAGTGTTTGCTGGGTATGTGTGAGGATATGAGTTCAGATCTCCAGCACCCACATAAAATCAGGCTCGGCAATGCATCTTTAACTCCAGCCTGGAGCACTGGAGACTGTGGGACAGGGAGAGGAGTTTATTGGCCTTCTGGTCTAGGGTTCAGTGAGAAGATGTGTCTCAAATAGTAAGGTAGAGAGTTACTGAGGAAGATACCTGGCATCAACCTTCACAGAGACATGTATGTGTACCTGTATGTGTACACACACACCACACATACACGAGGATATGGACATTTGACTGATTTCACATTGGCTAAATTGTAATGGGCAGCCACAGGTGCGGGTAGGATATTAGATTGGTCAGGAAAGATGAAGTGATTCTCATCAAATTGAGTGTTTTTTTAAATGAAACATGAGATTGAATCACAATCAAAGATTGAGTGTAAGATGGTCCCGACAAAGAGAAAATGTAAGAGAGGTCTCTCAGGAAATAAGCTTGAAAATTTCCTCTTATCAGCTCAAAGGAGCAAAGGGTTCACCTAGAGTTTTTTTGGTGCAAACGTCAGATATTTTGATTTTCAGAGAGGTGTGCTTTTTGCCTCTTTCCTGCTATATGCCTCTGGAAGTAGAATATTTAATTGGGATTAGAGTTTTGCCAGGCAATGTAATGGATGGAGCAAGTGGCAAAGTGTGGGCTCACATAGAATTGTGGACTATAGAATCAAAACTAGGTCAACAGGAAAGGCAAAGATAGATTAGGGCAGAAGCACAGGCAGAGCGAAAGCAGAGCAGTGAATTGGAAGTCCCAATGGGGTACTAAGAATTGTTGGAGGGGGTGTAGTACTTGAGCAAGAGAGAAGAGACAGGAAAAAGCACTCAAAGACAGAGGATTAAAATGCAGATTACAGAGGTGTAGCTATGGCTTGGATGGCTAAGCTGGGATGGAAAAAAGTCTGAAGATGCTTTTCTGGGACTGAGGATGTAGTTGTTGGTAATGTGCTTGCCAAGCCTGCATGAAAGTCCTGGGTTCCACCCTCAGCACCATATAAAACAAGCTCAGATTCCTATCATCCCAGCACTCAGAGGATAGAGGAAGGATGATCAGAAGTTCAAGGTCATCCTCAGCTACAGAGTGAGTTCAAGGCCAGCCTGGGATATATGATACCCTATCTAAAAGAGGAAGAAAAAGAGGAAGAGGAAGGAGGAAGAGAAGTTGTCATTATCTTTGGAAGTGAGGTGATCAATGAATTGCAAAGCCAGGGTGATCAATGGTAATTCTTATGAGATGTTGCTGTTTCTGGGTCAATGACAGAAGTACTGATAGAAAGATGGAAAGCCGGGTACTAAAAATCATAGAGGAAGCGGCTCCATCCAGAAGCCAGTTCCCGACAGCATGTGGAAGGGGTCATCAGTGCTATAGTCTAATGCTAGCTCATCAAAATGAGCTGAGAGTTTTGTTTTTATGGAAGCCACACTGGAGACACACCAGCTGGAGGCCCTGGTATGACAGGGCACGTGAGGGAAGCGGCCTCCGAGAGCGACATGGGAAGTTTGTGATCATCTTTGTTAGTCTTGAAATACTCCTTTTATAACCAAGATTTTGTAACTTCTTAGTGTTACTAGTTTAAAAGAAAAGAGAAGGTGGGTTTATGGAAAACTGACAGAAGGTTACCTTCACAAGATATTTTTCAGGAGATGGGGCCAGGAAGAAAGAGAGCAGGCCTTCAGGTCTTAAGAGGAGCTTAGGAGAGAGATAGCATCGCAGCTATAGGCAGCCATAGTGGCCTCTTTGGAGAGGAAACATGCCTTCCCTTTAAATCTGAAGAACAAAGAAGGTTTCTGACTCTTAACAGGTTTTCATGGGTATGGGAAAACGTCTTATATGATTCAGCTGACCTGTGTGCCAAGGGGCATGGAGGCAGGCAAACTAGGAAGACAGTAACTTGTCTTGTCACAAGTATGCTTGTGTATGCTTGCTTTCTTTAATTGACACAAAAATCACTGCTCTCACTTCAAAAGGAATAAGAAATAGTTTATTCTGGACCCAAGTTTGTGTGACCATGAGAATGGCCCCCATAGGCTCATATCTTTGAATACTTGGTCCTCAGTTGGTGGAACTGTTTGGGAAGGATTAGCAGGTGTGGTCTTGTTGGAGGAGGTGTGTCACTGAGGGGAAGGCTGGGGTTTCAAAAGCCCACACCATTCTCTGCTAGGTCTCTCATATGCCTATGAATCATGTGGACATTCAGCTACTGTTTCAGTGCCACTGCTATGAGGTATCCACCAGAGAAGACTACTTGGCTGTGGATTTTTTCATCTGCTTTCCTTCCTGGGTGGTAGCTAAGCCATTAGACACCAGCGCAGCTCCAGGGCAGAGAGGCTGGGGTGGGTCAGAGGGTCCAGGCAGGTCTTTAGTCGGAGGCTGAGAACTGCTGGAAACAGATTTCCTAGGAGATGGTTTTCAGTGAAACAGCTCAGTTTATTGAAGCAAGAGTGGTCACATTTATAGGGCAAAGGGAAAGGATCATTGGTTAAGGCAGTGGTACTGGGGTAGCTACATTTGCATGGAGGGGGGACATACAACCAGTCCTAGGTGATTGTATTGTTATTGGCTGGGGCCAAAGTCCTGATGAAGCCTCCTGTGCAAAGGCAGGAGTCTCACAGGGGCCAGAAGACAAGACCTTATAAGGTCATATAGGGGAAATAGAAGCCTAGTCCAAGACCCTCCAGCCACAGTAGTCAGGTAAACATTAACTAGGCCACGTACTTTTAGAAAGGCAAGATCTAACAGTGCTGGTGGCATAGAAGCTAGCTGGGATTTGTCAGAGTAAGAGAAGGGGAGCAGCAGAATGTCTTCCACTCTCAAGGTGAGAATTCCGAGGTTCAAAGCACACTCCAAACCCCTCTTAGCTCTAGGACAGCCCCATACTCGGATGTGGGTCCAAGCCAATAGAAAGTCTTTATTAGCCTGCCAGTGACTACGCTGGGTGTTTAGGACCCGAGTGCAGTCCTAAGCCTTTCTCAGGGTGGGCTTCTAAGCACAAAAACTACATCCTGGGCTGATACACCTCAGTTAGCAAGGATGATTAGCCAGAAACAGAACTACAGAAGCCAAAAAGCAAGGTTAGTACATTTAGGGATTTTCCCAGAACTATGGTCCTGGATGGTCTAGGTGTTTGTTCTCATTTTGGCACACATTGCTGCTACGTGACTGGATCCAGGGCTTGACTGGTATTTCCATCCCGGTGTCAGTTATGCTAAAGTCCGAGGATCTACTAAGGTTTGCAGGCCTGTTACACCATGCCCGCCTGCCTGCTGCCCATGCTTCCTGCCATGGTGGTCATGGACTCACCCTCTGAAAATGTACGCCCTCAATAAACTCTTCTATGAGTTGCCTTGGTCATGGTGTCTCATCATAACGAGAGAAAAACTAAGACACCATGGCCCAGGAACCATGGAGATACGTATAAAACACAGCAGTTTTATAAGGTTTCATGGTAGCAGAACAAAGACAGCCGTAAGTCAAGGGATTTAAAACATGCATTGGTGGAAACAGAAGAGAGGTGGTTACAGAAAGGTGGGAGAATCTCTCCTGTAGGCTTCCAATGCTGTCTGATGACATTCTTAGTTCTGGGTTTTGTGGAAGCTGGTGGTCTCCTAAGTTAATAGATTCAAAAAGGTTTTCTTTTCTTTTCTTTTTTAAAACTACTAATCATGGGTTGTTTTAACACAGGGGTGGACAGGGAATGGCTGTTTGTGGGATAAAGCTAGCCTAAGATAACATTCCAACCTCTCCACATCTTTCCTTTCCTTCCTTCCTTCCTTCCTTCCTTCCTTCCTTCCTTCCTTCCTTCCTTCCTTCCTTCCTTCCTTCCTTCCCTCAGAGAGAAGAGGCTGTTGGATTCCTTGGAGCTGGAGTGGGAGGTCACCTGTCTCCTGGTGAGGATGCTTCAGGAAGTGCTCATGACTGTCAGCCCTGACTCTGCCCTGACTCTGCCCTCAGCTTTCTTATTCGAAGTGAGCTTTGGGAGGCTCTGCCTTGTTTCTGGGAGGGGAGGGGAAAGTGAGAAGGGAGGAAGAAGAGAAAGAGAGGGTCTGTGATCCAGCGCAGGTATGTTGTAATGCAAAGCTACAAGACAAAAGGTAATTTCTTTCTGACGTGGAAAAATTACTATGCTGAAAGGCTTAACGAAGTTTTTGGGGTTTGATTTGTTTGTTTGGCCCCAGCCACTGAGAGTCCAAAAGTGAAGTGATATGTAACTCCTAAGATGCGCATGAAGCAAAGACTCACTAAATTTATAGATAAGCCTTATATCTGAAAAATTCACTGTATTTAAAAACCATGTCTATTTGTAGAGCAGAGTTAAATTCTAGGTCCCTGTAATGATAAGCAGTTCCCTACATCATCTGATGGTCTGGCTGCACACAGGCAGTTTCTGCAGTGTCATTGTTCTTTCCAGAACATTCTATCCACTTGACAGAAGCAAAGCCCAATCATTCAGCCTTTCACAATCCCAAATGCCCACTACCCACCCACTGGGTCAGAGTGGTGGGTAGGTGAGTGGAGATGCGGGAGGTGTCACTGATGACACTCACCGGAGGATACTGGGAGCACTGGCAGGTGGGAGGTGGAAGACTCAGGGACAGGAGGGCTCCTTCGTGAACTTTGCCATAAAAGCTCTGGGGACTATAGTCCTGGCTCCCAGTAGGCTAGGAATGGAGAAGTGAGACCTGACCGGAGACCTCTGGGGCGGGAGAATCAGGTCAGAGTACAGCTTCTGGGTATGCCCCTAGGCGGTTTGCTGTGGAGAGGTCTGGTGTGCTGAGCTTGGCCGGCTCTGGGGACCCGCGGTGGCAGGGGATCCACTTCCATCCCAGGGTCCTCCTGTTGTCAGCTTAGTGAGGATGGTGCTGATTTCCATGAATTATTAAAGCATTACCCCGGTGTCGGAAATTTAGGTTGTTTCCTTTGTTCTTTTTTCCTATTTAGAATTCATTGCAGAGATTGTCTTCAAATGTGCATCTTTTTGTTTCATTTGAAATGCCTCTGGGGAAATAAGCCTTTCCTCATATACACCTTCCCAGTTTCTTTCCTGCCACCATTTGTTATTTGAGGGATGTTCTGAAACCCATTTACAAAATCATCCGAATTGTGAATATATTGGTTTCAGTGCGATCTCATAAAAATTAAGTGTCACTGAAAACTTTTCCTTCTTACCTTAATTGTTATAAAATCTAATCTCAAGATGGCTTTTAGGTTTGGCTTTTTAACTGACAAGGCTTTCCCCATGTTTGTTTACTTTTGTAGTTTTGTGTATGAATCCTGGTCAGCTTTGTGCGTTCATTTCCCTAAGGTCTCAGTGATTTTGTTCTAAATTGAGTGAGCCTTTCACATTGCACACAGAGCCACTATCATTACTGATGTGAAATTCTGCCTCCTGTGCTGCACCCCTCCCCACCCCCACCAGCCAGACTGTTTTCCTTAATGACTCTGCTTTGGAAAAGAAGCTAGGCAGTACTCAATTTATTATTAATGAGGTGCACTCCTAAGGCAGTAACTCCCCAACTTCCGGCTGCACATTGGAACCACCAGGAGAGCTTTAAATTCTACCAATGCTTACGTCTGGCTTCTGATTTAATTGGCCTGGGCATTGAGGTTTTTAAGCACTCCCTAGGTAGTTCTGAAGTAGAACTAAGGCTGAGATCAAGATCTGAAGATTGGTAAATTGGTTGTTGGGTTAACCTGAAATGTGAGGTGGTGGTGGTGGGTAGTAGTGGTAACCAGACTGTAGGGGGGAAACGGTGGTACAAGTTACTGTTGGGTGTGGGTGTGGGGGAAGATTTCAAATCTTCCAGCATGTCTCAGGCACCTCTCTGGTTCTAGTTTGTGTCTCTTCTTTTTTCTCTTTGTTTCATTTTGTTTTATTTTTCAACATAATCCAAAACTGTGCTACTGGCTTCTTCGGATTTCTCAGCATTATTCCCTCCGACCATATTCTTTCCTCAGATCCCATTGTGGAGCAGAACCTACCTAATCTCACAGCTTTGCCTCTATCTGCCCAACCCCATCGCCTTTGAAAAGAGAGTTCGAGAGAAGGCTCTCACACGGGATTTAACATAGCCCTCTCTGATCCCTTTTGCTCTTTTTGATTTATGTGGTGGAGAGAGAAGTCAATCATTGTGTACTCAAGGTCCCTTGCTTCGGTAAGATGAAGTCGAGTTGAACTTAATGCCAGCTTGTGGCTGATTTGCTGCCTCTGCTTATTGGTAAGCCATTCCTGGCCTCTGGCTGTTTTAGAAGTCCTGAGGATCTGTGTTCTATGTGCTTCTGAGAAAATCACTCTTTGTTTTCTTTCTCTTTCTGCCTCCTCTCTGATATCAGGCCCTGCAACTCACTCAGGGATGGTCTCACCTCTGTCGAGAGGGATCTTTTTGCTTGAGGAGATACTCTGGTTCACACACACATCCACCTTTAGAGACAAAGCCTTGTCACAGATCCCACTGTGTACGCTCTGGGGAAATAGGGCCAGCTTGGGACCTTGGCCAGCAAGAGGGATGCTGGAGTGATGGGGCATCCCAGTGCCTATGCCCCCAAGCTGTACTCTAGGTTGGAATGAGCAAGGCACAATCACAGAGAGCAGCCACAATGTGAATGCTGTTTGGAAATTCCTCTCTTTCTTTCTTTCTTTCTTTCTTTCTTTCTTTCTTTCTTTCTTTCTTTCTTTCTTTCTTTCTTTTTCTTTCTTGTTTTGTTGTTGTTTGTTTTGTTTTGTTTTTTTAAGACAGAGTTTCTCTGTTGTAACCCTGCCTGTCCTAGAACTCTCTGTAGACCAGGCTGGCCTCCAACTCAAAGATCTGCCCACATCTTTCTCTTGAGCATTGGGATTAAAAGCATGCACTGCCATGCCCAACTCAACTTCATTAATTTTTCTCCTTAAGAAACAAACAAGTACCTGGCTGGATGTTCTTATTATTACCTAATAGAACTGTGACAATTTGGTGGAAAGAGATATTTTCAAGAAGACTAAAGAGTAAAATGAATATTGTAAAGAAACACCAGGCCAATCTTAGTGAAGAGAAAATATCTGAGAGGAAACTACTTTTACCAAACTGCAGAGACATTTACCAAACTGCAGAGGCCAGTGACCTGCACAGGACCTGGCTAGCATGGGATATCCACTGGGAGAACCTTCCCCTGCAACTGAGACTCTAAAGAGTGAGCCCTTCCAAAGGGCTGGGTAGATGACTACAAATGAGCACATTACCTCCACCTGCAGAGGTATGCAAAGAAAGGGCTTTGGTTCCAAGCATGTTAGCCACAAAGATCTGCCTTCCAGTAACATTTTCTTACTATTTGAATGGTTTCAAAATTTTCAATCTTCATGGCTGAGAATGTGGCAAGTAGAAGACTGTTTGACCATCACACATAAAGCCTGGGGGTTGATCACTAACATTGCAGGTAAAAAAGAAAAAGAAGCCTAGATTTCTGTTAGGTCTGAGGCTGGTGGTAGCCCCAGGTTGCCTGGCGTTTGTGGCAGTTTTATCTGGATGGAAGCCTTTGCACAATGGGCTTCAGGTCTCACAAATACGGTTCTGTGTGAAGGAAGTAGCTCACAGAAAACAAAACAAAGCCAACCACTCAAGGAATATGTACTATCAGGTGAAATGAATTAAAAACAAAACAAATGAAAAAGCAGATAAAAGCTACACATCTAGAGAGGCTCTGAATAATTAAATGGATCATTATTCAAGAATCGTGGAGCTACAGGCTGGGGAAATAGCTCAGATGGTAAAGTGGTTGCCTTGCAGGCACAGGGACCCGAGTTCCGGCCCAAACACCTGTATTAAAAAAAAGCTAGAAAGCTAGGTGTGGTTGCATGCACTTGTAATCCCCAGTGCCCAGGAGGCAGAGACTAGAGGATCCCTCCACTAGGCAGCCAGCTTGGCCTACTTTGGGGGTTCAAAGCCAGTGGGAGACCCTGTCTCAAAAAAAAATAAATAAATAAAAAATCAAAAATCAAAAAAGGAGATGCTACCTGAAGTTGTGTTCTGGTCTCTACGAGTATATTACACACCCACAGACACACAGCCCAAACCACAAAAACTTATGATGTTTAAAGAAGGAGAAGAAAAACTTGAAAATCTCTACATAGAAAAAGAAAATTTAAAGACAGTGAAACAATTTTGAGAAAGAACCAAATAGAACTTCTAGAAAACATATGACTGAAATTTGAAACCATTGTATTATTTTAAAAAGTAGGTAAACACATAGAGAGAATTAGTAAATTAGAAGAAATTAGCCAGAATGAGGCGTGTTAGTAGTGACAGCATCAGGCACAGTATTCTAAATTACGTATGGGCTGGATAAATAATAAAATTAACTTCTTTTTATTAGAAATTCAGTGTGATACATATACAATGTCTTCTTTCTGTGAAATATGTGTTGCTGTGCTAGACTTACTTAGACGAAATTTGTGTGTTTATTTGAAATTAAATTAGAATAAGGCTTGACATTGGACTTAATAATTGTCTTTAAGATACCAAATGTGGAGATTTTACTCAATACATGTCTTTCTTCACAGGTTTATAAATGTTTTCCATTGGTCTATCTTGACCTATAACTTTGTATTTGATCTATTGTGTTTTACCAGACTGAGGTTGGGATAGTATTAGTCACACAGTCTGACACGATAGTTACTCAAAACATATCCAGACAAATATCCAGAAAGAAAGAAGAGAAGCGAAAGGGAGAGAAAATTAGAGAAAGGACAGGAGAGAGGAAAGAAACATTACCAAAACATAAAGTAGCTGTAAGTGAATTATTGAAAATGTTTCTAGAAGAAGTAAGGCAAAAACAATATAAATTTGGAATTATAAATGAGCAGGTTTTGAATTGCCTCTTGGGAGGTCCAGTTTCAAATTTGGCAGATAGCATCCATCACCAGGGGATATGTACTAGCTTTAGAAAGGCAAGAGCATGTTTGTAATTTCTTAAAAGCATCTTGAATGTGGAGAGGATTATAAGGGATAAGAATGAATTATGTTACATTATATGGAAAAATAATATATGTACTTACTGTCCACCAAACAGACAGCACGGAGGCAGAAGGCGTTATAGAAGATGCCAGCTAGACAGTGTGTAAGCAATCACAGGAACAAAGTCCTTTACCTTCCTTACGGAGACAATAGTCAATGATCAGTGAAATATTGGATGGGAGACTGGATAGAGGGAGTTAAAAAGTCCCCGTGGGTTTCTTACTGATTTAAAAGAGGCTAAGATAATGGTAAATTCCAGTGGATACTTAACCATAGGATCAAACTTATCATCAGTAGCGCCGCAGGGAGCACTGTGTGTTCTGGATGATATGAAATGATATACATTAACTTGAACTGTATGAGATTTTGGATTTTGGTCAATGAATATAATAGTCGCATATGAGTATGTCTCTTGCTTTATGCATGTGATCACTCAAAACAACGAATGAAATGAGAGTATCCTGTAGAACAGCTGACCTGGAGTTTCAAACAGTGTTATTAGAGAATTGAAGGGGGTGGGAGATGGAGCCAGGCGAGGGATGAGAGAGCCTAAAGGGCCAAAAGAATCGAGTACAATTGTTCTTGGTAAGTCCTGGACGGTCAGGACAGAGCTCAGATACAACAGCCTTATTGAATATGTCCTATGTTAGATAATAAATCTCATTTACGATCTCTTACCAGCATGACAATCATACTCTGGTTATCAAGGAATATGTCTTTATTTTAAGGAACTTAAGTAGAGTGAAAGGCCATATCTGCAGACACCTCTCTAAAGGTTCAAAAGTTTGGCAAAGACACACACATGTGTGTCACACGCAGAAGGCAGAGCTGTGGCAGAATATTACCCAATGGTATATCTGGGTGGGGTGTGTGTGTGTGGATATTCTTATCATTCCTCTTGCAACCTGTCAGCAGATTTGAATAATTTCAAAATAAACAGAGGGAGGAAGAACGAATTGTCCTTATTTTCACCCAGGGTCTGAATGCTGGGCTGTCTGGTGCTTTCCTGAATGGGATCTTTTGACTCTACGACCAGCTGTGTAATGACTGGGATGATTTAAAAAAAAAGAAAAAAAGCCCCAGATGAAACAGAGATTCTGTCCCCTACCAAAGGGGAAAAACTGAGCTCCACTCTAGAGCTAATGGGACTGCCCAGCGACGTGCCCGGCATCGGTGCGCCAGTGAATAGGACCCAGCTCTGCACGGCGCAGCTGCTCACTGGCACCAGAAAGCCATCTTCGTCTTTGTATTAGGATAAAGCTCCCCCCAGGACTTGGAGACGTTTTAAAAATACTGAATTTTACTAGGATCCAAGAACGATTGGGAAATTAAGATTCTGTCGAAGGACTGCACAACTGGAGATGAAAGTCCTTACTAAAAATAGAAATGAGTTCAGTCTTCCATAACTCAAGTATCAAGATGGGTTTGCTTGGTATGCTGAGGCTCAGGGTAGGCAAAGGGGAAGAGGTGCCGAGGAGTGCCGAGGAGTCTCTGCGTGAGTCCCTCTTTCTCTGTCTCCCTCTCTGTGTCTCTCTCTGTCTGTCTCTTGTCTCTCCCTCTCCCTCCTCAGAACCTTGTCTCTTTCTCTGAGCATGGTGCTATTGTGACTCTTGACACTTCTCAGGCCAGGCTTCCTGCCAAGATCCTTTTTGTCTTTCCCTGGCCTTCAGTCAAGTTTTGAGCTCTTTGTGAGAGCCCCTTCCTGTCTGTGCTCCCATCCCTCACTCTTTTCCTTCTGTTCTGTCAGCCTTCCCTTTGTCCTTTGGCTTTCCTGTGTGCTCTTCTGGCCAGCCAGTCTGTACAATTCCCCCCAATTTGCTCTCATTTTCAGTGTAATTCTCTTTCCTTGGGAAGTAGAAATAGAAATAAGTATCAAGTGAAAGTCATACTGATCACACACAGGAACAGGACACACAGGAGAGCTGTTAACATGAGCCAAGGTCTCTCTGGAGTTTTGGTTTCTCCAAAAGACTTTTAACAGTCCATGTTTAAACAGAATCAAATTACCCTTGTACTACAGGCTGTCCTCTGTAGCAAACAGATCTGGTTGAAAACCCAGCTTCTGTCACTCCCAGTGTGGATATGGGTGAGTGTTAACTTGGACATCTGGAAGGTGCTCCCAGGCTCATGCGTGGAAAGCTTTGTTCTTAGTACCCAGTGCACACAGGGCTTTTGGAAAGTGAACGGATCCTGAAGGCTCTGCCCTCATCAGTGATCAATTCATTCATGAGATCATAATTTAATGGGATATGGAGTTCTTAATTTAGTGGGAAATGTGTCACTTAGGAAGTGATACCTACTTGAAAGGAATTGTACTCGGGAGTGTGCCTTTGCGGACGCGGTCTTGTTCCTTGGCTCCTTCTGTCCCTCTCTGCCTCCTGTCCCCGGTGAGGTGAGCTACTTTTGCTCCAGCGTGCCTTTTCCACCATGGTGTTCTGACATATCACAGACCCAAAACAATGAAGCCAGAAGACCATGGAATAAAACCAGGAGCCCAAAGAAATATTTTTCTTCATGAAAGTTGTTTTTTTTTAGGTATTTTGTAACCATAACTGAAAGCTGACAAACCAGAAAGTTACTCTATCTCTAATTCTGTTTTTTATTTTTCGTCTGAGAAATGGATATGTTGATGGTTCCTTTCTTGAAGTGTTAACTTTGAAGAACAAATGAAATTAACTTTAAAAATTGAAAGGAACACCCCTGTTGTGTAACAGTTTCCAAGATGGAAATATTCTACCTTCTACTCTAAGACTAGAACAGCTACCTGGAAAAAATTTAGACCGACTGAGGCATCCAGAAAAGACACTCTCCGACCTGCTGCGCTGCCTGCAGGCTGTGCAGTGTGCTCTAGATTCCCCCCCACACTGGGGTGGGCTTTGGTGATGCAGCTGTCTTTGACTCCTTCGCCAGTGCTCCTGTAAGTAACTCCAATAAAAATTGTGGTTCACTAAGTTGGACTCTGGTGTTATCCGTATGTTGCTCTGTCGGGGGCTTCCGTGTGTAGCATCTCCCTAGGAAAAGTTTTGTCACACAACACCCCCCCCCAACACCACATATACATGTGGGATCTGCATGAGGCCTCATTGTTATCTGGCACCCCTTTAACTCTTCAATGACTGGCTCAGTCAGTCACTAGTCCTTCCCCAGCATGCTTTGTGCTCAGGATTTTGGAGCTCAAAAGTTTTTAGGCTTCTCCTTGTTGCCTTTCTTTGCTTCCTTCCACCTCTTTCTTCCTTCCTTCCTTCCTTCCTTCCTTCCTTGCTTTCTTTCTTTCTTTCTTTTTCTTTCTTTCTTTCTTTCTTTCTTTTCTTTCTTTCTTTCTCTTCCCCTCCCTCCCTCCCTCCCTCCCTCCCTTCCTTCCTTCCTTCCTTCCTTCCTTCCTTCCTTCCTTCCTTCCTGCCTTCCTTCTCCTCTTTCTCTTCCTCTTCCCTTTCTCCTCCTCCTCTTCCTCCTTCTTCTCCTTCCTCTTCTCTTCTTCTCCTCTTCCTCCTTCTTTTTAATCTTTTACTCTCCCATGAGGACTTAAACACACACACACACACACACACACACACACACACACACACACACATCTAACTTTGAAAGTTAAAGTTAAATAGTTAAGGAGAAGATTGAAGGTAGAGATACCATAAAGGAAGGGTTAGGGAGAAATTAATGAACACATGCCATGGTCAGATATAATTGCTAGTTAATGCTACACCTTTACTGAGTTTCCTAGCAGCCAAAGAAAAGATGGAAATGAATAATTAAGAGCAGTGAAGTCCCTGAGATTAAGGACATACATGAAAACTATAATTATTTTCCTGAGCATTTTTGTGGATTCTCATAAAGAGAACCAAGGATCAAGTACATGATGTCTAGCATAATAATGCATGTACTTTCATAATAGACGTGACAGTCAGCTTCAGAGAGCTGTTTTACGATGCCCTTTATGCAGGCTGGTGATACACAGCTGATGTGAAGGCTTGGTAAAGCGTCTCCATGAGAAGCTAAAATAGCATGATACGTATGTACAGTCCTCCATGGCCCCACATTCTGCGTAGATTCTAGAGCTCTGTAATAAAATACTGTCCCTGAGAGTGGTCTCTCTCTGCCACAAGTGAAAGGCAAAGAGATGTGATTAGAAGTGGGGAACAGGAGGACTAAGGTCCTCCTTTTAACTAAAATTAACATTCAAGCGAACACCTGGCTGAACAAAGCCACACGACTCTGCATGGGAGGGGAGCTGAGAGACTATCGACTGGAACAGGCAGAATGATTGACAATTCTGACACCAGATAGTTCTTTGAAGTTTATTATTGATTTTAAAAATTTTATTCCATTTTGGGATGGGGGAAAGAGCACAAATGTGTGCTTCAGAAATAAGACACACCAAAATGTTGGCAGGAGAAAGCTGTGAGAGGTGGGATTTGGGGTGATGTTTCTTTCTTGTGTTTACAGCGTCTTTGTGGTGAACAGATGTTACTTTGGCGGTAAGAAACAAAGTGAAACAATGGAAGTTATCTTAGGAGGAAATAACTACAGCGAGCTGCTTCCATAGAGTAAGAATGCAGCTGTGACGGTCTGCCTCACTGTCTCGACAACCTCACTGTGTTTTAGAACAGTTAAGGGAACTTTAAATTTAAGGGTGCCCTGGCTCCATCCCCAGTTAAAGAAAGTAGAATGTCTGAGACAAAGGTGCAGGTATTGGCGTTTAAAATAACCCCCTATGTCGTGTAGAACTGTAGAACACAGCTGGAATCATTTGACCATATAGCAGACATGCTTTTTAGTGGTTTATATGTCTCTCTGTGATCTAGTCTTTGCTTCATTCTTCCACATGGAATCATTCAGTAGCTTTCAGAAGAGTGCCCAGATATGGTCCGTTGCAGATTGAAAGCAAAGCAGCACTGAATGACTCTATACACCATGGCTTTCTGAATGGAGTCAAAGGGGGAAAGGGGCATCCATGTATAAGCCATAGGTTTTGTTTTAATGATGTGGTGTTGACCAACTGTGTTGACACGGATTGAGTTGGACTTCTCAGTGGACACACTGCTTACAACTGAGACTGGTAAGGCTAATGGCTTGTCTTCCTCAGTAGTTGGGTTTTTATTGTTTGTTATCACTGGACATGAAGACCAAGCATCTGCCAAGTTGGGTTTTACATAGCAACGTGTGCTTTGAGAATAGGGTTTCCTTTTAAATATGATGTTTCAAGGACTTAGGAAAGTGCCCGGTACAGAGTAGGTACCAAAAAAATGCTCATGTGTAGTCTAGAGATGACTATAATAAAAGCAATACTAATGTAGAACGGAGTAGCCCTTACATATGTCCTATGGTCTGAGAAGAAGGACTATAATGTGTACTTCTGGCTTCCCTAACATTTCATTTGCCCAAATGCGGAGCAATGGCATAGAACAAGGGAGACAAAGGCTACCTTGCCGGAGCTCAGCCTACATCACTGTCCAGATAAAGAGCCTGTCAGCAAACCAAGTTGGTTCTAAGTGTGCCCTGCCTCTGATCAGGGCCCATTCTGGAAATCCTCGGTGACACTCTAGAGAACTCAGCATTTGTTTCTCCACTAGTGAGTGGGTCCCATACAAAGAGCATGTGCAGTACTTGAGAACATAGGGTCTGGGCAAGGTGTATTCTATCTGCTCTGACTTTTTCCCCACATGGCTGGGATCTTTTCCTAAGAAACAGAAGATTTGGACATGGTGATGCACACCTATAATCTGAGCCTTCCAACCACAACAATTTACATTTTTACATGAAAGCTTGCTGAATTCAGGGTTCCCTGAGTGTAGCAGCAGGGTGTACTGGTAATCACACTTACACAATATTTTAACAGTCTGTTTTTATTTTTATTATTTTTAGAATTATGTGTATTTGTGTATCTGTGTGCAAGTATGTGCATGTGAGTGCAAGTCCCTAAGGATTCCAGAAGAGGGTGTTGGATCCCTTGGAGCTAAAGTTACAGGTGATTGTGAGCTGCCTGACATGGGTGCTAGGGACCAAACTCTAGTCATCTGCAAGAGCAGTAAGTGCTCTTAATTGCTGAGCCATCCTTCCAGCCTCTAAAAACAATCCAGCCCTCCTCAGGGTGGCCTGAGATAGGAAGAGAATAGTCTGGGTTCAGAGTCAGTTTGAACAAAGACTGAGCTATGCAGCCTATGACTCTCATTGGGTTTGGGTTTCATTACCTATGGAATCAGATGTCCGTGCTGTGTAGACGGGAATGCTGAAAAGATCAGCATTCTTGAAATGCTCAATGCTGCTTTCTTTAGCCATAGGAGCAACTGTTGTCTGTGACTTTCAGCTGGACTTTAAGGAATGTTGGCGTGATAATTGCAGGAAAGACCCTCTGCCACTGGAACCATGTGCTGCTGCACGCTCCTGCAGTTTTACTCTGATTTCACACTCAGGAAGGCCACCGTGGAGACTCATAGAACTTTGCCCACACTTTGATTAGTCACACTGGAGGTGATAAATAGAAATATGGGAGCAGAGAGTGTAGTCTGTGAAAGTCAGTCTTGAAGTTTGCATGCTGTGGGTTCTGTAGACTTATAAACAATTATATGCATATGTGCGTGTGTGAGAGAGGGGGGAGGGGGAGAGGGAGAGTGAGAAGGAGGGGGAGGAGAGAGAAAAAGAGAGAGAGAGAAGGAGAGAGAGAGAGAAGGAGAGAGATTGTTTTCAGAACTTGTTCTTAGGAGCACCACAGAAAAACGTGGCTCGATTTTCCAAGGAATAAAACCATCAATAGAGCCGTCTTCTGGGTTTCTCTACAAATGACTGTGCGTGTGCTCAAGGGAAAGAATTTCAGCTTATTCACAAATTGTGTTATCTTTCCACAAGATATTCATTGTTTTGAAAATAGGAGAAAACCTCAATAGCTCTGAAGCATATAATTATGCTTTCTCATTATCCGACAGGAATGTTCCCTAGTGCTGTGATGATGCACTTGAGAGTGATTTGGAGGGAGGGAGAGAGCTCAGGGGGAGAGCTGGGGGCCGGGAGAAGAGCAGCTGGCCCCCCATTCCTCCCATTCTGTCATGTTCAGTCTTTTCTGCATAAGGGTTTTCACAGACTGGTGTCTTTTCCATTAACCCATAGCCAAGGAAGAGTTTTGGGTGTGCGTTCCCAGGCTTCCCCTCCTACCCCCTCTCCAGCTATCAGTGTAATAAGTGATTTCAGAGTATTAAAGCAAATTCCACTACCACTGAATCATATGCAGACCCAAGCCAAACGATGACATCAGGAACATATGTGCTACTCTGAAGGCAAAACTTGGCTTTGGAAATGAGAACAAGATCTCCAGTGGGGAAAACTGGGGATATGAAGCTGGGAAAAACTCCAAGAGGACGACCCTCTAGACTTTACCCCCATTCAAGGTGTCTGTGCAGTCCTTAAGCAAGTCTCGGAAGCCTGATGTATGTGCTGCACACACATGGTATACTGTGTGCGAAGGAGGGCTCTGCTGGCTGCAGCTCTTGACGACAATGATTTTACAAGCCTGGAATTTTCCAAGCAAGCTTTATTTTCATTCAGAATGGTATCTGTGAGATATTAATTCATTAATCACACATGCCTATCCCCATAGCCACCCATGCTGAAGAGGATGCGTTCGTGATACATGCTTATCTAAGCACATTGCAACATGGATTTGGTCATTTCTCCTCATTTTCTTCAGAAGCCGTAGGACAAATTCAGATCACTTCATAATTTGACATCATATTTGAGCTTTATGCAGACCTTCTTGTTTCCATAGTAACGGAAGCACTTAGCTGTATAAGGAAATTGTGGAACAATATAGAAAACAAGAGGGAATCTGGATGGAACAAACGACAGGCGTTAAGGTCAAAATGTCTTGGGCTCTATAAATTTTTTATTACTATTTTATTTATCTCAAAAGATTAATCCAAACCTCCTTGATGCCACGAGGTATAAATTACGTTTGTTTTCTCATATCCTCTCGGGATCCAAGGTCATCTTGCTCCAAGCTTCAGTCCTGCAGATGCATGCGTTCCTTACTGTGCGTGAACATGAGTATGTGTGTGCACACACATGCTGAAGATCTTTGGTCTCTTGTTAGCATATGTTTTCCTCGTCTTAGATTAAAATGACTTTCCAAAAGCTCAGAGGCACACACGCACACTAGGACAAGCCAAGTTCTCATCAGAGTAGATGGTGATGGTGTACCAGACAGCACGCTCACTCGCCCAGTCATTCATTTGTTATGGTCTAGGTGTTGAGCACCCTCACGACAGAGAGCAAGCACACCAGACACAGAGGCGTAAGTGGGTGGTACAATCAGTGTTATGTGGGCTTTTTATGAGGAGCTCAGTGTGAAACATTCCTGGTCCCTTGTGACAGACCCTTTTCTACATTCTCAGCCCTTGGATGCTTGATTGACAACTTCTGTCCCTTGGCAGATGTTGAAGCGTTCTGTCCATCTATTACCTTCCATGCATGAGAGAAAAATGTGTTCTCCAAGTCTTGTTCCTCCACTAATTAGACAAACGAATGAGGCAAACACAAATGCAGTGTAATATCAGCACTTTGGCATTGGCGTGACGAGGTGGATAGGGCTGGATGTTAGTCTGTGTTGCTGTAACAAATAATTGAGATGAATCATCTTGGAAACAAGAAAGGTTTATTTGGGCTCACAATTTTGGCGATTTCAATCCACAGTTGGTTGAACCTGTTGCTTTGGGCCTGAGATGAGGCAACCCATTACAGTAAGGAGTGCTTGTGAGAGGGAGCCTCTCACCTCATGATGGCCTGGGAACAAAGAGAGGAGGAGAGCAGGACAGGTTCTCCCTCAAGGACACATCCCCTAATGACATAACTTCCTTCCACTGTGCCGCAACTCCTAAAAGTCTCACCTCTTCCCGATGGGAACCACACACGGAAACACCACGCCTGAAACACAGGGGCCTTGGGAAAACACTTACTAAGCTGTAGAAAGCAGCGAGGGGCTTTTGCAAGAGCATCCAGTTTTAATGAGATCGCTGAGAGCATTAAGGCACCTGCCTGACGACCCAAGTTCACTCCCTGGAAGGAGAGATCTCCTGCGAGTTGTTCTTTGACTTGCACACGTATGCCACAGCACGTGCATGTGTGTATGTACACAGAAGAAATAAACATGTGTAAAAAAATTAAGTAGCACCTATCTTCTGATACTTCATTAAGCAAACACTGGCTTTCCTGGGCTATGTCTTCTCTTTGGTCATGCTAGAAACTGGAACAAAAACACCTCCCCAAAGACTGGTACCCAAAGAGGATTCTGACACCTTCCCTCAGTTCTCAACAATTTCATCAGTTTTTATTGTTATTGTTTTTGATTGTTTGTTAGACAAGGTGTCATGTCATGAACTCCCTAGGTAGCAGAACCTGTCTTGAACGCTTGATCTTCCTGTCTCTACCTCCCAGGTACTGGATTTTATAGACATACACTACCATGCCTGGCTTAACTTGATACATTTTGAGGTCTTTCAGTGTGAGGGTGGGCAGGTTGTGATACTGAGCCTTCGCTACAGGTGTGCCCAAGAACACATCACAGGTATGGAGACAGGCTCTGGAAAGAGGTTCTAGAAATTAGAATATCTGGCACCTTGCTTTGTAAGACAGGTTTTTATCCCACGGCATGAATAATGTGACCTATGTGCGTGGCCAAGGATGCCCATACCGAGAAGAGCCTGCTTTCTCTATGCTTTCTGCCCGTGCTCTCAAATCTGTCCCTGTGCTTCTGGTAGCTGAATGTATCCATTTAGAGATCGCTCCTCTGTAGCAGAAACTCAGATCCTGTCTAGTTTAGGACTGTATGAGATGCCCAATAGATTTTTTTTTATTGGATAAGATAATTACCGTGACCAACACTCCAGGCTGAGATTGATGAGTAAAGAGATTTTCAGGTCTATGCTTGTGTTTTTATGCATAAATTCAAAATGCTGCCCTGGAAATATATCCACTTTGCTTTTCCTGACTGTAATATAAAATAATAAAACCAGGCAGTGGTGGTTCACACCTTTAATCCCAGCACTTGGGAGGCAGAGGCAGGCAGATCTCTGAGTTCGAGGCCAGCCTGGTCTATAAAGCAAGTTCTAGGACAGTCAGAGTTATAACAGAGAAACCCTGTCTCATGAAACCAAACATCAAGAAGATAACTATTCACTAATTTAATGGCGTTTGATTAATATACTAAGTACAGGTTATCTTTCCAAGACAAAGTTACATTTGAGAATGACCACACTGTTCTGAAGTGGCACATTTTATATTCAGCAGAACTGCGTCATGTAAGAAGTCACAGTATTATGCAACATTTTTGCTGCCCTCAGAACGGTACTGTTTCTTTTTCTGTTGAGATATCTGAGTGAGACTCCACCTAGAATGTTAGATCAAAGAAAGTAGCCACAACCAAAATGGAATTTTCATTGGATATCTTACTTCAGCTTTCCATTGCTATTACAAAATGTTTGAGACAGAGAATAGAAAGAGAAGAATTCATTCTGCCTCAGAGGTTTCTGTCTACAGTCATATGGCCAGTTGCTCTGGGGCTGGGCCAGGAAGCAATATCACTGTGGGGAGTGGGCAGAGGGACAAAGCCACTCACCTCAGGCATCTAGGAAGCGAGTGCGAGTGCGGAAGGGACTGGAGTCTCATGTCACCTTCAAGGACACACCTCCCAGTGACCCAATCCCTTCTGTTAGGCCGCACCTCCTAAAGGTTCCTTTGCTTCCCAATAATACCATAGGCTGGAGACCAAGCCTTTAACGACACTTAAGATCCAAACCAACCCCCACCCCCAACACCGGTCTCAAGGTAAACGTGAAGCCCAGAAGGATGACTGTCTGAGGATGTTATGTCATTTGTCCTCAGAGTGGCAGGTGTCAGCAGCTGAAGCTCTGGGCCAGAGCAGAGGAGGAAAGATGAGGCCGTACAGAGTCCAGTAGCAGATCCAGTATAGGATGCTGACATGTGGGCCACCTCTTTTAGTTGAATGGATTGAATGTTAGACCTGTGTGTGCATGGTGGATCGGCCCTATATTGCCTACCTCTGCCCAACACACTAGCTACCGCTCCCTGACTTGTGCATGAACAGTACCAAATCATTTGTATTTCCCTTCATATAGTGAGTTCTTCCCTGCCTGCTCACTTTTGATACTGCTGTTCCTTTTGCCTAGAATCTTCCGTCAGATTCTCATGTCCATGTGGATGTATGAATCCCCAACTAGGACCACTTAAGTCATCACTTCCTTTAACCATCTTTTCCTCCCCAACCTGTAGTAGATGATATTCCTCCTCAGTTGTGTAAGGTTGTACAGTTTTTGTGTTCCTTTTATGTTTTTTTTTCTGTCTTTCTTTGATTTTTGGCAGTACTTGGAATTGAACGAGGGCCTCATGAAAGCTAAGCAAGTATTTACCACTGAGATCTAGCTCCAGCCCTTGCGCAGTTTTTTTACTGTATAAAATCATCTTGACAAGAGAATGAATTCCTGCCCAAACTCTACTCTTTGCTGAGTGCCCATGACTGGAATTTTTGATATCTTAGCTCCTCAGATGTTCTCCAATACAAGAGTGTCCAAACCACCGCTCTTCCCTCTTCTCCCTCTGCTAGGTTACAACAGCCTTGCTAGCTGTAGGATAAACGCACCGATGTCAGCAGCTTCAAACAAGAAATGCTCCTGCGGTGGTATGAGAGCGAGGCATTGGGTAGTCAGGAGCTGAGACTCTCTCACTGACTCAGCCTGTGGCCTATGGGTGACTCGGGTTTTAAACCCTAATGCAGGTATAATGACACTCGCTGCTCTGTGAGGGGCTATTAATTAAAGTCAGCAAACTGCGTGCCAATGCGGGGATGAAAGGGGTTAAAAACTGTAATTTGTGAGGCCTGGTAAGTGGTGTTGCTCGTCATCTGTGCCGGGCTTAGAACTGAAGCAGATAATTCTTGGCCTGAACGCCATTGTCTTAGAAAACACAAGAGCCAAGAGGAAGAAGCAGTGTGTCGGCTGAAGTGCGGAGGAAGAGAGGTTGGCAGAGGTCCTAAGCAGCCAGCGCTCCCACTTTCCCTGAAGGCAAAGGTGGAGAAATAAAAGCTCTGGTAGACTTGCTGGACTGCACGCTCCAGTCTACAATTTTACAGATTCCACGCCTGGCCGATTACTGAGGCCATCCCTGTTAGGCCCACTTCGTGCAGAGTTAAAGAGATCCACTGATCTTCATTGGCCATTAGTTCCACGGCATTCAGGACTAATTCTGTCCTCAGAAACTAGGTTCTGAGGAGAAGGGGGCTGGCTCGCTTTGAAACCTGTGTTGGAAGCCACCCTGCCCCTACGTTCGTTATCTTTGTATTGCTGTGTCTGAATACCTAACGGAAGCAACTTAAGGAAGGGAAGATTAATTTGGCTCACAGTTTTGGAGGCTACTGTCCATTTTGACAAGGAAGGAATACTGGGGTGACTCCACTAGTAGCTCCAGGAGTATGTGGCACAGAAGTTACAGCTGAAGGCTGGCTCCCATTTCCATTTTCCTCCAGCCAGGTATCATCTCCTGCAGATTCCACAGCCCCAAAACAGGGCCACAAGTGGGAACCAACTGCTGAAAACATTGACCTGTGTGAGACATTTCAGATTCAAACCATAACAATCCCTAACTAAAATCCCCTGGGACCAGATCACAGGCTGATGCGTGTTCAGGTGGTTTTGTTAACAGGATAGAGATGATTTTCAAATGTCACCAATTTTAAATTTTTCTTCAGAGACTTCATGCCTTTTTCCTATCTCCCCATAATGATGGGAAGTATCTCCTGGGTGGGGGAAGCTTGTCAGAGGGTGCTGGGAGGGGGTAAGGGATAGAGGGGTGGACCACTCCCCTCACATGGCCTTTCTTGGGAGACTACAGAAGATGGACTTGCTTATTCTGGTCCTTAAATGCCTGCCGCCAGGGCTTCTTCCTCATCCTTGACCCAAATCCACAACCCTGGAGCCTCTCCAAAGCATTGCCATGTGCGATGGACTATGACGGTTCTGTGACTTCAGAGTTTCATTGTCCCCCCCCCCCCTCTCTCTCTCTCTCTCTCTCCTCTCTTATCTGTGCCCACTGCGATCCTGAAGTGAATTCTGAATTAGCCAAAATGCTGCTACGGGTGAGGCTAATGATCTGGGAATGAAAATCACAGTCTCGTGGAGAAACTGAAGGGCTTCACAGGTGCCAGGGGATGGCTGTGAGTCACCTTCTGTCTGTCGGGGGCTTGAACAGTGTTGGTCATGGTAGATAGGATTTGGTGTGTGAAGAAATTTAGTAACGAAGGGAAATACCAATGCTGAGAAATCACAACAAGTTGTAGAGTCTTCTGCTTTGTCAAGTTGGGCAACCCTCGGGCTTCAAGAGCTATATTGATTTATTGAGTACTTCCTGTATTCTGTTTGAGCACTTTTCTGGGAGCTGATACAGCTATAGACAAAGCACACAACAATCTTGGTCTTTGCATGTATCATTTCTTTGGAGAGATGTCCAAAGCAGAAGAAAACAGCACCACGGACTGATCGCTGAGTGCTCTTTCCAGTCAGCCTGCATCTATGTGGGACTGGGGTCTTGGTCCAATTCTGATCCCAATAAATCTCCTTCTCTATGCCAGGAGGAGCCAATAGGGCTAACATAAGGGCAGCTGTGGTTAGGCGCAGGGATGACATTTATAATACTTAGCACCCAGTATAGCAGGTGCTGGCCATTCAGATGAACACCTGTGACTATGGTATCAGCATTAACCCCTTCCTTCCAAGAATCTTAGGAGAAAGCCTGGAGTAGCTGGGGCGATCTGCTTTCCCAGTGTAGGCACCTTGGACACTGGCTACGAGAGGATTCAGAAGTAGCCATGGAACAGTAGCTCAGACAGAAACCATATGACTATCATTTCTTCCCCCAAAAGAATCTAGAAAACTGGTGTGCTCTTGTGTGAGGTCTTTATGGTAACTGGTCAAGAGTCCTGGTGTTAACTTTATTTTTATTTTTAGATTTATTTTTGCATATGAGTGCTTTGCCTGCAGGTATGTATGTGCACCACATGCTTTGGCCCACAGAGGCCAGAAAAGGGTGTCAGATTCCCTCTAACTGAAGTTACAGATGGTTGTGAGCTTTTGTGTTGGTACTGAGAATAGAGTCTGGGTCCTCTCCAAGAACAAGAGCTCTTAACTGATGATCCATCTTTCCAGGCCCCTACTGTTAACTTTAAAGTTTGAATCTGGATTAGAACTCACAGCTGAGTCCTCAAAACCTCATAAGATGACTTTGAAATAAGATGACCTTAAAGATTGTCACGTGTGGCATCCAGCTGGAACACCAGCTGTCAGGGTACCAGCCCCTTGAAAATGAAGCCTTTATTGGGAAGAAGGTGGCAGCCTTACCCTGAGTTTGATGTGGTGGCCTTTTCCTTTGGATCTTCCCTTGCCAGGCCATGACCTGCTTTTACACAAGAATGGCTAAGACTGGAGCCACTCCTCTTTGACACGGAGACAAGACTCACTGTTTGGAGGGAGGGGCAGTGACCCAGCAATCCTAGTTGTGGTTGTTGGAGAGCTAGCAAGCACATTACTAGTCCTGCAGGTTCCCGACTTGTCATTGTGGCTGGCAACATCCCCTGGCTTTTATTGAAGATTTAATTGAAGTGTCTGATGCCTGCACATCTTTGCTGCCTGACAGCCTTGAAAACGGTAGAAGAGATAATCGGAACCAAATCACAGTGTGCCCTGTGCATACTTCCCTCCCTCAGATGGAGCCTGGTAGGAACTATCATTTCTATGATATCCACAATAGCTCAAGGACAGCTAGGCTGATAGTGGCTGCCTGGAGAGTCACCCACCCATTTAAAAAGAGGAGATGTCAGCCATTCATATTTCTTCATAAGGGAACTGCTCCACGTATGGCACCTAATGGTTGCCAACTTGTGTATCATGTGATCAGCGGTGGCCAGAAGACTCCAGGTGAGTTCATTCACAGTTTTGCCAGAGTACTGTGACATGGCTCACAAAGAAAACCGGGCCAATCTGGTTTTGCCTCTTGAGTTTATGAGCCAGGAACTATTGAGAGTCTGGAAGAGGGACAAGTGGGTGCAGTGGCTTGACAGTCATTGGATGGAGCCAGAGAAGGGGTGTTTAAGTGCATTCATGGAGGTTCAGGCCGGATGGTGAGGAAGGATGTGGGAAAGAAAATAGGTGCCATGGTTGCCATGGTGATAGGATTGCTTCACCCAACTCTTATTAATGAGCATCTATTATGTGTCAATCACTCACCTGGGTAGTAGGGGTACCTTAGTGAACAATGCTGATAAAAATCTAACCTGCATAGAGCTGATATTCTAGTGGGGAGACACAAAATAATCAGGGAAAATTGGAAATAGATTTTAGGTGCAAGGGAGAGTTAGAAATGGCACAGAGAGTGCTGGGGTAGAGTGCTGGACTTGCTGGCACAAGGCTCTGGGTTCCATCCTAAGCAATACACACACAATACAAGAAGAACCGAGTCAACACAACAGCCAAAACTCAGACATCTGATTGGTAATGGATATATAGGGTTCATTATGCTATTTTTTAGTATGTTTAAACTTTTTTCATAATAAAAAATTTGAAAAGGTATTAGGAGGCCCTGGAGGAAGGATGTGGTCATGCGGGGCCTATGGGTCATGATAAGAACTTTGTGTCTTGTTCTGAGTGACATGGAAGCGTTTTGAGCAGAAAAGGGAGATTGATTGGACAGATGTTTGGTACATCTTAGAGCTGTGGGCGTGAGGACCTACTACCTGTCTGGAGGTCCATGAGGGTCCTGAGGATAGGTCTGTTACAGTATCTGTTTTTAGAGAGAGCTAGTTTTTTGTTGTTGCTATTTTTGTTGTTGCTGTTCCCCTGTGTATTCCCACAATAAATTGTCCTTCAGCTGTCTTTAGGAGTCTCTGTCCTTCAAGTAGGATCAACCTATGGCAACAGCTGCTCTCATATTTGGCTGTCACTCTTGGGGATTGGGCAAGGTGTGCAGCATAAATACCTGGGCTGCTCTCCGCCTCTGCTCAGGAGGTCAGGGGAGAACCAGTGTGAGTGATGCAACCTCCCTGGGACTTCATAAAGCCCTGAGGTGGACTAGGATTTACAATTTATTTATAATTTTATTTGGAAAGCTAAAGACAAAAAGTACATTTAGATCAAGAGTCAATTAAACTCTATTTATTTATTTTAAAACTCATGTTATTAGAAATTAAAAAACAAAAGAAAACAGGATCTAGAGAGATGGCTCTGGTTAAGAGTGCTTACTGCTCTTATAGGGGGAACCTAGTTTGGTTCTCAGTACCCATACTGGGTTGCTCACAACTCCCTCTTCTGGCCTCCACGGGCACTTGCATTCATGTGCACAGACACACAGACACACAAATACATATAATTAGAAATGTCAAAAGAAAACAAAGACATTCTCTGTGTTCCTCAAGTATGAAAAGGTGGACTGCTCCCTAGAAGTTAGCAAGTACACCTGAGCAAGGAGGACATCCACTAAGGAGAAGCGCTCTCAGTTACTATTTGCTGCTGTGTTCCTGGATAAACCAGGCCTCTTCCACTGGGGTCCTGTATAACCTGGCATTTGTCATGTCAATAAGGTCGAAGAAATATCTGAAATTAAAACTGAATCTGTTTCTGAATCCAACTTTATTCCCATCTCAACCTCAAAAACCCCACTCTTTCATCAGGCTCTGCCCACAGATAGCTCCAGGGAAGCCAGGATTCACACTTGTGGATGTGCTGCAGGTGCTCATGTGACTTCCTCATAATAGAATGCCGCAGAACCAGTCCGCCAGAGAGTGTTCGTGCTTTTACTAATGAGTGAGCAAGTATGAACTGGATAGCTTCTAATAACATTATTTTGCCTGTAAATTCCTTTTGTAACACTTGAGCCAAATGCTACATTTGTTTTTCCAAGTTACATGTTTTGCTGAGGAGGGGAAATTTTGAGAAGATACAATGGTTTAGACCCATTGAGTTTCTTATACCTTGTAGGAATAAATGTTGAAACATCAAAGCTAATTAGCATGCATGTGGGGCTTGTATGTAGGGTTCTGTGTCTTCACGTTTACAGCTCATCAGCATTCAACATTTATAAACTATCACTCCCCTATGAACTTGGCCAACTTCGTCAGTCCTATTTTACAGAAGATGGTAGAGGAGGCAGAGAAGGCGGTTTTAGATACCTTATGCAGGTCAGATGGCTGTAATTAAAACCAGCACGCTCACTGGTCGGGACGGATGTCTTCAGAGCAAGCAATGCATTTTGAGTTGAGATTCATCCCAAGGCAGCATGACCAGATTATTGTATAGTTGTGCAGAACTGCAGGATGGCCCCTGAAGTTAAGGCTCCAGTTTGGTACCAGTATGTGTTCTTTCAGGCCGTGAGGGACCATCATCTAAAAAGACTCTACATCTGATTCTGCAGGAAACCCAGCTTTAGTTTTCATGACCTATTCATAGAGGCAATTATGAATGGAATATGCCCTGTCTTTCTTTCCATCAGAATCATCTCAGTGGGCACCAGGAAGAGAGAAACAATGAAAACGTAACTACCTGTTAACAGCTGCCTAAACCTCTCCCGAGAAGCAAGCTGATTCACAAAGCAGATGGCAATAGTGTATAAATACCTGGTACTTTATTAAAATGCTTAAAGCTAAGTTGGTTTGTTCCCACCAAAGCCACTCAGAGCCTGGTATTTCTCTGGGGCCAGTCTCTTCAGATTGATGGCAGTAATCATTTTCTTCGGACTTCGCATTTTACTTCTTTGGGTAGCTACTGAAACACAGAGAACAAAAGTTTTTCATGGTTAACATAACAGAGGTTCCTACATGGCAGGTGGTTTTCTCCTGCTTGGTGCCCCTCAGAGTGCTAGCTAGTTTTTTTTTGTCAGCTTGACACAAAGCTAGAGTCATTTGATAGGAGAGAACCTCCATTGAGAAAATGCTTCCATGTGATTGATGAATGTGGGAGGGCCCAACCCACTGTGGGCGCTGCTTTGCCTAGTCAGGGGGTCCTAGGTGGTAAAAGACAGCAGGATGAGCAAGCAGTAGGGAGCAAGGCACTGAGCAGTCTTCCTCTCAGGCTCCTGCTTTAGTTCTGCCTCCAGGATCCTACCCTGCCTTCCTTCATTGATAGACTGTGAGGTGGAAGTATCAAATGAAATAAACCCTTTCTTCCCCAAGTTGCTTTTGGTCGTGGTGTTTTAGCACAGCAAGAGGAACCCTAAGACACTGATTCTTTGGCTCTTTATGTCTCCCCTGGTGCCCCCTGAGCCTTTCATGTGTGGAGCTGGCAGAATGGGGAAAAGAACACAAAGCCCTGACCTATAAGGCCAGCTGTCACTTCTCTTTGTTATTCCTTTAGCGAGACCCAGGCACATAGGAGTAAACAAAGCTGAGCGTTTAGCAAGAATGTCACACTGCAAAAGAGGGGATGAAAATGTTGGTGAGTATCTCTCATCTCTGCCACTTCCTGTAGTAACGAAAGTAATGAAGCCCGTGGCGCTCTTAACTTTGGCACCACCTTAGAAAGTACCAACATTGCACAATTCTTTTTCTTGTCAAGTTATCTGTGACAGTTGTAGAGCAAGAACCCATGCCACACAGCTATTGTGTGTGGGTTCTGGCATGTCTGACCTGTCTGGAGGGCTGGGTGGGATTCCGTTTGCGTGTAATCCTGATGCGCTTCGAGGAGAGGCAAGTGAGTGGCTGAATGGGAACCTTCCGGGCAGTGACGTGGATGGGAACAGAGCAACTGTGAGAGGGCTGGACCCTGTAGGTCTACAGATCCTGTCCGCAGAGTAGCGTGGCTCTGTGGGGTCAGAACACAGAGACGCGATGAACGGCAGTAGAGTTGGCGCTATTGGATCTTGTGACTCTTGAGAACCAAACCTCTACGATGCAATGTGCACACATGATTTTCTTCATTTATATAACTTTATTACCCGGGAAACGCCTCAGGAAATACAAGTTATAGCTAACTTTATTGATTATTGCAGAAATTTTCTGAAGAATTATTCTTTAAGAAAAAGCATCAAACAACAGTTTACATCTTGAGAATTTTGGAAACTCTTGACTTAAAACCCTGATTTGTTTCGTCCATCAATCCTAAACTATGATAGAATTATTCCTGCCCAGTCCTAACCATGCTCCCACATTGAAAGATCCATCTTCAGCAATACTTCCAAATCTCTGTAGCTGTGTCTCCCCCTCCTCCCCACATCTGCGATGATACCAGGACCCTGAGTAGCGTTCTTGTTTATTGCTGTGAAAGACACACTGGACTATCACTGGTATTTGTGGGACATTTTGTGCTGCGAGCATCCTGGTCCATCTCTTAGTGCGGAGGATGTGTGCCAACTTCAAAAGGGAGGGAGACTGCAAATGTGTTATAATGTAATAAAAATGTTCCTTAAATGACAAAGTGGCTCCTCTGACTACTGAGAGGGGACTAGGTAAGCCCACTGGTCTCTCTTGGGCCAAATGAAGAGATGGTTAGCTGGTGGGGGAAGGATTCAACCTCCAGTCGCTCAGACAAAGGCTGGATCTCAATGGAACACAACCTGCAGGACAGCTAGGGCACAGCGGGTCTCACAGGGACTACCTTGAGAGTATAGAGAGGTGGAGGCGGGAGGCCAGCAGTGGCCACAGACATCAGCAGCCAAGGGGAAGCAGTAGTGATGACTTCATGGATGAATCTTAGCCTGGCTCCCAGTTGCTTATTGCTGGAACCAGCAAGCATGCACATACATGCTTTTGCCTAGAGGACTAGCATCAAAGGTCCAGTGACCTTAAGAATTACATGTCTCAGTCTTCATTCCAGACCACTGAGCAGCCAGAGACAGGCAGGTGTGGAATGGGTTCATGTCAAGCGGAAAGCCTGTGTGTGCATTTGGGATGGAAAAGAGCCGGGGGAAAGAGGCTGCCATCTTCCCCATACATCCAGACCCTCGGGCCCCCAATTCTCCCGTGGTAGGTAGGTCAGTAGGTCACAGACATCTAATCTGGGATGGAGAAAGAAGAGGAAGGAAACAGAGGATTTGGAATCTCAGCAGAGTGAAAATCTTCACAGATTACTTCTCACCTTTGATTTCCCTGAGAAATCTCTAAGGCTGCTCGGTCACACTGTAAATTCTCTGAGTGAGGCAGCTTACGTCGCTTTTTAACAGTTTCTAGGGACAGGGGAAATCTGGATTGTGTGGGGGCGCCTCTGAGAGGTATGGAGGTGTTGGGGGAAGGAGAGGGAGTTCTGCAGAGTTTGGCACAATTCAGAAGAAAGCAGGTGCTACAGGATGTCATAAGGGGTCCTGTAGCCAGCGAAGTAGTGTGACATTCAGCATGTGTGTGTGTGGGCTGTTCACAGGTGAGAAGGGGGATAGACAGCCCTGCTGCTTACAAATTCCTTTCCTACTACAAAGCTGGCACATTTGGATTAACATTGGCTCAGTGCTCTGGGCGATTTAATCTGTGTGCTGGAAGGATGCTGTTGACCTACACGCCAAAGGATAAGTCTTTCATAGTAAAAGTATCTAGGACAAGAAATACTAAGATCGAAACAGAGAGACATCAGTGACTTGAGATTTCTATGTAAGGCGAGCAGCCCCTCTGGGTGGGGTCAAGGAGGGGAACTTCTTCACGCTCAGCCCCAGCTGCTCAGATACTCACTCTGGAAACAGAGAGGTCAGGGTTATGCCTGGAGAGCGAACCCTGGAGCTGAGTGTTTGGTTAAATGTCCTGAGAGCCAGTGACCACTGGAAATTCCTCATTCTCTGCATCAGGTGAAGAAAAAGGAAAGCAACCATCCGAGAGCTGTTTGCATGGATGAGCTCTAGAAGGATCAGCTAGTTCAGGTGGGATGGGTGTGGCCAGGACAGCAGAGGGAGCAGGAGGAGATGTGTGGGCAGAGCTGGGAGGGGGGGTTCCTGTGGAGCGCTGCCCCAGGTGCCATCAGGACCACCACCACCCTGAAAGCAACCATCAGCACCTCCAACAACCTTGCCACAATTAATACACATTTGTTTAACAAACAGATATAGAATAGGAAATATTTACACGAACAGAGTTATTGGCAGGCACAGTATCATATGCCTGTAACCCCAACACTCAGGAGGCAGAGGCAGGTGGATCACAAGTTCAAGGCCATCTTGGTATACCTAGAGTTCCAGACTAGCCTGTGCTACATAGAGGGTTCCTGGACACCCAGGCTAGGATGAGACCTTCTCTGACAAAACAAGTAAAATCAGAGTACTTATTGAACTTATCATTAATAAAAAGAAACATGAAGAGGTACATAAAAGGGTAAACTATAACTTACTTTTGATAATCTAATAAATAAACCAATTCATAGTTTAAAATGCAAATATACAGACAAGTAGAACCCATAATTTATTTACTTCTGGATGGATGAACACATTAAATTTGCCCTCCTTTCCTTTTTGGTGTCACAGATGTTGCTACCTTCAATATTCCTGTAGGGACATGTTGCTCAACCTTTACTTGTATACTTATAGGCTAAATTAGGGCACTGGGTTAATAGATGCATGTATAAAAGTCATGGTAGGTTACACTTGCCCTTTGCAGAACAGCTACTTGGGGCCACAGAACAATTTTATTCATTAATTTAACCCTTATTTTAATTCCTGTAAAGGTATTAATATTATCAGTGATCACAGATGAAGGCAGAGGAGGCCTGTGCCCTGGCAAAAGGCTGAGTAGTGGAACTGGGATTTACATATGCAGAGCCAGCAGAAGATGCTAAGAACAGAAGGGCCTTGTCCTGGTCCTGGTCCCAGCCTGGCTGCACCATGTCAGGCAGGGAGACCCTGGGAATTGCCATTTCTTGCCAACAGCCATGGAGCTAGGCTAGGGTGCAGCTGAGATCCTGGGCAACAACCTTTTTAGTAGTCTTGTGGGTTTGCATGTGTGGGCCACAGAGGCCTTTCTTCCCAAGAAACACTGCTTAAAATGTACAAACTCCTCTGCTTCAATCATGGGAGATGGCCCTGAGATCTGGTTCTGGCCTGTTCTTCCCAAGGTACTTGTGAGGGACAGAGTTGGAGATCATCATCTCCACCCTGAGTCTCCCTCCATGGGTGTTCAGCATCCTCTGCTGTTGGATTGGGCAATGCTGGTCACCAGAGCCAAGTAGTTCTCCTGTTCGTTGATTGTGTTATCAGGAAGGGCTTCAGAAGCCCACTATTACCAGTCTCGGAAGACACAGGAAAAAGCCCAAGGAAGAGAAGTCATCAGCACATCAGAGGATGTGAAGAGCTGTGTCTGCCTGAGGTGGCTTCAGTAGAGAACCACCATCAGCTAGCTTGGGCCGGATGCTGCACAAGAGGTGGGTTCAAACATCAGGAAAACAAACAGGAAACTCGATGTGAATCATCAGCCGGCAGACTCTACAGAGAGGGACCACATGGTAGTCAGACGAAGTGACCCTGTATTGTGTAGGGGGGTGAGCAGAAGTCACATGCGAAATCAAGATTCAGATGTAGTACTAAGGTTGTCTAAGGCTGACAGGAATGGGCTCTGCTGCTCAAGAAAGGACAGCTTAAATAAGACACTGGACACGAACCTCAGCTCCAGGCTCTCTGAGAGGAGGCCCTATTGAACTAACAGCCAGCTAGGCTGAGTGTTCTGTTTCTGAGCAGCTATGTGTCCCTTGGCTTGTGCTCTGCTAGTTTATCCACTTATTTCTGTGACCCCTGCTACCGTAGGGGCTGGGCAACAGCGTTAGTATATGTTCTGCCAGGCACAGCATAAGCTGAGCTGCACAGAGGTAATCTCTATTTGGCCAGAATGTTGTCTGGAGTGAGTGAGGCTGCCTGAACCCCGGGGGGCTTTGTGCAGGTGTCAAGAGATGTCTCCCTGTGAGACAAGGCCTGGAGTCACAGGTTTCTCCCGCACATGCAGGACCTAAGGAGGAGTGCAAACAGCCACTGTGAGCCTTCAAAGCCGGAGAGTGGCGCACTGAGGAAAGCCTGGGCATGGTTTGTCTCAGGGTAGCCAAGAAGCAGCGGTGCCCCTGCTCACCATGGCTACCCTGCAGCTTCAGAACTGACTTCCTTTCGCAGGCCATCGACACAAGCTTGTGATGCCAACACGGGCAGTCCAAGTGGTTTGGAAGCCATCCCACTCATATTCCACGGGGACATTAACGCTGCATGGCAGTCTTGAGCGGAGAGGAAGATGTAGTGTGGTCTAGAAAGCTCTGGGCTCAGGCTGGAGATGCAGTTTCTAAAGCCCTGTCAGAAACTGCATGTTTCTTCCCACCCTGCTCCCTTCCTTTCTTGTGTGTGATGTACGGGTCCATTCTCATTTTGAGGAACAGCAGGAAATAGTCCCCTGACTGCTTCCTACATCTAGTCTTTCCCCTCTCCAGGCCAACTTGAGTAGAAATGAAAAGTTATAGAGTGTCTACTATAGTGCTATACATGTGCTTTGCATATGTCCTTCTACGAAGGTAAGTAAGTCATTTGTAAAAATGTTTGTTAGTTCTTTGAGAATTTTGTGCAATGTGTTTTGATCATATTCACCACACTTGCCTGACTCAAACAATCCAAACTTCTCTATCCACCCAACTTTGTGTTTTTGTTTATTTGGTGGGGTTTTTTAAATTTTTTTTTTTTTTTAAATCAAGACCAATTTGTGCTACCCAAATATGCTTAGACACGTGGCCTTCTATTGGAGAGTGGTCAGCGTACCGGGGGCTACACTTACAGAAAACTGTTTCTCTCTCTCCCGGCAGCTAGAGATTGCCAGTAACTCCATGATGAAGGATGAGATTTTGTGGTCAACTCTCTGCTCATACTGGGATTTGGTGTGGCTTGGGCTTGTACGGGTCTTGTGCAAGGTATCACATCCACTGTGAGTTTGTATGTGTACCTCCCCTACTGTGTCCAGAAAACTTTTGTTTCCTTAGTCATTACCCACCTCTGGCTCTCACAACTATTTCCACTCATCCCTCTTCCACAATGATCCCTGAGCCTTGGGAGAAGAGCAGTATAGATGTCCCATTTAGGTCTGAGTATTCCACGGTCTCTTATTCTCTTGTGCCTTGGCCAGTTGTGGGTTTCTGTGTTAACCACCATCTATTGCAAATAGAAGCTTCTCTATTGAAAGACACGTTAATCTATAGGTATAACAATAAGTTGTACCTATATAACTATATAACAATATATACCTATATAGCAATAAGGAACTGTCTTAATACTATGTCCATGTAGGAAATAAGAGTAGGGTTCCCTCCTAGGGCCTTTGACCTGTCTTGCCATGGGTTCTTGGCCTGATAATGGTGGCAGGTGTGGGTTTCATCCTGTGGAGTAGGGCTTAAATCCAATTGGAAAGTTGTTGGTGCCTCTCACTACGTTCTAGTAAGTATTGCACTAGTGGGCATCTCTTATCAGGCCAGTCATTATTGTAGCTCACAGGGTTCATAGCTGGGTAAGATTTTTGATTACTTTTCTACTTTGGTGATATTTAGAGTACCTTCCAGTAGTACAAAAGCTAGCCAAAGTGGATGTAGCTCCTATGTCAGCACTAGCTTGCTTTCTCCATATTTTATGACCTAAGTATGTGGTGTCTTCATCAATAATGTCTTACTGTCAAGTGCTAGAGAGTTTGGCAATAGACTGTACTGTTTGGAGGGGCTCACTAACCAACAGCTCTATGAGAACCCATTCCTGGCACTGAGATATTTACTTGTCAGTCTCTGATGTTGTCTTAGTTATTTTTCTGATGCTGTGATGAGACGCCATGAGCAAGGGAACTTATAAAAGAAAGCTTTTAATTGGCTTATGGTTTCAGAGGGTTAGAGTCCATACTGGCAGAGCAAAGGTACGGCTACAGGAACAGCTGAGAGTTCGTATCTCTTTAAAAAAGACTTATTTATTCATGTTTATGAAGTACTCTGTCTTTCATGCACACCAGAAGAGGGAATCAGATCTCATTATAGATGGTTGTGAACCACCATGTAGTTGCTGGGAATTGAACTCAGGACCTTTGGAAGAGCAGTCAAGTGCTCTTAACTACCAAACCGTCTCTCCAGCCTGAGAGTTCACATCTTGATCCACAAACATTAGGCAGAAAATGCTAACTGGAAATAGGTAAACTTTTGAAACCTTGAAGCCAGTCCCTAATGACACACTTCTCCCACGGTATACCTCTTAAGAGTTCCCAAAGAGTTCCACCAACTGGGGACCAAGTATTCAAACATATGAAACTATAGAGGCCATTCTCATTCAAGCCGTGACAGGAATTATTGCCCTGTTGTTAGTCTGAGTAACCCCATTTTAATCTCCCTCACTCCATCTCCCTCTTCTTCACCCTCTCTCTATGTGTCTTTGTATGTGAACTTCTGCAGTATCATGTTTTATATGGCGTTTACTTAAGGCCTTTAGTGTTATTTATCTCTTCCTACATTTTTATCTTATAGATACAGAAACTGAAGCTCAGAGAAATTAAGGAACTGGTCTGGGATGGCATCCTACTGCCTTAGAGGCATATAGCCATTTAAGGGCAAAGGATTTCAATGAAAATTTTTCCAAAGAAGATGTAAAAATGGCCAATAAACACACAAAAAATGTCCAATATCACTAGAAACTAGTTTTCTTAGGGAAAACCAAATTAAATCACAGGAGAACCCATATCATAATCCATTAGAATGACTATTATCACACACACACACACACACGCACACACACACACACAGAGAGAGAGAGAGAGAGAGAGCACAATTATGAGAAATTGAAGTTCTTTTGCTTTGCTGTGGAAATCAGCTGGGTAGCCCCTCAACAAGCTGAACATAGAATTATCATGCTGATCTAGTAACTCTATCCTTACTTATGTACCCAAAGGAACCAAAAGCAGGGACTCAGATATTTGCATACAATGCTACAGCAGCATTGTTTACAATAGACAAAAGGCGGAAACAGCCCAAATGTTTACTTACAGCTGACTGGTAAACAAAATGTGTGATATACGTCCAGTGGAATATTATTCAAACCCAAAAATGAAGGCTGTTGTCCATGTTACAGTATGGATGAACTCTGAAAGCATGTTAAGTGCAATAAGCCAGACACAAAAGGACTGGCTTCTGTATATGATTCCACTTATGTGAGGCACCTAGGATGGGCTTATCAGGGATCTCCAAAGGAACAGACCCAATAGAGTGAATATGTTCCACAGGTTTTATTAGGATAGCTTGTATGATTTGAGTTGGGTGACCTAACAGTGGCCATGTGCACACTGCGAGGCTTCTCAGGCCAGGAGGCAGGATACCTTAATAGCTCTACTATGGCTACGGGAGCTGAGGATTCTTGGAGAACCATAAGTCTTCACAGTACGATGGAAAGCCAAAGAAGCTGGGTTCTGATGTGAGGGAGGGATGAGATCAGCAATAGCAACAAGGTAGACGTACTCACAAGCTGGCAATGGAGACAGGCAGGCAAAAGCAATGGCTTTACCCTCGGACCTCTTTATATCTGGGCCATTGCTGGAAGGTGCAGCCCACTCTGGGGGAGGATCTTTCCCCTTCTGTTAATCTTTCCAGAGCCACCCAGAGGTGTGTCTCTTAGTTGATTCCAGAGCCAGTCAGGGTGACAATCGAGATTAACTATCAAATGCAAGCTACCTAGCATGGGCAAATTCACAGATGCGAAGTATGGGAGAGGTTAGCAGAGACTGGAGAAAGGGAAGAGCAAAGGGATTTTATGTGACGGCTATAGAATTTCAATTTGGGATGACAGAAAGGGTCTGGAGACCCTTACTGGTGATGGGTTCATGGAAATGAGAATGTAATGTATGTCACTGAACACTATATTTACAGATAATTAAGATAATTTTATTATTTTCATGTCTGCCAATTTGAGTTTCAATAACAAAGTACTTTTGGAACAATAGGATTTATTGCTCATAGTTCTGTGAGCTGGGTGTTTTGAAATCAATTAGGATTCAATGTATGATAAGGGCTTGCTCCTCATTGTGGTGTTTGAGTAAGTGTGACCCCTATAGGATTATAGAGTTAAAGGCTTAGAGAGTGGCGGTGATTGAAAGGGTTCAGAGTTGTGCCTTGTTGTGGTAGGTGTGGCCTTGTTGTGGTAGGTGTGGCCTTGTTGTGGTAGGTGTGGCCTTGTTGTGGTAGGTGTGGCCTTGTTGTGGTAGGTGTGGCCTTGTTGTGGTAGGTGTGGCCTTGTTGTGGTAGGTGTGGCCTTGTAGTAGTTGTCACTGCAGGTGGGACCAGTGTCTCCCTTCCTGCTGCCCGTGAATCCAGATGTAAAACTCGCAGCAACTTCTCTAGCACCATGTCTGCCTGTGTGCTGCCATGCTTCCGGCATGCTTCCGGTGGACTAACCTCTGAAACTGTCAGACAGCCCCATTTAAATGCTTTCTTTTGTAAGAGCTGCCTTGGTCACGACGTCTCTTCACAGCAATAGAACACTGATTGAGACACTCGCAGATGCGTCCTTCTATGTGTCTCAGGGTCTCCTCTGGTTGTTTTATTTATTTATTTATTTATTATTTAGTTCTTTTGATTTTTTGAGACAGCATCTCACTCTGTATCTCTGACTGGCCTGGAACTCATTATGTAGACCAGGCTGGCCTTAAAATCAGAGAAATCCACCTGCCTCTGCCTCCTGAGTGCATAAAGACACATACCGCGAGACCCGGTCTCCTGTGTCTCCTTTAGAAAGGAATGAATCTCACTCATGGTGGCTTTGTCCTTGTGATTTAATCTTCCCAAAGGCCCTGTCTCTTTAGCAGTGTAGCATGAGGCCTCAGTGTGTGACTGGGGTAAGAAGGGGCAGGGAAGGCACATAGTCAGACTATAGAAGTTTTCTACAATGACTTCAAAAAGCATTCAGTTTCCTCCCTGAACAACACACATTCCACTGGCCTTGGCCTCCTGCACCCTTAGTGACTCCCTTCTTTCTCGCCAACTCAGCCATGGAAGCTCAGCCTGGGAGCACAGAGTAGACAGCATAAGCCTTTGTATGCTCATATCTCGTCCCCTGTGCCTGTCCAGCTGTTTCCAGCTCCTGTTGACTGTTACAATTCAAGTCCCCATTGTTAATCAGGAACGTGATTGCCCTGGGCTCTGATAAGTGTAGCCTTGAGACACTGGGGTTGGTGTCACACTCTGCACTGAGCTGTCTACCTGTGCAAACAACCTCAGCAAACAACAGGCTCTGGACTTGCCCCGAGACCATGGCCCTGCTGCCCTGTGACAGCCCTGGCTGGTATACCACCTCTGAGATTGGTCTGTGTTAAAATCAGTCTCCAGAGTTGGGGCCAAAGAAAGGTCCCCGGTGAACACAATTAGGAAGACTAGGAGGCAGCCAGGCAGCGCTCTGGCTCATTAATAATAGCTTTGATTACTGTTCTTTGAGTAGCATCTTTAGAGCTCGCTCCATCAGAGAAACTGCAGTGGTTCAGTGTCTACAGCCTGCCGTCTCATGTTTCTTTGCTGTTTTATATTCTGGGCATAGCCCCAGCTGAAAAGGAAATAATCCCAGTGGTAGCGAGTAGTGGCTATCTACAGATATATAGTCTGTATTTCAGCTTGGCTTTTACTCAAGTCTGATTACTTGATGGTTGCCTGGGAAGAAAACATACAGTTGGGAGGTAGGGGGAGGGAATGGCATAGGAAATGGCTGAAAAGTCAAATTGTACAGTTTTTTTTTTGAAGAAAATCCCTTGGTGATTTGATATTTCTCCCTTTGCAGTTCTGTAATGAAAAGCAACGTCCTTGCAGACAGTACTACCTACCCTGGGTGTAACCAAGCTGATTTTCCTTCACTAAAGCCTGCAGGTTGCCGCTCTGCAGTGAAAACCGTGAGGCTCAGGCTTCGGTGCCCAACGGGGAAGCTGGGTTTGTCGTAATGAACAGCGACCTCTAGTGGACATCTCTGAATTTGCATTTGGCAAAGACTACACCACAAAATGGGAATTCTGATCAAATTCCAAAGGAACAAAGACAAGCCACTTGCCATTGTTTTCCCCCTGATAGAAAAGTCCCGACCCAGGTCTGAGGTTTGTCTTACTCGCACCACTCACTCCTGGAGATGATATTCAAAACATTGCCTTTTTTCCCCCCCTTTTCCCTCAAACTTATCACCGGTTTTGATTTTTAAAGGCATTCTACTTGGTTCAAGATTTAACCCCAAGAATCCCCATTAACGTCTCTTACTGGAGTGTGTGTGTGTGTGTGTGTGCATGCACACACATCACCATGAAGCTAGGAAATAGAAAATCAGAAAACTACACAGGGCTGTCCCAGGGAGCTGTGGCCTGGGCGCCTACTCACCCTTGTTCATTATGGCTTCTTCCTTGAGTTGCCAGCTCTTGTTCCCACGTGAGGCTGTGTCCTCCTCATGAAAACAGAAAACGTCCTTTCCTTGACCCTTGCTCCGCTCGCTCTTCCACATAGCAGCAGTTGGCTGGTGTAGGTTCCTCCCTGTTCCCTGGCTCTGGTCTCAGTCTCATTCACACCTTATATTCCAGGGTCTGGTCTCCTGGGTGATGTCCAGGCAGCATTAACTCTGTTGATGATGTTTATTCCCAGTGAAAAATGGGGCCTGAGAGTGACCTCTGACTTTGTTTGGAGCCAGGAGAATTCTACCGGAGAAAGGCTAAAATCACAGTTCCTGACCTGTGGTCTGGTAGATTTGTGATAGGAGCTTGGGATCTGGGGAACGAGAGAACCCATTTTCATGTAATCTCACAAAATTTAAAGCCGATACAGTCTTGGTATGTGTATGCTGTGGTAACTGGGCTGGGCCGGATATTGCCTTTTAACCACATTTCAAAATGGAAGTGCTGCATTCCTTGCTTTAAGCTGTGAGTGACATTTGCGCTTGGGTGGTCTCCCTGTCCCCTGTGCTTCCCTCATAATTTGACCATTTGCTCAAAGCCATCACTCTCAGAGCCAACCTGCCCGCCCCACCACTGAACACACAGCCTTGAAATGTGATGGAAATTTACCTGTCAGAAATAAAACATTCATCGCATGGGCTGCCTTTGTTCACCTCTATTCGTCAGTAATTATTGTGCTGATGAGGATTCTCTTCTTGGCTAAACTCCAGGAAGGCTCCTCCGAGTCCTCTTCTTGACAGCTCTCAACCTTGACCTACAAATGACTTGGACAAACACTAACATAGTTTCTAAAGTTCAAAGCTGCATCCGTTGGATGGCTGCAGGCTCCCCAAACATGCTGACTCTAGAAAATTTAAAGCTAGCAGAACAATGCACTGTTTGTCCCGGTCAATACCCGAAGATATGGCCCCGAATCTCCGTCTCTGTGGGAAGGAGGAGTCAAGCGTTAAGAAATGCCAGTTACCAAATTGAGGTGGGCTTTGAGTAGACCAGCCTTCTCTTATAAGAATTATTTTAAAAAGCAGATGGACCTGAGTTCAGTTCCTAGCACACGCATAAACTCCAAAGCAAGGCACAGCAGTGCATACCTGTAATCCTAGCACGGGGTGGGGCTGAAAGGGTGGGAGGGTGACAGGGTGGGAACAGAGACAGGTGGTTTTCTTAGGTTCAGTGAGAGACCCTGTCTCAAAAAACAAAGTAGTGAGCAGTTGAGGAAGACCCCCCAAAATGTCCAGTTTTGGCCCCTCAACATGCATGTGCACACACACACGCGCGCACACACATATATATACCAGAACATACACATACAATGTTAAAAACATAATTTTATAGCTTTAATTTTATAATGACTTCATAGCTTTCATTTCTCTTAAGTCTACTTTGTTCCTGCTCACCTTTCCACTGATACTCTTCCATTCTCCCTTTAAAATTCCTAGTCACCTCTGCAGCTTGAGATTGAATTCAGTCTGTGCTACAGTCTTTCGCCTATTAAAGTGACTATTAATCATCAAGACATGTCTTTACCACTTTAATGTCAAGCTTTGTTCATCTCTGATAGTCTATTTAATGAATGACGGATGCTCTGGACACTACTTGTACACATTTACCACCAAATTAGTAATGAGTATGTAAAGAATGAGACAACAGCCATAAACTCATCACCAAAACAAACACAATTGTTAAGCCCGATATGAGTCCCCCCTAGGCTCCTGTGCATAGGGAATCAAGACATGACCCAATTCCACGCGGAAAAACCAATAGGGTAGAGAGAACATTAGAGGACTTGGCCCACAAAGCACAGACTCACTCCGTACTCCACTGCCCTTGACCATATTTATGTGCCTGGGGTGGGGACCAGTGGGAATGTGCACACGAACCCCACAGCAAGACGGTGGTGCCAAGCTGGGAACTGCATGACAGAAAGGCCTGTGATCGTAATGGACACAGTCATCACAACTGCCCAGATGTCATGGCTGAACATGTGACACAGCTCAGGAATAGGTTTTGGGCCAGATGAGGGACAAAGGAGAAAGCCAAAGGATAGGGATTCAGAGGAGATTAAGACAGACCGAATTCCACAGTCTTTGGTATAAAGAGTCAACACACCTTGGGCTTTACCTCTAGTGTCGTAGAAAGGTGTTAGAATCCCAACCGAGAAGGATAACAGAAATAGCACGAAAATGATGGTTTTATAAAAGCAAAATCACTGTGGGAAGATAATTTTGGTGGTGAAAGGTTAAGGGGGGAGAGTGGATCAAGTTATCTTTCAGGAAGGAGTGTGAAGAGGAAGAAGTTCTCATGGGAAATGGCCAGTGCCCATCTTAGGGTGTGGCCATATAAGGGAAAGACAAGAGGAACTGGGGAGCGGGGCTGAGTAATGATCAGAGCTGATAAAGCAGGCTGGAGATCGAGGCTCATGCAGAGGTTCTCTGTCATGGGGTTGGCAGAATGGTGTCCTTGATGAGTTGGACACTCAAGAAGGACCAGCCTCCTCTGGAGACAAATGGAGAACCAGATATAGGCTGTGTGTGTCCTAGAGGCCAAGTTGCTCATGGTCTTGCATCTGGGTCTGGCTGTCCTTTCTCCAGAAGCTCCACCTGGCTCATAATCATCTGTCCCACAGTCGTACCTGCTCTGTGCCAGTGACTGTTCCCTCCTCAAGTCTCCAATGCCCCCTACCCCCAACCCGGGCTTAATCCTGTGCTCTTCCCACTTACCTCCCAGAGCAGTGGAGGCCTAGAAGAAACGCGCTCTCCTGTCCCTGGTCTGTCTGGAGTTCTACTCAGGCTGAGGCTTTGCCGGCTAACTTGTGTAAGATTGCATCTGCATCACCATCTGTCCCCTTACCTGCTTTACCTTTCCTTGCTAAGTGCCTGATGTGTGTTTATTTGTGTCATCTGCTCTCCCTCCCTGTAACTCTTTGGAGGACCTTGCTCAACACTGGACTCAAGTACACTCCACACTGCTGGGCACATGTAGCTGTTCAGCAAATGACTTCTGGATGTCTCTCTCTAACATTAGTGACCCCCCTTTCTGGAAAAGCTGTCCTTATCACACCCTCATTCTCACCTCTCCCTCTTTAGTCACAGTTTCCTTATTTTCTGTTCTTTTATATTTTAAGGTCAGGTTCATTCTTTTCTGTTGTTTGGATCTTGGATGTTCTGCAAAGTCCCATGTATTGGAGGCTTAATCCTTAACCCACAGAACTAATGGGAAGGAATGGAACAGTGCCGGGGAGTTAGGTCACTGCCGTGTGCGCTTGAAGCAGTTTTTCTCTTTGCTTCCTGACTACTGCAAACTGTGCAGCTTGTTCTGGTAAGTGCCCCTGCCATGATGCATTGCTTCGCCACAGGCCCAAAGTGGCAGAGTCAATCGATTGTGGGTTGAAACCTCTGAAACAATGAGCAAAGCAAACCTTTCCCCCTATGTCAATTCTCCTAGTGTTTTGTTAGTGATGGGAAGACTTTTTCAGTGGGGTCTGGGTATAGTCTCAGACATTTTCTCTCACACCTGTGTTCCCTTCCAGTCCTAAGTGTTCTGCTTCCTGTGGCCATGTTCATTTACATGTCTTACCATCCCCTAAAACTCAAACCAGCTTCTATCAGGAATACTATCCTTACCGATATCATGATTTTTATTGCATTAATATAAACCAGTAATCCAAGCATTTTTCACTGTTAAAACAAAACAAAACAACAGCAAAAAACTCCCCCTAAATCAGCACCAAGTCTTAAGAGCTTTTCTTTATAATTTAGTTTATTTTTCTGTTTTCTTTGTGGGGTGGCTATATGCATGTGTGTGCAGATCTGCTCACCGGTGCATACACGTGTGGAGACTAGAGGTCAGCTTCAGGTATCTGTCTCGTGCCATCTCTTACTGAAGCAGGGCTCACCACTTTGGCTATATTAGCTGGGCAGCAGCCACAGGATCTGCCCTTCTCTGCCTCCTAGCACGTGCACACAGGTTGCAGATGTGCCAGCATACCCAGCTTTTACCTGGCTGCTGGGGACCAAACAGATTCTCAAGCCCGTACAGCAAACACCCAATGAGCCAAGTCCTTATTCCTGTTTATTTATTAAAGCATTTAAAAATTTTTTTGTCATTTATGGGAGGTGGTCACATGTAAAGTCTGAAAACAACAACTCACAGGAGTCAACTCTTTCCTTAAACCAGGTCAGTTCTGGGAGAACGAACACAAGTCATCAGGCCTGATGGCAAGTGCCCCTACCCACTGAGCCATTTTGCTGACCCTTACCTTTAAAGATAGGGTCGTATGTGGCTCAGGGTGACCTCAAATTTACTATGGAGCTGAAGATAACCTTCTGGCTTCCAGCTGCCAGGAGCTGGGATTACATGTTGTGCGTGTGCCACAGTGCTCACTTTTACATGGCGTGGAAACTAAGCTCAGCTCAGGGCTTTCTGAATCTAGGCGGACATTCTATCAACTGAGCTACATCCCAGCCCCCTTAAAAAATTTTAATTAAGGAAATATTTGTTAATTGCCTAATATATGCAAGACATTTTGCTTAGTGCTCTGCAGGGGGATGTAGTATAAAGAATTCTATTCTTCTCATGAAGAGTTTTGCAATCTTGGCTGATGAGTAAAATATGCAGGAAGTATAATTTAAGGTCAAAAACAATGAGTCATATGTTATATTTTATGAGAATCTAGATGAGGGGAAAAATTCCTTCCGTTTAGATCAGGGAAGACTTCAGAAAGATGAGACAGTTGGAATAGACGCTGAGAATCAGATAGTGTTTGGACCCACCGATCCCAGGGGAGGGAAGAGCATGGACAGAATAGCAAGAGCAAGACAACTAGGCGTCTGGATGGGAAAACTCAGCAGAGGGGACACAGGGCCTAGAGCACATGGGGAAGAAGAATGAGAAGCCAGGTGGAGAAGAGCAGTTGAGGGCTCTTAAGTTCATTTGAAAGGCACTGGGAGGAGACTGAGGAATACTGAGCAGATAAATAATGCATCTGAGCTGTAGTTCAGGAATGCTAATCTGGTTGCAGCCTCTAAAACATGTTACAGATGAGAAATGCAAAGCAGGGCCTAATTATCCAGGAGAGAGGACATAACCGGGGCAGTGGGCATGGTAATGCAATCTTAGGAAGTTGCAAGAGAGGCTAAGGCAGGGTGAGCGGAACTTAGTGTGCCATCGAATGTGGAGGACCAGAAGGAATGGTAACAAAAGGATGCTGAGATGCCGGACATGCACAGAAACAGGGATGAACTGAGGATCCTGAAGCTCGCGACCACAGTTGGATAGTACACTAGCTTGTTTGGGGGCCATTCTTTTCTCAGGCACAAGGAACACAAAGGCTAAGAACACAAAGGCTGGCCATCACTGGCGTATGGCTACAAAGAGAAGGCAGTCACAGATCTGTCTGAAGCACACGACATGGTGGGAAGAGGAGGATCTAGAGGCGAGGCATGGAGAGGTGAGGAGGAAAATGGTGTCAGAGGAGATGCCAAATGCGTTTCAAAGAGTCCCTGGCACTGTCAACTGTGCTCAGACCTGGGAAAGGCGAAAGAGGATGCTGGGCTCATATGGCCTCATCTCCTCCCTTCACCTACTCTTAATTCTATTCCCTGGTGGTAGCCCTCATTTTGTAGCCCTGAGATCCTCTGTCTTTGCTTCTCCCAGCTCCTACTGTTCACCAACCAAACAATCCACTGTGCTGCTACTTTCGGGATGCTCTTTTCCTTGTCAGTACAGAGAGGGAAGGAGGGAGGGAGAGAGAGAGAGAGAGAGAGAGAGAGAGAGAGTTGTTCTGGGAACAAGATTAGACCGTGTTTCCCTGGTTTGCATCATTTACCAAATATGCCTGGGAAACTCCTAAGTTCTTCTAGACTACTTCTACGTTTTCCTTCTGTCTGGGGTTCAGGACCTCTCCTTGCCACACTGAGCCCATGTGCCCATCCTAGCATTCTTATTGCTCCAAACTCCACATTAGCCTTCCTAAGTGATCCAGACATACCCAGTCTTAGTCAGACTGTCACCTCTCAGTTCCATGGCCAGATCATACTGATGTCTGCCTTTGGCTGCTTGGTTTGTGGCTGTTGGACAACTCTGCCTGCAAAGCCTCGGCTCCTCAGGGCCAGCTCAGCACAGTTTCCACAGAATGTTAGCTGACCTCTCCAGCTCTCACTGATTTTTTCTTTTGCCCAACACCTGGGTACCTACTCAGAACATTTAAGTGTTACTTTTCATTATTATTTTTTTAAGACAAGTGTTGTTTCTGGCACAGCTGGTATTGCTTCTCCTTGGAGCTGCCAGCTCTTTGTGGGAACCAAAGCACATCTCATGTGGTCCTTGTGTTGCCCACAGTATAGAGTCCATTGTGCCCAGTGAGCACTGACTGTGCTCTTGTATGCTTATGTGCCAATAAAGGTTCTCCTAACACACACACACACACACACACACACACACACACACACACACACACACTCGGGGGGAGGTTGTGAGATATTTGTTGTGGTTATTCTAATCCTGGAGTCCTGGCAAATGCAAATCTGTAGGGCAGGTAAATAGCTGGAGACTCAGGTGGGGTTGATAGTACTTCCACATTAAAGCACAACTGCTTTGAGAAGCTCCAGTTTCCATTTTGATCGAATGGAGTCCGCCCAACAGGATTGTTCTAAGCCTTCACCTTCAGTGGCCCTTCTGCCTCCACGTTAAACACATCTACAAATAACCTTGAGAGAAACACCGAGTGCTCAACTGAATAACAGTAGTATAATCTACCCAAGTTGACATAGCTTACCATCACGATGCAATTTCTAGCAAAGTCATACAGAGTTTAATCAGTGTACAAGATTCACCAAAATAAAATTCTCAGAATAAGAGTTAAGGATCACTGGGAGACCCTGACAGAGGCAGTGAGTTTCCTGGTGTAAAGAGGGTGAAACTGATGGGTGCTGCTGGGTGAGATTAGAAGGAAGTTTATGAATCAGCAGAAACCTGATGAGTTTGGAAATCTAAGTGCTAAAAGAAAGAAAAAAAGGTTGTCATTGGTAGAGGGCATTGGAAATGTTTGCGTATGAGACAGTGGGGGTGGTAGAGTGCTGGGAGCAATGTAGGGGAATAGCAGCTGCTGTTGAAGCTTCAGGGGTACAGCCTACTGTTCAGCAAGGCAACAGTAGGCTTTTACCGTGGCCTCCCGGGGGATTATCTCCTGAATGTCCTTTGCCACTGCTGGGCCTTAGTTTGTTGGTCTCCTTCTCTTGCTTGTGGTTTGAAAGTTCTATGGGGATCTCTAACCCCTCACTGGGCAGTGTTACTGGCACACGTAACAATAGTGATGATTTTCCCTGGAGAAATGCAACTCAGGCAAAGCAATGCCTCTCCAGAAAGAATAACTAAAAAATATGTTATAGTTAAGAACAGTAGATGTTTTTCACATATAGTTACAGAATTAGATTAGGGTATTTTGCCAGTAAATCAAAGACCCTCGACTTAAAGCTTTCCAGTTATAATAAACTTGTTTCACTGTGTTAAATAAATAAGAAATATGTTAGGTTAGGATATTATGACGTGTACTTATCTCCTAGCAACTATAAGACTGCTACCTACCAGCTACAATAGGAACTGGCTATGGAATTACTTGGCTTGCTTAAACTCTGCTAATCTATAATAGAAAAGCTATTGCTTCCAGAATATAGGTATATTGTGGGGAGAAAACATATGGGGAACTAGGTGTTCAGGTGTGGGTTTTAAGATAACTTGTTTCTTGTTTTGTTTTTTTTTTTTTTAAATATGGAACTTGTGATCACTGAAATGTAAAACCTATAATCTTTACGTAAGTTTAAGTTTATGATTAAGATGTGATTGTAAAGTGATCTTTCCCTATGAGGGGCTTTGTCTAAAAATATATATAAGGTATATGGAAAAAACAGAGAGAAAGAAGGAGAAGTAGTAGGAGAAGAAAAGAAGAAGAGATGAGAGGAGGGAAGAAGGAAACTTGCAAGATGCATGGGTAAGATCTATGTGTGTTGGAGCTTTGCTTCTTCCACAAGATATGTACTTGTGTGCGTGTGTGTGTGTGTGTGTGTGTGTGTGAGAGAGAGAGAGAGAGAGAGAGAGAGAGAGAGATTGTCTGTGTGATTTTTATGGAAAAATGCAGTAGAGAATAAGTTTAAATAAGAGAAAGATTGTACTGAGAGGAAAAAGCTTGAACAGAGAGAGAGAAGAAAAGAAGAAAGCTAAAATATAGAGCTTTCTTTGACCTGACCAAAAAGACTTGCGCCTGTTTTCCTTGCTGACTTCACGTCTCTTTTCCTTGCCCTGGCCTCTTTGCCCGAGCTGGTCTCCAACAGTAGAGAGAGAAAGAGTTTGAAAATCCCAAGTCATTATTGTATGTGGCTAAATTAACTGAGTATAAGGGGTTCAAAATTAGAAAGGAAGTTTGCTGTTGTTCAAACAATAGACAAGAATTGACCATGCTATCTGGAAACATGAGAATAAAGGCAAGAGCACCCCAAAGGAGCCTAGCAGATTCTCACAGTGACGAGAGTGAGAGTTCTTGACAGAGCTTTTTTTTTCCCAGATGACAGAAGACTAATTTTTGCATGAAAGTTGATTTATTTCAAAAAATTTGTGGATATTAAGTCTTGTGGGGAGTAAACACACACACACACACACACACACACACACACACACACACTCCACAAACAAGAAAAACAAAACAACTACAAAATAGCTTACAGCAGAGATGCAGACATTGCTGCAAAATGATTGGAATCAGCATTGCTGAGACATTCCCAAAATCAATGAGTTTCCCCATTAGCCTTCTGTGCATTCAGGCAAGAAGGCATCATTACACAAATTACAAGCCCGGAGAAGGGGCTTTTCACCGAGGTGAACTTGTGAGAACAGTTAAGCCGAAAGCAATTTCGCCTGTCTGCAATTTGCTCTATTCCCCTTGCTATCGTTGGAGATATTTATGCTTGAGCAGAATTCTCACTCCCAATCTGATTTCTCCTTTTTCTCAATCCAGCCATGAAGTCATGAAGTTCCCTGTTTGGGACAATATGATTTGCTGCCATGGAAACAATTAAAGATATCATAAATTTATCCTGCCCCATGAGATCAGAGAGGAAAAGCAATAATACTAACATTTTGCAGTTCAATAATGCCATTCACCCAACAGTCCCTGCCTAGTAAATACCATCGATCTGCAGATGGAGAAAAATGAAGCGGCAAGCTCCCATGTCTTCTTGGTCTAAAGCTTGAGTTATAGACTGTGCCAAGAATGTCCAGAGAGTTCTAATTCCCACCCGGAGCCGCCGCTCAGGAGTCAACTCTGGGTCTCAGTTACTCTCTGAATGAGGATGAAGAGTTGGCCCTACCTCAGCACCTGCACTTGACCAGCCGTTGTCATTACAAGAGTATTTGGTGGGACCTGGTTTGATGAACCAAACAAACAAAAAACCCTTGGCAACTGCCACAGGGTGAAAATATCCATAGAGGGGTGGAAAAGAGGCTCTTGTTATAGGGCATTAATGCATGGGCTCTCCTGCCCAGCTTCTTCCTCCAGGGCCCTCTGCCAGTTCACTCTCTTGGCTCCCAGCCATGAGTGAATCGCTCTAGAGGCTACTGGGCCTTACTTGATGAGCCCTCACTTGAACAGACCCTTCCCCCAGGATCCAGGAGAGACCTTGGTGATGTATTCATTTGAATAGACTGAAAAAAAACACAACAAAAAACAATTCTTTGTACTCTAACTTCCTCTTGTGTTAGAGGATGCAGAAGCTTTTGAGGGATCCTGCAATGGGGAAGTGAGTTAGGGAGGCACTTAGATTAGGTAGTTTGTAAAGACTTCTATTAAACTTAAATTATTCTCAGTTGTTTCTGAGTGTTAGTGGCTTTCAGGAATATTCCTAGTGTTCACAGCCTGCTGATGCCTCCCCCCATGTGTGGTGAGAAATTTGAGTGTATCTTAGGGACTCATTGCTAGAACAAGACACTACTAATCTTTGTGAGAGGGACGTGCACAGCGCATTAGTCTATCTTTTATTTTACTTTGGAGTGGATGCTTTAGTATCCTTGGACACTGGGCACCTACAACTGATTCTGATGGTGAAGCTCCTGATCTCCATCGACTTTGTCTCCTGTCTTTCTTAGTACGCATGGCCTTGAAGTTAGGAATGAGGTACAGTTTCAGGGGATTCTTCATGCCCATAGTCACTGCCCAAGGAATCAATCGACATCTACAGGTGTCCAGTTTACAACTGGAATCTATAGAGGGTCCACTGATTCAACGGCTCCACTCTGAGTGACACTGGCACCTTCATTATTATCTGAGATTCTTGTTCCCATGCTCTAACAAGAGGATCATGATGATGCTTCCATGATACAGTTGTCAATTCAAATGACTAACAGATGTGTCTGGGTATCTACCTTTGCCCCCATGTTACTGAGGCAAATGGCCATGAGGCTCTTAGAGGACGGACTGGAAGCATCATGACATGTGTGCTCTTTATATGAAGGCACAGGTTGCTTTTTCTTAAGGACCCAGAGTCTCAATTAAGTTTCCAGGTCCACAAACTGGCTCACACCTAGAAATTTGGTAACGGATTATGTTGTGGAAGTTTATTTTTAGTTGTGTTAAAAATAACTGTTTTTGTGCACTGTTGGAAAAAAGGGATGTGTAGGCCTTGGCATTTTGTATTGTCTGCAGGTGTTGGATTTCTTTGGGGGATGTTTGATTGCTTATGATCTGCACCTGAGAAGTTCTGTGTGCATAAAAACAGTGAGCTCAGATACTCAGGGTTCCATTGTGAGTATGGCATTGGCCATGACGGTGGGTTCCTCTGCTGAGGTCTGGCAGGGCTTCATGTATGAATATGCCTCCATCTCTTCCTTGCTGAGTCCACACAGTGGGTGTACAACTACAGGATTATGACATTTAACTGTGGCCATAGCCTTCAGTCTTTTGATTCTTCATCTTTAATTTCTTTTTGTTACCAACTGTGATGGCTATTCTTGGTTGTCAACTTGACTACATCTGGAATTAACTAAAACCCAAATGACTGGGCACAACTGTGGTGGATTTTTTTTTCTTAATTAGAAGATCTTCTTCTAAAAAAGATCTTTTGAGGGGAAGATTCACCTTGAGTCTGGACCAAACCTTCAACTAGCAGCCCTTGTAATGAACGTGGAAGAAGGAAGCTTGCTCTCTTTGCCTGTTTGCTCACTCTCTCCAGCAAGTCCATTCCTTCGCTGGCATTAGAGATATTTCTTTGGGATTCCAGCATATACTGAAGACCAGATGAGACATCCCAACTCACGGACTGAACAACTACTGGATTCTTGGACCTTCTGTTGGTAGCCAACCACTGTTAGACTAGCTGGACCGCAGCCTATAAGCCATTCTAATAAATCCCCTTTATGTATAATATATGTAATATTATATTCATTCTGTAAGCTCTGTTCTTCTAGAGAACTAATACATCAACTGACTAATACATCAACTGAGTAGCATCCTTGCTGGATGGCCATTTTTATCCTTGAGAGACTATTTGTTAACAGTGGAGTGCTTCTTCATTCTGATGATGAAGCTCCTGAATCTCCATCGAGTTTGTCTCCTATCTGTCTTAGTACACATGGCCTTAGACTTAGGAGTGAGGTACAGTTTCAGGGGTTTCTCCGTGCCCATATCCATTGCCCAAAGAATCAACCTGCATCTATAGGTGTCCAGTTTACATCCGGAGCTCACAATAATCCAGGAATTCAAGATCTTTCCCTAGGACTATATATCTTCCTAGGTGAATTCAGCCACAAGTATCTCTCTGAAGTAACCTGGTAGGTCCATAACATTCCCATAAGAGGCAGCAAGGCACAAGCTCTGGGAACAGATAACAGAGACTCTAACAACTTCCTAGTTATGGGGTCTTCAGCAAGTTACTTAATATCTTTGGGACTCAGATTTTTTTGCCTGCAAAATGGGGATACTACAGGACTCCTTTGGAGGTTGTAATGAGTCCAGGTGTGTAAAGCATTCATAACAATACCGGGCACACTTTGGCAGCGTTACAGAAGACTCTGCTATCCTGGCACCTTCATTCAGCCATCTCCCGCTCATCCTCGCCCATTTCCAGATGCAAGCTGTGGATTCTGCCCCACTCTGCTCTGGCAGCAGGCTGTGGTGACCAGCACAGCACCACTCTTCATGCTGTGGAGCTCATGTCTGTTTTCCCTGCCTGGTGTTGGGTTCTTCCAGGGCTCAAGCATGTACTTTAATGCTGCTCAGCTCTTGACACAGCGCATCTGTTTTCAAAACATTTTTTTTTAATGAATAAGTAATCTTGTAGCATAGGAGCTGGTTCATCTCAGGCTGGGTTCTGAAGTGATTTTAGAACCAGTCACTTATGTGCCATCTGTGGCTAAATACTGTCAGGTGTGCACATCTACAACCCTTGGTTTGAGACTGCTTGCTAACCAGGGGCAATAAATCACACCATCCACCTTGTACTAGTCTCCCACGGTAGTTACTGCTCTGGCTGGTGTGGATTCTCGACCCTTGCCTTGTCTGAGCTGTTGGACTGGCTCGTTTCTGGTTTCCAGGTTCTTAGCTCCTGAACTCTAACACCTTACGTCCTTTAGCTTCCGCTTGACTTCCAGGTTCTTAAGCTAGTGTTCTGTTTTTAGAAAAGTAATACCAGATCCCGCATTTCTTCTGTGGCTTCCTAGTTCTCAAATTTTAACAGCCCAAGAAGTTCCAAGACCCCTGTTTAACAGCTATTCTTGCCCAGCTGACCACGTTACCAGCTCTGTGTCAGTCAGATCAAGGGCTTCCTGGTGTAGGAATAGTCAGGCTTAAGCTTCTTCCCCATTCAGTGACAGCTGGCCAGCTTCATGCAGCTTCAGGTTTGGCCGCATTCTGACATTGCCCTTTCCTCAAAAACAAATGTCAACATTTGTTTTGGCCGTGGTGGTGCATGAAAGACAGCTGGATCTTTGTGAGTTTAGTGCTAGCCTGGTCTATATAGCAGTTTCTAGGCCAGCCAGAGATACATAACGAGACTCTATCTCAAACATTAAAATTAATTCAAAATAAATATAGATAGAGTTTTGGGTTATCACAAATTTCTGGTCATTGTCAAGCAGCATGTGTGGGAGAAGGAAGTGGCAGCCCCCTCCTTGTCACTGGATTCCTGTTGAGCTCCTGGCTGTAGCTCAAACACCTTTGAAGTTCCTTATCCTGACACCTAACGCAGGCATTTGTCAGCACTGCACAGCCTATGAGAACGCGGTGACATGATTTTGTTCACTTTTTGTTTACTCTCCATTCTGACCAGTGCAGGTGATGTTCAGCAAACACATATCTAGATATATTTGTGAACTATCCATACCTGACGTTCCAGAAGCCATTCCCAATGATTGGCATATGAATCACTTGTAATCCTCTGAACTGACCTCTGGAGGCCTGGTGTCTGAGGCCATGCTCATAGGAAGAGCCAAAGTACCTTTTTCTGGGTGCAGGAAAGCTGGGTATCATTAATCTTAGTTGTCCATTTAGTGGATTTTGAAAGAACAATGGAAACAAACCTCTGGGTGTGTCTGGGAGGAAGTTTCTAGACCATGTTGTTAGTCACGGGGGAAGATCCAGCCTCAGTGCAGGCAGCACGGTTTGGTGGAATGGGCTCCTGGACTGAAGAAGGAGGAGCTGAGTGGCAGCAGTCATCACTCTGCTTCCTGACTGTAGGCTCAGCACGACCAGCTTCTATCTGCGCCTGTGGCCAGGCCTTCCAGCTCTAAGAAATATTAAATATTAGTCTTTTTTGTTAGATACCATAGAACTTTTGTTAAACAAGAAGGAATCAAAGGCTTTTTATCTCACCCACCTCCAAGGAAAACCTTTATGTAAATGCTTTAGCTAAACTATCCCAACCCCAGTATAACTTTTATTTACGTGATGTCTCTGCTACATTTTCAAAGCTTAAGTGGCCAACACCTTCTGGCTTTCCTGTATTTCCTTTGCACCAGTTCTTTTAAAACTAGCTTAGTATGAAAGCCTGTGAGGCTCCCACACCTCTTGCCTTAGATAAACATCAAGGGCACTCTCTGCCAGGTGTACTTGCTCTTCCACGCACTCCCTCTTGGTCAGGAGCAAAGCTTTGCCTTAATGAGATATTGAGGTGTTTCTGCTTTGTTTAGGTGTTCCTGTGTGTGACACTGAGATTATTTCTAACGTCTCCACGATGGACTGTATCTTGGAAATGTAAGCAAAAATAAACCCTTCCTTAAGTTGCCTTTGTCAAGAATTTGATCGCAGCCGTGAGAAAAGACACTTATGCAAGGCTTTCATCTCCATTCTTTGAGATCTAAAGAATGATAGATTTATGGGTTAAAGGCTCTGGATTTGAGCCAAACATCTGCAGATTTCATCCTGAATAATATGCTTAGGATTATCTTAGAGTTGATTTGACCAAATGAGGGAACATGATCAAGACTTAAGCAAACTGCTTCCCTGAACTAGGCTCTTGACTGGGTCTGAATTGAGGAACAAGAACTGAAGTGGGGTGAAGTGGCTGGTGTGGAATCAAAGGAGGTAGAAAAGAGAACGTGGAGACAATGAGATCAAACAAACAGCACTTATGGGACATTAACTGGGAGGCCAGCGAAAGTGCTTGGGGCGAAATAGGTCAAACACAGGACAGAGATTTAGCAAAGGAGGAGGCCAGGGTCTCAGAGCTGACTCAGTGTCATAGAGGAAAGCCACCAGGAATTCTGTGGACTGCTTATGGCTTTGTCTGCAGTGTGAGCATTAAAGGCACTGATAAGGGGTTCACAAGAAGGGCATACGTTCTAGTTAGGGATGCTGTTGCTGTGACGAAACCTCGTGACCCAAAGCAACTTGAAGAGAAAAGGCTTTATGTGGCTTACACTTCCACATCACTGGTCATCATCACAGGGAGTCAGGACAGAAACTCAAACAGGGCAGGAACCTGAAGGCAGGAGCTGATGCAGAAGCCATAGGGGAGTGCTGTTTTCAGGCTTGCTTCCCCAGGGTTTGTTCAGCCTGCTTTCTTATAGTCCCAGGACCACCACCCCAGGCTGGCATCACCCACAATGTGCTGGACCCTCCCTCATCAATCACTAATTAAGAAAGTGCTTTACATGCTTGCCTAAAGCCCTAAATACAGAGGCATTTTCTTAATCAAGTTTCCCTCTTCTCAGACGAATATAGCTCACTTGTATCAAGGTAACATAAAACTAGCCAGTACACCATATTACATCGCATAATTTAAAAGATACTTGGGATCATGTAAAAGATTCCAGGCCTACAACTGGGATGTATTAGCCAAAGTAAATGGTGCACAGGAGATAGACGCCCCTACTTAGGGCAGCCCCCTAAGTATTCCACCAACCCAGTCACACATGAACAGCCAGGAACTAACATGGCAGTAATAGAATACACCTCCCAGTCCTATTCTTTCTTTTTAAGACACAATATTCTAATTTGGATATCGTCTTTGTGAGAGGACATGACATTTTCCTCTTCTTTCCCGGTTCCTGTGGGGTAGGTCTCATTTATGCTGTTGAGGGGGAGGACAGTGTCTTAAGCAACACATTGAATCAAGGCCAGCCTTAGCCCAAGGTGGAGCTGACTGTGCCAATGACTGTCTCAACTGCCCAAGTCACAGATTATAAATGGTCATGAAACAAGGCTGGCAGCGTGCCTCCATTATTTTAACTCTCCGCTGGGTATGGAGGAGATAAATAATTTTTGTCCTATTTGTAACACAACTTTATATAATTAAAGACTTATTGCTCCCCTGGTCTCTTTTTTACAAACCAAACATAGGCCATCTTCAGAGTATTTTCTCCTAAGACTTATTTTTCAAAATTTTAATAGTTCTCATTTATTTTTTACTCTGAAACTTCTTTGATTAGTTTGCATTGATTTTGAAATTTGGAACTCGAAGAGGAATAAGCTTAGCATTCCCCATAGGTTTGAACTTGGCAAAGGCCAGATCAAAAGTAGTAAACACATTTCTCTTGGCTGTGGAATAAGACATCTACACACCCAGACCAATATGCCGCACTCTGTTGTTGCAGGGGAGCCCTCCGAGAACGCCCAAATCATTAGTTATTCCGTGCTAAGCCAGACCCCAAGTCCCAATTCTCAGCTTGATACATATGGAAACCATTTTGCTTTCCCTTGCTGAATCTTATTTTATTGATTGGGCCCAGTCTCTACTTCTGACAATCCACATATTTTATTACCCTCCCTCACTCCATAAGGTACCTTTTCTTAGTCCTAATGCTTCACTGTGAACATTTTGTCTGATAAGATTCACATCTTTTGAGCTAAAGAGAGCTTCTGCTAATTTATTCTTTCAATAATGACTGAGATTCTGGCATATGCAAGGGCATGGAAAATGTTAATGGAAAACAAACATAATTAGAACCAAACCTGTATCTGTCCTTTCTTGGACACAGTTCTAATTCAGAGTTTATGCTCATTAAAGGGTTTTTCTCTGTTAGTAAGCATGGTGGCCAATCTGCTTGTAGTAGCTCCCTCTCTGTCCCCTCTTCAATACACATACTGACTATGTTGGTTTCTAGTTGAATGCATGAAAGTTTTAATTCTGCAGCGGGAAGCAGGTAAAGAAAACAAAGAGATGGAGGAGATAATGTCACATCTTGTACACTTAACCTTGGGAAATAGTGAGCCTCATGATGGGGCCAGGAGATGCACGCCGGGAACCGATGGGGTCGTTTATACTGTGAGCATAAACCCAGGTCCCAAAGCCAAGAGACAAGGGGGAGAGTCACTATCCCAGCAATATCTAGAGGCTTATTGTTCTGGAGCTCTCATTACTGGACATGTTGAACCTACTGCAAATGGCCCTCTTGACAGGAGGTCTTCCTGTGTCTATGTTGTATATGGGAGAGGTCCAATGATCCTAAATTGGCTCCCCTCTTGGGAGTTCCTAAGAAACACAGGGAAAGGGGTGTGTGACAGCTAGCTGGGAAAGTCATGGGTAGTGTATAAAATCACAAGTTAAAGGCTTGACTGCAGCAGGCAGTAAGAGTAGGAAAAAGGGAAAGTTAATACTATTTTGAGTTGTTATTATGTGTCGCCACTATATTCTAGGTAATATAGTCGGGCTTGCCTTTCCGTGTATTAACCTTTGGAGACAGACACACTATCCTTATTTTCAGATAACTAAAGTAATATTAATAGGGCTACGTAACTCAGTCAAATCAGGATTCATCTAGAATTCTGCTTGGCTCAGAGACTCTATTTTCCGCGGCATCATTCCATTGCTTATTGTGAATGAGGTTCAGTTCATATTGTCAATTGTCAGGTCAGGTGAGCTAGTTGTGTAAACTTAGTGTCTGTGGGAAAGAGGCTTCATTCGTACAATCTTAGGACATCGTGACTCACCTTTACCCTCTCATAGAAAATCCCTCAGGGAACAGTGAGTAAGGTGTATAAGACGTCTGCTTCCTAATAAAACTATCGCAAACGTGGTCTGGTATAGAACTTTTCTTCTGTTGGATAAAAATTTATCACTTCCTTTTGGAAGAAAGGACACACAAACACTCACGTTTGTTGAATTTTAATAATCTCGTTATTATCATTTGGTCTCACCCTGTTGACTCTCAGATAATTGTCAAGAAAGAGTTCAGAGGCTTTCAACCAGTAATTTCCTGTTTTCAATTGGCACTTAGTACTATTCCCAGCATTCTCTCTTCCTTTGTCTTGGCATATGTGAAAGTTTGGATGAGAATGTCCCACACAGGCTCAGATGTTTGAGTACTTGGAACCTAGTTGGTAGCTGTTTGGGGAGGTTCAGGGGCTATGGTCTTGCAGAAGGAAATGTGTCACTGGGTGCAGGCTTTGAGATTACAAAGCCACCTGCTTTGCCCAGTTAGCTCTCTCGGTTTTGTGCTTGTGATTCAAGATATAAGCTTCAGCCATCATGTCTGCCACTTGCTACTATGTAGCCCCCACCATTAGGAACCCTAATCCTTGGGATCTATGCCTCCCCTAAAGAAACTATTTCTTTTATAAGTTTCTTGGTCATTGTGCTTCATTATAGCAATAGAAAAGTAACTAAGACAGCTTACTATAAGCCCTTTTCACTTGCTTTACATTAATGATAGGAATGTGTTGACACTTGCTCCCAACTAAATTATCTTAACAATTTTCCTTTATCACCTACAAATGATAACCAAATCCTGAAAATGTATTGAACTCCTACTGGGCAGGTTCCTAATTATATCACACATATTATCTTAACAGCCTTATAAACATCTGATAAAACAGATGAAAATGTGGAGACCCCAGAAACTAAGTGATTTGTACTCACTCAGGTACGTAGTTGGATTTATGAATCCAGACAGTCTGGATCCAGACCTGTACTTCCTACTGCCGCACTGGACATCCCCTCTACAGTGTACGGAGGCTGCCCGCTTCTGTTTTCAAAGCCTTGACTTTCTCCTTTGTGGTGCTTTGAATATCAAGGTAGTTGCTGGGTCCTCATTGTATTTTTTGTCGTTGTTTTAGTTTAGACCAGAAAGAGAGAGGCTGAACAGTTACCTTATTTCCATATCCTTGTCCAGTGTGAAATGTCATAATCATTCTATGTCCTTTTAATCATCCCTTCAATTCTGCTCTTGTATAAAAAAGTTAATTTATATCCAAACAGACATCGTGAGAGCTGTAGGAGAGGGCAGAGAAAAGTAAAATCCTACTTGGAAAAGCCTCTCAGCCCGGGTCTTGTGTAGCAGTGATTGTCATTAACCCAAAGGGTCAAAAGAGTAAAGTTTCCAGCACAGAAGAATGGTGACCGGCCCATCTAAAATGAGTAAGAGGAAGGCCTTGACTGTGAGTAGGCTCTGCTCGGAGCAATCACAGCTAACTGTGAGACAAGACTTTATGAAGCACTTCAGCGATAATGCCTGCTATCTGCAAGAGAGTGGGTTTTACAGGTGACTTAAAAAGAAAGACAATACCCTGCCCGTTATCAAGAGCCGTATAGTAGCATCTCACAACGCAAATTAGGGAATATATTGACTCTATGATACTTCCATGTTCTGTTACTGTCTCTGGGCCAGCCATCATTCTAGGCACTGGGTACATAATAGTGGTGAGAGAGTATTTTATAAGACCCTGACCGTCCTCTGACTCTCGTGAGGACATAGAGGCTTCGTCAGATTGTAAAACTGAAGGGTAGTCTTCAGAAGTGAGGGTGTGCCTGCTGTGCACGCGAGGACCCGAGTCCGGATCTCCTGTATCCACGTAAGAGCCAGACATGGTGGCAGATATCTGTACTTTCAGTGCTGGAGGACAAAGACAGGTTGACTTTGGGGGCTCACTGGCTAGCCGGGGTAGCTGAAACAGCGGACTTCAGGTTCACTGAGACCCTGTCTAAAAAAAATGAGGTGAAGAGAGATCGAGGAAGACCCAACGTCAACCTCTGGCCTCCGTGCACACATATACTGTCCTTCCACATGCACACATGTGCACACACAAAAAGAAACGAGGAAGTAATGTGTTTATGCACGCGGGTGGAGGGCCCTTGCAAAGAAGGTAATTTGAAGGTGACAGTGGTATTGCCCTTTAGAGCATGAACTACTCCTGTACTGATTTACAGTCTTATTTCAGTATTCTTTTTCTCAGACGGACTACATTTAAACCTATGTATTTTGATGTTCCATGAGTCAAGTCTCTCTTCCTCATTAATAAGTGGCCTGAAAAATTATCCCATGATCAGAACACATTTTAAGAACATTGCTTTCCCATGTGTCTGATGAGTACAATGGGGAAAATTAAGCAGGAAGGAGATGGGGCTTTAGTGAGTGGGAGGAGCTTATGAGATTAAGTAGGGTGGGCAGAGGAAGCTTTGCTGACAGTGTGGCAGTTGAGTTAAGAGCACTCAGTGGTGAGGGATGGGCCTGTAGGACCCTGGGGAAGAACCATTGCCAGGCAACAAAAGGTCTGAGGACCTGAGGTGGTTCTGGGCCACCAAGTGTTAACTAATTCTTTCTTTCTTCCTTTCTTTCTTTCTTTCTTCCTTCCTTCCTCCCTCTGTCTCTCTCTCTCTCTGTCTCTCTCTCTCTTTCTTACTTTCTTTCTCTTTCTTCTCTCTCTCCCTGTCTTTCTTCTTCCTTCCTCCCCTCTCCCTCCCTCCTTCCATCCTTCCCTTTGTCTCCCCTCATTCCTCTCTCTATTTTTCATGCACTGGAGAGCCCACCCAGGTCCCCTTGCATGTTCAGCAGGTGCTGCACTGCTGACATACAGTCCAGTCCTCTTTTTGCTTTTGCTTTTGAGACGGGAAGACACTAAGTTGCCCAGGCTGTCCTTGAACACCTGTAGCTCAAGCATGACTTAAAAATTGTAATGCTCCTGCCTCAGCCTCTTGAGTCACTGTGAATAAAGCCATATGCTATCAGTCCAGAGGAGCCTGACAGTTTCAAAATACAGCAACAAGTTTCAGAACATGCAGAAAGGCCTGTAAGGCTGACAAAGTGAGGGGGGAGCGTGTGAAGCAGATGAGCTCAGAGAAACAGGTCACGGAGCAGAGAACCAAAGAGCCAAAGGTTCTGTGGGCCTTTGTAAGATCATCTTTTCCTGAGGTTTTGATTTGAGGAGTGACATGATCCAACATATCTTCAAAGACTCACTCCATGATTTATAGGGAGGACCAAGGTGGAAGCAGGGAGACCAATCAGGAGAGACCACAATCCACACGAGAGCTGATGCTATCCTAGACCCAAACTTGAGAACCAACTAGTCTGTGTGTATACTGGGTAAAGGAAAAAGGTTAGGTTGGCAATAAAAAGACAGAAGCAGCCTGATGGGAGCCACATCTGTGGCCTGAGGTGGGGAGAAGAGCTGGTCAGCTGAGCATAACTTCTGGCCATCTATATGGGGACCAGGGGGTCCTACCTGGTCTTCCCATAGTGCAGGATTTTCACAAGTCCTGTGGGGATTTCTCTAATCACTGATCCAGAAGATGCAGACATTCATGATTCAAACCAGCAAGACTTTAGGTCTCTACTAATGAACTGTTTGTAGGAGCACCAGTCTCATTCCCCATTCCCCAAGTTGTATATCTTAACTTTCATATCTAAACTTGCTTTTTCCAGAGCTAGAGAGATGGCTCTAGTTGGTAAAGTGACTGACATGCAAACATCAAGACATCTGCTCAGATTCAGTTAACCATATAAAAAGCAAGGTGACATGACACACATCTGTAACCCCAGTGATGGTTGTGGGGTTGGGATGGGGTGGGGGGAAGAGATGGCTCAGATCCCTGAAGCCCAGACCAGCCACTTTAACTGAACTCATGAGCTTCAGATTCAGCTAGAGACCTGTTTTGAAAGTTAAACATGGAGAGCCACACCTGACATTGACCCCTAGTCTCCACATGGAGGGGGACAGACCTCTACCAACGAGCATGCACACACACATACCACACTATACCATGCCCCTCTTTCTCTCTCACGTGCAAAATTGCATTTCCCATGTGTGGTAAATACCTTTCCAGGTGTTTGGCAGGCTGTAATTCTTATCTTTGGAGAGTCATTTCCCCAAATCTCACATCTGTTACATAATTCTTGATAGGTATCTTATGTCACCCTTAATGAATATCCACTCTAATGTATCAATTAATCAACCTTCATTTTCTTCGGTAGGCTTTGGCTGTCAGTAGGATAAATCCCACAAATATCCACAGAAGATGTCATTTAAGTGATTAGTGCACACGTGCATATACATGTATGTTCATATATTGTACTTATTTATTATGGTTTGACTGTAAAATCTTCCACAGAGGTTCACGTGCTTAGACACTCGGTCTCAGCTTTTGGTGCTGTTTTCAGATGTTCTGAGACTGAGAACATTCTGAGATGTTCTGAGGTAGATGGCTCATAGCTGAAGGAAATGGGTCACTGGGAACCCAGCCTTGAGGGTTATAAACACTCTGCTTCTAGCCTGAGTCTCCACTTCCTGGTCCACAGACATAAAGATCCCAGTAGCATGCTCCCAACACCATGCATTCAGCTCTGCGTTCTTCTCCATGATGGGCTGAACCATCTCAAACTGTGAGCCAAAATAACCTCTTCCTACCTTAAGTTGCTTGTCAAGTATTTTGCCAGTGATGGAAACAGTATCTAGTCTGTTTCATACATGTTGAGGTCTTAAGGCTGTCAACATCTAAAAGGCATGGGCTCCAGGAGTAGTCCTCAGCGGGGGTCCTCAGATACCCTCAGTTTTATCAAGCTTTTGCTCAAGACTTCTTGGGAGCCTTGTTCTCACACAGTAGGGCTAGAATCGGAGAAAGATGAGGCCCAGGTACTTGGCAACCTCATCTCTGTTGCTCAGACTCCTCAGGGTTAAAGTGGTTATGTCCTCATGCCCTTTCCTCATGAATTCAAACTCAGGTCTGTTTTGAGTTCCAGTGATGCCACCTAAGCTATTTTAGCGGCAGCCACCACTCTGCCTTGCTGGGTGCTTGAGTGCAACTGACAGAAACTCAGAACTGACTTATACACAAAAATGAATTCACTGCATTATGGTTGTGACTGAATCTGAATGTGTTCCGCCGGCTTGGATGTTTGATACTTATCCTCCATTGATGGCACTCTTGGAGGCGTGGCCTTGTTGGAGGAAGTAGATCACTGGGAGTGGGCTTTGAGAATTAAAAGACTTGCTCACTTCTAGCTTGTTCTGTGTGTTTCATGCCTGTTATTCAAGATGTGAGCCCTTGCTACTCTTGTGATGCCTTTGTTGTTAAGTTAACCCCACTGGATGAGAATAAGACCCCAATTTTTGAACCAAATTTGAAGCAAGCTTTAGTTAAATACTGACAGAGACGATGGACCATTCCGGGGTTCTCAGAAAGTGATGACAAGTCACATATGTCAGAGGCTTATAAAGGCAAACCCATAAGGCTACATGTTTCCCAATCAAGAACAAACATATATCCTGACTTACTTCCTGCCTATGAACATCCCACATATGTGTGATCAAGCACATCTGATGCAGTTGGATCAACTAAACTTACTTACGAAAGTGGAAACACATGGCTTGTGATCTTACATGAACAATAACCCCCAGCGTTCCAGGAGGTTATCTGTCCTTGTGCAAGTGGGGCTTACACTTAGAGGCATTTTCATTTTATATGTATCTTAGACACAGTAATGAAAACTTAAAACGTAACTTTGGCTCTCACATCACTCCACCATCATGGATTCTAACCCCCTGGAATGGTAAGCCCGAATCAACTTATTAATTTTTAAGTTACCGCGATGATGTTGTTTTTATCACAGCAATAGAAAAGTAACTAATATAATAACAAGCAGAAGGGCAGGTCCAGGGCAGTCTAGCTTCAGGAATGGATGGATTCAGATGCTTATAGAACCAGGTTAGTAGCTCTTTGTTTCCTGACTCAGCTTGCCTTGGTTCTCAGGCAGGCTGGCCCTGTGAGTCCTGCCTGACCCACTGGGAGTGCCAGGTTAGTTCTCATTGTGATTGGTGAAAGGGGAACAAAGCCTAACAACTCCATCTCATAATTTAGCTCATATCCCAAGGCTGCCCGCATCACCAGAGATGGAATTCCATGTGGGATAATGGTTTTAACTCTATGAAGTGAGAGTGGGAAAATGATAGAGAATTGAAAATGCCAGCCGAAAGGAGTGGATGCTAAGCATGGCAGACTAGCTTTTAGAAACCTCTTTTAGATCTGAGTTACTCTTCTGTCCCCTGGGACTCTGCTTAGTGGCCTGTCACTTCTACTAGGGCCCGAGTTCCACCTGCCCACTGAATTCCCAACTCAAGACAGAGAGTATCTTTTTAAAGTGAAACAATGGGGTTGTTTCTTAAGGAGTTTTAAGAACAAACATCCTCTCCCACTCACTACTTGAATTTAATGTTTTATATTTCCTTCAGAAATAATTTCTAGTGTTCTTTCATTTGCAAATAAATGCTGGTGTTGTTTTAGTCACATGTATTATTTATCATTCAATTCATGGTGAGCCTCCCTCTCCTTCTTGATCAGCCTGTGGGTGTATGTGCTTGAATTTAAATGGGAATGTATCTGGATGGTCAAAAACGTCTTTTAGGAAATCAGCTCTGGAAAGAGGCTGGGAGGGGAGCAGCTTGGCTTTGTGTTGGTGGAGGAGGCAGGTAGCCCGCTGAGTCTCTGGCAGCAGTGGGCCCACAGGGAGCACGGAGCCCCTCTGGGCTCTAGGATTTCCAGAGAAGAAGATCTAGATGCATGGAGAACATTTCACAGATGGACTCCAGTTCTTTTACAGCCAAAATTCTGCCCAGTTGAGTTCCTAGATTTTACACTGCCAGTGACAAAGATTCACTGTGTCTCACAACCCCATTCTTGTTTACAATTTATAATTCTCTTCAAAAGAGAAAAATGCTCCGGTAAGGAGCCAAAGTATGAACCTTCATTCCTTTCTACTCTTAATTGAGTATAGGTGTTCAGAGTTTGTTGGCTGAAATTGCAAATGCTGTTTGAAAAAGAAAAAAGATAAAAAAGAAAAAAAGCAATGTATCTCCACATGTAGTCAGTGATGGATATAATAGTTCTCCCTACAGAGGGCTTCTGTCCCCATAGCAACAGGAACACTGACAGATAGAAGCTGGAAAACAAATACCCTGGGGCCCTTTGGCTCACTCTGTGAACCCTGGGCTTGGATTTGTCCATCCTGGCTCAGAGATGTTGTTGGCTGAGTCAGTAGCTAATGTTCCTGGACTTGAAGAACTGGCTTTATCTCAATAAGACCCAAAGTGCAGATCTCAAGGGTTTGCTGTTTGTTTGATGCGATTTTAAGGAAACTTTATTGAAACTGGATGCTTTTTCAAAGAATCATTAAGTTAGAAATTTTTCTTTAGAATTCATATATATGGCAAATCTCCACAAAGATTTTTCCCTTTCCTTCCTCAAATACTAAATGCCATTAGTTAGTGCCCATCAAGCAGTGACCACACCAGTCAACACGGTGTCATAAACGTGGTGCAATGTCAGGCCACAAGCGTTCCTTTTGTGACTCTTACTCAAGAAAACATTTCAACATCGAACAAGTCCTCAGAACATTGCACATCGCTCTAGAGATTAGACCAGCTGTCCCTGGGACGGCCAGCACCTGGACTGCATTTGAGTTATGACTCTGGGAATGCGATTCCGTTCCCTGCTCCCCTTTGTTTTTCTCTCTCTCTGGCCCGCCTTCCTGCATCAGCACTTTTTGCACGACATCTCTTCCGTGTCTAGTTCATGGTGACTTTTATTCATTCTTGGCGGAGGAGCATCTTCCCCTATCAGCCTGTGTCCCACCCTTATTCCCTACGTATTGTATAAAGCAGTGATTTGCAGCCTGTGTCTTGCCCTGAAAGACTCGGATTTAGAATTCCATTTTGAGTGCATGTTTGGAAGTAAGATGACTTTGCGTCTCAGGGACCGTGTAAACAGCACCATCAGTCCAGCACCACCCATGGGACCCAGACTGATAAATAACATATTTCTAAAGTAGAAAGGATACCCTATAAATTCATCAAAGTAAATGGAGTCTGTAGAAACGTATTAAGGCTGTGTCAGGAAAATCAGGCCCAAGAACTTACCAGAACTTACACCATACTGAGGAAAGAGTGCGACTTCCTTACCAGGACTCCGTGATCAGGAGAGCACTCAGCGCTGTGACGATGGTGGCCCCACAACCTGTCATCTGACCACCTAGTTTGTGACTCAAGGGCAAAGAACTTCTAATTAGCCCAGTCTCCTCAGCTCAGCTCAGTTCCTGTTATAGACATTTACTACCTAAAGTTCCTTCTGTTCATCAACCCAGTGGTCCATATGGACCCGCTGTCCATCTGTCCACCCGTTTGTCCATGTGGATCCTGTCCTGACCTTCACCTCTACAGCCCCCTCCTCATTATGAATCTTCAGTTCAACTCTGGCCCTGGAGCCTGACTGTAAGGTGGCGGCAGCAGCAGCGGCGGCGGCGGCGGCGGCGGCGGCGGTGGTGGTGGCAGCGGCAGCAGCACTGTATCTTTCTGCATCTGTACCAGTTTCCCAGTTTCGGCAGCTCAGACCTCTTTGAAATGCCTTGAACTCAACTACAACCTCTTTAACCCTTTGTAGCCATTCTTTAACCTACACGTGTGCATACATACACACATACAGGGAGAGGGGAGAAGGGGAGGGGGAGGGAGAAGAGGAGGAGGACAGATTTGCTGTGTGATGCGTAGAGCAGAATCTGAGAGTTAATAACTGCCATTGAAATAAGAGAACCCTGTTTGCCTTGGAAGGCTACCAACGAGAGTGGTACTACTTAGCAAATTGCACATCTTGTGAATTGTTATTCAATAAATTCTGACACTGTGAAGAGACACAAGCGTGTCTGTCTATGTTTCTCACATAGCAAGGTTATAGCATTTATTATCCTTTTTCTTCTAGGGAGAGAAGCCATGCATAACCTCTTCTTTGCCCCTAACAACCTCACATTTCTCCTCTAAGACAGGGCCCAGCCTGTTGTGACTCCTAGATGTTGTAGAAGTTTGTTTTTAGTTATGTCTACAATGGTTGTTTTGTGCACTGTTGGGTGAAGGGCTGCCCAAGGTTTGGCATTTTATATTGTCTGCAGGCGTTGGCTTTATGTAAAAGATGTTTGATTCTTCATGATCTGCATGTAGTCTTAATAGAACACCTGAGGAGCTTAGGGTTCAGTAAAATCCCCTAAGATGAGACACTCAGGGTTCCACTGTCCAGTATGGCGGTTCCCTCTGCTAAGGTCTGACAGGGTTAGTACCTATGAGAATGCCTCCTTGTCTTTCTTGGTGAGTCCATACCAGTGTGAGGCACTGACGTCACACCAGCCACTTCCAATGTGGAGACAAGACAGAGAAAGAAACTACAGACCTCACAGAGTCTGGTAAAGTGTGCTCAGAGCAGTTCCCAGAAGACAGAGATTATACATATGCAAAAAAAAAAAAATGAGTAGAAATCTCTTGAGGCCTCTATGAAGAGAGAAGGCTGTGAAATATGTGAGAAAGATGGCTCAAAAGTGAGAGCCCCAGAGGCCTTTAGAGAAAGAAATTCTCATGGTAAAAACAAAGAATTCAGCTGGGAAAAGCAAGGTTCTAACTGCTTTTCCTGATCGCGGATCCAGCACTCCTTCCTGCCACTGGCAATACCCAGGGCATAGGAAACAGAAACCAGAGTGTACTGTTCTATAAACTGAGTCTCCTGCTAGCTGTGTGTGTGTGTGTGAGTGTGTGTGCGTGTGTGTGTGTCTCAAGATGCTGTGTTTGAGATCTATGAAGAAGGATATATGTTTTCACATAGCAGTGGTGGAATCGAATGGCATACCTCCAGAATGTTTCAACTGGAGGTTCTTCCCAAGGGCCCAAGATCCCCTGCTGTGGAAGTTGGGGCTTGGAGTTAGGAAGCCACTTATTTAAACTGACCAGTTATTTTTCCTGAAAACCTGACTCTATCTTAAAATCTGAAAAGTGTTACCTCAGAGCCAGCACACAGAAACTGTCTTCCAGAACTGGCTGAGGTTGTATCTTGTGCTGACAGCTGAACTTTGTACTGTAAGAGTCACCTAGGTGGTGCTGGTTTTGAAGGAATGAAGGCCTCATGGAGAGCAACTGAGGCTTGGCACCATGAATAGAGCCCAGGAAAGGCTATTGGTGAATGTGCAGCCTCAGTGGCAGTTGAAGGCCCAGACTGAAGAGGTCATGCAGAGAAGTTGAGACTTGACACCATGAAGAGAACCCAAGAGAGGCTATTGGAGAAAGTGCAGCCTAGTTGTAGCAAGGGACCCTAGCGGTTTTGGAAATGTCAGTACCAGGGGAGAACCACCAAGAACAGCAGCAGCAGCAGTGGAATGGAGCCAGACAGAGCCTGAAGGACAAACTGTGTGCTGCAGCGATGAGAGCTCGAGAAGTGACCCAAGTCCTTTGCAGGAGCCCAGAAGATTGTGAGTGAATTCCAGACAATGGGACATTGATAATGTTTTTCTGTTGTCCAAAACGTTGTGAAAGCTTGAGAGATGTTTGGTTTCATTTGGTCCTGTGTATCTTAGCAAATCTCATGGTTGTTCCTCTTGTAGATGGTTTTGCTGGTGAAGTGTTAAACTGTGTTGTAGAGATAAAGCAATTTTTTAATGTCTTATACAGAAAAGGGGAAATATTGTAGAATTATTAGTTATGTTTAAAATGGTTGTTTTGTGTATTGTTGGGCAAAGGTGTTTAGACCTTGGTGTTTTAGATTGTCTGCAAGTATTGGTTTTATGAAAAAGATGTTTGATTCCTCATGATCTGCACATGGTAGTAATAGAACACCTGAAGAGCTTAGGTATCAAGAAAAAACCCTGAGATGACACATTTGGGGTTCCACTCTCCAATATGGCACTTGCCATGATAGTGGTTCCCTCTGCTGAATTCTGGCAGGGTTTACATCTATGAAAATGCCTCTGTGTCTTCTTACCTGAGCTGCCACAGTACTACTACACCTAGAGCCTCCATCAAATGTGACCAACTGAACTAGATGCTTGTGGTGCAAAGTGCAGCTTCTGCTGCTACTCTCCTCTGGTATGCTGGTGGGTCACTTTTTATGTGACCTTGGCAATACACTTGACCCTTCTGTGCTTTCCTTTCCTGCTTTTCCAAATAAGACAATAGTGCCCATCACAGGGTGATTGTGAAAAATTATGTATGTACTTGTGCTGGCTAGTTTTGTCAACTTGACACAAGCTAGGAGGAGGGAGCCTCAGTTAAGAAAAGGCATCCAAAAGATTGAGCTGTAGGAAAGCCTATAAGGTATTTTTATAAATTAGTGATTGATGGAGAGGACTCAGTCCATTGTAGGTGGTCTGCTGGTCCTGGGTGCTACTATAAGAAATCCAGTAAGCAACGCTCCTCCATGGCTTCTGCATTAGCTCCTGTCTCCAGGTTCCTGTTCTGTTTGAATTCCTGCCCTGATTTCCCTCAAGTGATGAGGGAAGTGTAAGCCAAACAAACCCTTTCCTTCCAAAACTGCTTTTGCTTGTGGTGTTTCATCACAGAAATAGGAACCCTAACTAAGATAGTACTTAAGCAGACCTAAGCACTTAGAACAGTGCTTGGTGCTGAGTCAGATGCTGTTAATACTTTTCAGTGTACGTCACTCTGCATGGGCTGCCTTCCAAGGGCCTCCAGGTTGGTGTAATGAACACTGACATGGCAGAATCTGCTGCTTTTTTCCCTGGATTTCTTCAGCTTTCATTTGCCAGTTTATAACTGCTCAGTTTATAAATGCTTTGTATACTTTGGTGGGATTAAACCTTGGCACCATGTTAAACTTCAGTTTGTTAAAAAAATGATCATTATGTATTTTTGAAAAATAATCTCTTCTAGTGTGGTGATTTGAATAAGAACCCCATAGAGATTTGAATGCTTGGTCATCAGGGAATGGTGCTACTTGACAAGGATTAGGAGGTGTGGTCTTGCTGGAGGAAGTGTGTCACTAGGGGTGGGCTTTGGAGTTTCAAATATTCAAGCCAAGCCCAGTGTCTCTCTCTCCTGTTGTCTGCAGATCTGGATGTAGAACTCGGAGCTCCTTTTTCAGCACCATGTCTGCCTACATGCCACCATGATGGCAATGCATTAACCCTCTGAATTGTAAGCCAGTCCCAGTTAAAGGATTTCCTTTATAGGGGTTGCCATGGTCATGGTATTTCTTCACAACGATAGAACATTGACTAAGACAGATGGGGAAATTGAAATTATTTTCTGCTTGTTTTTGCTTACTCTCTTCTTTTTTTCAGTGCTGGAGAATTGAACCCAGAGCTTCATGCACACAAAGCAAGTTCTCTATCAGCTGAGCTCCAGACTTGTTGCCTTTCTCTTTACATGCTATTCCAGCTGAGTGGTAAACTGTGTACTTAGTACTCAGCCTTTCTTAGAAGCAAATGTCTCTATGTTTACAAAGCTTATTTTACAGCAAGGAGCAACCCTTTATCCTATTCTCTCTCTCTCTCTCCCTCTCTCCCCCTCTCTCCCTCTCTCCCTCTCTCTCCCTCTCTCTCCTGTGATTCTTTCTAGACTTACAAGTAAAATATTCCATTTTCTCTAATGAAGAATTTTTAATGTGATTTTAAGTATGTTTTAAAAATAGTTTTACTTATTTGTGTGTGTGTGTGTGTGTGTGTGCTCACTTGTCTTTATGTGAATCACGTATCTGTCAATCCCCTGGAACTGCAGTTATAAGCAGTTGTGAGCAGTCCAATGTGGGTACTGGGAATCAAACTCATGGTCCTTTTCAAGAACAGCAAGTACTCTTAACTGATGAATCATCTCTTCAGTCCCTTTAATGGAGAATTTTAAAGGCACTGGCAATTTCAGATGTAGGGTAATGAACCAGACTGACATTTAGACATTAGGCCTCTTTCCCGGGTCTTGGGTCTAGTTCTCTTTTTGAGCCACAGGCTCCTCATTCGGGTGTGGTGGTTCTGTATCTGCAGTTCCCAAGGCAAAGTCTGGTTGCCGTGTGTTCTCACTGAGCCTTATTCAGCTGCCTACAAAAGGAGGCCGGTAGAAGCCACTGCTGCACAGGACTTTTATGAAGATCAAATGACAGCACACATGTATGTAGCACGTGGATCAATTCTTGTCATTTAGCAAGCACTTAGTTTGAGATAGCCAGTACTACAATAGACCTCCAGTCTGAAAAGATACGTGCATTACCCTTTCCTCTGGAAGCCCAGGCGAGAGCCTTGTGGCTTTCTTTAGCAGACTCCTCTCAAGCTGTTGCTAATTCAGTATGCCTCCTTCCATTAGCATTGAAGGAATGCCTCACAATTTCTCAACCCGGGAATTAAAATCAGACACTGCAGCCATGGCCCTGAGTTACACAAGGCATAAATAAACTCCTCTGGGAGAGTTGGAAACTTGCCTGCTTCAAAGATAATTAGCTCTACATCTCCAGAGTCAGTATATAAACATGCAACTGCTTCCACCAACCCAGGATCTCATAGTGTTTAGGAGCCAGCTGTGCAGCACCTACCTAAGGGCAAAAACCCCCTCCCCCATGTTTGTGTGCAGGGCTTGTGTTGGGGCACGGTCAGCTTCCACTATGAAGGAGGGACTAATTTTCAAGGACAAGCAGTTTGTTGGGAGTTTGTTAGAAGGACTCACAAAGTAGACTTTAGGCAAAAGAACCGAAAAGAAAAACCAGTCCTCCAATTCTCTCTTAGCTTCAGCTGGTCTTGAAAGTTGGGGCAGGAACAGGAATTCTGCCCTGTAGTATCCTTTTGAACAATATACCCCGAAAAGCTCTTGGAAGTTCAATGAAATGTCTTAGTGTCAGTGGTGATAGGGAGCATTCGCTGGAGTGACTCCATTTTCACTTTTAACCTGGTCTGTCAAAGCCCAGTACCGAACACAGTCCAAAACGGTGGAGTCCTGTAATTTTTATTTCAACAACACTTGGGTCATTTCCGTGTTTTGTGAACAGTGTGGCAATGCACGTGGAAATGATATTTCTTTGTGAACCAGATTTCAACGCCTTTGGATATATATCCATAAATAGAATTAGCTGATCAACTGGTGCTTTTGTTTTTAATTGTTTGAGGGGATTCTATATTGAACATCTTTGTCTGCACTCACTCCTTGGCTGCTCCAGACTTAATGGCACTACCTACCTCCCAAGTACAGAGGGTGTGCAGACTCGGGCATCCAACTCCAGTGCTTCCCTGAAGTCCAGACTCATCTCATCCTGGACATGGCTGAGGCAACATTTCCACCTGGGCACCTGCAGCAGGCTGAGAAACAGCATTCTAAAAACACCTACAGCTGAGCCCCGGCTGTGTGTGTGTACCTTAAACAGCAACAACTTTGCATACGTGCTGTGTGTTAAGGCTCTTGAGGTAGAGGTAATTCTGTTTTATCTAAGTGGATCAGAAAAGCAGTCACATGCATCCTTATAAGAGGGGAAGGACAGGACACACAGAAGAAATGGCAATGTGATTATGGAGAGAGGCAGAGACTGGAGTGATCTAGTCACAGGTCTGGGACGTGGGTAGCCACTAGAGGCTACAGAGAGCCAGGAGTGAGAGAGTTCATTCCTTCCAATACCTTGATTTCTGCCCAGAGACTGATTTTGGACTTTGAGCTTCTCGAATTGTGAAGAAAGTTTGTTATTTTAAGTTACCATTTTGCTGTGCTGTGTTGGTTCTAGAAAACAAATACCACATCCGCTCACATCTCACCTCTACGCATCCAGACCTCAGCTCCCTGCAAGCCTGAGCTTCTCATAGTCCTCGCTGTCTTGGGGCAGTAACAAGTCTGCTCTTCTAGCTGCTTAGGCCAGGTCATCATAAGTCCTCTCCTTGGCCCGCACTCCACACCTCAGCCAGCCCACTTGCTCTGCCTTGCACACAGATCCAGAGTCATCCCCTCTGCCTCCGTCCTGGCTGAGTCACCATCGCCTCTTGATTTAAGTTACAGAACCAGCTAGTCTCTGTGCACCGCCCCCCCCCCATGCCACACTGCACAGGTCTGTCCTGTGGCTCCCTTCACACTCGAGGTAGAAGATGAAGCTTTTGTGATGACTTCAAACCCCTCTAAGACTGGGCCCCTGTTACTCCAAATTTGATCTCATTTCCTTCTCCGCATCCTCTGCGCTCCTCTCTGGCCACCCTGGCCTCCTTCCGGCTCTCAGTACCCTAAGCAGACTCTTGCTTTAGGGCTCTATTGCCATTCCCTCTTCTCTCAGATGCCAGGCTGCTCACTCCCTCACCTCTTTCAACTCTTTTTTTTTTTTTAATGTCAGCTTCTCAGTGAGGTCTCCCTGGCCACCTCGCCTCAGGCCGTACCTCCAATCTGTGCTCTTGTATCAAAATATATTCCTGGCTTAATTTTCTTACAAGCATTTATAACTATGGAGTTTACTTATTTATAGTGTTGGTAATCTCTCTCTGACACTTCCATGATATGGACTTTACTATTTTGACCTATTGCCGTATTCCCAACACTTAAAAGAGTCCCAGGCACGTTGTAGCCACTCAAGACAAATCCTTGTTTAATGACTATCAGGATACACCTCCTAGTGGCGTTTCAGGGTAAGGAGGATAGAGAGATTCACACCACCTTTCCAAGAGACCTGTGCAGCTCACATACACTTTAATTAAGAGTCACAAATGCTCGATGTGGTGGCCATGTGCCTGTAATCTTGGCACTTGAGAAAGGCTGAGACAGGAGGATTGTGGAGAGTGTGAGGCTGGCCTGATGTGGTGGTTTGAATGAGGATGGCCCTCGTTGACTCCTATGTTTGCATACTCGGTCACCAGTTGGTGGAACTGTTTGGGAAGGATTAGGAGGTGCGGCCTTGTTGGAGGGGGTGTGACTCTGGGGGATGGGCTGTGAGGTTTCAAAAGCCTCATCCCATTCCCAGGGTGCTCTCTTCTGTCTGCTTACAGTTTTGAGATGTCAGCTCTCAACTGTTCCCGCCACCAGGCCTCCTACTCTGTTGTCATGGTTCTAACTAGCCCTCTGAGACTGTCAGCCAGATTGAATGCTTTATTTTATAACTTACCTTGGTCATGGTTTTATCACAGCAATGGACAAGTAACTAAAACACCTCAGCCACATAATGAAAACCTGTCTCAAAAAAAAAAAATCAGTTATCACTGATGGCATATGGCTAAGAGGGGACACTGTTGGTTAGGTAGAGGGTCCTCAGAGGAAAAAAAAGAATGAAAAGTCTTGATTTTTTGGGGGGTTGGGGTGGGGCTTCAGATGTTTTCCCCTGAGATGTTCAATTCTTCATCAACATGTGTTTCATTTCTACTGAAATACTCCTGGTTATTTGAGTTTCCTGACGATAGCACAAACATTAGTTATTTTACTTAAATCATTGGAAAACCAGAATTGATGAAAACTTAGTATCATTCTGATTTCAAGAGTTCACTTTAGGAAAGTATGTCTGTAACTTTTCCCCTGCGGTCCCACCTGGTCCCATGTGGTCTCACTTGGCCATATGGGACTCTCTGCTCTGCGTGATCCAACAGAGAACTTCTTCCATTAGTGTCACGGAGCAAAGGCACGGTGGCAGGGACAGTTGAATGCTTACGTCTTAAAATTGTGAGCAGGAGCCAGAGAGAATACTGGGAACACCATGGGCTTTTGAAACGTCACAGCCCACAGTGACACACCTCCTCCAACAAGGCCACATCTCCTAAACCTTCCCAAACAGTTCCGCTAACTGGAGACCAAGCATTCAAACATAAGGGTCGATGAGGGCCACTCTCATTCAAACCGCACACCAGGCTAGCCGCATGTTCTCCGCACCCTCCTGTTTCACCCTCTCATGGTGGCCCCACACTGTCACCTCATTGACCTTAGGTGTCCTCTCTCTACACTGGAGATAGATTGTGAAATGTCCCAGTACAATAGTCATTTGCTTTCGAGGGCTTATGCCAGACATCGTGGCATCTCCTGTCCGTGTTAGGAAAATAGAAGGGATTTTTTAACCACTATAAGATCAAATTCTGTGCTAGTCACCATGCATGCTGCATGAATATTAACCAATAGAATTCTCATAACAGCTTCATAAGGTAGTAATATGTATTCACCTCAGAATTAATTTGCCAAAGATCACATTTTTAGTTTGCCAGGGTTGCCTTAAAAATCTAACACAGACTAAGTGGCTTAAACACAAAATTTCTTGTCTTACAGTACCAGAGACCCAGATACTTGAATGAAGGCAGGGCCACAGTCCCTTTGAAGATCCTATAGAGATACTGGCTCCAGGTTCTTGAGATGGATCCAGCATAATGCAAATCTGCATGGGAATTCTTCTCTTATGTGTATCTCTCTGTATATCAACCCCCTCCCCACCAGTCATATTGGACCCACCATACTCAAGTATGACCTTATTTTAACTAGTGACATGTGCAATGATCCTAGTTCCAAATATGTTTTAAGGTGCTGGGGATTAAGCCTTCAATATGTGAATCTGGCTGGAAATGATTCCACATTTGTAGATATTCACTGCATTTACCATAGCCGATAGTAAGTGGCAGAGGCAGGACTCGAACCTGGCTCTGTCCTGTTGATAGTACACTGTGCTCTGTCCCAAACATGTTCTGAGTAGAGTGGGGTGGGTGTTTGATCTTTGGTTATAATAGTTGTACACATCACCACTATGTGATACCAAGGATATTTACTGCCTCACCTTCCCTACCTCCATGAAAGAGTATAGAGCAGAATGGAGCTTCACTGTCTTTATAATGAGTTTTATGGACTGTTCAGTTGTATTTCTGACAGCTTGATGGTTTTCCTTTGGGAATTTAGGATTTACATTGGACCATTATAACGTAATACTTGAGGGGTGAGGATGAACCCCCTCATCCTGGGATGAAATGGAAACTTAATGGCTTCTTTTTTTTTTGAGACAGGATTTTTCTGTGCAACCCTGGCTGTCCTGGAACTCACTCTGTAGACCAGGCTGGCCTTTAACTGCTTTCCTGTTGTGTCTAAGATGTGCTGGGCACAGGAGTAGCTTGTGACTGCATCAGATGTATGGCATGAGTCTGGAAGCCCAGTCTCGTGGTACATGGTTGACTGCAGCGGAGCATGACAGACACAAGCCAGCAGCCTGGAGCGTGGGAGTCCAAGAGCAAGTGCACACAAGAATAGCATTGACAAAGAACCAACTTATAACAGTGTTCTTTTATTCTCCCCCCAACTTCAAGGCTAGAAGAGGACATCAGGTATCCTTCATAATCACTTTCTGCTTTATTTCCTTGAGACAAGATCTGTCACTGACTCTGGAGTCAGGCTGGCAGCCAGACATCCCCAGCAATCCTTCTTTATCTGTCCCTCATCTCACTCAGCTTATAGGCACGCAGCCACGCACAGCTTTTTACAGGAGGTCTGAGGATTTGAACTCAGATACTCATACTTGCAAAGCAAGTGGTTTTACTGACCAGAGTTATCTCTTGAGCCCAGAACCAACTTTTGACATCAATGAGCACTAATTTACAATTCAAGAGAAGACCTGCCTCTCACTTCACATCTTAAACAGTACTGTGGAAATGTGACAATCACCCTTAGGCCAGCTGTCTGTTACAGAGCAAAGAAGAGACCCGAAGAAGTGGAGCCAAGTACTATCAAGATGGCTGCCCTGCCAGGTCCCTTCTGTAGTGATTTCCCATCTGATGGCCTCCTGCTTCTGCCCTGCTTGACCTGCCGGGACTAGCATCAAAGGCACGGCACAAAACAAACCACAGGACATTAAACAGTTTACACAGGAGCACCTGATTCTACTCAAGGCAGGATCCGGCTTTATATCGGGCACCAGCGGCTGGAAATGGCTTCTTTGTCACACGCTTCCCTCCGTCTTTTTACTAAAAGCATAAGTAGCTCAGGATACTTGTGCAGGAAATGTACCCAGGACTGCCTTCCTTGCTGAAAGACCCAGAAAGAGTGAGAGGCAGCCTCTCAGCTCAGAGAGAGGAAAGAGTTGCAACTATGCACCAAGTTGCATGATGATGCTTGGATGATGCTGCCAAGCCCTAGCCTCAGAACTCAGACCCTGTTTTCACATCGGTTTCCAACAGCGCCCGAATGACACGGCGGTAGAATCATTTCTCAGGACCCAATACATACAAATTAGAGTTGTGTGCTTAGAGACATCTACGTGAGCTGCGTGCCAACGGGCGTCTAGTTCTTTCTGGGGTGTCATTAGATTCAGTCCTTTCCCAACAAATGCTTCATTTAGGAACCCTCCTAGGTACTGCTTCAGGTGGCCTTACTGAAGTGAACCCTTGCTAATAATTCAAATCCATTCAGTTGCCAGAGTGAGAAAACCGCAGTCGTTTCAGAAGGGAGCTTAGATCGGGTTTATTTGGGTCTGAGCCTGTAAGATATTGCACCTTCACTTCGAGCAGCTGCTGTCTCCTGTGCACACAGCACAATATCTTGTACAGGCATTAACTAAATGTATTTTTAATTAAATGGGATTTCCCAACATTATCAACAAACCCTGCATATTATAGGTGGAGATTTTCAGATACGTTGTTCTGTCTTGCCCAGTAGGGCTCCCCAGATCTCTGAGTTTCAACTGCCTACCACATCCTGTTGTGCTCTGGCACTCACAGGGCTTGCAAAAGCAATTGATTGTATTGCAGTGTACAGTGATAACTGATTACCCATGATAACGTTCTATAGTTGCCTCCTGAGTACGAGAGTCATTGTTGCTGTTGTTTGGAAGTTAGCTGTGAGCTGGAGTCTCTTTCAAGACGGTAGAAGGGAACAGATCCCCTAAGTAGCATTCATCAAAAAAAAAAGTATCAAATTCAAAATAGCCTTTCATTTTGAGTCAAGATATTTGATAAGTAAAAGTATCCTATTAAAAGGACACAGTACGGGCTGGGCTTGCGCTTAGGTGGTACAGTACTTACCTAGCATGTGTGAAACCCTGGGTTTGACCCCCTCGCACCAAATAAAACCAGGTGTGGTATCCCATACCTTGAATCCCCTGTATGAAGTAGAGGCTTAAGGATCAGGAGTTAAAGGTCATCCTCAGCTACATAGAGAGTTCAAGGCCAACCTGAGCTACATGAGAACATACTAACTACGATCATTAGTTTTATTGTCATCTTGACACAATCTAGACTCACTTGAGAAGAGATTGAGTGAGAGATTGTCTACATCAGATTGGCCTGTGAGCATGTCCTGGGTATTATCATGATTTCATTCATTGAGGTGAGAAGACTTGTCCACTGAGGGGGGCACCATTCCCTATGCATGGGATAAATTGTATGATGGAGAAAGGGAGCTGAGCACAAGCATGCATGCATTGGTGCATTTCTCTCAGCTCTTAACTGTAGATATATTGCTTTGAGATATACTGCTTTGAGTTCCTGCTGCCTTAACTTCCCCATGGTGATGTATCTGCAATCTGGAATGGTGGGCTGAAATAAATCACATTCCCTTGAGTTGCTTTCGTTGAGACATTTCATCACTGCAACAGGAAATGAAATGAAGACACAAACAAACAAAAATAAAACTCACATCTGTGAAAGAAATAAAACACAGTCACAGGTAGAGGTCAAAGGACTGTCCTCCTCTGGTGGGAACTTTGCCAGGTGGGTGATTGCTGCCTTCCAAGAGGCACAGCCTGGCTTTGGCCTGGCTTTGCTTCTCTTTTCCCTCTTTCTCAGCCATCCTCCATCCCACCCAGCCCTCCAAACTTTAAAATGTGTGGGCTTGTGAGGTTAGTAGTCTCTGGAACATCAACCTAAGCACCCGAGTCAGTGAAAGCTTCAGAGTGATAGCTTTGGATTTGAACTTGGTGAGTTTCTTGTTAGGTCCTTTCTGTGTTTTAGCCAAATAAAATGCAAAAGTAGTGACACAGTTAGGAAGTGTGGAGCTGAGAGGAGCAGCAGCATTTAACCTGTGTTAAATGATAGTTAGGCAAATGGCACAAAGAAAGCACAAAGTGTGGTCCTAGAAAGGCAGACTTTCTGCGTGAGTCCCATGCAATGGGTAGAGGAAGGAATGCCTTAAGAAATGCCTTAGCCGGGCAGTGGTAGCACAGGCCTTTAATCCCAGCACTCGGGAGGCAAGGCAGACAGATCTCTGTAAGTTCGAGGAGGCCAGCCTGGTCTACATAGTGAGTTCCAGAACAGCCAGAGTTACAACAGAGAAACTTTGTCTCGAAAACATAAAACAAACAAACAACGAAACAAAAAGAAATGCCTTGATCGGGATGGAGAAATGGTTCAGAAATTAAGAACACTCATTGCTCTTGCAGAGGACCTGGGTTTGATTCCTAGTGGAATCAAATGGCAGCTCATAAACATATGTCAGGGGATCTGACACCCTTTTCTGGCCTCTGTGGGCACTGTACCCACATGATGCACTTATACACATTCCAGCAAAACACTCACATACATAAAATAAAAATAAATTAATTAAGAAAAATGACTTGATCTTCTTAACTGCTCTGAGGTTGTGCAATGTGGACAACTTTAATGGGAAGAGATTTAAGGGATCTAGTGTGAGAGATATTTTGTCTATTGTATGAGGCTTTTGTCATTCACTACACTCCTTTTGGACACACACACACACACACAAATACACACATACACACATACACACATACATACACACATACACACACATACACACACATACACACACATACACACACATATACACACACACACACACACACACACACACACACACACACACACACACACACACACACACACACACCACCTGTGGTACTTCTCACAAACCACTTGTTCATTAAGACGACAATAATTTTTCCAGTAAGTTCTTGTTATTCTCAGATGGTTGAGCAAAGGAGTGATTGCTTTGGACTTGTCTAAGGGTCACACAAATACCGTGGTTTGTGCACAGCTAGAAGCAAGAGGAGAATAGGAGAGAGATATAAACTTTGGTAGCTTCCTCCATGGACCAGCTTGTTCTTCATCTGAAGGTCTTGACTGTTTAAGATTCAGCGCATTTACCTCCCATTCAGATGTTCTATGCATTCTATGTCTTTGACATTGTTCGGGTAAACTCAATATGCTGGAAGGAATTTTAGGGTTTAAGATTCAACATAGTCTTTCCTTGTACAGGAAGTCTGCTCAGTAGGCTCACAGCCTTGTAGGTGCAGCTGCTCCATTGGCTGCTTTCCCAGTAGCAGCATTCTTAGGTGGCAGGAGAACCATCACAGTGACACTTTGACCTTCTGCTCACCAGTGATCAGGAGAGTGGTGTGTCCCAGCCACTGTTCACCGCTAATTCCTGCTCTGTGTCTGAGTGGTCCAACAGACTGGGAGAGTCCACAGTCATGAAAAGCTTAGACTTGTACCCATCTGTCATCTCAGAATAGCTCTACCAGGATGCAGATATCACATTGGTGTTTTGATGCAATGTGACAACTAGGACCTGTGACTTAGAGGAGACTGTGTTCTAGGTCTGGAGCAGTTCGCACATTTTAAATCAAGTCTGCGTTCAACAGATAGTGTTTGGACACTGTGCACTGAGACTTTAACTAAAGGCATCTACACTAATCTCCTTCCTCCTCGGACATCTTGTGATATGGCCTCACCCTGCCCAGTCCATCTTGCTTTCCACTCAGGCACAACTTGTTTTCCATGGGCATCTCTCTGGGCAGATGAAGAGTGCACTGTTCCCCTCAGCATGCAGGGCTGATGTAGAGTGCACTGCTTCACTTACCCCTCACCCCAGAATGCAAGGCAGATGTATAGAGTGCACTGTTCCCCCCTCCACTCCACTCCCCAGCGTGCAGGGCTGATGTAGAGTGCACCCCCCCACAAGAATGCAGGATTTACTGGCAGCCCAGCCTCTCACTTGCCATGTCCCTTTCCCCCTTATTCTGCCTGTTTCCATAATGTGTGACTAGCTGCTCTCTCATGAGCATTTGGTTTCTTGATGAGTTTGTGAGGTCATCATCATGAAGCATCCAGGAAAACATTGGTAAGGAGAATTTTGAGCCTCTTGGTGCAACAGAAAATGGGCATTTTGAAAACCAGGAATCTAGGACAGTTTCTGCTTTGCATTTGGAACCGAAGCTGATGTAAAAGCCTGCCAGAAATCTGGAACCATTTTGCTGGCTGTAAGTTGTTAGTGAAAGCATGAACATGCATGTTTCCTCTTTCTTGAGGCCAGTTCATAGCACCCTGGAAACTGTCCCTGGCTCTGTTGTCTGGGCTCTGAGGCATCCATGCTGCCCTCCCTTGTCATTTCAGTTGGTTTGTCCTCCCCTCCAGACTGAAATAACCCTCATCCCCTTCTGTTGTCCTGTTTGCCCTAGTGTCTTTGATCTTCTCCTTCCTTTTGGTTCCCAGAATTCATTACCATCCTTTGCCTCTTTCTCAGAGACAGTCTGAAATATTCCCAAGACCAAAATGATCTTCAAGAGCATTTAGTAAGGACTTTCCGAGTGAAGTCCTGGGCTGGACAAACATCTGATGGTTCACAGTGCGATGTCAGCAGCCGGGGGCATGCCGTCCTTATGTATGCACTCACATGCAGGGTGTTCAGGATTTCGCATCAACTAATAAGCACTTTTGCCCCCTCCCCCTTTTCTCTCCTCTCCATGACCTTTTGTCTGTAAAATGGGAAGAAGACAACCTGCTTCACAAATGACATAACTTACCCCAAGACATTTTAATAACTCTAAAAAGCCCACAGAGGCATGCTTAGTGTTATTTCTGCCACCTGGCCTGATGTCACGTCTGGTGCTTGGAAATTTTTTGTTAGGAGAATGAATGAAGGACATGAGAAACCGCTATGTGTGCATGCAGGAGAGTCAGGCTGGAAAGATGGATGCACAATGCCCTGACAATCAGGCCCAATAAAACTTTACTTTCCAACATGCCCTTTTTGGCCATGGTAATTTTTTAAAGCTTATTTTTATTATATGTGTGAGTGTTTTCCTGAACATACCTGTGAGCACCACATATGTGGGGGCCAGAAGGGAGTGTGGTGCTGGGAACTGAGCCTGGATCCTCTGCAAGAACAGCAAGTGCTCTTAGCCACTGAGCCATCTCTCCAGCCCTAGGTATGGCAATTATATGGGTTGGATCACAGCTGATCATCAGTGTCCCTAGAACAGCCAGGAAAAAAAATGTCCCCTAATATCTACCTAAGGTCTGTTTGCTTCACTGACATCCTCTGACCCCATTATCCTATCTGTGTCTATGACACCTGCTGACATTTCTATAAAAAGAAAAAAAAAAAAGTCTGCAAGACTGACCTGCTTGTCTGGGCTGCACACAGTGTAGGACTGTTCCCAAAACCCTTCTTCCTGGATGCTGTGTACACAAGACCACTCACAAGTAAATCCAACATGGAAGGAGGGCCTTCTCTACTGAGGGCCTCATGTAAGACTCATTGAAATCTGGCAGTTTTGGTAAGCAAATACATACTTAATGTACATTTTTGAAATGGCAGAGAGGAAGTTTTGTTTGAAAGGAGGGAAAGAAAACAGAGCCCTTGTTTCCCTGCAGGTCTGTGGCTGACAAGCTTCCGTCGAAGGGTTGGCTTGGACTGTGTTTTCATTTCCAGTGGGTATGCTTTGAGTTGGCACACAGATTCAATGTGTGAATGGCGTGGGAGTTGAGAAAGCTGCATTGCTATTTCTCTTTAAAAAATTAACAGTGGCTTCCTTATGAGAGCAGTGTGGGCTCCGGAATGTGTCACACACCATTCTCTGACTGCATAATTAGGGTGCTCTCCATAATAAAGTAGTCCTCTTTCTTGCCAAAATTGATGCCCCTCCTCCACCCCCTCCTCCAAGGGGCAGTGGACCGACAGTTGCTTTGCTGGCTTCCCTAAGTCTTGTAATTCGCTACCAACCTAGCAAATGCCCTAGCTATGGGGTTTTCCAGAGAAGCCTGAGAGACTGCAGTTCACTGCTCTGAAGCCAGCCACCTTTACCTTCCTGGCTTTTCTGAATCCACAGTGAATGAGTCACTCATCTACACTGTATGCACGGGTGCTCCCTGGGGTGCTCCCTGGTGAGGTCAGGCTGATCCCTCTGTAGGAAGACTACAGGGTTGTGATCCTTCCACCTGCAAAATCCCACTCAAGGGTCCTCATTAAGAAGGCAGACTCAGGGGCCCTGACTCAGCTTTCCTGAATTAGAACTGCTAAAAAAAAAAGAAAAAGAAAAAGAAAAAAAAAAAAGATTCCTGAGGTTGAACAAGGGCCTTGCTTCAGCTAAACAAACACCCTGTCACTGAGTCCACTCAGAAACCCTGAACCCCAGAACCCCGGAATCTCGTTCCTAAGCTGTTCCTCTTGGTGACTCTTGTGCACACTGAAGTCTCAGTGTACAGCTGGGACAGTTCAGAAGGCAGCCTGGGTTTCTGTTTTTAGCGCAAAACAAGCACTCAAGAGCCATCCGGTCTACTCCCGTGGAACTAACATTTACCATGGTCTAAGTGTGGAAATCGGAATCATAAGAAGGAGCTGCCTTCGGGGTCCTTAAGAAAAAACTCCTCCCAAACTTGCAAGATCCAGGTCTAGGAGTGGGGTGATATGGGGGAGTGGGGTGCTGGCGGACAGTGGGGTGGTGCGGGGCCAAGTCATGACTCCGTGGCCCTCGCACTCGCAGAGGCTTCGGGGAAGGTTCGCTCTGCTGTGGCTCCTTGTGTTTGTATCGCACTGGGAAGTAAAAAATCTGATTTAGGTTTTTGATAAAAAGTGTTAGTTAGGGCAGATGAGTGAGTGGGCATGAAGCTAGACATATGACCTGTTGTGGCTTTTCCACTGGTGACACCAATTCTCTTGAAATTGTCTGTCCACTAGACATGCATAGTTCTACAGTGGTCCTGAAACTACCCCTCATGGATGCATTTCAAGTGTTCCTTTCAGATTCTTAAAGTCATGCTTACGTCTGTACTTTCTTTCTGTCCCATCATTGAGCAAACCTCCAACACTGGTTACTTTTCCTTCAAAAATGCTTTCCCGTTTATCTCCTCCCTTCCTTCCCTGTGCCATCCCTATAGTCTAAGATACTATAGCAATTAACCGTAGCAGTTACATGGCTTTCTTATTTCCAAAATTTTCCCCAAGCTTATCTTGTAAAGGTATTATTTTTTTATTTTATTTTTTATTATACGTCAAGTCCGTGCACACAAGGGCAGACGCCCACAGAGGATCTGGCCTGGAGCTAGAGTTACAGGAGCTTTGTGAGCCACCTGACTTAACTTCTGGGACCTGAATCTGGGTCCTCTAGAGGAACAGCACATGCTCTCAACAGTTGAGCCATCTCTCCATCCGCCCAATCATATCTTACACATGCTTCTAGCTGCATAGTTTCCTAAGATCATGTTTTTTAGGCTATGTCTCTGCTCCCTAATACAACAACATTCCACCCAAATGTCTTTTTTTGGTCTTCAAAGCTCTAACCGCTTGGCTGTCCATCACCTGAAAAGAGCGGCCACTTACAGATGCCCCGCCTCTAACCCCTCCACCCAAGACAGTAGTCAACTTTTCTTCCATGGTCGCAATCCCTTGTTGAGTCACGTTGTATTTACGTCTTTACAAGATTTGTTGTCTTTTGTAGAGATCGCTCACATCAAATATTTTCTCAACTTTTTTGGGGACAATGAGATTGTATCTTGAGGTCACACCTATTAGACTGAATTCTTTGCTAATCTCGAACACTTGCTCGGATTAACTGCTAAAAATGAAGGGAAGGACAGTTAGGGTGGTTGTAATGGAGTCAGAGGCTATGATCTCACTTCCAGAACTCTATTGTAAAGATTACTAGAAAAATACAGCAGGAAGGTTCTTTGTACAAATCATGAATATGCAAATTGTAGGAAGAATGGGGGAAAAACATCACTACAACTGATATCATGGGGATAGAACTGATAGATTCAGCTGGGATAACACATTTAATAGCTGATGTGCATGTGGGTGGAAGCAGTCTTTTGTCTAAACCATAGGTGGCCACAGGGATGATGTATGTTCTCTGTAGGCAAACTGTGGGTATAAACACTGGCGACGGAGTTGTAACAACTGTTCATAATTAAAAACATGAGCGGGAATGAAGCAGGCAGGGTTTGTGCACTGTGTAAGATGCCGTTGTCCACAGCCTGTGCGTAAGATGGAGGGAGGTGTGCGGCTCAGATACCCTCGAGGAAGGCTTGCTCCTGAGGTGCTGGTAGATCACTCCTGCTCAGGCAAAGACAGTGCTCCAGCCTAATGTCTCCTGCTTGAGGCAGCTCAGTCTATGAACAATCGAGGTGATACTATGAAGACCTGGCCACTTTAGCCAGTGTGTGGGGGTCAGTAGATCTTTGTCAAGTCGGGATCGCCGGTTAATGTGCTTCTCTGCCCATTTTTGCTTTCTTCCCCTTCCCTGCACAGGTGCTGATCTCTGGGAAACATTTTGCCCTGAATCTCCACCTCGGCATCTGAACTCACCCTTTGATAACATGGGTAGAACATTAGTATCTGCTGTAAGACACTGGGGCCCTGGGACGGAGCTTAGAGCGTGCCTTGTAAACACAGGGCCTGGGTTCAACTCCCACAGCTCATGTGAAAAAGTAGGTGTGGTAAGCACACTTGTGGCTTGTGACCTTAGTACTGGTGAGGCTGAGACAGACGGATCCCTGTCTCAGAGGGATCCCTGATCCCTGGTCAGAACTCCTGGATAAGTTTCAGGCCAGTGAGAGACCCTGTCTCAATGAAAAAAAAAAAAGAAGAAGAAAGGAAGGAAAGAAGGAAAGACGGAAGGAAGGAAGGAAGGAAGGAAGGAAGGAAGGAAGGAAGGAAGGAAGGAAGGAAGGGTGGCTAGAGCTTGAGGAATGGCGTTCAAGGCTGTTTTCTGGCCTCCACACACATACACATGTTCACACGCATCTCCACATTCATGTATATTAACACACACACACACACACACTCATGGAAGAAGAGGGCGACTAGCTCATCTAAATCCTTACAAAGTCACACATCTGGACTAACTACTAAATTTTCTTGAAAGTCGATCTCGCTGGGAAAGTTGAGCATCACCAGACGACCAAGGATGTTTCTGAGTCGTCACGGACAGTCAGTGTTCCCTTCACTCTACCATTCAGCCTGGCCCGCTCATGTCCCTCCCACCCCACACCCTGCCCCCCAAGTGCATCACTGTATCCTGCCCGGAAGCCTGGCTCACACCATCCCTGTTACACTAAGGGCCCTTTCTTTCCTCTGACGGCTTGCACATTCAGAGCCTCCTCATTCTTTAAGATCTTCGAGGAAGCTGCCATGTTTTCCTGGAAGACTTTTCTGATGGGTATACTCACTTTTATTTTATATTTATTTATTTTAAATAAAAATATTATTTTTATTATTATTATTTCTACATGGGTGTGTACATGTGTTAATATATTATGTCTGGTGAGATATTAATAAAGTCACGTGAGACATGACTGGTACAGGCCAGGCAGACTTGAGCAGAGCTTACAACATCTCCATCTTCCAGCTCCCACTGCTTGCTCCAACTCCTCTTAAAAGCCCCTCCTAGCTCTCTCTTAGCAGACTATTTGCATGATCAAAGAGATATAATGGTTTGCTCCTCCAAAACCTTTGGCAGTTGGGTGGTGTCCACATCTATAGTGGGGTACCACCGACCTGTCTATAGTCTAGGCCCCAGCTGTCTGAGTTATGCCCACATGTTATTGTTGGGGAACTGCAGATAAATAGGGGGGCCAGGCCATGCCTAATGTCACCACCAGTCTGCTGGAGTGTCCAAATGACCTCTTGATCAGCAACTGGATTTTCATTAAGCTAAGAGGGAGCAACTCTTACTCATATGATAAAAACAGGCTGGTTCAGCCATAGAAATCGCATCCTGCTAGGCTTCATTCAGTCAGTGCAATGCATCTTTAGTACATATAATATCCTATCAAATATACTGCAGCATGCATGTGTGTGTAGACCGGACGTGGACCTGGGATGTCTTCTTCAATCTCTTTTCATCTTATTTTTTGTTGTTATTGTTGTTTGTTTGTTTGTTTGTTTCTTTGTCTTTTCAGAATCAGTAAGAGTTTAATGAAGTGTCTAGAAATAAGACCAGCATCTCCAGGTCAACAGTTTTTTTTCTACAAATCTGCCTTACCAAAAAAACAAAACAAAACAAACAAACCAAAAAAAAAACACTAAACAACAACAACAGTAACAAAAACCTTTCTTGTAACAAGACTCCTTTCAGTCTAATAGCAACAACAAAAAGTCAAAGTAAGGGGCATAACTCAACAGAGGGCAGTATCATACTGACAGAGAACATATCGTCCTGAACGAAAGGTCTGACCTCACGGAGTGATTGATGTACCATGGGTTGATTTTTTGAGACAGGCTCTCTCATGAACATGGTGCTTGTGGATACACCCTCTGGCCAGTGAACCAGGGATCTCCCGTCGGCCTGTAAGCGAGCTCTGCTGCCCTTGCTCTATGTAGGTGCTGGCGATCTGAACTCAGGCGCTCATGCTTGCATGGCAAGCACTTTACCGATTGAACCCCTCCCGCACAGTCCCTTACACCTTGATTCTAAAAATTAAAGCAAACTTTATTTCATCCTAACAAAACACCTCAGCTAAACACAACCATTCTCTGGTCGTCTCCTGTGAATCAGACGCTAAATGAATCTGGCCTCATCTTGTTATGTCACAGAATGTGAGGCAATGCATACATGATAACCATGTTGAAAACATTAGGACACAATCCGAAAAGCTGTTTACAGCCTGGAGCAGTACATTTTAAGGTCTGTTTTAGGCATTTGCCCTTAAAAACAAATAAGTAGACAAATAAACTAACAAAATTTTCACAGTCAACTTCATTAAGAAGATGTTGCCTGCATTATTTTCCTACTTGGAGCTAGCACACTGGCTCGTGAGTAGATATGGACAGTTAGGTAAATAAATCTGGTTGCCTTTATTTAACCCAAATTACGTTACTATGAATACCACACTATTTCTCCTTTTTGAATGGTGTCAATGTCTCTAAAAAATATTCTGTTTTGCAGGGTATACTCTAGAACCCAAGTGTTGGGCAATAGGAGGGTGAACACAGGCTCTGAGAGTGTGGGTGGTCCTAGATACCCAGAGATGGATGCTCCATGGCCAGTCATCATGCCTCTGCAGGAAGGTGGAGGATGTCACCATTGCAAGCACAAGAAGGTTCTGGAAGTTGGTGGTCAGTGCCAGTGATTCATGGTAATGGCTGCTTTACGGTGGCCAGGCTAAATCCTGCATGGGCACTACCTGGGTGTTTTAAGACCCCCTGTAACCTGGTCTCATCCCATAGGCACTAATGGAGCCTGGACCTAGGGATGTTAAAAACTATGATGTCATTCTATCAACCATCAGAGTTGAGAATCTCTGCTCTTGGAGTTTCGGGGATGCTTGAACACTTTCCTTCTATAGTCTAGGATTTCCTCTTCCCCAGCATCCTTTTTCCCCTTTCCCCCTTCCTTTTCCTTCTATCCATCCCTCACTTTTTTTCTTCCTCCATCCCTCCCCTTCCCTTTCTCTTTTGTGGTAGGGGTTGAACTCAGGTCCTTCTTGTGCATGCTAGGCGAGTATATTACCACTGAGCTACATCCCCAGCCCCTATATTCCCTTTACCAGAAGTCAAAAGCTAGATAGAAACACAGGATTCCAGGCCTTATCCAGCTCCTTGTGCATGCACCTGAATAAGGCAGAGTATCAATGTGGGGAGCATTGAGCTGTATCTCCTGGGCAAAGGACATTTCTCTTTCACATCTGTGGTCCAGGTGTCTGGCCTGCATGACTACTTCCTAATTCATGATCACCTCAAAGCTTTGTCAGTCCTGGGCCGCAGGAGCCCTGCTCTCCACAACTGTCAGCTACCCTGGAGGATGTTATCTGTTTTTCAGATGAGCACCAAGGTCCCTCCAATGGAGGTTTCAAAGGCCCACTAGTTAATATTTTAAATGCAGACTCTAAATTGGTGATGATCTCTCCAGCCCTGAGATTGTAGGTAGGAAATTTTAGAAATGTAATTCTATTTACACAAATGACAAATGGTATCAGAAATGATTCTTTCCCTTCTTTGTTTTGTATTTATGAAGGAGAGGGGAGATGTCAAAGGTGGGGCCCCAGTGGAGGAAGGCAATTGATCAAATGCATTTCAGTGAAGTATAGCTGAGTTTGCTACAGGTGGAGAATCTGAACAGAATGGACAGAGCCTGGAAAACTCGTGCTTTCAAAGGATCCTGCTGGCTCAATCGAATAGGACTGACCCAGGCAGGACCACTGTACCGCTCAGGTTTGTATTCTGACAGTCTTCTTGTTTACTCAATAAAGGGAATTGTTGTCAACTTTCCTTGTAATGAAAAATAAGCAGCTAAATAGCCTGCGCTTTTGTGGTTAAGTAGATGCTGCGGGTCCCAGATCCACTCTTTTCCTCCACTGCCCAGCTTTCTAGATCTATCTATCTGTCTATCTATCTATCTATCTATCTATCTATTTTTTGAAACAGAGTCTCTCCCAGAGATATGTCTGCTTCTGCCTCATAAGTGCTGGAATTAAAAGCATGTACTACCAGGCAGGGCTCCTCTCAGTCTTAAGTAGCCATGACTGACTGCTCACTCTACTCTTGTTTGCTATTTGGGCATTGACTTATCAACTAGCCCTTATTTACTTGTTCTACAGACTGTAGTTAGGAGTAAGCTTGTACTAAAGGAGGATGCTGGTGGAGCCTCATCCTTGTGATCTCAGCAATTGGGAGGTGGAGGCAAGAAGTTCATGAGCTCAAGGTCATCCTTAGCCACATAAGGATTCAAGGCCAGCCTGGCTTTCATGAGTTCCTGTCTCACAAAACCAAGAGACAGCTCAGTAATTAAGAGCACTTCTTGCTCTTACAGAGAACCAGGGTTCAGTTCACAGCACTCACATCATGGCTTACAACCACCTATAACTACAGTTCCAGAGGATCAGATACCCTCTTCTGCCCTCTTTGGTCACAAGGCACATACATACATGCAGACAAAACACTTATACAAAAACTTTTTTTATTTTTTTGAGACAGGGTTTCTCTGTTGTAACTCTGGCTGCCCTGGAACTCATTCTGTAGACCAAGCTGGCCTTGAACGCACAGAGATGTGCCTGCCTCTGCCTATCCAGTGCTGGGCCGCCTGGCCCACAAAAACTTTTTGAAAGAAAGAAAGAAAGAAAGAAAGAAAGAAAGAAAGAAAGAAAGAAAGAAAGAAAGAAAGGAAAGAAAGAAAGAAAGAAGGAAGGAAGGAAGGAAGGAAGAAAGAAAGAGGACAGCCTGATATATCACATCATCAATAGAGCAGGCTAATTTTTTTATCTAAACAAGAAGATGACTATTTTGGGGCTTGCTCTGGCACATTGATTTTAATTTCCACTTAAAAAAGAAGACAGGAAGTTGATTTGTTTATAAATCTTGTCATTCTGAAGACAACTTAATTTTCCCTCTACAGGAAGTGAGAAATTCTGCCCCAAATCTGGTACCAGTGGCCTTGAGAATGAAGGGCATGGTCCTTCTGGTGCTTTCTATGCAAGCTACGACACGGCCTGATTAGGCTGAATGTGGCCAAGTGGCCAGAGCGATGTAAGAATGGCGACACTTGCCTATTGGGCACTGCAGCAACAGTACTCCTTCTTGTACCCAGAAACAAACAGCAGTCTAGCTTTGTCTCTGAATTCCTCAACAGGGTGAAAGAGAAAGGCAAGCTTCTTAGTTACAAATCAAAGACCCTTTCTTGGCTATCTCTGTCAACATGTTGGGCAGCTTACAGACCAGTGGGAAGGCCGAAGAATTGAGACTGGAAAAATGGACGACCAAGAAAGGCTGGGCTGGGAAGCCGGCGAGAAGGCCCTGGCACAGGTGCAGATGGTCAGCACGCTGCTGTTCTGTAGGATCCGCTCTGAGCAGCAGGTCACTCTCACCGTCATGCCAGGGCCGTGCTGCTGTCACCCTTCATTTAGCCACACTGCACATCCAAGGTATTTGTGTTTTGTGACTTTTCCTGGGGAGATGTGGACAAATGTCTATTTGCCTCCGGTGAGGCCAAGGAACTGATTCCGTCTCCGTGTTAAGTTTGGTGAGCCAATGAGTTATCATCGGGTGAGAGGTTACTTACAGGAATGAGGATGACCCCCAAACATTTGCATCACTGGAAAATTCCAAATGGAAAGCTACACAGATAAAGTCTCCTCTTCAGTCAGCCTTCTGCTTTCTCTATGTCCTAGAACAGCGGCTCTCAACCTATAGCTTGTGACCCCCTTGGGAATCTAATGACCCTTTCACAGGGGTCACGTAAGACCATCTGAATATCAGGTATTTACATTACAATTCATGACAGCAGGAAAATTACAGTTATGAAGTAGCAATGAAAATAATTTTATGGTTGGGGGTACTGTAGTAAAGGGTCGCAGCACTAGGGATGTTGAGAACCACTGTGCTAGAACCTCTAAGACCCCATGCAGCTGGAACAGTATTGCATTGCAACTGGGATGTCGTGATTCCGGATGGACTGCATGTAGAATCTCAGGGGAGGGTCCTGGTGACCCTCCCCCAACCCTTCTAGAAGAGAACTTGATAGTCCCCATCCAGCGAGTGCCATGTGCAGTAATCAAAGCTGCTCTCATTTCGGGATGTTAATGGGCACGCAGTGCATGGATGATAGCATTCTACAACAACCTGGAAGCTTCCCACTCCAGCAGTCAGAGGTGGGTATTATCAGAGGTTTCTTATTAAATAAAGAAGAGAGTGGGGACAGACCAGCGTGTGTCCATTAAAGGTGCTAGGTACCCTATTTATTTATGCATTCACTACAATAAAGTCATTGAATAATTTTAAATAAAGATGGTACCTTTAAGACTGAGTTCATCCATTCTCTGCTATTCTATGCCCCTTGCCTGTGGTAAGAGTCTGTGAAGGTTTAGTGCTATGATGGCTGGTTTAACTGTCAACTCCACATCATCTAGAATCACCTGGGAAGAGAGTCTCAATGATGAATTGTTTAGATGGCATTGGCCTCTCTCAGGGGGACCTTCCTTCCTTCCTTCCTTCCTTCCTTCCTTCCTTCCTTCCTTCCTTCCTTCCTTCCTTTCTTCTTTTCTCTTTCTTCCCTTCTTTCTTTCTGTTCTTTCTTTACTTCTTTTTGTTCTTTTCTTTTTTCATTTTTCTATTTGAGACCAGGGTTTCCCTGGCTGTCCTGGAACTTGATTTTTAGACCAGGCTGGCCTCAGACTCAGAGATCTGCCTGCCTCTGCCTCCTGAGTGCTGGGATTAAAGGCTTGCACCACCATTTCATGGCAGGGACATTCTTAATTGGAGTAAATGAGATGGGAAGACCCAGCATGAATGCTGGTGGCACAATTTCATGGGCTAGATCTGGACTGGATGAAGAGCCAGAGGTGCTGAGCACCCGCAGGCGAGCACTGATTTACGGCCCTCCACTCTCCACTGTGGACATATGTGAGTGTCTGCTCCAGGTTCCCGACTTCCCTGCAGCGATGGACTGGAGCCTGGAATTCTGGGCCAAATAAACCTTTTCTCCCTTTTGTTACTTTTATCCTGGTGTATCATCACAGCAATGGGAAACAGAACTAAGACAGGTCCTTGCAGTTTACTGGCCTCCTGTGTAAGGAAGAAGACGAGCAGGCCGTGGGAAGGAAATGGTACCGCCATGGCAGATTCAGAAGCTCTGTCTGAATTAGCTTAAGCAAAACTGACAATTTATTTTAAGTGTGTGGAGATTTATAAATCACAGCTTAATAAAATGTAAGAAAAGAAGATGAGAGAACCGTGCTTCTAATGGAATGACGCAAATCCAGAAACTGGAATGCTGACAGGCTCTGCCTTCAATGTGATAGAATTTAAATGGTGTTTGTGGAGCGGTTATTTTATTTAATTTATTTATTTTGGTTTTTGTCACAGAGTTTCTCTGTTGTAACTCTGGCTGTCCTGGAACTCACTCTGTAGACCAGGCTGGCCTCGAACTCACAGAGATCCACCTGCTTCTGCCTTCCAAGTGCTGGGATTAAAGACATGCACCACTACCACCCGGCTGTGGAGTAGTTTTTATATCCTAGGAATTTACGACTATTTGTTGGGCCCATTGAATTTTATTCTATTTTACAGAACAGAAAGCCTAGAGTAATCGAAGCATGTAGCCAAGTGCTGCCTAGCTAGTAAGAGCCTGTGACCCAGAGCCTGTCCCCGGGACCATCACCACGTCCCGTTTTCCTGCCTTCATGCGCTGTTCTTTGCTCTTTGTTCCACAGATTTCAAGCATTCCTCATGCCGTCATCAACCCAGAAAGAGGCCGCTTTTCTGAATCTCAGGTTCAGTCCCTCAGAGGTAGGGCTATGGGTAGACAGCTTGCTTTTGGTGCTGGGGGTTAGAGGCAGACTGTAAGCTCTCAGCGCCATGCCTGCTTGCCACCATGCTTCCTATAACAATGACCATAGACTAACTCTCTGAAACTGTAAGCAAGCACCCAGGAAATGCTTCCTCTTGTACGTTGCCTTGGTTGTGGTGTCTCTTCACAGAAATAGAACAATAACTAAGACAGATGTTAATGGTTATCTTCTAACTGGGGGATGGGTGAGTCTCAGACTCTGGATGCAGGACAACCATTTCCAGGGACTGAGGTTGTCAGGCAGCCAAACCGTTGTTTACTGCATATTTCAACTTTGCCTTCTGTGTGGATCCTTTGTTTGGCTTACTTTGCAGAAATTTAGTGATGCATTTAACTTTCAAAGGCAGTGACTAGCTCATTCTGTACATTGTGAGGCATCTGAATCCTGCTCTCTTTCACATAGCTTCTCTATGCCATAAAAGTGTCTATGACCACTGTCTTCCTATTAAAAAAAAATCAGTTCTCTTCTTTCATGTTGTGCTTGGTTCTTTTTCATTTTTTTGCTAACTGCCTTAGAATAATAACAAAAATAGATGAGGTAGTAATCATTGATCAAAAAAAGGAAAAGATTATAGAGTTATATTGTCCAGCATAGTAACCACTGCCTACCTATGGCTACTTAAATGTAATTAATTGAATTAAATACAATTAAGGTGTCATTTTCTCGTTCATACCAGTCACACATTCGTGCTTAGTGTGCTGAGGGGCACACTAGCGCTCTGTATTATAGAATATTCCAGTCACCTCACACTGTTTTTTGTTGTATAGTGATGTTACTGATCCCAACAGTGGTGCAGACAGCCTGTGAAATGAACTTTGTGGCAGAAGTGGCCCCATGACCCGGATTGGCTTACCTGTTCCCAGGGGCTGTGGCCCTCAGCTTTCTTTCTCACCACTTGCTTCATGACAAGCTCCCATATGCATTTTCTCAAGACCAATAGTTGCGTCATGAGACTGAGAGTTAATTCTTCACCAGCACACAGAAAACATCCAGCTGTAATAGCAGTTTCTTGGGCTGGGGTTGATATTTATTGCCGGTACTGATGTTTTTGTGCCCTTGCTTAACTAGAGGTGGGATGAAAGGGCCCTACAGACTGGGAAACAAAATGAGTGTTTGGAGGTGATATGATTCAAGATCCTCAAAATGGAGTTCCTATGGTCTCCATGGCGCAGACCTTTCTGTCTCTCCTTTTATAACTTTCCAGAAATGATAGAGGGACTTGATTCTTTAACATGATTTTATACTCATTACAAAACATATTTCATGTAGTGTCAACCCATAACTCAGTTTCTGGAATCCTTCGGTTCTACTGGGGACAGGAGGAAGCCCTGTAGTCTGAGAGGGTTCCTCTTAGCATGGGAGGAAAAGGAAGCCTGTTTTAGAAGTAGCCAGGTAGCAAGAAAAAGGTCCCTCCAGCCCTCCAATACTGACACAGGGGTAACCCTTGTCAAGGAGTTTGTACATAGATGTAGGATCTTCCAGAACACTAATGATTCGCACATACCCTGGAGCAGAAGGGCCATTCCAGACAGTCTGGTGAGACTGGTACACAATCAGCTGGGGGAACCATAGGGAGAGACAACTGTGACCTGAGTCTGCAGAACCTGGAATCCTAACCCAAAACAGGATGGAGGAGGAGGCCAGTAATGATGGCTATCAGTTCAACAGAAGAGGAACCTGGGCCCACAGGTAACTTGATTTAAAGGAGTCAAAGCATATCTGATATTTCTTGATACATGAGCTTAAGAATGAAAATTCTTAAGACAGGTGGTGGTGGCGCACACCTTTAATTCCAGCACTCAGGAAACAGGCAGGCAGATCTCTGTGAGTTTGAGGCCAGCCTGGTCTACAGAGTGAGTTCTAGGACTCACTAGGACTGAGTTACAACAAGAGAATCCCTGTCTCAACCCCCATGCCCCCCCCACAAAAGAATTAAAATTCTTTGTTGCTGCATTGTATATACTAAGGTTGAACATAAAACCTTGAGAATCTCTGTGATGGACCCAGCACCCAAATGACAGCTTAGTGGCAGCACCCAGGACTGAAGATTGCTTTCTACAAGGAAATCTTGACATGAGCTTATTTGGAGAATCTTTTGTGGAGGGCTTTGTAGACTGGAAGTCCGCTGTGTATAAGAATGAGCACAGTTAGCTCAACTTCAATGCAAAGGAAGACGGGTTTCCACTAAAAGTCTGTGTAATGCTTTGGGAGACTCAATGAAGAGAAGATACAGAAAGATGGCGAGTTATATTTTAAGGTTGTAAGTGCTCAAGCTCTGGGATTTGTGAGCTGAGTTGCTCTGCACTGCATTTAAATGCTTATTTCATTTAGGAAAATCCAAATGAGACAACATAAAGATGCTTCCTGTGTCTGATTTGCAAAGAAAAGGAACAACACAGCATTTTAATCTGCAAATCCATAGTCAAAGAAAACACTGGCCAAATAAAAGGACTGCTGCATTAACACATTTTTCGTTTACACTGAGATGTTTGTATTGTCGGAGAGTCCCATTTGGTCGGCCGCCCTCTACTGGTCGGAAGGACGAGGTGCCGCCGCAGGGATCACGTGGAGGCCCCACCCAGGGTTGATTGTCAGAGCATTTCTGTCCAATTGTGCAAAGTTCCGGTGACAATGATGGCGAGCACATGGCTGTGGCTAAATCGACACAATGAGACCATTTTAGGTGGAGAGTACTTTCGTCTATCTATATAAGCAGGTTTTGTGATTGGAAAACCAAAAGGAGTCATGGACACCCCGCCCCGCCTCACTATGGCTTTGTCTCTTGCCAGTATATTATGCATTCCTACTCTACTATTAAAACATGTGGATTTAAAGGCAGTGGCTGTCAAAAGCTTTTTGATAGCTGTTCAGAGTGCAGTGTGAAAAAAAAAAAAAAAGATCTCGCTGCGCAAAGATCTGATCCTGCTACGAAAAGCAGAAGCCGAAAGCTTGAGACGGAGAAAGCGCTCTCCCTACCAAACCGGGGACTCCTTGTAGGGACGGAAAAGCCTTCTGCAGCAGCCATCCTAGCGCTACTGCAGGAGACTGGGCGAGATGGCGGCGGGCTCCTCCCACCGCTGCGGCAGCCGAGATCACTAATGCAGGGCTCTGCGGCAAACACGCGCCTCCTTTCTTCCCCGGCAGCGGCCATCAAAAGCCTGCGGCTGCAACGTTGATCCCTCGCGCCATCTAGCGTCCTTCAAGTCCGAACCGGCTTGAAAGCTGTGTGGGGTGAAGGAGTTTTCAACAACTGATCTCATGTAAAAGGACAAAGGAAAAATAAGTAGTGTGCCTATTTGCCTGTGACGATTAACGTGAAGACTAGAAATTCCTAAAGCCAATCCTTATGTGAAACAAAAACTTGATATGTTTTATGCCTCGTGTCTTAGGGTTACCATTGTGATGAAACACCATGATCAAAGCAGCTTGGGGAGGAAAGGGTTTATTTGATTTACCCTTCCATATCACTGGTCATCGAAGGAAGTCAGAACAAAAATTCAAGCAGAGCAGAAATCTTCAGGTTTCCTCCTTCAGGCAGGAGCTGATGCAGAGGCCATGCAGGTATGCTGCCTACTGGCTTGTTCGTTATGGCTTGCTTGTCTGCTTTCTTACAGCACCCAGGACCACCAGCCCAGGGATGGCACCACCCGTAATGGGCTGGGGTCCCCCTTCATCAATAACTAATTAAGAAAATGCCCTACAGGCTTGCCTACAGCCCGATCTTATGGTAGCAGTTTTTCAACTGAGGCTGCATTTAAATGCTTGTGTTTTGTTGGTGCTAGTTTGTGTCAAGTTAACATAAAACTAGATACCATACCCATTATTTTGAAGTAGTCTGTTTCCCACATGACCCAGGCTAATAGGAAAACCCTAAACTAGTGTTTCTGGCTAAATTTGAATTTCAGGTTAAAAACCAATAATTATCTAGTATGAGTATGTCATATATATGTTAAAACATTTCACTGGGCATTCTGTCATGATTTTTATCTTTGGTTTTATTAGCCAAGCCAGGCAGTCCTCCCCATAAACAGAAAATAGTAGTATAGGTTTCATAAGGGCTGGTAGCCGGGCTTGGAATGCTTGAGGCATTTTGCTGTGAGTGCCCTCTTCTGGCCTCCAAGGGCATTGCACTCATGTGCTCTGACCCCAACACACAATTTAATAGACACATTGTTAAAAAATTAATAAGTTAGGCATGGTGGTGGTAGCACATGCCTTTAATCCAGCACTTGGAAGGAAGAGGCAAGTGATCACCATGGGTTCTAGGACAACCTGGTCTACAGAGTGAGTTCCAGGGCAGCCAGAGTTACAACAGAGAACCCTGTCTCAAAAAACAAACAAACAAACTTTAAAAAGTCAAGAAGTAAATCAGAAACAGCACACTGCATTATACCTGTTTCCCCCCCCCCGAAATGTTAGCTCCACCCACACCTGAGGGCATGGATAATATTTGTTCCTCTTTTCTCCCTTCTTACTTTTCGTGTGGTGGTTTTCTGTGTCTATGTCTAGTTAACTTGACTTTCTTTCCTACTCAGAATTCCCTCTGCAAACCAGACTAACAAAGCAAGTGACAAAGTGAATTATGTTGCATTTATGTTTGGTCTTGTTTTTCCTGACATTTCTTATGCCCTTTGAAAGAAGGCTTATTTTCTGCTTATTTTCAAGAGGTTCTGACCCAGGGTCCACACAGGTAGCAGGAGAGGGTGTTTTGTAGTTCGAGGGTGCCTAGGGACCTGGTTCACTAAAAGCCAAACTGAATGTGGTAACTCCTCTACTCCCCATGCATGGAGCGAGGAACTGCAACCCCTGGGCCTTCTCATGCTGCTGCAGAGAATGCACAGGTGCTGCTGCTTAACAAGGCTATGTACAGACAGATTAGTGGAGGAAGAGAGAGCATGCCTTTTCTCATGCAAGTGTCTCTGCAGTCATGTTGGAATCTTGAAGCTAAAGCTTGGTAAATTTGGGGGATACACATAATAGAAAGGCTTGATAATCAGTATCAGCAAACGAACACAAAGTAAACAACCAGTAAATGTGCTCAAAAGTATACAAGTGCTTAACTTTGGTAGTCAAAATGTTATTTCAAAGAGAATTATTTTCAATTCCTAGCAAGTTTCTCTTGCTACGGTGTGAATACCCTTCAACACGGTTGGGTCTGTGGTACCAACCTGGCTGGGAGAGTCACCAGATTATGTAAGTTGCTGCCTGAATAAGTCACTTTTCCTACTGTTGTGATAGCCCCGGCAGAGCATCTTAAGGGGGAAAGCGTTATTCTGGCTCACAGTTTGAAGGTACAGCCCACTGTGATGGAGAAGTCCTAGGGGCAGGAGCTGAGGTCACACCTGTAGTCAAGGAGCAAAGGGTAGGAGATGCTAGTGCTGGGCTCACTACCTCCTTGTTATATGGTCTAAGTCAGAGACTTCAGTGCTGGTTTTGACTGTGAGGCTTAAGATCTTCAAATTATCATCCTTGAAAAGGATGGCAATCCTGTGCGTTCTCGGGATTTATAGCAAACATGACTATGGCTACACAAGTTCATTTGGTCTGGCTCTAACCCCCATCATGTCCCTTCCTGAGGATGAATGGTTCCATAGCCTCACCTTCTCTGGTTCTAACCCTCCTCCTCTCCTCTACTGAAGGATAGATGGCTCTACAAGCTCACTTCCTCTGGTTCTAACCCTCCTCCTCACCCCTACCTAAGGATAGATGGCTCCACAGCCTCACTTCCTCTGGTTCTAACCCTCCTCCTCACCCCTACCTAAGGGTAGATGGCTCTACAAGCTCACTTCCTCTGGTTCTAACCTGCCTCCTCACCCCTACCTAAGGATAGATGGCTCTACCAGCTCACTTTCTCTGGCTCTGAGCCTCCTCTTCACCCCTACCTAAGGATAGACTTTTTTTCTAATGGATCAGTGGTGTACTTGTCCTCCCTACTTTCAGGAACGCAGGAAGCCTAGAAGGTCCCTGGATAAGAGGTCAGGCCTCTGAGCTTCAGTCCACATGTTTTTTTGACTGCACCTGGATTCTCCACCTCTGCAGATAGGTGTTCAAGGCTATGAATCCTTGTCAGCTCTCTGAGAAAGTTTGCTGACCCAGGAAACTCTGGGGTCAAGTGAATCTCCTATATGCATCACACTGAGCCAAGAGTCACTCTGGCTGTCTCCTTGGGGTCACTACTGTTGGGGGCCAGAGCACTCTGTCCTCACCCAGGTCCCAAACATTATTCCTCTTCTTCCTACCTCTGCTCCCAGCATCATCTTCAATGAGATCAAGACAGGATTTCAAGTGATAGACTGAACCAATCCAGCAGCTTCTATTTTCTGTTTGGAGGATGGATTGATGGGGAATAGAGACTGTCTAAGTTCTTGAAATCTGGGAGGAGAGCAGGAGAAATAAAAATACTTCCAATGCAAGGAGAATTAACACGCTCCAGGCTACTGTGTGTATCGACTCTGCAGTGAGGCTGTGGGATACGGCGAAGTGACAGAAAGCTTGCAGTCACAGCTCACTGTTGCTGTTCATGTAGCCTTGCCCTCCGTCCTGGTAAGTGAAGCAAAGGTGGTAGTGAAGATATCCACCTCACATCGTGACTGTGGGAATCAAGTGATTCACACACAGCAGCGAGGGCCACATGGAAGAGGACTCATCAGACGCCAGCTGCTGTTGTCATCCAGTCTACTTACACCGAGGGGAACATGGACCTTCCCCCCAGACTTCCTTTCCCGTAGGTCACGACACAATCGCTGTCTCTCTTGCAGACCTCGGGGATACTCTACTCCCTCTATAACCAAAGAGATTGGCAAGGACGGGATGAAGAGGAACGTATCCTGAATGAAGGTTGCTGACCAAGAAGACTGTGGGTTCTGACTTTTGCCTGCCCAGAAGGCTCACGGTCCCAGAGAAGGGACTATATTTGCTGTGATGATGTTGGTAACAGAAGGGCTCAGTGGGATGCGCTCTTTGCTGGTGGAGTTCTCATCTTTAGGGTTGTGCATCCTGCCTGAGCTCTGGGGCAGAAACCCTCTCTTAACCTGGCGTCACCTCTGAACTTCCGAAGCCACTTGTCCAGAGTGGGTCACTCTGCCTGCAATGAAAATTAGCTCCAACCTGTCATTCTGTCTAGGTTCTTCTCTGTTATTAGCCTGTATTCGATGTTTAATGATGGCTATTTTGTGTGTTTATTTATTCGAGGTCTGCTCTGCTGGTAGATTGCGTAGCTCTAGAGGGCAAGGAGTAAGAGTGTTTTATTGACCAAGCACAATGACTTAGCTTTAACTTTTTAATCTGTTAAATGAAGACAGTAATACTGCTTTTGTCCGTCTCACTGAGCTGTGAAATTAAAAGAGATAATACATGGGAAAGAAATGTCCTTGTAAGTCATGAAATGTGCTTAGGGCTGTGTCTGTTTGAGGGGGACGTCACAGGCCGAGTACCTGTGAGAGAGAGGAGATAATAGTTGAAAGCACTTAGAAGAGGATGCACACCATGACAGCTTTTATTGCATGAACACAAGTGAGTCCAGTCTCTAAAAATATCCTATTCACTCGGTTTGCTCACTCAGGATCGAAATAGTTAAATAGCAGCTAAGACTGGAGATGTCTAAACGCGGGCGTCAGCGAGCGACCCAGAGACCGTGGAGTCTCTGAACTGGGTGAGGTTTGCTTGTTAGTTGTTCCTTTCCACGAAGAGGCAAGTATGACACACACTGACGGACAGCATGACGTCCTCCCTGTCCCACAACAGCGAGGTTTTGGAGTGAAGAAAGGACATTTCCAGAAAACATGGCTGCTGCTGCCAATTTTTCACCAAGAGCGAAGGGGAGGGGCATGGGCTTCCTCGAGTCCAATTGCTGCCCAGACACATGCAGCTTCCCATTTGAAACAGGGAGAGCTGGAGACGGAGGTGTCATTGATGAGCCAGGGAACAAGAAATGATCGAGTCTGATGGACAGTTTGGGGCATGAATCACTGTGCCTGGGGATCCAAATGCCAAATGATCACTAAACCAGGAAGATAAAGAGGAAGATCAGACTGCACCAAAAGCAGATACAGTTTCCTTCACTGAGCCACTCCGGGGTTTTGTCCTAACTCTCAAGGAGCAGGACACCCCAGTGATGGTTAATCTTGATTGTCAACTTGATGGACTCTGGGATGAATTAAGAAATATGTCCTTCCTTGGATTTGTAGGGGTGTTTTTAGAAAGGATTAACTGAGGTGGGAGACCTGCCCTGAATACGGGAAGCCCGTCCTGTGGACTGATGTCCTGGGCTGCATAACAAGGAGAAAGCAAAGTGAGCACTGACTTCCCAACCGTGAATGCAGTGTGAGTAGCTGCCTCACACTCCTGCCGTGACATCCCTATCGTGATGGGACTGTACCTTCAAATTGTGCGCCCACATAAACTCCTCTTTCTTAAGTTGCTTTTGCCAGGCATTTTATAACAATGAAAATAACCCATCCAAGCAAGGCCTCAGGGCTGCAACTGCATGGGGTATCATCCAGGTGGTACAACGTGTGTGTGTGTGTGTGTGTGTGTGTGTGTATACATATATATATATGTATACACACACACATATATATATATATATACACATATATCTTTGGGCTATCTGTGCTTGTGCTTGTGTGTGCTTGGGGCACTGCTGTCTCTGTGGAAATATCAGACTCCCAGGGGTGACTGTGGGAGGCCTTAACTATTGTGACTTTGCACATCTGTCCTGCCTTCATGGTCGCGGAGATGGGTAATGAGTTTGGGCTAAGAGAGATAACAGAGCCAGGGATGGGGGTGGGGGGTGGCACACACTTTTAATCCCAGCACCCAGGAGACAGAAGCAGGCGGATCTCTGTGAGTTTGAACCCAGCCTGGTCTACAGAGTGAGTTCCAGGACAGCCAGAGTTACAACAGGGGAACTCTGACTCAAATAAACAAACAAACAACAGCAAAAAAAAAAAAAAAAAACAAAGAAAGAAGGAAAGAAAGAGACAAAAAAAAAGAAGAAAGAAGGAAAGAAAGAAAGATAACAAGACACCGTAGGCTAGGTGACAGACCAAGGGGAGAATAGGTGTGGGAAGGTGGGCTTTGCCTGCTGGATCCTCTGGAAGACAAGGTCAGGGGCAAATAATAGAGAAAGAACAAAGGGGAAGACAGGTACACAGAGGTCCTGGTGACAACACAGGAGGGGATAGGCTGTTGGCTACATGCGTGGTGGAGAATGGTACAAATTCATAATAACTTACTTTTCAGATTTTTAAAGATCGTTTTAACTGATACATAAAAAGAACATGTTACATATTAGTAGTGTTTCACATCTTGTAGTGTTTCACAGGTTTTATAATTGTATTGAGTATTTCTACGAATGTGAATGTTTGGTCCTAGACTGGGAAAAGGTGGGGATAACTTCCATGGACCACAGAGAGGGGCCTAGGTAGACGACGTGCTATGGGAGTCCACCTACACCCATGTAGATTTAGTCCTTATAGTCTCCTGGGGTGAGATGTGTGTGTGTGTGTGTGTGTGTGTGTGTGTGTATGTGTGTGTGTGTGTGTGTGTGTGTGTATGTGTGTGTGTGGTGGGGGTGTCAGGGACAGTGAGCTGGGAGCTACTAGAGTCAGGAAAGCCCTCTAGAATCTATTGGTGGTGGGACAATTAACTCAGGTTGCTACTAAAGAGACCAGATCAGCCCCGGGCAGAAAAATCACACAGAGAGACCAAGCGTAAGTAGGGGAAGATGTGTGATGCCACCATCTCTTGGAAGACATTCAGATCTTAAGGACAGGGTGCCAGCCTTCCGTCAGAGAAAAGCCTTTACTTGAGAGTCTCTGAAGGAAGGTGCTGGCCTCTCCTCACACAAACTGTGCAGACAGAAGGTGCTTCCAGAAGTCACACGAAATAAGCAGGGCACTGGAATGGATCCCCAGGCGGAAAGAGCAGCCTGGGAGTCGGAAGCCCAGGAGGTGGAGACGTGGTTCTCTGTGCAGGAGACAGGGGAGCTTTGTGCCCTAGCAAGGACTCACCGAGCGCGCTGCATTTCTCCATCGTCCCACGTTCTGACACCATGCCCAGCCTCCTCTTTTGCACTCTTCTCGTTACTGGACTGGCATGGGTAAGTCCTTCTCGTTTCACACTTAGGCTTCAGCTGTCCTTCTTCAGGCCCAAAGTAAAATGGCAAGACAGAAGTTGGGAAAAGATATGGGTAGTTATTTCATGAGAAATGGGGAGCCATTTCTCTCTCTAGAAAGCTCTGTTTTAGCTCAGGAGCTTCGTGAGAAATGCTGGACATTTCCTCCTCGGAGGTGTGCACTCCGAAGCCTGTTTGCGTCTGTGAGCAGTCCACAAACGTTACCTTTATGTATTTACAGAGTCCGGCCCAGCTCTCAGATGGGTAGTGCTGGCGGCTGCAGCCATAAGCACGGTCCCTTCATGCGGGGTTACAGGCGCGGGCTCAACTTTCCACGGCTCGCAGTGTGCAAAGAGCCCCTGGAAAAACGGATTTTGGCAGTGATTATTTTTTTTCTTTTCCAGCTAAGCCTGTCCTTTTTTGAAAGGAGCATTTACGAAGGAACATTTAGTTTTTAAAAATGTACTACTTATTTGTCTTTTCTCAAGTCTTGGGTCTCTCACTTTTTGTGAGTGAATCTTCCCACGGGAACTTGAAATATTTCAGAGGGCAGACCAGAGGAAGTTTAATTAAATACAAGTCAGTTCGTTGCCTTGGTGTTTTTTAATGAGAAGATTAAAGCAGGGTGACTTATTTATTGATTTATTTATATGGGAAGGTATTGCTGGCACAGGGGGCAGAGCTCGGACCTCTTTTGGTAACTTAGAAAACATGGAAGGGTGTGCCGTTGAGTTGACTCTGGCCTGAGCGAGGTATTTTAGACAAGGGAAGCTGGTCTACTGTTCAGGGTTGTAAGGTTTCAGAAGGATCCCAAGGAGGATGTCAGCGGTGGGATTCTTCCTGCTGTCACAGTTGGAGTACATTTCTTCAATAGCTGTGCAACCAGCTCTCTCCTGTTCTGCATCCTGAGAACAGGCAGAGGTGGTCCTTGTCAACTGAGAGCTAGAACATATTCTTAAACAGTAAATATTCTATCTCAGAGATGCACACAGGATAGAGAACAAGTACAAACAAAAAGATACTGTACTCAGAGCAGAAAATATCATTTTGTGCTCAATTCTGGTCTCCGTGATAAAATGCCTAAGAAAAACAACTAAAGGAAGAGGCGGTTTATTTTGACTCAGTTTCAGAGGTTTTAGTTCATGGTTTTGGGCTCGCTCATTTCAGCCTGCGATGAGACACACAGCGTGGCAGCAGAAGCTTGTGTCAGAGACTCAACTAGTCTCACCAGCAGAGAGAAAAAACAAAGAGTCAGGAGGCAAAATGTAAGGACACACCCTCCCAATGACACACTTCAGTAAGGTGACACCTTCTAGTTGCCCATTCAGCTGAGAGTCCACAAATGTATGGATGTGTGGACCAGGTCAGCATATCAACTGAGAGTCCACAAATGTATGGATGTGTGGACCAGGTCAGCGTATCAACTGAGAGTCCACAAATGTATGGATGTGTGGACCAGGCCAGCACACTATGATACAGCTGCTTCCCCAGAGTCCACTTCTGAACAACGGTGACCGGGCTTGTATGTGTACAAGTGGTGTATGTGTGTGCACCGGGGTGCAGGTGCTCCTGTCTGTATGTCCGTATGGTAGAGTTCAGCATCAAGGGTCTTGTCTCTGTAACTCTCCTCATTATTTTTTGAGTCAGGGTCTCTCACTGAAACTGAGGCTTGCAGTTGCATCTAGACTGTCTGCCAGCAAGCCTGGCAGATTCTTCTGTCTCTATCCCTATACCAAGATTTCCTAAGGCATACTCCCACATGTTACCAAGGGTTTGATGACATCTTTCATATATGAAATGTCCACTGTATGCCAAACTCTATGCTAGACATTTAGTCAATATCTTAATCACATTAACCTCAAAACAACTGAACCAAGTGTATATTAATCTCATTTCACAGAGAATTGATACTCAAAGATTGAATAATAGGAAATTACTTAAGACCACAGATCTATCCCAAAGCTCAGATATGTTCTTTAGAACATTCTCTTGCTTCATTCTTGTCATCTCAAGACTTTAGTTTTGAAATGGAATGTTTGAAAAGAAAATTGTACAAAATTCCTTATACTTCTCAACATATTTTCTTTTTCTGTGAGTCTTCATTTTGAAATTTTGTGTTACAACCTATTATAATTTCCTTGGTATTTTTTGTGAGGCAAGTCTTCTGTCAAAAAAAAAAATTAGTGTATCTAGAAATTTTTATTCCACCTTCATTAAAAAAATCTTTGTGCATGTATAGCCATAGATTCATGCTAGACGTAGATGTTGATCTAGGGCAAAAGACTGTTTATTCTTTTGCTAATTTATTCACCAGTTCTAGTGCTGAAGCCCTGGGGCATTTCTGCCTCCATACAGTCTATTCTTAAGCCTAGAACTGGAAGGCTTCAACCTCTATACAATCTAGAACATTTAAACTTCTATTCAATCTACCTCTGAGACTTACTGCTGACTGGCTCACTCTGACTAGCTTCTTTTGAACTCTGACTCTTCTGGTTCAACTTGCTGTTCTGGCTCAAACTCCTCTCCAAGCTGCTGGTTCAAAGTAACTTTCTGAGTCAGCTGACTGTTTCTTACTGAACTAATCAGATTCCCTGATTCTCTGAATGCCTCAGACTGAACTGAACTGCTCTACTCGGTTTCAATTGACTTACTCTTCCAGTCTGATACTGACTTTTTTCTGATGAGCTGCTTCTGTGCTTCTGTGTCTTGTCCTGACTGCTCCATACTGCCTCAGTCAGCCTTTCTGTTCCTCAGTCAGACCATTTCATTGCCTCTGTGTCTTGTCTCCTGTCTGCCTGCTTCAAATTGCTCACTTCATACTGCCTGCTTGACTGTTGTAACTGCCTCTGCTCTGAGCTGAAAGCCTCCTTTTATATTGTGAGAGTTGGTGTGTCCTCACTCTGATTCACCTGCTAACTCTTCCTCTGATTAGTCACTTTGCCCTTCACTCTGACTCATCTCAGACATCTCTTCCAATCTGACACTGACTCCTGAGCTCTGCTGCCTGTCTTCCAAATGCTGGGATTAAAGGTATGGACCACCACTGCCTTCTGAATACTGGAATTAAAGGTGTGTGCTACTACTACTTTCTGAATACTGGGGTTAAGGGTGTGTACCAACATTCTTAACATTCTTTCTATATTCCATCTGGACCACACACCCCTCCGAATGCAATTCCTTCATATAGACCCCTCTTAACTTTCACACTGACTTATTCCTCTACAGCATGTGTGTGTGTGTGTCTGTCTGTCTGTCTGTCTGTCTGTCATTTTGGGTGTCTGTCCACCTTGGTCGAGATGGTTCTTTTACTGCTGCTTAAGAGAGGTCAGGTGGCCCATGAGCTTCTGGGGACTGTCCTGTTTTCACCCCATCTGGCCTGCTGGGATTACTTTATGCATGTTCTGTGCCACATCTGGTTTTTACAGGGATTCTGAACTCCTGTCCTCATGTTTGCAGTAAAAAACAAAACAAAGCTAAAACTATCCACTGAGCCATCTCTTCAGCCCCATTCACTTTTGTTTATGATAGTCTCACTGGATACAGAGTCCTAGGTTGATAAGTTTGAGATTTGCTTTTTCTTTTAGCATCCTCTCTAGGCATCTTTGCCCCTTCCTCTTGTTCCTTCTGCTAAGTCAGCCCTCTTCAACTGTGTGTAATGTTTCCCTCTTCTCAGGTTACTAGCTGGACTTTCTCTTTATTCTCAGATTTCTCCAGTGTAACCCTTTAATGTCTGAGATGGTCTAAAAATATCTCAAGACCAGAAAAATAAACATTTCCAGGTGGACAGTTTGGAAAGTGGACATTTCAAGAGCGAATATATCAGTCACTTTTGTATTGCTATGGCCAAAATGCCTGACAGAAACAACTTGGCTCATGGTTACAGAGGACTCTGCCCATCCTGGCGGGGAAGGCATGGTGAAACAGTTCAGATCGTGATGGCAGAGGCTGCTCACATTATGGGGGGCTGAGAAGCAGAAACCAGATGGGAAGCAGGCAGGAGTAAGGGATAAATACGTCCATACTCCCCAGTGACTTATTTCCTCCAGCTTGACCCCCACCTCTTCAATTTTCCAGAACCTCACAAAATAGCACCACAAGCTGAGGACTACGTTTTCAAAATAGCCCAGGGCTGCTGTTTCAAATTCAAACCATAACAGAGAGCAACAGGAGAAGCAGGAAAGAGAGTGTGGCACAGTGTCTGGTAAACAGCAAGGCATAGGAGAGCGTTGAGAGGTAGGCATGGGCAGGACAGACAGGGCTTGAAGGTCCGGTGCTCAGAAGTTTGCACTGTAAACTATAGACAGGAGGGGGACCACTGGGGGACTTTAAGAAGAGGAGTAAAACAATCAGATACAATGACGCAATGACACTTAGTAACCGTGAAATGAGAAAGAATAGACCTAGGGGTAAGAGTACTAAGATAAGCAGGATTAGACACTGAATGGCTATGGTGTGAGGGGGAGGAGCTTGGCCTGGATGACTCTTAAGTTTTCTGACTCCAAACATTGTTTGGATGAAAGATGAGTTTTGAACCCCTGTTAGTGTGGGTTTCCCGTTGGTCTGTCATCTCTCTCCCAGCTCCTGCCTGCCGGCTGGGTTCAGCTCAGGGCACACGCTGGAACAGAAGAGGTGGGGCCAGGGACAGGACGGAAGGGACTGGTTTCTAGGACCGTTGCAGATCCAATCGAGAACCCAACGAGGCGTAAAGGAACAGACCTCCAGGACCCCTTTTCTGGTGGAATCAGATTCCTTTATTCAGAGTGGGCAAGGGAATTTATTGGGTGTGCAGGGGCAGGGGTAGGCAGCTCCCCTGCTGACCTTGGTGCACGGATCCCATGTCGAAGGGCAGTGGGAATGGTAATGCAAGTGCGGGTGGGGGTTGAGGGGGTGATCTTTCCTGCCCTGGGGGCGGGGATTCCTAGCGCCCTTGACACCCGCTGGGTCCAGTATGGCCAACCCCAGTTTCTCTCAAAGGGTATTTGAGTGTCAGTGCTCAATGGGTAGTCAGCTATGTGGGCCTACAGCTCAATAGAGAAGTCTCTGCTGGGAATTCAGTTTTGAAGGTGCACAGCACAGGGAGAAATCTGAAGACAGAGAGGTGAATGAGACTACACTGCCAGATGGTAGTATGTAGAAGTGGCAATGCATCAAAGTAACATCGGTGATGTGCCAGCATAGGCTAATAGGCTGGGAGATCTGGGAGGGTCAGGTGTGCTGAAGACCTAGGGAAAGAATTTCACACTGAAGCACGAGGGACTCATGCCCTGTGAACATGGAGTGACACGGACTGACTTAAAAAGTCATTGTGAATGCTGAATAAAGGTGACTGTATAGGGGGCTTTTCTAATCATCCAAGAGAAAACTAACAGTGGGTTGGATCACAGTGGAGAGAAGATACGCAGGCAGGGGGTGATGATGGTATATTTTAGAGGTGTGATCAACAAGATTTATCAGTGAGATCAGATGCTAACATTTGAGAATAGCATGAATCAATGCCAAGGGAAAAACCAATGAGCATTTGCTCAAATGGGGAAATGTATAGTTGGAAAGTCGACCGGAGGGAAGCTGAGAGTTTGCTCTGGCTGTGTACCATCTGGGTGCAGCAGCCGAGCAGGAGCTTTGAGGGAGGTCAAAACAGTGAGCTGGTTGGCAGATGAGATGAACTAAGAGAAGGCAGAGATCTTAACCAAGAGGCTTCAATGCAGAGGTCAGAAGGATAGAAACACAGAAGCTTAGGAGACAGAGAAGTGAGGAGGAGGAGGAGGAAGGGTGATATCTTGGAAACCGAGTACAGATCAGGCAGTGGCCATGTCGAATATTGATATTGTAACTCACCACACTTGCACTTGTTTGGTGCAAGTTTCCTACAGACCCGTGAATCATCTCAGGAACCTTTTCTAACATCACCTTTATCACTAAATGAAGTTCTGTTGCAGGGCACAGGGCACTGTGCCATCAGATATGACCCCTGAAGGAGGGCACGGAGAAGCATCGGAAGTATATCACCGGAGACAGGTCTGTCACTGGCCTTGCAAATGTCCTCCTCAGAAGCCCCGTTGTCCTCCTGGGGTGAGCATGGTGAGGGATGGCTGTGGATGCTGCAAAATCTGTGCCAAGCAACCAGGAGACATCTGCAATGAAGCTGACCTCTGTGACCCACACAAAGAGCTGTACTGTGACTACTCAGCAGACAAGCCTAGGTACGAGACTGGAGTGTGTGCATGTAAGTGTCTTCCGGGCCCATTGATAAAGGCTGAATTGAGACACATCCCCCAGAGCTGTTAATTTGGAGAGGCTAACTTAGTTAACTACAAGGTTTAGTTTTTGTGCACCAGTGGGCTGACTCAATTGTACTGGATAGCATGTGAAAGCCAGAGGTCATGTGTTTGAAAACCTATTATTTTTATTGCATGAAATTTATCTTTCAGTTTATTTTGTTTTTGAGACAGTGTCGCTCTGTATGGCCCTAGCTGTCCTGAAACTCGCTAGCTAGACCAAGCTGGCCTAGAACTCATAGAGATCCACCTGCCTCTGCCTCGAGTGCTGGGATTAAAGGCTTGAACCACCAAGCCTGCTTTTAATGCTAGAATATAGGAGAAATCAGGTAAATAAGTCTGACTTCAAACTGGCGGCTTTTGTTAATACTGTCTAAACTGAATCTGCATTCAGCCTTTCCTAGAAGGAAAATAATCCTCTTTAAAAACGTACAGTGAGGACATAGATGGGGTATTCACTTTCTGCTTTACCCTACATATGACTAGCCACCGTGCCCTTGTACTCGTCACTGAACATCTGCAAAGCAGAACCTGACTCGGGACTCTGCAGATCTAAATTAATGTCTGACTCAGCCCGTCTAAAATGACAGCATCCTGACAATAATCCAGAATGCCAAATCATTTAGGACACAAATAAAATGTCTACGGAAGGCCGAGTACTCCCATAGGTAGAGAAGCTTAGTCACTACAGAGGAGTACAGATGGGGAGGCAGTTTTGATGAGCATGGGGTGAGGATCCATCTTTGAGTTAGTCTGTGTGTAGTTACTGAAGTCTGATAACTGATGCTCTGTTGGTACCATACTGTGTTAGTTAATGATATGTGATCTGAGCTGGGCAGTGGTGGCGCGCACCTTTAATCCCAGCACTTGGGAGGCAGAGGCAGGTGGATCTTTATGAGTTTGAGGACAGCCTGGTCTACATAGTGAGTTCCAGGTCAACCAGGGCTACATCTTGAGACACTGTTTTTTAAAAAAAATTATGAGATCTGGGTCAAATCGCCTAATATTTGTGATTTGTTTACATCATCTGCACTTCCTGTTTTATAAATATGTGAATGGGCAGATAGAGTTAAATGATACGAAGCCTAAAAGTCCTAATGTAGCGTGATGGTTGATGTTGATTATCATCTTGACAGGATCCAGAACCACACTGCAGACAAGCCTCGGGCCATGCCAGTGAGGGACTATTTTGATTAGATTGACTGAGGTGGAAAGAAGCCCCCACTAAGAACAGGCTGCACCATTCCCCGGGCTTGTGTCCGGGACTGATTGCAAAGGACGCCATCTGAGTTCCATTTTCCGTCTGGCTATGTGTGTAACTTAGGAGGCTGTCCCAAGATCCTGCCGCCAGGACATGTTTGTCACTGTGGACTATACCCTCAAACTGAGACAAAATAAGCCTTTCTTCCCTTATTGCCCCTTTTTGGGGTACTGTATCACAGCAAGAGTGACAGTAACTAGGACACAGCATCTGAATTGCAGCAGGGTTTCAAAAATGCTCGATGTTTATGGGAATTCCACAGGGGAGAGCAGATCAGACTGGCATTCAGAATACCCCCTTTTCTCAAACTGACCAGGTACTCCATTAACCTGACGTTCGGTGGGCTTTCACTACTGAGCCACGCCTGACACTGGGACACAGGTGAGAAGAAACTGACGCAGGTCCTTACTGTGTGGTATCTTCCCATAAGTGGCTTCACATAAAACATGAGGTCTTTAACAGCAGGGGCGGGGCACAAGCTAGAACTAGGGCCTCACTGCCCGGAGCTAAACCTACACTATAGCCTGGTCTGCAGGTGGCTCATGGGAGCACAGCTCAGCAACAGAGCAGTGTAGAGACCATGTGACCAGGAATGACTACGGTATTTAGTCTTTTATAGGAAATTTACTGATTTCTGATCTAGAGCAATGATTTTAAAAAGTGTGTTTTAAAGTCTGAGGACCTTCTTATAGTCTTAGAAACTAACGAAGACTGAAGCTTCCGTTAATGTGGGTTTTGTCGATTGATATTTAATGGATTTGTAATTTAAAGATAGTTAAGAGTTCATTTAAATGTAACACAGCTATATACGCTAACAGGAACAATACATTTTCTTTAAAAAGACTAGTACTGACGGCAAAGAAAATTTTAGTGAGAATGCCGAGAGTTTTACATTTTGCCATCTTCCCTGCTGTCTAGCTTGATAGATGAGAACCTCACATTTGCTTTTTCTCCAAGCTATATGTTTTCCTTGGAGAAACCCATGAGGAGAACTTGGCTCCACACAGGTACATAGTTAGAGGAGGACGGGAGACTTTAACATGCTTTTCAGACACGCACACACGTACTTCTGACATCAGTGTGAGGAGGGGGTAGCGCCGCAGGGCCTAGCTAAATCATGGGGTCCGAAACTATGTCCTTGGACTTTTAACTCTAACATAAAATACCCCAAACCCACTGGGCTGGCTCACAGGTAATTTTGGCACCAAGGAGGCTGAGGCAGGAGGACTGGGAGTTTGAAGACAGCTTGGGCTTTTTGGCGGAGATCTTATTTTTTTATTTTATTTAACATTTTTTATTTTTATGTAGATGGCTATAAAGCTTTCATGTATGTGTACCTCATCTGCAGCTGGTGCCTCTCAGAGGCCAGAAGAGGGTATTGGATCCCCTGAGAGTTACCATGTAGGTGCTGGGAATAGAACCCAAGGGGAGACCCTATCTTTTTTTTTTTTTTTTTTTTTTTTTTGAGACAGGGTTTCTCTGTGTAGCCCTAGCTGTCCTGGAACTCACTCTGTAGACCAGGCTGGCCTTGAACTCAGAGATCACTTGCCTCTGTCTCCCAGGTGCCCCCCATCTTAAAAGGCGTGTGCCACCAACTGCCCCCCCACCTTAAAAACCAAAACCAAATACAAAACCCTCTAGGAACTCGTGTTTGACTCATGGTTTTGTCGTTCTCTGCTCTGGGTATTTGGAAAGTACCAGTTTTCTGATTATGTAAATATTCAAACCATATCTCATTATGTATTTTAAACTCTCACTTTCAGCAGAAAGTCGGCCCGTTTGGTAAAGATCTCAGTGGTGGATATCAGTCTTCCAAAATTCTAACTTTTACCTGGAAGTGTGAGTTCCATCACTGGCAACGCTCGAGCTGTTTTCTTAGAAGTGAAAGTGAGTGACAGGCAGATGTCCATTTTCAAGAAAACACCCCCACAATACTTAATCTGAACACCCACAGTTTATCTGACAGCTACTTAAGTAAAGTTCCAACTGAAAACTTGGCTCCTTTGTCTTCACACAGTGATATTTTCTTTAAGACCTCCATTGTATTTTTGGTACACTGAATACTCGTCTGTTTACTTTGTCATACGTAATATTAAACAGTTATATTTTACTGTGCCACCGAGAACACTGTTGGTTAAGCTAGCTTTGTTTTTCTAAGTACACTGACTGTCCCACTGATGTGACACATCAGTGACAAAGCCCATCATACCCCAGTGTCTTCAAGAGTTTTGGCTCTCCAGATTCTTCGAAAATACTCGGCATTCCTAAGGGGTTGGTGGAACACACTTGGAAAACTGCCAATCCCGAAGGGAACAGCAGCCCTTGGAGGACGTCAAAGTGTCCAATTCTCAGTCACCCGGAGTACTGCAGTTAAACCATGGCTTCTCCAGGCCGCCTATTATACTGTCCAATGCATACCTTCTGGCCTGTGCTTGAGTATCCGGGGTAGACTGGTCTCACCAGGCATCAACTGTTTGTTTATAACCATCTCACTGCTAAGCTTAGGACTTTTAATAGCTGCCTTTAATCCTGAGCAGAGCTCTTGGTTTTAACTTTCGGAAGTGACCATTTGGTGTTGTTATTAGTCCATACAAAAACGAAAATGCTCCATTTTAACCTTTCTGTAGAAGTTCTGTGAAGGAAATTCCAAAGGAGACTAAAGGAATTAAGAACTATATTAATAAAATAGACAGCTACAATTGGAGTAGGTCTAACGAGCCAAGGTATAGTTTTTTCCTTTTCTTTTCTTTATTGTTTTTAACAACCTGCTTTTTTTTCTCTTCAGATCTTGTGGCTGTTGGATGTGAATTCAACAGGGTCCATTATCAGAATGGCCAAGTGTTTCAGCCCCACCCACTGTTTAGCTGTCTCTGCATGAGTGGGGTGATTGGCTGCACACCCCTCTTCATACCCAAGCTGGCTGGCAGCAACTGTTCTGCAGTTAAAGGTGTAAGGGAGTCTGAGCCACCCAACTGTGGCCTGCGACCACTGCAACAGGAGCACCCAGGAAGCTACAAAGCAATGCCAGGTGCTTCTCGGTAGAGATGTTTCTCACAGATGACTTCCTGTGGTTTTCTTTCATGAGGCTTTTTGTGCACGCAAGCCTAAGAACTTACTGGTTGGTGGTTTAAGACTTACAGGGAGTGTCCCACTGCAGTGTCTGCCTCAGGCAGTATTATTCCAATTATCTGAAGACAAGACTTTCTACATTTGTAATTATTATGGGCAAGAAGTTTGACCATATAGTTCCTGCACTTTTAAAAGCAAATGTTCTATACAGTACTAGCAGAAATGGAACGTTAATTTAAAAACGTTTCTTTTGAGGACTAACACATTTTGAGGTTCGAAATACTTTTTTCAAAACTAGAAATGGATACAATCTTTTCATTCACTTTAAAGCAGGCTGCCTATGTCTATAGTCAAGAAAGCGAAATAAGATTCCTTACGACTTATCTCGAGTGCCTAGGTGGATGTATAAATGATATTCTGGTCTGCTCTAACATCTTACATGCCAGAGAACTTTCCAGACAGGTCCTCTAAGCTCACCCTCAGTATGTTTGTTAGTCAGCAGAAATTATTACCAAAGAAATGAGTTTCAGATATGAAAAAATATACAAAAAAAATCCTCAGGGGCTCTGGTTATGCCAGTTAATTTGAATAACAAAAACAAAACAACTTACCAGGTGTTGTGCACGATCAGTCAGCTAACAGCATGGCATTACTAATGTTCCTAAGATTTCTGAAAACCTCTGGTATTTGAGATTTAGGCCTCAGTGTTTTCAAAGGCATGTTCAGTCTACTATGGCTTTCCTTTGCTTACCTGTAAAAATGCATTCATGACCACACAGGAATTTGGCTTTCATGGTTCACGTCGATGAAAGCATATGCCTTAAAAGTGTATTTGTGATAATAGCTAACATGGTCTAGTGCTGGAATCTAGCTTTTGCTGGGCCAGTACAAAGCACACAATGGCGTAATCCCTCATGCTTTTCTCAGTCTTACAAGTACTAAGATGTTTTATTAATCTCCTAATTTCTTTACTTTTTAGCAAGTGTTAAACACACTCCTGAACTGCAGGCTTTGGTTTAACTGTAAGCAGGGTTTTTAGCAATGCAATAATCTAATTTTATTGCAGATGTGTGCCAGGCTTCTAATCTGCTTCCTGCCTTGAGGTTTTATAACTGTTGTCTACCCTCCAGGTATCTTTTTTCTGCTCAGCTATGTGTAAGTGCAGGATCTTCCTGTTACAACACCAAAGGCAGTAACACGCTGTCACTTTCATCAGGGTTCAAAGTGACTGATATTTTCCATTGAGGCTTTTTTTTTTCAGCTTTAAGTTATATTCCAAATGTAGAACTTTGCTAACTGTGGACTCAAATCCCCTGACTGCAAGGTGATTTAGGTATGGGAAGGGAATGGTGACTTAGAATGTAAGCTAAAAGCCTTAGAACTTTTTAAATACTGACTTAATGTTTAAACATTAAGTCCAGTAAGTACATATATGACACACATGCACTTCCCCCATTATTTTAGCTTACAGGAATCTCCCACTGACTTGGAAAAGGAAATGTCTTGTGCAAGCAACAAAGTGGACTCCCTGCTCCAGAACATGTGGAATGGGAATTTCTAACAGGATAACCAATGAAAACAGCAACTGTGAAATGAGAAGAGAGAAGAGGCTATGCTATATTCAGCCCTGCAACAGCAATATATTGAAGACAGTGAAGGTAAAGTGCAACCAGATTTAACTGAATTAAGATTCAGTATTAAGAAGTGCCCGAGAAGTAAATATATGTATACATTCTGGAGGAAGGGATCCAAACACTTGTGGATCTCATGAAACACTTGTGGAAGCAGGGGTGTTCCCAGGTAGTTCAAGAAACTGACTATGGAGACCAGCCTCATGCTGTGGTGCAGATCTACTTGTGAAAGGAACAGGCGTTTATAGAGGAAGCAGGACATTGTATACCGGAGAGGTCCAATCGCTTTGGTCCATGCTTACTAGACACTTCAATCAGCCTATCTAAAGCTTGCTGTAACGGGAGTGGGCAAGGTTGGGAAAAATCCATCTTTAGGCTTGTATGTTTAAACTCTCAGCTTATCCATTTCACCGATGTTGGAGAACAAGGTTTCCATAAAGACAGGGGAAGTGGGCACCACCCTGGTGAGCTTTCCTATTTTGGAGCTCAACTTGTGTCAGGATTTGCCATTTTAAAGGGCCATGTAATATGCAGTGGGCTGAGGTACTCACCCTGGCAGTAACTAATGCCCATCTTTCTCTCCCACTATTGGGATTCCTTTGCCACCAACACACTGTGTGCCAGAGGCCAGCAGTATTACTCTAGTTTAACTTTGCAGGGAAAATTTTAACTGGAAGTGATGCTAACTTGTTGATGGTAGGTGTTCTGTCAGTTTAATAATGTGAGTCTTGAGCAGCCCAACTGTTGTAACTCTCCACGCATACTGTTCCTTTAGAGTACACCTTTCTTGGAGTCTCTTGTTCACATTAATTACAGAAGTGAAACCAAAGTAGTGAACATAAAATTCAGCTGTTACACCATAGCTATGAAAAGAATAGTTACATATGGCCAGTTTTTGTGGAGGATGGCTACACCGAAATGCTGTGTATTTCAGAATACATGTACCAAAGGACCATGTTATCCTAAAACTGATTGGTCCTATTTCTTGACTAAGGCAAGAGAATTGTTCTTCTTTCTTCTTCTTCTTCCTTCCTCCTCCTCCTCCTTCCTCCTCTCCCTCCTATTTCTTGACTGAGGCAAGGGAATTTTCTTCTTTTCTCCTCTCCCTCCCCGTCTCCCTCCTCCAGAAAGTAGAGCTGGTCCTATTTCTTGACTGAGGCAAGAGAATTTTCTTTTCTTCTTCCTCCTCCTCCCCCTCCTTCCCCTCCCTCTTCTTCTGAGACAGGGCCTTTCCATTTAGCCCTGGCTGTCCTGGAATTCACTATATAGATCAGGCTGTCCTTGAACTCACAGAGATTTGCTGGTCTCTGCTTCCAGAGTGCAGGGATTAAAGGAGTATGACATCCTGCTTGGCCCTTCAAGAGAATTATCTTAAAGGACTGATTTTTATTTGTGTGTATACACTTCTGAACATGTAGAAAAGATTAATTTTTAGAAATGACATAAACTGTCTTATTCTCAAGGTAGAACCTATTGTTATCAAGCTGACACCCCAACATTAAAGGGATTAGAAAGCCATTCCTGGGGCTGGAGAGATGACTCAGCAGTTAAGAACACTGGCTGCTCTTTTCAGAGGACCCATGTTAGATTCTCAGCACCTACATTCGGGCTCAAACCTTCAGTGACACCAGTTCCAAGGGATCTGATGCCTTCTTCTGGGCTCTGTAGGCACCAGGCACACAAGTGGTACATGCAGATGAAATGTCCATACACATAAAATAAATGTATCTTTAAAATTGAAAAACAAAAACAGTGGGCGGTGGTGGCACACACCTTTAAGGTAAAGGCAGGCAGATTTCTGTGAGTTCAAGGCCAACCTGGTCTACAGAGTGAGTTACAGGACAGCCAGAATTAGTGCAGAGAAATCCTATCTTGAAAAAACCAAAACAGAAAAAAAAAAGATAAAAACAAAACAAACAAATGAAGCAAACATAAACACAAACAAAAGTTATTCATTCGTCTATCCATCCACCCGAAACTGTGTGACATGTGTTAGGTAAATGAACATTTAATAAAGACATTTGCTCCTGAAATGTAACAAATGTTTCCATTACTGCAGAATTTAATGAAAGATGGAACAAGAAACATCAGTCAGAGAATCTGTCAGTATTATGGGGCAAGAGCAGGAAGGGCAGCCCTTCAGAGAAGAGGTGCTAGATGTCACAGACAGCAGCTCTTGCCAGGGCCCAGAAATAACTGTATCTGACACCAGCTATAAGATGCTCTGTCTAATTCTTAAGTTATTGTAATCAAATTTAAAAGGTGACTTTTTAACTTTATGCATCTTTTCAGATCCCCAAAGGAGAAACATGTCAACCCACTTTCCAACTCTCCAAAGCTGAACAATTTGTTTTTTCTGGATGCTCAAGTACTCAGAGTTACAGACCCACTTTTTGTGGACTATGCCTGGATAAGAGATGCTGTGTCCCCAACAAGTCTACAATGATTACTGTTCAATTCGACTGTCCTAGTGAAGGGTCGTTTGAGTGGCGGATGCTCTGGGTCACATCTTGTGTATGTCAGAGAGACTGCAGAGAACCAGGAGATATATTTTCTGAGCTTAGAATTCTATAGAGTCAAAGACAGGTAGGAAAGTGAAGGCTAAGTCAATCATATCAGATAATAAAAAAATGAGTGGCTATACAAGGGTGAAAAACTTACTACATAGATTTAAAATAGAAAGAATGACTAGGCACTCTTTGGTTGTTTCCAAAAAATATTCTAATTAAACAAAAATGCTTGAAAAATTATTAATAGAACTAATTTCTTGAATACATCCTTTAATTCTATAATATACAGATATATGGCATCATATAAGGATTTTATATATAATGAAAAAATATGTAATTTACAAGAAAACATTTTTCAGAGATATAAAAAGACATAATTTAAAAAATTATTATGTACTGGGCAATGCAGTCTATCAGATCCTATTACAAAGTAATTTTTAGAAGGATAGAAAGATTCTTAAAAATAGTGAGATGATACTATAAATATATATTTAACTTTCACTGTCTTGTTCTGAATATTGCTAAGATTCTTCTAGGAAGGAGAAAAATGGAGTGTCCATGACTACTGCTAATAACTGTAATATAGCAAATTTCATACCAAAATCTATAAAAATTCTAAACTTTCAAGATGAAAGCCAGAAAAAGAACAATTATTTAGCAAGGAAAGAAGCATAAAATATTAATAAAACATAGAACAGATTATTTTTGCTTGAAAAGAATTTTTCCCCAAAATTATTTCCTAGAAAGATAAGCCAACCAATGGACCCAAAACATAAGCTGTAAGTAAAAACATCATCAAATATCCGAGAGAGATTACGGTGACTGTGACGATTTTACTAGATAACCATGTTCTACAAAGTTCAGACGAAGACGCCAGGCTTAGCAATGTTCTGTTCACTATGCAGACGGTGACACGCAAAACAATGATAAGCAGCACTGCTTAACATTTGCCTCTCAGCTATTTATTAGACAAGCAATTGATAAACAGTATTTAAAAATAGCTTAATGCATACAAACACTGGATGTCTAAGTTGTGATTTCTTTTAGTATAAACACATTATTACTCAAAGGAAAAAAAAAAGTCTTCAGAATTTACTAAAACTACCCCGAAAAGTCCACAGACATTACACACATAGTGTTCTTCCACTCCTAGGACCTACTTTTTCAGCTTTTAACCAGAGTATGAAAGTAAAAGAATAAATATAAAAAGGTATGTCCAGTCTTTCCTGAGGAGCTCATCAGTGTGACACGTGTGCAAAGGAAGCGATGAAGAAAGCAAACGGAAGAGCTGCGTCCTTTCTTTCACTCTACGTTGGTCTCACTGCGTAGCCCAGGCTGGCCCTGAGCCTGCAGTCCTCCTGCATGTCAGCCACACTGGGATTACACATGGGTATCATTACCTTACCTTAATTTTCACAAATTGCTACAATACCACACACTGGTATAAAGAAAATGTAATAAAGCAGAAACCACTGTTTTAGACAAAATACTTTCTGATACTGTGAAAAACAAACCAGGCTTTCTGAATCACAGAGAATGCTGGAACAGAAAGGGGACAAACCCAATGGGAATAAAAGCAACAAACAAACAAGAAAACAACCCGGCATCCTCCAGCGCCTTCCCTCACAAGGCCACACTGAGCCTCGGCATGTCCTGCACAGGCATGCTCTTCGTGGCATCGAGCTCACTATACTCCTGGATGAGTGCCGACAGAGAGGTCAGAGCTTCTGCAAACTCACTTTCCTCCATCCCGTCAACTTGCAGATAGTGATGGAGGTGAGCCTGTAGTTGAAAAAATGCAACATCTCAGTTCCATCTCAGGAACCTTAAGACACGAACCATCTCCTAAAGCAAATAGTTAAAATTATAGGCCACTTGTCAATCCCTCCTTGGGAGCTATAAGCAGTTAACGGTTGGGGGGAAGGGGTGACATGCTCCTCAGTGGTACTGACTTGAAAGTACTCTTGCTGCTCAGTCAAGGAACCATAATTAGTTACAGGGGGCACACATACGCAAAAGACATGAAGACAGAAGGAAGGCTCCTTGAGAAGCAGAAGGGTTTCAGCTGAGGGGAGTAAGAGATGGTACCAGGGGAAATACGATCAAAGTAGGTTCTATGTGTATAGGAAATAGTAAAAGATTAAATGAATTTAAAAATAGAATAGGCAGTTCAACTTCAAAATGCAAGTGGGAACTTAGGTCAAATGAGTACTGTATGTAAAGATGTGCCAACTAGTACAATGGTGGATATGGGGGTAATCAACCGATTTCTTACTGGATTTGAGGTTCCCTCTACAGGACCTTGGCTGCAACCCAGGCCAAATGCTCATAACTCAGGAGGTCATAGGATGCAAGGGGCGCTGGATTTTCTACTATTGCTTTTGCTAAATGAACACGTTATAAAACTGTCCGTTTATATTTATATCCATTAATACGCATATCCATAGAATATTGCTGCTCTCAAGGTTGGTCACAGAAGCTTTATCTTCCAGTGGACAGTGCAGACACCTAACTGGTCAAAATGTGGAGAGTAAGGGACTATTGAGTACTTAGCTATAAATGGGACATCTATAGAATCCCTTCCCCCACCTAACTCCATCGAGGGTTAGGAAACGCTGCATAAGATAGTACAGAAAGAACGTAAGAGCCAGAGCGTGGGAAAGAGTGAGGTGATTGTGTGTCCTGGACACCGCTGGGTTGCTGTGCTCATGAACTCACGGTGGCTGTGGTTCCTGCACAAGACCTGATTAAGATGAAACCTGTCAGTGTAACACGAACTGGGGAGAGGCTTAGGAGGCCACACCCCTAATGGAGAGCTATGGGTAGTTAGTATCTGCTGTGGGGAGGGGAGGCATTCTCACTTGTGATGAAGCCACTAGTAAGTTGCCCATGCTTCAGTGAAACTCCACAGCCACACCCATGCAAGCAACCCTAATCAAACTCAGTGTGTCATAAAAAAGGACATCAAAGCAGGAGGGGGATGTGTTGGGAAGAAGAAGGGTTCTAAAGGGAATGGGAGGATGAGAGAGGGCGGTGTGTGGTGAACAGTCAGAAAACATTTTATACATGTGTGCAACTGTCAAAGGATAAATAATTTCTTAAAAAACAAAATTGCCCAAATACTAAGAATTCACAGAATTTCTCACTTAGAATCAAGATAGCATGAGATCTTTGGTCACAGCTAGTATAACAAATATGTTGGACAACTTTAGCCCCGATTTCTAATGCTATAATATATCTTAGCCAAAATAAGTATGGTTACAAAGATGTGAAATTACCTTTTTCTTGTAGAGCCTCATGAACCTTTCTCTCAGATCCATGAAGGTAGGCTTCACACATGTGTTATTTGCTAAAGCTAACAGTGAATGTGAGTGACCCACAGGAGGTACTGAACACAGGCTAGTCTTCCAGCCTTCTTGATTCCAGGAGACAAACTGCAGAGCAGGTTTTAACCTGAGATACAAGAACCCAAAGGTAAGGACCAAGGTACTAAAAATGCCACATTACAGCAGCTCAGTCCACATAAACTAGACGAGGCCATCAGCAGAAGCACCGTTCCAACTGTGTCATTTGGAATCTGCCACCTATTGTTAGAACTGGCAGCATCATGAGCCGGTATGATGAAGCACCTTATATTTCATTTAGTGCTTACAAAAACAAGGCTTTGTACTCCAGAGTCATTTATCTAAAAGTCACATTTTACTATAATTTGAACAAAGGCTTTCTTAACTATTATGCGCTATACGGTCCCAAACTGTATAAGTAACAGTCTTAAAAAATAAAGACCAGACCTTTCGATATTTCTGCGAAGATCTGAAATCTGTACATTTCCTCTAACGATGAGGGCACAGGCGAGGTAGAGACTATGCTTGGGGTCGGCTTGAATGAGTTGGTGGTCTTTACTAAAGGCATCTGAGAACATCTGATCCAACCTACAGCAAGGAAAGCACCACCGTTTGTACACAATGCAGTCTTCTTCTAGATGTACTCATGAACGAGAACATACACGGTATCACAGCCTCTGGGTTATCTACGGTAGAGCTGATGCAGGACACCAAACAATGCAAAATCCTTAAAGCAGAAAAGCAGAAAATGCTGATACAAGTATTTTTTTTTTTTTATCAAAATATACCACGTGGACTATAGAATATTTCACTGACTTTGAAATAGTTAAGTTAGATGACAAAGTCAAACGTGTTCTTTTTTCCTTGTGCTGAACTTAGAAATTATTTCTTTTGGGGTTAACCTTGAATATAAAAATTCCATCACACAATAGTTTACTACTCACTTACATTTGGTCTGTCTACATTAAATGTGTTCATTCTTCTTAACATGATGAACGCTGATGAACCAGTGAACAGTCAAGGATCAAGATCCATGCACTGTACATGGCTTCTCTTGTTGAGATCATTACAGGATCCCTGGCAGATAAGGAGTCCTGTCTACTGCCCAGGACAACTGGCCATGTGCTAAAATTAAGCTTATTGCTACCACTTACAATATTCCTGCAGTATAGGACTGTTTGTTACCTTGCCCAAAATTTAACCATAAAAAGAAAAATTCCAGGGCTGGAGAGATGGCCAGTGGTTAAGAGCCTGTATAGTCCTTGCAGAGGACCAGAGTTTAATTCCCAGCAGCCAGATAGGGTAGCTTATAACATACCTCTAGAGGGATCTGGTGCCTCTGGCTTCTGCAGGTACCTCACTCTCTTTCCTTCATATACCCACAACTTAAAAATAACTAAATAAATAATAATTAAAAAAAAAAAAAAAGGAATCTTAAGACAAAAAACCACTTTTGGGCCCAGAGAAGGCTCAGCAAGTTAAGGGAGTTGCTGTCCAGCTTGGCAACGTGGATTTAATTCCTGGGACCCACATGATGGAGAGAACTGAAAGTCAGGTTGTCCTCTGACTTTTAAACACACCATAGCACACACAAAATAGAATTTAAAAACAGTATGAGCCTTTAATGTCTCTTTTCTCATTTACACAGTCTCCCACTAGAGTTTGGCAGAACCAGTGTGATCTTTTCAGGCTCATCATAATCATATAAGCTAGAATGACTCTCCTTCCTCCTCTTCTTCCTCCTGTTCTTTCTTTTTTCTTTTTCTTTTTTTTTTTTTTTTGACAGGCTCTCACCATGTAGACCTGGTTGGCCACTTCTATGTAGATCAAGCTTGTCTCAAACTCAGAGAGATCTGCCCGTCTCTACCTCCTAAGATCTGTGATTAAAGGGATGTGCTACCATACCCAGACCTAAGAACTTCTTCAAGGTGATCTGGAAATGATGAGTAACAGCTGCCATATAAAGCCTTCTATGGTGCTTTGCTGTTGAGAGCTTTAGAACATAGTACTTCATCTACCCCACAAATAGTAAGGTGGAGAACTTAAGACATCTGACCAGGATCCTACAGTTAGTGACAGAATTAGGATTCAAGTCTGTCAGAGTCTATTAGTTTTCAAAAGTCTAAAAATTTAGTTTCTAGGTTTAGTTTCAGTTTAATACTAACAATTTAAAACAATTTATTTCTAAATAAATGTTTGTCTAATGAAAAATGGCTGTCACCAACTGTATTTTATATACTTATGATATAAATGATATAAATAACCTGAGTGAATATTAATATTTTCTCAGGAAAATGGAACCATGCTCTGCCTTACCTCCGAGGGGGAATGTTAACATCTGCCAATGTGTAGAGAGGTGTGAGGCTTGACACAAGATAGTGAAGTTGGGGGAAAGGAACCAAGTTCATGCTGATCTCATTCAGGTCCATATTAAGGGATCCCTCAAATCTTGAAGAGCTGAAAGGTCAACATTAGAACAATGAGAAGCATCGTCATTTAAAAAATAGTCATTCAGCAGGTTACTTTCTCAGATCCTTTGCTACACTGGTCGGAGCTGCATGAGCCTTTGTTTCTGAATAACTGAAATCTGCCATCATGAACAGTCATGTATAAGGCTAATTAATACAATATGATGCCTAGCAATTCTTATTTCTAGATTTCTAAAGTACAATAACATCTACTATACATGTAAAAGTGTCTTATTTAAACAGACTTTATATTGTGTTAAACACATACAGGTCAATTATTAAATTTGTTAAGGATCTTAATACATTCATAATTATAGAATCATAACCATAATCTTAAATGCTCAAGAAATTTGTGACCCAAGCCATGGAAATCTTTTGGATCATATGTCAAAGACGCACAGATTAGCTATTTACACAATGGCAGCATGTCTACCGTAAGATTGCTTATCATGGGACACCTGCAGATGTTCTAAGTAACACACCTGGAGAAATGGTTTATCACTCCAACGCATGAAAATACAAAATGAGTATTTGGGCAGTACAAATTGGCCTTGATTGGGGGTGGGGATGTGTGTAAACAGACACAAAGTTGGATAGGAAGAGGGGAAGGAGGGTATGACTGAATTATGTTGTAAGAAATTCTCAAAGAACTAATTAAAGAAGTGTCAGATGAATAAATATGAAGAAGGAAAAAGAAAGGAAGGAAGAAGCTCTACAACTCAGAACAACTAAATAAGCACTGCTGGGCTGGGCCTGCATCTCAGTGCTTAAGTACTGGTTTCAAAACGCTTAAGGGCAGGATTTACTAGCGTCCCAAAATCAAACAAAGGATAAAAACACTGTTAAATGTAAGCACCACGAGGGCACAGTGACTCTGTAAGTGTCCTGAGGGGGTTACCTTGTCAGGCTGAGGAGCAGATTGGCCACAATGTTGTTCATTGCATCAAAGGGTTTCTTGTGCCGCTTCTTAACAGTGCCCACACTGGAGGTAACCAGACTCTTCGGCTTCACAGCTGTACCCAGCTTTCCAGAATTTACCACAAGATCAATTTTGCTAATGATGTCAAATAAAGACTTGAGAAAAAAAATGCTGGGTGAGAAACTATTAACGAGAGTGACTTAGACGATATTTTAGTAGGAAAGGAAAGAGAAACAATTTAAACTTATATTTTCTCTTAGACGGAGGTTAAAAACTGAAGAGTACACTGGACAAACATAAAGGCACATGACACAGAATTAAATGCATATAAAATATGCCCGTAGAGCCCAGGACCACCTCTCACTTGGTTGTCAATGGGCAGCACACAGTCGGCATGCTCCGTAAGCTCCTTCATCGCTAGCATGCTGTTGTAAGGGGAGGTTATGACATCGTCCTCGCTGGAAGGGTAAACTGCTGTCACAAATCTGTACACTTCTGGGAATTCATCTTCAAGCACCTTTAACAGAAACGTGCCAAGTCCAGATCCTGTTCCTGAGAATTGAAATTTCAAGAAGAAAACAGTACAAATGATTGGAGGAATAACCCAGAATGCTTTATTTGTACGCATAATTTTCAACTCAGTCCTGGATTACACATTACCCTCATTTCATAGAGAGAAGAGATGAGCAAGGCTGTCAGGGTTCAAGTCCAGAGTCCCACCTCAGGCTCTAAGCATGAGTCTGGGCATCTTTCTCTAATTTTTTTTCATATTTAAGTCATTAGAATACCCCCCAAAAAACAAAATACCCAAAACTGAATAGATAAAAAATCAACTAAGATATCATCCAGTATTCCTTATATTAAGCAACCTACAAAACAAAACAGAAAACTACTTTGACAGCTTTGGTGTCAGATACATAATCTCAACAACACAGAGACCATCAAGTCATCAAACAACTTCAGATACCCGATAAAGCATGTCCACCTTGAATTTACAAAGTTTCGAACACTGCATGTTATCATTACTTATTTAAAAGCAGAAACTCTGGAAGTGTTAACATCTTGATGTTTAAAGTCTCATTTATATAAATTCAAAAAATTTTAAGGACTTACAAAAGGAGAAAACTGGATCCTGTAACTTAATATACTGTGAAACTAGTGATGCAAATGCGATCAGCGTTTTGAAGTGAGACAGCAGGAAGTAGCAATGTATCATGGTGTATAGATAAATCGGGTTTCGAAATCTTGCTTTACAGTGTGTATATAAGCTACGTTACACAAAATTATATATATATATGTGGCTAAGGCTCCCAGGTGTGTCCATTAAGTGGGTCATGGACCATATGCAACCAACACAAGCCCAGAAAATCTAAGACATGAAACCATTTATCCGAATATATTTACCTACTTACTTATTCACTCATTTGCTCACTCATTAACTTATTTATTTACCTATTTACTTCTGTAACTCTATTCCCAGTTCTTGACTATGAACTTAGTATTATGACAATGTAAAATCTTAATCTCAGTTTTAGAAAGAAAAATGTGATAATTTTTTCTTCCAACCCTTTTTAATATTACTATTTTAAAATTAGCACATCACCTTGTTTCTATTTTGTGAACAGGAGAGCAAAATACTTTCTTTTTAGATACAGACTTATCTGGGAAAAGAAAGCAATAATCATGCTTCAAGTTCAGGCTAATTAAATACCCTGGTTTTTAAGGAACTGACTGAAATTATTTTTTACTCTTATTTTTCTTATTGGAAGGAGGTGTGGGAAGGTTTGAAAGTGGCTAATAAAAGAATATTAGTACTACATAATGTAAATCCCAAATTTGGTTGGGAATAAGACCACCACAATTGAGCCAAATTTGAAGCACACAAGCTTCAGTTAAAATAATTAAATACTGGTCAGGAAGATAGACTCTGACCAAGTCCATTCTGAGGTACTCATGGAGTGACCCTGCCATCTCCAAAGCTCCCAGAGAAAGGTCCTAAATCATGTGGCACACGTGCTTAAAAAGGCAGAACCTGTAAGGCTATGTACTTCCCACCAAGTCCAATCAGTGGCAAGCATCTATCCTGATATAATTCCTGTCTGGGTTATCTCCCGCCTACAATGAGCAGGCACATCCTGTGCATGGAGCACATCCTGTGCAGTAGGGTCAACTTGGGATCTAGCCACTCCGTACCCAATAATCCAAGAGGGTACGTGCTCCGGCAAGGGAGGTTCGGGACTGTCTTGCCTGAACAGCCCCACCTAGCATTCCAGGTTATCTGTTTTTCTTTTAAAGATCTCTTAGGCACAGTAGGTACAATTTAAAACATCATTTTTGCTCTTACATTAAGGACATGCCAGAAAAGCTCAACTCTACTTGGAATAAAGGAAGAAAAAAAGGAACAAGCAAACAAAGATGAAGAAGCTTAGCATTTCTCAAAACCACATACATACATGGCTGAAAATATTACTGGAGAATCTGAAAGAAAAAACTCAAAATTTAAAAAAGTACTGGTAATAGTGACAATTCCACATTTTTCTTGTATGTGTGCACATGCTCCTGTGTGTAAGCATGTGCTCATATACTGTGTATGTATAAGTTTGTGTGTGTGTGTGTGTGTGTGTGTGTGAATTATTTCTCAAGTGCCATCCATCTTTTTGCTTGAGACAGAGTCTCCCAACGGCCTAGAGCTGGCTGTCCAGTCTCTTGCTTCCTAGCTCTGGAATTACAAGCATGTGCTACCACACCCAGCTTTTTAATATGGGTTCTGAGACCCAAACTCATGTCCTCGTACTTGTAGTGTAAACAAACACTTTATCCAATAAGCTTGGGCCCAATTTCACAAATTTTTAAGATAAAAAGCTGAAATGTATAAACACTGAAGCATACATACATACTCTATCAGACAAATCCAACCTACATCTTATACACTATATGTATCCTAGGCTAGCATGAAATGTGGCCCAACATTGCTACAGCCCACACCAAACATGGCAGTGTAAGCAACCGTTAGACAAGGATCCTGTTACTGAAATGCCAGAAGGTCCTGGCCCATCTGCTATCCTACCCCTTTCCCCTTTTTACTATACAGCTGCTGGAAAGTCTCATTAATAATGGTGTCTACATTGATTATTAGTAAAACTAAAAATAAGCCTTAAACTAGCTCTTACTAACTGGGAAAGGGACACAATATAGAAAACAAAGACATGGTGATTTCAACACTAAAAATAATTTTAATAATCTTATTGACCTTCAAATCCTGGCACATGTGAGAACCATCTCATGTCTATTGGAGTCACATCACAAATTTATTCTTGGCGTAATAATGCACTGATTCCCTATTCCCCAGTGAAACACAAGGCCTCCAGTTAAACATAAGGGCCAATGAGCCTGGATAAGAAAGTTACCATGTCTGGGAAGACAAGAACACATATTTAGTCATCCCTGAGAATGCCTGCCCTTTGTTAATGAACTAGTAAGCCTGTCTAGAGCTATAGTAAAATATAAACCTAGGCTAGATGTGAATATTCTCAAAGCTTAGAAAGTCTGTTTAAGACTGAAACTGCCTGAATCAATATACTAACTTGAAGATACAGGAAGACTCCCAAATTAGTAATAGTTAAAAAGATAAGAGAACCAAGTGCTGTTGTCAAAGGAATTTATGGCTGTAATTGGGGTAAATAAAGTGCAAACAGAGAGGAAGCTTAGGACCTATAAATGTCTTCCTGGAGCCTCTGTACCCTTTTGCCTGTCTTTCTGAGATCCTGTAACTACAAATTTGTTTAACATGGCACCCAGCAAACCACTAATGAACTACTGTGTTAAAGTTTTCTGAAGTAAAAGATAAAGCTGTCACTGTGAAAGATGTTCTGGCTTACAATGTAATCATGCAAGTTCTTTGAAATGTGCTTGACATCTACAAATTGTTAAATAAACAAAAGGCACTACTACTGTATTAACCACCTCGAGGAGGCTGGCTTTTGGAATCTTTACTCCCTAGTGTGTGTGCCAGTTTCTCTTTTAAAACAAGTGTCTGTGCTTTTTTCCACCGTTGGTCCATTTTCCTTCCTGGGGTGTTCCTGAACCGCACCTTGCTTGCAGAGGCAGAACCCCGCAGTTAAGAGGCTGGACCCCACACAACATAATTCTTGAAATATCATGAGATTGCTTTGTTCGCTTGTTTTTGGTAATTTGAATGCACAGCCCTTGAGCACAAACCCTGTGGTTGATACTGTGTCTCAATATGAAAAGTTTGGACATGCCTGCTAGTTCTATGTTTAGCAAGCACTAGTCTGAAAGCAAGACTTATGTTTGCAAGATGAACTCCCACGCGGATGTAACTTGAGTGAAGAGTATTACCTCCTCCCATGGAGTGTATGATGAAGAAACACTGCAAGCAATCACAGTGCTCTGCTGACTTCCGGAGCTTCTCTAAAATCTGTTCCCGGTACAGACTTCCAAAAACTTTGTGACCTACGGCCCTGAAAATAAGAATACAAGTTAAAAGATATCCTTGACTTATTACTTCATGATTTTATTATTTCTGCTCTAAATTAAGAAAGATTAAAGAAAAAACTGAGAAACTAAATTGTACTAAGAAGTCTATCCCTTCTTGTAATAAATCCTGTTTACCGTATATTACATACTAATAATTTTCAATACTTTCAAATATTATTCTCAATAATTCTCAAATATTCTTATAAGTTAGCAATGGGTATTAACCATTGTTTTCTAATTTTATCTTCAATTATTCTCCAGATAAATTATAAAGAAATAAGAATTAATTTTTTTTTGTTTCTATTTAAAGTAAACTCTGAACTATAGTCAATTTACATCTTAAAAAGCACAATGAGGTCAACTCAACAGATAGTAAAGTGAAAAATTTCAAACTAATGTATCTGGTTTAAAATAGGAAAAACTGGTCACATCACATTATTATTAGATAAAATGGCAAATGGTTGAAAATGACCGTCAAGAGACTACGTTGTCTAGTGTTAATACACACTAGAGAAAAGCCAGGCAGGTGGTCAGGTAGGCTCATTTTTAAGTGACTGGTTGTCCCTAGTCTCCTGACACATGGAATTCAAATTCACGCTTTAATAAAACTGTACTCCACATACGAACCCAAGTTATTGGTAGCAAATGTTTAAAATACGTAACATGAGATTTAGAAACAATGAGGAGCTACTTAATTTTTAAGCAAGAGCACAAAGGAAAAAAGTTCAATGTGAATTCTTTAACTACTGGGGTATGTTTTTCCCCATTAAAAAAATTATATAGTTGAAACTCAAAATAGCCTCTGACTGAGCTTGCATAGGAGGGTACTGGTTTGGCTTGCATCTTTCTGTTAATTCTATTGATTTAGACAAATTGGAGAGGCTGAGGAATCAAATAATATAAGCGAATAGTTTAAAAAGTACTTAAAACCTTTCTCACTATCTATTATTAATAATTGATTTATAAAAAAATTTAACATATCAGTTTTTCATGATTCATTTTCTGCTTAAGAAAGAAAACGTAAAAGTAGGAGTAACAATAAATCCAGGCAGCTCCTGAGCATTGTAAAGCCGTGAGCCATTGCCCAGGTGTTAAAAGACCGGGCACCGAGGCTGAAGCAAGCGTGGCAAACTGCACCTTGCTTTCATTACATCTATCAGGGCAAGGAGCAAATGCTCAGCTTTTCCGAATGACATTCAGAGCAGTCTCACCAATTATTTCCTGAACCAGAAATATCCGTGATGAGCTGTTTGCTATCGAACACATCTCTCAGTGGTCCTTGGAGAATTTCATTCACTACTCCTTCTTCCATGTCAATCAAAACAGCCTGCAAAGAAAATTTAAATTTAGCATATTTTCTTCAGTAATTTACTCTACAAATTCAAGAATTCACGTGCTGTGAGGTATATCGTTCTTTTTCACAATTTAAGGGTTATTAAATTTTTTCTTTATGTAATCTATTTTAAGAATTAAAAAGGTAATTCCATCCAGCTCAACAAGACAGAATCCAATTAAGAAGTGAATTCTAAACTCTCAATTCTACTCCAAAAGTGACCAGAAGGGGACAAAGGAACTCAATAATCCCTTCAACCGAATCCTAACAGGGCCTTAGAAATCCAGAAGGCAATCCTGATCAGAAAACATTTTCAATCTATGTAGGATGTATTAATGTACTTGCTCACTAGATTTGAAAACGGAACAATTACAGCCAAGAAATGCCCAGTTCAAATGAGTTAACTTCTAAAGCCAGGGCATACACAGATGTGGACGGTGACAGGTCCTTCATTTAAGTCACACAGAGGCAAATTCATTAACTCAGACTATACTGACACGGGAAGTAGTCTGCCAAGAAAATAAGAATATAAATGATAAAATTAAAGGAGATGCAGCAAATGTGAGCAGGAATGGCTTGCCAATAGGACTATCTGCTCCTCCCTGCTAGTTTTCTTCTTTACTTTCCAAGGAAAAGTTGCCAAAGAATTTAATGTGGACCATGCAACGACCAGTCAGCATTTGAAACTAAGTGGGAAGGTGAATAAACTTAAATAGTGGGCGCCTCACAAGCTGCTCAAATTTCTTTTTGCTCAAATTGTTGAACTATTGTCCTCTTTCATCCTATGCAACAATGAATCATTCTAGATCAGATTCGACTGAAAAGTTTCAAAGCACTTTCCAAAGCCAAACACACACACACGTTATAGTCACCACTGTTGGTTTGCTGCTGGTCTGATTCACAACATCTTTCTGAATCCCAGAGAAACAACTGGTGCTCAGCAATGGGTGGGATATGCTGAGACAGCAGTGCCTGCAACTGCCACCAGTTAATATAAATGGTTCAATTCTTTTCCATGATAAAGCCTAACCACATGTCACAAGTAACACCTCAAAAGTGGAATGGATCTGGCCATTTAAATTCCTTCTCCACCATACTCACCTGATGTTTTGCCAACCCTCTACTACTTCTTCAAGTATCTGGACACCTTTATGCAAGGAAAATGCTTCTACAACCAGGAAGATGCAGAATTGTTTTGTAAGAGTTTGCCAAACACTGAAGCATGGATTTTATACTAGAGGAATAAAAAACTTATTGCTCATTGGCAAAAATGTGTTGATTGTAATGGTTCCTAAAATGATTAATAAAGATGTGTTTGGGCCTAGTTATAATGATTTAAAGACTCATGGTCTGAAACAGCAATTTCTTTTGCTTAGCCTAGTCTATGTCTATATGACGCTATGTCTAAGTACTATCATTTTCATTATACACACTAGGAAACTAAAGCCTAGAGAAGTTAAATAGCTTGGCACAACCACTTAGCGAGCAAGTGGTAGAGTTGAGACTCAAACCTACATCACCTGGAGGCCGACTCTGTACTCTTAACCACCAAAAGCGAAGCAAGTTTGGTATCTATGGGGTACTAACTGCAGTGGAGTTACAATTCACATACATTTAAATTCTGTGAATTTGTATAACTGTGCTTCTTATTTTAAGATTGTGTTGGTTGTTTTTTTGTCAACTTGACACAGACAGACGTATATGGGAAGAGGGAATCTTAACTGGGAAAATGTCGTCGCGGGATTGGCCTCCAGGCAAGTCTGTGGGATGTTTTCTTGATCAATGATTGATGTGGGAGGGCACAGCGCACTGTAGGTGGTGCCACCCTGGGCAGGTGGTCCTACATGGGACGAGAAAGCAGGCTGAGCAAGTCATGAGGAGCAAGCCAGTGAGCAGCTTCAGTTCTTGCTTCCAAGTTCCTGCCCTGAGTTCCGGTCCTGATGTCCACTGACATGATGTGGACATGTAAATGAAACAAACCCTTTCCTCTCCACATTGCTTTTGGTCATGGTGTTTATGATAGCAATAGAAACCTGTAATCTCAAGAGGCTGAAGCAGGATTTCTGGGAGTTTTATTTTATTTTTTATTATTTTTACTTTTATGTGTATGGGTGTTTTGCCTCTACGTATCATGTCTGTGCATCATGTTCCTGGTTCCTGTGGAGGCCAGATCAGGACATTGAATTCCCTGGAGTTAGAGTTACAAAGCTGCCACGTGGATTCTACGAATCAAACCCATGTCCTCTGGAAGAGTAGACAGTGCTCTTAATCTCTCCAGGCCCATGTATTTTTTAAAGATTTATTGTTACTTTGTAATTGTGTGTGTGTGTACATGACTGCAGGTGTCCAAGGAGGCCAGAGATGTTTGATCCCCAGGAGCTGGAGCTGAGGGTAGTTATTAACTGCTAGACCTAGAAGCTGCACTCTGGTCTTCTGCAACAGAAGCAAGCACTCATAACGCTGGGCATCTCTTCAGCTCCTATGACTATGTTTTACAAATATGCTTTTTTTTTTTTTTAACTGAAACAAGACTGTATATAGGTATGTATTGGTTAATTTTAGGGATTTTAAAGGATATTTTGAACAACATGCAATTTCCACCTTAAATGCAGACATTGCATCAACATGAGAGTCTTGACTGAACAGATAAATTGTACGTAGGATTACAAATTGTGTAAGATTATAAAGAAAAAATATATTGGTCTTGTTCCAAACCAGACTTAGTATGGTGCATGGAAGTTTGTGGCTAAGTAAGCCGTACCCCCTCTAATGCTTTGCTGTCTGGCAAAGGAGACAATATGCAGCACATACACTGTAATTTGGGCCCCACCTGGAGTGAGTTCTGAAGAATCACCATTGTCCTGGTAACTTACTTAGCTCTTCCAATCTTCCCTCTGACACACTGAGCCCTTGGTTTCTTCCTTTGGGAATTAACTAAGCCTTGAGAGTATTTTTGATTCTTTGCTTAGGTATCCCAAGTCTGCAGTCAAAACATTCCAGGAATACATAAGTCTACAGTGCCCTCCAGAGCTACATGGCAGTAACCAGAATACAGATCACAACACTCCATGTGTCCACTAGCCTAAGGTACTGCATATAATTAGTAGCCTAGGAGATGTCCAAGTTTCTTTCTCTCTAAAGTTTGAGATGCTAGCTCTCTATATACATAATTGAGCTCCTTCTTACAACCATATCAGTGAGCAGGGTAGAAGGTAATGGAAACACTATCAGGAAAGGACAAACGAGCATATTCCTGTAGTCTTTGACTTTTGTTGAGAAAGCACTTCCATTTTCTCCTTAGGAACTTTTGGTGCTATGTGGCTGTGACCACTGATGAGTCAAGTCTTCACAGCAGAACTTGGTGCTTGGCTTCCTCCACTGTTCACCTTGTTCATCAACTGTCCTGATTTGCGTCACACAATCTCTCCCTTCAGCTTTGCTTTCTAGGGACATCAGAGATCACACAGAGAGAAACAGCTTTCAGGTGCTGTCTACTGCTCTCTAGTCCTTCAGCTACTAAGACTAGGTTTGGACCTTAGCATCTCAGTTACTTACAAAGCATTTAAACCTTTTTTTAAAAAAATATTCAAAGACCACTTACTAGTCAACAACCAGGAGGGAAAAACACAAACCGGGAAAGAAAAAACTCAAATTTTACTACCATGTTACAGAGTAAGGACCCCAGAATATGTATCTTACCCGTGCTTTTAAAGAAGATATTCTTCCTCTGGAAATACTGCCACAATCACCAACCACTCTGAAAGATAAAGTGAGAAAGGGTCATAAGATTTTCCAGGACGGGCAGTGTTAGCTTTCATTTACACAGTCATGCAGTTCTCTCCTTCTACCATATGGGTCCAGGGGAATCAAATTCAAGTCCTCAGACTCAGCAGCAAGCACCTGACCAGCTGAGCCACCTTGCCAGTCTGTATCTAGTCTTTGAGGCATTCCTCCAAAAGCAGAATATCTGATTTCCAGTTTTATGGGTATCCTTTTTGTTCAAGTTACTATTAAGTAGGTTTTCTGCTGCAGCCAAACACAGCAACTGTTATAAGCATTACATACCACTCAGGCCATTTCTAGAATTGTGAAATTACTAAAATAGTGAAAATACTAAAACCTATGAATAAACATAGCTTAAAAGTCAATATAATTCACAATACAGAGACTAGATGAAGAGAAGCCGATTAAACACCAGATACTACAGGCCAGTAATAAGTGAACTGTAATCCTCAGGCCAACTCCAATTAGCTGCCTGTTTTGCTAAATAGAATTTTATTTAAATACAGCCATTCCCATTCATTTATGCACCTGTCATCCATGAAGGCAGACGAGTACCTGCAACAAGACCTATGGTCTGAAGTACCAAAGTATTTACTATCTGCTTTTTCATGGAAAAAGCTTGCCAAGCCCTGCTACTGGTAAATCTCGACCAGGTTATTAAAAGGGATTAATCTGATAAGCAGGTGTAAACAAAGACGTGGTAGCATTTCTCAAAAGGAGTCTTTGGTACTGCGATGGTATCAAAGAGTGAGATGCCATGTTTTTCCTCCTCTCCAAACTCGAGATTGAGGAAATATGAATGTTTTCATTAAGAAGTATACAGCCCACAAGGTAGATAAGAATTACATGGCAACCTTCTTAAAAAGAAAACCCAATCTTAAGACTGAATTTCAACTATGTAATACATTTTGTTTTATTAACTTACAAAGAATTTGGTTTCATTATGTCATTTCTCAAACAATATTTTTTGTTGTTGTTTCTTCCCCCTAAATCTCCCACGCCCTCCTGTGCTCTCCTATTCCCAGAGCTTCCTCCAGTTGTTGTGTCCCATGTGACCTTTACCCTCACCTTCGCCTGTCTCTTAGTCCCCTGTCACGGTCTCCTACCTAGTTCCACCCAACTTTATAATAAGGAAAGAGGTGGCCACCAGGAAAGGAAGGCGTGAAAGTAGGATTAGCAAGAGAAGCACGTGAAAGGAATAGACTGATTATTGTGTAGCTTCGGTAGATTTCTTCCAGGAAAATGTGCTTATGATGCCAATGGACTACCTGGCCTGGATTTATATGTCCATCGCTAACACTTTCCGCTCTTTAACCTCTCATTTCTTTGACTAATCTGATTGTGCTGGAGAGCAGTGGGAACAAGTGCAAGCCTAAACATGAGGCTCTGGGATCCAGCAACAAAACAGAAGCCAATTAGGTTTTTCCTGGGAAGATAACGGCTTCAACATCCAGTCAACAAATTCAAACTACATTTCTATCAAATCAGAACAAAGCCCGATATTAACTGCAACTGTCAGCACACATCTACCACAGTTGGTCTTATAGAGTATTTTGAGGATGAATAAACATAATGATATAACATTAAAAGCCTATGGACGTACCTCAAATGCCAAATTACTCTTTCAGATAAAAGAATTATAACATATATCTTATATTAAACAAAAAGTAATATGTTTTGAACATCTTTCTTCTTTCTTTTTAGTATACTCTAAGAGCAAGTAATCAGCAATATAATCTCTCAAAATCGGCCATTACTAGACACATAACAAGGTACCCTCAGTGAAAAAGTCAGGTTTCTCCGTGTGAAACTTAATTTCCAAGTTAATCCGCTTTTCTGCAGGATGGTATGAAATGTGACATGAGAATATGCAGTCAGAAAAGCAAACAAAGCAGACACCATCATAGCTATGGACTGCTTTCATGACAGAAAAGGAAGGAAGATCATAACCCCAGAGACAGACTTTCATCCCCTCACCTGGTATCCACATTCCTGAAGAAGCTGCTAATTGCATCGTCGTAAATTCCTTTCTAGAAACAAAGCAAACTACAGCACTTAAGTTTATTTTCTCTAAAGTCCTTTCGATTTTACCAATTCTACAACACTGATACTTAAAGGGCTAATATACGTCTCTTAGAAAAAGAACCCTCGAGGGGCTTCCAATTACGTTTAAGGAGTGAAACGCCACGAGAATCCCTGATTACGTTTGACAGAGATCGATGGAAAAAGTATGCCCCCTGAGATTATACAGCTGGTACCCCAAGTGAGAATTTCTAGGGATTCCTGAGCGTTTGATGTGTTATCTATTTTATATACTGCTTTCACCTACAGCACCTACTGCCTTTCTAAACAACGTCAAGAGGGAGAAGAGAAGACCTCTAAGAACTGGGAAAATTCAAGACCAAACTCTTTGGCCAGTGCCTTCTGCCTTTGACTTAGAGCAACACGGGTTTAAAAAGAATCTAGCCACACGAGAAGATTCTATGCAACTTATGGTCCAGATAAGACGTGGCTCGAGTGAGCCCGGCACGGTAGTGGTGATTCTAGGGAATCAGAAGCAGACGGATCGCTGCAAGTTCGAGACCAGCGCGGCCTGCACGGCGACTTCCAAGCCAGACAGCACCCCTCCCCAAACCTCGAGCGAGCTCTCCTCGGCGGGCGGGCCCGGGTGGCAGGCAGGCACCTGGTTGACTGCGGCGTGCTCCCTCAGCGCCAGGTCCCAGAAGCAGCAGCCCACCTGGTTTCCGCACTGGCCGACTGCGGCCGGCGGCGAGAGGGAGAGAGAAGGACATTAGGAAGGCCACCAGGAGACCGGGCTCCGCAGGGACCCGGCCCCGCCGACCGGGGTAGCTCACCCTGGACGACCACCGACTGGGTCATCCCGCCGGGAAGCCCAGCAGGGACACCCCCGCCGGCTCTCCCGCCCGAACGTTCGAGCCCAGCGCCGTGCCGGAGGGGCGGCCGTAAGTCACGTCGCTGCCTCCAGGAACCGCAGTCGTTAAACCGTCGGTTCTTCCCGACACCGGGTTTCCGCGCGAGCGCATTTGCGGCTAGCCGTTACCATAGCGACTGGGCCTCCGGCAGGTAAATCCTAGCTGCCTTGTCAACATCTTTGGGCATCTGCAGCTCCGGAGGCCCTGGTAACTGACGGGTAACTAGGTTTCGGAGTGGCGTTTTAAATAAGGGTCTTTGAAATCGATCGCGGGCTACTAGAGGCTCGCTGTGGGACCAGTCCGGGAGTGGGTCGGACTCCTCGGCAAGCTGCCCCAGGGTCGTTATCTAACAGAAAACGAACGCCGAGATGCGCAGAGAAACAAACCCCAGACAGGCTTACCCGGGAACAACCCAGGCTAGGGACACTCAGAACAAACGGCACAGCTAAGCTCAGAGGCCAAAGCGGTGTACTCCCAAACTAACTCCTGAAGTTTCTGGATAATTAAAAGAAATTCAGTCGTACATCCAGCTTCAAACAGCCTGCGATGTAATTGAAGACACGCACGATGTGCCCAAAAGACGTGACCTAAAATATTATGTGGTGCTGACCAGGAGAACAATGATATTCAGGGGACATGGGTGAAAGATACAAGAGATGGGTTCAAAGCTAGGCATTTGATGTATGTATAATGTAGACGGGATTTTTAAAAAGCGGGGAGCACAAAGCTTGAAAAATCAGTTATTTCCAGAAATTGATTTTTCTTACTGAACAAATTAAACCGTATTTCAATTAAGAACTAAATTAAGAATTTAGGTCGAAGAGATGACTCAGTAAAAGGCCTGCCACAGAGGTGTGGGGACCGAAAAGCAGACACCCAGCACTTACAAAAATACCAGGAGCCTGTAACCCTGGGCTTGGAAGCACAGAGAAGGGAAGATCCCCAGAGTCTAGCTGAACTGGGAGCTCCAGGTTTAATTGGAGACAATGTCTTAAATAAGATGAAGAATAAGAAAAAACACGTAATGTTCACATCTCGTTTCCACATACATAAATCCTTAAGAACACTACACTACTACTTTAATGAAATTAATATTTCACAAAACTCTGAGAAACAGCAAAACCTTAAGTCTTCATTTTAACAAAAGTTAAATTATACTTGCTATTGATGTGTTGTGACATGAGCCACAACATTTGATTAGAGTACCTTATTCTGTCACCAGGATGAATAATAGTTTGTTATTATACGCATTTTGGAAGATGTGAAGTTTGAAGTTGTAGTGGGTTGTTTATATTGCCAAGGCCTTTCCATATTTCTATTTGGATGTTTTATATCTTTGTTCCTAACATCTCTTTTTAATTAAGAGGCAGATTTTAGTCAAGAAAATTTTGAAATGTCTGGATTTACTCTTACCTGCTTATTGGGAAGCGTATAGTCAGACACTTTGGCCAAATCTGGGGCTTCCAAAATTTACAAAACTTAGACAAATACCCAGGTTGTGATATGAGGTTGAATCAGTAGACTCTGGTGCGGACTAACTTGGTATTCTGGCCTTTGCAGAACTCTACCCATGCTGTAGTTCTCCTCATTCTCAGAAGCCGCACAACAGCAAGGAGTTACAAGAAAGTCCTTACAAGTTTCACCAATAACTTCAGTCTGGAGTGAATCAGATGTGTCTGCTTAATCGCCAGGTGAGGTAGAGCCTTCTGCACCAGTCACACCAGGACCTTAGGGCAGGCACATTTAGGTTAGCCGAAATGGAAACAGCTTAATAGCAGACTGTCTACAATCTTATAAGTAAGACTTTTTTTTTTTTTTTTTTTTGTATGAAGTCATGGAGATTTTTGGGTGCAATTGTTTTAAAGCGATAGCTGATTAATACATAGAAGAAATAGACTCAACAAGATTTTACGTGCTAAGTATCAGCAAAAGAAAAAGTCAGCGCGCTAGTCATGCAGGCTGCTACTGAAAGAGGAAGGGAAGTGGGATGGATGAAGGAGGAGGAAGCTAGGAAGATGACGTGTCAAGAGGGTGAAGCACATGGTGTGAGGTAAAATCTAACCTAAGGGGGAGGAAAGAGAATTTACAAAGTACTTTGCACTGCGGAGCAGTGTAAGAATATGAACACAATGACAAGACGCTAAAATGAGGTATTGAAAAGGACAGGCTGAATTTTGCACGATTTGTTCTCTATCATATCCCTAGGACTTGGAACCTTTGTCCACTATTCAGTAGACAGTCAATAAGTATTGAGTGGAAAATGAAATAAAATTGAGATAAAAGAAGTGGCTTACACCTTTAATCCCACCATTAAGGAGGCGGAGACAGCGAGATCTCTGTGAGTCTGAGGCCAGCCTGGTCTACAGAGTGAGTTCCAGGGCAGCCAGAGTTACAACAGAGAAACCCTGTCTTGAAAAAACAAACAAAACAACAGAAGAAGAAGAAGGAGGAAAAAAGGAAACCAATCAAAGACCAGAACACCTTAAAGGATTAATAAACAAATTTTAAAATAATGGAAAAAGAACAGGAGAAGTAATAGAGAATGCTGAGGGAAAGGCAAAATTATTGTAGCTATTAAAGACAGTGCTCATGGGAAGCAAAATTTATGATTAACAAATACCGCTGAAGTAGAGAACAAAGACATGTATACTTAATGATACAAAAACAATGAAATAATGTATGGTTTCAAGGATGCACCATATTTCTCAGGAACATTTTCTAGAGAGCACTCAACATCAATAATCATGCCTTGGTTAAGTTTTCAGAATGAAGTATTCCTAAGTTCTTGGGCAAGAAACAAGAACAAAAACTTTTAAGCTGCTTTAGACTCATCTATAACAAGACACATCTTTATATAATCTGTAATCTTTTAACAAGTGTTAGAAATTCTATCTGAATCCCAAGGCAAAATTCATTTAGTAATTTAAAAAAAATGGAGTTAATGTCAACAACTGAAGCATCAATTTTAGAAGTCAAACCTTCTGATACAATCCAAAAAGTACACGTATTTGTTACATGCTGAGGGATGACAGTAGGAAAATACTAAACATCATTGTTTTGTGTAGTTAAACTATTAGTTTCTATTAGAAGCAGAAAATTTTGCACATGCAGTAGACATATTACAATTAATAACCCACTATCTTAAATTTGAGGTGAGGTGTTTCTGGCATTGTGTGTACTACAAAGTGTATATGTTGTGTGCTTAGAACCAAGGCTACAGTGAAATCACAAGATATAAACACAGCCAGATACAAGTCAAATTCATCATGTTCTTGAATTTGATTTGTTTTTTGTTTATTTAGAAACTTTTGATGGTTGTCAAATATTTCATTGGTTATATGACTTCACAGATTAAGAAGCCACAATCTCTAACACATTCAATAGTGGATTTCACCGAAAAACCTTTAGAGGGTTGTAAGGAAAATAGAATATGTTCAGAGAAAATTTACTTCTATGACTTCCCTATTTGTCATTTTAAAAAAATTTGATTTTGTGGTCACCTGTTGCAGAACTTGATTTTTAGTTGTATTTAAAATGGTTGTTTTGTGCATTGTTGGGGGAAGGGCTGCGTAGGCCTTGGCATTTGTATTGTCTGCAAGTGTTGGCTTTATGTAAAAGAGGTTTGTTTCCTCATGATCTGCATGTGTTATCAATAGAACACCTGAGGAGATTAGGTATCAAAACACCGGAGACGAGATGCCTGGGTTCCACTGTCCAGTATGGCACTTGCCATGACAAGTGGTTCCCTGTGCTGAGGACTGGCAGGCTTAAACCTATGAACATGCCTCCGTGTCTTCCTTGCTGAGCTGCACTCTGAGTGTACTACTACACGTGGTCCACCAACTTGGGACAGGATATCATGCCAGCTACATCCGATATGGACAAGGAAGAAAGAAACTCCAGAACTCTGAGAGTCTGGTAAAGTACACTCAGGGCAGTTCCCAGAGGATGGAGATTAAGGTATTAATGAAGCTCCTGAAGAAGAGGAGAGTAAGAAGGAGTAGAGCAGCCTCCAAAATAAAAAGGTCACCCTGCTTCGGTCTCCCAAGTGCTAGGCTGGAGGCAGGTGCAGCCAAGCCGGATTTTTACTTTTATATGCATTCGAAGTTTTTAAGGAAAAAAAACTAACTGAAGGAAAAGTACAAAACTTCAACATCTGTGAGTGCAGATATCGTAGTTCTTTATTGGAAATTTATAGACTTGAATGTGCTGAAACGGATGGAAGGTCCTAGGCCAATGACTGGATGCCACCTTTAGAAACTAGAAGGAAAGCAAATTGAGCCAGGCATGCCTTTAATCCCAGCACTCCTAAGGCAGTCAGAGGCAATCTCTGTGAGTTCTAGGCCAGCCTGGTCTATATAGCAAGTTCCAGGACAGCCAGAACTACATAGAGAAACCCTGTCTGAAAACAAAACAAGGGAAGGAAGGAGGAAGGAAAGATGGGAGGAAGAGAAATTAAGCACATAGAAACTAGGAAAAGAAAATCGTAAGATTGGATTAGAGATCAAATCTATAGAACAAAACTTGTGAAAAAACACAATGAAATTTGTGTCCTAAGAAATTAAAATTCTTTCATAGGCTCTCCTCATAAGACAGTCTCCCAAGTCTTTACCTTGGTTTCATTCTCCTCAATGATAGAGCCTGTACTTATCTCTTGGACCACATTTCTATGCTGTGTTTTTAACAGCCTTTCAGATCTTTTTTCTTTTCTTTGTTCCCTTACTGGCAAACCTTTGCCTGCTGTTTGCTCCCTCCCCAACCCAGATGGCTTTGTCCCACCCACTTCTATGTAGTCAGTGCCTATTTGTCTTTTACGTTTAGATTGACTATGCTCGTGTATCCTATTTGTAAACTCCACTAGAGCAGAAACTATTTGTTTTTGCTGTCTTTTTAACATTTATTTAGCATTTAACATAATATGGAAGTAGCTCATGGTAGATCCTCAGTGCAAAATTGTTGGATGAATGAGTGAAGTATAAGAATAGGCATGTTTTCATAGGATATAATCTTGTTTTGTATTTCATGATTATGATAGTTATTGAAAGATTAATATTATTGATTTGGGGACTTATTAAGAGAACATATTTAGAGTTTTCATGACCCTTTTATTCTTTATTTATACTTATATATTTATTGCTTTGTGGATACTGCTGTAGATCAATTTGGTCTTCTGATATATTATTAGCATTGCCGGTAAGTCAATTGACCAATAAATCTATTATTTGATTTCATTATACCAACTGCACAGGAAATCTGATGCAATCCGTGCCAGATACACCACCTAAAATAGTCCTAAAATGACTTAAAGGACAGCCTTGAAAATGTGGTTTTAAGGCCATTTTATAGATAAACTTTTGGTAATCTACCTATAATTTCAGGCTAACATTCTGTCAAAATCCATACCTAATTTTGATGTCCAAACCTATCATCTTTCGACGGTTACCTTTTCTCAAATACACCAACTTAAACTTTCTTTGACATCTTAAGAAAATATTTAGATGTTAGTCATGTGTTAGCTAACAATGGGGAGCAATTATTTCAGTCTGTGACACGGTAAGTTAAACTTTTCTCTGAGATGAAAATTGTGATCAATATATTTACAGATAACCCTCGTAAGAGAAAGAAGATAGAGGTATGATTTTTATCCAACATAAACTTCATTCCTAGAAGTTGCCAGTTTTCTGTAACCTGAGTTCTGAAGCACAACAATGGAGACTGACTATAATATGCAGTTACAAAGACTTTCATAAAATTAAAAATGCTTACTAGTATTCAGAACTTAGTCACAAGCTATGAAAAGTGAACAGATTGTTAGTTGAAGATTATTGTCTGGCTTAAGAGTTAAACTAAAGCACTACAAAGTAGGTAGAAACCGAGAGAGAACTGCGGCTACCGAAGCCCAGAGCTGATGCTAAGAAGGAGTCTTAAGGATAGGGTCAGCAGAAAAGAAACTCTAGGACAGGGAAAGAGTAACAAGAGCATACAAAATGTAGTCTTCCCTTCACAACTGTTATTCCCTTGAAATTAGGAATTTCAAGGCTGTCTGGACGAAACAGGAAAAAGAGGTGGTTTAGGCATGGTAAGAAATGGCTCAGGGTGTGAAGAATTCCATGTAAGAAGAGATACAGAATCTCAGCCTTTTACCTAAGATCAAGTACAGAGACACAGACAGCTTTGGTCTGAGTTTCAAGATTCTGAGGTGGGAGAGTGGTGTAGACTGACTTTATTAACTCGGTGTTGTTAAGAGGAAGTCTGGGAGGTGAAGATGAAGAGGAAATGGTGCATAGGTGGGAAGAATCAGGAGTGTGATTTTATATGGATTGATTATTGATAGGTCTTCATAGATTAAGATATGTAACATTGAAAATAAGGCACCAACAAGAATAAAACTCTAAAACACTTAATTTTTAATTGAACATTCATCTTGTTACCAGAGTTATGAACTGAGATGCTTGATTCATTAGCAGGCAGGAAGCTATGTAAAAGAATCTTCTGATGTCATAATTTCTGGGAGTCACTGGAACATTTGATCATCATTCCTTTGGCAAGTCTAGCCTTCTATGGAAAGTCAGTAGAAGCAATTGATTTATTCACCTCTACAGGAATCAGACTTGGCCTATTTTGGTAAGTCTATGTTTTCTTGAACAAGGAAGCTAAAGCTAAAGCTTAGTGTCTCCACAGATACTTATATTAAACCACAGGCTACTGTGCTTATACAAGATCATCATAGAATCAAACCCCCTTTGATAATGGCCACAGTCTATGATTCAAATTCTTAGAACTTAATAATTTGGTTCTATTATTAGTTCCAATGGCATAAGAAATACTTAGACATTTTCATGCTTCCTGTCCCTATGTATTCATAGTTGAAGACATGTAAATTTATTCAAGATAGCGTTGAGATGCCCACTGTATGTCCAAACTCTTCTAGCTATAAAAGATTAAATGGTGACAAAGATGAACAGAGAATAGTTGAGGATATTTAAAAGGATATTTGTTAAAATAATTAGGGCAGTGCTTCTCATCATGGAGAATTTTGCTTCTCTCTCCTACCAGGGGATACTCGGCAATGTCTGGGGACATTTTTTTTAAAACTGTCAAAACACTGGAAGAAGGTAGTTGTTGTTGACATCTAGTGGGTGAATACTGAAGAATGTTTTATGATGTCTAGAATAGTCTACCATTTTCCAACTTAGAATCATGTGGTCTCAAATGTCGATAGCACCCTGGTTGAGAAATCCTGAATTAGAATGATTATAACTGTTACAAAACAGAAAGAGAGTGTATTATGAAGACTTAGACAGTCTAAGGAAATCTATGGAAGAGCTCTTTCTCTAAGAAAGGGAGATGTAAATTCAAACATAGTGGATGAATTTGCTCTAGCAAGTAAAAGATGGGAGCAGTGGGTTGGGGAGACTTCCAGGCACAGGAAACAGTAGGTAGTAATGAATTTGTGTACAGATATTGGTTTGGTATGCTTAATGTCTCCCATTTACATGTGTGTTTATTAATGCTCAGCATCTACTGAAGAATAATAGTTATTCCTGATTGAGTACTTACTATGTATCAGGCATTGCACTTTACATGATTTACCTCCTTTAAACCTACTGTTAGCTGAAAGCAGATATTATTATCAACTTACTCTTTAGAAGTATAGAGAAGTTCCGTGTTTTCATTAAGATCACCATATTGAGATGATGCAGATTGTAATGTGGATGCATGAACCCAAGTCTCCCAAGGCCAATTTCTTAACTAATGCACTGTAACATAGAGGGTGGGTGGACTGAACTGTTATGGGAACAAAGGGATTATCTAAAGGTATCTGGATGGGTGTGAAATTCTACTCAAAGAAAAAGCCTACATCAGTGGAAAGGCATGGAAGGGTAGGGAATGAAGACTCAAGTTTGCTGATTTCAACAATCATGGAAAGGCAATTCAATCTTTTCCCACAGTATAAATAGACATCTCTGTTAACCACAGGCTAATCACAATATAGGCACAGTTTACTTATTTACTTTACACTACTTGGGAGCTATTTTGAATTTGTTTCTAAAGGATAGTTGTATAATATTTTGTAGATTTTTCTGATGGTACCTTCTGAACATTTTGTAAACTTGTAGCAAAGTTGCATTATTGAAAATGTTAACTTCTCTTTGAAGATAAGCATCATGGTTGTTTTAACTTTGCACACTAGGATTTCAGTGAATTATGCCTTTCCGGTTTGGGACCCAGCCAAGGAGGTTTCCAGTGGAAGGAGGAGATTCTTCAATTGGGCTAGAATCAGGCCTGAGCTCCAGTGCTGCCTGTAATGGGAAAGAGACGTCACCCAATAGGTGAAGTCTTCTTCTCTTGCTGCCTGAGGATATGGGTATTGGCTATCAAAGCTCTGACATTTAACATTAGCAATAAAGAATTAAACCTAGGAATTCACACACTGCTATTATTAAATTAGTTCCAGCAGAGCCCAGATTTTAATAGTCTACAGTTGTGTAACTTGGTAAGTCTAGATCAATCCTTCCCCTGCCCCTATAAATTTTTATCTAGATTGTGTGTGTATTCTCAAGATAAATATCAGACCACCCGCCCAGTTATGCGTAGGGTATTTTTTTTTAGGTACAAGAGAACAAATGTGAAAAAAAGATAGAGACCTCAGATTTAGTGTCACTTGGCTTGGATTAGAGCATTGGCTGAGATGGTGTTAGAGTATGAGAGGGCTAGGAGAGAAATCATTTTTACAGAAGTGGAGCAAACTATTATAAATAGGATTTGCTTCACTTTTCTGCTGTTCACCATAGCAAGACAGTAAATAATATATTGCTAATAATTCTCTTAGTGTGTTAGAATGTTTTGCATCTCAGACTTAAGCTTAATAAGCTTAAAAGCTAGAGTTATCTATGGATGAAATAGGCTAAAATATTCAAGGTTGATTATTTTGTGGGAGTGGCAGAAAAAGAAACTCAGACACTAGATGTCTTTTGGACTAGTGTCCTTTAAGGGATATTTTGAGATTCTACCAATGTCTGGACATTTCTGCTAACTTTCAACCCATACATGTTCTAATTTTGAAATTACTCATAATGATTTAAGGTGTATGTCTGAATTAATTTCCATACTATTATTACTTATGTTTATATTTATGCATTTTTTTGCCATTTAGCAATTACTGCATACCCTTGAAAATGAACATCTGGAACATTAATTTTGTTTTTATGAATGTCCTGTAATTAAATATATGGCAATAGGCATGTTTTCTTTGCTATATAAGTGTAGAATCTCATCAGAACGTCTATGTTATACGTTCAAAAGCTTTGGAGAGATTTTAAATAATTTAAAAGATATTGAAATTTTGTTGCTTTGAAAGTAATTTCCTATTTAGTATCTTAACTACATATCATTTGCCATTTCATTCAGGCAACTCCGAAGATGCCCTGGAAGTCATTGCCTGACAATAACTGATGTTCCCATCACTGTCTATGCAACAATGCGAAAGCCACCTGCTCAAAGCAGCAAGGAAATGCATCCCAAATAGCATCATTAAGTCTTCTGTCGAGGGTTGACTAGGTCAAGGGTAATGGGCCAGTATCATCTTATGGTCTGTCTGGTAAACAAATAAAGGTGGTGGCACTAGTTGGGTGATGACAATAGTTGTGTATTTGATTTTAATAAGAACAAATAATGTGGTCAGTGGAGCACACACGATGATAAGCCTTTGGTTTCGTCTGACAAGACAGACTACTTTACACTTAGAAAGTACGTTAGAGATCAAATTGCTCACAGTAGATTATTAGTTTCAAAAATTCAAGATACAGCCTGATCCATGATGGTCATACTGCCAGAGCCTCAAAGCTTATACAGAGCTGAGAGGTATTTGAATTTTCATTTTAGCTAAAGAGAAAAGGCCATGCAGAAATGTGGTGGTCCTGCCTCTGTTCCTCTAAACTATCTCTAGCAAGATAGACTAATATATAACAAGTTTAACAAAGTTTGAAAATAAGATGAGAACCAAGGTGCTCCTTAAGTAACATGGTTTTTTGTCAAATAAAGATGCAACACTAGTTAGAGAAAGAAAACTAAATCTAGACAGAAAATTGCCTGAGAATAGGGAAAAAAATGTCAGGAAAGTCGTCAGGAAAGATCCCTGAGAGCCATCCAAGGCTGGGGAGGATTGGTGTTTCAGCCTTAGTGAGACCTCCTTTCCTTCCTCCTTTCCTCCTCCTATCTGTCCCTCCCTTCCTCCCTCCCTTTTCTTTCCTTCCTTCCTTCCTTCCTTCTTTCCTTCCTTCCTTCCTTCCTTCACGCTTCCCTTCTCTCCTTCCTCTCTTCCCCTAGAGATATAACTTAGGGTCTCCCACATGCTGGGAAAGTGCTCTGCCATCGAGTTACACTATAAACTGAAAAGATCTTTTAATGCATTGACCTCAAGTCCTTAGTCCTTGCCACATTGAGGATGGAGCTGGACTGGATAAACGGTGAAGGCTGCTAAATGGTTAGATTGATTTGGGGGAACTTTACTGGGACCAAGTGTGAGGAGAAATAAGAAAACAATGACATTGTAAGAACTATGCCTTACAGCTTGACAGTAAACAGCAGAGTCATTCAGAAGTACAAAGATGTGTAAGAAGACAGTAATGCACCCTCCCCCGAACCCTGCGACAGGGCGAACAGGGCTGGCCTCGGATCTACCTGTCTCTGCCTCCTGCATGCCACCATGCCTGACTTAAAGCATTATCTCTAAAGCACCCTTCAACAAATGAAAATGAAGTAGAGATGTTTTGACTAGACATGCTGTAAGAATTCATCCCCTTCATGTCGACCCTATACAAGATGTTCAAGGAGGGTTAAGCTAAAGAAAATCTTACTAGAGGGAAATTTGAATGTGTAGACAGGGAGAGCACAAAAATAGAAAATATGTGGATAAATGAATAGGCAGTTCCTAATTTGTAAACATTTATCGGGTAAGCTATTCAAAGCAAAAAAGAAAGCAATGTATATACTATAATAACATGTAAAAGAATAACACATGAAGATAAGAGCAAAAGAAGCAGAGGAGGGGCAGAAAACATGGCTCGGGAGCAAAGTGTATGATGCACAGCCTGGCCTGAGTTTGACCTCTGGGACCTGTGGAAAGGTGAAAGGAGGGAACAGATTTCACAGCGTTGTCCTCTGACCTCTACATGTGCATTATGGCATGCATGTGCCTTTCCCCATAGTGTGCGTACACATTTTTTTAAAGGCAAGGGGAAGAAAAAAGGAGAAAATTGTATGAAATAATACGATAAATAAATAGCAAGCAGAACGAAAATACAAACAGTAGGACAAATATCACTCTAAAAGGAAGCAGGAAAAAAGATAAAAAGAAATGCATACAATAGATTTAAATATTATCACTTAGATATTTATATCATCACAGAAGGTCTAAACTTCAATTGTTGGCTAGAAAAAAATGTAAGCATAAGCTGTTTATATGAACTCACTTTAAATTTAAGACTCATGCCAGGTGGTGGTGGCCCGGCCTTTAATCCTAGCACTCATGAGGCCAAGGCAGGTGGATCTCTGAGTTCAAGGACAGCCTGGTTTACAGAGGAAGTTCAAGGACAGCCAAGGGTACACAGAGAAACCCTGTTTTGAAAAAACCTAAAAAAAATATAATAATAGTTAAGACTCATAAATTAAAGGCCTAAAAGGATCAGGGATGGAAAGATGGCTCAGCAGTTAAGACATAAGTTTCCAGAGGACCTGGGTCCAATTACTAGCATTCACATGGTGGCTCACAACCATCTGTAGTTCCAGTCCTAGGGGATCTGGTGTTCTCTTCTGGCATTTGTGGGTCCTTGAACCCAGTGTGGTACACAGATATACATGCAGAGAAAATACCCACACACAAATAATTGTTATAAAGTATAAAAGGGTATAAATAGAATGCCATGCAAACAATCAAGAGTAGTAACTACATTAGTAATTATATAGAGCTTCAAAGTGCATCGAACCACAGAAACTGATGCAACCAAAAGGAATAACTCCATATTTATAATACGGATTTCAAGTGGTAGAAAAAGAAAAAAAGTCAGTGAAGATGTAGAAGATATGATTCAGGTGGTACAGGATGCCACCTCACAAAACCAGAATGGTGTATATTTTTTGCAAGTGCACACGAAAAACTCTTTATGCAGACCAAATTGTGGGTCATCAGATCTCAGAGAACTGAAAAGCATTCAGAATATGCAGAGTATTCAAAGTATATTCAACAAAAGAATTAAATTAGAAATAACAAAATAACCCCAGAATTTCCAGAATATAAAATGACCATTGGGTAAAGAGGGAATGAGAGAAGGCACTTATCGAAATATGTAAGTTTTAGTTATAGTAGAGCTTAGAATTGGACCATTAAATTATTTCATTTGGAATGGGTAAACTGAGTGTGGTGGCACTGTTAGGGCCTCATTAAAGCTCCTCCATTTTCTGAACTCTATCTTAGTTGCCTTAAGTTTAAGTTACCCCTACCAAGGAAACAGGGCTCACTACCAAAGAGACAAAGTTTCTGCTGATCAAAGGAACAAGAAACATAACCTGTTCTTTATCCCTCACCTGCCAAGGTAACAAAGAACATAACATATTCCTGGGCCCTCACTAGCCAATAAATAAAGGTCAGTTGCTGCTCATTCTGCCGCCAAGCTTGACTAATCTGGGAAAACCCATTTCGCAGTTTTTCCCTTTATAAGCTGAATGGGATTTATGCTCAACAGCTTTGACCCCATCTACGTATGGGTGCGTGACTGTTCCTGGTGTATACCAAGCTCCTGGTGCACCAGTATGTATCTCTTTTCTTCCTTTCCACTAAATAAATCTTGCTTTGAAATGTATTCAGTGTGTGAGAGTTACTGTCTGGTCACGGACCCTAACAGCACATGTCTTTATAATCCCAGCAGGCCAGTGCAGAGGCTTGCCACAACTTCTAGATCATCCTGGGCTGCCCAGTAAAACTGTCTCAAATCAATAAAATGGCAATGACAACAGAAAAAATAAATCCCCCAAACAAAATGAGAGGTTGAGGGGATGTGTTGACTAGTCTTATGTCAACTTGACACAAAAACTAGAGTTAACTGAAAGGAGGGAACCTTAATTGAGAAACTGCCTCCGTAAGATCTGGCTGTAAGGCATTTAATTAGTGGATAGCCCAGCCCATTGTGGGTAGTTCCATTCCTGGGCTGGTGGTCCTGGGTTCTATAAGAGAGCAGACTGACCAAGCCATGGGAAGAAAGCCAGTAAGCGGCACCCGTCTGTGGCCTCTGCATCAGCTCCCGCCTCCAGGTTCCAGCACTGAGTTCTTGTCCTGATTTCCTCCAATGATGGGCTACAATGTAGAAGTTAAACTCCTCCTCTTGCTTTTGGCCATGGTGTTTCGTTACAGCAATAGAAACCCTAAGATGGGGTGAATGCAATCAAACTTCACCCTCAAAAATAAGCAGAGAAATAATGAAAACAAGAGGAGCTGGTGAGACAACTCAGCAGGTGAAAGATGCTTGCTACTAGGACTGCTGACTTGAGCTTGATCTCCAGTAGCGATATGGTGGAAGGAGAGAAATGATTCCCACAGGTCATCCTCTGGCCTCTGCATATGCATCAAAGCACACGCCCCTATAGTGGATAGCTACTGTGTCAAGTCCGCAAAGAAAGAGGCATTTTCATAGGTGCAAACCCTGCCAGACCTCAGCAGAAGGAACCAGTTCTCTTGGCAAGCACCATAGTGGACAGTGGAACCCCCAGCATCTCACCTCATTGATGCCTGAGCCCCTTGGGTGTTCTATTGGTAGCACATGCAGATCATGAACTCATTTACATAAAGCCAACACGTGCAGACAATACAAAATGCCAAGACCCAGGCAGCCCTTCCCCCAACAGTGCACAAAGCAACCATTTTAATCATGACTCGGAATAGGCTTCTGTAATATGCCACTACACTTACATGTACCCACATAAATATAATAAAAAAGTGAGGCAGAGAAACAATAGATGAAAACAGTGGAACCCACGTCTTTCTTTCAACATGACTGATAAACTTCTAAACAGAATTATCAGGGAGAACAGAAGACACAAATTATTGATGTTAGGATTGAAAGGGGAGCATCTGTAGTGGAATGAGAATTTGATCTTTTGATCTTGCAGTATGGCTGCTCTAGTAAGGATCGCCTGCCTTCAACGGCCTGTGTAATCCAGCTTTCTGAGTGTAGCTTTTTGAAATGCAGACAGAATGTTAGTCTGAGGAACCAGTTATTGATAAAGCATGATGCTGGGATTATTCTGTCCTCTGAGTTAATGCTAATGAAAGGGATTTCTGTAATTCCTCCTCGGTGACTAAGAAGGAGATTTGGGAACACCCACATCTCTTGGTCTTGACCTTTGCCTCGTGGGTCTAGTGCTGCATCTGAGTGTCAGTGTCATCCTAGGCTTCATGTTTGTGCCGTCCTGTCCCCTGGTTACACAGAGCCTTGGGATCTCCTCCTTCAATCGCATTTACCCCCTGGCGGTCCCATCTACTCTTTTATGGGCCCTTCAGGAATGATGTCCTCTGCTGTGAAGTTTAGCCACCCTTCTTCCCTGCTTCTGAGAACTGGTTGTAGACTTCTTGCTTCTTGACAGCCGTCCCTCATTCCTCAGACTTCTCACACCCTCAGGACAGTCTCTGGGGTTCAGTGGAATCTAGAGTAGAAGCATCAGTTTTCCATTTCTCACACTTCCAGGAACTTTATGATTGTCTTGGAAGGTGAGGTGAGGGGAATAACCTTTAAGGAAGCTCTGCTTTCCTGAAGTTTATTTAATAAATATTTATTGAGTATATTCCTATATACGTCACACACAATTCTGAACTCTTACAACAGATTTGTGAACGAACCGGAAATCCATATACTTTATATTAAAAAATATTTTATTCTATGTGTATGAGTGTTTCTTCTGCATGCATGTACCTGCAGTGCCCTAAGAGGTCGAAAGAGGGTGGCAGAGCCCCTGGAACTGGAGTTAGAGGTGGTTGTGAGCTACTGAGTGGGTGGTAGGAACTGAATCGGGGTCCTCTGCAAGAGCAATATTTGCTCTTCATAACTGAGGCATCTTTCCAGCCCCTGGCTTACACTTTTGAAATCATATGAGTTTTTTCTGAGGAGATGTGAACAGATGTTTATTAACCCCAGATATGGCACAGTGACAGACATGATCCCCCCCACGTGTAGGGGTGGGGATCTTGGATCCCTACCAAGACCCCATCGGATCATCGGTGATCTGATGGATTTAATTGGAGTTACAGGAGTATGGGTGAGGGATTACTTACAGGATGTGAGCAACTTATGGGTGGTTACACCGATGAAGAAAAAAAAAAAACTCTTTTTTCAAACTTTAATTGCCTATTTTCAGGGGAGGTGGGGCTTCACGAGCCCCTTCCCCAGCAACTGTCAAGGCCTATACATTTCCAGGGAAAGGCAAAAACTGTTGAAGCCCCTTCATTAATGCACCCAATTTCTAGCTGAGGACTGAGGTGATCATTACTAGACAAAGCATAGGGGATGTCAAAGGCAATGTAAGATTTGCATGCTTATGAATGTATATCTGAAGCTTCTAAAATCACATTTCAGCTGAAATCCTTTTGACTTCAACTTCTACTAAGTGCCTGATTTTCTAGTTTCATAATCCAAACTTACAAGAGAAAATATTCCATTGTTCACACTCATCTTTTCATACCAGGCAGTGTCCTGTCCAGTTAGTTGTGGCCATAAGCACATAACTCTTATTTGATTATTATTATTATAATAATTATTATTATTGTTATTATTTTCTGTATCAAGTACTGATAATGCTATGCTCAGCTAAAAGAAGAAAAAAAAAAAACCTTTTCATTTTGACTCCCGGAGAGTGACATCTAAGAGCGGATTCAAGTTCATGTACATGGTGAGGCTTTGGTTTCAGAAGGGCATTGTGTGGTTTTAAGTGGTACAGGAGTCAGGGAATTCTCATTTTCTGCGCATAAAAATGTAAAGTACTAACTGTAATGAGATGACCTCCTTTCAATCCAGAAAATATTAAATTATATTACAATAACCTTTTTAAAAACTCTAATATGTCTGTCTTATGTACACACGCGCACACACACACACACACACACACACACACACACACACGTCCTGTGAGTGCTGCCCATGAACACATGACATTTGTTGGGAGGTCATAGTTTAACTCCTGCAGCCTTGAAGGGGCTGAGGATGGAACTCAGTTCATCTGGTTTTTGCTCAAGCACCTCCCCCTCTGAGTCATCTCCCCAGCCCCATAACAACACAATCCCTTAGAGCTGTTGTTAAACCAGGTACTCCTACTGTAAACTGAAAACTCTCTTGTAAAGGTGGAAATGGATAATCTAATTTTAGGTCGGGAACAAGTTAGTAAATCTAAGGTAAGAAACGGTAGTTGAGGGCAAACATTTGGATCTAAGTTGAAGGATCTTCCCTGAAACATGCTGACTCTGAGAAGGTAGTCACAAGTGTCTTGCACACCAGGGCTGGTTTAGAACCCCTTCTACTTTATTAGAGACAGGAGCGGTAACTGCCAGCTGAAGTACATGGGCTCTCGATTTAAGAAAGTCTGCTATTTTTTGAATTGCTGTCCACAGTAGACATTTTGGATCCATAGCATGAATTCAAATAAGAGATAGGAAGCAGCCGGTCTCTGATTTATTGAAATCCCCTTCAACCAGGCCAGAGCTTCTGCGGAGAGGGAGTTTGGTTCCCCTTGACTGGCTCTGTGTTTATCTCAGTGCTTGAAGGTGTCCTGCTGTGTGTCAGGCTGTGGGGCAGGAGTTGATGCTCACAGCACCACTGACCAGGGCTGCTTTACTGAAGCTCACTGGGCGCCCGTCAATTATGAAGTGACGGATGCAGCCAGTGAAGGGTTTGCTGGGAGCCAAATGTGGTGTCAGTAGAGACTCTGGAAAGAGAAAAAAAAAAAAAAAAGCAAAATTTTCAATGGCAGAATTATACCTCCTGGTATAAACTGGAAAATAGATCAGATTGTCAAAATGATTTTCACACCAGCAGTGACACACAGTTCTCTCGCGGACTCGCAAGACCCTCGCTCGCGTTTGGAGAACGAGAAAGCCTGGGGATTTCTAATGTTTGCCTAGTTTCCATGATCACATTTCTGTGCACACCGTGGCTGGCTGCCAGGGCTGAAATTTGCCGCCCCCATGAGAAGCCTCAGCAGTGAGTTCTCAGGACCTACCTGTGCTGTTCAGAGTTCATTGCTCCGAGGTCACATTTGTTTGCTGAGATGTTATTTTTGGACAGAGTTAAACGTTGCTGTTTCATTCCTCCTATCTTCATTACCCTCCACCCTTAAGCTTCTACATTTTTGCCAAGCTTACAGAAGATAATGAGAAAATAATGAATTCAAATGAGGTAAAATTTAATTTTTCTGAGCTCAGGACTTAAGAACTATAAACAGGGACATGATTAGCAGCATAGGTTCTGTGGGGACACTGGTGCCTTGCAGTATGTCGGGGAACCCTCTCCCCTCATTGTAATTAGGCATCCAGAAGCCCGGTATTTATTAATTGCACAGACACAGGTGTGCTGGGATGTTAAAAGCAATATAATTTAAAGGAACTTAGACTGCTTATAAGTGTTATGAAATTAAAATCCGTTTGGTCAAAGCTCATTGTTATAAGCACACAGCTACGAGAGTATTGGGGAAAGCACTCGGCGATCTGTCACTGAGGAAGGAACACAAAACAGGACAGCAAACGAACATCGCCAAGCAGCTGTCATCATGCGTCTCCTACGTGACGCAGAGGAAGTGTGCACAGAAGCGGTGTCCTGAAGATAAAGAGTGAAAACAGCATCTCCTCTTTGGAATGGTAATCGCAGAGCTTTGGATTCGGAAGGGGCCCGGGTGGATCCATTCCTTTCATTTGTATCTAATTTACAATAGCTACAGATTAGTAAAGCCTGCTTGCCCGGTGTACTTCATCCTCAGAATAAAAAATGAGGGAAAGCTTGAGAAGAGGACTCTTCTGAGCTCTGCCAGCCTTCATTCTGGAATGTAGCCTTCATTCTGCCTGTGCTGTCTACCCTTGGCTCATGTGGAAAATCATCTGTGGGAAATAATTAATATAGCAATTATGGTCTGTGTAATTTACCATAAAATTAATTATTTGTAGTGACAGAGGAGTACCCTAGGGCCCATAGTAATTGGTTAACAAAATTAAAACATTTGTGTGTGTGTGTGTGTGTGTGTGTGTGTGTATGAATGCACCTATGTGTGCAGAAGTCAGAGGGATGTGTTAAGTGTCCTTCTCTATCTAGCTCCCTCTTACTCATTTCTAGGAGACAGGGTCTCTCCTCAAACCCTGAGCACATTATTTTGTCTCCAGCTATGGTCCTGAGCTGTGGAGACCGAGCGACCCTCCTGTCTCTGCTGCCCTCAGTGGTGGGGTCACATGCTCGCTGGGGACAAGCTTTCATATGGGAACTGGGATACGAACCCTGGTCCTCATGCTTAAGCATCAGGCATTTTTACCTGTTGAGGCATTTTTCCACCTCCCCGCAACATAATTTCAAGAAAGAATGTTTCTACGATTAAATGAAGGCTCGAATATATTTTATAGAAAATAATATATTTTCAATAGTGATTGGTTAGACTCGGGAATAGGCTACACTAACTCCTAAGATGCTTTAACTTTTCAGTTTTCTTATACAAGTTGATGCGTGTGTGGTGTGTGCATGAGTATGTATGAAACAGTTAAATTTATGTGTATGTGTATATTTGTAACAGTTAAATTTTATATTTTGTTTATTACTCTTTTTTTTTGTTTTGAGACAGAATTTCTTTGTGTAGTCCTCGTCATTCTGGAACTCTGTAGACCAGACTGGCCTTGAACTTGGAGATCCATCTGCCTTTGACTTCCCAGTGCTGGGATTAAAGAGAATTGCATCACCACTGCCCAGCTTTTTATTAACATTTTAGTGAGATATAATAGTTATTGATTTATTTATTTATTTTGGTCAACTTGACATACGCTAGAGTCATCTTGGAAGAAGAAACCTCAGCTGTGGAATTGCCTCCGTGAGATTGGCTGTTGGGCGAGTCTTCACGGGTATATTCTTGCTAAATGATTGGTGTATGAGGGCTCACCCCACGATGTGCAATACCACACCTGGGCAGGTGGTCCTGGGTTGTATAAAAAAGGTAGCTGAGCAAGCCAGGAGGAGCAAGGCAGTAAACAGTATTCCTCCAGAGCCTCTGCCAGAGTTCCTACCTTGACTTCCTTCCATTTCTCCCCAGGTCGTTTTGGCTAGTGATTATCACAGTCATAGGAGCAAACCAGGACACGAGAAAATGTGTTTCCAAAGTTGTGAGTGACTGGCATTTTGAGAAAATTCAGGGCATATTGGAGTTCTCTCTAGACTTAATTTCTTCAGTTATCATTTGTAATGCTCTGTTTTCTGATGTGATTTTAGTGGAATTAATCTCAAGCAGCTCAGGATGATAGAATCAATCACAGCCAGCTTAAGTTAGATATATTGCTTTTGTTGTAGGCTTACTGCCATAGTTTCCGAGATGGAATGAAAAGCTGCAGTATGCAATAGGCTTGCAGTTAGGACCACAGGCTGCTAGTTCTCATGTGGTGGCTCACTAGTGAGATGTTGCTGCTCATTGTATGTGTTGGACACCCTCGTTTTGGAATCTGTGAAGCTTTGTGACAGCAGTGTGTGGTGCTAGGATCAGACTCAAAAAGCAGGTAAAAGTCAAAGATAAAATTCTTTTGAATCACATGGTAAGCACTTCAGGTACAAGGGGAAGAGCAAACGCTGTTTCACACTGGAGAGAAATACTTGTTTTGTCTGCCCAGAGCTTAGGCAGATGCTTAGCAGTAAGTGCTGGATGGTGAATGCAGTCTTGTTCCCTGTCAGCAGAGAGTGTACTATTTATCTTTAACAGTGTTCTTGTGATGGTTTGAATGAAAATGTCTTCCATAGTAGCAGGTATTTGAATACGCGATCCCCAACTGATGATGTGATTCGGGAGGTTTAGGAGGTGTGGCTTGTTGGAGGAAGTACGCCACTGGAGGTGGGCATTGAGAGTTGAAAGACATGCACTATTTTGAATTTGCTCTCTCTGCTCTCCGCTTGTCGTTTAAGATGTGATCCATTTCCTGATCCTGCTGCCATGGCTTTACTCTGCCATCATAGACTCTAACACTTGGGAACTGTTAAGTCCAAATAAACTCCTTCAGGGCTCTGGGCGGGGAAATATATGGATTTCCCTGGGATGGGAAACAGAATAGATTTTGAAAGTGGACTGGGGGCAGGTAGGGACAGAAAAAAAAAAAGCATTTTATTAGGTTTTGCTTACAGTTTCAGAAGCTGAGTTAGTTAGGTGGGAAGCGTGGCTGCACACAGGCTGGAGAAGTTGTAAGAGCAAAAGTTACTCCGCCTGAGATCTAAGGAACAAGGACAACTTCCTGGAGTGCTAGGTGGGGCTGTTCAGGTGAGATAGTCTTGAATTTCCCTTGCCCAAGGACACAACCTCTTGGATTGTTGGGTAGGGAATGTCTAGATCCCAAAGTGACCCTACAGCATCGAATGTGCTTCAAAATGCACCGGATGTGCTTGGTCCCACCCAGACAGGAAGTACAGCAGGGTAGATGCTTGCCACTGATTGGACCTGGTGGGAAGTACATAGCCTTTTCTGCCTTTTTAAGCACCGGTGCCATTCTGTGGAAACTCTGGAGTTAAGAGGTTTACTCCATGGGTCTTCAGAATGGACCTGGTCAGGTCCATCTTCCTGGCCAGTATTTAATTAATTAAAGCCCGCTTGCTTCAAACTTGGCTCAGTTGTGGTGGTCTTATTCTCGATGAAATTTGGGATTTACAAAGTAGCTGAGAGCTTTATATCCTGATCCTCATGCAGCAGGAAGAGAGATGGTCTAGTATGGGCTTTTGAGATGTCAGAGTCCCTCAGTGACACAAGGCGGCACTTCTTAATCCTTCTGATCTTTCTCAAATAGTGCTACTCACTCCCTACTGAATAAGCCTTCAAATATATGAACTTATGGGAGCCATTCTTATTCAAACTACCATAGCTGGTATCTGAAAACATCAGCTTAGGAAGAAGAGCAGTAGCTGGCTACTACTATTTTGAGAGGACACAAGGCAATGCTTGATTTTATCTGTAGATTTTTCATTTTTAATTTATTAGCTGCCTTTATAAGATACAGTAAAAAAAAAATCTAGTTAGGAGATTATTAGAATTCTCACCAAATCCCAGGTGAAAAGTTTAAACATGTTTTCCATCTTATCCCCTCTTCAGCTCTCACTTTTCCGAGTTAGAGAAATCAGTAGAAACAGTTGTGTTCAACATAAAATAATGGCCCTTGTTCGAGGGCATAAAGTAATCATAATTGTAGGGGGTCCATAAGTGTCTTCTCCCTCTCTTGAATTAGAAGCCATTGTGGCTGGGAACCTCTCTTAGGGTATGCCATTCCAAGAAAGCAGCACAACTTATGGTCTGCAGCTGGTTTTACAGTTCAGACTAATCCTGGGCAGGGGAACCAGGCATGCTTTCCTTGTGTAAGGAGAGTGATTGTCAGCAAACTTTTAATCCTCAAGGTTCTCAGGTCCTACAGCACTATTATTCATAAAAGAGTTTTCTCTGTGTTAGAGATAAAAGCCTAGTGTTTGTGTATGTGTAAAGGAGGAGGGAGGGAAGAGGAGAGAGAAGTGAACGGGGGGGGGGGGGGGCAAGATGGAGCAGTATCTCCTGGTGAGCATGCTAATTCTTAAGTGTTGTTAGTCTTGAATGACGAGTTACACATTTTGGTACATTCCCCCTTTTTTTTTCCTTTTTCTTCAGTGCTGGATCAAATTCAGTACTTTGCTTCTCTTTTCTATTAAGGACCATTGCATATAAAATTCTTTGAATTATTAGGTGGGTTATGAAAATATATGGCTTTTTTTTTTTTTTTAAATTTGGGAGCTTGTCCCTTCTCAGAGGTGCTTACCTGGAACACCTCCAACAAACACAGGCTCCCTGTGAGCAACCGGATTTGGATTCAATGGTCCAACCACATGGTTCACTTCAGAATCCACATCCAACTGAACCACGTTTGAATCTCTAATAACTGAAAGACAGTGCAAAAGACTGGTCATACATGGTATTCAGGTAAACTTTACATGAAAGAAACCAATTCACACAACACCAATACATCCCAAAATAAAAATCCTTACTTCTCTATCACTGAAAACAGCAATAATGTCTAAGCATATCTAACTGAGCAATCACAGTGACATTTTCCTTTGAAGAGGGGATCATTAGAATATGTGTTTGGTTTTTTTGGTCCAAAATTTCCATGTCTTTTAAATACCTCCCTGGCACTATTTTGACAGCAATCAGATCCATCCATTCAACGTACAAGTTTCAGTTTGATGGCATTCTCTCTTTTCTTGGTTACTTTAAGACCATCATCCATTATGCATCCTGTAAGTTCTGAGTTCTTCCAGGCCAATCACCCCCCACGTGCTGTGCAGGCTCAGGCCACACAGGACCCTCCACATCTATCACCTGTGATCCTGTGCCATCTGCCATCACAGAGGTTCTGCTTGGGAGTTACTGAGGTAGAAAAGTCTCTGACGCCATTGTTGACTTTCACGATGACCTGCAATGATGAGGCATGTTACATAACTATTTTAAATTCTCATGGTCATGGTAAAACTGAATTTTGCAACTAATTTACCATGGAGAAGCAATACTTTGAATAATAACCATTTGCAATGTGAACACAAGGTGTCACTCTTTGATAGGAGATAGAAGTAGTTTAAATTAGCCGCATTCAATGGAGAGAGAACAAAGTAGACCTACCAGAGAGAAAATAGAGGAAGGGTAACAACTGTAATAGAAGGAATTTGTTTAGTTTATAGAGTGTGTTCTACTTGTTCAAAGCAGGTTGAGATTCTCAAGACACTCCAGGACCTGTGCCCAGGAGTGGTTGGCCAGCACAAAACAAACTCAATTTACTTTTGTGAACATTTTGTCTCATTTTGTATTTTTTGGCATTTTTTTGGCCTTACTGGTCTTTTGTTTGTTTGTTTTTAACAGAAAATGGAAAAATAAAATAAAAGATACTGTTGAAGAACATGGACTTTCAAGCCAAACCACACAGCTCCCATTTATCTACTTTCTGCCCCATTTTTCTCAGATGTAAAATAAGAGTGGCAATACTACACACATCCTCGAGATGATAGGAGGTCTAAGCAGTTCACTCATGTAAATCCTTTAGAAAAGTACCCGACCCCTAGCAACCCATTTATATATATACATACATATACATATGTCATATACATAAGATCTATATATGATATACTAATATAATATATTAATTGTGAAAGTAGTATATGTATAATCATATTATATATTATATACACACACAACTATGCTGTGGATTCACTCCAGGATCTTATGAAATCTAAGTTTTATTTTTATATAGCTTAATTGAGTACATTAGAACCTAGGTAAAATTTATTTATATTAAGTTTGAGGTATAATAAAAAATATTCCTTTTCTTTAGCCAGGTGATAGTGGCACACACCTTCAATCCCAGTACTTGGGAGGCAGAGGCAGGCAGATCTCCGGGTTTAATTCCAGCCTGGTTTACAGAGTAAGTTCCAGGACAGCCAGGACTACACAGAGAGACCGTGTCTCAAAAAATGAAAAAAATATTCCTTTAAACTTATTTGAACACCTCCATGAATATTCTTTAGTAATACCTTATCCTGAATGTGTTTGTAACATAATAGAAAACTTCTAGTAATTGAGAATAATATGCATATACATATGTATATATACATGCATCTGTGATAAGCATATACATATTCAGAAAGACGCTTTCACATTTGTGGATGTTGGAAAGTGAATATATTTTTACCTTCCATTCACTGAAAAGTTGTCTTCTAAGTGTTTTATTAAAACGTCATGCTGTTATTGGTGTTTTTGGTAGCTTTGCCACATTTTCATGACTCGGTTCTAATCAACTCTAATCAATGTGAACACATGCAGTGCACATGCTTAAGTCTCATTAATTTTTCCTCTTTCTTTCATTAGAAAAACTGATGAAGTAATTCTGTGAAATACGTCTGATGCTTTACATCAGCACTCAAGGAGAGGAGACGGATGGTTAATGCTCAGGACGTTACCTGCCCGTTTTTCATGTGAACGTTCAGGTACTCCCCGCTGACACTGTGGCCATGGACAAGGGTTCCGGAACTGCTCCGGGGCCGGACTTCAAATGCGATTTCAAACTTTAATCCAATATTAAAAGACTCATCTGCAGAGGGAAATAGAAATGACTAAGAAGAGCAAATAAAATTTCTAGCTATGGAGTAATTTCGTGAGGACAACACACTGTAAACACCCTGATTATACATGGAAGGTGGGGAGCTCTGCGTAGAAGGGTTCCAGTATGCAAATATGGAAGATAGACTTTCTTTTTAGGTCATTGGAGAAGAGATCTGATTAGCTTAGATCTGTATTTTAAAACCAATTTTAATCAAAAAATTAACTGGTGCTAGGATTTAGAAACTGTTACTGTGACAACTAAGATTGCTTACTAAGAATAGGTTGTGGTCATGGTAGGGGGGCTGCAGGGATGGCTCAGTGATTAAGAGCATTGGCTGCTCTTTCAAAGGATCTGGGCTCAATTTGCAGTACTTAAACAGTGGCTCACAACCATCAGATCCTAAGGGCTCTCTTTCTGCTTTCTGAGGGCATCACTCATGCATGTGGTGCACAACATACATGCAAGCAAACATACACATGGAAGAGGGCAGGGAAGGAAAGCAAAGTCCCGAGGTAGACAAAGAGGGCTATTGTCTCTAGTCACATTCTACTGGACATGAGTGGCTGTTTATGAAAGTGTACTTGGTTGCATTTTGATTTATCAGCGGTTGTGTAAAATCCCTAATTGTCGTAGAAGTTTATTTGTAGTTATATATAAAATAATTGTTTTGTACACTGTTGGGTGAGGGCCTACCTAGACTTGGCATTCTGAATTGTCTGCAGGTGTTGGATTTATGTGGGAGATGTTTAATTCCTCATGATCGGCATGTGCTATCAGTAGAACATCTGAGGAGTTCTGAATCAATAAAAATTCCTGAGCTCAGATGCATGGGGTTCCACTGTGGAGTGTGGCATTGGCCATGAGGGTGGTTCCTTTTGCTGAGGTCTGGCAGGGGTTTGACCTATGAATATGCCTCCATCTCTTTCTTGAGAGGCTGTGACAGCAGCATATTACTGCACATAATGACTGTTCTATAGAACCTATTAAGGGTTTAGAAGGGCTAATCCTTTGTAGTTATGGGATGTGCTGAAGTGGGCTAGCTGGTGGTTGTGTATAGTCTCCCAGGATTTCTTTTATTTTTGGAACTAATACAGTCTATCATCTGGCACACAGACTGCCATACAAGCAGCATGCAACAGAAGCTGCTGAATACACGAGCAGGATAGTAATGGTTGGGAGAAAATCTTCAGAATAAGATCTCTGAAGGGCAGTATTGTCCTGGGGTTTTAAGGAAGGGAGAGCGGAAATAATTTCCTTTACTGGGGACAATGGTTCAGACTAACAAACAGGACAACTAGGAATAAGGTGGCTAAGAGCTGATATATACCAGGTCACACATCAGTGCAGAAAGTTCTGTGTCAAGATGATCTGTACACAGAAGTATGGCAAACTAAGAAAGCAAACAGTGTTGGGTGCTGAATATTTGGTTTTAAACAGTAGAGGGGCTATTGGTGGTCCTTGAGGAAGGAGCTCATCTTACAAGGATGAGCTTGGTATTATTAAATTTTAACTTTGTGCTTAAAATTCCCTGTTAACTATCTCCAGAAAAAAAAATCCAGGATTCGTGCTTTCAACATACACCATTGTCTTAGCCTGTTTTGTTGCTTATAACAGAATACCTAGTTGGTATATAAAGGAAGGAGGTTTATTTGGCTCGCGGTCGAGGCCTGGGAAGTATAGGAGTATGGTGGCAGCATCCGTTAGGTTCTTACTGCAAAAGAGGAAGGGCATGTAGACTTGTGTGCGCAGAGAGAGAGGGGCCAGGCATTCTTCATAACAGCTCACTTTGATGGAGAACCCCGCAGTCCTTACAGTGAGAACTCACTCACGTGAGAACAGCATTAATCTTTCTCATTACTGGATTACCTCTCACAGGGCCCCGTTCTTGATGTGTTGCACTGGGGAGCAAGGTTTAACTGAAGTTTAGGTGGTGCCAACCATAATCGCACCATGGCAGTTACATTACCTAGAACTACATAGCCTCCTTCTGTTGAAAAGTAAGTTCCTGTTTCCATTGGACCTTCAAAGCAAGGGGTCACACTAAACGTTTGGGAAGCAGAGGTGATGGAGGCACCATTGAGCTGGAGATTGCCAAGGCAGCCACTGAAACTGTAGATGGAGTTAATCTGGAAGAAGAAGAAGAAATTATTTAAAATCTCCTTGGCCATCACTTAGACACACCATGGGAAAGCAAAACGAGAGAGTCTCGAGAAGAACGGAGTTACCCCTTGTTCATTTTAGCTTTCTGATCAATCAATATTACTCCAGATAATTACTTTTAACATCAAAGGTGAAATTTTGTATTTCATAACATCAGTGTGTAGAAATTAAGCAATGAGAATGTTTCCATAGACTGTGACATAGTAAGTTGCAGCTATGGCTTTCCAGCTGAAGATTGTTAGTATATTTATTGTTTGTTTGTTTGTTTGTTTGATGATTTGTTAGCTTTTTGAAACAGGCATTCTCTGCTGTAACTCTGGCTGTCCTGGAACTCACTCTGTAGACCAGGCTGGCCTTGAATTCACAGAGATCTGCCTTTCTCTGCCTCCCAGGTGCTGGGATTAAAGGCATGTTTGCATATGCTACCACCACCTGGCAAGATTGTTAGTGTTTCGTTTTCCTTCAGGAATGACAGCTGGGCTGAATGTGGATGAAATTTCTATGCAAAAAATAGAAAGCTTGCTGCTCTGGCTTCATTACCTCGTAATATCATTGAGAATTTATCATACTACAGGACACAGAACTCGGGTCGCCTTTGACAACTGATTTTCTACTACAGTATAGATAGGGAACAGTGAAAACAGTCACAGAATTGGGGTTGTTCACTTAAAGTCTAATTATAATGTGAACTGCCTTTCCTACTTACATACGTCAATGGATCTGAACTTTGTACTGATACTTTGTGATACAATCAAATCTACATTTGTGTTTAAGAAGAATCTAGTCCTTTGATATTTTCCTTTAACTGAGAAACATTTAAAAAAAACATGTCATAGTTATAATTCTTGATTTAAAATTTTTTCTCCTATTCTCAGTTCTTCCACTTATACCCACATCCCTTGCATATTTAAAAATGTACATATGAAAGAAGATGAATTTAAATGAGCTGAAACTTTTTTCTCCATTCAGTAATATAATGGAATGACGTATTCTCTGATCTTGGTATAGCTTTACATTAAAATTATAGTTACGTGCAAAATTAATAATACCCTCTGGAGACATATGCTTCATGACAATTTATAGATATCAAGTCTTTTTCATCTCACTTCCATTTTAAAATCAAAAGATGATGCTGACTTTGCAATGCCCCTGGGCAGACCGGAAGCCCACAGGTCAGCAGTAGGGTGTTCCTCCTCCAGCAAAACTGCTTTACCTTTGCTAGTTTCCTACTCTATACAGAGAGGACTGTAATCAGTGATCTTCTGGTTCAAGGGTCAGTGGCTCAGCCTAGCCCCACTTGGCTTACCTGGATATTTTTCACAGCCCTTCCAGGAGCCACTCCTCCCAAATAAATGGGACCCCTGATTTTCCAGGCATCCCCACTAGGAGGAAGGCTTTCTTCTAGGACTCGTAGACCATCAATGACCAGTCGGCCACTGCTCTTTTCCCGAATAAATATCACCTGGATAGAGAGGAGGAAAATAGCTTGTCTTAGGTGTGCTCCCAAACTGGGGAAAGGCTGTGCTGTCTACTCTCCCAACCCTGGTATTGCTGTGCTGTGGGAAGGTACAGAAAGTTCTCAAAAATGTGAACCCATCTCGGAAGATCAGGGATTTTCTTTCTTCCACTTAGAAAGCCATCTTGCTTTTGGAATGTCAGAAATTGTATTCCTTGATTCTTTGTCCTACAGCAGTTCTATGATTATGAACTGTCTCTAGGCCTCCCCGCTTTATGTATACTGACGTGTTTATGTTTTTTCTTTTGTTGTTGCTGGGTTTACCACTTCCTGTATGAGAGCAAGTGTTATACATTTTCTTATCTCTACATTGAATGCCTTAAAGCTATAGGTTTAATTTCTGAGTACAGATGATATATTTGGCAGGGTTCGTTAGGAAGCTCTTTCTAGCTGACCTGACTCTACAGTTAACTGTAACAATCCTTCACAGTGTACTCTTGCCATCCCACACCCACTGGCTACTTCTAGTATTTAGGTACTCCCCACTGGAAGAGCCTACCTCCCTATCTTCCCAAGTGTTTTGCTCACGTTGTATCTCCCATAGCTTACCCTTTGAAGGAAATTCAGTAATAGTTGTCAAAAATTATGAAGCTAGCCTACTGATGAGTGGAGTAAAAGTTAAAAACACGGGTCAAGATTTTTCAAATGAGCAGTTTAAAAAGAGAAGATAAAAATAAGCAATTGATAAACTTTTGAAATTGAACTCTGGGTATACGGCAGCAGAACTTTAACATGGCTGGTTCTATCAGGCCAGCGGTAAGGATCAGCGCCAATTCCCTGGGCAATGGCTAATATCTGCTGACAGTGCTAGTCTCTGCTCTCAACTCACATCATGCCAGAATCCATCATTGTATTTCTCCTGGCTTCTAATTTTCAGTTTCTTGTGGCCAACATTGAACATGAAGACCAAGCGACCGTGGGCCAAGAACAGAGTCATGAAGTCATTTTCTTCTTGGTCCGAGACATAGAAAATCATCCCATGTGAGGAACGTGTTTTCAGACGAATGGAAAACTGAGATCTGGTAAACGAAAAGAGAAGTTACCATATGTAAAGTGGAGACCGAGAATAATATTTCAAAATAAACTTTTAAAATAATACAGTCCAAGAAAGAAAAAAAATAGCCATTCTATCTAGTCCCAAACAACGTCATTCTAATTGTCCCTGACTGTGAGTTAATGAATTATCAGGTAGGTAGGCATGGTTACTAGATCATTTGCTCTAGAAGTTTCAGGCCCACAGGATCATGGGCATGTATATCTTTACTTTTCCCTAGAGGTATGTTAGGCATTTAACAAAGTCTTGACTTGGTTAAGGATCTTACGGTGTCTTGTTTTGAAAATTAGTGTGATGACTAATCTTGGTGTCTATTTGACTACATCTGGAATCAACTAAAACCCAAGCAGCAGGGCACACATGGGAGGGATTTTTCTTGGTTAGATTATTTGAGGTAAGAAGACCCACCCTAAATTTGAATCTTTTGAGGTCAGAAAAACCACTGCAAATCTGGGCTACACCTTCTGGAGGCTGCTGACATAACAGGACATGGAAGAAGCAAGCTTTTGCTCTTTGTTTGCTTGCCCTCACGCTAGTTGGCAAGCTCATCCACCCTGCTGAGACATTCCTTTGCTGATATTAGAACCTACTTCTTTGGGAATGTAACAGACCAAAGACCAGCTGAGACATCCAGCCTCATGGGTGGAACAATTACCTGACTCTTTCTCTTTCTATTGGGAGACAGCTATGGGTGTACTAGCCAGATTACAGCCTGTAAGTCACTCTAATAAATCCTCCTTTCCTGTATGAATATTCATTCTATCAGTTCTGTCCCTCTAGAGAATCCTAATACAATCAGTAAACTCTAAAAACCAATATGCTAAATTAACTTATCTCTGTGAATAAATACTAATGAGTAATTAGCATGCATAGAGAAAATTTCACAGAAATATTGTTTGTACACTGGTTCCTTCCAGTAGAAGAATAAAAATCATGTGTCAAAAATAGTCACTCAAGTGGTAGAAATATTGGGTGAAGAAACCGATTTAGAACTTCAGCTCCAAGTTGAAGATTTGGAAAGACACATTTATTAAATCTACTTCCTGAAGAATACAAAAATACTGATTTTGTCAATTATGTAAGAGCCTTCTAAGCTGAAGGCACTGGAGACATAAACACTATGAACGTGGATCTTTAATAACATCTAGTTACTAGAGATTCGTGAAGAACTAATGGGGTTAGAGATAGCCAAAGGGCCCAGATGTGCAAGAGCATTTGCATTTTCTGTGTCTCTTGGTCACTAGAAGTTTGGGTGCATTGTGTTGGGGAGGAAGACAGTGTCAGCTGATGGGGCATTTGAAAACTTCTTTGGCTAACATGTCTTTCCTTGACCGACCTTGGTGGATTGTGAAATGCTGTTTTATGTACCTTCCATTTGGAGAGAAAGTATGAGCATAATTTCTTGGAAAACATGAATCATATATTGTTTAGTATATACGTTGACAAAAAAAAATTAACAGGATTAAGAAGATACAGAAAGGGAAGGTAGGAGGAAGTCGCCTGTGGCAAGCAGATAGAGCACGGCATGAAGCTTCTAGAAGGACAGTGCACTCCTTTACTTTTCACCAAAATCTCCTTGTATGTGTTCAAACTCTTGGCGGCTGTTGGCGGTGCCTCCGTATTGATAGGCGTGCTCTACAGCTCTGGGGCTGTTGGAGAGTTGGCAGTGAGAGTCTCTCGGAGCATTCTGTTCTAGAAACTTCAGGCCAACAGGATCCCGTGAAGGCGCATCCTTACTTTTCTCTCCCTGTGGGGGACAATTGAAGTGTAGAGATGAAGAAGCCACGACTGGTAACAAAATTTAGTATGTGATGTCTTTATCCTTAATAAGAACACAAAATTAGCAAAGTGGCTGTTTCTCGTGCGTTTTCTCTGTTCCTGAAATAGCATGATGTCTATCACCACAAACAGGCGACAGCAACAGTAACAACACAGCATGTTAGCGGACCCAAAATTCTAGTCTGCGATTGTAAGACAGTGTCAGAGTTCAGCTCTAGAGATAATTGCTCTATCGTTTAAATTAAAGGCATGTCTTAAATAATAGGGACCAATGGAAAAGTTGATAATGGAATAATCTTGAGAGAATCAATAAAACCTCACATAGCAGTAACATCACATTAACACACCGTATTATTTATATATGGTGTGTAAAAAGTTAAGAGAGATGGCTTAGTGGCTAAGAGCACTGGCTGCAGTTCCAGAGTACCTGAGTTTGGTTCCCAGTACCCATATGACAGCTCATGGGAGCCAGTAACTCTAGCTCCAAGGGATCTGATGACCTCTTCTGATCTCCTCAGGTCCCAGGCATGCACACGGTGCACAGACATGCATGCAGGCAGAACACTCATAGACACAAAATAAGAAGCTAAGCTTGAAAACATGTTGTGGAAGTGTATGTTTAGTTGTGTTTAAATTAATTGTTTTTGTGCACTGCTGGAAAAAGGGATGCATACGCCTTGGCATTTTGTACTGTTTGCAGGTATGGGGTTGCTGTGGGGGATGCCTGATTGCTTATGATCTGCACCTGAGGAGTTCTACATGAATAAAAACACCTGCACTCAGATGCTCAGGGTTCCACTGTCGAGTATGGCATTGGCCATGACGGTGGTTCCCTCTGCTGAGATCTGGTAGAGTCTGCAGTTATGAAATATGCCTCTTCGTCTTCTTGGCTGAACCACCACAGCAGTGAACTACTACAAAAATATTTAAGATTATGTTTTGGTAACAGAATATATAAAGATATTTTGTGTGACAGAATTGATATAAAGCAGCATTTAAAAATATAATTATTTTATTTGACAATTTCATACATATATAAGTTTTAAACATTATGCTGTGCCCTTCAAAGTGCCTTGCTGATGCTAATATGCAGTGTTGTGAAACTATTGGCCAACATTTAATGATTATTTAATCTTTATTTCTGAGGTAAAATAAAATATAAATAAATTCAAGTATGTAATACTTTATTAGTTATCCAAGCAAACCTTTATGGAATATTGGAGCATAGAAGTGGAGAAAGAAATCAGTGTTTCTGCTTGCCCTCTGTGCGTGCTATGTGGGATGGAAAGGTGACAGATGATTATTGGTTTTTAAGAACTGACAGTCAATTGGAAGAAAGAGGTCTATAAAAAGCAACTGGGAATCAGGTTGGTGACAGAAAGATCTCTAGACAATAGGCTAATGGTAGAGTTTTGATTTTAGGTGATGAAAAGCCACCACAGGTTTAAATGCAGGGAGCGGTCAGATCTGAGCCACTCAGGAAGCTGATAGGAGAGATGTTTCACTGCAGGGAGAGCTGGAGATGTCCAGTATTATCAAGGGCGCTTGTCACCGCCCCCCCCCCCCCCCTCCCCCCCCGCCCCCGCCAATTCCTGCTGAAGTAGTCAGGTCTATACATATTTTAGAAAACCCACAGCAGCAGTGGAAACCTAATGGGGGTTTCTACCAGCAGAACAAAGCAGTGTGGAGTTTCTGGAAACTCCAAGCTGATTAAAAATAGCGGCAATACAATTCAATCGCATATGAGCAAAGACACGCCTAAGAAGCTCGGTGCTGCAGCGAAACCCGTGACTATCCTTAGAATCCAGACGTGGTGCGAGGCTAATTAAGTGCAGATGGCTGCGCCAGGGCTGGTCCCAGGGCAGCAGCTCTTCCAAGGAGTCTGGCAGGGGAGTAGGGGCTGAGCTGCAGAAAGGGAGAAGAGGGATGGGGAGGTGGAGGGGATAGGGTGGGCCGAAGATTAACAATGTGTCCTAAAGGAAAGCCTACCCTCTTCCAGGACACCCCCTCCCCTTCACAGCATTCACAGGTCTCAGACCTGCTAGGGGCAAGGTTTCAGTTTGGGGCCCACACTCTCACCTCCAAATAACAACTATAGCTTCAAGCCAAGAATGACCAAAAGCAAAGCTGCAGAGAGACTCTACAGAGTAAGAAATTTCTTCCAAACCCTCACTATATTCTACTTTTGTTGGCATCTTATAATAGGAAACACGGGCATGTTTGCCTCCCTGAAGGGCCCTAATGGAGATGCTTTGTGCTCTGCCTGGAACGTGGAAGTGCCTTTAATCCCAGCACTCGTGAGGCAGAGGCAGGTGGATCACTGTGAATTCAAGACCAGCCTGGGTGCTGTTAACATTGGACTAAGAATGCCTTTAATGAAAAGCCATTAGTAGTAGGAGTACACAAAGGACTCTGCTCCCTCGAGTGCAGAGCCCCTGGTGCAGCCTAGCTGATAAGCTGGGGCATAGGACTGGGCCAAGAACCCCTTCCGCTTGGACATGCTAGTCAGCGAGAGCAGGTTGTACCAAGCAGCCATGTCTGGAGTTGTGTGTACAGAGCACGAGGGCAACTGTGAATTCTGCATGGTGTTAGTACTTACCTGTTTATTCTGACTTGCTTTAGGCTTTGAGGAATTCTTTCCCATTTTGTGAAGGAGAAGCAATGGCGAGGACTCAATAGGACACTCGTAGAGTGAGGTATGGACTTTCTCGGATATCGCTGGAAATCTTCAACTTCCACATCTCTGTCTACCCTGTGTTTGTGAGAGGGAAAATCATCCTAAACATGCTGTCCATAATTATATAATGGGAACTGTGGCAAGGATCTGTAGCAATGAAAGTGTATGTGTGTATGTACGTCAGCACATGTTTGTGGGATAGATCCTTACCCGTCTTAACAAGACAGTCAACTAACAGCTACTTCCTGGCGTTCCACACCCTGACTGACGGATGTCTTTTTCTCTATATTCTGGATGACTAGGATCGTGCCTATGTCTCTTAGTCTGTGTTCAGTTCCTCCCTTGTTTCTTCTTGTGTCCTCAGAGCCTCTGTTGTCTCTTAAGGACCTTGATCAATGGCTTTGTTTAAAGTCGTGCATTAAATTAAGAAGGCCATCTTAAACTTTGAGCAAGGATTTTGGCATGCTTATCTGTAGTTTGCCATTAATAACTAGTACAAAACATTTGTACCTGTATTTATAGCTTGTTATATACCAGGTGCTGTGCCAAGTACCTTATACATGTACCTCATATATTTCTATGACAAGCCTATCAAGCAGGCACTCTTGTTATCTGAGTTTTGCAGGGGAAGAAATGAAGGCTTGCTTAGCCACAGCAATACGGGAATAAAAGAGCCAGAGACTTAGAAACCCAAGTGCATCAGTTGCTCAAGCACATGAACTTTTAATTAGTATCTGCTAAAGGACTGCAAATTTCATAATTATCAGTTGTTCCAATGAAAATATTTTATTACTGTATTGATCATTACCAATTAGGTACATTCACTAATAAAAAAATAGTATACCTGGTAAAGTAGGCATTGCTTATACATCCGGTGAAATTAGCATACTGGGGACTGATGGGCGAGCCCCCAAAGTAGAACTTCTTCTCACTTGTTTGAGTCTGTTCCACTTTTCCTTTTGTAGGATTCTTACTCCCGAGTCGGCTTTTGTCTACTACCAGTTCATACCTGCAAGGGAAAGAGTCTTTACACACAGCACATTTTACCTGCATGCTACTTTTCACTAAACAGGCATGGTTTCTTACAGGGCCGAAGTGGAACATTTACTTAATGAACAGACAGATTCCTCAGAAGGCCCAGGAGAAAATGGCTAAATATGCCTGTATGCAAGAAGGGTTGTGTAAACCGAGGCTGGAATTTAAATCTCCATGCAAGAGTTTTTAGTGGAAAACCAGAGCACACTTCTGGCAGTCATCACATTTATGGGAGGCCAGTTTCACTGCACAGCACACTGGGTGGCTAATCATTAGAAGCAGTCTGGAGAAACTGTACCACCATTTACTTTTGATGGGGATATTCCACACAAGGAGACAGGGCAGTTGCAGTCTTCAACAGAGTTTTCTTTCTTTTTAAAAAGATGTATTTATTTATATGAGTGCTCTATCTGCACGCACAGCTGAGTGCTAGAAGCAGGCATCTGATCCTGTTATAGATGGTTATGAGGCACCGTGTGGGACCTGAACTCAGGACTTCTGGATGAACAGTCAGTGCTCTTAACTGCTGAGTCATCTCTCCAGCTGAAAATTTATTTCTTATTTCAAAACATTATCTTTTATGAAAAAGAAATTCAGTAATATGTATTTTAATATATACTTAGAGTCTTTAAAATGTGGGCCTAAATGTAACGCCCTTTACTGTTTAGATCAAAAATCTAAATACAACCAATATTTGCTGAACCCCTTCTATGCTCAACAAACCACACTCCATTCACCAAGTAGTACAAGTGTGCACTGCCAGTACGGAGACAACCCTCTCCCCAAAGTCTGCATTTGTCAAGAGTGTTTTATTTTGTGCCTCTTAACAATAAATGGCATCTTTTTGGGAAGAAGGCAAGTTGTTCCTCCCATCACTTTTGGGGACACTAGCAATGGCTCCATGAAGAGCCACAGCGGTGTTTGATAGAAGATGGAGATCTCTGTGGGAGGTACAGGAAGTTAGGAGCCGTACCTTGTGGGAGAGATGGAGGTAATGACGAAGTGGGACAGCCCGTCGTGGTACTGCTTGTCTGACGACTTAACCTTGATGCCCTTTACATCCATCACCACAGTACCGTTGTCCAGAGAAATGGAAAACACATCCGACTGAAACACGAGCACAGGTGTTTAAGGGGGACCCTCAGGATAAAAACTGGACATTTTATCAGCATTCACTTGATGGTACTGATTAAAGGCACACACAGTGTGCAGAGAATTTACCTGTAGGATTATTTCTGTGTGTTTTCCTTATGTTAATGCTGCTTATAAAAGCAGACATGTTTCAGAGCTGGGGAGGTGACTCATGCTTGCCCTGGAAGCCCGATGACCTAAATTCGGAACCCCAGAGTCCATTTAAAAAGCAGATCCAGAAGCATGTAACTGCAATACAGTACTCTTACGGTAAGATAGGAAGCACAGACAGGAGTATTGCTAGCCAGCTAGCTTGGAGTACACATGAAGTGGCAAAAACAAGAGAGAGCCTGCTGCCTCAAAACAAGCTGGAAGGTGAGAACTGATGCCCAGGAGTTGTGCTTTGACCTCTACACATGGCATGCTTGTAGACATAGACACACACACACACACACACACACACACACACACTCACACACTCACACTCAAACGTTTCGATGGAAAAAAGATACTCCTAGATTTTGAACTGAAACCTTTGGTGGTTTTGCCATCCCAAGAGATGGCTCAGTCTCAATGACTTTCCTTACCTGAGCATTTCTACCATACCATGTGATTCCTTTGAAAGACAGTATTTCAGCCTCCTGGGAAATATAGCTGGATGAAGAGGCTGGAATAAATTCACTAGTACGTTTTTTTGTTTTGTTTTGTTTTTTTTTTAAATGCTTCACTTCAGAGGAGAACTTTCAAGAAGCAAAGGTTACTTTTCCCCTGAATTTTCTTACTGCTTATTTTAAAACATTGCTAGGCGATAAAGTTTCCCTTTTTTTAAGTGCGCACCAACTTCCAAAGTCAGCCCTCAGTCCATAAACTACACGAACTGCACACAAAAACGGCCTGTATAGGAAATTATTTATTGAACTAGGGCAGAAGTTCTACAAAACGGTTTCTGTAAATCCTCACAGATGCTACTGATCTAAACTACCCTGAAAGTAAAAGCGACAGGGCTGGTAGGGTGTTGCAGTCTATAGAGTGCTTGTTGTAAAAGCATGAGGACCTTCTCTGATTCCCAGAACCCATGCAACAGCTGGGCATGATGGTGCACACTTGTAATCCCAGCACTGGGGAGATGGAGATGGGTAGATTTCTGGGGCTCGCTGGCCACCTAGCCTGTGAGGGGCCACCTTCTCAAAAACAAACAAAAGAAGCCCATGGTGGGTGTGTGTGCTTGAGTAAGAATGACGCGCAAGGTTGTCCTTTGGCTTCAACATGCACAAGCATGCATGTGTACACGCATCTTCTCACTCTCCCAACATACGCATACAAAAGAAACAAATTTTAAAATGAGACATAGGTAAGCATAAATGATAGTATGGACAGAGATACAACAGCTGGATCTCAGTTCCACCAAACCTCTTACAGCTTATGGGAATGAAGATTGAACCCAGAGCTTCACACATGTTGGGCTAGCTCTCTACCACTGAGCCACATACCCAGCCCTTTATTTTTGACATAAGTTTTGTAAGCTGAGCTTTAGTATTCTATTGTAAATCCAAAGGCAAAGAAGCATGTAACCACTTTCTAATTTATAAGTTAAATCACAAATGTGTTTGTTCTTGCAAGCAAACAAAGGTTGTTGTTATTAATGGTGCCATGGATGATTTTGGCAGGTTGTGGATATATATGGTTTCCTTCATAAGGCAATATCCTAAAATGTTTAAGACAAAATTTACAAGAACAGAAAGGTGATCTAGTACATTGAAATATTGAATGTTATGAAATATCAAAATGTTAAACAAGGAATTTGTGGTATATAGTAATATTCTTCTTTATAAGAGCATTAAATAATAGGATTTAATAGGCCCAACAGTCTTTATATTTTGAAACTAGTAGAAATGAGCAAGAAGGATATTTCAAATGTCTGTGCCAACTGTAATGTGAAGTGGAAAGTATTTGTGATTTCGTTCCGTGACAAAGGTAGAGGTACTGCTAATACCACTGTGGTTTGTTGCCACATTAAAAATGGAAGAGAATGCTATTTCAATTAGAGAAAATAAAGATGCATTTTTCCCCACTCGAGTCTACAGATTCTTTGAATTCTGTCCATCCACTCCTAAGGGGCAAGACTGAATTCCAAGTTAAGATATGTATGTCCATGGTCGCAACAGGGGCGTGAACATCATGGAGGTAACCAACTGCTTTCTGATGGGATTTAAGGCCTGTTCCATAGAAGGAAACACATGTCTGCCACTATCAATCTGGCCAGGAATCTACGGTTGGGGACCTCACAGGCCCCAGGGGTGGCCCTCCTACAATCACTCTGCTAAATAGCCATAGTATCTAACTACCCCCTAAATTCTTATCTCAACAGCCATATATTACCGCAGTTCTCAGAGGCCACCAGAGAAGTGGATATGTGTGTGTGTGTGATGAATATGATCAAACACTGCATAAAATAATTAACAAAATATATTTAAGATATGCACATAATATATTTATCCTTTGATAGTCTCTGTGTATCTGTGAATCAAAATTGGAATAAAAATTCACTTTTAATATGTGTAAAACTTGTTTTTGATAGACAAAACAGCTATACAAAGTGTCCTCAGAGGAAAATAAATACTTACCCCTGAAGTATAGTAGAATAGTAACCCGTTTGGCTGTAATGTTCGGAAATTGAAACCTCCTTCGAAGCCATCAAAGAAAGATATTTTCTGAATCGAAGCAATAAAACTTTGCCCATTGAAATATGCTCTGCGAGAAATCTGTGTGAGAAAAAGTAAATACAGTGTTTTTGGCAATCATGGAACATTTATGCCAGTGTTCATATACAAATAGCCTTGCCTGCTGTGTAAGCAGTCTGTGTTTCAATTTTGTCTTTGCTGGAATTCAGGTATGCTAGCTTTTCTCCTGTGCTCCTACAGCAGCTGGGTTTCAGCTTTCCCATTTCTTATACCTGAGTGACCAATAGCATTCGAATGGCCTCCGTGGGCTTTGGATGCCACATCCACTGGAAACTAGAGCAGCTGCGCAGGTGACAGGAGAGTCCCACAAGCTTTTCTAGTTTAATGAGTCTTCTTTCCTGGCAGGGGAAAGGATCCCAGAGAAGCAGAAAGGGCTGATCCAGCTGTAGAATGTAAAATGTTTACCTGTGAAAAAGCTCTTGACTGAATGGTACTTACCAGAGAGTCTTCTGGGCATCCATAACCAACTCCTAATGTTTCTGTCTGCTCCAGTAAATTGAAATCTTTCTTTTGGAACTGGAAACCCTTCATACATCCCCTGAAGTTGATGTCTAGGGGGAGATGTGCTCTGAGGGTCCTGGAAAAGGAAATCAGTCCTCACTGGCACTGCCGAGCTGTTGCTGCTGCATGGATATGTACTATAGCGTTCTGTTTATATACACCTGCAGTGGCTTTAAAACCACCCAGAGTCTCCTGCTTTTCTGATAAGCATACAGCTGTGTCAAACCTTTGTGTATAGTGGGCTTTGCTCCAGGTCGAGACAACTTGCTTACTTCTTATGATCTTCAAAAATCTTTTACTTGTATTATCAATTGCTATCTTTATAACAATCAGGTAATATAGATGAAAATGCTAATATTTATTTTTTTAATAGATTCATGAGATTGAACTGATGTGTTACAGATAAAAAAATACTCTACTGTTGGCAATTTCATAGAAACTAGAAAGTAAATTATTCTCTTATATTGTAAATACCAAATTAGGATTTGAACTTGGGTTTTCAGACATTTACTACTGGGTTTGGCCTTATTTGTAGCATATTCTAATCAAGGAAAGAGGCAGGTCTTAGAGAATGTTTAACTGCTGGGTTTCGGGGCCTGTACTGGTCTGCAACAAATGGTATCCTGGAGCTGAAAGAATGAACACATTCCCCCATCTGTGAGCCAGAAGCTGTCTCCAAATGATAGTGACTTGCAAATGAAAAGTTAGTTTTCTCCAAGGTAGTCCCACTGAAGAAACAAACAATTCTTAAAATATGTCCAGCAGTAGACGGCCAACCTTAACTCAAAGACATCTTTGGAATTTCTTTGTCTCATAAGATTAAGCCAGGGCACATTTATTAAATGCTTAAATTAATGTTTAAAAAGAAAAAAAGAAATCCCCAACTCACGTGAAAACCGATGATGGAATCCACCCCTCGTTCAACAGAAACACCCTTCTCTGTTAGCATTCAAACGTCTGAGTACATTTAGTGCTGAATGAATGATTCCTTCAGAAGGAAACGTGTGTGTTTGTAAAGGTGGCCAAAGGTCCCACAGGACATGATTGAAGGACTGAATGGGGTGTTTAGTTTGAAAAACTTGAGGAGCCTTCTTTACATATGATACTTAGTAACATATAAAGAATTCAACTCAAGATTAATAAGAAATTCATTTAATTTTTTTATTAAATGTATTATATACAATATTTAAAGATACACACACACACAATTTCCTCCCGAAGGAATCATTCATACAGCACTAAATTTACTCAGAAGTTTGAAGGCTAATAGAGAAGGGTGCTTCTGTTGAATTAGGGGTGGATTCCATCATCAGTTCTCACTTGAGTTGGAGATTTTTTTCCTTTTTAAACATTGGGGCCTGACTTCACAGCAATCAGAATTTTAGGAAAGCAAGTGGCTTTATGTATAAAGTTTTCCAGGATGCTCTAATAAGAGCCACTATGTAACTGATCTCTGAAGCTGTATCTGAGTCCGTAAGCTTTATTTGTTGGGGGCCAGATGTATCTGCTTCCTTTTCTACTCTTAACTGAACTCTCCCTCCTGGATCTCCTGCCCAGTTTGTAAATGCTTGTAATTGAAAGTTGTCTTCTGGACTGAAAACTGTTTTCTTTCCTCATGCTTGCTGCTTCTATCTGAACGTTACTGTAACAGATTCTTGTTCTCTTGCCCTAACTCCCAATTGCTATTGAGACAGATTCCTAACTTGGAACTTTTTTCTTCTTTCTAGACAGAGTTTCTCTGTTGTAACTCTGGATCTCCTGAAACTTACTCTGTAGACCAGGCTGGCCTCGAACTCACAGAGATCCTCCAGCCTCTGCCTCCTTAGTGCTGGGATTAAAGACATGAGCTACCACTGCCTGACAACTTGTTACATTTTTAACCCTGTAATCCAACAAAGATTATAAAGGAAAGAGAGAAATAGGAGAAATATTCACAACCCCTTCTGGCTGTCCTTATCTGAGCCTGAAGCACTGGACTAACTTCTAACGACGTCTATCCCATGAACTGTCCTCTACCATGCTTTCCCATGAACCATCTCTTGTCTCAGCCTGATGAATGCCTTCCCATCAACTGTCCTCTAACACTAACTGTCAATTCCGACTAAACACTCTCCTTTATAGGGTCTGTAAGCTGTTCCCAGAAGTCCAAGTGGCAAGTAACCATAAGGAAAGCTGCACAGTACAAAAGACCTCTTGGCAAAGAAAGCATCCTACTGCACCACTCTACAGGATTATCTCAAAGTTGCCTTTAAGCTTTAAGGATCTCTGTTTATATGATTTATTTATTTTGAGATTTGTTTATTTTAATTTATATGTATGGGTAGTTTGCCTGTGTGTATGTCTGCGTACCATGTGCATAAGGTGTTCATGAAGGCCAGTAGGGTGTCGGATCCCCTTGGACCTGGAGTTCTAGATGGTTATTAGCTGACACATGGGTGCAGGGCATCAAACCCAGGTCCTCTGGAGAAGCAGTCAGTGCTCTTAACCACTGAGCCATCTCTCTAGCCCTGTTTCTATGAATGTAATGCTCAGTAAGAGCTGCATTTTTGAATATTCTAGAACATTGTGTCAGTACATACAAACCAAGACTGCTCATCGTATACCCTCGAGAATGTACATACTATCAGATACTATTGAAGAGTTCAAAGTAAGTTTAAAGACTAAAGCAACAGTAAAAGTATATATGCTGCTTCATCTTTACATAATATGTTCTACTCTTCTTGAGAAATACTGCAGTAGAAGATGCTCTAAAAGTAGTGATATTAATGGAATACGTAAATCATACATGAGGTGCTGATTTAGGGAGGGATGATTGTGGGGACCTGCAGGTCCAAGTATAAGTTTGTCTATACCTATGCAGGTATGTAAAAGTAGCAAGCAAGAGTGCTTCAGCCTGACATCAGACCTCTCCTGCCTAATAAATACACATTGGTGAATCATTAGCAGTAAACAGCTTTGCAATAGGAAAGCTTTACCTGGACTGTAAGACTTCTTGGGGAGCGCCTCCAATGAAGATGTCTGTGAAAGGTATTTTCTTCTTTTCATTATCCATGCTCTTGACATGTCGTCTGTCAACCACCAAAATCATTTTCTTGTCATTGTGGTAAATGATTGAGATCTGGGAGAAATAATGTATCATGAGCCCACTTAATAATTAGGTTTTTTTTTAAAAGAAAATGTTAATGTATTTTAAGTATTCTGATTATAACCACTTATGTTCTTGTTTGTTCATAAGACAGGGTACAGATTTTAAACTATTGCCTTTATAACTAGCAGTTTACATTTTCTGGAGGAACACTCCTCTTTGGAAATGGAACTAGCCCAAGCTAAATTTTTCCATGAGACCTATAATTTTACTATTTTCTTCTGCCTCTGCAAATAACTTATGAGCATCTATCTTTTAAAAAATCCTGGCTGGGCGTGGTGGTGCGCGCCTTTAATCCCAGTACTTGGGAGGCAGAGGCAGGTGGATCTCTGTGAGTCTGAGGCCAGGCTGGTTTACAGTTCCAGGACAGTCAGAGTTACAACAGCGAAACCCTTTCTCAGAAAACAAAACAAAACAAAAACTTGGTGAAGACATCATTAATTACAAAACTGCACATATTTAAACAGATTTATGCAATTTGTTAAGTTTGTACATATTACCAGCCTATCACTCGACATTATCTAATATTTTTTCTAAATTTACTGCACCTCCTTATGTTGCACGTGTGTGTGTGTGTGTGTGTGTGTGTGTGTGTGCGCGCGCGCGCGCGCGCGCGCGCGCGCGCGCGCGCTTAAACATGAGATCTATCATCTTAACAAAAATATTTTCTTTTTTGGTGCTAAGAATGCCACCCAGGTCTCATGTGGGTGCGTGAATGTGTATGATTACACCTGTGAAAGTGTTTAAAAACAGCAAGCCTGTCTCTTGCTAAGACAGTGTTCCACCATTGAACTACACGTCCAGCAACAAATTCTAATATTGCTATTTGTAATGATATCATGTTATTTAGCAGATTTCTAAAAGGTATCCATCTACCATAATGAAAACTTTCTACACATTGTAACAACTCCTCATTCTCCCTTTCTTCCAGCTGCTGGGCAGTGCTACTATATGCTTAATTAGGTGCTTTCTGGATTGTAGAGTGCATGCTATCAAGGTGTCAGTTTTTGGTGCTGTTTCTGTATTATTTTGAATTACTAGATTTTCATAAGTAAATATAAAATTATTATTTAAAAGACAGTGAGCAGTTCTAATGGATCTACATAAATGATGGTCAGACAGTAAAGTTCTTATATTGATATCCATTCTTAGGAACCCTCTGGGCATTGAACTGAAAAGTGAAAATATAGCTGGCTAGCCACTGCATCTGGGCTCAATTTAAAAGATATTACATCTTTCATATGGCTTATTAAATTATATATTTAAAGTAGTTATTAATGAATGTAGATGAAGGGCATTTTAACAGAATGTAAATATGGTTTAAGACTAAAGAGCATACTTTTGGGACCCTCTTCATGAGGAAAATCACTAGCATTTCTATGTTAGAAAACAAAGTTCAAGAGAAAATTCTGTAATTTACTTATATAGGCTTCTTATATCAATGAGGCTCACAGTCTAAGTAATAAAGACTTTGTATCTGCATTCTACACTTTCGACACTTATACAGTATTCTGTTGGTCTGCTGTTGTAATCAAGACATTTAAGATTAACAAGAGACTTTTGGTCAATGAATTACTTCTAATGAAAAGGGATATTCCAGCGACTTTTGTTAGGAATGTCAATGTGTGTTTTCCCGGGTGGAGTAGATAAGGGCACATCAGTTGCTCTTCAGATGTGCAGGTATTTAGTTTACTATCTCACCTACTGCATTTGGTCACAAGGCCAGATACATAGTCTAAAAAAGTAACTGTACCTCATGATATTTTGCATCATTAATCTGGGCTTTTTTCAATGTGTCTTCTAGATGCACAGGACCATTGCTGAATCCAAAGTCATAGAACACATGTAGGTAGCCGTTGCGCATTTCGAGGCTGAAAAACATACTCTGTAGAAAGAAAGAAACTGTAAGGTGGGAGCATCCACTGTTGTGAAAGCAGAGTCAGATTCTGCAGAATTTAAGAAATGGCATAATTATTTATTAATGGAATTCTCTGAAGATTAAAGTCATCTCATGAAATTCTTATTATGAAGTAAAATGACAATTATGTCCCCATCAGCATTTATTTCTTGTGTATTAATAAAAGCACTAATATTTTAGTGAAATTTAAAATACTTATCCTTTTTTTGTTTTTGTTTTTATGTTACCCTATAAACCACTGGATGGAGTAATAGTAAGTATATTATTGACCTTAAATTCTTCAAGACAAAGTGGATATGCCATGTTTTTTCAACTGGCTTGTTAAGCTACTTTTGAAAATGTAATAGCCTCAAAGATGCAATTCTATTCATTTAAAGATGAATTGGTAATACTGAAAGATTATTTCAAGATAGGCTAAGGAGTTCCTCCATGGTGCCAAGAAATATGGGTCTAGGAAAAAGGAGGACATTTCTGTATTATTTTGAGCCCTGGGTTTGGTTTTGCATAAATGAAGATGGAATAAAACTGCATAAGATGCATAAAACTCACTTGGACCAGGTGATGTTAAAGAACAGAAGTAACCCAGTCAGTAGCAGTCAAGTATCTTGCTGGCTGGGTTTTCTCATTTCAGAAGATGGTTCACAGATACAAGAATTGAATGTATTTGAAAAATAAAGTATCATGGTATAAAGTCTCCATTCTACACAAAGTGGCTCCTGAATGACTTTTGTATATTCCGTAACATGGGAAATAATCCCTGCAGTTGGGAAAAATGTTTTAACTATAGTTATGCTCATTAACAAATCTGGGCAATGGTAGCTTGTTCCTTTATTTCCAGCACTCTGGAGGCAGAGGCAGGCAGATTTCTGAGTTTGAGTCCAGCCTGGTCCGCAGAGCAAGTTCAGGAAAGCCAGGGCTACACAGACAAACCCTGTCTCAAAACACCAAACCAAAACAAAAAACAACCAACTGAAATATAGAAAGAAAGTGATCTTTGAGATTTATTACATAGATTATCGACCCTCGGCTTTCATTTCACGGTGGTACCAGACTTTTACAGATTTCACATAGCTGGTGAGGCTTCCTGAATCAAGTTCTACACTTGAAGGGCTCAAGGTGCCCGCTTTGGGCCTGTTTGTTGGAGTTTATTGGTGATGAGACTTAAAAAATAGAATTTTGGCAATCATTTCGTATTGAGATGTGGAGTGATGTGAAAGTAAATGGAACAGGTCGGATCCTGCTGGTTACTCCCTGTGAAGTTTTCACAATGCTGTCAAGTTAAAAGACACATTTTTTTTTTGTTATGAAACGAGTTATTTTAAATTGTTGAACCTTATATGTGTTGAGAAATGTCTTTCAGTAGCACAAAACCTAACTATTTCAAGAAGCAGAGTTGATATGTGCATCACCTCAAGATAAAAGGAGTTTATACCAACGGATGAGAAGGTCGCATGCTCTCTCTCCTCTCTCTCTTTCTCTCTCTCTCTCTCTCAGAAAGTTATGCTGTATATAAATGGTTGTAAAACATTTTGGGAGTATTTTTCTATTGTTAAATGATTTTGGTGATAAAAACAATGTAAATGTACTCTTTAAGTATCAGGTACTAGGAGGGGGATGGGGGGATAACAGTTCTAAGAAGGGTGGATAGAGGCGACTGATGCCTGGTTTGTGGGTGTATGGAAATAGCCCAGTAAATCCCCTCAGTGTTTTCTGTAATACCGCTTACAACTGCACGATTTTTTCAAACTTTGGAATACATATACATTTATTTTTCAGCATCACCAGTTTTTATCTCCCCAGGAAATCACAGTATGACTGACTGACCATATCGTCTTGTGGAGAGCTTCATTCTTTGGCCACAGTATTAAGTCATTGCTGTACTTACAATTTTTTTTGTGTGTGAGAAAAGATTTCTAATCTGCTTTAAAATCCTTCAAAGAAAATGCTTAGTGACTTGGAGCAATTTTGTTTAAGTTTACAAAGTTATAATACAGTATCCAATTCGCTCAGAAGTACTGGCTTCGGGATAGAAGATGGACCTGCCAAATAGCAAAGATTACCCAGGCTATGTGGAGTATAAAATTTAACAAAAAGTATATGATTTAGCTGGCATAGCTAATAATACATCTCTTATATAATTTTGGGAGTGGGGAGGATCTAGTTTTGAAAACCAATAAAGCACTGATGAAATAAACTGAATTTAGGATGTCATTCTTGAATTACAAAGAGTTGCAAAAGAATTTCAAAAACACTTAGCACATTTTATTACACTATTCTCACTAACATTGCTATTATTAGTAAGATATTTCTAGTCAGATCTAAGATTTTTATATCATTAGTGAGATTTCATTTAAAATACTTAAAAACATTTATATTAAATTTCTATTTGATATTTTTCATTGTTTGTATTACCATTTTTGAATGTTACATGACATATTTATGACTGTATCTGCCACATGTATATCACTTACAAAGAGAGATATCTTAATTTTACTAGCTCTTGGTGTTGAGTTTTTTTAGTTTTTTTCCTATTATGAAAGGATATATTTAATATATATTAAAATTGAAGTGTGGAGAAGTGCGTCTCAGGACTGCTTTTATTTAGTGCTGTCATAACTTCCCTGGAGAAAGACAAATCAAATTCTTCTTTCTAAACTAGATATTTAGTTTGATGGCATGGCACATCCAACCTCGTGGGGAGGCAGTTCCTGCAAAAATGATTAGCAGAGAGCAAAAGAAACGCAGTGGGATGAGCAGGACTTCCAGTTTTACTCACTCCGTTGACCATCAGGAGCACAAGGCCATTGTCAGCTGGTGTTCGAACTTCTATGTCAAAGCGAGTCACCTGGCCGAATTTCCCTCTCCTTGTGATGTCCCTCACCACGGCATAACTGGCGCCATCGAAGAAGTAGCTGGCAGCCCGACTCTGAGTGAAGGCCAACTTGTCCCTGATATGGAACACAGGGTCATATGAACATTACAGGTTTGTTTGTATTTCTCAAGTGAGATCCCTGAGCCCATTTTCAGATCATCTTCTGTTGTTCTGACAGCATGTAAGGGAACTCTGTTGTCTATAGGGAAGAGAGGACATATTTATAAATAAATCTAACCATTAAAAATGAGTTTCTTCTCCATCTATGACTATCCATACTAGGATAGTCAAAGTCTTCAAGGAAACCTCTGACCTTCAGGAGCCTAAATCAAATATTAAAAGGTGAATTTTAGTGCTGGGCGTGCTCAGCTGTGGCAGAGGAAAACGGAAGTGCATTTTGTAGCCCTGGCACTTAAACAGCTTCACACGTACTTTTCCCAAAGAAGACTTTAAGAACCCATGCATCGACTCACACTTGTCCTGTCCGGCGCCCATGCCTGACTATTAAAAGCTTTCAAGCTCCTGTCTCTTACCTGGCACAGGGCACTGACTTGGATGGATCCATATTGTAGATGTGCTTGAAGTTGTACAGGCTGATCACATCATTATTCAGAGTGGCTAGCTCCAGGCAGCCTGAGTAGCCGGGCAGGTTTAAGCTGGCAGGGAGCTGTGCAACAGAGAAATAAAATCAATTACCTCATGGTCATGTTTCATGCAGACACTGCCAAACAAGGAATGAAGCTGACAGTAGATCAGAGGGGCTCGCTCATTGACATGAACATCTCTCTACACTGGAGTTTGCATCAGTGTGCCAGGCCTCCTAAATAAGCAATGATTTGTCAGTTTCACACATCTTAGTGGAGAACTGGTGTTTACTGAGTATGGACTATGTATACAACATGCCTTTAGCAGCGAATTCACCATGAAAAGCAATTGTCACCCCAATCCTGTGAGATGGGTGTTCCTCTTATCATACAAAGATAGGATAATTCTCAAGAGAGGATCAACACTGTGTCCACAACTGTAAGCAACAGTCCTTGAATGGAAGGCTAAAGATGGACTTAATCTCCTTGGGCCTTTCCTTCACCCATTATTCATCAGGACTCATACTCTCCTTTAGGTCTTACCTTTTCCTCATCTCACATGTTTTATATTGTGCCTAGATGCTTCAGGTAACAGCTTTTGAAGCTGCCGTGTGCAACACTGAAGTCCAGACGGCACCCCAAGGTACAAACAATTCCTGTAGCAGTCTAATACAATATCTCGTATTAGATAACACTGATTCCTGCCTGGAGTAATATCTCCTTTACACGTATCAAAATGACACTAGTTAATCTTCAAGAGTTAGTTCTAACTAGAAAGTATCCAACTTGAAAATTTGGGTAGTAGAGAACAGATTCAGACACCAGATATATAGACAGAATTCTACCCAGAATTCTACCACCCAGTGAACCGAGCCCTTACAGTAGGATCTGTCTCCCCCCACCTTCAATCATTTTGGTTTATAGATTTATAAAAGAGACACTGCAGAGTTGCAGTAAGCCAGGTGCAGCTGGATAGCTTACCTTGAAGTTTGCAGGCACCCCACCAACATAAAACACAGTGTCCTCAGGGGCCAGATCCAGCAAGGAGTCATCTCCCGCAAACTCCCCCTTCTTAATAAACTTCTCTTCTGCCGTGCTACTGAGGCTGGGAACTGTCAAGAACACCTTTCCGTGTTTCCCCACCCTGGTGAGAGAAAGGGTTGTCACTCCCTTCAGTCTGACAATTTGTAGAAAATACTTTCATTCTGTCAAAATGTTAATGTCACTTCATCAAAAAAAAAAAAAAAGATGATTTGACTGTATCATAGTGTTGAACACACACAGAATATCAACTACCGAAGGAAAGCGGAAAAACAGACATCTCAATTTTAAAATTTAATTTATGGCAAGGTAAAACAATCTGATAATCAGGTTGATATGTAGAAAGGTCCATTTTTTCTATGATTTTCATTTCACTCAGGTTTGTGGGAAGGAGTATAGGAAGAGTGGAAGAAAAAATAGTAAGATGAAAACAAAAAAGTGCATATGATAACTCCAAGACTATATGTGTGCATGTGTGTGCATGTGCGTTGTGTGCGTGTGTGTGTATGTGTGCATGTGTGTGTGTGCGTGTGTGCGTGTGTGCATGTGTGTGTGTGTGTGTGCATGTGCGTGTGTGCGTGTGTGTGTATGTGTGCATGTGTGTGTGTGTGTGTGCGTGTGTGTGTATGTGTGCATGTGTGTGCATGTGTGTGTGCGTGTGTGCGTGTGTGTGTGTGTGCATGTGTGTGTGTGCGTGTGTGCGTGTGTGTGTGTATGTGTGCATGTGCGTGTGTGCGTGTATGTGTGCATGTGTGCGTGTGCGTGTGTGCATGTGTGCATGTGTGCTTGTGCGTGTGTGCGTGTGTGTGTATGTGTGCATGTGTGCGTGTGTGTGTGTGTGTGCGTGTGTGTGTGCGTGTGTGCATGTGTGCGTGTGTGTGTGTGTGCATGTGTGCATGTGTGTGTATGTGTGCATGTGTGCATGTGTGCGTGTGTGTGTGTGCATGTGTGCTTGTGCGTGTGTGCGTGTATGTGTGCATGTGTGTGTGTGTATGTGTGCATGTGTGCTTGTGCGTGTGTGCGTGTGTGTGTGTGCATGTGCGTGTGTGTGTGTATGTGTGCATGTGTGCATGTGTGTGTGTATGTGTGCATGTGTGCGTGTGTGTGTGTGTGTGTGTGCATGTGTGCATGTGTGCATGTGTGCATGTGTATGTGTGTGTGTTCAATAGATTTCTTAGGAAATGTGCACACAAGCTATTTGTCATGGGCTCACCTTACCTCTCAATCTTGACAATACTAAAGTAAGCAGGCCAGGAGCTGACGGGCTTGGAATCCAGGGGAATCTCCACATCTTTGGTCCCCAAATTATAAACGTATACCAGGTTATCATTTTTGATTGCAAGACCCATGTACTCTTTTTGGCCTGAAATACCAAGAAGTTACTTAAATAAAATCCACACAAATGGTATCAACTGTTTTTATTTCTGCAAATCATAATCATTGGTCCAAAAAGTTGGAGTATACAAGCAACTTCCAGCCCAAATTACTCCAAGTTGCTGCCAGACAGGCATCAGTTCTTAATATTTAGCCTCCCTGGGTCTGCATCAGAGTGAGCTATTTCTGTGCTGTCTATGTGCTTACTGGATTGGCGGGGAGTGAGGAGAAGGGGAAACTACCGAAGGCTCATGGGAATTTGATGGCTACCAGGAGTGTGCCAACTTTGTCAGGCTAACCTAGGGATCACATATTTGACAAAACCAATCCCTATGAACCTTAAAGCAGGATTCAATACAAACAAAGGCCACAGTTATTCCAAAGGCCTTTCAAATGCTTTGTTCAGATTCATTCAACTAGTAACGAAATGCTGTCAAGAAGTGATCCCAGAAATATGCAACCCCCCTCCCCACCATCAAGGAATCTCTAGCTCTTCAACCACAGCTTGCATCCTGCTGTTAAAATGATCTCTGGCCTTTACTATCAGAGTGGGGATTTGTTTACTTTTCTCGACAGCTTTATTTGAGGCACAGTGCAGCCCTATCCCCTTTCAATCCCCACACTATGCTCTTACGTTTTTGTTTCCAAGGTAGAGGACAAACTGATCCGCTATCCAGGCCCCAGCCTGCTCTGGCTGCTTCGCTGGAGGCTTCATATACAAGCTGATGGACGTGAAGGCCTTCAGGTCATCCACGCTGACTTTGGGGTGCACTTCAACGGCCGACTGGCCATCGAACATCATGGAGACTTGGATCTGCAGTTACAAAGTTGTTCCATTAAATGTGCTCTGCAGACGGGGCAGGATACTCTCCCGAAGTTTCTGGAGGGACCTCTACTTCCCTCCATCCCTTTCTTTACTTACATATTATCACTTAGTTGGAGAAACTATTTAGGGCAGATTGCAATACAATGGTTTTAGACTAACACAGGCTTAAAAGAATGGAAGAGCAAACAGTGACCAATTAGATCCAAGGACAAGGATAGGCAGGACTCCCACAGTGAACTAGACAATTGGATTGGTGAACTAAACAAGAAGAAGGGGTACTTTTACAGTTCACAATGAGGCATCTTTTGTATAAAGCTTCTGGAACTTTCTCCCCAAGATCAAAATAAAAGCAGTATAGAATGAAGCTGTGAGCAGCATTCCTGGCCACGCCTGCACAGCCAGGGACTAGGCACTGCCTCTGACTGATATCTACCATTTCACTTAATAACTAGGGAACTTTGAGTTAGCCACTCAATATTCTTCTATAAAATGACATAATAAACAGGCTGTGAGAAAGAAGATGATCACTGTGACGTGCCCTCCAGCCCCTGGGTCTTGTAATAGCTGTAATCTGAAGTTCCTTAAGCCATGTCCTGTAGTGTTTCTCAGAAAGGCAAAGCACAATCTCAGCACATTTCTGGGAGGCCCAAGATGATGCTAGGAACTGATTTGATTTTCGAGAGATTTTGAGGGCATTGGACAATGTGAATACCCATGCTGTCTGTACAGAACTTTCTGAATAATTAGATGTATTTACATCAACTAATATTGATTTGGCTGATGTTGATAGTCAGCTAGCTTGAGAGTCTATTCCCCAGTGCTGGGAGATGGCTGTCTCCTGTTGTCAGTTCAGTAGAGATCAATACATCTCAACATACAATCAAGCAGCGTGTGGGACCAAAGCCTTCCTGGAAAACTGAGAGTCTGAGAAGGCTGCACGTGTGCGTGAAAAAGCATCTCACTTTGGAGCTGAGTGACTGCCCAACAGCCAGACTCAGTCTTTCTTTAGAAAATGGCTCTTTTTTCCTTTCAACCCCAATCAGGACCCCAATATTATACTACATACAAATAACATTGAATGCTATTACCAAGAAAGCACTAACAAAACACAAAAACTTAGTATTTAAAATGCCTTTTTTTTTTTTTTTTTTTTTTTTTTTTTTGGTCTTTGAGACAGTCTCACTGTATATTGTTCTGGAAACTTTCTATGAGCTCAGGAAGCCTTTAAAACCATAATCTTCTGCCTTAGCCTCCCGCATTCTGGGATTACAGGCATGTGCCACCACACCCAGTTTAAAATGTGATCTCTCAATATATTTGTAAGATAACCTGTCATGAAGTATTCACAGGGGTATCCAAATAATATAATCTGTAAGGCGGGACCCTTTATTATATAGCACTTGAAAACCAAGTGTATTTACCAAGAATACTCCACAGCACTACAAATAACTGAGTTCTTATTCTTGTTTCTAGTCCTTGGGTGAATGTTCTGTTTGGTGAAATTCTTTCTTTTCTTTTCCTTTCTTTCATTTTCCCTTTTTCTTTTCCTTTCCTTTTCTTTCTCTTTCCTTTTTATTTTCTTTCCCTTTTTCCTTTCCTTTTCCTCCTCTCCCCTCCCTCCCCTCTCTTCCCCTCCCCTCCCTCCCCTCTCCTCCTTTTCTCCTCTCCTCTCTTGCCTTATCTGCCTTCTTTTCTTCCTTCCTTCCTTCCTCCCTCCCTCCCTCCCTCCTTTCATTCCTTCCTCCTCCTCCTCCTCCTCCTCCTCCTTCTCTCTCTCTCTCTCTCTCTCTTTTTTTTTTTTGAGACAGGGTTTCTCTGTTGTAACTCTGGCTGTCCTGGAACTCACTCTGTAGCCCAGGCTAGCCTTGAACTTACAGAGATCTGCCCGCCTCTGACTCCCAAGTGCTGGGATTAAAGGCATGTGCTACCATCACCTGGCCACAATTCTTAATTAAGGAAATAAAATTACATACTTTGGTTGTAAAAATGAGACTTATCTATTAATCAATAAAAACAAATTAAACAGAGGCCTAAGCACAAGTTTTCTTTTGGCACATGAATATGTTAATTGTGCCAGGACCTGCTCTGACAGTTCTGGCTGTAGGTGTCTTATTAGATTGCTTCTGTATCAGAACCTCAGACCCATGCCTTCATTTAGTTTCTTCCACTAGAGGTTCCTTAGTTAAGCCTGCAAAGTGGTCAATGAAACCTTCACATAATAGGTGTTGTTCCAGGGAGTTTTTGCAGAGGTGGGATATGTGGACAAGACTATTCCATATGGTAAGTGCACTAACACAGCTCTTAAAAATGAATAATTATAACATTGAATCGAGTCTTTTTATTGACACTTAACTTCATTTATTTTGCTTGTGAGCTTTGCTGACTAGAACTTTGTGGTTGCTAAATAACAAGTAACTTAAAAGATGATGAGCATTGAACCTTCCTTGCTCTGAGATTGGAACTAATAATTGGTTTACCTTTGAAAAAAGCTTTATTTATTTGTATGTTTCCTGAGATGTGATCTTTCTATGTAACCCCAGAGGCTGGGAATTGGTTGCTGACAAGGACTGACCTGGAATTTGCTGTGATCCTCTTCCCTCTGCCTCTAAGTGCCTGGACTATAGTCATATGATACCACACCCTGCAGGTTTACCTTCCAAGGCTCCCCATGAGACACTAATAAATGATACAGTAGGAAGGAGCCAGACCTAAGGAGCTGCTGAGGAGCTGGAGCTCAATGTCATATTCTCATCCTTCCCAGGTAACCGATGACATCACATACCTTGCTGGCGACACTTCTGGTCTGAGCAATGAGCTCTCGGATCCTCCGGATGCTGGCAGAAACATTGCTTGCAGGCCGCTTCTGCTCAACAGTACGAAGCTGGTCCAGGAGTTGGGGGACAACCTCTGTGAGATTTCTTACTGCAATAAGGAAAAGGAGTGATTTGAATAAACGTCTAGATATTAATTATATTTTAAGAATCAAGTGAGAGACAGCAAATATATTACATCTGGTAGATCTGTTGAACATCATTTTTAACCTTACAAAATTAATAGTAGAGCTCAAAGCGTAATCCATTCTGTTTCTGGTGGCATTCAGAGCACATATTGATTTATAATGGAATGTGGCACGTGCTGACTTACAACGTACATTCTAAAGGGCAGGCTCCATGACCAACATACAGATGTTCCTTTAATCATATCGCTTAGGCACTGCACTCTATAATACAGACTGCTACAACAGGTGAAAAGGATTTTGCTGGGTGAAAAATGAGAAGGGTGTTTTCCAGGAGGTCTGTGTGTACATTACACTGCTGCGGCTGCTGTTTCACTGGAGGTGGAGGAAATCAGGAGCACACAGTAAAGCTGCCTTTACCACAGAGAGAGGGGGGCTTTGCAGCCTGGGATGAGGGACCAGACAAGGGGACATTGCGAGCAGGCTGCAGGGACGTTTCTCTCTTCTTTATCCTTTCCCTGCCTTTCCCCGTTTCCTTCCTTCCTACTTTGCTTGCTTGCTTCCTTCCTTCCTGCCTGCCTGCCTGCCTTCCTTTATCCCTTCCTTCCTTCCATCGTCTCCTTACCCCCTTTTTGTTTCTGAACCTCCTGGGCAATTAAGGGACAATTAAGGGGGGGAGGCATCAAAAAAAAAAAAAAGAAAGAAAGAAATAGCTAGGGCAGGGTACACACTCCCGTTCCCCTTCATCTAGCCTAATACAGTTCTGACTCCATTTTATACTGTAGTGGTCTGCTGACAGAAAAAATAACAAAATGTATTTAGACCATTACACTAAATTTTGCTTATGGAAAGGTATATAAGACAGACTCCTTCTCCTCTTCATGTAGACTCCAAAGTTTCTTACATTCTGGCATGTTGTTTAATTTACTTTGTTTTAAACCACAAAACACTATTTGAGAAAGGCACAGTAGTTTGAGGCCATTTCGATTGGTGCTTAGCTTTGGATACTTATTATGATAACTTGGTAAGACAAATACAAAAAGATGAAAATAAATGTAATACAGATACAGTAAATATCCCAAGGCAATGTTTTGATAAATGCAAATACTAGATAAGACATAGACCACCTCCTCATGCTGGAGACCAAACAAAATTTACAAATTCTAGTCAAGTGCTCTGCTATTGAGCTAGACAAATATTCTAAAGGTAAAACTTTAAAAGTGATTGGGTAAGTGGTGACGTGGATGAGTTTATTAATACATATGGGAAAATAATGTAAAGGAATTATACTCCGTTATGATACTGGGTCTTTGTAAATTATGGTAGAATTGCTAGCAACAGACGGATCCGGGATGGATGGATTCATTACTCTTTTTAACTCAGATGTAGTCTGTAAAGCGACTCTGGGGAATGGTTTTTAGAGAATGACTGACAACTCTGGTCACGATTTCTCATGGATGGATAGACACTGATATCTGAGAAATTATGAAGAATCAGAATAAAATATAAGAATGGAAAAAGGAATGATTGGTTGTGTGGATTTTTAACTATATATACAAAACTAATATATTTCATCTTTAGCGCTATAAAATTGTATATGCAAATTGGCCAACACACATATTTAGTATTTGTTGGTAATAATGTAGTTTATTCAAGTAAGTAGAATGCAAATGATAGTCATTAAAATCAACTCGATTTTCTATTTTTTTCTATAAAAGTCAGACAGTACTTTGTTGAGGTTTTTTACTCTAGCCTTTGATTACATTTTTACACTAAAAGATCAGTCTTGCATTGATAAAGATAATTGCTACCATTATTATTGCTGCCACACAGTAAAAATCTACTTCATCAACTGTAACGACTTCAACGACTGTATTACCCCTACCAATGTATCTATGTTTCGTGTAGATACATACGTAAGCATCTACGTAAACTGCGTAGATGAACTGTGTAGAATGTTTCTCTTTTTCTAAACTAATTTCTGCAGCATTCCAACCTACGATGCAAACGGAGCGCACTGTTTTTTTTTTTTTTTTTTTTTTTTATCAAGAGTTGTGTAGAGTTTAATGGCCTGCTCTTGAGGCAGGCAAGATGGTGAAGCTCTTAAGAGGTACCTGCATCCTGAGCAGAGTCCACTACGATGTTATATGCAGAAGAATCAAAAGTCTGAAGGTTCTGTGACCAGTTGCTGAGGTTGTTAGCCATGGGAGTGGTGACCTGTTGGACAGCCACTGTCGTCTTCTTAGCTTCCTCGATGACCAGCTTGGACTGTCCCAGGCGCGGCTGGGCATCCCCTGCACACAGAGCGGAGGGGCGTTCCCTTCACTGGAAAGTACTGACATTGTTTCAAACACTGGCATGAAACACATCTCAAACTTTGGACTTCAAAAGAAGACTAAGACTGTTGAATATGTGACAACTGTGTTAGGAACAAAATGAACTAGAATATGAGAAGCAGCATTGACATGTGAGTTGGTTAAGACTCTGCTATCTCATTAAACTGAGAAGTTGACCTAAAATGTTTTAAAATTAAAAAGGAAATTACAGAAAGACTAATAGTATTTCCTTAGGCTAGCAGTCAGTTAGAAAGCAACAGAAAAATATACGTAAAGTTTCAGCTTCTATGATGTACACATCTGGACTTCATCATAAAAATCTTTCTTTTATAGAAAAGTAATTCTTGTGAAAGACTTTTGCCATAAAAATGAGGCCAAATTTAGTACAGAAGTAAATTATTAAGAGGTTTTTTTAAAAAGCAAGTTTCAGAAAAGCTTTAATATTAAAATAGAATTTTCATTAAAAAGTTATTACATAATTCCCCAGAACCTGTATGAAGCCAGATGTGGTAGCACACATCTGTAAGCCCATTTTCCTACAGTAAGATGGCAAGCAGAGACAGGAGAATCCCTTGAAGTTCATGGACCAGCTGGCAGCAAGGATTGAGGCCAGCCTGGCTAGTTTACATATTAAGTTCTAGGCCAGCGGTTACAAAACAAGACCCTGCCTCACAAAAACAGTAAAAGAGCCAGGTATAGTGGGACATGCCTGTCATCTCAGCAGTCTTGAGTGAGAGGCAGGAGGATCAAGGCAAGTTCAAGGCCAGCCTGGTTCACATAGTGAGTTCCAGGAACTGGAGGCCTTGTTTCAAACAAGGTAGACAATGGGAGCCAATACCTGCGGTTGTTCTTTGACTTTCACACTGCACAGATGTACATATATGCTCCCCTTCTCTCTTACACATACACACACATATACATACATTATACATATATATACACAAAGACAAAACATTGCATATTTAAAATAAAGATAATATAAATTTACAGCAACAGATGATGGAATTATAAGTGATTTTCCTCTTTCTTTTTCTCTAATCTGGGTTTTCACATGTTTCTATAAGGCTAATGTGTTTTTTATATTATTATTATTATTATTTTTTGAGACAAGGTTCCCCTGATTTAGTTCTGACTGTCCTGGAACTCACTCTGTAGCCTTGAACTCAGAGATCCACCTGCCTCTGCCTCCTGAGTGCTGGGATTAAAGGCATGTACTACCACTACACAGTAAAGGCTTTTATAATTAAAAAAAAACAAACTTAGAAATAATTTAGGTGATGTTGTAACTTCAGGTTTTTAAAGTGAAGAAACATTTTGTTTAATTTTCCATGCTCTGGATCCTGTTGGAGATTGGTTTGAATCTTGGATCTCCCTTCTATTTGCTGTCCCCACTGGAGCAAATTTCCCAGATGTGAAAAAAACTCAGGATTCTCTTTGGCTAGAAGGTAAATAGTGACTCTGATCTGCACAGCACAGAGCCCTGCAAGGATCCATCATCTGTAGCTCTGATAAGGCTTCTCAGCACATGAGCACCCTCCTGGCCAGAACTCCTGGGCTCCAAGGCCTGTGAACACCCATCTCCAGCAAGAGTGTCTAGACTTTCACTCGGCCTAGGGAGGCACAACTGCTTCTAATCACAGATTTCAAGACATCACTAGAATCCCAGATTAGGTAAGGGAAGCACTCCTGTTTCTCTAACTTGGTACATTGATCTCCCTGCATATTTGATAAGAGTAACTTGAAATATTACAGGAGGATGCTGTTTACAGTGGGAGCCAGGGAGATCCAATAAGCAAATTAGGGCACATTGTTAACAAGGGGTAGATGTTCAAGAGAGAGAGCTACCAAGCGGTAATAACAGCACCATTCTATTCAAATGCATGAGGGCACATGCAGACAGGCACAGAGAAAAAAACTGAAGAAAACATTGTCCATTAATGCTCATCTCTGAGTGATACAGTTACAGCTTTATTTTCTAAGGTAGTGGTTAGCTAGTAATGAACTTTCTTTTTTTTGTCATGACAGAACAAAGACCATAATGTTTGATAAAACTGGTGAGGAAGGAGTCACCTAATCCTCCCTTGCAAGGTTGTTTGGCAACAATGGACAAACAGGCAGGACCTTGATGTTCTGGATCCCTACCTCTCTCTGTAGCCTGTAGTCGCTTAACAGCGTCATTCAGTCTGTCTCTAAGGGCCCCCTTCTTCCAGAGGGCTCCTCCCACACGCCTGCTGGTGTCAGCCACTGCTTCATCATTGCCTGTGGAGAAGAAGCAGAGGAAAGTACCAGGAGGTCCATGAAGCCTGGGAGAAGTCTCCATCTCAACAGCTTAAGTTCTGATTTGTATCATGGATGTATGTGCTATACACATACCTAGCACTCTTGAAACAGATGGTCAGTTCTAGAAAATGGCATTTAGAATAAGAAGTACAAGACATCAGGAAACTTGTGACACTGGTTTGGAGTGACTAAGTATGCTACAGTCCTTTTTTTTTTTTTAGAGATAGAGCAAGCCTGTGACTAATAGAATCTAGAAGCATAAATGGTAAAGTAAAAGAGACATTCATTTGTCCATATGATGATGCCTACTTATAAAAGAATCCTCCACCCACTTCTCTCAATAGAATTTTTATAAATATGTGCCGTGTACCTACAAAAAGACACAGACACAGCTTGATGAATTTTCACATAGTGAACACAAAATACAGCCACATGGGAGTCATCAAGATGGAACATTATGATCACCCACCAAGCTCCTTTGGATCCTGTATATGATTAGCTAGAGATGACCACTATGTGGAGTTCTGTCTCTGTCTGGCATTATCTAGCCTTAGAAATTTATTTCATTTTTATTTATGTGTATATGTTTGTGTCTATGTGGGGTTTGTGCATGTGAGTGTACATGCATGCCCACAGAGGCCAGAAGAGGGCGTTGGTTCCCTTGAAGCTCAAGTTGTAGATGGTCGTGAGCCACCAGAGATAGTATTGGGAGCCAAGCTTGGACCTTCCTATCTGTTGACCCATTTTTTCAGTCCCTATATTTTGTAAGGAGTTATTTTATTTTTAATTGTATGTGTGTGTGTGTGTGTGTGTGTGTGTGTGTGTGTGTGTGTGTGTATGTGTATGTGGGCATATGTGCATGTGAGTGAAGGTATTGTCTGGTTTTAAATTCCCTCAAAAGATATGACAAAGTACTATAATCTTTTATATGTTTGTTTTGATAGCTATAAGGTTATGTTTTGATATCTATTTCCATTTTCATTAGCATTTGCCAATTGTATAAAACAATGGGTTTCATTATGACATTTCATAAATGTATATAATGTAATTTGATCATTTTAATCCCCTATTATTATATCCTGCCCCTTCACTATTTGCCTTCATCTGTCTCTCAGTCTTCCTCCTTCTTTCATGCATAACTCTATTGTTCTCTTTTTGATTATATTGTCATATGTATACATATAAATATATACATGTAACAGTTCAGTGCATTTAGTGTGTGTACACTCCCCCCCCCACACACACACACACATGTTACTATTTAGATGTTTTGTTCTTTTCAAGATTGGCTACTGGGATTTTCCCTCTCTTCTCAAGGAAATTCCAGAATTGATCTATCTATATATCCACAGTGTTATAGTATCTCAACCAGCATCCTATTGTACCTATAGATACATGTTGTAGAATTGTCCATTTTACAAAGTTGAGTTTTTCTCTCAGTGAATATGTTATCTATTGCTTCTTTAAACTTTGGCTTAAATCTTTTATTTAGATTTTTAGGCATATTAATTGTACAAAATAATGAGTTCTACTGTAGAGTCTCTTTACTGTCTTTCAGTAGTGTTCTCTAGCTTTATATGTAGCACTCTTAATGAATTCTATTAGGTTTTTTTTTTCCTCTAGGTATCTGATGCTATTGCAAACAGTGTTATTTTAAAATGCTAAATTCCAGCTATATTTTTTTAAAACTAAGCTAAATTTTTATGAATAAATTGGTAATGGGGATAGCCTGGGCTTGTTTGCAGTCTCATTGGAAAAGCTTTTTAATATTTTATTATGAATATGTTTGCTGAATATTACTTTATTATTCTTTATTAGATTATGGAAATTTCATTTTCTTCTTTGTTTACTAAGAGTTTAAAAAATATTGGATGGCTGCTGTTTTATTAATGAAGTGAAGTGGGTAGGAAAGGGTGATCTGAGAGGAGCTGGAAGAGGGGAAGAATATGACCAAAATATAAATGAGAAATTTAAAAAGTAAATTAAAAAAAAAGATTTCCTGTGATAGTGAGATATCAGATGAATTTTCTCCTATATTCTGTAAATGCGGTGAGCTATAATATTTTAAATGTTAAGCTACCTTTGAAGTCATGCAATAAATTTATGTTTTCACCACAGGCTACCATTTCTATATATGGTTGATTTGATTTGCTAATATCTTTTATTTGTTTTTTGAGCTAGAGTCTTATCCTTTAGCCTAAGCTGGCCTTGACCTTGTAGTCAGCCTCCAGCCTCAGTCTCCCAAATGCTGAGATTACAGGCATGAGCCACCACACCTGGCAGATTAGGATTTTTCTATCTATAAAAGAATTTGGCTTGTGTTTATATTTTGTTGGTTTTTATAGGACAAAGTGGAGAATATTTCTTTTGCTATTATTTGGAAGTATTTGTATCAAAGTGGTACTGTTTCTTCTCTAAACGTTTGAAAGAATTCACTGGGAGCCTGAAGCCTTCTTTGAGGGTGAGTTTAACTTCTGAGTTAACTGACAGCCTCCCTGTGTATGTATGTCGTTCTATCAGCTCATCTGCTCTCTGTGTTTCATTTGTGACAATTTTTTTTTTCTTGAAAATATGCTCAGGACAAGGTTCCCAAACTGAGGTTATCCTTGGACAAATTCTAGCAGGTCATGAAGTTGCATCTCTGTATCTGAACTGAAGACTCTCTTTCCCAGTAAGTAGTGGTTTTAGTTTGTTTGGTTCACTTCCAAAGCATCAGGAAATTTACACTTCTTAACAAAGAGCAAACTAGTTGCCTTGCTGCTTCTTATTCCAGTGGACTTCTAAAAACCCACATCCCCAGGGCACCTTCTCCTTTAGCTTACTCTGTTTTGTTACTGTTGTATACAAGATGGAGCTACATTTTTACTGTCACCACGTACAGAGTAACCGGGAACAAGCGCTTACTTATTTCCTCAAGGTTTCTGAGAATTTCCCAGCATTCCAAGAGTGACTTGACATATTTTTTAGTGACAGGGAACCTCCTTTCCCATTTGTTGAAGTTTCTGTTTTCAGATATGATGATATGAAAGCACTTTCAGCTTTAGTTTCTGGGCCCTTGACTGTACTAAATTCTGCTTTATTTAACTCTATATTTGGGTCTCAGGATACAAATAACAGGAGAATCTCCTTGGGGCTAGATATTTATAAAAAGAAATGCTTCACTGGAAGTGTTTCCTGATGCAGGAAGCTATTGTCTTTTCAGAAGATTATGTCAAATCGCATTTCCTTAACTTTCTTACAGATTGTTAAATCTTTTTTTTTTTAGATAATGGGGAGAAAAAAGCTGGGAAATGAAGACTATTCATCATAAAAAGCCATTTGAAAATGAAGAAACAGAAATCTGGAATTAGAGTGTAACTGAGTAGGTGAAAACCTGAATTTATATCACAAATGTGCCTATTGCCAAAGGGAAAGAGTCCTAAATATGGCCCTAAATTCTTTATATTGTTCCTTGTACAAGAAAAGGAATTTAACCAAAACCAAACAGATCATGAAATACATGACCAGGTCTGCCAAACAGTCAAAGAAACAGATAGAGGAGATTTATTGGATATAAAATACGGGTCTCTGAGGAGAGGCTATTTCCAGGTAGGAAGGTTGATTTCAGGAGGTTCAGTGTCTCCGTGATGATAGGATTCATTGCGAACCCGTGGGTAGAATCACCAAGCAGAACAGAACGTTTAGAAACTGGATCATATGGATTGTTACATGCTGGCCTTCACCACACAAGAAACAAAGGCAGTACACAGATTGGCCAGCACCTATCTTTTAAAATATTTTGCTGTTAACATCCTAATTCTTTCCTGCCAGTTTTCTCATAGATTTCCAGAAAGCATATTCAGAATTCGTTATATGAGTCATTGATAAGCATTGTGTGATAAATTTGGATAGAGAAAACTAATAGTGTTCATATAACCTTTGTCTACCCAGGAAGCATAAGACAGACATTGCCTTGTGGCGCTTAGCATTCAGAATATGAAAATCAAACCGTGCTCATTTCTCTATATGGTTTTTTTTTTTTTTTTCCTGAAGAAGACAAAAGGGTAACTCATGGTTGACTTGAGATGAACTACTTTGATCAAATTCTGTGAAGGTTTTTTTGTTTCAAACTTGGCCGTTTTCAGGTGATAGCTAGAAATCAGCTAGACAATGGCTTTCCAACTCACTAGTCAGTGCTCGCATGCCCTTAGCAATGAGTCATGACCTCAGACACAAAAGCATTGAATGCAGGTCTTGGTCCATTCAGTTGATTGTAAGAGTCACTCGGGCCCCATTCTCAGTGTGCTCCTTTCCACAGCAGAGGGAGAGCACCTTTCCACGTGCCTGTCAGGCTTGCCCAGCCACTCACTGTGACCAACAAACCATGGTAGAGCAGAAACAACCCGAAGGCTTGTGGTATCTGTCATCCATCGACACTCACAGGGATGACATACCCAGTCACCCTCGTCAGCTCTCACAGGACCATGTTTCCCTTCACTGTAAAAATGTGAAGGTTCTTCTTTATGGTTAAAGGAAGATCAGGTCATGGATAATAGAGTTTTAGTGTTTAGTATATTTTAGGGTTTCACGTCCTTGAATGTCAGTCTCACAATGTTTCTATTAGCCAGTCCATTTGATTAGTATGAATTTCCGACATATGTTGGAATAATATATGTTTCTATACAGTTTTCCCACGTGGAAGCTGTTTTTCAATCATAATTTACTTTGAAATATCGTGTCTGGTGCTTTGTGACTTGATTGTGAAGTACTGATATATTATTTAGTGAAACTCCTTAAGCCTAAGTTTTAGAAATCTGTCTACATTTATAAGAGGCAGTTTGCGGCTATGAATCAGAAGTAGGAGAAAATGAGATATTTACTAGAATCTGCCTTTGCTTGCAGCTCTCTGGCTTGATTGAGAAGGTTGTCACTTTCATCCTTATGATAAATGATCTGCGTGTCAATCCCACTCACAGCCTACAAAACAAGTGGTCAGAGAGAGTAAGAACAGTAGGAGAGACGTCAACGTTTCCTGGTCTTAGAATTTAGATGGTATCATTTAACTACTAAACACCAAGCAAAATTCGTATAGCTTCATTTTCATAGCTCAAAACCAAGAACAAATGTAGAGAGGAGAAAAAAAAAAAATCTTCACATTTTCAAATTAGATGCTCCCTATCTCCCTGGGACAATTCAGCAAACCCAGGCTTGAACTAAGTTCTATCACAAAGAAATCACTGGATAAATAATTTTGAATATAATAATAATAATAATAATAACAATAATAATAGGAAAGCATCCTAAGACATGTTCTCTATTAGAAGACGCTAGCTTAAAAATGTTTTCTTTGGACACTTTGGCAAAAAAAAAAAAAAAAGAAGAAGAAAAGAAGAGAAAAAAGAAAAAGAAAACCTAAGCAACCAACATGCAAAACAGCATCTGAAGAGGAACTCCCATTTGCTAACTGAACTCACCTCAATGAACTTGTAAACCCAAACCTTTATGGTACACAATGCTCTTTTCTTAGCGCTCTGACATTTCTGACATTTTAATTTTTCACTGAAAGGTCAAGGGTTAAGGGTCGATGTTAGAAAAAAATACATAACATATATTATGTGTATTAATGTATGCGACACACATATTATGTGTATTAATGTATAGTATATGATGTATTTAGGAAGAAAGATTAGTGAGTGGGGGAGCAGGAAGCACAGTAGCAGATAAGAGCAAGACATAATGATGTATTTGAATAAAAAAACAAGAAAAGCAATAAGAATCTGTTAATAAAACAGAGAAAAAAAAGTCGGAGTCGAATGAGGCAATATAGCAAGAAACCCCGAGGGAAAGGAATACTCACGTCATAGATTCGATCAGTGATATTCAGAGCAAACTCTGCTGTTTCATTGGCTTCACTGACAAAATTGGCGATGTTTTCATAGACATTCGAAGCATCCAAAGCCTTCTGCACCAGCCCGTTCATGTCTGAACTGTGCAAATTCCTGTTAATAAATGAAGTTGTCACTTTTCCTTCTTACTTCCACAGGAAATGGGGCCATGCTCAGGGTTTCATTTGGATACCTGTGGGATCACAGACCTTCCTCCCATTTTTCAAGGCCACCTGTCATGCAAGGAAGGCTTTCCTGAGTCTCCCTTCCTAGGATTCTTACACTCTGTTTATATTCATCTTTCTGTGCTGCCCCTAAGGTGCCAGTTTGGCTCTGTGGCATGGCAGTAGTTGCTGAAAAGGGAATGGTGATTTTTTTTTGTTGTTGTCGTTGTTTGTTTTTTTTGAGTCTGGCTGTCCTGGAACTCTGTAGACCAGGCTGGCCTTAAACTCACAGAGATTCGCCTGCCTCTGCCTCCTGAGTGCTGGGATTAAAGCTGTGCTCCACTACCGCCCAGCTAGGGAATGGTGATTTTAAAAGAGCCCCCTGTTCCTGTTCCTGAAAGGGTTTGTTTAAGTGGTGCAGGTTGGACAAAAGCCTGAAGCCATAGCTTCTGTGTACTCCTTACCCAGCTGTTCCTCTCTTTCAGAAGCACAGCCCCCAGAGAGGGTGCAGAGCTTGCCAGCCCACACACTGGTGTGCTAAGGTCTGTTTGACAGACAGCTCCAGCTCAATCTGGGTTCCCCTCTGCCCAGATAATTTTCTCTGCATTATTCTTTCTTAGCTTGGGTAAGATTCATTGAACATTTACCGAGAACTTATCACATACTGGGTATTCTCACATAGAAAGGCTAATAACCATGTGTCTTCTACGGAGTCACAGTAGGCATAACAAAGATGAACTGTGTAAGTCTCCTGAACTTCAGGATTTACTGTTATACTTAAACCATTTCTGAACTGGGCTTGGAAACAATATGCGTGACATCTATATAATTTAGTTTCCTGACTAATACTACTACTTCTACTTTTCCTCCTCGTTCTTCATTTTTTGATTAGGGTCTCTCTACATAGCCCTGGCTGTTCTGGAACTCACTATGTAGATGAGGATGGCCTTGAACTCAGACTGCCTCTGCCTCCTGTGTGCTGGGATTAAAGACCTGAACTACCATGCCTGGTTAATCAATACTTCTTTATCCTCTATTATATAAGCTCTACCCCCACTCCCAGAGCTGTAGATGACTATATTAGCATCTTGGGTAGGTTCAGTGGAGAACAGAGACCATTCTCTGAGATGCCAGTCTGAATGGCGAGTCTCACCTCTGATGGACTGACCCAGAGCACCTGGCCTCCAGTTAATTTAGGAAAAGCACTACCCACTGATACAAAAGTCTTAACTGTTTAATGAATAGAACCTCCACAATACACTAACCCCCAACTTTAGCTGACCACCTTGATGACGTTTTATGGGTGAAGTCAAGACCCTGGACAAGGTATCGCCTTAGACTGGGGAAGAAGACCATGAGAGGCTCCTCCATTAGCAATAACGCAATCAGGTGCTTTCAATATAAAGATCTCAGTGGGCAAAGTCAAATCTGAACAACAATTGCTCCATCCATGGGTAACTGGGTAGACAACTGCCCATACTCCAGACTAGCATTCTTTCTGCATTCAAGAAAGCTGTAGCCCATTCTCACCCAGAAAGCTGGTTCTAACAGCTAAGGAAGGTAAGGTTCTGGCAGCACCTCTAGCTGCCAGACACAGCAGTTGTTTAAGGTTCATATTACTGCACAGAAGTGCATGCAGCTTTATAATATTTGAGAATAAGTTTAAATATCGCCCCCCACACACAGCTCATCCTAAAGTCTGTTACTCACAGCTCCAGCAGCTCCTTATTTTCTCTCAGTCCCAAACACTCATAGCTAGTATCACTTTGTTCATCAACATCCTACAGACAATGACTCTGTGCTAGACCTGGACACTGCAGACCCTACCCAGCTCTCCTTTTCCAACCATGAAACTAATGAGCACAGTCAGCTCTTTCCTAACCATCTCTGTCTGGTCTTGGTGCGGCTTACTCTCAGGCTGAGCAATTTCCTCTGTATTTCCTCAGCCACTTCTCTCTTTAAGTCTTCATTAGCCAGTCTCCCCTGTAGAGGGACTGACCTCCCCAATGGGCTCAGTAGGGATCCACAAAAATGTTTCATTTTAACTTTTCCCAATCAGCAGGAAAAAAATAAAGACAAATAAAATATTTTGTCTTTATTATATTGGAGTCATGAAACAGAGCTTAATTTTGAGAAAGAGATCAGTCATCATGGCGAGAGTCAGGTTATATGGAGGGGATCTCTTTCAAATGCCCTTTACTTTCCCTCCCTGTGACCTCTCCTCAGAAATGGCTCCAAGAGTAAAATATGAAGAAAGTAGATGAGAAAAAGAATATCATGTCTGTAATCCCACCACTCAAGAGGAAAGGCAGGAGGATTGCCACTAGTTTCTAGCCAGCCTAGGCTAACGAGTGAGACCCCAAGAACTTGCTCAAGAAACCAAAACAAACAAATACAAAGTAAGCAGCTAGTGTGCACAAAGCCCTGGATTTGATTCCCAGCAATGCATACAACAGTACAGGAGCACATACCTGCAACCCCAGCCCTTGGGAGGGAGAGGCAGGAGAATCACAAGTTCAAGGACATCTTTAGGTGTACAGAGTGGGAAGCCGGTCTGGATTAAGAGAGACGTTGTTGTCTCAACACAAAACAAAGCAACATAAGCTCCTCCCGCCCCAATTAAAAAAAAATGTGTACACCAGAGAGATGTTGAGGAATTTTCAGTCTTTAACTTTTGAGGGGAAAGGTCTATAAGTTTTGAATAGTTCCATGAAGAGATTAAGTCAGAAACATGAGTCAAGTTGGTTGATATTTGTGACTGTGGTGCATGTGATACGGGAGCTTCCATGGAACCCCACTGGAACACCACTGCAGCATGACATTTAGAGAAGGGGTGCTATGTGCACCTGCCAGAGGGCTACTGCAAAGATGAAGGAATAATGAGAGAGCCAGAGCATGGCTCCAGCTAATAACCAACCAATATGTGATGTCATCAAAACTGGCATTTTATCCAAGTCCCTTTTATTGTTTTCATAAAGAGCGCATTTCCTAGGGACATGACGCAAAACTGAATATAACACTATGAAGCACCAACATTGCCAATAATATAAGATTTCATGTTTTCCTTCTGTCTCCTCCCTCCCCTGTGTTTCTTCTCTTTTTCCTTCTCCTTCCCTGTCTCCTCTCCCCTTCGCCTTTCCTGTTCCTCTCTTTCTCCCTTCCTCTCTCTTATTCCTTAAGCAACATCCCTCCCACCCCCTCAGTCTGGAAGGATGTTTGAAAGTCTTGGTGAAGAGGCCTAAAAGGATTATGTGTGTTTGGAACAGGCTTTAATCTCCGTTCTTTATCCCTGACCTTGCCAGGTGCTTGTTCCTAGCTGCCTATTGGTAGTCTTTCTCTATAATGATCTCATTATTTACCTATTTCAGGGTTGTGAGTCCAATTCCAATCTTTCGGTACATTTCAATTAACGCTAATTGAGTGCCCAAAGGTTGTGTGACTCTTTTCTAGTTGCTGTGAGTGAAATTGTCAATTGATTTTTCTCTTAACTGGAGTTTAATCAAATCTTTCCTGCTGGGCACTGGAAGAGTTGAATATTTCCCAGAAGTCAGCTGTGGCTAACTCCAACCAGCTTGACTTAAGATACTTGATATGGAAAGTACATGTTGTCTATGGGGTAAGCGGGTGATGGTGGTCGAGTTACCAACCTTAAAAACTGTGGAACAGACTTCATTTGCACCTTTACCTGGAGCACAGGCTTCTAGTCTCAAAAGCTTACAAAACAAACAAGCAAACAAAACCATGTCACCCCCCAAATAATGGCAAAAATTGATGATTGGCTCCGATGAATTAGTCAACAAATAAATCAGCCGATCGAGGGAACCTACTTACTGACACTGTATCCTAGCGACTCTGGTATGGAATTGAATACAAATGTCTCATTCAGCCCATGCAAATATTTGCACTTCTAAAACTTGGATGTCACCTGCTCAGCTCATCGGCTTCTTGTCGAAGGTTGTATGCGTGGTCCATAGCTTCTTGGACTAAATCATGGCTGAGGTTACTTAGGTTGGATAGTTTTCCTTGTAGCTCATTTTTCGCTCCATCTATTTCTGCATAAATTCCAGATGCATTCTGAAGAAACAGATTAGTTTTTGAGTTTACAGAAACTTAGAACAGTTTCCCCAGATAATGACAAAATTGATCATTTTACTTCTTGTCAATTTCAAGCTTAAATTACTGTAAGGAGGGTTTGTGTATCCCTGCGTCTTCACTCTCTTTTCTTCTGATTACTTCCTCATTTAGACATGCTCTATTTCCTGTCTAAAGGTAAAACTAAACATACAGCTCCCGTTATCCATAGATCCCACCAGTGCTCCTCCTTCCTATTCTCTTCATAGCAAAGCTCTCTGGGTAATCTACCCATAGGAAGCCCTGCTTTACAGTTTCCAATTTTAAACAAGTTGGAAAATAAATAATTATGGAGACCAAGCATGTTGCCTTATTTCTGTGCAGCTAAGGTGAAATTATGCCTGTAAGCCTCAGCCAGCTGGTAATTGGTACTCAATCCAAGAGGTACAGTGACTTTACCTGGTCTGGCAGTATGTGACTCTCAGGGGTCCTTGTGCCTAGAGAGCTTTCTTATAGAATAGCATGAGGAAATAGACCTTCTGCCCAAAGCTTCCATCTTAGAAGAGGGTGGAATTGAGCAGGGCTTGTACAGTTCTTCTTCCTAATTTATCAATAAAGTAAATTGCCTCTCCTTATGGGGCACTGTGAGGAGAGGGACTGGGAAGGTTTGCCTGAGAGGCAAGTATTTCTCCATGAGCTGAGTCTTCTGGCTTTTTATCAGTCTTTACCTTCTTGCAGGAAAGGTGATGTTTATATCATTTTCCTCCTCAGAATCAGCCCATTGCTTCCCCCTTGTATACTTCTGCTATCTGAGTCATCTTTTTCTGCTGATTTAATCGTTTTCTCCACCATATTTCAGAGACCAACCTTATCTAACTGGTTGTCTTAAGGTTGTATATATATATATTTTTTTTTCTAGCCAATGTACACAATATTTCCTGGATCTGGAATATCTTTCCTTCTTTTGGGAAACAGAACTTGGAGTTCTACTCATCCTTCTGAATTCAGCTCAAATATTACTTCCATTCTGTAGCCCTTCCTAACTTCTTGGGTGAGCTGGTGCTTCCAAAGATCTGCTATCCACCCTCACTCTGCTGTAATCGTTGTATATGATTATTCACTCCCAATATTACAAACTTTTACACGATATTACAAACTCTTAGGAGTCAGGAACTGAGTTGAACTTGTTTTTGTGACTCTGGACTAGAGCACAGTTTCTAACACACAAGATTTATTTCTTAGAGGTTATATTAAGCTTTCAGCCGTTTGGACGATCACATTGGTTTGAATTCTATAAACAGAAAAAACATCACGGATATTCTATCTTTACTCACTATCTCATTATTCCTTTAACAAATGTCCACTGTGTGCCTAGCCCATGCCCAACTCTCTTGGAGGGAAGAGAGAACACACTTTCACTGCTTTCAAGGGCTGCAACTGAGGGGAAAGGCACAGGCAGTCAACAATGCTTACATAAGTAGACAAGCTAATTTTAGAAAGCAAAAGATATTTTGAGCAAAATGCAACATGTAGGATAGTGGTTGGGGGCAAAGGGCCTCTTGGATTAAAGACACAGAGATATAAGTCATTTAAAGATCTAGGGACAGTAGATGCAAAGGTCTTGAAGGACAATTAAGTATGGTATGTTTAAAAAATGAGAATTTGGTGAGCTGCTGTGTAGTGAGTGAGGAAGAGATTAAGTTAAGTCATGAAGTCAGACCGGTGGGTGAGAGCCCAGCCACATAGCACCTCCCTGGTCATGGTAGATAATGTCTTTCTGATTTCAAGAGCCACTAAAAGTTCAACAGGAGAAATGATATAGTCTGATTATGTTTTAAAATGATTTTTCTACTAATAGATTGGGAATGTATCTAGAAGGGTCACAGTGATGGCAAACGCATCTGTTAGAAGCCTTCTTTGCCAATTCACATGGGACACGAGGTGATTAGAACTAGAGGGCAGCAGCAGAGATGAGAAAGTGGCCAGAAGCTGGGGTTTATTTTAGACACAGGGCTGACAAGTCACCCAAAGAAAGGAGAATTCAGAAAGAACTCGGAAGTTTGAACATGAACAAGTGGTCTATGCCATTAACTGAGAAGGGGGAGAGTAGGAGAGAGCAGCTTTCAATTCAGAATGTGTGAGGTTTGATGTGCTTATTATACTGTAGATGAAATTCTGATTTTGAGAACAGAACACAGACTTCTGACTTGAAATGTCCAGTAAGCATTTGTCTACAGAGGTTTGGACAGTGGGGTCAAATGTGGTGGTATAAATTACAGAATCATCTGTATGCCTATTCTTTAAAGCCACAAGAGCCAATGAGGCCAACTAGGAGAGATAGGGTGGAAAAGAGGGTTCCATACCAGATGCTAAGCCACTCATTCTCCAGAGCAAAGACCAGCACAGCCCAGGACCATTGCCAGCTCTAAGCCTATTTTACATAGCACTGAGCAAAGAATATATTTTTCACTTCTGAAGGGTTGTTCAATAATAACAAAGAAATGAAAGGGCAGTAGCAGTATGTGGTCTGTACTAATGCATTTACCATGCAGAGGATGCAGAGAACTGCATAAGAGAGGAATCTTGGGATCCCACATGGAGTGGGTTGAACTCAGTAGATGGGAGGGGGGTGTTGGTGGCTGGGAGGTAAAACAACAGCTGTGACTTGAAAGGTTTTGCTAGGAAGCTGAACAGAGTAATGGGGCAGAGATTAGAGGGGCTGTAAACTTTTTTTCCCCAACAATAGCTTTTTCAAAGGACAGTTTGTATGTGTGTGTGTGTGTGTGTGTGTGTCTGTGTGTGTTTAAAAGGTATGAGTAAGACTACTTTAGTCTGATAGCTTTCAAAGGTAATAAAAGCAAATGGACTTTTTATTTATTTCATGGTCACTTCATTCACTGCATTTCATTGGAAAGTTCCTATTTAAAAAAGCATGCATTTTTTATTGGTTTTTGAATGTTGGCTTTTAAAAAATTAATGTTTAGGTTGGCATACGAAGTAATTGGCTCCATTATGGAATTTTCGTACATATACACGGTTAGATTTTTATTCTTATTTATCCCTTCCTTCTACTGCCCTCCTTTGTGACCCCACCTCTCTCTGGCCGGTTCCCTTCCTTCCCCCAGATAGCCCTCCATTCTACTTTCTTATTCCATGTATTCTGCCACCTACATGGTTCACTTCCCCTTTCCTTTAAGATCTCTTTCTCTCCTTTCATTATCTGTCTCCTTCCTAATTTCGTTACATGCACACACATGTATATAAATGCATACACACATATAATTTTAAATCTAGGTTCTACAACTAAGAGAAAGCATCTGGCATTTGTCTTTCTGAGTCTGGCTTATTTCACTTAACATAATGGTCTCCAGTTCTAGTCATTTTCTTGCAAACATCATGATTTCACTTTTTTTTTAGACCTATTCATTTCTTTATGGGCATCTAGGTTAGTTTCATTTCTTGTCTCTTGTAAATAATACGGGATGTGCAAGAACCTCTGGTATGTTGACTTAGTCCTTCAGTTATATACCTGTGGGTATAGCTGGGTGATATGGTAGCCCTACTCTGTAGTGGCTGCACAAGGTTACATTCCCAAAGAGCAGTGAATAAAGGTTCATCTTCCCCTATATCATGGCCAGTATTTGCTTTTTACATTTATTTTTTTCTCTCTTGTGTAATAAATCCCAACCCCATCCTCCCCTCCCTTCACTCCTCCCAGCTCCCCCATATCTCCTCTCCCCTGGACCTACTCCTACCCCCCACTTCCCCTTAGAACAGAGCAGATGTCTAACATTTGTTTTCTTGATAATTGCCATTTTGATCGGCCTGAGATGGATTCTCAAAGCGGTTTTAACTTGCACTCCCTGATAGTTAAACACGTTGAGCACTTTTTTTTTTCAAGTATTTATTGGCTGTTTGTATTTCTTCATTGGAGGATTGTCTATTCAGTTCATTAGTTTATTTATTGATTCAATGATTTATTTTGTTAAATAACTTCCCAGGTACAGTGAATAGGATAGAACTGCATTAGTACTTTTAGTAGATTTTTACTGTGACTCTATCTGTGCCATCAAGGCTGCTAGCCACATGTGGCTCTTGAGAATGTGAAATGTAGCTGGTTCAAATGGAGTCAAATTTCTAATTTTAAGAAATTGAAATTTAAGTAGCTATGTGTGTGCTAGTAGCTACTGTGTAATACAATAAACTAGAGGCCCCCATTACCTGATATTATTTTACAATCCTACTAACTTGAATTGAACTGAATTGGATCTGACACTGAGCTGCTGTTCAAAATTGCTATAAAGGCAAGCTTGAGCAATCCAGGTGTGTCCTTACCATTATTATGTCATCAAGTTCCTCAAGAGTCAGCCGAGGTATCATCAGAGAGTCTGCAGACATACTCAGAGAAGTGCTCACAACTTCCATCTGCTCCTTCACTCTCTCATGTTGTTTCTGAGGGAAGGAAAAACAAAAAAAGAAAGGATATGATTGTATCCTCTAAACAAACTGAAGGCTAACCACTACATGGTCATCTCATTGAATGCAGACAAGACCATTGATAAAATCCAATGTATTAAAGATGATTCCATAGCTACAATTTGTGACTGTATCAATGCAGAAGAGGGAGGGGCTCTTTCTGATGGTCATCTTCTTAACCTGGACTTTAGAAGAACTACTTGAATTCATCTGCCACCTAGTATGTCTAAATAACTGATCATGTTTTTCATACAGGACTGCATGTGTGTGCACGTACATGTGTCCATACATGGGAGTGACATGTGTATTGGTGGTTTTCCTAGTTTTCACAGAATTTTCAGTAGATGTAAGAATGAAAAGATGTAAGAACTTTAGTGAGCGGGTGAGACATGCTACGTAGTGAGTCACTTAGCCTAGATTAAAGGCTAGACAGACTTAGATAAGGAGATGGGCAAAACCATATAAACAAGGAGGAAACTACATGGTTTCTGTATATGGGAGGAAGTTCTTGTATGGGATCAAAAAGTACTGTTGAAATTGTACAACTGGGCCATTTGCCTTTCTTACTAGGAAGCCATTGTATGTTCTTAAAATATTTTTTGTTAAAATTATTTTATCACATTTATTTAATCTCTGTCTCTGTCTCTGTCTCTGTCTCTTTCGCTTTCGCTCTCTTTCTCTCTTTGTGTGTATGTGTGTATGTGCATGTGTACAGGGCAGAGGTCAGAGGAAACTTGAAGTAACTGGCCCTCTTCTCCCAGCATGTGGGACCTGTTGGGTGATAAATCAGGTAGTCAGGCTTGGAGGCAAGCATCTTACCCACTGAGCCATATCATCTGCTTTTCTTTTGAGAGAAGGTCTCCTTATTTAGTTCAGGTTGGCCTGGAACTTGCCTCAGCCTCCCCCAGCATGTACAACAGCACCTGACTCCATTGAAGCCTTGGAATTAGAAATACCCTGAAATCGGATCTAGTTGTAATCTGAAGGAGACAGAGGCCAGCAGCCTAGGCAGGAGATAGATGAGCAGTGAACAACTGAGGTACAAGAGAAATGGTTGAGTTAGAGGCGGGACTTAGAAGGGAAAAATGTTGCCTCGATGGTTATGAAAAATTAGTGGGAAAGGAATTATTTTTAGAAGGTAATAGCATGGCATGTTCCCATGGCTATTCCCACAGACAAACACTCCCATGAAAGATGTTCTGTGAGCTCAGCTAAAGACAAGGATAAAGCCCCGTATGCCTTTCCAGGCCAGGAGAAGTGAGATGGGGTGGAAATCACTGGAGAAGGGACCAGGGCAGCAAGGATGGAGGTCTGGCTAATGTTAACTGCCCAGTTAGGAAAAGGAAGAATCAGGGTGTGCAGAGGCTTAAAATGTTGTGTGCTATGTGCTCTCTAAAGTTTTGCTCATGACGTTCATTTGTACTTAGTAGAAGGATTTGTTTAACCAAGCTAAATGAAGCCTACCATCTGTCTGAAATCACTATATGCCAAATTCTTGGTATCCATATCCATAAGAGTTTTTTTTTTTAAATGTGTATAAGAAAAATTTAATTAAGAGCTAGATTGGCATGTATTTACTTTTAGAACTGAAGTCACTTAACATAGGCGGCACTGTTCATTTATTGCTTATGACGAAGTCCTGACACACATCAATATTTACCCAGTACTAGCAAAACAGATGGTTATGCCTGTGTATATACGTTGGTTTGCAGTCCATTCTGCATCCCTTTTATTGGTTATGGAGAATACAGAGCCCTAAAAATAAGTCAGTGGAGAATTAGCATGTCAACTCACAACGTACTTGAAGGTGTTCTCTAGTAAAGGTCTATGTGGAAGACAAGCACTTGTTGAGATTGAAAGCTCACAGCTGGCAAAGAGAACCGTGTATGGCTTGCTAATACCGTGATGGAGATCTAAGCTTTATCTCTGTAATGAAACCTTACCTCTATGGCTAAGCGGACAGTTCTCTGTTTGGGTCTTCTAAGTGCTGTCACTTGATCTTTTCTGGCATAAGAGGGTCTGGGTTGATAACTCTCCTTTTCAAGACTCCCCCTATTAATGAGCCCCTAGAATTGTTAGATGAGTTGCAGTGATATGCCTGTCTTTTATAAATTCCATCGCATTTTTGCTTTATGTATGCTTGCTAGCGGACAACCTATTACACATTTGTTAGTGTGAGTCATGGTTCACATCATTTGAAAGGCTCCCTCCTACAGGGTCTATGCTCTTCACATGGCAGTAAGACCCTCTCCGATCTATGCTATCAGCGTCCTTAGCTTGGCCTCTTGTTCCTTGGCTCATGCATTCAGTTCAGGTAGTCCCTGCCTACGTAGAAGGTGGTGTTTGTGTTCTCTTCATCTGGCTACCTTGGTCTTTCTCTAATTCTTCCTGCAGAGGTGATCACCTAGTCTAGCTTCTCTATTCTGGTCACCTGTGGATGGATCAATCTTCCCTCTAAACTAGAAGCTCCATGATATCATGGTGTCATGAGTTCTTCATCTTTGAACCCTAAACCAACTGTCAAAATTCTTGGCACGAGTTAACACACGTAACATATGGTATACACAGAAAATTTAAAATTTTTATCCTAAAATTTTGTTGATTTGATGAAAATATTTTAGGACTTTCCAATTGTGAGCTGCTATGATTTTTTTCAGATTGTTTCTAAGTTTATTGAAGATGTATTATAGATGTATAGTAAGTGATAAATAGTTCTTTTGTCTGTGGGTTTAAATGCACGCCTCTAACCTGTGTGGTAATACTGCTCTATAATCAAGAAAGGACAATTCCAATTACTTATGCAAAGGAGGAATCAAACTATCCTTTTATTTGGTTTTTGTTTGAAAATGATTATCATAAATCTCCAAACTTATTTCATAACCCGCTGAATGGTTCACGGGATATAGTGTCCGTGGCATCATTGTACATAGCAAGAAAGAAGACAAAGAGGTTTAGAAAGGACCAAGTAGCCATTGTCAGAGATTACTGAATGGGCTACTCTTGGCAGGGTGGGGTGGGGGCCTGAAGGAGAGGGAGGATGGAAGAGAAATAAACAAGGCAAAGGGCTGGGAAATGATGAAAGCCAGAACTAAAGAATCTGTAGAAGACTGGCAGACGTACGATTGCTTAAGTGGTAAAACTGGGAGGGTTTTGTGGTTGACTTAATGTGGCGAACAGGATAGGTGAACAGGAAGTCACAGGGCAGTAGACTCTCAGCGACTATTTTCAAACAATACTTTTTACTAACGTGATTATTGTGTACCACAAGCGTACACCCACTCAACAAAAAATGCCGCCTTGGCCATTATTCTTCTAAAAGAAAATGAATGAGAATTTGCTCCTATTAGAAAAACTGTGGTGAGTGCAATTCGTTTTTATTTAGGAATTTTTATAACCTACGAAGGCTGGGCAGAGGCGGCACACGCCTTTAATCCCAGCACCCGGGAGGCAGAGGCAGGCAGCTCTTTGTGAGTTTGAGGCCAGCCAGGTCTACAGAGTGAGTTCCAGGACAGCCAGAGTTACAACAGAGAAATACAACTAGTAAGGAGCAATGATAACTGAAAATCATTGCAACAAGTTTAAGTTGATTTTATTGACATTAAAATATATAACTGAATTGACAAATATGGTCCTGGTTATTTCTATTTGTCTACGTTGTCTTTTAATCTAAGTTTTGCAAACATGTCCACGTTTACTTGCGTCACCCCTTTGGACGATGGCTCTTCACAGGTGGTGGTTGTGAGTCCAAGTGTTGCTTGGAGTGGACACAGAGTCATCACTTCCCAGGCCCGTGGGTGTGGGCATGAGAGAAAGACAGGCTGAGTAAGCTATGGTGATGTTTGGAATTCACCTCACCTTTTTGTGCTTGTTCAAGTTTAGCTTGAGTTCAACTCCCTTCCTCAACAGCTGCTGCCAGTGGTCTGTGAAATTTACTTATGATGTCTTTCCAAAAATTATATCTTTCCAAAAACTGCACATATACAAAACACATGGTTCTGAGCAGTTGGATGTTTAATGCGTAAGAGCAGTGAATCCCTTTCTCTCTTGAGAAAGCAGCATAGTCATATGGGCGGCAAGCAGAGTCACAAGCTCATTCTTACCAAAGGACTAAACCTTTATTTCTGTTCAACTCAATTCTAGGCACGGATATGGTAGTAACTTACACACTGGTGCGTACCAGTGTGCAAGTAACTATATTTTTTTAAAAAATGAGTATTTAGGTATATCAGGATTTAAAGCTTTCTTTTTTATATCAACTGCTTTTTCTTAGCACAGTGAAGAATGTTTATGCCTGACATGTATGTACAGGCGCTGCCCACTGTACCTCGTGGTCCCGCCGCTTGGAGGCGATGGCTCTGTTCATGTCTTCTGCATCCCTTACTCGGTTAAGGGCCTGGTTAAGTGATTCCTGGAGGTCTGACAGCTTAGCATTGTAGTCAAACAGCTGCTCCAACACCACAGGGAACAAAGAGCGGGTGTCATTGTGCAGCCGCTGCCAGTTCTCAGCCTGGCTCAGCACTGAGGAGAAATGGAGACAAATTTAGTCTGGGCTCCTCCCGCACTTAGCAAAGTAGAAAAAAATTCAGGCCCTGTCCTCTTCAGGGATCGAGACTGGAGATAGGTTCACAAAAGTAGCCCCACAGTTTACATGTAAGCATGAGATGCTCTCCCTTTGAATTTAGGAGCTTCTGACAAGCCAACTAAAAGAAGGGCCTGATTAGTTTTCCTATGAGGATTTTACTTTGTGTTGAAAGTAGGCTGCTATACTTTTCTGCTTATACCCAGATTTCTTGTAGTTTTATTTTACAAAGGAAAACTGGATATCCATAAACAGCTATGTGGTTTATAACCACTCATTTTTACTCTTTTCCCTGCTGTTTTCAGCTATCTCCTTAGGCCAAAATCAGATTGATATTTTTGGTGGGATAAAAATTAAATAGCAATGACACGATACTCTTAAATTCTCTTTGCACGCTTGCTTTATTATTGGCTCATAGGCACATATGTTGATTGGATGCCATAATTCTTTTCTACCTCCATGGAATGCCAGTCTTCCCTCTTGAGTTTTGCCTTTCCTTTCATTACTATGAGGAGAAGATACAAGTTCCTGGCTCAGTGAAGAATGTGCTTGAAATACATTCATTAATTTCAAGAGACGAAGAGAGAGAAGCAATCTTTCTCGTAAAGAATGTAATCAATCCTATCCTTTGATTCCAGTCTGGTCTCGACCACTAGAACAAGTATCTGACTGAGTTCCATAAGAGCTCTTGCTATTCTTGCTCTTTCAGAAGGCTCCTTGCCATGTGAACAAGCCTGCTCTATTCCCCATGAGACAAAGACTCTACATGGAGGGAGAGATCCAGGTTGCTTAGCCAGTACCAGACACATGAGTGAATTTCACCTATACCACCTATGAGCTCAGTGTGCAAGCTGAGTTTATCTTGAGCAATAACTCCATGAAATCAGGATAAAATAAATAGTTATTGTTTTTAATGAATATACTCGGGGTATATTGGAAGACAGTAATTGACGAGCTATATAGTGACCAAGTAGTGGACCTGTACCGCTATTGCGCTTTGATGTTTACACTTATTGTGAAGGTCATGCCAAGTTTTTACTGGGGGTTTAAAATCATCAAAAGTAGGGCCATCAGAGCACCAGCATTGTTGACATTTTCTGTAAAAATTCTCTTACTGTACACTTGGGAATTTCATCTTCTTTTCCTTATTTGTATTTTTTTTCCTCCACAAACTTTTAAGTTCCTATTCTTTCTCTACAGTAGTAAAAGTTACGTAGATTCTTGGTAGAACCTCTGCAATTTCACAAATTCTAAAAGTTGGGGCTGGATCTATAGCTCTTTATCAAAAAAAAAAATCAAATTTTCCCGAATGAGGCCCTGAGTCTGTGCATAAATTCTACACAGTTTTGGATATTGAGAATTAGTTGCTTGACCAAATGTTGCCCTGTGCTTTGCAGTCCTTCCTGGTCCCATAGAGAAAGAAGATACATGCTGTGTGGGCCAGGAACAGAAGACACATACATTCCTGGGCTTCATCTGCCTCCTCATCTACAAGCTCCCGCTGGGTAAGGAATGGTTGCCGGCTTCGGATCTCCTCCAGCATCTTCTGGGCCAACACCAGCTTCTCAGAAATTTCCTCAGGGCCAAGTTCCTGATTCTCTCCATAGTAGAGTATCTTGCTGTTGATCTCTGAGAAGAAGAACATGGTGAGATGGGAGCAGGGCAGGGATTTAGAGGGCTGTGCAGTCTGGTGGCAAAGCATAGGGCTGACCTTGCCATAGAAAGAGAGGCTCATTCCCAGGCTGGGCTGGTGCCATGCTGTGAGTGTTGGTGTCACAGGGGCGCTCATGAAGGGAGAGAGATAAACTTGAGGAGACCATTTTGGTCCTATGAAGTGTGTTCAGAATGGGAATGGGCTGAGCCAGAGCTTGCCTTGCTTCTATGCTTATCTGGTATCCATGGTGATTTGAGAACACTAATATTTAAGGCATAATAATTTGAGGACTTTGTTCAACACATTATGGAAATGCTTGACTTGGAAAAATTTTTGGCAGTGTCTCCTGTCACTTATATCAGGTAATGGAGATACTAATTGCATTTTTGTCATCAATGATTTAATAAAACAAAACTCTAAGTCAAAATGAGAGTATATTTGTAATTGTCCAAATAAGTCTTTCAGATTGTTTTTACAGACAAGCTGGTAAAAGGATTTTTAAACAATTAATTGTTTGATAGTTTTGCATATATATAAGCAATAATATATATATATATATATATATATATATATATATATTATGTGTATATATGGGGATATATATATATATATACACACACACACACACACACACACATACATCTTTTGTGGTGATTTTTTTTTTAAGACTGGACCATTTGACTCTAAGTCTTTTTGTACTGCATCTGATGTAAGCTGAAGGAGTTTAGAAGCAAGGGAACCATTGAAGCTTAGAGGGATTAGGTAACTTGCCTAAACACTGGCCTGTAACAGTTCTTTGGCACTCTCATTCCTCTCCATATGATCAGAGGAGAAGTATGGCTCCCTTGTTCTCTGGCAGTTCTCGGAGGAAGTGCTTTATCTTCCTGGCATAATGAAATTGTGTGTCTGTGGTTCACTATGATCTATGTGGTTGGCCAGATAAGATGGGTAAACAAACACTGGTGTCACATAAATCACAGCAGGATGAGGGGCTATATTTAATGTGGGTAATAGCTTGAAGGTCACCAGCAACTATTTTAGAGATAGTTGGGAATGAGAAATGACATACTATTGGTGCTGTACAGCATCCTTGAATTCTGAAAGAAGGGAGATAAATGGGGATAGAAGGTTTTAATGTTCTAAACATTACAGTGAGTGTTATAGGGACATCAAGATACTCTAAAAATACCCCAAAACCCAAGGATCAAAGCATTACACATTCACTTTTCAAACAAAGTCTAAAATATGAGTCTCTGAAATAAACTACATGTAAATATTAAATAAATCAAATGCATCCTTCTCCTTCCAAGTTCTGGTAGTGGCAAAGCTGAATTATTTGGCATTTTGATGTAAATTCTGTTCAGTTTTGGGCTGTTTTATTTTAGCTATGCCTGGGAAAGATTAGCAAAAAAGAAACGCAGACAATAACACTGTGCCTTTGGTCTTTGGAGACTATTTATACATTATTTTAAAGAGATGAAAAACTGATAAAAGTGACTGTTTCCCACTTCCTTTCCATTTGTATTTTTTTCCCATTCTTTCCCATGACCAAGATTCAGGAATGATGGTTCAGATTCTTTTCACATGGATCACCTTAAGACTGAAGTCTGGGTTATTAATAGCAAAGGTAAATTACTCCCTCTGATTGGCTTAGAAGGATTTTGACTTTATTTGTGCTCAATGGGACATTTACTTCTTAATTGGATGAATATGAGGACATTGAATCTTCTAAGTTCAGTCTCACTTGTTTGAGCAAGTCAATAGAACAATGCTTTAGGAAAGGGATATTTATTGTAAATGCAAGCACACGAGCTGGAGGAAGGCAATGGGAAGGCTGAGGTGCGTGCCATTTGTTCTTGCTGTGCTTTACAGGCATCCAAGGAAATGAAGCAAAGGATTAATCTTGGCTTTATATGTCCCTTAGTCTAGAATATGCTCCTGTGACCTCAGTATAAAGATATGAATCTCTCACTTGTGGGTCCCTTTACTGTCATTGTATCCTGAGATGCATTTGGTATTGTCATCCAATTCTTGATATATAGCATAATAAAAACCACAGAAACACAAATACTACGTCTTAGCAGACTCTATCCTGAGGAATGTCTCTTTAAGCTAGAACAAAAGCAGTCCCTTTCTGTTAGGAAAGTGAAGGCAGCTTTCACTGCTCTGTTAAGATAGTCTTCAGAATGCAGCCTGCACTTAGCAGAAATCAGAGCACAGATGAGTGAGTCTCTGGTAGAGCAAATAGATTCTGTCCAGTGCTTTAGGACAAGGAATCACACACAAGCCCTTTCCCCTTTCTTTTGGGTTATAAACCTGAACAGTTCATCTGCCTGCTCCTTGAAGAAGAGCACCACAGAAATAGATTGTGACTATTTGGACTGGTTTCTTCCCACTCTCCCCACCCCCACCCCAGTTTTTTAGGCGGGGTGTTATTGTGTGGACAAAACTATCCTGGAACTCACTTTGTAGACCAGGCTGACCTTAAACTCATGGAGATCCACTTGCCCCTGCTTCCCATGTCCTGGGATTGAAGGCATGCACCACCATGCATGGCATGGTTTATTTGTATTCAAAAGACATACTTAGGACTACAAATAACTGAAAAAAAAAGTATGACTCCTACTAAACTCTTTCATTTTAGAGACACCACATTTCCCCCGACAGAAAGATCTCATAGAATTTAACGTGAGTGAAATGCCTAGAGAGAGTGATTTTGTGTATTTATTCTTGAACATTGACAGATAGTAAATGGGAATGGGTTTTCAGAAATCTCAGTGAACACAATAAAGACTGTATGTAAGTACCCTGAACACGTTGAACAATACACTCCTGCACACAGCAATCCCTGGCAAGAACCGTTCTTTCATTGTCACGCATACACGCATGTTTCCTCGAGACGAAGTTTAAACAGAAGAGATTTACCTTGGATTTTATCCCTCATGTTGTGGGCTTGCTCCACAAGCAGAGTAGCATGGTCGATTGTGTCCATGCTTTCCTTCTGGACCAGCTTTCCCTTTCTCGAGGCTCGATTTCCCTGCAAGGAATACAAATGGATATTAGATCAATGTTGTGTGTGCACACGTGAGGGTGGGTGGGGATAATGTATTCATTTGACAAACATAAATTTTCCTGGCATGTGCAAGCTCTGTGGCATACTGAGTGAACTAGGAGTCATGCATCAAGACTGGGTAATGATTAATTTTAGGATGCTAAAATGGTATTAAAGTTAGATACTATACCAAGGCCATAAGTCATGGTTCAGTCAAAATCAACTTCCCATCACCTGTGCCTTATCTTTGCAATTGGCACTGTATCTCAAGAAGGGCTTCAACTTCAAAGAGGAAATCATCTAGAAAGAGGGCAGACCTTGAAATGGTCCTACTGGGTGGTCCACCCACTGCTGAAACGGAATCACCACAGGGATTTACAGGATTAGCCTCACCAGGCTAACTGCTATTTTCAGAGCTTTATTCCAATTTCTCATCAACACTCATGACCCTAAGTTCAAATAACTGTTCAGGCAGATTTGGCACAGAGTAAATGGAACCCCCACCCCTAACCCCCAGGGCTGACTCCACTCAGTGTGGTGCCTCTGTTTCCAGGAAAGGATTTGTTACCTTTAAATCTAATTGCACTGTGGCTTTAAAAGAAAGTGGTGTGTGTGTGTTTCTGTGTGTGTGTGTGTGTGTGTGTGTGTGTGTGTGTGTGTGTGTGTGCATGCAAGTGAGGGTGCACATGTGCACATGTATGGGTGCACATATGTGTGCATTTCTGTATGTAGTCAAGGACAGGAGATGACATAAAAGATGGGTACAGTTCAAGGTCAGAACATTACTTGCAATGCATGAAGGATGTGCACTTCCTTTTGGCATTAGACAGAGAGAGTGCTGAATTATTGTAGCTAGGAGAAGTAGCTCTTTAGTCTGTACTCTGTAAGTGTCTGCCTATCTTTTTTTGGTGCTTTCTTGCTTCAGCACAGTGATAAAGTGCTCTAATGATCCCATGGATGGCAGTTTGAAGTCACCCGGAGTGCTAGAGATTACTGGGCAGGTTCTCTAGGCTGGGAAGAGGCTGTTTTAAACCCCTCTTCTTTCATGCGGTGTTCTACCCACAGAGCAGTGGCATGACGTCATCAGCAATGTTTTCACCCTTTCTAGGATAAACCAACCAATCTCTTTATGAGGTCTAAGAAAGAATATGCAGAAAATGGTATCAGAGCAGACACATTTAGAAGTTATCCTGGCTACTTTTGTGTCAATCTGACAAGCTAGAGTCATCAGAGAGGGAGCCTCAATTGAGAAAATGTCTCCATAAAATAAGGCTGTGAACAAGCCTGTATGGTATTTTCTTAATTAGTGATTGATGGGGGAGGGCCCAGCCCTCTGAGGGTGGTTCCATCCCTGGGCTGGTGATCCTGGGTTCTATAAGAAAGCAGGCTAAGCAAGCCTTAAGAAGCAAGCCAGTAAGCAGCACTCCTCTCGGCCTCTGCATCAGTTACAGCCTCCAGGTTCCTGCCCTGAATGAGTTCCTGCCTTCAATGCTTTTACAAATGAACAATTATATGGAACTGTGAATGGAATAAATCCTTTCCTTTCCAAGTTGCTTTTGGTCATGATGCTTCATCACAGAAACAGTAGCCCTAACTAAGACAGAAGGCTTTTATCAGCCAAGTCAGCTGATACATATAAAACAGCTTCTGCAAAAGGCAATATGGCCATCAGACTCTTTGTAAACTGCATTGCCTGTGTACACTGTCTTCCGAGTCATCACATCCCTTCCGCCAATGCTAGCTACTCTTCTCCTTGGAGTATGCTTTCTGGGAAAAAATAGCTGTAATAGTTTAAAAATTAGATAATGTGGAAAATAAATGAATCTTACTCTTGGTGCCATTCCTCACTGCTTTTAAAACATGAATATGGTGTAAGATACATCAAAAAGTTTATATTTGATTCCATTTAAATGGTATATTTAGGAAGAACAAGACTCATTTAATAAATTAAACACACACACACACACACACACACACACACACACACGTCTTCAGGTCTCATCTTTCAAAGGAATGTTTTATTGCTATTTCTCTCTTTTTAAACTTATTTTTGACTTTAAACTTTGAAGCAATGCCACACCTATAAGAACAATTTTACCTGATGAGCACCAGAGGGCGCTGTGAGACATATAAACAGACAGATAACCTGTCCAAGCATCCATCTTTAACTGTGTAGCTATATAGATAGGAATGACATAATTAGCAGTAAAGGTAAGCGTTTATTACTTGAAATTGAAAAGCTACCAAATATAATACAGTATGTAGGAATTTTTAGGTTTAATTTCTTTTCTGGAACTTGGATTGTGAAAGGAAAATAATGGTATGTGCACATGATAAATCAGACGTGCCTTGCTTAAAAACGAAAACAAAAAGCCCTTCAGTTAAAACATACTCTTAGTTATAAAATGGTTGATTGTTTACATCATTACAAGGAACTGATAATTTATCCACTCCAATGGGCAATTCTCCTGTTATTTATTTGAATGAAGTGATGATAATCAATTTATAAGATCACTGTGAATTTTATTGTTTAAGTTGATAGCAGGGACATTTTCGCCATTACTCTGGAACATGAGTGTAAATGGAGACAGACAGGGGGTAGGAATATTGGTGTGTTTTTCAAATCTGAGTGGTGATACCGACTTCTGTGGACTTCCATTCCTCCTGAACATTGGTGACATCATCACACACTTGTGCTTCCCCACATCCAGTGCCCCAGCTACCAATTCAAAGCTCTAGCACCCTTCAGGGTATTCCCAGGGGTAAATAGTACAAAACAATTTTAGGAATTTCCAAATGGGGTATGGAAGACTTGGATATGGAGGTTGGTAAACAAATGAACAAGAACAGTAATATGTCCCCAAACCCCAAACTACTCAAAAACCAAGTAAATTGAGATAAGTAGAATTTGTGAGAGTTTGACAACATGGACTCATGGAATGGAAGTACTAATTGTTAAGTTTGAGGCTATATTATTGTGGTTTTAATCCCTATGGGAATGAACATGCATATGTTTGCCTGGTGCTCACAAAGGTCAGAAGAGGGTGGTGAATCTCCTGGGACTGGAGTTAGAATTTTAAGTTACCATGTGGGTGCTACAATAGAACCTGGTCCTCTGCAAGAGTAACAACTGAACCAACTCTCCAGCCTTGTGTGAGAGTCCCCATTCCCCCCATATATAGTCCATTGAAAAGCCTTATTCCAGCTGGCTGTGACTACACTAAGGTAGGTATTCAGGTCCCAAGTTTAGTGCCAAGTGTTTAGAATGAGTTGTTTTTTTTCAAGTTTCATAATATTTTTATTAATTATCTGAGATTACAATGTATCCTGATTATACCCTCTTTCTATTCCTCCCAGGTCCACCCTCTCTCAACCTTGTGCTGAGAGAGAGAGAGAGAGAGAGAGAGAGAGAGAGAGGAGAGAGAAAGAAAGAAATTGTTGCCATATCCTCACTAGAGCATGTTCAGACTCCATTGGGCAGACCCTTAAAGAAAACTGATACCCCCCCACCACCAGAAGGTATCAATTGTGAAGAGCTACACATCTGCATCTTTATCACAATTTTTAAGGACTCTCTTCAGCAGCTTCACATCTGGAATGTTTCTCTTTTTTTAAGGGGAGGGAAGGTTGTCACAGAAGCCCTCAATGTTTCTTGTTCTCAGCCATGAATCTACAGTCATTGATGCAACTGTGGCAGAAGCCCTCCTGCTATAGCTGCTGGTGGCAGAATGGACCTGGGACATGGACTTAGTTATTAGTGGGAGCGCAGATCACAGACATCAACGTGGTTTTCCGTGGGAGTGTGGATTACAGACATCAACATGATCCCCAGAGGCGGGACAGATCAGAGACATCAAAATGGTCTCTGCTGAAAGCACGGACCATGGACATCAACATGGTTTTTGATGGTAGTACGAAGACTTCCGAGGAGACTCAACCCAGAAAATGAAACATTCTTAAGCTGGGTTATCTTGTTGGCACTCAGAATCAGGGTGATCCCGCCGTTTATGTTAGTCGTGTAGGTCAATTAAGAACTTTTAAAAATAAGTTGTCTCCATGTGCCTTCTGGGATTGAATACAGGTTGTTAGGCTTGAGTGGCAGAAATTTTTACCAGCTAAGTTATCTTGTCAGCCTGAAAGTGACTTTGTTTCTATCAGCTTATAAAATTTTATTTTTCAGTGCAATTCTTTGTCTTTGTTTTGGCATTTAATACTCTTTTATTTACATTTAAAGTGTTTATTGTGTATAATGAAGCATGTTTCTGGATACTCAATAGATCTCACCTGTACAGTGCTAAGGCAAACAGTTGAACCACTATCCTAGTTGCAGGATATATCAACTGTGATAGCCAGCTGTAAATGCATAGAAAGTTCCCCACAAACACAGTTTTTTAAGCAAATCTGTTATGATAGGAAGACAGGGAAGATGCTCTGTTAACTTCCTCTGTGGATCTGGTCTTGATTTATTTGGACACTCAACGGGTCTGGAATTTGTTAAGCCTCATTGTTTGTGACTAACTGGATTCACACAGGCTAATTGCATACTCTTTAAGGAGGTCCATCCCTGTGTTGTAACAGTGTCCTCCAAGATTGAAACATTTCATCTTACAGGGAAGTTCTTTAAACAGGAAGGAAAGCAACTCAAAATAGCTCCAGGAAATCCCTGAAATTGACCAAATTCACTAAGCTCCTCCCTGCCAGAGTTAACAATAAAAGCTGAGGGTCTTGCTTCAACTGAAGGAAGCCAAACTTCAAAGAAGACTCTGAGGCCAGACCGGATGCCTGGAAGAAACAGAATCCAGCTGAGCTATCTGGAAGAGATTTAGACAAACTGAGTCACTTGAAAAGGACAGACACTCTACAACCTGCTGAGCTGCCTGCAAGATGTGCAGTGTGCTCCAGGTTCTCAGCTTTGTGAGTTGTCACCCATGCTGGAGTGGACTTTGGTGATACAGCTGTCTTTGAGTCATTTCTGATCTTATAAGTAATCCCCTCGCCCCATATTTCTGTAAGTAACCCCAATCAAACTCATTGGTTCACCAAGTTGTACTTTAGTGATATCTGGGGTGAGTAGAGCTGTGTGGCATCTCCTCAAGGAAAGTTTTGTCACATAACAGGTGCAGACACAGAACACTTACCTTTTCGTCTAGCTCTTCTATATCAGACAGAAGGCTTCTCATTGTGTTCTCAGCATTGCTGATCTGTATCTTTCTTAGGGTGTACTGGTTTTCTCTTTCTGACAACCTTGTCTGTGGGAAAAAAAGTGTTTTCAAAATTATTGGTAAATGTGATCAACCAGTTTGAAAAGACTTCATTCTTATATTTACTTCTTGTTAAATTAAATATTGGTGTGTATCTTAGTGTGAGTTTGTGAGTGAATGCAGTGTCTACAGAAGCCAGAAGTTTGATTCCTGGAGCTGTAGTTACAGGTGACTGTAAGCCACTCAACATGGGTGTTAGGAACTTAACTCTGGTCATCAGCAGTAAGACTAATTGATTTAAACTGCTGAACCATCTCTCCACCCCCAGACACCAGATTTTTAGAGAAAATATGCGACTCTTTCAGTGTAAGACGGTTTTGGTAGACTGCAAACTGTATTCTTTTTTAAAAAACTATATTTTATTTTATTTTATGTGTATGGTTGTTTTATTTGCATATATATCTGTACACAATGAATGTGCAATACCAGGAAGTCAGAAGAGGGCATTATATTCCCTGAAACTAGAGTTACAGACAGTTGTGAACCTCCATGTGATTGCTGTGAATTGAACCCAGAGCCTCTGTAAGAGCAACACTTGCTCTTAACCACTGAGCCATCTCCCCAGCCCATGACTTCTGTTCTTAATAGAGGACCCACAGACTGCTGCAGAAGTCTGTGGAGGGTGGATCTATAGGAGGGGCTGGAAAGTCGGCCAGCTCCACTTAATGTAGTTCAGGGAACTCTGGCCAGACACTGGACTGGCTGCCCAGAAATGGTACCTTTTTCTATTCTCACAAAACTATAATTAGGCTGGAAGTGGCCCTGGGAATCTGGCAAATTTCAGTCTGATCAGGTCTTAGAGAAGCACATCAAGTAATTAGGATCAATGAAAACGGATTTTAGAAACACATTTTCTTCCTTTGGGTATAAAGAGATCAATTCTCTTTATTTTGGGCCATTGGCCACTTTCTTTTGCGTTTTTAAAAAGCTTGGTGAAATGTAGTTGTCCTGGGGTTACTTTGGATTAAGGCCTTTTATTCTGGTAGAGCCTTGCTGCTAGCTGCAGTGACACCCATGTGAGGTGTGCCTTAAGGAAAGGGTTTGAATGTATTTACTGGCTTGGGTCTGAGTGACTCCTCTGAAAATTAAAGCTCTCATGGCAGGGGAGTTTGGCAAAGCAGTTCCAGACACTCACTAAGATTCCACCCAGTGCTGCAGTTTAGGATATTTATTTTAGTCTATACTATACATTTTTGGCCAATTGTGGCCATTACTTGAACCTCCAAAAGTTAATGAATACTTACGTTAGGTACTGTTGTAACTGCTTTACAAATCCCAGCTCATTGTCTTTCCCCCAAGAACTTCCTCATCTCTACATGAGGACATTGAAAAACAAAGAGGCTGAGTAACTTACCTGAGATCACATAGCGATGGCTAGAGCTGGGGTATGGGCAAAGCAATCGATAGGTTATGTCTGCTCTTACGTAAAGGACTGCTTTGCTTGGAGGCTTTTTGTGCTGTGCAGCCTTCCTTATGGTTACATGCCACTTGGATCTCTGGAAAGAGCTTGGAAGGTTTATAAGAGACAGTATGTTTGTTGGAAAGTTTAGTTGGGTAGAGACAGGGGAAGAGTGAGCACCAAGTTGGGTGGTGTCAGGAAAGAATAATCACCAGAGTTGGTTGGGAAAAAGTGAGCTCCAAAACTGATGATAGGAAAGCAGGCAGAAATAAGGCTCAGATAAAGTGGAACTTAAAGTGGGTTTTTAAGAGTTACAAGTTAGAATCTTTCTCAGTAATTGGCTAGAGAAGTTGAATCTGAGGGGGTGGAGTTCCATTAGGAGTCCAGTTACTAGTGAACAAGTAACAGTTACAAAAGGCTTCAAAGCTTAGACACAGCCTTTAAGAAAAAAGTTACACACTTTGCCTTTTAATCCCCAAAGAAGCCTTTAAGAGCCCAGACCTGAACAGCAGAAAACAGCCATATACATCCACTTTAAAAAGGAAAACCTGTTACATTTTTAACCATTATGTTTGTTTGACTAAGAAAATAAAACAACTATGTTGCTTACTGAAACATCTGTTGGTTGTTATAAAGGTCTGTTACAGGAAGAAAGACCATTTAAAGCTTAAGATATGTGAGATGTCTTTATTTTGTTTTATCTATTTTTTTCATTGCTTGCCTTTATCTTGTTTCTTCTATTGAGGTATGAGGACAAACATATGTATATACGTTTGTGTGTTTGTGGATGTGTGTGCATTTCAGAGACAGGGATATTGAGAAAAGGGCACATAGAGAGAGAGATTGGACAAACAAGAGAGAGCAACTGTGAGAAGGAAAAGTTGGAAGGGGAAGGGGGGAGGTTCCAGATAAACCCAATGCATACTGAACTAAGGTACATTGGGTAGGCAGGCTTATGACAATGAACGCTTGCTTTGCAAAGAAAAGTTTCTCACCTAGATACTAGTCTTTCAGTCATTTCATTTTCTAGATACTCTCTTACATAAGTTGGCAGCTTTTGATTGAGGCGTTAGCTCATGGTTATGGTGAACTTTTCCAAACTCCTCACGCGACTGAGTATTCTCTATATTGAACCTACACTTTCTGTAATAGAGCCATGGAGCTCAGACGTCCACGGGACACGGAAGTTGCTAAGAAGGAGCCTGTGAAAGAACAGTGAAAGCACGGACAAAACATGCAGGCGTTCTTTGAGGAGAAAAGAAAACACAGCATACTTTGAGGAGGTGGATGGTAGAGTTCATCTCATTCACGTGTCTGTGTGCGGCGGCGCCGGAGGACACGCTCAGCAGCCCGGATTTGCTTTCTTCGATGGAGAGCGCTGCTAAGCGCAGGTCGTCAGTCAGGTCCCAGATGCACTTATCACAGCCTGGAGATGAAACAGGGATGTCATTTCTCCGGAACCAAAAGACAGCCTGGAAGCATATGGCTTCAATGTGGACCCCCCCCCCCCTTGGCTAACACCATGGTTATTTTTGTTTCCTAAGGAGTTGCTCCGGCCATGTAGAACTAATCTTAACCAAACCAGACTGTACACCAGGCACGAGTCCACTTAAAACATAATAAGAAACCGGCAGCTGAGACAGCAGGTTAATAGGAATACTAATTGCTAACAGGAAGGAAAAGCATCATGGGATGGGTGGACAAGAAGCCCTGCCCACTTCTCCTTAGTAATGGAGCCTCCCTGAAAAGATTCCATTCTTGTTAGCTTCCCGTCTTTGCTTGGTGGCAGCTAATAGAGCAGGCCAATGGCCAAGCATCTTTCCCTATATGCTTTTCTCAGTCAGTACAGAAAAGCCTCACCTGCCTTTGCCTCCTCCAGGGAGGGCCTGGCTCCTCTCCATCCCCACATCCTATATAGATGAACGAGTCCTCAACAGCAGGATACAGCTGTTGGGTAACGTCATGGCTTGGTCACCGAGGAAAGTGCCAAAGATCAGACTAAACCTGGGCATGTTGAAGAGCTAAGCCCCAGTTTCTCAGTGCTCCTCATTTTTCACATTGTAATCCCCACCCAGGACCCAGTAGTCCTCCATGGATACAATCAAAAGGAACACACACCAAGTTTTGAACCCTGTCTTGACCTCTCTTTGCACCTTGCCAGTTCCCAAGTTCCTTCCCCCAGGCTCTCCTGTTCTCTGGAGAGCTAACATTCAGAGACTAAAGGGTTAATGCATGTTAATATGTTAATTTGTTATTGGAAGGTCAGCATAGTACTACCTATATGCTCGCTTAGAAAGTGAGTCCCCAGTCTGCACATCAGGCTACTGAGGAAGATGTTTAGGTTGATGTAGGCATCTTGGAGTTGGTCAAGGGATCCTCTAGTTGATAACTGCAGATTTTGCCCAGCTGTGTCGCACATCTTGGGTGTCTTCTAAGATATGCACTGGCAGTATTAATCTCCTCTGCCCTTAAGGACTTTGGGACTAATATATTTTTGTTTTGGGAAGGGATGCATAATGTTCAAATACTCTTCAAGACAAAGGCTTTTCTGCTCCCAAGTGACCAAGCAATCCAGAAAAGAGAAAAGGCAGCTCCACTTTGCAATGCCTTGTGATTTCATCTCCGCTCACACCTTAGATTTGGAGTGAGCTGGGAAAAGCTACGTAAGTCTCCTGGTGTTTTAGTTTCTCCAGGTGCTGGGAAGCACTCACAATCTGTTACATTATCTGGGGACTGATCAGCCAATGCAGAAAGAGAGACTGACTTCTGTCCCTGGGAGCATGAGGCTGAGCATGAAGGCCAGAGAAGTAAAACGTCTTAAGTGGAGTGACATCAGCAAGAACTACCTCACTGCCGAGAAGAGCAAGACCACCAAGGAGCTGTGTACAGGGTCCGTTACATTGGAGTGAATAGAATCTAGCTTTAAATCCAAGAGTGAGAATGAAACATTTGCAGGGAAAGTGATATCACACCCATCTTTGAGTTTTTATTTTACTACATTTATTGCTTATTTAGTGTGTGTGTGTGTGTGTGTGTGTGTGTGTGTGTGTGTGCATGCATGTGCCTTAGTGTGCATGTGGAGGTCAGAGGATAACTTGTGGAGTCAGTTCTTCCAGTTCTCTAAGTTGTTTTTTTTTTTTTTTTAACTACAGATGGCTCTTCTTAACAGAACACCTGCAGCACATTAGAGAAAGTGGGTTAATCATTCATGTACTGTTATTTTTACTTATAGTTGGGTAGTCCATGCCTGTAGGGAGTTCAAAACCTTCTTCCAAGCATTCTCCGGTTATGCTGTCACACGGGCCACCCCCACAGTTGCACACTGTGGGAAACAAAAACAAGAGAGAAGGGAGTCATCTTCTAACGCTCAAAACAGGGTAGTGCTTCCATGGTTAGCAGAAATCCTGGTTCTCGGTGTGCACTCCTTCAACTGGGATTAATTATATCCATCCTTGGGGGTATGGAGTCTGGTATCAAGATAATGCCCTTTGACCAGTCCCATGCAGGCAAGTGAGATGTCCAAAAATGACCCAGGGTAGAACTGAATCTCTTTCCTAGGATTCCTGGGACTCTTTAGGATTCTGTCATAACTCAACAGATACTTCAGTCCTAAAAGACCCAGGAAACTTTCTCAAGAAAACAATGGCACAGAACTGAGCATTCAACTTGAAATGGAAAGCCATCCTTTCCTCACAGAGTCTGCAGTTGGTCCAACAGCAGGGCTGGGCCCTGCCAGGTGTGAGGGGATAGCCCCAGAGGAGAGAGTGAGGAAGCCCAGGAGCAATTCTTGGCTCCCAACCATTTGACCCTTGGCAGGACTGACTCCAAACTCCAAATGCGAGGTATCGGGAATGCTAGGAATAGTGCCAGGGAAAGAATTGCAAACATATTTACATGAATTTAAAAGGCTCGAGAGCCCAACATTCATGTACTGATGATTTTCAGTAATGTCTTTTGGAAAACAAAATCCAATGTTATCAGACATTTAATTTTCTGCTAGTTTTTATTTTTTTTAACCCCGGGGGTGGGGAGCAGGCAATAATGGGGATTGAACCAATCGTATGTTTTACCACTGAGTTACACCCGATTTCCCTCTGAGTTTGTGTGTGGAAGTAGTTTGTAATATTTTAAGAAGATTTCCTAGGCTATCTCTGCTAGCTAGCCATAAACTGGGACAGAATTGTGAGTTTCCCCTTTCCGAATCATCACAGAAGATTAGCTCTTAAGGGGCACATCACTTACTACAGTTCGGCTGTGTAATGCTCTACAAAATGCAGACTTATTAAACCCCTCTGTGAGGTCATGCACTGTTGCTTCCAACAGCAGTGTCATCTAGGAGCGATCTGCATATTTGTTATTTAAATATAGGCTTAGTAAGTGCTTGGAGAACAAGGAAGCCGATTTCTAAAGCTTTATTTTCCCATCACGCTTCTGATGCCCCGACCCCCAGTCTAACTGGACAGTCGTCCTTCTGTGGGTCATCGTCTTTGTGGCTCTGGACATCTTCCCTTTCTGTAGGTAGACTTATTTTCATTGTGTTCAGACCACAGGTTGCATCCTTCTCAATTTGAAACTCCTTCCTTTGTAAGTCTTTCAAGTGACTCAACAGGGGATTTTCCAGAATGCAATGCGTGCTGTAAGCAAACAATCCCCATGTTGCTCCTGTCCTTCCTAAAAGTCACTTAGGGAGAAGAAGCCCTCTTTCCTCTTGGAGGAAAGCAATTTAACTTCACTTCGGAAGAACTTCATGCTATGCAGCAAACGAATTGGAGAAATTAAGGGTGAGAAGTGTACACTTCAATTGAACTGAAGTCTGTATTTCTAAGAATCCAAGAAGTACTGAGTCTGATGGAAATGTAAGGGGCCATGTGTGATTAAATTGTGTCCGTGCTTTGCAAATTTACTTATCTGGAACATTAATTTTATTAAACATAACTGAAAGAGGAGACAGTTTCCAGTACAAAATAAGTTACTTGAGCCACATCAGATTTTATCTGGTCAATGATAGGTAAACGTGTCAAGATATGACTTATTTCTTCAATTAAAATCACAAATATTAACATAATAAGACAGAAATCACTCGTGTTGATGTCTCTTACTTCACTTCACCCACAAGCTAAGGTTCATTCGTAGCCTTGATGAAAATGTCTTATTTGGATAAATTTTGGTATATATTCTATATATTGCTCTAGATCAGTGGGTCTCAACCTGTGGGTCTAAACCCCTTTAGGGGTTGAACAACGTTTTTACAGGGGTCACCTAAGACCATCTGCATATCAGATATTTACATTACAATTCCTAACAGTAGCAAAATTACAGTTATGAGGTAGCAACAAAATAATTTTATGGTTGGGGGTCACTACAACGTGAGGAACTAACTGTATTAAGGGGTTTCAGCATTAGGACGTTTGAGAACTACTGATGCAGAGGAATGTTAGAAGCATACTGGCAATATTTCCTCAACATAAACCTTTCACCTAAAATCAGTTTTGATAGAGAGCAGTCCTGGCCACACAGCTGGCTGAGGGTTGGGGGCCTGTACCTGCACAGTTCTTGGCGGTCCTAGCATCTCCATAATAGCCAGGAGCACAACGCTCACACTTGAATCCTGTGGTGTTTCGTAAGCAGTTCCTACATTGGCCAGTGATTTCATCACAATCTTCAAAGATTAGGTTGGGATCTGAATTTCCACTGCAGTCACATTTCTTACAGGTGCTTCCAATGAGTAAGGGGTTTCCATAGTAACCAGGAGCACATCTGAAAGGTGTTAAGCATGTTAAATATTTTTTAGCATTCATAGTTGTTATTTTATTGTTTTAAAAATCTTTCCTACATAGAAGAAATATATAGTGTATATTTGTAGATGTCCACCCAGAATTCATTTCAATTCTCCCGCATTGTTAATATGACCAGACCTCTAAAAATTATTCTGTTATTTATTTGTGTTTGTGTTGATTTTGTGGCTCCTTATACAGCCCAGGCTGGTCTTGAACTCATGATCCTTTCTTCTTCCTCAGTCTGCCAACTGCTAAGATTATGGGCATTATGTCCTCCCTTCAGAGTTATTTTTGTTTCTGTTTGTTTTTAAGGAACCATTCCTTCTCAATGTGTTGTAGACTATTCAGGCTCCAGATGCAGAAGTGTCTTGATTAAGACAGTGTGAAGGCATTGTTGGTAATCTTGGGGACCAGTGTGCACAGCTGTCCTGGGATGGGAGGGGTCGCATTTGTTAAATATCCTGTAACGAGACGCATCAATAGGATACAGCTGAGTAAATGTTCCGACCAAAATGATAGGCGTACCTCTACTGAGAACCGAATCACAACCTGCCCTGCCATAATGAATTTTTCAAGGAACTAAGCCTGAGTCAATCAGTGTGGAACATTCTCCTACTCCAGTGTGACTGACTTGGGAGAAATTCCTTGGAAGTTGTCCTAGTTAGGGTTACTATTGCTATGATGAAGCCCCATGGTCAAAAGCAAGTTGGGGAGGAAAGGGTTTATTTGGCTCACACGTCCATATTATAGTTCATCACTGAAGGAAGTCAGGACAGGAACTCAAGCAGGGCTAGAACCTGGAGGCGGTAGCTGTTGCAGAGGTCACAAGAGGGATGCTGCTTACTGGTTTGCTCAGCAGCCTTGCTCAGCCTGCTTTCTTACAGAACCTGGGACCACCAGCCCAGGGATGGAGCCACTCATAGTGGACTGGGCCCATCAATCACTAATTAAGAAAATGCCCACAGTCAGATCTTATGGAAGCATTTTCTCAATTGAGGCGCCCTTCTTTCAGATGACTCCAGCTCAATGGCTCTCAACCTTCTTAACACTGCAACCCTTCAATACAGTTCTTCACGTTGTAGTGACCCCCAGCCATAAAATCATTTCATTACTGAGTCATAACTGTGATTTTGCTACTGTTATGAATCATGATATAAATATCTGACATGCAGATGGTCTCAGGAGACCCCTGTTAAAGACTCATTTGATCCCCAAAGAGGTCGTGACCCATAAGTTGAGAACTGCTGCTCTAGCTTGTGCCAAGTTGACGTAAAACTAGCATAGAAGCATAGCTGATACCCTTGTTTGAATGTCGTAGAAGGGCTGCAGGCCAGGCCCTTAACTACTGGCTGCTATTTTATGATTGAGCAAAGACAGTCTGGACACAAAGTGAGAGGCAGAACTGAGAACACCAGACATAAACAGAGTAGAACCCAGATTGCTGTTCTTCTGGGTGCTTTAGTGTGTGAACAGAGACCAGGTGCCTACCTGCATTTGAGGGGGAAGAGCCAATGTCTATACTGTAGCTGCCTTTAGGGAGGAAACCCAGCTGAGTGGGAGGCAGAGACTGAAATCTATTCAGCCTTCACTCGTGAACCAAGCTGTGTACTCTGGGTGAGGTTTCTTCTGTCTGAGAGGCAGAAATACCTTCCTCCTCTCCCCCAAAGATACCATGAAAGACATTATTTTGAGAGATAGGAATGCTGGCCCCTCTTAAAGGGACACCTGTCAGTAGCCTCCAATCATTTGGTACTAGACTGTTAGTTTTCAGGGAACAAAGGATTTGGGCTGGCAGATATTATTTTTGAAGGAAAATTATATTTGAATTTGGATTTTGATGCAGCATTGCATTTTTAGAGATTAGCAGAGTACTGTCAAGGTTAAACTACTCGTGTTTGCTGGCTGACTGTGGAATGTCACATGATGGAGAGCCTAAAGTTAGTGTGGAAGATGGGCTAAGAGGAGCTGAAGGCAGCATGGGAGGGACTAGGGAAATATGGGGTCACTCCTCAGTGGAGCTGAAGGTCAGGCAGAATCAGTTCTCAGGCAAAAAAGGAGAAATAAAGAGAAATCTAGGGGGAATTCTGAATGATGAAAGTGGTGTGAGTGAAGAAGGGGTGTTGGCTACTCTCAGAATAGAACAGAGAGACTAAAGAGGGATGTGGCTGGAAAGGTTTGGGGAGATGCTCTTGGGAGTGGACAGTTAGGAAGACTTTCCAAAGAAATGAACTTCAGGCCAGTGATAATAAGGTCTACATTTAAAAAAGTTTTCCCTTTGAGGTAAGAGAACCATGAATTCAGAACATTTGGAAAGAAGGTCAGTGAGTGCAAGCAAATCACATGATTTTCCAGGACCATACTACTGTTCAACATGCTGGACACAGTATCTCAGCCTTTTTCTGATGCCTATCTTTCTGATGCCTGTCTTCCAGTGGAGCTGTAATGTTGGTATTTGTCATTCTTTATATCTGTTGCTTGCACTGTGTCTCAGAGCTTCTGTGTGAGCTACTTCAGTTACCACTTGACAGATGGAAGAAAGACCATTCATACCTGGCATTCTGAGGCTGAGAAGCTACTTCAGTTTTCCAGGATCACAGAGGAAGTCACAGTTCAAGACCCAGACCTTCTAACCCTGATGTTCTTTCCCTTGCTCTACCCTGCACCACACAGCTGCTGTACTGAATGAATAATAAATTCATCCAACAGAGGGACAATTCATGTCCATTTTATGTAAGTCATAGGGGGAGAAAGGAAGAGGAAAAACAGAGCTCCTGTTCTGAAAGAACAAGAAATGAATTAAACATAATATAATGCGCTCTATAAGCCTATGAAAAAGATGAGGATGAATGTAAGTTCTACACGCTCCACAGAGAAACACCCTGAGAGGAAATGTCCAGTGACTTTTGGTATTCATATTTCCTCATGTCTTTGTACCTCGGATTTCTAGGGCCTTTGGTCTCCCAGCCAGCATAAATTATCCATCCGTGGAGCATGTGGCTGGGTCAAATTTCTGTCCTTTGCTGTAGTTCACCCAACAGAAAATATTAGACTTGTAGGTTCATTGAAATTGGATTCCGGTCTATTTCAGTGTGCAGCTGGGAATCTTGAGGTCTGGGGGTGAAAGGACTTGCTTGGTTCATGGAGGCTAGATGCCAGTTTCTTCATTTTCTCCATTGATTCCATTCCATTCGATCATTATAAGTTGTCTCCTGGCTTTCCATAAGAGGAGAGCCAATGGGGATTGGGAAAGGGCTCAGTTTGTAAAGTGCTTGCTGTGCAAACACGAGACCTCTGAGTTGAATCTGCAGTATGTGAAGTAAATCCGGCATGCTGGCACAGGTCGTAATCTCAGCACTGGGGAGACGGAGATGGGTAAATTCTTGGAGTTCACTGGCCAGCTACTATAGCTGAATTAGCAAAATCCAAGTTCAGTGAGACTGTGTCTCAAAAAATAAGGCAGAGAATGACTGAGGAAGATATCTAACTTTGACTTTCCACCTCCACATTTACATCCATACATGTGGTATACACGCGCGCGCGCGCGCGCGCACACACACACACACACACACACACACAGAGTTTTCTATCCTTTAATTTGGAGTCCCTATCACAATGGAAACCTCTTAGTTTCAAGACCATCTTTTGGTGGAAGGTTTAAAGTCAACTCTGGAGTTACAATGGAAATGTTGGGCCCTGTGGACTTTACAGAGCTAGCATACAAATGTTTCCTTATTTATTGTCCCTTTCAAAATCCCACATTTATACATAAGGAAGATACCATGGGGAAACTGATGGTCTATTCGATGTTTGTTTAAGCATCTTGCATTCAGTAAAGCAATTTTTTTGTTTTTTGAGACAGGGTCTTAAGTAGCCTAGGTTGGCCTTGAACTTGCTGTGTAGCCAAGAATGTCCTTGACCTCCTGATTTTCCTTCTTTCACCTCCCAGATGCTAGGATTACAGGCATGTAGCACCATGCCCAGTCTCGAAAAGGCAATTTTGATCTATAGCTGTTGTCTTCTCTCCTTCATCTTTGACTTCTCCTTCAAAGGGCACACAGCTGTCACTGAAAGCCTTTTTGAGGAAGCCAAAACTCCTTGTTTGGGTGACTCAGAAATTTTTCTGAGAAGGTCATACTGTAGTCATCTTCAGGGGTGAATGAAAAGGTATTTCAAAAGAGAAAATGCATATTTGAGAGTAGACATCATTCCAGGTTAGACGTCTTGGGCGAGAAGGCAAGGCAGGAAATAGGATCTAGAAGAATCCTATTAAAATAATAGATCTGATAGCGTGTTCAAAAGACTCGGTGGCTTTTAGAGTGAATTCAGCCAAATTTTTGCATCATCAAGAAACACAGTAACTGAGTGCTTTCCTCAGTCTTCTTTATTGTTATTTTCTATCTAGGGATAGATAGAGGCCGTCATCATCCAAATCCTCGCCACCATCAGCACCGTCAGCACCGTTAGCACCGTCAGCACCATCTCTGATGACGCCGGGCAGTCTCTGCCGGTGTCTCTTTACTGGAGTCCTTCTCTTGCCTTACACTTTAGGGTTTAGGTGGCTTTGGGTTTGTTTTGGTTTCCTCCATTCTCCTTGGATCCTCCAGCGACAGGGCTCATGCAGTAAATCTTCATACGGGCTAAGTATGTTGTTAAGTAAGTAAGTATACAGGTATATAAGTAAGTATGGTGTTCCTTATTCCGCCACAAACTTGAAAGGATGAAAGTATGTGATTAAAGGCAACATAGACCACTGAGGCAGAAGCCCTGAAGCCATGTAAATCGGCAGTCTGAAATGCTGCATTGAGCACAAGGGCTCTGGATTTTTGCATTGGGTTTAACCAACCTTATGAGCTTAGATTAAGTCTCCTCATGGCTCTGGACGTCAGGTTCCCCACTTTTCAAGTGTACCTCTTCTGGACTGAAGGTTATACACAAAAAAAGCAAAATCTTTCCAAGAAGGCTTGAGGATTTTCTAATCATATATAGCAGCAGCCTACTTCCATTTGCAGCTTCAATTTAGCCAGAAAGCAGTGACCTGATTTAGCTAATTCTGGCTCATCCTTTCCATTTTTCCGGGATGGGATGGGAGGTGTGGGGTATAATGAGGCAACAAGGGACGGACTTTTTCGTGGCATTGTTCCTTCCTTTAAAGGAACCTTAAATTTCTGCTTTATTTTTAGTTGAAAAGGTATTACCTAAAACTCTACAGCCGAGTGCCGTGGCATGTTAGACCCTGTGACGCGTGGGGAGTGGACAGTAAGGGACCGTTTCTGTAGGTGAGCTCACAGTGTCATAGCAGAGACTAGAAAAATCATGATTTTGAGCAAGCGACTTAATCCTTTGTGTCTCAGTTTCCTCATCTTGTAAATAAGGCGAAAGTGATAGGCCACAGTATTGTTTTTACACTTAAATATGCCATTATATGTAAAGTGTTTATAAAGTTAGCTCTTATTGTTAGCATCACAGTCGTAGTCTTAGAACAGACATATCTACAGTTCTCTGGTTGATCTGGTGGACCTGAGGAGTGGCATGTCCAACAAGTAGGAGGAGGACTTTAGGAAAGAGAGGCAGGCAGGAGCTCAGGCCGACTAAGAGTCATGGGTATAATTGTGGTGACAAGGCAAGCGGCTGCATTTGATCTATGTTACTTAGTAGGATAAGAGGTAGACTAAGGAAAATGTGTTTTATATTTTAGACCTCTCACCTTGTACACAGTATAACGTTTTCATAGACTATACCCTCCAGTGTTCATTTAAATATCTCAGAATATTTCAAAATGTAAAACCAGCTTGAAACTCCTTATGCCTGTAGCTTTTATATATCTTAAAAAACCAAAATGAAACCTCAAAGAGAATACAAACAAAACTAAAAGAAATCAGAAGGCTGGAGAGAGGGCTCAGTGGTTAAGAGCGCTGGCTGCTCTTCCAGAGGACCTGGGGTTTGTTCCTAGCACGCACATGTCAGCTTACAACCATCAACCATCCAAGGAATCTGATACCCTCTTCTGGCCTCTAAGGCATATATAAACATGTACGCAAACATTCATGCACATAAAATAACAATATTAAAAAAAACTATGAGAAATCAAATTCAAATGAATATTAATTCAAGGTGATAGAGATGTCTTGATGCAGTCTGTTGCTTGCAATGTGAAGTGGTCTGGGACTGTGAGAAGACTGTGTGTATCCTCTCTGTGCTGTGTAGTACCTCTTTCTCTCATTTTGTTTTAAGAGTGTTTAGTTACACCATTTGCCTTGGTGTCATTCTGTCTGACCTCCAACTGCCTGTGATGTGCGGCTGACACACTGCCACTCTGGTTAATTTCTTCCCTGCACTGGGATAGATTTCCCTTTGTTATGAAGAAATATGAGGGAAATTCCAAAATAGAACTCATGGATATTTTCCTTATGATTATTGCTAAAATTAAGACAATTTCATCACAAAATTAAGAAGATATTCACATTCACACAAGATATTATGAATCTCAAGAGTCTTTCTGAGGACACCAGGCTTTCTTGGGCTGCAACTTGAGAGATGCTGCTCTGTTACACTAGCTTAGGGTTAGAAGTTGAAATACGCAAGAATTCACAAAGCAGTGAACGTTCTGGGCCCCAGAGCATAAGACACAGCAAAAATGTGGGTCCAAGGTTCACCCCTTAGATGCTTCTTTTCAGTGGCTGGTGAAAGGGAGCAGAGGGAAGGCCCAGGAATCAGAGGTTTCCATGAGATATCAGCATGGAGGGACCATTCATGGTGGCTTGCACAGGTTGAAAATTTCATCTCCAGAGTAGTGTGTTCATGGTATCTGAGAGGCAGTATCCATGGGAAGAGTTGGGTGCCTTCATCATGAATTAATGGACCAAGGATTATGTGGGTAGCTTTCTGTAAGACAGAATTCTCTCTGGCTAACTTGCTCATTCATAAACTTCCCAGTGTCACTCTCGAACTTTTCAGAGTTCTACCAGCGAGGAGGCCATCACTTGGTTCAGGCCCTTAACCTTGGACTTCCAGCTTCCAGACATCTAAAAAAGAATTTTCTTTCTTTATAAATTATCAAATGTGCGGCACTTAGTTATAGCAATAGAAAACAGATTTGGAAACATGGATTAGGAGAAGCTTAGGTCAGATAACTTAAGGACAGAAACCCTGTACTTAGTTGTAGGGTCAAACACAAATCCAGAGTAGCTGAGGCTACCTCCTTTTGCATGATCTGGCCAGCCCTTCCACTGAAATGAAATTACTTCTTCCATTACAACCCTTCACTATAGATACTGCTTGTGTTTATATTTGGCATTTTTTTTTCTTGTTATTTGTTAAAGAGGCAGAGTCTTTTTTTTTTTTTAGACAGGGTTTCTCTGTTTTAACTCTGGCTGTCCTGGAACTCACTATGTAGACCACGCTGGCCTCAAACTCACAGAGATTCACCTGCCTCTGCCTCCAAAGTGCTGGGATTAAAGTCATGTGCCACCACTAGGAGGCAGAGTCTTACTTTGTTGCCCATACTGGACCTGTGTTTCTGACTGAACTCTGATTCTCTGAATGCCTCAGACTGAACTGCTCTGCTCAGCTTCAAACTGAATCACTCTTCCCATCTGATACTGACTCCTGCTGAACTGCCTCTGTGTTTCTGCCCAAGACTTCCTGCCTCTCTGAGCTGAGAGCCTGCTTTTATATCATGAGAGTTAGCATATCCTCACTCTGACTTACTCTGCTAACTTTTCCTCTGATTTGTCACTTTGCCTACTCTTCACTCTGATTCATCTTAGACATCACTTTCTGTCTGACACTGACTCTGTCTGAGCTCTGATTCCTGTCTCTGCTTCCCCTTCTGCTTCTACTTGTTTATGTTTTGAGAATTAAAGATGTATGCTACCTCTGCCTTCTGGGTTGGGATTAAAGATGTGTACTAACATTCTTTTTACCCTAGAGCAGCCATGCTGCTAGATTAAAAAATTAAATATTCCTCTACAGCCCTGAACTGAGCTCAATCCTCCTGCCTCAGGTAGGTGGGACTACAAGTGTATGCATGTGCACCTATACCTGTTTACTGCTTTACTTACTGTTTACTGCTTTCTGTGAGTGGTTTTCTGATCTGTCTCCTCCCTAGCCTCGATGTTCCTTGAAGACAAGAAACTGCCATCTTAGATGAATTCATACCAGAGTCATTCCACCCTGGATTGTGTGGATTGTGAGGTCAATTTTTGATGTAAAGGAAGTCTGCACATTCTCTTTAGGTGGAGGAGGAGTGAGGGGGAGAGAAAGGGGTACAGGAAAGAGCAGATGGAGCTAGAGATTTTCTTATGCTGACCCTTTCCATGCAGGTGGCAGATCCTAGAAGGGAAGTTTCCTTCTAGACCCTCAGTGGATGGTGGATGCAGAACCTTTCAGGAGGATCTAACGGGTTAGCATGTCTGCTGCATCTCAGAGGTCCACTAAAATGATTAATCACCTCAAACAGGAAGGGATTTGGGAAAACCACTGCAAGAACATAACAACAACCTAAAGGTGGTTACCCCAAGTGTTCACATCCCGTGTCTCCCCAACTCAGTAGTAATGTGGCTTCAGATGAGTCCCTTGTCAGTTTCCTCAACAGCAAAATGACAAAATACGACCTCCCTTCAGTGGCTGCAGGGCTGCCAGATGAGGAACATAAGAAGCAGGGAGGATGTAAGAGACCAGTGGCAGGCAGACTAGTGCAGGCACAATCCCTAGCTGAGGAAAGGCCTCAGGAAGATGAGCCAACTCGTCCCAGGCACACATGCCAGTGATGGGCACAGGATAGCAGCCACAATGACTCAACTTGCCACCGACTACTCGCTAGGTGCCAGATGTGTGTGAGGTGGGTGCTCTCGTTTCCCCGTTGTGTGGAAGTGGGGATTGACATGCAGAGATGCCAGATAACTTCACCAGAGGATCACAGAGTGGTTGAGCTGAGACACAACCTGATGCCGAATCTCTTTAACACTCACTTTCCACTTCTGAAACTAGTGTTCTCTCTATTCTTAAGTAAATTTTAAATCTTTGTTTATTTTATTTTAATTATTTTTTACCACTATTTTCTCTCACACGCCTGCCTTATACTTTTCCTTCCCCTCTCATGACCGATTTCTATTTTCATGTCATACACACACTTGCATGCACGCAGACACATTTAAGCCTAGGTTCTGCATACGAGAAAAAACATGCCAAGCCTGTCTTTCAGAGTCTGGCTTATTTTGATAAATGTAACAACTTCTATCTAGTTTAATCCCTCCCTCCCCCTACACCCTGAAAATATCATAATTTAATTCTACTTAGGATCTGAACAAAATTGTATCACATATATGTATATCTTGGTTACTATGAGCAGCACAGCAATGAACTCTTCGGTGCAAGTCTCTGTGGTGTACTGATTTAGATTCCCTCCACTGTGTGCTCTCCTGGAGTTCTTTCTAACGCATATGTTTCCGGGGCAGTATAAACATCGTATCAAATCCAGGCATGCTGGGTAATGGCAGATCCCATGAGCCTCTGGTAGGTGCAGGGTGAGTTTTTATCTGCAATCACGTGTCTGTAATGGGCATTGCTGCCCTGTGTCAGGGTGGAAACCTGTGTTTCCCATAGAAGTCTTAGTGTAGCAGCCTGGCCCTTGATCAGCAGGGTCATTAACTCTGCGTAGCAGACACTGGAGATCCATTAGCAACATGTCTGTCCTAATCAGACGTTACAGAATTGAACTTTAGACACAGGAGAAAAAACTCCATCCTTTCCTGATAAACAATCATCCCAGACCTCACGTGGAGCCAGAAAATGAGTAATTTGTGTGCCTCATATTTTTGTGTCTCCAAATAAGAAGACACGTGATAATGATTGTGTCACAAATATTAACTAATCATTCCATCTGATCTTCTTTGTCAGTGCTCCTAAAGAATAAAATCATCTGGGTCTTCAGTGCTCAGTTTCCCTCACCAGGTGCAAGAATTACCTGCATCCTTTACTTTGAAAAGTTGCAATGAGGAGCTCTTTTTTCTTCACCACAGATGCTGCTGTGGCTCTTTTTGAGATGCAGACTGATTTCTTAAGAGACAGATGGCTTGTAATTAAGGGTTTATTTCTTAAGCTACAGGCTGGATTTGTGAATCCCATGGAGGGGCTGACCTGCGTGTGCTGCCCACAAGGTGAGGAGCCTGTGGATACGGTGCTAGACTGAATGTTTGGCCAGGACCTCTGGACCTTCCCTCCCTGTATATATGGAATTATATCATGGGCTGCCTAAATCAATGGCAAGGCCGTTGTTCATGGTGTCTCTGGTCTAAAGATCTCTCTGTGAGATGCCTTTACTTAAAGGCATTTCATCTCAGAGCTGTGAGCACTGACAGGTGAAATGAATGTCAGGTATCTTACTAGGAAACCACCCTGTGGGAAGCCTCCCATGCTCAGCTGCTGCTGAGGTCTTTCTTGAGCAAACCCCAGGGCAACTACAGAGAGCATTTTGTATAGGCACCAAACAGGGGTTGAGAAGACCCAAACTTGTGGATTTTATTTTGTAAGAGGCAGAATGATGAGTGAATTAAATAATGATTATTTAATAACCAATTAGTGTTTTTGTCCATTTCTCATGCTATGAGCAATGAGAGATTCTAGACAATAGATTCACTTTCTATTTACCCAGGAAGGTCTTTGTGGGAGAGACATTGATTGTGGTACTGGTTCGTAATGCTGGAGGTGAGACTGTTACTAAAATCAGCTAAAGAATCTCCCCAATAGACCTAGATTCGATTTCGTCTTTCCCTGTTCATTGATCCCGAGAGCGATGGCCCTGGTCTTGACCCCAAGGGACATACTATCATAGCTGTACTGGGACATGGGGTTTAAGGACAACACCTGCCTTGGGGTTCTGAAGTGTTTTTTCTACTTGTGCATCAATCTCAAAACCTATTGAAGAGAAACGTGGCAAAGCAGAGCTGCTGTACATAGACACAGAGAGCTGCCTCTGGCCACACAGGGAAAAAGAAAATTAAAAACATTTTATTTACTTACCTTTCACAGTTAGGCCCGGCATAGTTTTCTTTACAGACACACCGAACAGCTCCGTTTTTCCTGTAGCAGGATTCTGCAAAGCTAGAAGTGTGAGAAACGTTGGAAGTCATCCATTATCACTGATTTGTGATGCCAGAGACTAGGTCATTTCTACCTGGTTGCTCTCCAAAGAATGGGGCGTGATTACATGCTTACCTTTCAGAAGAGACGGGATGAGCAGGCCCAGACGGAAAACCCCACTCCATGTGGGGCCAGCTCACAGGCATTCCATTACATATCTCTTCAAGAGGTGATTTATTAGTTTTGCTTGAAGCAGTGGGGATTTCTAGCACAGCAGACTATATCGTACATATATATATAGTACATATATATATACACACACACATATCAGATGTGTATATAATATTTACCTTTCAAACGCATATTTAAGACATATGCTCAAAAGTCAGAAATAGAAAAATTCACTCGTAACTTTAAGCTTGTATGAAGTTCCCTCATATTTCCACCACTTTCTATGTGTCCGTTAAAAGTTTCTTCATAGTTTTTCTGCACTCAACCTCGGTTTTTAAAGATTAGGAGACAGTTCTAAGTGATATAATCCACAGAGTCTTAACCTTTTTCTCTGTGTACCGTAAGTATCAAGACTAAGGGTGCCGGGACTGGCTGAAGTAGATCAGGGAGCCCAAAACCCAAGTCTTCAAGATGGAAATAGTGTCCGTAGTTTAAAAAAAAAAATCCCATAGGAATTTCTTTTTTCTTCTTCCTCTATTCTTTCCTCTTTGGCTTATGTTAGTAAAAATTAGGAGAGAAAAGTACTAAAAATATTGGACTAGCAGAATAAATAGCTCTCCTTATTTATTGAGGCTGAAGAAGCGGAGTGTTACTCTCTCAGGTTTGGGAAATTTCAGAGTGACAGACAAGTTGTGTGGAGTGTCGGTGTAAGGTGACTTTTACATTAGCTTTAGCTTCCGTATTGCACAACCATTTTTGACCTCCAATCTCATCTTCCTTCATGTGTCAGCAATTTCACCCTAATGACCACTGAAGGAAAGCAAATGGGTATGTCTGCTCCATTCAAAGACGGCTATAAAACCAGTACAAAAACGGTGTGTGCTCCTTATTGGAAGGCGATATTCGTGATTTATTTTCTCAGCAGTTTGGTAAAAACATTCCAGTGATATTACATTTCCCTGGCATTCCACCCTTTACTTTGCCTGTTCTAACTCCTTAGCTGACCTAAAGAAATCTTGCCCGTTGCATCCAGAAAATGAACAAACACCCTTACATCTTTCTTTGAAGGTGTTCCATGCAGCCTGCTCACAGCTCAAAGAGGAAACATCTGCCTGGGGTGTCTGGAGCCCTCTGCATTTATTTGATGTCCTACTGTTTCAAACAGATGCCGTTTTCCTTAATTGGAGTGATTAGCATAGCTGCTGGTAGACACAGAGGATGTCTGGCCAGCCCCAGAGTAAACAAGTGGACTCTATGCAAATGACCCCTGGGAACAATGGTGGGACCTTCGATTGGTTTCCATGGTGCAGGCTCTGAGGCAATGCGGCACTAGCCGTGCATGTTTAGTGTTGTTTTCACTGGCATTAACTGTTTCTGCTTTAAAAATAGAAAAATCTCTAGTATTGGATGTGGAAATTAAAACCCGATTGATGCCTTTCCCAGTCCGCTCTGACTCCGGTGGTGTCCTCTGTAGGTTGCAAGATGGATTTGCTCTGGGAAAAAACTTAGGTTTAAGGAGAAATAGAAAAATTTAAAAATTATTTGCTTAGGTGTCTCAAGCATTATCTTCTTGCTTAAAAACAACATTTACTTTTACTTTAGTTATGCGTCTCCTGTGCCTGTGAGCCTGCTTGGGGGAGCCTGGGGAGGGCTGGGGAGGGTGTTCAGCTCTAGGAGCTGGAGTTCCAGACGCTGGAGTTCTAGGCAGATGTGGGTTTCTGGGTATTGGGAACAGAGTCCTAGTTCTCTGCAAGAGCAGCAAGCGCTCTTAAACAGTAAGTTACCCCCTCTTCCTCTTCCTTTGTTTTCTGATGTGCTGTTGTTCACTGGAAAACCTAAGACCTAGGAAGTAGACTCAACCAATGGATTTTTCCAGCGTAATTCAGATTCCAGATTAGACACTTGTCTGGGAAGTTATTTGATACTTATTTTAGACTGATGCTTTTTTTTTTTTTTTTAACAGAAAATAGTAACATGAATAGCTTTTAAAAGCTGAAAATGACAGTGGAGCATTTGACTTTTTGTATTATATGTTCGTTAACTAAATCAATAAGACCAGATCAAAGATTAGACCTTTTGGGAATCCAGCTAAATCTTGTCAGTCCTGTGATCACAAACTAACCCATCTCTGCCTCTTTGAAGCCAGTTTTCCTCAACAATAGAGCCAATTCGACCACAGAGAAAAGCTGTAAAGTCTCAGAGAAGGCCTCTCATAACCATTCTTCCCACCCCAACACAATGTGCTTTACTCACAGGGAGCATAATTTTGCTTTTGTTTAAATTTTCTGCAGGATTTTTATTATATCAGGTCTGTACCACAGAGAACCTCATGAGTTTTTGTCTCTGTGAACATGCTTCTAACTTGGAAATGTGTTCCTGAGGCCCCTCAGCCTCTGCTTTGGACCTGGATGTGTCCTCTCACACACAGAGTATGAGCGGGAGTGGTGGACCTTGGTGATCCTGATCTTTGGAAACAGCCTCTGAGCCGAAGGCAGGAGACTCATTACCCGGTTGGTCAATTTCTGCTTCTCTTATTGGAAGGGTCTAACAGCCCGAAGCTGTGCTTCTTGCTCAACTAAAATACTGGATGCTCTGTCTCTAAAGAGAAAGGGTCATTTGCTGTAGGAGTGTGAAAACTGCTGTCTTTGACCTAGTAAAACATGGCTTTCAGCTGTTGGATAAGCTGCTGGCAAAAAATACCAGTTTTACATTGGCACACGGTAAGTGCTCAAGAGGTATTTTGCCTGATTTCGCATAGAAGAAGGTCCTCAGTCTGTGGGGAACAATAAGGTCTGCTATCTTCAGACGTAAATGTTAGATAATTGAGATGAGGACGACCTGCCATGGAAATGGGGCAAAGGTGCACAAGCATGAAGGTGCAGTTAGAAGGAACCTGTTAGGATCGTTTTCCCAATTCCTATTACTATCTAAAGACATTGTCTAAGCTCAAAGTTTCTAAATCCTTTTCTGAGCAGATAATGGTATATGACATCTTTACATGGGTGAATGAGTAGAACTTGTTTGGAGGAAGTTAGAGGTAAATACATTTTAGTGTGGTAAATGTCTCATCAGATGTGGTTAGGATTAATGTTTGAGAGGAGAATTTTAATGAGCAATTAAAGACTACACCCCGATGAGGCAGAGAGCTCATAAATCAGGACATCCTTGAGTGAAAATAACAGAACACTTAGTGTTTGTGCTCACCGCTTTCCCTCTGAGGACTGTCATCTCGCACACATTACTAATCCTGTCAGACATGAAAAATCACTAAGAGAGGTCTGAAATGGTTCAATGGTTTCTGAAAGATGCAACTGTAGAAGTTCTGACTTTGCTGGCTGGCAGCATATTAAAAGATCTGAACACAGTTGCTGTGTGGAATGTCAGACAGTAGTGGTATATAATTGCCTCACGTGATTAAGGAAAACAGGTAGGAATCTGGCTGCCACCTTCTTTCGTCATGTTATCAGTGTGTGTAGGGGGCAGATTCGTGGGCCCTTTTTGGTGTGTGCATGTGAGTACGGTATGTGCACCTATGTGTATATGTGTTTGCATGTGTGTTTGTGTGTATGCATAAGTGAGAGGTTGATATGAGACATGTTCCTCGATTGTTCTTGATTGCTCTCCATACTATGTATCAAGGCAGGGTCACTCATTTGAACCTGGAACTCAATGGCTCAGCTAGTCGTCCTAACCAGATTGCTCTGGAATCTGAGCACTGGGGTTAGAGGGAAGTGGCCACACTCACCCAGCATTTACACTGATGCTGAGAACCCAGAATCTCGATCTCATATTTGCACAGCAAGTGCTTTACCTATTGAGCCATCTTCTCAGGCCAGGACTTGAGCTCTCTAATTTATTTAATTTACTCTTTATAACTACTATCAATTGTGTAAATATTGCCTATCAATACAACATGCCTGACATAGAGTAAATAATATACAAGTTCTAGAAAAGTTACTGTGCTCTATGCTTAGTAAAGCCAATGTCTACTCAGGTTTTTCCTGTGTTCAAGGCTTCCTTCCACATGATCTACACGTTGCCATGTCCAGTCTCACAGCCCTGTTACGGGGCCTCACACCTTACTTTAATTTAACTTAATTTAATTTAACACTCACTAAGGAAAAAGCTGAGTCCAGAGCAGGTAAAAGAACCAAGAATTGGAACCAAAATTTGAACCTATAGGTCACAGAGACCACACAGGTCAAAACAGAAATATGAAGGTAGATGGATTGGTGACTTTACTTATGGTGTTCTTAAAATCACATTTAATCTCTGACCTCTCTTTTGCAAAGAGCTTCTATAACCCTTGAATTTTTCAAGTGAAAATACTTCGTTTTCTTGGTTTGTGAAAAGTCTCTTCACCATTCTTAAGTATGCTAATGAGGAGACTTAATGACCTTTTAACGGAAACAGTGTGGGTGTGGTCACTAGAGGAAACTGCCACGTGCTAGAGGGCTAGAACTTCCAACTCCCCCCCTCTTCCCCGTCCTTGTCCCCCAACCTCTGAGCTCACTCACCAATGGCCAAAGACTCATCATGCCTTTGAAAAAACCTGGACAAGAAGGTTGAAGCAGTGTGGTTTGGAAGCTTCTGGGTTCTTTACACATAGAGAGACAGTGAGAAGAGGGGTTTTGATCTTGGGGATGGTGTGGGATTTCTGAACTTTCTCCTTCTGCTCCTTGATTTTTCCCACCTACACTATCTATGTCTTTTATGCATTATTTACTTATATATGTTTCCTTATAGGTTACTTTCTTTGGTTTTTCCTGAATTGTATCATTGAAATAAACTGATCACATAAGTATAATGCTGTTTTGAGTTTTGTGGATAATTATCAGGAATAACTAAATATAAGAATGCTTGAGGGAACCACAAATTTGTAGTCAAATGGTCAGAAGTGTGAGTATTCTGGAGATTTGTTTTTTCTTGGCTGGTATCTGGAATGGGGCCAGTCTTGTGGAACCCAACTCTTATGCTGGGGAACGTTCTATCTCTAGACACTTTGATTCAGAACTGAATTGATTGTAGGACCCCCAGTTGACATTAGAGAATTGTAGGGCTGATTGCTTTTTAGAAAACCAAACCCACCACACTCTTTTAATTCTATACTTTATTTTTCAGTGCTGTGGATGAGATCCAGGGCCTCTGTGCCGGGCAAATCTACCATTATGCTGTGTTCTCGGTCCTTGCATACTACCATTTTCTTTTACTGAATTGTTCTTTACCATGGCTTAAAACTTGCATTATTTCTACTTATGCCCAACTAATACGTGTTTATTCTCTGTAGCTCCACACTCCAGTCGCACACATAGCCAGAAGTTACTGATTGGCTCTTAGCATTCTTTCTGTATGTCTCTATTCTCATTCTGGCTGAAAAGCGTATTTGATTGCTTCATGGAGGGAAACGATTACTCCATAAGAGTCAGAAGGGAAAATACTTCTGAAAACTCAATAGGTTTGTTGGTATTACTAGTGGCCTGCATAGGCTGAGGGAACTGGAGGGAAGGATGAGACTGGCTTTGCTTATGAAGCTGAGATGATTCAGTTGACTATGATCTACTCTAATATTTTGCAAACAGTTGTACCTACAAGTGCTTAAGCTCCCCAGAAAGTGTAATGTGGACCAGAGCACTTTCTTATGCTTTTCTCAACGTGAAGCATTCAGTTTTGGCTGTGGACAAACCTCGGAACTCTGCATAGCTTTACAAGAGTAACTGTAAGGACTTACTTGGCCAGATGAGGCAAGGGACAGGGGCATGGCTGGCAGAATTGGGGCGGGCCTCTGATGGAGTCTCCAATATAGCCATCCAGACATTTTTCGCAGTGCTCCCCCGTTGTGTTCTGCTGGCAGTGCTGTGGGACAGAAGATAGGAATATTGAGAAGAACAAAGAAATTTCACAGACAGCAAATGCAACACCCTGGCTTACTTTAAACAAAGGGACATTGGGTCTGCCCGAATACATAGCGTGGGGCAACATAAAATACCCACGTTAGTTTTAGTCAGAGATAGAAGTGTAGATGAAGGTGGATGTATGCGTCCTGCAGGTCTGTGTGTGCACTGGCCGACTGGGGACTTTATTGCAGTCTGTGTGCAGAGGGCACTCATCAGTCACCCATCTTGATTCAGAAAAATAATGAGACCTACCACACTCTGAGTGTTCTGCATGCGTTAGCTTACTGACTTGGAATGAATATGAAATGAAAACAAATGATATTCCCATAGTGCTTAACTGTGACAGTGGGAACAATAAGGATTTATGGGCACGGAAGAGCAAATTCATCAGGCTGTTGCACACGTGGAATAGAAGGAAAATAGAAGACCTTCTACTGGTGGTTTGCTACCTTGGTTAACAACACGTAAGAAATACTAGGCATATGGGTTTGCATAATTTTCCATTTGTTATAAGGATAACAAAAGGAAGAATAGCATAAACTAGGCTGTTCCTTCTGTCTTGATTCTTTCTTACTGAGATCCGAAGCAGGTTTCAAAATCTTCAGAAAGTTCTTTCTGATTTTACCCACACATTTCTGTCTGTCAGGACACTACCTACACCAAGCTGTCTGTTCCAAGCCTTAGCACCCCTTTTCTAACACACAGTATTATTTGGCACTGTATGCAATTACCATTCATGAAGTAGGTCCTCGGTACAACCCAGTAGTCTAAAGGGAGGAATCTTATGTGGGCAATAAACTATCCTGACTGGATCTTCCTCAAGCATTTGGCCCACTGTTAGGTATGGATCTGAATTATAAGTTTGCAACAGAAAGGAAACTAGAATCCGGCTTAGACTGTGTGATCAATGTGAGTTCTTGAAAATAAAATTTAATATGAGGGCAAGAGTGTGTTGGCATATTTCCTTCATAGTTTTAAAAACTGTGCCATGTGCTCAGCCACCCCTCAGGAAACATTTAGGGAAATAAATGGAGAGAAGAGGGAAAACATGAAATGATGAACTAGCATCTGGAGCAAATAAAAGCAATGAATATCCAAAACTATCTTGAACTTGGTGACAGTGTCTTTCCCAGTGGATGTATTCAATCTGCTCACTGCCTGCACCCATCTACCATGCACCCAAGCCACAAGATATCTGTAAGGACACTTGTAAACTAGAAGCAGGTTTCTCTGAGTTCTTGTTAGACAGATGAAACAGGTCTGTGTAGAAGAAAGTGTAAAATCATAGGCCATCTCTAGTGGCTGAAGTGACTATTAAGGCACAAAAATGAGCTAATTCTCAGTTCTGTCCCCTTGTCACTTGATGGATGCTTTGGATTCCCCTTCAAGGATTCAGTTCTCTTTGTAGTAGCCATGGGTAGCAATGTTCAAGGGCAAAGCTATGCAATCTCTCTCAATAGCTGAAATATCAGAGTGAAACACGGGCTTTTCTCACTTGCCTCATCTAAACAATTTGTTACGAATTTTTCTAGAAGGCATTGGTATAAATTTGGGGGGATTGCTAGAGATAGTGCCAATAGCAGGGAAAACGGACCCTAACTCCTTCAGTTTTCAACTAGTTCACTTAGAACAGCGCCTTCATTTTCCCAGTGCTCTCTTCCCTTCTCTGTTCAATGAAACTTTAGAGTAGATAGGCTTCAGGGTTCTTCTTGCTCTGAAAGTCTTTAACCCTGAAATTTCAAACTTCCCCATCACCTTCAAAACTGCCATTTTCCAAACAGAAAACAAACTTGACAACAATAAAGGTTATTGTGGGGTCGAGAACCGCAGTTTAAGAAACAAGGATCTACATAAAACAATGAATGGTATTTTTATTAATTTATAAGCGTATAAAGGGTTCACGAAGTTCATGAAGAGTGTGAAGTTTGGGAATGGGATATGTCCATCAGCACTCCTTAAATTTCAGTGAGCACATGTGTCTCTTAATGTACTGGTGAAAGTGCAGGTTCTGATGCAGGACATCTGGGCTACAACCTGAGAGTCTACCTATCAATCAATTGTAATTGCCAATGCTGCTGGCCTGGGCTCCACCCAGAGAAGCAAGTGGCTGGAGAGTATTAGTTGCTAATTAGTTACTCTGAGATAGGTCCAAGCCTTAGTCTCCAGCAAAGGGCAGTTTATCTTACTGCAACAGAGGAGTGACACAAGTAGCTCATAAATTAGAAAATTAATTAAAAGATATTTTTTTGCATTGAAATCATCTTATCATTTTAGTAACTAATGTATTCATTGAGTTAACAAGCCTGGATTCACTGGTAGATGATGGGTAAGGAGCTGCAACTGGTATTAAGATGAAGAAGACCCAGTTTCTGTATTTGAGGAACTCACAGGCTCATGAAGAATAGCTTTGTGTGCTCAGGGATATGACTGAGGAACGTAAAGGCTTAGTGGAGACGTTGATACCTGAACCAGGCCTTGAAGTTATCCCTCAAGAAATCTCCTATAAGGGACAAATTTAGGCACAAAGTGTGAAAGCAAGAGATATTTGAGGTAGCAGTGTGCTCAGTGTGGCTAGAAGCAGAAGCTTTTGGAGCATCTTAAAAAGAGGGATCCCCTGAGTTGGGTTTTTGAAAGACAATTCCATTGTTGTCAGGTGACAGATGAGGGGGAGCACCCTGGGTGGTTGGGAAGCTGAGGCAGTAGCAGGGAGGTGTGCTGTGGTCCTAAATTGAGGTGGTAGCAGGTTGTAGACAAGAGAGAGCTACCTAACAGTTTAAACTGTTGGGATCTCAGATCAAATGAAATGTTGGGGAAGAAATGGAAGTTGATGAAGACAGTGGGCTCCTGACAGAACGATGCTGTCATCAAGAGAGGCGGGGAATGTAAGAGGAGGAGCAGGTTGTTGTAAGGGCAAGGACAGACATTTTAGAGAGAATCTAGAACCTGCAATCACTTCCTGCTATTTTCCATACTGATGGACACAAAGCAGCAGGGAAGTCCATCAGGCTGTTCATCCTTAGCATTCCTGAGACCTTGAAACTTGTTGACTTTGTGTCAAACTTTGGCTCTCATGGAACCAAACTGATGGCTATTTGCAAAATGTCAGATTTTTTTTTCTTCAAATAGACTGAAAAATCATCAAAATGTGGATATAACAATATGCCATCAATAGTTATTTTATTGCTGCTTTTATTTAGCAGAATAATAGTAATAGATTTTCCCATGGCCCATGACTTGTCTAGTCTCTCGTTCTTGGCCACTTTAGCAGTACCAGGTCTGAGTTTCATTTCATGGAGTGGGCCTTAAAGCCAATCAGATCGTGGTTGGTTACTCCCATAACATTTATGCCATTATTGCACCAGTGTATCTTGCAGGCTAGTTGCTGTTGTGTGTCTCAGGGTTAATCTCTGGGTGCTTTTGATGATTACTTTTCTCCTCTGATACTGTGAAGACTGTCTCCCAGAACCATGAAAGCTAGTGACTAGGAGTAAATCTTCTAGTTGGGACTTCTTCACATCCAATGACATAAGCTATCAGTGTCTTCAGCATCATGTGACAGAGAGTAGCCAATAGTCTTAGGAATAGCCTGTGATGTGTGTGTGGGATGTCATTGGGTAATGATCTTTTACTTATGTTTAATTAAATACAAACGTGTTCTTTTAAAAATTTTAAATTTATGTAAAATTATATAAATATGTTAACCTGGAAAATAAGTTGTGGGTGATTGTTCCCCTTGAATTTAAATTTCAAATGAATACACACACAAACACACACACACACACATATATATATATTTAAATTGAATTTAAATATGTATATATATATGTATATATATATCCCCACTGATCATACTTTATTTAAATTAGAGGAAGAGGTATGCTTCTCTCTGACTAGAGTGTAATGGGGGGATACTGTCATTAATATTAACATTAACATAAACATAATGGTTATTTCTCTCTCAGTAAATTTTCTGTCATAATACAAAGGAAGATTGATGATTGATGCACATGTGAGTATTTAATGTCCTAGTGCACTACCAGAGTTGGGGAAGAATCCTGTGACAATGAATCCTCCCAGAAGCTCATGTCTAGATCAAAAACCACAACTGTTCCTGTTCTGACAACATCTGTACAGTTGTGGCTTCATCGTAGCTCCTGATATCAGCAGAGTGAGTTTCCCCTCTGTAATTCATTCCACTCGTTCATTTTGCCAGTTGTCTAATGGCAGCTGATGGGCCTGATGATCCCTTCTGCCTTATGGTTTAATAAACCAGGTAACAAGAAGCCCTTAATTGGTCACATTATCAGCGATGTACATTGTTAGTTCAAGTGTATGCATGGGATTTCCCCCCAAATGTCACTGGGATTAAAATAACAGGAAACCGGAGATGGGAGCATTAAAAAGGGGTAGATTTGGGCAGCTGTGTATGCCTACAGGGCTGTGGAGGACATCCTGGATGTAATAGTTATTTCAGACGATGGTCGGGGAAAGGGGAAATAAATATGATTAAAAAAACACAAAATAACAAAATTTAGTGCTTTGCCGATTAATTTTCTGTCCTTAGAAAAGTGGCAACAATTTGCATTTTAATGTGACATGTGAGTCAAATTGCACCTTTAAGACACATACCTCAAAGGCCACTTCTAATAAAAATAATCTGTTCAGTAAGGATAATGATGTAATTTTGAGTGTATTTAGGTAAGTATTCTTGTACTTTAAATGAAACTACTCTTGTGATTTGGGAAAGTTCTCTTTTCCATATGGGAATCTGAAGTACAGATTTCCATGTTTCATATTTGATGAAGAGGAACATGATCAGAGCAAACGGCATGGCCTCTACCGGAGCCACTCTGATCTGTGGTGCTAATGTTTACTAAGTCGCCAATCCATTTTTGAAAGCATGAAGTATCCAGCAAGGTCTTTTACACCAGCAGCCTTCTCTGTCTCCATCCATGTCTGGTTTTCTAGAAAGTGGCCTGCTGGGGAATTCATTTTAGTGAAGGAGGGAGAAAGTCTCTGTCATGCTCGAATGCAGAATTATAAAGAACAGAAGGACAAAGCATTCATCTTCTTTGGCTATTTGGTTTAGACCACTCTTTAAAAAATAATTTTTACCCAATGTGTTCTGATTATCTTACATGCTACAACAGGCTCTGGGACAACTGCTTTATTCTGGTTTATGTGGGATGAAGCCAAACACATGGCAAACTATACTATTACAGAGGAATTTGGAGGGTGGGGGTCCTACTCTGTGTATTGTTTTCAACCCATCACCACTGGTCTAGAGCAGGAAGCCAGCTGCCAGGGAGAGGAGACATGACCCTCCTGGAGCACATATGCACGTTCATGCAAAGCCTCAGGGGCCACTTGCAATCAGAAGGCGTTGACACAATGTGTTTTATAGGAAAAACAGAAGTGTAGAAAAGAGCTTGATTGACTGTTTGCACCTGCATGTCTCTGACTTACCAGACAGAAGCCCGAGCCATCCAAGCACTCATGGGAATGGCCATTACAGTCACAGGGTGAACATTCTCCTGACAATGTGCGAAAGAATCCAGCGTCGCATCTCTGAAACAGACAGCGACATGCATTTTCATTATTAGAAAGACATATTCTGCTCAGCGTTTTCTGAGAAAAATAATAAGAGGCGATTTAAGCTAAGTATTTCTTTACAAAACTATGTATACTGCCATTCAGCAACACAGGTGGCCACAATCTTCTTTACTGTACAATTTCTTTCCTTCTTTCACTATGCACAAGAGGAACACTCTTAACACTGTTCCATCATTGTAAAGAAGAAGGAAGAGGAGAAGATCATACATAGGAGAGTTGGTGGGGGGGAATGGCGACGACAACTATCTCCTGTTTTTTCGAACGCAAGCAGTGCAAAGCAAAATCAGACCATGATTGGGTTTTTCTCAAAGTGGGAAATTGTGTTATGCTCCCTATCATAAGGACTTGTAGTTTAGAATGGCTTATTGCTATGAGATAACAGCCTGGGATTGTGCCTTTCATAGACGCAAGCTTTTGGATAACTCTGTGTCAGGGGTAGGTGGGATCGCTCAGTTGGTAAAAGTGCTTGCCATGAAAGCCTGTGACCTGAGTTGGAGCCCCAGAACTCCCCAGGGAAAGGTGGAAGAAAGAAACTGACTCCACAAAGTTGTCCTCTGACCTCCACATATGTGCCATGTCATGTGTGCCCTTCCCCACCGTGCACATACATAGACAATTAAAAAAAGACAACACCCAAAACAAACAAACAAAAGCCCCTCTCTGAGGCTGTAACATTGCAGAGGTCCTTCCTGGTAAAGAAATAAATGAGGTCTGAGACTAGTCTAGCCTGTGTGGGTTCTGATCACATACTTCACCCACTTTCATAATTTATGAGAATACATAATTTTTCTTCATTTGGGTGATGAACTTCAGAGGAGCTAAGTGGCTTGTGGGACTGTCAAACCACCCGGCTGTGCACCAGTTTACCTGCACAACAATGTTACCAGTGCCTCCAGTGTGGAAACATTATGAGATTGCTCTCTTCTTATGTGACTGGACTCATGATTTTATGGGATGTCTCAGTGGTTCTGGGCAAAATGGCATCACAGGCCTCAAAGCAGATTGACATCTGCAGAATGCCAGACAGATAAGAATTTGGATTGGAGAAAATGTCACGATACGCCCCACATTGATCCACTGTAGTTTGAACTGTCCTGAATGCCAGGACAGGTTTAATCGTATCTGGCAGGAGTCCCTCTGACTGTTATGTAAACCATTTCCTCCTGTTTTCTTCTCTCCACAAAGAAAAACTAGTAGTCCACCGTGTAAGGACCACCAATCTGGACCCTAAAACTAAAATTTAATATGTTCAATTGAAGAAAGTACAAAAAACAATAAAAACATTTGTTCATGATGTAAAGTCAAAGAAATTTCACCCGAATGAGAGAAAGTCAGGCTGAGAGAGATCACTTAATTTACCATGTGAGTTTATAACAGGTGGTAAGCCTTTTTCTCAGTTTCTCCAAACTGAGAGGGAAGAAAAGAGAAAGATACTGAAATTGCCACAGGAAGGCTTTAACTTAAGAGCATTGGAGTTCACTTTTTTTGTTTTAAATCTCAAGTTAAAACATGCACGTTTTTACTATGACGAAGCATACAGTCAGGTGTGCCTAACTACAGTGTTCCTGTCCCTCTCTTGATTCTTATTGACAGAGAGCAGCTATCAATTTGGACCTACAGACACACAGGTGTCTACTTCAGCAAAGAGATTCACTGGAGAGTTAGGGTCCCTGCATATGGGGTACCTTAAACTTTTCTACTTTGTTTAGGATGAATGTTGCTTCTAATAAAAATTGACTTGATGGCCCACAAATGTGCTGCATTTTGCAACTTTCAGGGTCTTAGTCGTTAGTACTAAACATCTGGATATAAATAAGCTTTATAGTTTCTAGACAGGGGCCCCTGGGCTTGTAGCTGAGCATAATACAGTCATTTGGGGAGCTGCAGATTCAGCTCTTCTGACGTCAAAGCCAAGGGTTTAATGTTTTATTAATAGACACATTAACATTTTAAAATAATTTCAGATTTACAGAAAAATAGTAGAGCTTCATTAAAAGGAAAATCTTCCTCCAAGATTCCAGCATTGGACCTGGTGGAAAGATCTTGAATGGTGCCCTGTATACATGAATTACTCCGTCAACATGTGGTGATTTGAATGGTTTAGACCCAGATAGCACAGCTGGGGCATATGGGCTTTTGGAAACTCAGTGGCATACATATTCTAACCCATCTTCTAACCCATCTTCCACTCTCTCCTAGGGCTGAATTGGTCTTTCTCAATAGTCCAGCAGGCACTGTGCCCAAACAGGATTGTGTGAAGGATAAAATCATATTGTGCCAAGTTTAGGAGGAGATTTCAGTCTGAGAGTTTATCGTTATCCATTTATCCACTCCCCAGGCTGAGGCTGTGACCTTGGGTGAAGGATGATTTGTCTTTAAGATTACACTGTGAGAGATAGGAAGAAGGAGGCAGGGATAGGGTGTGTTGAGCAGGCCTTTGGCCTCCTGCCAAGAGGGCAGGGGAAACCTGATAAATTCCTTTCCTATTGGCTATGTCTACCTAAAAGAATTATGTGTTCTAATTCCTGTATCCAAATGGGAGGCATCTTTTTAAAAAGCAAATAAAAGCAACAGATAGGCAAGTGGAAGCCCTGGATATCTGGAAACTCTGATACCATCATTTGGGCAAATGTACTTGGTATCTCGATCCTTGGGTTATAGGGTTTCAGAGTTGTCTTAGTAAACACTAAGAAAACATGCTCTATTGCTGAGATGACCATGACCATAAGCAAATTGAGGACAGGGTTTGTTTGGCTTATGCTTCCACATCACTATTCATCACTGAAGCAAGTCACCACAGGAACTCAAATAAAGTCAGGGACCAGGAGCCAGGAGCTGATGCAGAGGCCATGGAGGAGTGCTGCTTACAGGCTTGCTCATCTTGCTTTCTTATAGAACCCAGTAACACCAGCCCAGGGATGGAACCCGGCACAATGGGCTGGGCCCTCCCCCACCTCCCACAGATTACTAATTAAGAAAATACCTTACAGCAGGATCTTATGGAGGAATTTTCTCAGTTAATACTCCCTCCTTTCAGATAACTCTAGTTTGTGTATCAAGTAGACAAAAAAACCAGCCAGCACAAGAGTGTACCTCAAATGGAGTTTAGTGGTTTGAGGGAAGTTTAATGATCCCAAAAGGAAGGCAAGTTTAAGACTATCTCTTTACATGGAAATATTCCATCATGATTTACAAAAGGTCTGGGATCTTCTTGAAATGCTGTAGGAGCTGGCAAAATACACCTTTTATAATAGTAAAACACAAACATTTTTAAGCATCAAAGCAGAACTATATTTCTCAGTGTTATTCCTGAATAATAACTGTCATCCACTGTGCCATGCGGAGGCCTATGGAAAGACAATGGTCTTCCTGTAAATTAAATTCATGCCTGTTTTCTCCCTAGAAGATCGTATATTGTGTGCTTTTAATTTCTTAACAATTTTAAGAAATTTAAAAAGCTGGGTGGTGGTGGACATGCCTTTAATCCCAGCACTCGGAGGCAGAGGTAGAGGCAGGCGAGTTTCTGTGAATTCAAGATCAGCCTGGTCTACAGAGCGAGTTCCAGGACAGCCAGAGTTACCACAGAGAAACCCTGTCTTGAAAAACAAAACAAAACAAAAAAGAAATTTAAAAATATTTTTAAACTTATTTTTTGTGTGAGTGTTTTGCCTGCTTGTATGTATGTCCACCACATGGTGCCTGGTGCCCTCAGAGATCAAAAAAGGTCTCCTGGAACTGGAGGCTCCCTGTGGGGGTTAGAATTGAACTGGGGTCCTCTGGAAGAGTAACAAGTGCTAGTAAATGCTGAGCCATCTCTCTAGCTGCTGTGCTTGCTTGTAGACGCCACATTAAACTTTTCCCGGTGTGACAAGAGTTTCTTACAGAAGACATTTAAAACAATACATGAGCAAGCAAAGTTTAAGATAATTCAGAGGGGCTGGGCATGTGGGTCAGTTAGTAGGATGCTAGCTCAGCATGCACAAGACCTTGGATTGGATCCCTAGCATTGAATAAACTGGGCATGGTGTTGCTCACCTGCCATCCCACTCTGGAAGGGGAAGCAGGCAGGTCAGAAGTTCCAGGTCAACCTTGACTGCACAGTGTGTTTGAAGTCAGCCTAAACCACATGAGACTCTGTCTTAAGAAAAGAAAAAAAGGAAAGAAAAAAAAAAAAAAAAAGAACATGCAGAGGGTTTACATCTCTTTTTGTGGGTTCCAAAAAAAACATTAATATAAGGATTATAGCACTGAGGGTACTTGTAAGTGCAGCTCCCATTAATTTAATTCCACTTTGTAAGAGGTTCAGATTGATGCAAATCTTAATCTTTCTTCTCTATAGCATGCTGACCCCATTACTAATTAAATTGAATATTTAATTAATTGAAAACGAATGTCCACAAAGTCACAAAGTCTAAGTTAGGTCATGCGCAGTTTTCTCATTTTAGCCCACAGTGAACCTATGAAGTAAGTGCTGTTATCTCCGCTGTACCGCTAGAGACTTCGTGGTCTTCAGGGCTTCGTAAGTCAGCCAAATGAAGAAATGCAGGTAAGAATTGGCAGACTTGGCATTTATAATTTTTTTCATTAAATTTGAACTTCTGTATCTCATTAACCTATTCAAGGAAGCCTTCCTTTCTGGATCATTTTGTTGCAAAGTTTTATTATTGCAACCATTACCAAGCGGGCTGAAATAAATAAACAAACAAACAAATAAATAAATAAATGGTGTAAAATGTCTCCTATACACCTCAAAAGAATATTCTTAAAAATAAACCCAATGTTTACAAATACTTAGGTTATTAGTGTGTGAAAATAATTGAGCAGAAATAAATTTCCCTTTAAAACAATTTTTAACAATCCCATTGTCATTCTGATCAGCCACTCTCCACTGAATGGCATGTGGGTCTTTTTGTTGGTGTTGTTTTGACACAGGGCCTAACTGCAGCCCTGGCTGTCCTGGAACTCACTGTGTAGACCAGGCTGGCCTTGAACTCAGATCTGCCTGCCTCTGCCTCCCAAGTGCTGGGACTAAAGGAGTGTGCCACCATGCCCAACCCTTTTGTCCTTCTTGATTATTATAGCTTTCTTCATCTGTATTAATATCGGACTAATCAATGCCATTTACTTCTGCCTGTGAAGAAGGGTAATAGTTCTCATTTGCTTACTGTATCATTGGTGTGAGGTCTCGCTTGGAGTAAAAATCAGTCGCATGTGTACTTACCTGACTTTCCATCTATGGAAAGTAGGGTTAGGTGGAAGAAGGAAACTAGGTGACCTGTGGTGTCAACACATGGCGCTTAGCCTTGAAGGAACTGGAGGTTCCATATAGATGTCATTATTGTCACCATCAATTCATGATATAAGTTATTCACTAATGGAATTATAATGAGTTAAGATGATGATGATGATGATGATGATGATGATGATGATGATGATTTGATACAGGGTTTCTCTTTGTAGTCCTGGAACTCACTTTGTAGACCAGGCTGGCCTCAAACTCACAGAGATCCAACTGCCTCTGCCTCTACCTCCTGAGTACTGGGATTAAAAGCGTGCACCACCACTGCCTCGCAAGATTAATTTTTAACAAACAATGCCATTTGTGCAACTGTTTTGTTAATTTTGCTCTCATTTGAAAAAGTCTTCTTAAGGACCACTAGACTTATGAATATAATGTCATCGTACAGAACACTTTGAGTTTCCTTCAAAATTGTAATCATGAGGGCTGGAGAGATGGTTCAACGATTAAGAACACTTGTTGCTCTTGCAGAGGACCCCAGGTTTGATTCCCAGAACCCTCTTTGTGATTTATAACCATCCATAACTGAATGTCCAGGGGATCCAATGCACTCTTCTAACCTCTGAGGGCACCTGGCATGCATGTGTGGTACATATACATACGTGCCTGCAAAACACTCATGCACATAAAATAAGTGGTATAAAAATTACCTTTTTATGTAATGTTACATAAATGTTACATACATGTCTTTTGCATGTTAGTTCAGTCTGCATCCTTTGGGAATGGCAAACTTGTAAGTATTTGGAATTATTACATAAATCAAGCACCTACCTAAATAATAAAGTTTTATTTAATACATTCAGAGAAACCCTACTGTGCTTCTCAAGTACTGCGATGAGAGAGCAAGTTAATGGATCACAAGCATTACTTCTGCATAGATTTAATATCAGGAATCTTCAGAATTTCTGTTGAAAGTAAATAATTTAAATGCTCTAATGTATCCTCTTGAGATCTAAGGTCCCTAATTGCCCATTAAAACAAAGTGGCAAATTGATGGGATTGGGGAGGACTCTGAAGGGGCCAGCTGAGGACTGGAGACACATCTTGAGGTCTCTAAATAGATGAACCTATGACCTGGAGGGACTCAGATAGGAATCTCCAGCTGCAGCAAATGAGAGTGAATTAACTATAATAAAATCCCATGACAGAGTCCATGCTCTTCAGCCCTGGAGTCTGTGCTCAAAGACCTAACCAATAATTGGAAATGACACTCACATTGTGTCTGTAACCAAGGATCTACAACACTTTATAAATATCAACATGACTTCATCTTTCTTCCTGAACTAGACTTAGAATTCTGATACACCAATTTTTGCTTTAATTAAGAGACTTCAAGTAGAAGTCTAAATTTATTCACCAGTATCTAGAGCTGTTACTCCTTTCTATATTGGTATTTCTCAAATATAAGAGTGCATATTAAGTTGTCTTTCTGTTTAGGCCTTTGTATGCATATTACGAACCTATTTTCTTCTTGTTTCCAGGCAACAATGTCTTGACTCTAATTTCAATATTTCAGTGTTAACAGGCTCTATTTTTTGTTAAAATAAATTATAAAATCACGTTCAGAAAGATGCTATCAGCAGAACACACACACACACACACACACACACACACACACACACACACACTAAGTGAAACAAACAAACAGCCAAGTGAACAAAAAACTAATTATTCTTTCTCACTTAGGAGGATCATACTTTAACTCAAAGTCTCTGGGGTCCTTCACTATACCAGTTTGCATCTACTTAAAATGTGGGCAGACTTAAGAATCTGATAGCTCTGCTCTCAAAGAACTAGTGGTGTTCAATACAACTGTACACATTCAAATAGATCAATTTAGATTTGACCGCAAAGAAGTGACTCTAGGAACAAACTTATAAACAAAGGAATTTCATAGACTTTGTTTATTCATTAAAACAAAACATAGGAATATCTGCAATGGGAAATAGCCCCAAATTAAGCTATTGGCAACTTTTGGTTCTGTATGTTTTTTTTCAGATGGGACTTCATGTGCCCTTATTTTTCACATATAAAACCATGGGCAAGGTACTGACCTGAGTTAACTGGGTTAACTACCTTATGCAATGTGCTCTGCAGAAGTTGGAGGACTGATTGGTTTTATGTGAATCTGGAGCGAATTATCCACATTATCCACATACCCTCCCTCGGGTATTTCTAAGTACTTGTTTTCGTAACTGAAATTCCCAGCATTTTAATAGGTGAAGTTAATTTTTAGATTTTGACAGCGATTTCACCATAGCTTGATTGGGAGAGTGGTTTCAACATTCCTCAGAGATTTTTTTTTTTCTTTTTTAGCCCAGAGGTGTTTCTTCTGACTGCCGCTGCAAAGAAGATCAAAGCCGAACATGGCCAATGGCGCTGCTTTCTCCTGAGTGACTTTTAGAGCTTTGTATTTGAAGTTTAGGGCTCATGACTATGATGCCTGGTTTGGGTCACAAAGCAATCTAGCTCTTAATTTAATCACTAGTACGAAGGGGACAATGATTCAGATGCCCAGAAGCTCTGAGGATCACAGTGTTCTCACTGATCTTCGGCCACACGCTTTGGTTAGTTAAGAGTGGAAAGACAGTTACCATGTCATTCATGCTAGATCTACGAGTCTATTGATCAACATTCTTGATTTGCTAATGGGTATTCTCACTGGTGCAAACCACTGATCCACTCTCAGATTTCAAGTACATGTCCCCACACCCTATGCACCAAATATGTGTGAGGCTTACAGATACCAAGTAGACTCAGGCTCTGTTGAAGTAAATAGTCCCCCTTATCGTAAAGCAGAAGGTATCCAACAAGACGCTCCCAGTCCCTACAGCTATGCAGATTTTCCATTTGATGTACTGGATTTAGGATGATTGGGCTCATTAATATTGATGAGCATTCTTAAAATTTTCTCCTTAGAACATTAAAATACTTTACAGGTTGCTTATCTATAGTAGCGATTGCCTCTTATATAAGGTAATGAAGCTTCAAGGGCTCCTTTTTGTTTTGAAATAAGTCTCCTGCTAACATCTGGCTCTCTGTGCTGGATTCTGCTCATATTGCCTCGTGTAACTGGCTTGTTCTTTTCACCTCTCGCCTTCTGGGCCTTGATTACACAACCTAGACTCTGCCAATTTTTGTTTTTTCTTAATCTGAAGACTGACTCAGTCCTATTTAATTTACTAGGGGCAACTGCTGTGGAGACATTTCCAAGAAAGGAAGAAATTCAGCCTTCAGGGGCAGCTATAAGATCACGTAGAGAGAATGACCTCAAGTGTAGGCATTTGGGGGATTTTGATGACTACTTAGCCAATTACAAGGAATGGTGTTGCCAGATGACAAAAGTTGTCGCCATCTTCATCCAGTTTTTCTTTATTGAGTAGCAACAGCTAATAGTTATAAATTGGTGCCAGCACTGAGCTAAGTGCTTCTTGTGGATCGTTCAATTTAATTATTACCATTTAATGATCTGCAGTCTTGCACGTTTCTGTCTAATTTACCTTTTCTTTTTATAAGAAGTTTGGAAGTCGAATTGTTAGGCATGACCAGGGCTTTTCTTCAGTGTTTTCAGGCAAGCTGCTTTGCACTGGTTTGGTGTTGAGCTGCAACCATCGTTTCTGATGACACCGCCTTGTGTGGAGGGCCCTCCGGGCTTCAGTGTTTCTCACCCAGGCTCACTGGAGGCCAGTGAGAGGCAGAGAGTGACTAGGAAAGGTTTGCTTTCTTTGCGTTCTTTCTCACTGGTTCACAGACCACTGAAGAAACGCTGCTGTGAATTCACAGAAAGGAGGTATGTGCCCCGAGCTTCTTTCTTCTCATTTTTGCAATAGAACATAAAAGCCACTGGGTAGAAAATCTTACTCTTTCTTCTCTTTAAAATTCTTCATTTGTTTTGACTTATCTTTATGCCTTCTAGCCATCCCAGAAGAGGCAATGGACCCTCTAATTACTAGAAAGATGAGCCTCTGTCTGCTCTGGAATCAGCACACCTGTTGCTTTCGGATTCTGATAAGCCCACCCCATCCATCCCCCTGCCCCCTCCCTCCATGCCTTTCTTCCTTCCCCCTCCTACACTACCTCTATTAGTCGGCTTTCCATTACTATAGCAAAATATCTGAGTAACTGAAAGCAACTTTTAAGGATGAAAGATTTATTTTGGCTCATGGTTTTAGAGTTTTCAGTTCATGGTTGCTTGGCCTCCTGGTGGTCTGGGCCCTGTGGCGGTACAGGACATCAGAGGCAGCAAGTGGTCCATTTACTTTATAGCACCCAGGAAGGAGAGAAAAAGAGAGGAGAAGGAAGACGGGAGGGAAAGGGAAGACACCGGAGTTCAAAAACTTGCTTCTATGATGGAATTCTCCAATGACCCCAGGTTCCTTTTACCAGATCCCCACATCTTAAAGATTCTGCCACCTCCCAGTAGTACCACAGGCTGGGGAAGCTTTACCCATAGCCGTTGGGTAGGCACTCCAGATCCAAATTACATCGACGTTCACCTCCTCACACCACGGCTGTGAGAAGAGACAGTATGGACAGGTGCAGGGTCCCGGTTAGGTAGAGAAGCCCTGCCTGGCTCTCTGGGCTCAGCCTGCAAGCACACCTTCCCTCAGCTCTGCTTCTCTTTCGGTCCCTCCTCTCTTGCTCCGACAGTCTTGTCACTTGAATCCACTCACACTGGCTCTGCGTCTGTCACGACAATCTGTGCCTCTACCGATCATCTGTTGCCAGTGAACGCTAACGGTGCAGTCCAGGGCCATCTAAGGCTTGGCTTCCCCGGGCTTGTTTTCATTCCCATAGTGAATATTGTTTAATCGTCTCCTTGAGGTTCTGTCTGTGTTCCCTCAGGGAAACTCTATTTTGTTCTTCTACTATCTTCTTCTCCATTTTATTTTTAAGGGGCATTAGTGTGCTTTGAGTGCTCTTCCTCTGCTGTCTTTACTTGGCTGGTGTTTTCCTGGGCACTCTCTCTCTTTTCTATCAAAACAGCTTTGCCAGATGACGTCAAGTCCTCACACAGTGACATCTGTCACCCGCACCATGGGGGCTACTGAATCTCTACACATCTCCAATCTGGCCTTTTTATGTCACTTCCTGCTCCTAAGTTCATGCCACCCTTGTCCATCTCCGCTGCCATAGGCATGTAAAATCAGTGTGTCCCATGCCAGCGTTATTGTAACCTTTCCCAAACCCATTTTCTTTGTCTTCTTCATGCTATATCTCAGTCAGTGATAAAGATGAAAGAACATAAAAAGAGAAAGTGATGAATTTAACATTGCTAAATTACACAATTACATTTACATGAATGTAACCTTTCGAAACACTTCCAAAAGAACGAATTCCTCAAGTATCAGAAAACAGTTTGCACACAGAATGACAAAGAGCACACACACTGCTTGCTGTCTCTTCCTCATAGTCACTGTGATATCAGTATTTATTTCAAATCTTTGTTCCAAGCGCAGGAATAAGCAGGAGAGAGAACAATCAGAAGCACACACACAGGATCTTGAACTGTTAGGAACTTGCTCTTTAACCTTGGGATGGAGTAGGACCAGAAGTTCTCCAAGCTTATCTCTGTGCTGAATACGCACACACTGTTGATTGGCCGTGGGATGTGCCAACTTGAAGTTTGTGTCTGCTTTTCATTGACACTCAACAGCACATGCAGCAGGTGTCAGGGTGGAGACAACACAAGATTTTCATGGAGATTTTTGTCCCTGACATTGTTTAGAATAGCTTATGCCCATAGCAAAAAAAAAAAAATGCAGAGAGGATTTTATTATAATTTTTAAATTCTCTACATGCAAACATCCCTTAGTGCCTCGTGGGTTAGACTGTTCCCATCTCTTAACGCCCTTTGTACATTGTTAGGGAATAGAATTAATGTTTGACCTCTGAAATATTATGAAGACAGTTCTTCCTTGTTTCCAATACCATGGCTTAGTTCAGGTTCTCCAGTATTTCTCCTTCTGAGTTTTTGTTATACTTCTCTCCCAACACACACACACACACACACACACATATACACACACACCAGATTTTCTCTCTTTGAGTTTACTCTTTATATCAGAATTAACTTTTAAAAGATCTTATCATACTACCTGTCTGCTTCTTAATGGCTACATGAATAAATAAAATTCCTGAGTTTAGCATCCAAGGCTTTGTTATAGAAACCTAACATCTCTTTAGCATAAACTTCAGTTCCCTCTGCTCTAATAAAACCACATCTCCTAACTGCCCATATGCAACACGTTCTTGCCTATCTTGCCTTTGCATATATTGTCACAGAAGTCAAGGGTGTCTCTATCCCCCTCTATTCCTTGGGAACTCTTTTTCCAGTGTCTCAGACGTGGTCACTCACATGACATGTTGCAGATCCTCATTAGAGTACATGGAATACAACATTGCAATTTAAAATTATACCCCTGCTTCCCTGAGATCACTGACTGAACTGTGAAGACAAGGATGGTATTTTATTTATTGTCATGTCTTCACTATCTATCTCAGTGATTGAGAAATAGCAAAAAGATACTGAGAATGCCAGCTGAAAAAATCTATCCAAATCAGTAAAGAATGAGTCACCTGAGAGCAGATGTGCAAACACTTTGGAAAACAATGCAGCAGATCGCACAGCACAGATATTTCTAGTTATGAATGAATCTTATACTACTGAGGGGAAAGCCAGTGCTGAGGAGAAACAGTGTGATACTTGCATTACATTTAAAATGTGCAAAGCACACAACACCTTGTATAGGGATGCACACATACAAGGAAAAGTATGGAAGTGTGAAAGGGAATATAGGAAACCAGGCTCATTAAGGGCTGGGAATGGGGGTGAGATTAGGGCAGGGTAAATACTGGCCTCCATATCGGCAAAGTTTAATTTACTACGCTATAAAGAAAATATATAAATTATCATGAAAGTCTGAAAGAAATAAGAAAGAAAAGCATAAGACATCGCTTAGGCTGTGCACTGGATTTCCATGACTAGACATGGTGGGGTTCCTCAAGCATCATCCTGAGGAAGTGACTAATGTGGTCCTGACAACGATTCAGATGTACACGTGTAGTGTAATTTCCCTCACTTTGTGTAATGTTATCACTACACATGGTTAAACAATGAGCATAAGAATTACTACTTAATTTGCTCTTCCTTTGTTTTTCCTTACAGCAGTGATCCCTTGCCACAGGACATCCTTTCTTAGGGAAAGCATGTATCATCTTCTAAGTTCTGCCGGGTCAGTAATTAATTTAATTTTAATAGCCTTTCATTTTAGTGGTAAGCTCATTTGTCTTAGGCTACCAGTGAAACCTAGAGGATCTTAAATACCTACTTATTTTGACTGAGCTTTTCTTTCTTAAGAAAGATTTATTTTGTTTTATGTGCATGTATGTGCACGATGTGTGTCCAGTGCTCACAAAGGCTAGAGGATAGCATTGCATCCTTCAGGACTGGAATTAGATGGCTGGGAGCCACTGTGTAGGTGCTGGGAACTGAGCATGGATTTTCTGCAATAACAGCAAGTACTCTTAACCACTGAGACCTCTCTCCCGGTCCTGGTTGGACTTTTCTTAACTTACGGCAAAGTCACAGATTCTCAGACTCATGCACAATAGTTTCATTTTTCTTATTGACAGGTAAGCTAACATTGAAGTAGTAAAGGCTGATTTGCCTGTATTCATTCCTAAGAGGGCTATTGGGGTCCAATCTCTTAGAACCCTTCTTCTCAGGGTCTAAAACAGCTAGTAATGGAACTCTAGCCAGCTCTGCCCCTCGATTAACAGAATGTAAAAAGAGTGACCCATAGTCTAGACACATAAGCTGTCTCTAGCTGGCCTGGAGCTAAGGGGAAACCAAGAAAAGATTGCAATAATTTAAAATAAGCAAAGTTGGATTATAGAATTTAAGATCATGTTTTTGGAGCCTGCTAAATTGAAATTGATTTGTACTCTCTTTCTCATTATTCCCTTACATAAAAAGGAATAAAGGGAATTTAAACAGTTGATTGGGACTGTGGGTGCAGCTTAGTTGCTAGCAGGCTTGCTCAGTATGTACATAGCTCTGGGTTCAATCTCCAGTCTCCGTAGTTTAGGGATGTGCACCTATAATCCCAGCCCTTTGGAGAGGAAGTAGAGGCTGGAAGATCAGTTTAAGATCAACTTGCTCTACATAGGGAATTTGAGGCCAGCCTGGGACATATGAGATCCTGTTGCAAAATAATAAAATGAAACAAAGCATCTGACTTAAGTAGGTTATTGCAGAAAAGCTTTGTATAAAATAAATGAAAAGGAATTTCAGAAGGGGGCATCATTGACATGATCTGTCAACTAGTTAGGGATGGAGAGAGAAAGGAAATTCCTTTCAATTACACCTTCCTGGTGACCCTTTCTTCACTGGTGGGACACTGCTTTGTGGACAAAAGCTGTAGCTTCCAAAGTAGAAACCTTTCCTGGCAGTGTTCCTTTTCACAGTGCTGAGTTTCCCTGGGCTAGGGGAACTGTTAGCTCTTGGTCCTAAGGGTGAAAGATTTTAGTAGATTCCACTGGTTCCAAGCTTTCTGGAGTCCTCCCAGCCCCTACTCTGATAGCTTACACTTCTCTGTCAATGAAGCAGTGTCCCTTCTGTTTTATGGCGCCTTAGCTTTGTTCCTTAGCCTTTCTCGGGTAAAATTCTCCCAAATCGGCCAAACCACAGCAAACCTATCATTTTCTTGATATCCCGAATTCAACTTTACATTTAATAAAAAAGTAAATTATCTCCTGGGATATTATTGTTCTTTGTTGAAGTATAAAGTTCTCTTTAAGAGTAAATATTATAAACACTGATTCGGTGATGACGATGGAATTTTAAGTGATTTCATTAGGGGTTATGGGTAGGAAACTGTGAATAAAAAAGGCCTTCTCCAAGATATATTTCTGGGATAACTAATAAGGGACTGAAACCGGTTTACAAAACTTAATTCTATCCACCTAAGGATCGGAATCACTCTGTCTTAAGACGGATCACACTGCATGTATTTATAGTCTTCTCTCACAGCGAACAGAAATCTGAGAAAAGTGACACTTTCCCCTGTTGAGTTGGTAGAATCAGAATAGATGAGAGTTTATATTTAAAGCTGGAACCTATTTCAATTAATCCATTTTGATAGGTTTAACATAGTCACTGTGAACACGATGTTAAAGGGAATACATTGAGGAAATTTCATGGTAATGATTTTTTTTTTTTCTCAAATGCTCTGTCCTTTTCTTTTTACCCCCACTGGGTAGCCCTCCAAGTCCTCTGGCCCTACAGGAACATGGACATTTAGATGCTACTTCTTCTGAACTTAACCTCCCTAAACAGCAGGATACGATGAGAACCTTTCCTTGATATCTTAACAAACTGATGGGTGCAGTCTCAACTCCCTGTGTGTCTCCCATGCATCTCGAAGGCGTTTAGGTGCATCCTCATTGAGTGAACAAATGAATTTCTCTCATAAACATGGTTGCATTTAGGATATCTCTGCCTTTTGGACCTTAGGGGCACCGATGCGGTGTCCTGCAATCTACTCCTCACAGTGACCAGAGTTCTCTTAAGTTATGTCCTTTGGAGACAGCCTGGAACCGAGGAACGCTCTGTTCATCTGGATTTCGGTTTCAGCTTCACCACTGGGGAAGCTTTGCCCAGGTAATTTAATTTTCAGCTCTTACTTCCTTTTTTGAAAAATGGAAGTGATTGCCGTTTTACTTGCTAGAGTGGCTGTAAGGACCAACTAAATGTGTGCATTAGGTCCAATAGAAGGGCAGAGGGCCAGTAACCAGTAATGTACTCTCTTTCTTTTGTACTTGCTATCTGTCTGCCAGGGCTCTCTGTTTTGACTGCAGCTGCTTCTTGGTGAGTGGAAGCTCTCCTTGTCTGTACGGCACATGGCTAGGCAGTGGCATTTGGAGGAACAGGATCACTGCCTTTCTTCCTCAGAACACATACTTCCTCTAGAGCAGAAACTGAAGTTGCTTGGTTTGTCACTGAAGACTCAGTGCCCTCACAGAACAGATGCTTAATGAGTGTGGCTGTCTTTACCATGCCGATCATTACAGGATCTCGGATGCCAGAGCTGACAAAGACTACAGTGAAGTAAGGCCCTCAAAGGCCATTTACAAAGACCAGGCAATATCGTCTTTAGTGCTCATTGTACTGGGCCATACTTCCTGATTATGAGGATGGAGGGAAGGAAAATGATGGTGCCGGGAGTGGTGGCATGCACCTTTAACCCCTGCACTCGAGAGGCAGAGGCAGAGGCAGAGGCAGAGGCAGAGGCAGAGGCAGAGGCAGAGGCAGAGGCAGAGGCAGAGGCAGAGGCAGAGGCAGGTGGATCTCTGTGAGTTTGAGGCCAACATGGTCTCCATAGAGAGTTCAGCTAAGGCTACATAGTGAAATCCTTCTCAGAAGAGAGAGGTGGGGGATGACGGTGAAAACTGAAGGCTTGGCTGAAGTGTGGACCTTTTCTGGACAGTGAGCCACTTCATGCTGTCCATCTCTCCCTCTTCAGTAGACACCTGGGAGGAAAGTCAACTTTATTCATGTTTAGCAGACTTATACAGGATCTCACTGAAGAGATGTCAGTAGTATGAATTCCTTATTTTAGAGCAGAAGGTCACCAGCACCATCTCCACCCCGCCCCCCAATATTGAGATAGTCTCACTCTGCAGTCTTAGATAACTGGAACTCACTATGTAGACCTGGCTGACCTTGAACATGTAGATGCCTTCCTGTCTCTGCCTTCTGAACCATATATCTGAATACTACTTTCTAAGCATCTTTGAGGGGGATAGTGGTGGTGAAGATAGAGCACAAACTATTATAAGAGATTGACATTTTCACTATGAGGATATGTCTGACTCCAGAGAGGACACACTGCCCACCAGCCCTATGTAGTTATTTGGTCTGGCATGTAGCAGATATTCTTAATTTAAATACAATTATTTATATATTTGGTGATTTAGATTTAAACCGTTTTTATGTGAGCAGCTAGAAACTGTGTGAAGTAAATAATTCCTCATTAGAGAAGACGTGTCTTGTGGGAAGTTGATTGCATGACATCCAGCTGTGTATCTGACACCTCCCTTGTTCCATCTGAGAGATCTGACAATAGGCCCTGGGAAAGGATGCCCTTTGTGTAATAGACACTGGCGTGTGTGCAGGTGTTTCCCCTCATGAGTCAGAAGCAGATGTCTGGTCAGACAGAATATATGGCAGCTTGACATATATCTGGATACATCTAACAGGAAAAATACAGTTCATAAATTGTACTAATAAAATATCCTCATTGAAAATTTGACCAAGCCATGCAATGCATGCCTTTGTCCTTTCACTCCAAGAAAGGGTGACTATCACAGAGAGCTTGTGTTTGGTTCCCAATTTAGGATTGTATGCTAAACGCCTATTTCACCTTTGGTATATTTTATGGGACATGTAACCATAGGAAACATGTAACCATGAGAGTCTCACTTTCTTATTTGTAAAGTGTTTAGCAGTAGGTTCATTTAACAAATATTTTACATGTCTGCTGTGCATCAAACATCGAAGAAGGATCAGAAGATTGGAATGGACCTTCAGATCAGGTTCCAGTGATTGCAGAGTGGTGACAGACCGTTTTCAAACAGTTCATAAGGAAATAAACACACCAAACACCAACTGCTCTGAGAAGGAAGAGAAGTGCATTGCCATGCCAAACAGTACTTCTTTAATTTGGGGTGCTAACGAAAAACAAAACGAGAACTCTCTGAGCATACGCTAAATATTTACTTGAAATTTGAACTACATCCTGAAATGCTCACAAACTCTTTCTATTATTTTAAGGGTATGTGAATAGTATTGAGAATTAGTACAGTGCTCCCATCTTTTCACGATATTTGAGGGTGTTTTGTATAGTCTTTTTTTTTTCCTTTCTGATTTCTCTGAAGATTTCATTTTGAGACTTTTTGTGAGATGACATTTAGTGAAAAATTTTCTTTCAAGTTCACACATATAAGCAGCATAATTGGTACTGGTTGTTTAGGAACAACTGTGTGTTTTGGGTGGGGTAGTTTCAGAATCATTTTTATAAACTGTCAGGTATAGCTTTGAAATTTTGCTCCCAAATAACCACTGTGATCCGGACAGCTCTTCTCCGGTTGGGTGTTAACAAAGGTGAAGGTAGAGTTCACAACGTGAAGTCAAAAGACTGTGATGACAATATCCAAGGGGCTTACTCCGGCCCGTAAGCTGCCACCTCAACGGCCATAAAACAGCACACAGTGCAGAAGGGAAATGGACAGTGACGGCAGGGTGACTGCTTGAAAGCAGTTCTGTTATCTGTTATTGGAGGGGAAAATTCATGCTGATTTTAAAACAATACTTCAGTTACAGATGTTTCCAGACCCCTTCCCTGATCCAAGGAAACAAAATACCATTCAGTAACAAGCCCAGATTTAGAGATGGGGCTTGTTCCAATATAAACATTTCTTAGTTAGACCTTCTCCATGAAAGTGCACAGTCAATTTTTCCATATACAGTGAGAAAGACAAAGCTTTTCGCTTAAAAGGCATTCTCTCTCTCTTCGTATGGAGATCCTGGCATGGGCAGTTCAGAGAAGCCGCTCCAGGGTTCACTACTGGTGTCAGGCTGATTGTTGATGTCTCCATCAGAATTACATAGGAACGCACATGCACCCCGAACATCAGAACTTCTGGTGTTTGGTATGGTCATTTATTCACTCGGTGTTTCTATTTCGTGTGCCACTGCTTACTTAAGGCTTTGCTTAGGGCTTGGCACAAAGCAGACATCCACAAATAGTCGAGGATCGCACAAACAAGTGAGTTGCTCACCAGTTATACTGAAGGCACTTGCAGAGGCCATTTGGGGAAGCAGAGGATGACCGGTGAACTGTGCCACCACGCACAAGTTCACTACGGGGTATCTAAAGCGTGTCACTCACGACTCTTACCACTACATGAGTGGTAAGAACAACAAGATTCTTAAATAACCATTGATAGGCACAGGGAAATCCTGCCACAGTGAAGAAGAGGCAGAGATGAATTTTAACAGTGAAGCGAGGGGGTCTGGAATAGCTCTTTGGAGGGAGTGGTAGTTTTATACAGGGTTTTCTGGAAGGAGAGAACGGAAACCGAAGGGCTGGAGATGATAGGACAGATTTTTTCCTTGTTCCTGTAAGGGAGAGAGGCTTAAGGTTAATTTTTTTTTTGTCTGTCATTCACTGTTCAGCGCAGGCATCCTTCACTTCTACCTTAGTAAAGATAGTGCGTGGATTTGCTCCTTTCACTTGCTGGAATTTTCTGGAAAGGTTAAGTGAATACCAGTGGTTAAACTTGTGTGAACTCCATCAAATTTCTGGGGTATAATATGCTCACACAGCTGGCTCTTTCTTCATACATTGTCGACAATATTGAAGATATCTGCTAATCCCTAGAATAAGCGTGTGAGGCAAATCTGAAAGCTTGGCTAATTCTTTGTGGCCACTAGAATCCTACAAGTCATTTTCATGTGGCTTGAGAGGAATTCTGGAAGTGACAATAAATTTCAAGTTATGACTTATAAATTGAGACAATGCTATTTTAACTATAAAAAAGAGATATTTTTATTTGTATGCTCTTTCATGCTATCCAAACTGAGCTGAGGAAGAAATGGAGAAAATGTTTGGTTTTGTGGCTGAGTGCTACTGAGTTAGCTCATTGAGAGCATGTAAAGAAATGAAGACACTGATGTCCTTGGTTTTCAGTTTTCTGGTGTCTGGACTCCAATCTCCAAGGAGCTCACAGAGAGCAGGTAATTGTTCTAACTTAAAGTCTTGATTATAATATTTAAAATTTTTTCTTCTTTTCTTGAAATTTATAAACTTCTTTGATGGTTGAACTAAGCTCAAAGGAAAGCCTTGGTGATTTTTGGCTTTGAGGAACAAACACATTTTCTGGAGGAATATGCTTTTATGTTGGAAGATTAAAACAGAAAAGATTGCTGGGTGGTGGTGGTGCACGCCTTCAGTCTAAGCACGTGGGAGGCAGAGGCAGGCTGTGAGTTCGAGGCCAGCCTGGTCTACAGAGTGAGTTCTAGGACAGTCAGAGTTACAACAGAGAAACCCTATCTCGAAAAACCAAACAAACAAAACAAATTAACAACAAAAACACCAGAAAAGATTGTAATCAAACAAAAACTCGATTAGTTTAAGTACATGAATGTGACGATACAGTTAAAAACTTAATCTAATGCGTAATGTTACAAAAAAGTGAATGGAAGATCAGACTAAAAGAGCATAAAGAAAAGTTATTGCCAATGAAAATGTGATATACTGTATGTCTAAGAAAACAGACACAGAAACAGGACAAAACAAAACAAACGTGTTCTGTCTTCTGGAATAACAACAACTATTTGGGGGGATTAGAAGAAAGCTCACCTCTTTAGTTAGAACCTGGAGGTTTTATGCGTCTTATAGAAAGCAATAACCTTCCTTCATACAGACCATTACCACACACTTCCCATGCTTATATCATCTTAAATACCTGCTGCACTGAGATGCTTCCTCATATCTAAGACTGGGATGAACCAGGCATGGCAGCCTGCCACACTGAAAATAAACCAGGTAGCAGGCATCGAGCCTCTAAAGTCTTATTGTTTTGCTGAGCACAGAGGGGCTGCTTTAAACCTTTTGCAATCTCCTTTATTCTGTCTTCGGTGGTATTCAAGATACTTCTCAGCAGATGTTGTTTATAAGTCAAATCTGGATTGTATCATAAAGTCCAATAATTCTGCTGTGAATTGTCAGATTCCCTTCGGAGAAATGGACACTTAATGTCCTAGCTGTTAGAGTATGAAGAAGACATGGTTCCAAAACCAACAGTGGAAAATCTCTCCAAATAAAATCGGGGATGATATAATTGTTATGAGGCAGGCTGGCAAGGTCTCAGTGGGGTGTAATCGTGAGCAGACCGCTGTGGAGCTATCACACATTGATTTTCTTCATTAATTTCTTATGTTTCCATTATTTTGCAATGTAATAGGGGAGTTCCTGAAATCGTGTAGAAACCTGACCGAAGGCTGTGGATGGGGAATGCCAGACGTGATGTGCTCTGGGAATGTGAACATCGTTTTCTTCAGGTGTTTTGCAACAAAAGGATTATTGTTCACTTTTGAAATAGATCTTTCTTCTTTTTAAGATCATGGATTTGCTTTTTATTTTTATGTGGCCATAAGAAAAGAAAAACCTGTAGCTAGAAATTCTGAAGTCCTTTTGCACCTGAATGCTTATCTTCTAAGTATAAGCGTGGAGGGTGAAGTTTGGAGGATGGGTAGCTGCATGAGGCCACAGCTAAAAGCTCTATTGAAAGAAAGGAGGTGGATGATGACATCATTATGAATTAAATTCACAATTAAAGTAAGTATCAGGACTCAAAGCCAAGAGAGCTTCTAATGTGTGAGAGTGTGATCTGTGTATGTATGATGTGTACACGTGTGTGCACCTGTGCATGGATGAGCCTGGCTGAGAGGAGGACATCAGATGTCTTACTCTGTCACTCTTTACCCTAGTGCCTAAAACAGGGGCTCTCACTGACCTGAAACTGATTGTCAGCCAGCAAGCCCCAGTGATCCTTCTGCCTCAGCTCCCAGAGTGTTAGGGTTACAGTTGTGACAGGTTCAACAATGCCTGGATTTTGATGGGAGTTCTAGGGATTCACACTCAGGTCCTCATGCTTGTGTAGCAAGTGTTCTTACCCATGGAGGCATCTCTCCAGCTCTCAACACTTCTAATGTTTCAGTAATGAAATTATTTACAAGCCATGAATAGCTACAGAAGACTTAGCAAGAAGGTAACTATGGATTTGCTCTAATATGTTACAGCTCATTCTATGATCCAACTCCAGGTCCTGCTCATCCCTTGTCCCTGTTCCGTGCTGTGGAACACTGGAGGGAGAGCTCGGTGGCAGAGCACTTGCCTGGAGAGTACAGTTTCTGGGTTTGATGCCCAGGATCTCAAACAAACAAGCCCATGATGCAGGAAGGGAGAAGGCTACCTCTAAAGAAAGGAACTTGCCTGTGGTTCCAACTCTAAAATCCATGGGGGAGGGGGGAGGCTTGGAAAAGTGACTCAAATTCTGGCAGCAGTGTCTTCCTCTTTAACAATATTAGCAGAACAATGGTTCCCCACTGTCTGGAATGCTGTGAAGCTTCCTGCTGCTTTGCTAGGGTTACCTGGTAGATAGCATCATGTTTCATAAATAGATTAGCAACAAGTGGTCTGGCTTGTAAGATGGCTATGAAGACTAAAACTGGAAACATGTAGGAAAACACATTGTAAACAATGAAGTTTGTCAGTATTGGCACTTTTCAATGGAGTTAGTTGTTAGTGGAAATTCCTTTACTTGGAAGATGTAAATGACATTTTTTTCAATGTCAGTAAGTTTAAAAGAGCTGAACTCTGCAAGAGACACCCGATTCATTAGATGATTAGTTATTCCTAGATACTCTGAATTCATGTCATAAAGCAAAATTTAAGAAGAACAACACTGAGATACATAGGGAAGTTTTTTTTTTTTTTTTAAACAAGTGACAAACTAAAGATAAAATTTTGGATGTTTATTTTCTTACTTTTTGTTGCTGTTCTGAGTGGGGTCATTTTGGCTTTTAGAGATTGGTTTTTGGACAACATGTGAAGTGTATACTCTTGAGGAAGACAGAGCAAGACTGAGACTGATCCTGGTAGCTCTGTCTGGAGTTAGCAAATCACCTGGTTTATGTTCAAATGGAGTTTATATTTTAAGATAAAATGCTGAATCTTGTGATAATGTAGTAGTTTAGAAGAAGAAAAACTTAACAGACATCTGGGTATTGCTAGGAGGCTCAAAAGATAACAGCGCATCTGCCTGCACCCCACCCTCCCTCAAAACTCCTGTGTTGTTTTCCTCAGCACTCCCAGGTAAGGACTGAGAACAAAGTGGAATTTCCTAGGGAAGGGCCAAAAATATCATCAGACAAGGAAGAGGAAGCATAAAAATATCTCTCCCCGGAGGGCACCGATTGCTAAAGACCTTAGTTCATGTTTGGGGGTGCTCAGAACATCCGCAGTTCTGCACAGCCAGCCGCTCGTACTGGCTGGAGGCAGGCGTGTATCCTGCTGGCATCTGCCGGGAAGACAGATGTCAATGACACTTTGAAGACTTGTGATTTATAATGTCAACTTCTGAGGGCTTAGTATGGTAGTTTTCAAACATGCTAGAACAGAGAACCCCCCATTAGAACAACCACCACAAAACAGTGAAGTTCTGTGAAGGAATTCATGTCCAACCCAAGTGAATCAAAGGTATTCCCATGATGACTCAACTTAAAGCCATTGATTTAGTGGGGCTAATGTCAACAGGTCCGTTGAATACACCCTAACCCCCACGATTAGATATATCCCTACAAACATCAGCAGGACTGTTGCCTTTTCCCTCACCCTTGCTCTTCAAACATGGGATGAACCTTGGCAGTGACCTCAGACTCCTGTTTTTTTCCATTTTAGACGGTGGCCATCACACAAATGTAGAACCTTTTATTCTTTCCTGGACAGTCACTGATGCACAGCACATGTCACCCAGATTCTGGGCTCTCTGCTACTCAGTGTCCAATCTATCCTTTTTCCAGATTAAGGCTTATAGAGCAAAGTGTTTATTATATTTCTTTCTTCTGTGCTGAGACCTTCAGTGAATCCCCGTTGTCCAGTCTAACCAACTGGGACTATGACTCTTCCTAGTGAGTCTTTGTCTCCAGTCACTGTGTCTTATCCTGGGCTGTATTTCCACAAATGTTAAAAATTCGATTCAAAAGCCACATGGCCCATCCATTGACGTGCTCACTTCCCATTAGAGACAAACATTTTTTCTGAAATCTCCAAGATTTTATAACAAAACAAACTTCATTGTTTATGTTATTATTGTCCTTGTTTTATCTCTCTGATTGTGTTTTATTCATATTTGTAGGATACATGACATTATTAATGGGCATTATAATAAGGTTAAAGGCACATAGCCAGATTTCTTGCTGTGACCTAAATAAATTACTTTAGGTTGAATAAGAGAGTGAAGTTACTAAAGCTGATGAAAGCACGTGTTCCTAAATGCCTAAGGAGTGCAAGGTGGTACTGGCAGGGCTTAAATATTATTTCTTATAGTTCACAAAACAGAATTAAAAGTCAATTGTACTGTATCTATAAAAATATGCAGCCAAAGTAAAATAGCACACTTTTATTTTTGGCTAAAATTCAAATAAACCAGTGACACTGTTTTATCAGCGGCTCTCTCTTGCAGTTATGAATTCTCTCATTCAATATTACTTAACATTTTGCTTAGAAGATGCTAAGAGTTGAACCGTACCGTCTCAAAATGCTGACACCCTAATTCACAGTCTGACTGCATTTAAAGACAAGGCCCACGAGGAGATGATAACGCTTGAATGAGGCCACACGGACAGGACCTTAATGTGAAATGACTGGTGTCTTCATCTAAAGACAGCAGAGATGCACAGATGGAAGGCTATATAGGAAGCGTGCGAATGTGGCTTCTACTAGCCAGGAAGAGGGCCCTCACCCTACAACCTTGACGGCTCTTTGATCTTGGACTTCAGCCTCCAGAACAATGAACAGTATATTTCTCTTGTTTGAGCCACCCCATCTGGGATGTCTTGTTATGCCAATCTTAACATGTGAAATACGTAAAATACAAGGTTAGAGGGAGAAAAGAGAGATGTAAAGAGATCCCCGGGCATGAAAAGTCTGAGAGTCGCCAGGCTCAAAGATGTCCTTGTCTAGGCTACAACGGACTTCACTGATGACTTCTGCCATGGCCACAGTACTCGTCCCAGAGGGACTGCCTGGATCTGTGCGAGACTGAACCATGAGTGCTTAGGGCAACACCTTTGCACATTAAGCTCTCGTTCCTTGCTCACCTCTCTCAGACAACAAAGGAGCTAGACTGTTTCTCTTTATTCTAAGTTGACTCCTTTCGGTTGTGAACTGCCTTTTCCCCCAGTCATTTGTAGGGAAAAAAAAACGAGAACGGTCTACGGCTTCAGCTCAGTTTCCCTTGGGTTGACCTGTCAATCATTTCCCCTGAGGCAGCTCAGGTTGTTTCCTCATCTTTTTGAAGTTGTTTTGAGACTTCACTGAAAGAATGGATACTCAGCAAAGCCCGGGACATGTACAGGTTCCGAAAGTATGTCGCCAATTACTCCTCTCATATCCAAGAGAAGAACTCTCCATTATTAGCGATCAACTTACTTTGCTCCATAACTGCATAATTTTATAAGGGTCAAAGTGTAAACACCCTACTAATTGAAATGTTCTTTGTAGACTGATCATTGTCACTTCTGGATGGCATCGGGGACCTTCCTTAGCTGAGGTTAAGATTTAGAGACAGCTATTAGAGGATATTAGAGTGAGAACAGTAAGAACTTGGAAGCAGAGTTCTCAGCTATGACCTTGAGTAAACTATTCAGCTGCTATGTGATTCCATTTCCTGTCTGTTAGACGCGGCTACTATGAATGCCTTCCTCGGAGTTGTTAGGGAGGAATATATAACATTCTTGTTAGCAAGGAGATACATAAAATGCTCACAACAGTGCCAGGACCCATAGTGCTAATCAAGTGTTTAGCAATTGAAGCTAAAAGGATCTTGAACTCATCCAGTGAGCTGCCCCACACAGGGTGAGACACAGTTGTCCCTTAAGGTCATACTAACATGTTCTCTCAGGGCTGAAGCAATGTCAAGATGACCTGGAGTCGCAGGGAGAATGAGGTTGCCTGGTTGATACAGGAGACATCTGGGACCTCAAACCTTGCTTCCTTGCAGTTCTCAAACATGCTAGAAAACCTCTGCTGGATGAAGGAGAATTTTCTCGTTAGGGAATTAGTTCTTATCTGTCTTTTGACATTCTCTTTCTAGCTCAGGATGTAAACTGCACTTTTCCTTCCATGCAGACTTGTCCTGCATCAGGATGACTTGCTATGAAGAAACATGTCACAGCAGTACCATTTCTTAAAAAGTCAAAGTGAAACTCTATATTCCAGCAGATTTCACAATTCCCCTCTGGCCACGTCTTCCTGACATTCCTCAAGAACACACTCTTTAGCTATCCCATTTCCATGTTGCCATGGATACTGCGAAGGGTAAGATGGGAGCAGAAAACTTTCCATGTCATTTTATATCTTTACTCAAAATCTGGTTCCGAATACCTATAGATGTGGCCTGTTCCCGGGCAGCATCACTTTCTGGCCCCTCCCACTTCCTCAAAGCAGCATTCTGCATTGGCTTTCTATTTTAAAGTTACCTTTTTTTTTGAGCAAGGGTCTAATACCTGACCTGTGAGCTTCACTCAGCTATGATTTGGTTTAATATTTCTGGTCTCTTCCTCATAATTATATTAAAAAGTTTCCCATTTTAGATTCACGGATTCTCCTCAGCCCATCTCCAAAATTCAAATCAGGCTACATTTTAGAGTTTAATGATTCCTGTATTTTAATGTATTAATGAGCATGTTGGGTAGGTAAGAAGGCGGGTTCTGGTTCTGAGGCAATGGATTGCTAACCTGCTCTTAGTGGTAGACACTGGCCCTTTGTACCACACTTGGGGATCAATTCTTTAGACCCTGCATCCCCACAGCCTGCAGTAAACAATCATTTGCCAAGGCTAGCTCACATAATTGTGACTTCCAAAAAGTTTGTAGAACATACTTGTTTCAAAATGTGTCCTGCTGAACTTAAGCAAGCTTTATAATTTCTTTCTAATAGCATTAAGACGCAGTGGACAGCTCTTCAGTGCATAGTATAATGTGGCTACTGTTTGACGTCTATAATGCACCAAGGCGTTCTCCCTTAGTGGCCTCATCATATTTCAGCCTAAAGGGTCTGAGTAGGAGAGGTGGGAACATTAGAAACCCTGGTGTAGGATTTGCTGACCACACAAGGATGTACCTTGTATGCATGGAGTGTCTGCACCTTGTACCTTCCTTGGTGTGTCACTGGGGAAGGTGACCTGAATTGCTGTTCCTTGTCAGCCTCACTCACAGAAGATGATGGGATGCTGGGAAAAGTACTCCATTAAAGTGATTTTTGTTCCTTCTTCCATGTCAAGGCACTATGTTTTCCACACTCTCTGGACTCTTAAGAAAGTGGAGTTTTAAGGGATAATAGCTATGATTTTGCTCCTTAAGCCTGGTGGAGTGATGTGCATTTTACTCCATTAGGATTTGTTGTTAGAAGGAATACCATCAACAACAACTATTTCATCTCATTCCTTTTCTCTCTCTCTCTCTTTTTTTTTTTTTCCTGGACAAAGAGGCTGGGGTCACAGGAGGTAAAGGGACTCGCCCACATTCCTTAGTCTAAGAGTGATCTGTTTATTAGTGATGGAGTGAGGAACCATTAAGGTTAGTCTAGGCTCACAGTTTAGCTTTACTTGGTGCCTTAGGACTCAGATACTGGCAATTCAAGGCAAGGATAAAGAGAAGCAATAAAGACTAAAGTGAATACCAGTACAGTGAAATAAATAATTTCCTTCCCAAAGATGTCAAGGAATGTCCATGAGATGATCTCCAGTTCTAATGCTTGGGTGACTACGTCCACTAAAGCAACTGGGAAGAACCTAAGGCAGAGCCAGAGACACAGTTCCTTGAGCTGTCAGTAATGAGCATCCCTGCTTCCCTCTGCCCAGGTTCATTCCTTGACTACAAAGTGAGAGGACTGGATCTCTAAACTTCCTTTCTAGATTGAACATCTGATGATTTCTTTGACTTTATGGTTCAGGGCACAGGAGAGTTTTGCATCCATTGGCTAGCAAACAGATTTCACCTTTATGCAGGTCTCTTGTTTTGCTGACTTCTGTGCTGCAATAGAAACTTCAGGGCTTGTCTCTTTATGAATGAAATTTCGAGTGCCTATTAGCATTGATCATGACAATGATTTCACTACAATGAAACATTCACGCCCAGGTGGTCAGACTCAGTTCAGTCTTCACATTATCAGTAATTTAGTATCTCCACTGTGGCCTGGGGATTGACAGAAAACAGCTCACTGCTACTAAGATGTGTGGCAGATCAGCAGGAAGATAGGTCGCACTTAGGATGCGCTTTGCTTGCTGGTCAAAGTATGTCACTCTTCTGGAGAGCCAGCGCACACATCGTGCAGCTTAAAAAATATCATAGAGTAACTTACTATAGAATTGCTTTGCCATGTTTTAAGAGTGAGTTGGAAGGGGCCTGGAGAGATGGCTTAGGGGTTAAGAAGAGTGGCTGCTCTTTCAGATGGACCCAGGTTCAAGTCTCACGGCAGCTCACAACTGTCTGTAACTGCAGTTTCAGCAGATCCAATGCCCTCTTCTGCTCCATAGGATCCTGCATGCATGTGGAGCACAGAAGCTCACACAGACCTACACATAATAAATAAATAAATAGCTAAAACAAAACAGAACAAAACCCAAACCGAAAGACCGAGACAGGGGATTTGTGCGGTGGCATCTCACACTTAGAAAAAGCAGAGTTTTTCTCTCTTTTGACCATCCTGCAGCCATTTTGATGTTTTTATTTGCATCTCTTGGCAGTTCTACGGTCCCGGTTCAGGGTCTGAGGCTGACCCACCATCTCTCTTGCTTTCAGCTACAATGGTATGCAGTCCTTTGGGCTGACACTGGCTTTTATAGAACTGTTTCGTTCTGCTCTCCGTGCTGCAGTATACTTGACACAGACAACAATACTCCCTGTAGCTGTCATGTCCTCAAGGGAAGTTTCACTGAATGCATTTTAGTGCCTCAGACTCTCTGATTTTCTTAAAGGCAATAATTTACTCCATAATTTCAAAATAAATACAAACACACAGTTTGCACTGTGCTCAGATCTTTTAGCCACAGGGTACGGCACAGATTTATGTTCTAGTTTGCATGAGATTTGTACTAATGCTTGTTCTAGAACTGCTTCCAATTAGCAGTTCTCAGGGAGTCATCACACTCAATTTACATAAACATAAGATCTCTATGTTTCACAAAATATAAGCTTCAATACGGTGCTTAAACTAAGAAGACAGCCATTCTGTATATCATTATTATTTTTAAAGCACATCCACCTACTTTCCCCTCTGTTTTTCAAAGAAGCAGCTTCTGCTGTGTATTCCCTTTATGCAGAGTATTTGGGTTTGAATATGGAAAGTTTCCCACTACCTTCACCCTGTGAGTCTTGTTTCCTTCCAACTTTCTCACGACGAAAAGACAGACTCGGAGGCAGGCTTCTGGCAGCTGAATTTCATTAGGACTTTGATGGGAAACTCAAGTTGGAATTACAAACATCTGTGGTTAAACTTCTCTTTAGTAAGCCTGTTTCCCGGAATTTAACTTTACCACACCAGGAGCAAAAGGGAAAAACAGTTTTCACAAGAGCATACTGCTCCTGTGAAACCCAGGAGGGTATTTAACTAACTGGCTGTGGTCACTATATCTTAATGAACTCACAGACTCCTTATTTTAGAAAATTAAGAATTATTTAGAAATACTAATTTTGGGACTCGGAGCGTGTGCCAAGATTCTGATTTGGGTGGTTTCTAACACAAAGGTATTAAAATTATATCTGGCTGCCACTATATTTATATGAATGTTGTAAGCAAACAAACCCCGTACAGACTCTTTCAGTATTATGTTCTTCACGAAACTACAAGTCAGATTTGAAAATTTGTGACAAAAAAAAGTCATTCTCTGTCATTTCAGAGGTTTTTCCCAGTACTTAATTTTTTTTTTCCAATTTTATAGTTTTTTCCTTTGTTATGTTGTTGTTACTTGGCTTTTCGACAGATTTAGAAAAACCCATCATTTTTTTTCAACTATTCAGATGACGAATTGCTGGTGGAAAGCTATTTAAAGACTATTAAAAAGAATGGTTAGAAGAGACACACCATAGTCCTCTTGAGTTGTACAACTAGCAACTTTGCAAAGAAAAGTTGAGAGTAACCAAACTTACAAAGTTATTAAAGATAGATGACAACATTCATTTGGCAAGACGCCGACCACATATCTTACTTGTTCAGATGAAATCACAGGGGATAAAAAGGTGCAGAAAGAGGCAGGGGGAGAGCCTGAGGCTGTCTCACACGGCCTGTAGACATACACATCCACGGGTAATTTCACAACAGTCTTGTGAGGCAAAATATGTTTATAATAAAAAAAAGACAGACCCTAAAAGATGAACGAATTTGCTCAAAGTTATACTGCTGAAAGTCTGGGCACTGATTCACAAATCTGTCTGGATTCTGCTTCTGATGAAAGGTGAATTTCTAATATGGTAGAGATAGCAAGTAAATTGTTCCTGGACTAAATCTGGCCTTCAGATACTTGCCTAGAAGAAATTTAAAAATTGAGTCCTCAACGACAGTTAAGAATCCAGATTTCGTCTTCTTTTTAAAAGCAGACAGGCAAGCTTTCAGAAGAGCTGGCGAGGTTTAGGGTATTGCCACTCTGGAAGGGATGTCTCCTGTGATTCAGGGCTGATCATCCATAGGTTGTTCTTCCTCCGTAGCTGGCTCCTCTTAGATATCTTTTTGCATGGCTCTGTAACAATCTGAATTTTTAAAATTCCTTCGAGCCCTAGGATCTAGCGAGTCTACTTCTGGATATGTACTCAAAGGAACTAGAATCAGGGACCCAAAGCCAGGTAATTGTACATCAGTTCACAACACTGCTATGCACATCCCCAAAAGGAAGAAACCACACTTATTTCTATGGATGAATGAACAAACAGATGCTCTATACACATCCATCCATGTGTGTATATATATTGTAAGTATAAAAATATAAATATAAATGGAAGCTCTAGCTGCAGAGATTCTGACATGCCTATGGTGTGAGTGAACTTTGGAGACTCTTGCGTGGAGACTGCCACGCAAGCACCAAGGCACACGATGCCACCCCAACTCCCACAATAAGAAAAAGAAATAAAAATTTTAAAAAAAGTGACTAGGTAAGGCCGGGAAGGAGTGCTACCCGAGTCGTCGGTTGTCTTCACAGTTTATGCAACTCTGTCGGGAACATTGAATAGTACTTTGGGTGACATTTTATACTTTTTTCTTTTTTGAAAAAAAAAAAAAAACTCTCAAAATTTTAATAAAATGCTTTAAATACTCCCGCAGACTCAAACTGCTTTCATAAACTCCTTCCAGGCTGAGCCACTTCGCAGCTAGAGGCTCAGGCGTCTGCTCTCTACCTGTTTCCATCTCAGTGAAATGAGGTGATGGCTGACTTATCACGGAAGTGAGAGGAAATGTCTTAGGGAGTGCTAGCTACACCACCACTAGGGTATCCCAGTCTTTCTAAGTAGTGGTTCTCAACCTGTGGCTCCTACCAACGTGGGAGGGCACCATCCCACCAAGTGAGAGATCAGATAGAGCGTGAGAGGTCACAAAGAACAAAAAGGCTGAGAAAGCGCTTCTTCCTTTCACAGGGGTCGCCGAAGACCATCTGTATAGCAAATATTTACATTACAATGCATAACAGTAGCAAAATTACAGTTATGAAATAGCAATGAAAACAATTTTATGTTTGGGGGGGTCACCATAACATGGGGAACTGTATTAAAGGGTCCCAGAATTAGGAAGGTTGAGAACCACTGTATCTAAAGTAAGCTATGTAAAATCTTCTTTGCTGTATGGCAAGTAGGATACCATGTCCTCCTGGCCTACCTCATTTTCTCCACGGTACTTAGCTTGCACCCACCGTTACAGAGTATCAGTCCATTGTGCTTTGTACAGTGTTGGGTGTGCAGATTGCTTACCACTTGAAGGTAATGGTGAGACTCTTACCTGTTTATTTATTTATTTATTTATTTATTTATTTATTTATTTATTTATTTATTTATTTGCACTATATATGGTTAAGTCTCTGAATCTGCCTGTTGTGTGAGTGAAAGAAATGGAGATTCCAAAGACCTAATCTAGTGCTGGAACGTGCGCAGTACAGGATGGCTGCCCAGGCTAGTGGCTGGAAGATTTATTGTCTACATAACTTTTTCAAAGTGGAGGGGTTGAGATAAGAAAAAGGGAAGCAGATAGTGAAAGAGATACAAAGGCTTTCTATAAACACTCTGCAACCCTTCAATGGCAGGGAGCCTAACAGTGTGTCAGGGCATGGACCACATGTCAACACGGAAAAGAATAGAGGGAAAGTCCCTCAGAATTAGTCTCCTCTAAGTGCTTCTGTAAGCAAGTCAGTTCCTCCAGAGTCCGTGCCCATGGGCTTGTGAAGCAATGGCATTTTTGGAGGGGAGTTAGCATGGCAATGATAGTAACAGTAAAACCCACTCAGGTCAGGACATGAAGTCCTGCTTTCTCCTCACCTTTCTCAGTGGTTTCTCTTATTTTTCTCATTCAGGAATCAAAGCCAGTAACACTGATGAAACCTGCCTCCACCCACTCCCACTTGTCCTTCCAGCATTCCTTCTTTGCCCTGTATTTCCCAATGTCTTTGCATGGCCTCCATCTAGCTTCTACCTCTAGCCCAGTGTTCTTGACCTTGGTTGACCTATGATTCAATAGACAAGAATCTCACTTTCCCCAAGGAGACTGGTTCTCTGCACTTCCGTGTCAGCCAGGAAGACTCTAGCGAGATTCTGATCACTTATCTCACAGGAGAATCCACATCTGTAGATTCCCCTGCCTTTATTTCATCATTTCTGTAAATTGCAATACCCCTTCAGGCAAGTGGGGAAAGAGACAGTCTTTCTTTCCCCAGTTCTGGTCCAAACTAACTACACTACTCAACACACACACACACACACACACACACACACACACACACACACACACCTCACACACTTGCTGCAGTGCACTTGATGAAGTGAACAGGCTTTCTTCTTCCTTTAAAACGTTGTGTCAGAATACTGAATGTTCCTTTGGAAACTACTAGTCTCCCTCACCCACCAGCACCTACTGAAAGTCACTGCTGTCAACACACACTCAGCAGGAATGGCCTCAGTTAACTGCTTCCCAAGAAGCAGAAGGTACTTCATGAAGGGTATAGAGTTCCCTTTGGGTGTATCTCTTTTACATTCTTTCCATCTTGGTGTGTGTGGGGGGGTGCTTTCTCCAAAGAAAGGTGGAACCTTCCTACTTGGCCTGACGGCCTTTTTCTTCCTTCCATTCTGTTAATTTTTCATTCTTATTTGCTCCCAGCTCACACTGAGTACCATGGTGGGCCAGAGACCCTGCTTTAGGACAAGCGTCCAGGGATGGAGGAACTGGGGAGAACGTTCGGGGGACTTCTGCCAAGCTCCTCCCACTGACCCATGCTTGCCATAGTTTTTTTTTTTTTTTTCTTTTTCTTCTTTTGGAGAGTTGCTTGAAGAATAACCATTCATATAAATCCAATTCAAATAAAGTGGAGATATTTTTAGAGCACCCTCCAACCCACATTTTGAATCTCTCTTATGAATAATGTGACCATAGTCTGCTCTATGTAAATACAGTTTCCTGACCCAACCCAGTAAAGTAGTTGTGCCATGTTATTAAGTCTCTGGAATGTATTTGGTTTCAGATCTGCTTACTGGCTATAAAAGAGCATGGGAAACCTGCTGGTAGGGCCTTGGGATCACTGAGACCACAGGCGGACTGAGATTTTATGAGACACTATCCTTTGGAAACACAATTGCAGCATTCTACCCTGTCTACTGTGATCGTCCCGTGGATGACTGATATCTTCTTTCTCTAAATTCCTCAGCTGAGATTCTGACCCTAGTAGACCCTGACAACACTGCACATTTAACTTACTATGGGACAGTCTTTCTGATTGGAAGAATATAGACAAACACAGTTCCAATATTAGCAAACATTAAGTAAAGTAGTAGCATAAAAAAATCTCTGAGAAATATCACCAAATAAGTTTAAAAAAAAAACCCCAATCCATCTATGGTAACAAGTCAGGATGTGCACATCACTTATACCCATGTCAGACACTGTGCTACTGTCATCACAATAACTATATAAAGTATAAAAAAGGTATCGATGATTTCTATAAGCCTCAGGTTTCCTTATCTTGTAATTTGGGCAAGCTGTTACTTGGTTGAAGTCAAGAAGCTTGCGTTTTAAACATGATCAGAAAGTCTGCCATCTAAAGTGCTTTGCCATCGTTGCACTGGACATGTGCCTGTATGGGAAAGTGCTGGAAGACTCAACAGTAACTTCAAGGGCCCCTTACATTCACAAGATTGAGATGATATGATATGAGATATGAGATGCAAATACAGAAAAATAGCTATGTACGATATGATCATCTCTTTAGTTTTAACATATTCAAATACAGAATGCCTAGATAACTTGAATTAAGATAAATAATGAAAAAAATTAGCATAAATGTATCTTCTACAGTTGGGACATGATAAAGATTTATTGTTTTTCTGTAATTCAAGTATAATTGGGTGTCTTATACTGTATATCAATTCTACATTTATGCCAAGCATTTGATTCAAGAACTTTCCATGCTGGAAGCAACAGGTGTGGGGATAATGTTGGCTGGGGTTAGTCCCAGGAGTGCAGAGAAGCAATGTCTTCCCATTGATGGAGTTTGGCTAGTCAGTCTGGCCTGTCCCCAGTGTCTGGCTGTGATCAGAAGCCAAGCCCTTTCTTTCTCACAGAGGTTCTATTTTGTACCAAAATGAGAGACTGGAATACTCTGGTTCTACCTATCTGCCTCTCTTTTGAGGAGGCATGAGAAGAGTGTTTATTTAAGGACCATCTTGCATTTTATTTTTAATCAACAATTAATAACTATAGTTATATTACCAATGAGCAGGATTAGAAGCAACAGTTGAGACTTACATGATTTTAGCACTAATATCAACCTGGATCACTACTTTGGTTGTATGATTGGATGATTGCTGTAGCCGTAGGTAGAGTGGTGTGTGTGTGTGTGTGTGTGTGTGTGTGTGTGCGCCCATGTGTGTGTGCTCGCGTGTGTATGTGCACTGTCAGGTCAATTGCTCTTTCCTTTCCCATGAACTTAGGTGACTTCATTTTCCTCCCACTTAGCATCTCCCATGCCCTGGACAAACGCTACTGTTTGTCCAGGCTCAGCAGCTCTTAAATCACTTACTCTAGACTCATCTTTTTTTTTTTTTTCTCCAAATGTCTACATTTTGGCTATTTTTCAACGTAAGGGTCTCTTGATGTACAAAAACAATGGCTCTTTAAATAAGCATTTGATCAGTAGTACATCCCGATCAGCTTTACTTTGGGAATGGAGCTTGATTTAATCTTGCTTCGGATTAGAATGGTTCATTTCTGTCTAAGGTATCTGTCCTGGAGTTTCCTAACAGTTTTCTGAACAGTCCAGGACCCTGACCCCCAGCACCCCACTCCCAGCCTTGCAGAAGACCTTTTGTTTAGTTTGAGATAGAAGGTTAGGTCTTTTAGTAATATTGTTTCCATTGTTCAAACAGTAAAGAGGAGCAGGGAGACATGAGGGGCACACACATTAAATGCGAAGGCTTGACAAAATGACGATTAGGACACCCATAAAACTCTCATACTGCTGCGCTCTCATGTGAGTCTAACAGACCCTTGCGGAACATGAAGAGTGCACACACTTGACCAGCTTGGAGAGGCAGGCACGTTCCAAAGCCTCAATTTCAACTCACAGCCAGATCCAACTTACGAAATGAAACTCTTTATTTCAATTGAGGGGACCTAGTTCAAGTAAAACTCTAGGTTGCCAAAAACAGACAAGAAGAGAGAGAAAGAGGACTGTGACCCAGCAGGCAGGCACAGGTGTGGAGCAGGGAGGCAAGGGCAGGGGACACCATACCTTAACAGCGGGTGGCAGGCGTCCCGGGGTCACGTGGGGGTCGTTGGTCTCCGATGGGTCTTGCCTGCCGACCACTGAGCTCCCTTCGATGTCAAAAGGAAACGCATTGTAGTCCCCAGATGCAGGACTGGAGCAGGCAGCACCCCAGAGGAGCCACAGGGGCAGGACCCAGCACCAGGCTGTGCTCCAAGCCATCTCTCTGCTGATATTCAACAGGGCCCTTTCTGGGGTGAAGGATCTGGGGGTCTTGGTGGGCCCCCCAGAGGTGCGGAGATGCCTGGTGCTTTAACTTCTCTAGGCCTGCAGTATTTAGATCCAGGAGCTCAAGATGCAACTTCGTTGTTGTTGTTTTAAAGAGGGAGGGAGCGTCTGCGTGGTCTCTCCTCTTGCTCGCCTTTTGCTTCCACCCACCCTCTCTCACTTTCTCTCTCCTCTCGCGCCGCTCTGGAGACTTGGGCTCTGGGACCTACGGATGGATGGAGCACAGCGCCCCGCGAGCATCAAAAGGCAGCGGAGCGGGACTGGCAGGAGCCTGGCGAGCGCGCCTGGCCGCCTCCTCTCCCTGGCGGCTGGGACAGAGGACGGCGTGGCTCTGGCTTCCTTCCCACACTCATTCTCACCACTCCCTTTCCACCTTCCCCTTCCAGGCCCTCCCACTCCAAGTTGGCTCTCAGACCCTGAGGTCAGGCCTTTCCTTGTCGCCTGCTTCCCCTCCCCCTCGCAGTTTGGAGCCCCTCCAAGGACTTTAGATGAATATTCAGCATTCCCGATTGCTTCCCCACATCTCTTATTTACGTAGCTAAGGCGCCGGATGTCTGATCTATATTTATATAGATTTGTATGTGGCCCCCACTAGTGTACAGGAAAGTGGGTGGAAAAGGGATTCCAGGGGCGGGAGGGAGCCTGAGGTAGATGACCTCAGGAGCCAGCGGCAGGGGGCTGTTTCCCTCTTTTTCTAGAGATAGCCCGTGGCTCTCTTCTCTCGAGGTTCACTGGCCACTCCTCTTCCTCTGCCCAGAACTCACCCAGAGGGCCCGAGAGAAGAATATCTCTCACTACAGTGCTAGAAAATGACTTCATTATCGAAATGCATGAACTTTTATTTACAAAGAACATCTTGTTTTTCCCTAAAGAGGTGCTTTGTGAGGGACCCAGAACAAGGCTGGCAGTGTATGAGCCTGTCAAATATGCAGCCCACAGCCCGCAGCCGCGACCTCTTCCTCTTGGCCCGTAATCTCATGCCTACTTCATCTGTCTGATTCGTGTAACCTTTCCAAGACTTCCATAGAACTCAGGCTACCGTCGTGCCAGAGTGCCCGTGGATTTACTAGTACTGTAGCTGATAGGTGCCTTTGATTCTATGGGCTTCAGTTCAGAGCTTTAGGCATCTCTAGAAGTCCCCATAGTGACTTACAAATGACCAGGGGGTGAGTAGATAACCATACAATGACATCCAGGCCGTTTTCTAGGTATTGGGAAATACGGTCACACAATACAGCAACTCCGAAACTAATTATAAGCCCCATTTCACAGAATGGGTTGTTGTATCCAAAGATACACAAAACAACTGTTTATTCTCTACCATGTGCCAGCTACTTTCCACATGGTATTTGTGAACACCACAGCATTCCTGTATAGTAGGGCTATTATTTCCTTGTGGAAGAAGAATGGGAGAGTCAGAGTAACCAGGATATTCCCAAGGCCACCCAGCTGGTAGAAAGCTGAATTAGAGTTTGAATGTGAGCCTTCTTGGCCTAAAGCTCTGGTTCAGGTCTGTGACACACTGAAAACTGATAAGATAAAGCTTGAGCTGGGACACAGAGGAAGTGGGCTATCTCGCTTTTTGAGTGCTTTCTATGGAGCCTCAGTTTGCATGAGTTATCTCATTTAATTTCACTCTGATGATTGTCTGGCAAAGCAGATGTTGTCATATGCATTTGGCAATGGTGGAACAGCCTGTCATGATAGCTTAGCTTAGGTAAATCTACTAGCAAAGAAGCCAAGTCACTGAATGTTAACTTCTGTGCTCCCCAAACCTTGGAGACTGTTTTCAGGATGCAGATGCGGAACCCTATATCCTGACCTAAAACGATCTTGGGAGCTAGTAGAAACAACATTCTCCAAGGAACAGAACTGGGGAAGAAGAATGGGCTCTGCTGACCTCTGGTCAGAAGCGAAGGATCTGGGACCATAATGACTTCCAAGTTCTACTTGGACCTGTGTGCTAGGTGTGGATTATCCCACCAACACTCCTTTTATGTCCCCTCCTTGGGTCACTTAAATCCTTTTGCCACCTGCCAATGTGTAGGACAGACTTGAGCTGCTCCTGTCACATTAGTCTATAGTCAATAAAGTTCTTTTGGCAAAACAAACAATAACACGATAAATACCACCCGTATAGTAGTATTAGCTTCTGCATGCAGTGGACAATGAATTTGTGCTTGGTCTCAGGAGGGTTCTTGATTTTAAATAACAAATGGTATGGTATGAAAGAGTAATGTCAGAAGAAGCAGAAAGAAGTTATCATAGATTCCACAATATCTGTAATTTTTTAAGAAGATTTAACAATAATATGACAAGGAACCGTTGAACTAAATTGTTATTTTTTTTCCCATAAAAATTGACTAATCTATTAAATGAAGTGAAAGACTTTAGGTGTGTGTTTGGTTTGGATGATTCTTTAAAAGATTTCTAATGGGAGAGAAGGTGGCCAGACCCTGAGCAGGAACAATAGTGCTCAGTTACCATTCCAACCTCTCCCTTTATAACCTTCCGCAACAATGCCATCATTACACAGCACACATGTTCACACGCATATACACATTCTGACTTCAGATATTGAGTGCTTTAGCAAACACAAACTGCTCACATTTGCTTTCGGAAGGACTCAACTTACTCTTCCTTAGTTATCAGCTAGTTATACACTTGTTATTTTACCTGGGACTTCTTCTTCCTGCCCTAAAGTTGGTATATGTGTTTTCTAAGGCTTAGCAGTAGGAACTGGGGTGTATTTATCTGGGATCTATGAACTTTTTTTTCATTAACTATATGCTTCTGATATTTTTCTATTATTGTTTCTTTGGCAAATGGTAATACACACACACACACATATACATATATATACACACACACACATACACACACACACACACACACACACACACACACACACACATATGTACCCTTAGGTTTATAAAATTTAACAGAGTTCAAATCTTAGGCTTGTTTATAGCAGTTATAAGAGCTTGACCCAGAACTATTTTTCTTAATGTCAGTTTTATCACCCATAAAATGGGAATAATGATGCATCTTTCGGTGAGTTATTAGTGGTAGTAAATAATGTAAATAAAACATTAATATCGACTGACGTATATAAAGTTAGTAAAGACAATTTAATTATGCAATACTTTGAAGTTTTAAAAAAGAATAGAACAGCATTTCTAAAGAAGAAAAGCAGCCCTGTTTATGTATCCTGTGGCTTGGGTGACCTCCTGTTTGCTGAAACCAGCCATTCCCTTTCTGGCTACTCCTGGGCACTCCCATGCTCTAGCTGTTGGCTGGGGATGTATGTCATGGATCTTAGGTGTAGGGCAGTGAGGGACTGAGAGAGCACAGCGGAGCGTTGTACAGTAAGCTAAAGGCTTTAGGGTAGAGGGCACCCCCACCTTACCACTGGGTCACTCAGACTTGAAAAGTCGGAATATTGGTGGCTCTTTTTTTTTCTACTAAAGGTAACGTTGGAGAACATTTCCAGTGTGTAGCCACTTTCCCTTCTTCCTTTGCTAGGATGTGGAGGAGGGATCACCAAATATCTTTAGGTTCCTGTCCTTGTTTCCCAGGACAGGGGGCATCTACCTTCCCCGAGATCAGCATGGACATTAGGAGAGGCTCGGAGGCTAAATGGCTTGTCCAAAGAGACCAAATCAGTGTTAAATGAGAGCACTGCATTTTCCAATTTCCAGATCAACTGCCTCTCCAACTAGACTAAGCTATTTTTAAGTTTTGGCAGCAGCAGACCTGGTGCTTTTGAGGCTTTATCAAAAGAAGTTCTGGAATTCCCTTATAAGAACCTGTGGAGTTATCAGCAGATAAAGATCAAGGCTGCCTGTCTCCGCAGGGCTTTCTAGTGGGCCTGTCCTCAGCCTCCAGAGATCTCACCAGCGTGTTGTTAACATGTCCCATGTGCCCTTCTGCAAATAGAAAGTTGTGTCAGCTGCTATTTTGGATTTGTAGGTGCTAATCTTGGCATCACTAGATGGAGGATTGTTGTGGGGACTGTGTACTAGTGACAATAACTTCATGATGATATCGGTCAGAGAGCAGAATGTGAGCCGGGCCATCCCCCACTGTAAAGACTCTAATTGATAATTTCTGTGGTAGGAATGCAAAGCATAAACATAGGTTTTTCTCTCTTTTTTTGTTTTCTAGGAATACTTCCATTTTCCCACACAAGATTTTCCTTTATGGATAACTGATGAAAGTTCAGACTATATGAGGAGGACCAATAGCAAGAGAGCTAGGATATAGAGGAGGCCTGTAAGGGTCCTTCTCTCATTAGGTCCCCGGGCTTTTGTTCAGGATGTGGATTGTGTGCCATATTGAATTCAATTCTGTTTCCATCCTGGCGTCTTCTGGATTTGAACCTGCATTCTTCACCATCCATCCATTTTTCCATTTACTTAATCAGCATTTATTGAGTACTTCTTTATGCCAAGTTTAAATAATCAAGGTAAATGGTCAAAACATAATCCTAACTTCCAAGGAGCCAAACACCAGCTGAAGCAGATGTTAAGTACACACCATAAGAAATGTAAAGTGATTAACCAGAGTGGAAAATGAAGGTAGGCTACTAATAAAATTAATTGAGCAGGCTCTTACCAAGATGCAGCTAGAAAGTAGGGAAGGTTCTAGAAGAAGGCAACTGTGCTGAATCTTAACTGGTGGGGGAGAGACAGAGCAATGGTCCATGAGTGGAGAACTGCAGAACAGAGACATTGATGTCACAGAAGGAATGAGGAAGCCCAATGATTGTCTGAATGGTCTCTGAACCTCTGTTTCTGAAGTCAGTGCCACATATGAACAGCAATTCCTACCAGACGCAAGATGGAAAACGGAGAGCTGTGGGAAGAGCAACCTTTAAAGGAGTTTCTCCATCAACTGGCATCTGCCATCCTTCCTCCTCATGTCACCTGGTCACTCATGAAGCCACTCTTAAAGAAGAAGACCAGAACATTAGAGGAGAATGAGACACCTCAATCTCCTGCTACTGCGCAGTAGTTAGAGCTTCACAGAGGGGAAGCACACATGTCATTCTCTGACTGGGCTCACCTGTCAGATGATAGCTGTCATCTTTTCAGGCAAAGAAATTTAAACCTAGGAATGCCATAGTCCTATTTGCACTCAAAGGATTTAGAATGTACCAGGCAAAATGATTCTACATAACAGGAAATTACAGATATCAACAAAGGAGGAAATAATCATTTTGAAAGATTACATTTGTGCAATAACTGCACTGAAAGTGTTTTGTTGACCATATCTTCAAGCTTCTGTTATATCTGTATTGACATTTTCTATGCATTTTTATATTTTATATACTCCACTGAATAGTTTATGTATGATCTTTTTGTGTACAGCATCTGTAGATTTTATAAAAACAGATCAGTCTGTTAAAGTTAGTTCCAGTGTCAGTGTGATTCCAGTAAGTTACTACAAATAGCCTGCCATGTTCAAATATGCCTTTTGGGAGGAGCATCTTATGAAGATAGGGTCTTCCTGGGGGGCAAATGAAGACAATCAGGAGGCTGAGAACCCCCTTCTGTTCATATACTTCTTAAAACCTTAATGGTAGGGACTTGTACCCACAAACAGGGGATCCTTAGAATGCATTTGAGAGTAGTGTAGCCAATCCAGATGCAAGATGCACTTAATGGATGGAGCAGAGGTGACAGAGAATAGTCCTAAGAGGAATTAATGCTTTGCCTGTGTTGCGGTCATCCCTTTGGGCCTACTGAGATAATTATTTTATTAGCGATAAAGGAAAATGATTGATGTTCCTGGTAATGCACCAAACGGGAATGACTGGAAATGAAATCAGATGACAAGGTCAGGACAAAATAGGAGCTCCTGGGATAGTATAAGTAAGAATTGGATAACCTTCAGGAGGGTGAGAGGGAGGAAGAGAGCCAGGGAGGGAGGGAGGGGATAAGAAATGGGAGGGGGGGTGGGAGGCAGAGAGAGGAAAAAGAAGAGAGAGAGAAAAGAAGAGGGGGGGAGAAGAGAACAATTAAATAATAGAAATTTATGGTATGTTCAATATACTTTGGAGAAGAATACAAAAATCAAGGCAAAAGAACAGTAGACAAGCTGGGGAAGGAGGAATAATGCTAGCAATCAGGGAGGCTTTACTGACAAAGGTTAGGAGTAAACCAGGCATCTGTCAATATAGAACAGACCAGAAAGGGTGAACCAAAGCTAGATACCACAAAGAAGGGTGCTTGCTTTTTGAGAAAGAGGCTAAAACAGAAGTTCTCAACATTTTTTTTTTTTTTATGATTGAGGATCACCACACATGAGGTACTGTATTAAATGGTCACAGAATTTAGGAAGGTTGAGAACCACTGGGATAAAATGAAGTGGCAGAGATAAAGAACAGTTGGAAATCAAGTCAGAAAGGGTGGCATGTGGAAGACTGACAGAAGACCTTTGAGATAACTTTTAAAGCTTTGACTTTCTGTCCTGAGTGTGCTGGTATTCGGAGGACCTTGGTCAGAGAACTGGCATGGTCAGACTTACTCTATGTGCTATGTGGAGTGGAGAGGAGATTGCAGAGAAAGAGGCAAGAGAGGGTGCACAGAGACCGTGCAGATGCTCTTGCTATGGGTTAGATACATAGAGACTGGGCTCCAAATGCTAGCATTGGAGGTAACTTTAAGTCTAGTCTATTCTAAGTATAGAGTAAATGGGTTCTGATGGATAGAGGGACCAAGACTAAAAAAAGATCAAGGTTCATCATCAATCTATGTTTTTGACATGAGCAAGCTTGATGCAGTTGTCATTATTAAAATGGGAAGGGCTATAGAAAAAACAACTTGGGGTGATGGAGATGATCAAGAATTTAGTTTGGACAATTATTTTTCCCTTGAGAAAAGTTCTCATTCTGTAGGCTGACCCTGAACTCAGGATTCCCCTGTCTCTACCTCTTGTGTCCTGCAGGTATATACTACCACATTTAGCATGATTTTTTTTTTCTGTGTCTGTGATATTTCTTAGCATATATTAATTTCACAGAGGAAGGGTTTCATTATGACATAAACATATGTGTATATAATGTACTTTGATCATCTTCTTACATTGTGTTCCTTACATTAAAAAGAGTTGTTTAAAAAACAATATCCGTAATGTATGATGTGCAATTTTCTTTCAGTTGGAATCTTTTATGTACATGGCTTAGTGAGGGAGATTTGTAGAATGCAGCTCACTATATGCAGGAACGTGCCTCAGCTGAGGAAAAGCTATTACCCTGGAAGATTACAGCAGAAATAGATCTCTTTGAGCCCAGCCACAGAAGCTACTACAGAGATGAGCTTGATTTACATACATGTAGAGGTATAGCAAGGCAGAAGAAGAGGGGTGGGAAATGTGTTCCAAGTAAATGGACCTTGTAGCACATGCTCTGAGGGCAAACACCTTTATGTTCAGGGGAAAGCAAGATGGCGTTATACAAAGATGGCTGGGTGAATAACAGGAGGTGATAATGTGGTCCAGGTTTTTGCAGTCTGATGATTTGTAGTTTGCCACAGGCAGTGAAGGAGACATCAAGTAATAAGATGCATGCACTAGGATGGACAGGACTCATGGCTGGCAGACCAGCTGGCAAGACAGAATAACATGACCTATCTTTGTGCCTTCTGGACACAACTCCTCACCCCTGGGTCTAGTTGAAACAGATATCTCAATTTTTAAAATTAGTGGTTCCTTGAAGCTTATTTAGATTTTAGCTTGAATACAGTCATTCAATGGGAAAATAGACCAGGGGAAAAAAAGCAAAGTAATACACTGTGTTTGCACATGCTGTTGAGTTTAAGTAAGATACAACCCACTGGTTTTTTGGGCAGCAGATGGTGTTCCCGGGCATTAATGGCCAAGAGAAAGAAATAGTAATTCTATCTGTCACATAATCCATCCATCAGTGAAATTTGCTTAACTATTGGCTGTAGCTGTACGCTGCTGTGGCGGCTTACCAAGGATGACAAGGAGGCATAATCATAGGTGCAAACCTTTCCAGATCTCAGCAGAGGGAACCTCTATCCTGGCCAGTGCCATACTAGACAGTGGAGCCCCAAGCGCTTGAGCTCAGGTGTTTTTATTGATCTAGAACTCCTTAGGTTTCTATCAAAAGCACATGCAGATCATGACTAATTAAGTATCCTCCGTATAAATCCAACTCCTGCAGACAATTCAAAACTCCAAGACCTAGATAGCCCCTCACCCAACAGTGTGCAAAACAATTATTTTATATATAACTAAAAATAAACTTCTACAATAATTGGCTTGGGGTCTACTTTGATTATTTCACTACTTCCAAATTAACCAGGATTTCTTCCTCCATGTTTTTTTTTCTCTCTCCTCTTCTCTCTTGTTCTTGTTTTATTATGTCTTCTCTTCTGATTTTTTTAACCTCATCTGTTTTCTCAAACGTTCTAGACTTGTTTTAGCTATATGTATCCCAAGGTAAATGTGTAATATTTCATTCATTCGATAAAATGTCAACATTCCTCATTAAATCAACTTCAAAGGCAATTTTTCTTTTGAAAGATTTAAAAAAAATTATGTGTACGTGTACAAATGAGTAATTATTTGTACTTTTAGGGTGGTAGCCCATGCGGTTTCTTAGTGGTAGAATAGTTTATAGAAAAGTTTTTCACTTTTACAAATATCCAGATTCCTCCGTGGCATTTGTAGACTTGTTCTTTTACTGACATGGCTGGGACTCTAGTTTTGCTGAGAATCAGAGGGACATCTGGCATTGAGAATTGGATAGCTACTTTTATTTTCCTTGGATCAGACAAAATTCCTCCTGTAGTCTCTATGTTAGCATCTCATTGCTCTTGAATGGATTAGTAGAGTCAGGTTAAACTAGTCAGTACACTCCCAATACAACCCGGGGCATGACCAGTTCATGCCAATACATCCCGGGACATAACCAGTTCATGAATTGTCACATGACTCACCTCAATGAAATCACACGAGAGAAGAAATTTGCTAAGTCTTCTTGGAAGAAAAGTACTTATTATTTGGAGAATGCTTGCCAGTGACTACACCACCATGGCAGTGCAAGTAGCTGCTTGACAAGGCTCTAGCTACAGCTCGCCAGGGGGCTATTGCCCTTTTCCACTCCTTTCTGCTGTACAGCTGCTGATAGTCTTTTCGGTGTCATGGTGTCTGTTTTGCTTCTTGATAAAACGTAAAAGAATATTTAATTCAGCCCTTATTATCTGTGAAAGGAATACATTATAGAAAATAGGATATGGTGATTCTAGTACTAAAAAAATAATAACAATGTTACTGACCCTCAAGTCCTAAGTATATGTGAGAATTGTTTCATGTCTAAAATCTCTGACCTGCTACACACAGAGAATGAGGGAGTTGTATTACAAAATTATTCCTGGCACAAAAGGCACTGACTCCCAGTAAAGACAGGGACCAAGGAGCCTGGATAGGGAAGTTACATTGTCTGGAAACACAAGGACACATAAATAATTGCCCCTGAGAATGCTTGTCTCACCTTTTTAAAGAAAGCCTACTTAGAGGCAATGATAAAAGTGTTTGAAAAAGCTATAAAAAATTATAAACCTAGGATAGATGTGATTATACTCAAAGCTTAAAAATCTGTTTAAGACTGAAACTATTTACATCTATATACTAATTTGAACCTACAGAGAGCCCCAGAAACAAGAAAAATGGGTAGTCAGGAAAAGAGGAATAGATGCTGTTAATGCCAAAGAAATATATGATTGAAGTTTGGATAGATATGGGGCAGAAGTAGAAGAACTAGAGAAAGCTTAAAAATCTATAAATATAAAATTTCTTTCTGGCACCTTTGTGCTCTTCTGTCTGTCTGATATATGCTGAAACCGCAAGCAGGGCACCCAGCAATTCGTCAGTGAACCATTGTGTTAGAGGTTTTCTGAATGAAGGTTGTTTTTGCTTACCCTGCCAAACAAACATGGGAATTTTTTACAATGTAACTATTGGAGTTCTGTGAAGCTTTGAATATGCTTGGCCTTGATAATCTGTAAAAGTTACAATGTACTTTTAGTAAATAAAAGACTGGAGTGATTTTGGCCAAGGGAGTAAGCACTAGTGAACTCCATGGCTAAGTTATTAGCCAGCTTTCTCTTTAATCAAGCGTGCTTTCACCTATCCATTCATTCCTTCCAGGGGTCCTTCTCTGATCTTCATCCTGTTGCTGAGGCTGGACTCCAGCAAACACTCTCAGTAGCAGGCACCATTTTTACCTCTCTTGCTGGGAGACTAACTCCCAAAGGGGAAGCAACTTTGAGAGGAACTAACCCCACAAGAGACAGAGAGGAAGAGAAGGAAGGAAATGGGTTGTAGAAGATGTAATTTTATCTGTTGAATATGAACTTTCCAATTTCACAGATCAAGAAATATCCTTTATTAACAGTTAGGTTAGCTTTTTAAGTAATATAACGGACAGTAGGAATTCAAGAGGTGCAATTTTGAACATTACTGTGCTGGGTGATTAACAACGGGGAGGGGGTGGGTGGTTTGCTGGGCAGGGATGTTAGCTGTCTGTAGGAAGTCATCTGGAAAACAACATCAAAATGTAGAAAAATTCTGATTTTTGTTTTTCTAAATTCAACAGGCTGTAGAATCTAATTAGATGTTGGTATTAAAAATATGACCTTTGACTTCCTCATTTCTCCTGTACTCAGTGAAGAACCCCGAGAAGTTGTCGTTAGCTGCCACATCTGTGGTAAATACTTCAGACTCTGAAAGGTCTACACAGACGATTCTCTCAAAAAAGTGGATTGCACTTCTCATAGAGTTTTTGTGAGAATCAGACAAGATCATGCATCACAGACTAAGCGTTGTATAAACTTTAGCTTGACAAGCTTATTATTGCTGATAGTACTAATATTACTACTGCTGGGGCTGTCTACTATGTTTTTGAGACATTAGAAGACAGACAGGTTGATGGTGATTATAAAATTAAGAGAATTTGCAGTCATTTATAGCAGAATGCAGTATTCTTTCATTTCTGAGTCACTTTACTGCTCAGATGCTACAACTTAGCCATGTTACATATTGCCAACATGGTTAATATTCACTAACATTTCTTATGGAGGCTGCTAACTAGGGTACCACATGGCTGTGTTCTCTTTAGGAACCTAAGACGATATGGAACCCTTGCTTATAGGTCCCATCTGTTTTGTTTTTTTTTTTTAATTCAGTTTCTTCTTAAAATATCTTTTATAATATATTCTGGTTATATTTTTTCCTCGCCCAACCCCTGCCCAGTTCTTCCTACCTCTTTATCCACCCTACTTCTCAACAAAAGGTCGTTTCTTAATTCTTAGTACTATCTAAGTAATTTAAACCCCAAATATTCTGCCTTTTCATCCAAAGTGGTTTTAGTTTGAGTTTATCCCTACCCAATTTTTTTTCTTGATTTTAATTACCATGGATAGACTTGGACACAGTAAAATTCCCTAAAAAAATATGTCTGGAAATGAATAGAATTTTCTAGGAGAGTAGACCACATTTTACAGAGATTTTTCTTACCAGGAATTCTCAGTCACTCAGATTCAGACATTGTAATTCATCAGAGGTTTGTAGAATCTCAGCATTGCACATTAGCTTCACATTTTCATTATTTTAAGTATGTGAAATGCTGCCACCAACGTGGTCTCACATGATTCTCCTGACAAGTTTCTGGAGTATCACCATCCACCTGAATCACACAGAGTGTGTGTGCGGGATGGGGGGGGGGGGAGAGCTGTCATTTCTATTGTTCTTTTTCTGCCTCCTGACATCGTCAACCTTTGGTGTTTTTAACTTTACAACCCCAGTTAGGAAAGAGAAATGTTCAAGATTCTGATCCACCAGATGTTGTTAAAGGACCTGTCTACTACCATTCTGAAATTAATATCTATCAGAAAATAAAAATGCCAATGACAGGAGGCCAGTGATTATATGGGAGAGAGGTGCTTCACCTCTAAGTAACTTGGAGAGGAAAGGTGACCGCTTGCTTGGCCTCTCTGTTTACGTTGGAGAGTTTCAGGATTGAACTTGCCCTGGTGCATTCTTAAAAGGAAGAGATGCTTTGGATGACTGTGCTTGGGCATGGAGGGCTTTATAAAGTAATTTCTTCTAGACAAGTACTAGAAATAGGCCTGGTGTACTTCTGTTCTCAATTCAGCTTGCTAGCCTCTTGAAGGGGTCCGAAGTGATTTCCTATGTGGGAGTAAGATAGGAGGTGATGACTGCTCCATGGAGGGCCTGAGACAGAGCACAGGAGCTAGAGACTGGAGGCCTGGTATTCCCATCTCAAGACTGTTTCTCTATTGGCACAGCCTTGAGCCAGTCTCTTGAGCAACCTGGTCTTCACTTTCCTCTTTTACAAAATCAAAAGTGAGACAAGATGAGCTTGGGACCCCATTCAGCATCCAAGCTCCAATGTTCTAGGAAAGAACTGATCCCCAGATACAATGTCCCGGCCATGCCAGGAACAGATGGTTCAGAAAGCAACACATTGAGTACTATTCTGTAGCCTTCCCCATTGGAGTAATTAAACTGGCAATTGGTGCCTGGGGCTATATTTTAGGTGCCCAAGGAAAGCCTGTGGACAGTTTGCATAACAAATCAAATTTGGAATTATGAATTATAACTTTAAACTCTGCCAGAGAGAGAGAGCTGTGGGCCAGAAAAGAAGTAACTCTGCATGAGACCTCAAAAGGAAAAGAATTTGCAAATGTCTCCTGGCCCTGATTAACCACTCTCTTTTACAGCCTTTCCCTGGCTCTGTGATGCCTATTTTTTAGGACAACAGGTCATCAAATCTTGCTATGCCAGAGGTGGAGAAAGAGCAGACAAACCGCACAGGACACTCTCGCAGGAAGTCATGACTACCTCCAGGAAAGGGTGGCTGCTCTCAGCGGAAGTTCACCTGTAGGGCTCTTTAAAAGACATCTAGTTACAATATTTTAGTGAAGCTGAATTTCATTTTCTTTATTTAGCTTCCTTTTCTCAGCTGTGAATCACCTTATTCTTGTGATTTGTGAAGACGCTGAATGAATGTACTTGGACAAAATGTCCATGAAGTCCCCAAGCTCTTGGCCAAGAGCAGATCCTAATGTGGCTGTGGTGTGCAGAACAGGAGGACCTGCTTGTGTGCAGCTGAGACACACGGAGGATCGGTATTTCTCTCGTTTTAGCTGTGGACTCTGTGGCATCTCAGATTTTTTCTAATCTCCTACTTAGACTAAGTCTTTCATAGAAAAAAAAAATTAACACTGTGAAGAAACTATGAAACCCAGACTGTTAAGTAGCTTTGAGTATCACATCTGGCCAAGGTAGGACACAAGTGAACCCTGATCTACACGGGACGTAATCATGAAGATACATCATAAAAAGAAAAGAACTTTTAAAACCATTGAAGCACAAAGTGTTACTGAAACATTAAAACACAAAGTGGCCATACTGAAATCATAACACTGGCTTTACCCTCCATCTCACCACCCCCACCCCTTAGAATAACCGAAGCAGTTGTTTCTGATCTTTTCTTGGAATAGTGGAAAAACGCAATGTGCTGTGGTCTGACCCTCTACTTGGTCCATTCCCTTCCTTCATGGGAAGTGTCAGCTGGGTGTCAGCAACACCCTCAGAAACAACCAGGTGGCTCAAGGAAGAAGGCATGATACCATGCACATGCCCAGAAAGCTCCTGGGATGAGGCTGGTGGAGTGGTCAAGCATCTGTTCTAGAAATGACTTCTCAGATGTTAGCCTTAAACATTACCTTCCTTCATCAAGGGCTGATCTGCTAGCTAAATATACTCAAAATGGTAGACTGCAGTCCAACCAAGGGACTCTGAAAACCAGCAGAAATTTTTAAAAACAAACTTTTACAATGTTTTTGTACATGTGTTTAATTGTACTTTGCTCATGCTCCCCTCTCCCCTTCCTAGTCCCCTCTCTGCCCTAACACTGGTGTGCTGACTCCTCCCTAATAGTTTCTCTTTCTGCTTTCGCATCATGCGAATGATGCATATGTTCATATATCTATATCTACACTTTACATGTAGGTTCTGAATATGAAATAGAACATGTGATATTTGTCTTCTCTTATTCCTTTATCCCTTTATACTCCTTCCTTCCTCCTCCCACATAGTCTTCTGTAATATTTATATAAATGTAGATTCTACATCTGAGAGATGTGTGATATTTGCCTTCCTGACTCTGATTTATTTTGATTAAATTTATATTGATATGGTGTCTTAGTCACTGTTCTATTGCTGTGAAGAGACACCATGACCAAGGCAACTTATAAAGAAAGGCATCTGTTTAAAGGTTGCTGACAGTTTCAGAAGGCTAGTCCATTATCATCAATTAACTAATTAACACTATTAATTATTACTCATTAATTAATTAATATTAATGGTGAATATCACAGTACACTTCCATGAGTTTTTGTGTGAGACAGAACCATATAGCTCCCCACCCCCCACCAGAAACAGGGTTTCTCTGTTGTAACTCACTCTATAGACCAGACTGGCCTCGAACTCATAGAAATCCGCCTGCCTCTGCCTCCTGAGTGCTGGGATTAAAAGCATGTACTACTACTGCCCGACCAAGAACCATATTGCTAAAACTGCTGGGAAAGGGGTATGGACTTAAAAGTTTGAGAACTATTCTCACACTAGTGTCTGCAGAGGATATAGCAATGTACCATAATAGCAAAGCAGATCCCTGGCCTCAGTCCCTTCATCCTCCCTGAAATCTCCTTTTGTTTGCATCTCTCATCACTCTCTCTGCCTGTAAGAAGCTTATGTCATCCTTTTGCCTCCTTGTATTCACTCCACTTGGCTATTACTAAGTTACCAATCTGACTTTTTAAAAGATGTATTTATTTATGAGTGCTGCTCTATCTGTATATACATCTGTCTGACAGACGAGGGCATCTGATCCCACTATAGATGGTTGTGAGCCACCATGTGGTTGCTGAGAATTGAACTCAGGACCAGCAGTCAGTGCTCTTACTCACTAGGCTATCTCTCCAGCCCTCACCAATCTCCTTTTTAAGTTCTCCCCATCACTGACTTACTAAGTCAGAGTTCCTTCTGTTACTCCCTCTGCACTCTCTCAAGATGTAAACCTTTCCCTAAGGTCCTTGTCACAAGGGCCCCATACTAGAATGTCTCAGGCTTCACAAATGCCACACTCGATGACCCTGTCTAAAGTCTTAGTCTAGCTAACCTCTGGGTATTGTCTTCTTTTGCTGAGTCTTCATCACGCTTCTACCAAGTGTACTTCTCTGGTCCCCTTCCCAACTTTCTGGGGGCTCCCTAAATACAGGAAGAAATTCTGACCTTGTTATTCTTTCCTCTCTCCTCATCGTTTCCTTCTTCACCCAGCCCACTGATCTGGCTTTCATTACCACCTCTGTATGAGGCTGAAATACACATCTCCTATAAGGAGTAGTATAAGAAGCCCTCTACCTGAATTTCCAACTGATAGGCTTCCGTGCTTTCAAAATCATCTTCATATAGTCGGAATGGGATTCATCATCTCCCTGCTTTGACATCTTGCTTTCTTGGCAAAAGAATCACATTCTTGCAGTCATCCATGTTCAAAATGTCTGCATATATCTTACTCCTCCCCTCCCCCCACGTTGGACCACTATTACTGTCCCTTGCCAGGTCAATGGTGTCTTCTAAAGCCGTATTTCATAGACAGGCACCTTGATGAGTAATGGGTTAAAGAACATTTAGGAAATGGTAGTACTTCTCTGAGATTTGCATCATAGGTCTCTAAAATGGAATGTTCTCAAGAAGTTCTCTACTTATTAGGCTAAATAATGCTTTTTCTTTATCCAAGAAATCCATTGAGTTTTTCTAGGAAGCAGTAGAATATATTTTGGCAAATGCATGTTGAAGGAAAATATTCTGTAATAAAAGCATTTTCATGTACCGTTTTACTGAATTCCCCAGAAGTGAGTAATAAGAGAGAGCCAGGCTTGGCGAGAGCCATGCAGAGCAGAGTGCACATCTTGCTTGGCACTGTCCCTTACAAACCAGAGAGTAAACCCCTGTGAAGTTTATTGCAGGCAGATTACATAGCCAGTGTGAGAAGAGCCACAGCCATCTAAACTTTAAAACGTGGGTTTAAACAATTTTCTGCTTGCTTAGAATTACCTTGGCTCAAAATTCTTTTAAGTGAAGCATCGGTATCTCACTTGGTCTCAGCTGTACCTATGTGGGTTTGTGAATGTTGTCTTTTCAGTGCTAGGTATTAAGGAACACTACTTTCCCCCTCTATTACATCATCATTGCTGGAGTATGGTGCTGCATTTGGCTTCTCTAAGAGGAAATATAGATAAGTACATGCATTATACTTGTTTTAGTTAACGTCCTATTGCTGTAAAGGGACATGATGACTGCAACAACTCTTATAAAGGAAAACATTTCACTGGGGCTGGCTTACAGTTCAGAAGTTTAGGCCATTACTGTCATGGTCTGAACAGTGGTGGCAGGCAGGTAGGCACGTTGCTGGAGAGGGAGCTGAGAGTTATACATCTGGATCCTCAGGCATCAGGGAGAGGGAGTGAGCCACTAGGTGTGTCCTGAGCATTTGAAACCCCAAAGTTCACCCCTAGTGACACACTTCTTCCAACAAGGCCACGAGTCTTGCCTTAATCCGTGTCAAGTAGTGCCACTCCCTAATGAGCTACCAAGCACTCAAATATATGAGTCTATGAGTCCCATTCTTATTCAAATCACAGAAATACTTTTTTGTGAGTCCCAGAACATTGATTTTATATTCCATAGCCAGCATGTAGCTCTAAAATTACAGCCTTTTCTATTTTTACAGCAATTACATTCTTATTTTATATTTCAAGATCAAACTGTATGGAAGACAGAAAATAAAATTTTCTTTCTTATTTTTCTCTAAAAATAAAAAAAAGATAGACATCTTGTATATCTGTCCCCAAATGAGTAATGTCCGTAGCACATTTCTAGTAGTGACATTGAATGCCTTGTTTATTATGAATAATTACCTGAAAAAGGCAAAAGTGTCATTTAGGGGCTGGAGAGATGGTTCCTGGTTCAACAGTTAAGAGCACTTGCTACTCTTCCAGAGGACCTGGGCTTTAGTCCCAGCCCATGAACATTCATAACTCCAGTTCCAGGGGGTCTGATGCCCTCTTCTGACCTCTGCTGGCACCGGACATGCACAAGGCATACAGACATACATGCAGGCAAAGCACTTCTATACATAAATAAATCTGAAAAGAAGACAATTTTAAAAGTATCAGATAGGATTCAAGGGAATGGAAACCCTCACACTAGTATGGATAATAGAAATGTAGACTCTTCCACAAATAGGCGCAGAGAGTTATACGCAGAGCTAGGGTGTGAGAGCTCAGGGTTTCATTCTAGGCTGAAAACCAAAGGCTACACCCATTCCAGGTACCACAGACAGACTGACACTATCTAGTATCAGAGAAGGATCTTGTCGACCGGTAGACCAGCTCTTAGGACTTGCTGGCTGTGCTGGTTAGTTGTTTGTCATTGTGTTTGTGAACTTGACACAGAGTAGAGTCATCTAGGAAGAGGGTGCCTTCATTGAAGAATTGCCTCTATCAGCCTGGCCTGTAGGCAAGTCTATGGGGCATTTGTTGACTAACTATTGAAACAGGAGGGTGCAGCCCACTAAGACTGTGACACCCCTGGGCTGATGGTCTTGGATAGTATAAGAATCAAAGCCTATGAAGCCATAGGTAGGAAGCCAGTAAGCAGTGTTCCTCCATGGTTTCTGTTTCAGTTCCTGCCTCGAGTTTCCTGCCTTGAGTTCCCACTATGACAGAATTTGTATGATTGATACAAGTAAGCCAAATAAACCCTTTTCTCCCCTAGATGGTTTTGGTCAATCTTTTATCACAGCCACAGAGAAGCAAACTAGACACTAGGCAAACAAGGTCACATACTTGTTTCTTATTAATTTCTGACAACAAATCAATCATAATTTGTACATAGTGATGGCTTAGATAGTAAGTCCCAAATGACAAGATAGTATGGATTAAGTAAAATTTAGAGGTGATTAGGTCACTGTCCTCTGAATCCACTGAACCAAGTTGTACTCTGTCTGCCATTTGAGAAAGATATGAAATGAATGCGCCAGTGGTCTCTGATGGAGTAATGAATCACCCAAATTGTGGTGCTTAGCAACTACTATTTATTTAGTTCACAATTCTGAAGTCAGAAATTTGGATTAGGTTGCTCTGGATGGTGACTTGAATCGTATGTCTCTGCATGTGTCTGAAGTGCTAGTGGCTCAGCTTTTGGAGTAAGGTGGCAATTAACTAGAGGTTTCAGCTTTGTTTCAGAAGGTTAGTCTGGACTTCCTCACTTGATGTAGCAGTGTCTCAGAAAAAGAGGGAAAGCTTCAATGCATACAGACAAGGTCAGCATCTGCTGTGTGAAATGTGTTAATGTCCCACTGGTTGAAGCCAGTTCTGAGATCCAAGACAGTCCTTGACTAAAGATATAGGAATCTCCCACCTCTCTAGTCTTTGGAGACAAGATCTTGCTATGTAACTGAGGTTAGACTCAAACTCGTGGCTCTAGCCACAGGCTCCAGAGTGTTGGGATTATAGATAAGTACTGCCATCCAATTTCATCATCTAGGTTATTGACCTTATCCGTCATATATCTCAATGAGTTTGTCATTATCTGTTTGGCAAATTTACTCGAAGATTGTTAGAAAAATAAATACTATGCTTCCCTTGCCTTTCTCTTTACACAGATCAACTCCAACACTGCTCTAGATAGCAATCTAAGCAAAATTTAGATGATTTTCTAGGTATCTAATATTTTGGAAGTTTTTTCTTTGGCACTACATATGCTTTAGGATCTGGCATGATATTTTGCATCATAAAAAACGTTTGTTAGGAAGCTCAGCACCTCAGCTCTTTGTGTAATGAAAACCTTAGAAACTTGAAATTCTTTTCTTAAGATTTCTAAGCATGGACCACCATGTTTAGAATATTGATTAGGACAAAGCTTCGCGATGTGTAAGGCCTTCTAAATGTAAGATTAAGATAATAACCTAGTCTCCACATCTAAAGAAAGTGGCTATTTCTTTGGAGTTGTATAAACCTAGACATGCAAAGTGTTATTCAGTTTGTTGTTTTAATCATTTAGCAGTCAAATATCAGAGTTGAAACAGGACCTGAATTCTGCTCTAAATTCTCTGCTAAACTATTTTTATAAGTTAAAACTTGGCTATTTAGTTAAACAAACTGTTTTTTTTCCCAAACACAACTAAAATCAAGTTAAGGAAGCCTTTTAGCTTTTAAAAGTTGCATTATGAAGTTCGAGAAGTTTGCTTGGAAGAGAGCCTCTTCAGATTGCCTCCCAGAGCCCCTCCCCTTCTGTTACAACAGTCTAGGAGGGATAACTGTAAATAATGTAATATGCCCGAGTGCCTTCTGCAGATACCAGAGTTTTGCTACATAGGGTATTTTCTCCCACATCAATCCCCCAATTCAAGGATTTTCCAAAACACTCCTTGGGGAAACTTGCTAACTTGGAGAGTCTTACATATAGCAATAAAAGGCCATGTTGAGAATAGCTGAGCCTACACTCTATGGAAGTCATTTTACTGAACAACTAACATAAGCATAAACATACATCACAAAACAGAGTTCTCCGATTTTGACTCCTTCCTTCCCAAAATTCACTATGCCTGGAATGATCTGCAGTGCAGGGCTCATCCGTGCTTTCTCCACAGTTTCTAAAGTCTGTACTAGCTTGTTGCCTATTCCTGGAGAAGGAGGTGACCCTCAGAGGAGTCACTCTTGCCTGAGAACATCCAAAATTCCTCAGCAGAGTTAGTGTTCTTCTGCCCTGTAGGCCAGCCATTCTGGTCCTAGGTGTATTCCCAGAAGAAACTCCTGTCCTCCCGCAAACAGGACATAAGTACCAGAGCACTGTGCTGCTTAAAACAAGGGAGACAAGGATGCCTTTGTGGGGATAGTAGGAAGGAAGGATGTGGAGGTGTCAAGTATTACATTCACAGCTTTTCCCAGCTCCACGTTCCCCAGAAGGCTGCCTTGCTGAGCGTGGAGGTTGATCCCAGTCCTCCTACTACATACCGGCATCAATTCTCTGTGTGATCAATACTCCAAATGCAGTCCTTCTTAGTGCCCTTTCACGACCTCTTCCATGCAGCAGCAGGAAAAAAAGGATGATAAGATGAGAGCAGATTTCATTAGCACTTGCCTTGTGCCATGTTTTCTCCTCGGAGAAAAACTGCGTTTCTGGCTTTGGATAGTGTCTTAAAAATCCAAGTTTTGAAAAGGTCCTTATCTTTTAAAGTATAGTTGGCAGTTAATGTTTGGGATTAGCACAGTAGGTGAGAATCTAAGCATCCAACTTTTTATGCAGCCCACAGAAAAGGACGGTCAGTTTCCCTGCTTGCCTGTGTGTGAGAGGTAAGCTAGGAGAGCCAGGGTACCACTGTCCTCCTCTGGAGAGAAATGCTACTGTGGGAACCAAAAGGGAAAGGACTCCAAGATGGAGGTAATTAGAACTTGTAACCAAGATCTGGTCTGATGGCATCCCTTCCCTGTCCCCACCCTGCATGTTCCACCCCTTGGGGAGGCTGTTGGAGCAAGAGTCTCAGCCCATGGAGAGCCAGCTGTTTTTCTTAGGCAGCACATTTGACTTGCAGTTTTGGGAACCAACGTTCTATCTTTTTCCTTCTCCACCCAGATGAAATCATTTCCTTTCACAATCCTGCAGCCTCATTCTTGCAAAAGAGAGGAGTTGATGGTGTGAGGGAGTCACAGAACCTAAAGGCAGAGAAGGGATGCATAAACAAGCACAGGTTTAGTATGCCCACTGGTGAAAAGCACGTGCCTGCACACTCAGGATGCTGAAAGGCTGGTGGGCTGCGTTTGTGAGGATCAACCACTTTTTCATCTTTGCCAAGGCAGATCCTGAAAACAGACCTTGCTGTGCCCTGGAAGGAATCCTGGTCACTTAGCTATGAATATTTTCTGTCTTTTAAGAGATTGTTAGGGCTTTATACTATATCAACTTTTTGCTTGGAATTTTGAGATCATTTTCCAAGTCGTGTTAAATTGAATTGGAAACAAATACTCTGTAATCCTCATACATTTGCAGAAATGGTAAGTGGCAAGCTTTGCCTTCACCCTGCAGATACGGAATTTGAAAAATAGCATAAGGAGCCATATCCAAACCCCTTCTGTGCCTAAAAATGGCACTGCAACTTAGAGAATGAATATACCCACACACATATGTTGTTATCTTTTAATAAATGTAGTGTTTCCACAACTGGGCCTGAAGGTACAGCTTTTAATCACAGGCAAATACAAGTAGATGTCTGAGTTCAAGACCAGCCTAGTCTACCTAGTATGCTTCAGCGCATCCAAGCCTGCATGGTGAGACACTGGCTCAAAAAAAACCCCAACAAAAAACAATACTCCTAAATAATAAAATGTTTCTGTAATATAATGGTTTTTTTTTTCAAATCATATTCAGTAATCTTTCTTGTGTATAGATGGTAAGGGTGAAAATCAAACCACTCTTTAGGGCTCAGGACAATAAGAGAAAGAGACTGGGAGGTAGGAAGAGAAAAGACAGTTGGAAATTTTGTGTTCCGCTTGCCTATTCAAATTAAATTTTGAGGTAAGTCAGGAAGAGACACATATCCGAGGAAGACCTGTTCCTACAGATGTCAGTAGCATTTGGAGGACATTTTCATGTATTCTTACATCAAGGGCCAGTGTCTTAGGAAGGGTTTCTATTGCTGTGAAGAGATACCATGATCACAGCTATTCTTATAAAAGACAGCATTTAATTGGGGCTGGATCACAGTTTAGAAGTTTAGTAGATTGTCAGCATGGCAGGAAGCATGATGGCAGGTGGGCAGACACAGTGCTGAAGAGGAAGCTGAGAATTCTCCGTCTGGATCAGCAGACTGCAGGAAGAGAGTGTCACACTAGGCCTGGCTTGAGTATCTGAAACCTCAAAGCCCTCCTCCAGTGACACACTTCCTCCAGTAAGGTCACATTTCCCCCAACAAGGCCACATCTCCTAATAATGCCATTCCCTATGAGCCTATGGGAGCCATTTTAATTCAAACCTTCACAGGCCAATAATACTGACATTAGAGGAGCTGCATCTCCAGAATCACCCTCCAGATATGGCCATGATGCAATGGGGAGTCTAATTTGTTAGTTCCAGCTATGACTATCTCACAGACACACACACACACACACACATACACACACACACACACACACATACACACACACACACACACACACACCGGTTTCTCATCTTCAATTCTGGCTGTGAGAGTTTTGTTTTATCTCTGTTCACAAACTAGCAAAGGTGAAGGGGAGAAGATAGCCTGTGGGCCTTTCCAATACCCCTTCCATTCAAGAGCTCAAACTCTTCAAGGACCTTCAAACAGTTGATAGTGGAAGAAACATAGATTTTAGCCATTTCTATTTTACTTTCAGTGATTGTTATTGCTTTGGTCTCATCTTCATTTCTGTTGGTGCATTTTAGATTCCAGACATTCTGCTCTGTGGTCCCTTGAAATAGCCGTGTGGACCAGCAGATCTGCCTGGTGGCTACTCTGTGTACATGACCTCATGCTCAGCAAAGCTCTTAGTTACCTCTCTGTGGTCCCAGGGCTGAACAGCTTAGTGGCAAGTTCTGATCTTCAGCCAGTTAATGGAGACACCCCCAGGGGGTTCCTGTTTTAACCTGGCTTCCATGGCTGGCTAGCTCAGTTTTGATTGCTCTCAATGCTCCAGGGGAGGAAGAAAAGTCCCCTTTTTTTGGTGATTGTGATCTTGAAGAGTTTTGTAAGGCAGAATAAAATATAATGCAGTGTTGGCAGTGGACACACAAACGTCTCTTTTTCAGGAAATGATCCTTAGTTCATAAATTTAGCCAAAACATGACTATAACTGAAACATCCCTAAGTGAACTCCAAATTGTTCTCAAACAGCACAGCCCCTTGGAGAAATGAGGCTTGAGCTTTCCTTTCAGTGAATCTTTGAAAATTTAATGCTAGTGATTTTCTTAGCTTCTTCAGTGGTCTTGCTGTTTCAGCAGTTTGACTGAAGACTTCATCTCCTTGTTTCCATGAAATACTACAGCAGTCATAAGCAATGCTTCAACTTGGACTTTATGCCAAGACTTCTACCCTCCCCACCCTGGGAGGGAGCCTCTCAGAGGCACTGACTCAAGCAGCAGGATGGCATCTGAGGCAGATGCTCAGCAGGGCAGCTGACTGGGATCAGAGAGCTGAACAGTTTCTTCCACCAGAGAGTACTTGGACTAACCGAGGGTACTAAGTCCATAAAAGCCAGAGTCTCAAATAAGTGCCTGAAGCACCGCTCTTGACCCTGAAGTTGAGGCTAAAAATTTATGGACAGGACCAAAACTGAAAAAAAAAAAGCTAATTAATGCTAATAGAGTTTTATGGGTAAGAACTATTTCTTACGGAGTTCTCAGAAGTTCTGCTAGCTGTAGTTAGCATTTCCTGTTTGCTTAAGGAAAACTTAACTCATTCACAGCCACTGATCCTTATTTGTTGATATAACTTTATGAAGGACACAGAAGTAATATAATCAAAACACTTGCTGTACATGTTTTAAAAAAACAATCCATCTGCCATTTTACTGTTAGCTTTCAACGCAGTCTTTTCTCTGTCTTAGGGAAATTCTACTCTTTCTTTACTTCTCTTTGCCAGCTTATTTCCTTTAGGTCTGTGTGCCTTGTGGTAGGGTGCCATTGCTGAGAGCTTTCTGGACTCCTGTCCTTACCCCCTCCCATGTGTCATGCTTCTGCATGTCTATTGGTCCTTCTACGTTTGCAACTTAGTGCTGAGCCTTTGTGATTCCCTTGAAATAACACATAGCTCTCTCTAGTGCTTGGGCACATGCTAGGTCCTAAGCCAGTAGCTGCTGGACGGATGAATAAATGAGCGACAGAAGACTGAACAAATAAGTAAGCTAGTTCCCCACCGTGGGAGTAGAATGGCTTTCAAAAGTTATTCATGCTTCAGCTTCCTTTGGAGAACTTTCAAGTTGTAATCACAGGGATTTTGTGTGAGCCACAACAGAATACTGGGCAAACTGCAGATAATTCATTACTCCAGAGGAGGAAATGTAGAGTGGAGGCACAGGATGAGTAATTCGCCCATAAAAAGGACATTTAAGTTGTTCCCAATTTTTGTCTATTAGAATTAAAGCTGTTATGATTGTTCATATACAAGATTTTTTGTCAATTAAAATTTTTATTTGGGGGAAACAAATGTCCAGCAGTTCTGAGGATAAGTGGGTTGCAATATTTGGAGGAGGCTACTGCTTATCTGGGTTTCGTTACCTGTAGTATTGGTTATGGGAACCAGCAAAGGACTTTCAGAAAATTTCTATTTCTGTCTCTATCTTTGTATCTCTATTTCTATTTCTGGTGTAGAAATCCGACTCAGATATCACTTCCTATAATTCAGATGACAAGAATAAAAACTAGTGGCCACACTGCATACTGGAGAGAATGGGGAGGAACTTAATTTTTCATACATTGCTGGTAAGAATATATGGTGTTTTTTCTTGCAAAACTAATAATGAGACTATTGTAGTACACTGCACTCTGGAGCATTTTTCCCAGACAAATGAAAGTTTAGGTTGACAAGAACTTATATGTGAATGTTCGTAACAGCTTTAACAACTTGGACATCCTTTTAATGGGTGTATGTTTCATATCATGAGATGATGATCGCTGATAACAACTGAGCCACTTATTGTCACAAACACTCTGGATGAGTCTCAAAAGCAATATGACCAGCCTCAGAAGGTAACATACTATGGTTCTGGTTTTATAATCTTAAAAAATAAGCCTGTGGGAAAAAGAGAATAGACGAGTGAGGACCAGGAATGAGGAGAGGAGTGACTACAGAACGGAGTCTAAAGCACACTCTGTGTGCTGACAGAGTGCTCGTGTGTTCATATTGTGGCGATGATCCCAAGGATCTATACAGATGACTAAATTTCATAGATATGTGGACAGCCACATTCATTTGTTTATAGCCATCATATATTAACAATCTCCGAACCAAGTGAGAGGTCAAAACTGCTGAAAACTGAATACAATATATCGTTTATTATCAGTAATGGTGATGGCTATTCTTGGTTGTCAACTTGATTACATCTGGAATTAACTAAGGCTCCAAAGTGCTGGGTGTAGTTGGATGCCTGCTGCTGGGGTGGCTCAGCAAGGAGTCAAGGAAGCATTTTCTTAGAGGTGCAAATTCTGCCAGACCTCAGCAGAGGGAACCACCATCCTGGCCAGTGCCATACTAAATCGACAATAGAACCACGAGCATCTGCGCCCACATGTTTCATTGATTCAGAACTCCTTAGGTGTTCTATTGATACCATGTGCAGATCATTACCAATCAACACCTCCCACGTAATCCCAACACCTGCAGACAGTACAAAAGGCCAAAGCCTATGTATCCGCCTTTCCAACAGTGCACAAAAACAATTATTTTAAACACAACTAAAATTAAACTCCCACAACAGATAGGCACACCTGTGAGGGAGTTCTGCTTAATTTGAAGTGGAAAGATCTGCTTCTAATCTGGATCTTTGAGGTGGGGAGACACACCTTCAATCCAGATCTTTAATCCAGATCTAATCTGGGCCACACCTTCTGCTGGAAGATTATATAAGGACATGGAAGAAGGGAGCTTTTGCTTTTTGCCTGCTTGCCCTCACCTTGCTAGTAAGTCCATTCCTTCACTGGCATTAGAGCCTACTTTTTTGGAATTCCAGCTTATACAGCTGAGACATCAGCCTTGTGGACTGAGCAACTACTGGGCTCTTGGATTTTCTGTTCATAGCCAGCCATTGTTGGATTAGCTGAACCACAGCTGTAAGTCATTCTAATAAATTCCTCTCCCTCTATATATTCATTCTGTAAGCTCTGGTACTCTTGAGAACACTGATTAATACAGTAATGTACCAGCATCAACTTTCCGATTTTGATATTGAGTATAAAGTTTGAAAATGACATCATAGAAGTTGAGTAAGAGTACTCTTTTTGCAACAATCTGTTGTTTGTAATTATTTTACAATACAATTTACAACTTTATATTGATAGTAGTTAGTTGCATTTAAAAATTTTCACGTGGAATAGATTCATAGCTAGATTGGAAGTTTTAGTGTAGTAACGGTGCCCCATAACTGTACCAATTCAAGTCAGTTTAGTTGCAAAATGAATGAAATCAGTTCTTTTATTCTTACTCTTGTGCTGTTCACCCACCTAGCATATGGACAGATATATGCAGTATTACTTAAAAAATAGTATCATTTAACTAGCAAATTGCCTTATTAATTTTATGGTGATTTGTGACAGATCTCTTAATTACATGAATGCTGTATTTTTATGTTAATTTCTTTATATGGCATTAAACACATTTGTAAAGTAAATAGATTTTCCAAATTAATTCTTGCTTTCTAGAGCTTAAGCCACAGAACTGATGAGAATGTGTGCCATAATTCTTATGTTTTAAGCTTTGGTATACTATTTTACATCAAAAGATAATATTTATTTCTAAGCTTATCTTGAGGTTAGGATAAAATACCTTAGTCTATCAAATGATAGTCATGATATTTAAGAAAATAATCACCAAACTTCAATTTGTGGGGAGGAGAGCAATTTCCCTAATGTTTTCATCTTGATTTTGACATTCCCAGGCAGCAATTACAAGCTAAACATCATTTCGGTAAGTGAGAAATTCTTGTTTTCATTTGCTGATTGGCTTTATTACACACTAAGGTTAATTGGGAGACTGCTCAGGCTGATCCGGGTAATGATGAGCAGCTGCAATAGACTGTACTCATCACCCCACTCCACATCATTTTGACGGAGCAGCACCCAAACAAAACCCCTGGCAACGTGAGTTGTTGTTAAGCAGCATTTCAAACCCTGACTGTGTCTGAGATGGCATCACAGAAAGCCAGAGAGAAACACAAAGCTTGAGCAGAATTGTTCAGGTCAGGAGGGTGGTCACCCGCTGCAGTGACAGGATTTGGCTGCTAGAGTTCACCTGTACTGGAGCTGCCTAGGAAGTTCATTTCACAGGAACAGGTGGAACCACTCAGAAAAATGTTACTTTCCTCACCAAATGACCTTAGTAGCAAATTTTGATTTAACATGAAGATGACAGTATTGTCTGAGATAGCTATGTGGAGAAGGAAAATAAAATGCCTCTGTCTGCTTTCAAGAGCTTGAAAAGTGTTTTGTCTGTCTTATAATGTCTTCAATAGCAATACTGAATCCATCTAGGCACTTTCAATGGTCCAAACGCTCTGTGCATCTTGTGGATCATTCCTATTGATTTTCTTATTAAACTAAGGTAGACTTAGTTTGCATGTATTAAAAAAATAATACCTAGAATACGTACAAAGTTTATCCAGGATTACAGTCAATAGAATTCAAGTCCAGTTTCTTCTGCTCCCAACTCTCTGTCGTGTTGGCATGATCTAAAGTAGCAGTTTTCACCCTGTGGGTTGAGACTCCTTTGGGGGTCAAACCACCATTTCACAAGGGTTGCCTAAGACCATCTACATATCAGATATTTACAAAGATTCATAACAGTAAACAATTATAATTATGATGTAGCAACGAAAATAATCTTATGGCTGGAGTCACCACAATCATGAGGAACTGTATTAAGGATTTCCAGTATTAGGAAGGTTAAGAACCACTGAACTACAGGAATTCTCTGCTTGGTAAAGCAGTTACTAGGGAAGCAGATATTGGGTGAGTGTTTTGTTCTTTGGATTCTTTCTTTCCCTTTCTTTCTTTCTTTCTTTCTTTCTTTCTTTCTTTCTTTCTTTCTTTCTTTCTTTCTTTCTTTCCTTCCTTCCTTCCTTCCTTCCTTCCTTCCTTCTTTCTTTCTTTCTTTCTTTCTTTCTTTCTTTCTTTTTCTTTCTTTCTTTCTTTCTTTGTTTCTTCTCTGGTCTTCTGTTCTTTGTGGACTCTTGTTGAGCTGGGGAGTCTCACCCAAGTTCGGGGCTGGAGCTCTGGTGGCCTACTTGGTTTCTGGTCTACCGGGAACTGCCTGCCTGGGTTGGGGACTGGACTTGGCTACTGTTATCTGTCTGGCTGTCCTGGCCCGTACTGTTCCTCTGGCTTCTTGGCCTGATCTGTGCTGTTCTTCAGGTGGAGTATGCTGTGATGGTGTTGAGGGGTGGTTCTTCAGCTGGCTTTGGTTGCAATAGCACTGGTGGTTGTCCACAGGTCTTGCTGGCCAGGGTGGCAGGTCTGGAGAAGAGTCGGGAGGGGCTGCTGAGGAGTGGGTTGTGGGAACAGAACCAAGTGTTCTGCTTGCAGTGTGCCTCCTCCAGTGTCTAGCATGGGCTGTAATGGTGCTGGGATCTGTCCGTAGGCCTTATGGGAGGGGAAGCTGGGGTGGCAGAGTGTGGGGAGGTGCTATGGAGGAGTGAGTGGAGGGAACAGAGCTAAGAGTTCTACGGGCCGGGTGCCTACCTGGTTTTCCTGCTTACTGGGATTGTGATGGTGTTGAGCTGGAAGCAGATGTTTTCCCTGCTCAGTTACTGATTGGCAGTGTCACTGTGTAGATTACTATCTAGTTGGATGGCTTGCCTCCGGGTGCTAACTTCATACCATAGAGCTGGGGAATGAAAGTAGTTACATCAAAGCAACTTGCTTATTCATGAAGGAAGAGCTTGTTAGCTATGCCTTCAAGGAGGTAAAGTGCTTATTGGTCCTGTTCCAACTGACTTTTCCTCAGTTTGTGGGGAGTCTGCCCCAGCTCCACCTCAAGGCTTCTTCAACAAGTTTTGGAACTGTTTTGATTTTCATTTGTGACTTGGTGGGGTTGGATAAGCAGTAAAGAATCTCCCTGGCTATTTCTCAAATGGTCCTAGTCTCTCTTATTACATTATATGACAGCAAAGTACAGTAATACTGGAGAGGGCAGGTTTGGAGTCGGACCAAACGGGCTCAAATCTCAGAATGGGAACTTACTGACACTCAGACAAAAATTTCTGTCAAGTTGTTTAGTTTTCTGGAGCCTCAGAGAGTCAAAATGAGATGCTTCACACAAAGCACGTACACACATCCACACGTACTCAATTTTCAACCGCAACTTGGGCTTTACTCATTTCTAATCTGTTACATCTGCTTTTTCTGTAATTTGAAGTTCCTTTTTGTTCCACTGATCTCTGAGTCTCCTCCGCATCACTGTTGTGCAGCACCAAGAAAGCATTTTCTTAACTTATATTGCTCTGTATTCTAGTTGCCGAATGCTGTAAACCACCCCACTCTCTTTAGCTTTTCTCTCCCTGATGCTATTTAGCACCTGTGTAAACCTATGCAGCTGTGCTCGGCCATGTATAAATGTTTGCTTGTATGCTTCTGCCATATTTATTATGTAGCCCTAAGTCCAGCCAATTACTCTAGTAGCTTATAAGCTCCTCAGGGCCAAATATCATACTTTCTACTTTTGCAACAAGTCCCTATTTCCTTCCGAGAATATATTTCCAGAAGGCTGAGATATAAACACACAACATTGCTCTAATAAGATATCAGTGACAAGTTTCCAAACATTGTGTTCTTACGCAGGGCATTATTCAAAACAAGTTTAGCAATAACAAGTGTTTTATAGAAATATTCAAGTTGGAGGCCTTCAGTTGGTGACTTTTCATATTAAAAAAAAAAAGGAACAGGCCTATTATTTTTTATGAGAGAGCTAAACCAACAACAAAGAAAAGAATAAGAAATGATTGCTACTTTCCAGAAAACTTTGGCCCATCTTTCCCTTGATCTGTTAAGTGACTGGCACATTGAGTTAAGAGGGTATCACTTGATGCCTACTGGAAATAACAACAGCTACATGCTTAGAGCACTGTAGTTAACTAGGTAGTTCATTTCACACTTAGTAGGCGCTGGCAGTGTATTAGGAGATGTATTAAGAGCCTGGTTTGTCTTCTTTCAGTCCTCCGGAGGGGTAGGTGTCATGTTTCTCCCCATTTTGATACAGGAAAGTTAGGAAAGTTTTGACCAAAACCCACCTAGAAAGATCTGCAGCCTGGCTCAACACCACCCTGTTAGCTATGCTGCCTTCTATTAAATGAATGGCCTCCAGATTTAGCTATAAAGGCAATTCTAATGCCACCCCCTCCCTCAACACACACACACAACATAGTCCCTCCTGCTTATCTCCAAAGAAAAGGAAATTCTACTAGTACATAGAATTTGCTTAGTGGAGATAAATAAAGTGTACTTCAGGGGTCTTGGATGGTTTGTAAGAAAATCTGAAAAAATAAATAGATAAAAAGAAAGAAAAGAAAAGAAAGAAAGGAAAAGAAAATGTCTCCCTGGTGTTTTGTCTTCATTGCTCCTGTTCTCCAAAGACTTGGCGGAGCATTTATTTCCCAACAGCAACATCCCCTGTGGGTATTTCCCTGTCAGAGGGACTCCACGAAGAAGAGGATGGGCAACATCCTGCTTTTGCTTTCTTTCCTTGTAGTTCTCTGCTTTCCCTCCTCAGCTGTATTCTTTTGGACTGAGTCACAGGCAAGCCACTTCCAGGCAGGGTGAAGGAGCCCCGGGGCCCCCCTGTCTGAGAAGGCTGGCTCTCAGAAAGCTGGAGCTTCAGGCAGCTGGTGGGGCTCTGCTCCTTGGCAGCCTCACAAGCCAGTCTGCTCCTTGTGGAGCACAGGGCCTCCGGCTGCACGTAATGCATGCTCTAGCAGTAAAAACCAAGACTTGGTCCTTCCAACTATCAGATTCTGGAAGTCCCTTGGCACTGATTTGAAGGGGATCCAAGAACCTTCCCCACGGAGTCAGGATTATGCTGTTGTTAATCTTGCAGAGCATTCTTACATTTGTTCCGCTTTACCGCAGGGGTACTGTGATCTTTCAAATCACAGCAACACACTACGTGCTGTGATGTGCAGTGGGGAGCTTGGCCGGCTCACGTGATGATTCAGCTTCAGGCTTCTTAAATGTCTGAGTTCTAGAAAGGAAGGGCTTTGCTGCAGAAGCAATTTGTCATTCTGTGTTCTTAAAAGTGGACTCCTAAATTGCATAACCTTCAGGACGCTGTCCTGACCTGGTCCTGTCCTTGGTCAAGCGACTTTTTGAGCAGTAGCTCCATAGAAATTGACTAGCACATTCTAATTTATGAGAAACTCAAACCTCCAGATGTTAAATATTTGAAAGAGTGCACATAATGAAAGCCTTTTATTTGAGTCTATATGTAGGAAACATTTTTCTCACAGTCACTAGTATTCAGTGCTCACAACTCAGATCAGTAAGACCTATTATTAGGGCGTTTCAGGATGGGCTTACTAAGGTTAAATAACTCAATCCAGGCTTCAGCTAGCAAAGGGACAAGGGCTGGGTTTGAACCCAGGCACCCAGATTCTGAGTCTTCTGCCTTTAGCCACTCTACCATGGTGCTGTGAACTAAGAGTTCTGTTTTACTCCATCTCTTGGTTGTGTGTGTGTGTGTGTGTGTGTGTGGGTGTGTGTTTCAGTATATGTCACTAATTTTTTTGCAGAAATTTCATCTCCCTGTTGCCCAATAATAACAATACATCTGTGTGTGTTTAATATAGGAAATTGGGATACAGCCATCTGTAAAGTGTATTTTGAACAAAATCCAGAAAGGGAACTGATTTGCCACTTGATAACTCAACAGGGACGTTTCTTACTCTTTGCCACGGAGGATCTTCTACTGGATACAGTTATATCACAGTGACTCAGTATAGTATAATGTAGCAGGGTATGGTAAATATAGAGTCCAATTTCCAACTACAGTCAGCCAACGTTTGACTTAAACCAGTGTTCTTAATTATTTAAAAAGTTAAATTTAATCGTTTCCTTTTGTGTTACTTATACATGACGGTATGTTTTGTCTTCATCAAAAGAAATCCCAGGCTGTGTTACAGAAGAGAATAGCAAACTTTTGTGACTCATGCTATTATTTTTATGAGCTATTCAATAAATAAACAGCCCATATTTTATCCCAGTGTTGTTTATGTTTTTAATACATTGTTCTATAACAACGTAGCTTAAATAAATAAGTCACAGTTGTTTGTTCAGACGGGTCTAAACATTCGCTCCCATGTGAGGAATGAAATGTAGATGGTTCTTTTGATGCTTACAGTGGAGTCTCATCCATTGTATCTCTGTACGTCTGCAGTGTTGGGAAATACATTGTGTTATTGTTCTCAAACCACTTGAGCTTTGTAAATTGACCTCAAAAACCATATCATGAGTAGAAAGCACAAAACTGGGTTACTGTGGCTTAAGTAATCCCATCTTTAACTGTATGTGACAATAGCTCTCCTAAACATCAAAGCGTTGACGAAAACAAACTTCTGTTTGTTTCCTCTCTGTCCCTATGTGACCCTAGGAGGGTCTCAACAAGTTCTCAGCTCTACCCTCACTGGACTCATTCTAAGAATTTCTGCTTACTTTTAGTGATAGCATCTCTCTGCTTTGGGCTATAAAGTAATTTACAAAGCAAGGGACTCCACTGGCCTAACCTTCCAGTCTCTCCAACCTATTGGCTTGTCAGGCTCTCTGATCCAACAAGGAAGGAGAGGAAAAAAGTAAAAATACCTCTGTTCTACTCACACATCTCCTCAGGATACCATGCTGTGTGTCTAGTGTCTAGGGTGTGCGGATTTTCACGTTCTTTGAAGCAGAAGTGCCCTGTATCCCTTGATGTCCTCATCCATTCTGGTCCTTGGGTCTTTCCTCCTCTCCTTTGGCTACAGCACTAGCACCGCTGGCCATTCAGTGCTTTTGGCTTTCTAGACACTACTCACATCTGGTTTTCCTCTTTGCTCTTAGGTTATTCTTCTCTCTCCCCATCTCCTTTATTGGCTCCTCTCCCTCCAGTCCAATCTTAAATGCTATCTAAATTTTCAACTGTGTTTGTTGCTCTTTTCCTCAGCTTGCAAATCACTCCGAGTAATTTCATACAGCCTCTTGGTGGACGAGTCAGTTTGTGCCTTCAGCTTGATCTTCTTATCTAAGTATTGGGAAAAACTTCCAATTGGTTGTTAAACTGCTCCAGCTGGGAGGTCTGATGTGCCTGAAGCCTGACACATGCAACAGTTAAGCCACGCTCTAGTCCCTAAAGCCCACCCTCTGATTTGTGTTCTCTGAGGACACTGGTAAATGTTATCATGGTTGACGTCCACTCCATCTGAGAACACCAGAGCTCGCCAACCCTTCCCTTGTCTCTTCAATACCCAATCATGAGAAAATAGCAGATAAATAAAAATTGATGGATGAACTGCAAAATACTTGATCAGTATTCTTTGAATACACAAAGTATTGAAAAACAAGCAAGTTTAAGACACTTTTGCAGATTGGAGAAGACCAGGGACATGATCTTCTTGCAGAGAATAAATGAGACCCTGATTGGATCCCAGAAGAAAAAAAGACATCAGTAGAAAACCCGGTGAGATCTCTAGTTTTGTAAGTAGTAACAAGCCACCAAGCCACTGCTAGCACAGTTCTGAGTGTGTAAGATGCTAAGATCAGGAGAAGTTGGAGGAGAGGTAGATGGAGGTTTTATCTTAGCAAGATTTCTATAAGTTAAATGTGATTCCCAAATAAAAGCTAAAAACCCAAACCAAAAGCATGGCTTACCACTACCTGTGTAATATTTTTCAACCTGTCCTGAAAAATTCCTCAGGAAGTATGACAGTTTGAATAAGAATGGCTCCCATGGGGCTCATATGTTTGAATGGTTGGTCCCCAATTAGTAGACTTGTTTGAGAAGGATTAGGAGGTGTGGCCTATCAGAGTGGGCATGGACTTACTGGAGTGGGTGTCACCTTGTTGGAAGAGGTGTGCCACTGTGGGTGGGCTTTGAGGTTTCAAAAGTCCATGCTAAGCCTAGTCTGTCTGTCTGTCTGTCTGTCTCTCTTTCGCTGTCTCTCTCTTTCTCTGCTTGCTGCCTTCAGATCAGGATGTAAAGCCCTTAGCTACTGCTCCAGCAACATGCTGCCTGTGTGCTTTCATGCTCCCTTCCATGACAATAATGGACTAAACCTCTGAAACTGTAAGCGAGCCTCTAATTAAATGCTTTCTTTTATAAGAATTGCCTTGGCCATGGTGTCTCTTCACAGCAGAAAAAAAGCAAAACAAAAAACAAAACAGTAACTAAGACAGGAAGGTTCTTTCATTAGATCGGGAACATTTTTCTTGTCCATTCATCTGATGGTCACGGGTTGTTTTTAATCCCTTGAGACTTTTGAGATGAGTGAGACTTGAGAGCCTGGAGTTACAAGGGGAATTCCAGAACCAGGCTGTGGGTTCACTTGCTGAGGAGAAAGCTGAGTGGCCACACATTCACGTTAGGGAAGATGCTTCAAGTTTCTCACATGAAAGGAGCCCAGTTGAGGCAACTTCGATGCGGGCAGAGAGGATCTGGAAAAGGCAGTACAAGTTTGGGACTTTCCAGGACTGCTACCTCCCTTACTAGCTAGACAGGCATTTGAGATTCAGATCACTGGATCACCAACTCAATGGTTTTTGTTTTTCTGATGAGAAAGAGATGAGAACAAGGAGACCGGCTCTGTCTGAAAAGCTGATTCCTCACATAGTTAACGGCTTCCTGTTATCTATGATAAACTGGCTTCTGACTTTGGGTTTAGTAAATGGATAAGCTTGAGTTCATGGTCTGGTCTGGCTTCATTAGATAGAAATGACACATGCTAGCCAATTCCTCCACTCTGGGTTTTTGTAAACTTCAGGGGTGACTGTTGAATCTCACATTTCTTCCCCTAGCTGGACAAAACACCACCATATTGTGATGCTGTTAGAGCCTCCACACTGGAGTCTGAAGCCTTGCCTATGAACTTCTCTGGAGAACTGGACATGCTAGAGACAACTACTCTAATGTCAGCAACAGAGATCCAATCCATTGGTGTTTATCCCCTGTGGGCTGTTCTAGGGTGTAGTGATCTCCATCAGAGGCTTTCAGTGGCTTCCACAGGGTAAGAAAGTTTTCTAAGTAAGCTGCTGAATGGATGCTGGTCATGAGAACACCAAGGGACCAGAAACACTCCGCCATTTCTCCCTTCCAGGCAGAGTCAGGCATCCGCAGCTTACCCCTACTCAGCCGCTGGACAGTCTCCAGACTGGTGTACACCATGTGTTTCGGGTCCAGGTGACTGGGGACATCTGCCAACAGCTTTTCTGGATACACTTCCTTTTCTTTGCTGAGATAGTTCCAGAAGCGAGTCACCATAGGGGCTCCTTTTAAAAGTACCCTTGAAAGCAGCCTCTCTGGATGCCATGACAATCTGGGCATATTTTAGCGCCTTAGCACCAAGGACCACATCTTTGGTCAGTGTTCTCCCTGTGAAGTGTTTGCTCTCTGCTGTGGACAGGGCCATTGTGAGCCCAGCTCTGACGGGGGAAGCGCAAGCTCAGGGTGTCATCAGGATTAGTTTCTCATATTTCTTGGCAGGTTCCTCTCTCCTCTGACAGTTGGACCAGAAATCATCTCCACATCCCCATTTTTCCTTCCATTTTCTTGAAGTGAAAATTTAAATATGAAAATTTAAATATAACACATATGCAGTGGATTGGCATATGGTTGTCCCATACTTGTAAGCTTATTTTGAAGCTAAAATAATCCAAAGTTACGGCCATAAATGGTAAAACAGTAAAAGGTACCCTCACAGTTTGATCAGATGAAGGGGAAAGGATTTTTAAATGTGCTCTAATAAGTTCTGAGTTAAACCATATGTGTATGTATCTGTGAGTATCTGTCTGCTTGAGGCTGATTACTGAGGTCTGTAAACCACCAGAGATTCAGGTAAGGGTGCCTTGGCCTCCTTGGGCTCTCTGAAATGGAGGGAAAACATATGTATGTACAAATTTTGGAAGTTCACAATGAGGACGGTGAATAAAAGAGCATTAGGCAACACTAACATAGGACTTTTTGGAGAAGTGGTAGCATAAATTCTTATGACCTAAATTGTACTTTAAATAAAATAACTAAAACGTGGCTGCATTGTGATCTGATATTATAATAGGGCCTACCGCTAGTGAGATATTGTTTATGTTTGCCACTAGAGAACTGGGAACGTCTTAGAAGTCAGTGAACACTCCCTAAAAGGATGACCCAAATTGAAGTCTTCATCCTAGGGTAAGTCACTTATTTGTCATTGTTCACAAAACACTCACCGCAGATCAGGCAAAGGAAGTTCTAGGATTTTGGAATACATTAGCGGACAAAAATGACAAATATTTGTCTCTAATTGAGTTAATATTAAAACAAAATAAGAACTGCACATCATGTTAGAGTATGAGATAAAAATGGGGTGTAGAAGGGGAAGAGAGTGGGGAAAGGCGGGCGAAACTGCCAACTGGGGTAGGAGAAGGTTGCTTCATAAACAGATTGAAAGTAGCTCTCACTGCCTCAGTGCAGGGTGAAGTTCACATGAAGATGCCAAGAGGGGAAAGAGTCAGCCAAGAGGATCTGAGGGAGAACACTTCAAGCAGGGGAAGCAGGGCAAAGAGCTTTTTGGCATCAGCGAAAGGCTTCCATTAGGAATAAAGCAAGCCCTGAACTGGGAGACTGGTCAGAAGGAAGCCAGGGGAGAAACAGACACAGTGAGGGTGCGGTAGTCACTGCCAAGGCTACAGCTTTCTCCCTGGTGCGATGGGACACCTGCAAGTGTCTGTGTTCTGTTCACTTTGTGCATATAGATCTGCAAGCATAAACTGTCACTTGTGCATCATCAGTATTGACAAGTTAGCACAAAATCTGAAAGGCCCGAGGGAATCTGATGAACAAAATTAACCCATGAACCAGCTCAAAAACTAGTTTGCTTCCTATACTCACAGGAGCAGATGTAAATACTTCCTGTGTATATTCAACCTCGGGTGAAAATCCCAGTGTGAGTCTGGGTGGGCAGGGAGGTGGAGGGAGATCTGGGAGGAGCTGGGGGAGAAGGAACGTGATCAAAAAATATAGTATGGAAGTTTTTGCTAAATTAAAAAAGATCTTAAAATGTTCAAGAAAGAAAAGACCATATGCAACGTGATTTCTGTTTTTCTAAAATTGCAAGAAAAGTACACATTGGTGAATGCAGAAAAAATTAAAATACATATGCATTTAGGCAATTTAAAGTATTTGTTCAAATAACTCTTGGCTTCATAAGGCTATCAAATTTACACACTATGAAAAAAAAATCAAAGACAAGAAAACCCCTGAATATTGCCATCTATTTACAAAAGCAATATGGCCCCTTGAAGCAGTAAATTGAATTCAAAACTCTTGGGAGTGCTTCAGTTGAGGTTATTGTGTAGGAAGGAAGTGACCCTGACAGTTGGGATGGGAATACCATCTCTCTGGTTGGGGAGCCAGTCAGGAGAACCTGCAATGGCCTCTTCTGAGGCAACTGCCCTGAAGAATTTTAAGCAGAAACAATACTAGGGGACAATATCCCTGCTGGAGGCTATTGCTGCAGGAATTCAGATGACAGAGAACCTCTGGTGGCATGCATCACTCAGGATGTAGTGACAGAGGCAGGTGGATCTCTGTGAGTCCAAGGCCAGCAAGGCCAATGTAGTGAGTTCCAGAACAGCTGAGGCCACATAGTGAAAGCCTTTCTAAACAAATAAAAACAAAAACAAAAGCAAATGACGGAAAAATCAGGTGACAGAGGACAGGGACTAGGGCCATATTGTAGGGGTGAAGAGTTATCTGAGTCCTGATACATTTTGAAAGTGAAGTCAGCAACTGGAAGTAAGAAGGTCGTGAGAAAGAGTCAGAGTTACTCCAAAGTTTTAGCTTGTGCAACAAAGGATGGGGCTATTCTCCGAGGGGGAAGACTGTGGGTGGATCAAGTGCCAGTGGAAGAACAGATCAGTTTCAGACCTGTTAAGTCTGAGGGGTGAGACATCTACGTGGAGGAGGCAGTTGCCCTATGAACCTGGAATTTGGGAGATAAGTCTTTCCTGGAGATAGACACTTAGGAGTCACCAGCATATAAGGCAAGAGGCTTGATGAGATTACCGGAAAAGTGGGAGTAAACAAAGAAATGAGGAATCCGAGGTCTGAGCCTTGGGAACCTTCATCACAAAGTCGTCAGGAGAAGCTGACAACCAGATCACAGAGAAACTGAGAGGAAGGAAGAGACTGGGTAGGAAGGAAGAGCCAGTATGCAATGGAACAATATTCAGGAAGAGCCAATGAACAGCCTGACCACATGGCAGAGCTTGTGAGCTGAACATAGGCTTTGATAATAGACACTCCTATAGTGTTGTCCAGGACAGTTCAGTAGAGTATCTATTGAGGGCTAGGAGCAAAGATCTGACAGAAAGCTAGAATGGGAGGGAATGAACATCAGGTAGGTTTGCTGCAAAGGGAAGAAAAGGATGGGTGAGTTGGAAGGAAACACAGGATCAAGAGTGTGGGCTTTTTCTTTCTTTTTTTAACATAATATTTTTATTACTTACTTGAGAATTTTATACAATGTATCTTGATCACACATCACACCCACATCTCATCACTCACATCTCATTTCTTCCAGATCCACCTTCCCACCCCATGCCCTCCAAAACAAACAAAAATCAAAACATAAAAAACAACCAAACCAACAACAAAAAGAAAAGAAAAGAAAAAACAAAAAAAGGAAAACAACAGAAAAAACACCAAATTCAATCTGTGTGGCTGCAGCACGGATCATGGCCATCACCACGGACTCTGGCATTTGTATAGATTACGAACATCAACGTGTGTTCTGGTGGGAGCATGGATCTCGGACATCCACATGACTTGGATCTCACCCGTCAACATGGTTTCCTGCTGTAGCATGGATCATGCTCTTGCTGCCATCTTAAATCTCCCCAGGCTTTGTTTTTCTAATCTAAGGTAGGACATATGTTTGAATTCAGATGGAATCCAACAGACAAATAGAGGGTGTCAGTAGGACTAGAGAAGAGAACCAGAGGGATATGTCTTAGGGTTTCTAATGCTGGAAAGAAACACCATGACTGTGACAGTTCTTATAAAGGAAAACATTTAACTGGGGCTGGCTTACAGTTCAGAGGTTTAGCCCATTATCATGGCGAGAAGCATGGTGGCACACAGGCAGACAGTGCTGGAGAGGGAGCTGAATGTTCTACATCTGGATGGGCAGGCAGCAGGAAGAGAGAGACATTGGCCTGACTTGAGCATTTGAAATTCAAAGCCCACGCCCAGTGACACTCTTCCTCCAACAAGACCGCACCTCCTAATCTTTCTCTAGTAGTGCCAGCCACTACTTACTGACCACACATTCAAATCTATGAGCCTGTGGAGGCCATTGATATTCAAACCATGACAGGGTGTAATCTATCACACAAAGGGAGAGGCTATTGGAGAGTGAGTGTAAGTTTCATGTTGGAATTCAAGGTGGAATAAGGGTGTGTGATTTGGTAAAAGTCCATGAAACTTTTCTTCTAATTGCTTCTATTTTCTCAGTGGCGTGAGAATGAAGGTCATCAGCTAAGAGCACAGAATAAGCCAGCATTTCCGTACAGCTGGAAATATGTCAGAGTCTCATTATGTTTGAACTCTGCCTCTTAAGCTGCATTTATTTTGCAGGAGCTTCATTTGAGCAGACATGTTGGGAGCAAGGCTTCGCTTGAGAAGTGCCACCCTAAATGAACTCAAGAGCATCTTCCCATGATGCAGTTGTTCAGCTGATGAGTGTCCAACTGGGTGGCTCTCCAGAACTCCACCAGCATGGAGAGACATTTCAAGGCCTCCATCCCTAGAGAATGTTCTGAAAAGGAGAGAAATCATAACAACAGCACCACAGTCCTCAGAGGCCTCAGTAGTTGCGCCTGTGTGGAGATAAAGTGGACCTACTCATGCTGACCCCAGTGGTCTAACTCTGACCCACGGTTTAAGTTTCTTTCTCTTGTACCCTGTGGGTATCCTGAAGCAAATATTCATGTTCAGCTCCCTTCTCCCTTTCCATTTAGCTGTCAAGTCCATTTAGGTCAGCTAAGCTACTGTGTTTCCTCTGCTTTTAAAAATTGATGTTTCCCTGCAGGGCGGGTCAGGAACTAGAGACTGGATAACTCGCAGACGATTTCTAATGATGTCACACTCTGCTCATAGATCTGTACTTAGCTCAGTTCTCACCAGAGAGGCCCCCTTCAGCAGCTGAGAGGAGTATATGGAGAGGCCCAGAACCAAACATCAGGCAGAGACTAGGGAACCTCACAGAAGAGGAAGAGGAGGGCCCTCATGGCAGAGACCAGAGGGGTCAAGGACACCAGGAGAACAAGCCCCACATTGTCAACTGACTAGCACTCTTAGGGTCCCACAGAGACTGAAGGACAGACATGGAACTTGCAGGATCCCCTAAATATGTCTTAAGGCTGTCTAGATTGGTGTTCTTGAAAAACTCCTACAGGCTGAAATGGGGGGTTATCTGACTCCTTTTACCTGCCCTTGGGACCCTTTGCTCCTGCCTAGTTGCCTGGCCCACCCTTGATGTTGGGATTGGTGCCTGGCCTGTTCCATCCTGCTATGCCATGACCTGTTTGAGCTGTAATGGGGGGGTTCTTTTCTGGAGAGAAGCAGGGGATGGGGATGGGGGTAAATCTGGGGGAGAAGGGAGATGGGAAGACCTGGAGGGTGGAGAAAGGGGAGGAAGGGGGGTCAGGATGTATTGTATAAATTGAATGAGAGAAGAAAAAAAAAATTGATCTCCCTCTCCTCCCTCTCCTGACTGAGTGGCATAGTTTCACACCGCACCTTCCTGAAGAAGCTGCTCAGCATGGGGACATGTGCAGAGACCTGTTAGGACAGTGACTTTATCCAGCCAGTAAGTTGAATGTATATGTTTTTAGAACTTTGGAATATATGAACATCTCCCTTATAGAGGCTCAAAAATGAAAAAAAAAATCAAGCAAATAAAAGGAAAAGAATATTAAAAGTAAGTAAAAACAAAACAAAACAAACAAAAACCAGAAAAAGCAGCCATCATGAGATAATTGCTCTTTAATTGATTCTTAGACGGTTAATCTAATAGAGATGTTCAGTCGCCACATTATATTTACACATGTGTGTGAAAATCTGGGCAGATTTCATAACCTTTTAATTATCCTTGTGTGAAAGTTCTGTATTTTAGTTAGAAAGCAGGGATGGAGACATGGCTCGGCAATTAAGGGCACCTACTGTTCTTGTACAGGACTTGAGTTTGTTTCTCAGCACCCCTATTGGGTGGCTCACAGCTGCCTAGAACACCAGCTCTCAGGGATCCGATACCCTTTTCAGGCCTTCGTGAGCACCCACATACATGGCATACACATACTCCAATACACACCTAACTACCTGTCTCTGTCTCTCTCTATCTCTGTCTCTCTCTCTCTCTCTCTTACATACACACGCACACAGACACAGACATACAATTAAAAAGAAACTTTTAGGTAAAGAGAACAGAAGTCAAGGCTCTGTCAAGCCTAAGCTCCATTTGAAGTCAAGTGTTCTCTCACTTCTCATCTCCCTGAAATCCTGTTCCCAAAGGGAAGGTTTATTTTTGTCTTTCCCTGGTGGGCTGATTCTTCGGGGTGGAGGTGGAGGAAGTTGAAGGAAGTAATGGTGTGTTGAGTTCTAGCTTCTGAGAGTTAGTTGCTAAATATCAAGAACATCATGAGCTTCTTACTAACCTGTTGGTAGCTTGAACTCACTTAAAGGGGGTACATTTACACAACAGACATTGGTCAATGCTACAGATCAGGGTTTACAACACCCCCAGAGATGTTTTACCAACATACCATTGGGTGAGGCAATAGGAAGTTCTCCTTGGGCTTTGATGGCTTTGAGCTTTCTCAGCTAGATAAAGATGTTGGTTTCTCTTGACATCTCAGTTTCAAGTTATTCAGAGTGAGTTCTTGTGAGGTTGACTCTCATCAGCACCTCTTCAACTCCTGTGGTGTGATAGGCTGTCCATGTTCTCATTTGCCTGGCTACTTTCTTTTCTTTTTTTTTTTTTTAAAAAAATTTTATTTATTTTTATTTTATGTGCAGCAATTTTGTCTGTTTGAAGGGGTGTCAGGTCCCTGAAACTGGAGTTACACATAGTTGGGAGCTGCCATGTGGGCCTTCTGGAAGAGCAGCCAGTGCTCTTAATCCCTGAGCCACCTCTACAGTTCCTGGTTGGCTCTGTCCACTCCACAGTTGGGGGCCTGGTGTAGATGAGATCAACTCCACAGACTCATTCCTGGGGTACCTTTGTGCTGTGTTCAGCATTCCTTCTCACATTGTTGCAGAACAACCTTCCTACTGTTTGAGCTTTCTATTGCTGCAGACCTAATGGTTAGGGCAACATGTGATTATTCTCCCACTTTCGATGGTTCATGGGCATAGGCATGGGCGTGGCTTCGCAGTTTCTTTTACTCAGGTTCTTGCAACCCTGTGATCACATGCCAGATGATCTGTGTTCTTTTCTGGAACTTGGGGTTTTTTTCAAGCTCACATGGCTGTTGGTAGACTTGTGTTGTGGGCATATGTAGATTGTAATACCTGATTTCCTGATGGCTGTCAGCTTCTTTAGCAGCCAGAGACTGTGTGAAGTTCTTTGAGGGGTTTCCATGTCATGGAGTCCTTAACTATATGACAATTTATCATTTTAAAGACAGGATCATCTCCAATCAGTTCACTAAGTTGCAATGTGAATATAATGTAATGAGATACAAAGCATGGCTATCCCATCACCTTTGCCTAATTAATGAAGTACCTTTAAATTGTATTGGCTAAAATCAAGTTCACATACAACAAGTAGGATTGTCCAAGATTGTTGCTGCCTGGAGATCACCTTTGGATTTGTCTGCCACACCTACCCCAGAAGAGCTACACCTGTTCTTTGAGTTTCCCAGACTTTTAGCCCACTGTCCTTACTGTCCTGCTGCTGAAACAACCTGCTGGTTTCAGACTTTCTCAATTTCCTGGACAGGATTTAAACATGTGTCTACTGTGTTCCCCCTTCAGTGGCCACACGTAGATTCCCTCTGATGGTCACTTTAACACTAGTGTCCTTATGTTTGAGGCAACAGAAGTTGAAACTGACATTGTCTCCCAGTCCTTAAGGGATAATAAGGACTGGTATTCACAGTGTCAATTTCACCAAATAATCAATCTCCAAGTATTTCCTCTTCATATTCTGAATCTATGTATAAACTTCATCCTCTTAGTAGACTACACAGTGACTAGGATCTTCAACTTCCATGATAGGGGGGGGGGGGCTCTTCCCACTTGTGAACTTTACCCTAGCCCTCATGATCAATGAAACAGGTTTCGTCATGACACACGGGCAAGACGGTTCCCAATTCCTGCTGGAAACCGGTAGATGGCGGTGTAAGTGTCATAAGCCAAGGACAACAGCCTGTGTGCGAAACGTAAACTGTTGTGATGAATATGAGAGATGATTGAAAGGACGAGGTGCCTGCTGTCTTTATTAGCCTTCACCACCATATAATCTTTTACACACCCGCCTATGTCGTGTCGATTTTTAAAAGATATACTGAGTCACTATGCTCATCCTTCCTTGACCTTTCACATCCTGTAGGAATGGACATAGGAACTGCTGTTCATTAGTTAACTCATCCACTAGAAGAGCACAGCCATCCTAAAAAAGATGAAGACATATAGCCCTTTGTAACATGTTTTGAGGCTGCTAAGGAAATAGTCTTCAACATATTAGGTGTAATGAGCCAAGGTAACCATCACTGAACCTTCTAAAACACTGGATTAAATACACTTTGTCAAGGTTCTCTTTCTTTCAGAGTTATATCTCTTAGCTGAAACAGTACTGGGTGCAGACTGCACTGGTGGCCTATGTTTGTCATAACTTTAGTGTTAAATTGTTGCTTTCAAGTTCATATTCCTGCAAGTCAGTGTCCACTTTAACAAAGCCTCCTTTCAAAAAACCACGTGACTCTTTTTGGTATCTTGAACAAGAAATGTCCTTCATCATCTCGGGCGTTTGAACACTTGGCCTCCAGTAGGTGGCGCTATGCGGCCTTTCTAGAAGAAATCCACTGCTAGAGGCAAGCTTGGAAAACTCAAGTCTTTTCCTATTCCCAGTTTTCTCTTTGTTTTGTGCTTTTGTTAAAGGATTCAAGTCCTCGGCCTCCTGTTCAGATCACTATGCCTGTTGCCTGCTGTGAGTGGCTTCATTGTGGTATTTTATCATAACAGAAAAGTAACTACTACAGTCTTCCTCATTATACTAATCTATACTAATACACTAGGCACGCTGGTACATAGATGTATTGGGCATATACACTCTGAAATGCTGAAACCAGCCTCATGGTTGGGAGCCCACTTGCCAGTATTGCATGATAGCCTATTTCAGAGATCACCAAGAATCAGGCCAAAGTCAACAGTAGGTAGAGGTGTCAGTGTCCATACTTCAGGGGACTGGTGACCAAGGTACTCTCTTTTGAGATACCCTTTTCACCACTGGCAAAGCAAACAAGAAAATAACAGCAATATTCCCATTCAACCTGTTTATTTCTGTATGGCGAACCAACCCAGGACATGTTTAAAGGGCACAATTCTTGACTTATTTTTTGTTAGATAATAGGAGTACCAGTTTGATGTGGGTAAAAGTCAGCTTCTCTTTGATATTGTTACAAGTCAGCTGGTTGGGATCTTTTTACTCTTCAAGGGCAGGCAAGTAGGAGCTTTTGAGGCAAGTGCTGGCTGGTCTTTGGCAGTTATATCCTTGGATACTGGTGTTTGACAGCAGGGCCAGCAGCAGCCCAGAGGTGTGCGCAGGTGGAGCCATCTAGTGTTACAGCTCCTGTGTAGGCTTCAGGTTCGGAGACCCTTGGGGCTCAAGTGTTACAGCTGTTGCATATTGAGATGTCTTGATCACTGTCAGCTTGACAGGCCAGTGTGACAGTTTCCTGTCACTTTCATGGCTGCTGTTGCTCAGATGGCAGCTACTGCTGCTATTAAACCCCATTCTTTCTCGTGCGGTGGCTCCACCTCTCCTGGGGTTGTCTGTAATGCAGCCGATCACTTTGTTGCATTTGCAGCTTGGCCTACAGACTGTTCAGCTCTGCTTCTGATGCTTGTCACGGCTGCTGAGAGCTCTCTCCCTTGACCTACTACTGCTGTTCATCAGGGCTGGGCAGCTCCCTAGGCTCATGGCTCAACCTTTGCTGCTTATCAGGGCCAGGTCCCTCTTGGTTCCCCAGCTTCTAGAGTGGATAGCTGGCCACCCTCCTCAGTTCCACTTCTGTGTCTGCCAAAGTGGCCTGCCACTCCACTGCTTACTCAGGATGAGGTGGCAGATCCACCGTCACCAGTGTGATTGCCACCATGGCTGCCACCTCAGCTTTGCTGTCTGCTTCAACATTTTCTCTCTCTTGTTTCCAGCTCAACCCACTCTACTAAAATCTAACAAGAAAGGAGCACTGGAGAGAGACCGTTAAGTTGGTACTGATGTTGCAACACCAGGAGAGGCAGCACAGAAGGATGCCTCCCAGCTGTCTCAGAAAGTGAGCTGAACAGCCTGTTTGTATATCCCAAGGAGAGTTTTTGCACCCATCATAGCAAACCTCTTGTTTGTGTTTGCACTAATCATGTCCCTTTTGTACTAGTTCCTCTGTGTGACGACCAGGGAGAATGTTCCCCATCTGGCTTGGGAGGACATAGTTGCAGAGTCATCTAGTTCACCAGGGTTTGTGATAGTAAAAAAGTCCAGTGTAGCTGTATGAAACAGTTGTAACTGGAGTTCTACCTTCAGAAGCTGGAGCAAACAGCTTGGCATGATTTTTGCAAACAGTATTCCCCCCCCTGCCCCCATGTTAAGGTTAGTTTCCTTAACAGTATTGGGCATGGAGCAGTGCACATGCCAAACCCATGCCACCAGCTATGTCTACAGCCTCCAGAGCTCTATCTTTTGGTGCTTCCAACTCTGTTGTATAGAGGTTTCCTCCCAAATTGAGACATTTAATCTTACATGGAGCTCCTTAAGACAGGAAGAAAACAACTCAAAATACCTTCAGGAAGTCCCTGAAAATGGCCAGATTCACTAGGCCCCTCCCTGCCAGAGTAAATAATGGAAGCTTTCTGGAGAGTATATAAACAGAAAAGACTGTTGAGAGCTACCCTCAGAAGAGCCAAGCTGCAAAAGAGACTCTTGAGACAAGCCCAGTCCTCTGGATGATATTCAGATCAACTGAACTTCCTGGAAAGAGATCATTCTCCAACATGTATAACTGGCTGCAGGCTGTGCAGTGTGCTCCAAGTTCCCAGCATTTGTGAGCTCTCACCCATGCGAGGGTAGGCTTTGGTGATGCAGCTATCTCTGAGTCCTTTCTGCTCTTGTAAGTAATTCCTCATCCATACTCTTGTAAGTAACACCAGTAGAACTAACTCATTCATTTGCCAAATTGGATTGTGGTGGTTTGGTACTCGTACGTTTCGTTCCCTATCTGGGGTGGACAGACATTTATTCATATCTCCCCAGGAATAGTGTCACACAACACACAACTTCTAAATTTGCTGGGGGCACACACAATGATTTCTTGAGAGTTGACATTAAAACCCAAAACTTCTAATCTTTTACTTGGTTATAGCATAAGGCATAGGACACAGGCCTTGCTAGATTCATTTTGTAGGACTAAAAGTGTTCCAAACAATTTTTTAACATACCTGTATATCTACTATCACATTAATTTAATTAGCGAGTGACTGCATTCACTATTCTTTAGCCTGACTTCCGGCTTCTGGTGCAGAGTAGCGGGAAGCGTATGCAGCCTCTGTAGTGTAGGCGTCCTGAATCAACTAGCCAGCTGACTGACTGCTTTGAATGTATGAAATTCCACTTGGAATGATAGACAGCAACGAGGCTCTATCAACTTAGACTGACACACGCTATTTATGCTAAAATATTTATTTTGGTATGTATATTGTACTTGCATTTCTGTATGTGTGTGCACATAGGTATGTGTGTGTGAGAGAGAGAGAGGGGGGGAGGGTGGGAAAGAGAGAGAGGGAGAGAGGGAAGGAGGGAGGGAGGGAGAGAGAGAGGGAGAGACAGGGAAAGAGAGGGAGAGACAGGGAGAGACAGGGAGAGACAGGGAGAGACAGGGAGAGACAGGGAGAGAGCGAGCACATGTGGAGATTAGAGGCAGATGTTAGGCATCCTTCTTGATCACTTTTCACTTTGTTTTTGAGACAGGGTGTCTCTGAACCCAGAGTTCATCAGTTCAGCTTGGCCACCTAGCCAGCCAATGAGCTTCTCCTTGGAAATTCCAGTTTCCACCTCTCCAGTGCTAGAAATGAAGACATGTACTACCTGTCTTGGGTGCTGGGGATCCGAATTCAGGTTCTCATGCTTGTGCTGCAGGCACCTTACCCACCAAGCCATCTCTCAAGCCTTGTAAGACAAAATATTTTAAAATAAAACGTGGACATCATAACAAGACACATTTGTTGGATTATTTTCAGCTACATTTTCTACTAAACATCAGTTGTCCTGGAGCAGGCAGGCACAGATTGGAAAACAAAACACTTGATTAATCTTTCACACTGGAGCTGGTTTCGGCTGCAGACCAAGGAGGAATATAAATCTTGCTTTTGCACTTCATTCTTTTTCCATTTCTGAAACAAACTTGGCAAAAGACTATAAGCTCTTGGTCATCACTAAACTGCCTCAAGCCATTGAAGTTCTTCATCTTTTCTCAGTGACATTAGCAGAAAATTGATGTCTTCTGCACAGCACTGGCTTGTGCATAATACCATCTTTCAAGTAGAGGTATGTTTCTTATTTTATGAGTATAATTCCCAGTTAGCTACAAAGTAAGAGCAGCCCCTCCCTCTCCTGCCCCCTCTTTCCCCCTCCTTCCCCTCCCTTATCTTTCCTTACCTCTCTCCCTTTCTCTGTCTTCCTCTTTCCTTCCATCCTATTCTATTTCTTCTTATTTCTTGAATCGGTATTAAACAATACTTTGATTGTAAGGGAATCTACTGATTGGTTCTTTGTAAAACAGAACTGAGCTTCTCTTCTGCAAAAGAAGGTTGCTAAATCTCTATTCAGCAGTATTATAAAAGAGGATGCTCCAGGATAGCAGCTTCTGCTGTTTCTACTGCCTGTTTCACAGATTTCAGGTCTCCAGATCCCCTTGGGCACAGCATTGCCTTCTGCTAGCTCACTCCTCGAACTGTTCGAGGCTGGTTCTCCTGACCTTTGTTTCCTTTTCTCTAAATGTCACAAGTCATTAGCTCACAGGCCGGAGGTGAGACACACAGGGGCACACAGGTTGCTTTTTGTTATTTATTTATCCTCTCATTTAGTTCATTAAATATTTACCAAAAACCCTTCTCAAGAGGAAGAGTGTAGACATAAAATCGAGGGAATGCATCATCAAGCCACAAGGTGCTCGTTAATGGCTCTCTAACAGCAACGTTGAGACATTTCTCTGGGGTGCTTTCTACAAATTTGTGCACCGAGGAATGGCATGTTAATCCTACTTCAAGAAGCCAAGGATTAAAAATACATGGCCAGGGGCTGAAATTAACCTTATTCTTCTTCTTTCCCCCCTTCCTCCCTTTTCTCTTTTCACTATCTGGGTTTGGAACTCAATTGGTAACTCAGATGAAGCAAGCAAGGATTTCCCTGGTAGTACCCAATGGAAATTAATCAAGAAAGGAAAACAGACCTCTCATCTGGAAAGCAACAGGACTGAGGCAGCATAGCCAGGGAGGGGCAAGATGGTGAGGTTTGGCTGTGTCACTACATCTCTCTCTTTTTTCTTTTAGACAAAATTGAAGGAACAGGTCTCTTTGACTCTCTTATCAAGGGGGTGGTCCAGCCTCTCAACAGCACGGAGCAGGTGTGCAGTAAACATCTACTTGTTCACTAAAGGGGGATCGGGAATTTGAGTTAAACTTCCTCTAAAGCATCTTTGAGCCCATAGCACCGAATGACCCCATGCACGCAACCCTCCTCCAGCTCTTCGAGAACAGAGTCTCTTTAAAGGCAAAATGTCTAGTGCTCAGTAAAATACATGAATATTCGTGCTTGGAGATTTAAGTAACTACCAGTGTCCTTCCTGCAACACACGCCTGCAGATGACCTCGCTTAGTTCCATGGAAGGGAACCAAATACCTCAGTGAATGATGGAATGTTCTCTTTCCCTTTGCTTTTATAGACCTGGCCTAACTTAAAAATAAATGTTTAGTTAAGATGATCTCCAGCTTAGCCCTTCTGAAGGCACAGGAAACTAACTTCAATGTTAACTTAAATGCCCCTGGGTTCTTGGTGGGAATGTCTTGATTCAGATGAACTGTGTTTCTAAATTGAAGGCCTGCTTTACTCTACTTGCAGTTTGACTGAATTTGGTCATGTGTGTTCTGATGTGGTCCTTCCCACTTGTGGCATCCCTCCAACACCCAAAACCTGCCAGATTCTAAAGAATCACAGATTCCGATGATGAGATTGGGCCCCTCAGTTTGTACTTGGTAATCCACTCAACACTTTAACTTTTAAATCCTTCAGTTTGTGTCAAATCATATCTCCTCCCAGAAATCTTTAGCAAGCACAGGGCAGCTTCCTGCTTTACTGTCCCGTGGTGCCCTCTACCATGTTGGCATTTTCTGGAGCCCATGTTGCTTTTCACCCTGATTGGCCACATAGCAGTTCCAGGACCTCATCTTAACTCCTTACACTTGCCACACAGTGTCCAGGGACAACTGATCGAGGCCCTGCTGCCTCTGGCAGGCCACAGGCTCTAAACAGGCCATTGTCAGCCCGGAGGGGTGTATGTGTGTGTGTGTGTGTGTGTGTGTGTAAGTGTGCACATGCACGTGTGCAAGCTTGTCCTAAGCTGCAGAACAGCTCTTTCAATTCACTAGCTGTGCACCTGTAGGGTCATGTCTGTCAGACAGAGGGGCTTTTTCTAAGTTGCATGAATGTGACTCCATTTGTTTGAGTCACCCCCAATCCTGCCTCAGTCTCTTCTGGTTTTAAATTATTCTATTCATAGAAGATAGATCAAATAAATAGACCAGGAAGTGTAAACAAACCATTTTGTACATAAAAACCAGCCTCAAGGGGGCTGTGGCATCAAATGTATTGAAAATTGTAAGAAGACACAGCCTGTTGTCTAGAGAATGGCAAAGCTTCCTGTGTCCTGCTTTGGCTGTAATGCGCACACAAATCACCACAGAGGGCCAGCACAATGCAGATGATGATCCTGAGGCTCGGATGGGCCCTGAGATTCTGAATGCTAATCTGAGTACCACAGATTAAGTAACAAGAAAAGCTCGTGTAACCTTTTACAATTTCTAAGAGCTAAACTTTTAAAAACAGACTTTATGATTGAAGTCATAGATGAGCAGATTGATTAAGCAATTTATTCCAGACCTCGCCTCTTAATAGAAGAGGCACAGGAACTCAGATTAAAGTCTGCTAGATTTAAGACCTCTTTTCAATCACTGTGGTGTTGGAGAGAGGAAAACAGACAAGGAATAAGTTGCATTGAGAAAGTAAAAGAGGCAGGCCTTGGGATGGGCTGTCTGACTTTCTCAGTCGAATTATCAAAGAGGGCACCAGCCACTAGAATGATGCTGGAGTGGCCAGACTGAAAAACACAGCAAGAGTCTGGGGCAGGGAGGGATCACTGGCTGGGTCACTTAAAGGAGCAACAGGTGGGATAAAGCTGAGAGCAGGGATAGCACTTGCCAACACATTAAATGAAGAGATCTCAAACTCCATATTCAAATCATCAGGTGATCTTCAAAAACTTTAAGTTTCAGGTTATACCACAGGCCGGGGAAGTCACACTCTGGGTCTGAGATTCAAACAGTAGTGGTTTTTTTTTATACTACTCAGGCAATTCTAAATACTGATTATTTGGGGGAACCAGGTCTGCACACTATTTGCTTATTAAGAACACAAGGAGCATTAAAGAGGGCATAGTACAGAATTTGGAGAGCTTTTTCTGTACAGAATCAGAGAGTAAAGAAAGTATTCTAGGCTTCATGAGACTGAAAGTAAAGCTGAGGTAAATGCCTTATATAACAAAAGGTAAACAAACCGCTACAACTTTTTGATGAAATATAAAACTCAATGGTCAGTGAACAGTTTTATGTAACTTCCATGGCATGAAACTTTACATATCTTTTGATTTTTTTTAATCATTTAAAAAACAAAACTTATTCTTAGTTTGTGGTTCACATGTAAATAGGCATGTAAATAGGTTTGCTGGCTCCTGATATAGTTCACAATCTGCTTCTAACCTAAAGGCAACACCAATGATGTGCATCTAAGTAATAAAATCAACACACAAATATCTTCCTTACCTGACTTTGAAAAGCACCGTTTCCTCCAAGGACAGAGTGCAGCTACAGTGATAGCATTTCAAGGCAAAGCTTGCTTGCACCCGAATTTTTCACGATCAATTAAAAGTAGCTGGCTGAGGATGTTTTATAAAATAAGAGCATTCTGATTCAAAATGATCCAAAACGCTCTACAGGTATCTTTTAAAAATACAAGTGAGATTTTGAGTAGATAGTAGATATTCAAACATCTTAGTGGATAACCAGATGTGCACCTCCCTAGGCCTCGAATTGTTAAAGATTCTTTGCTGTAACAAAGTAAACCGTCTTGTGTTTGTAATTTGTACATTTCCACCTAGGGATTATGGGGGAAGGGGAAGCAGTTTTATACAGTGGTTGTTTGTGTCATCAGGATAGTCTGAGTACTGCAGAGAGATTGTGAAAGACATTCATCCGTCTTGAGGCATGCTGCTCCTACATTATCCTGAATTATGACTTTGAGAATTTTATATAAAGTTTCCCATTAGCAAAATGCACAGTGGGAAAAAAAATTTAAAGAAAGTCTTAAGACCCGGACGTCTAAATATTGCTTTTGCAATTCACTTATAAAAAGGGACAATGGTGCTATTTCTGTGCACGGACATTTTCGACGGTAACCAGAAATTTCTAGGAAATAAAAAGGCTCTTCCAATTGGAGTCTGTCTGCTTTGAGAATTTGCCAGGCGTTGGAGGGAGCCCCCTGCTGTTCGTTCTATTCATTGCATTTAGATTTGATTTATATTGTTTTATGACCTTCTCTGAACCTTCTCTGGTTTGTAATGTTTTCTGTTATGACTGTACATTTCACATAACAAAGAAAACATAAATTCTGCGATGCCAGCTGGCATGGTTAATAATCCTTCAGTTCTGCCCTTTTTGAGTTGCGCCACAGCATTGGACCATCTGGCGGTTTCCAATTTCCGTGTGAGAGTGGGGTCCTGACCTCTATTTCACTTTCAAATGGGTCTCCTTGGCAGGATAACTCTGTTTTCTCGGTTAATTTTTGCCATTCTCACCTTTGACAGTAAATGTGGGGCTTACGGCTGATGCTTCAGAAGGGAATTGTGCGGTTTTCAGAGAAAACTAGGACTCTCCCCTGCTCTTTAATCACCCTTGCTAGCTACCCCAATCCATTGACGGAGGGCTCCTCACACCTTACTCCTCATACTCTGGATTTTTAATGTCTACATTTGTTATAATGAAGGGTTCTGTTCTCACAATCCTAGTCACCAGGTTTAAAAGTAAGGACATTTTAAGCCGAGTCATCCCTGGGAATTCGAGGTGGTTCAGGAAACAGTGTTTACTGGGTCTTGTACATGAAAACTGTGTGTGTGAACACAGGAACACACACACACATTTCCTCTAGCTTCCAGGCTGATCTCCACAGTTGCACAGTCATCTCCATTCCCGTGTTAATCTTTTTGCCTAGCTTCCTTCCTGGGGGTCAGAGCATCCCCACCTCCTGGGCTCACCTTCCAAGGAAAGCCTTTTAATCATCTCTGACTCTGAATTTCCTTCCTTTGTTTTCTGCCTTTTCAGCTCATATGACCACCATATAGGTTGATAGCTCCATGTCTGGATGAATGTTCCAGAATTTTAACTGTTCGCAGCCCTGCTATATACTTAGTGTGTTCTCATCACTCCAGTCTTCTTAAGATAACTTCTTAAATCACATCCCTACCCCTGAAATGCTTCCCCCGTGGCTCACAAATTCAGCCAGGCACTTCAAACTCTGGATTGAACTCTCCAGCCTAATTGCCAACTCTTAACAGGGATTATTCCCACCAGGCAAGCCTCCTCTGTGCCCTCTCTTCTTCCCATACCAACTGTACAGCCCTGTCGCAAGGCTTTCTCAATACACCCCCAGTCTGATGTGTTCTTTCTTTCCCCTCATTTAACAAATTTAACTCCAATATAAATACTAATGTCTATATCAAATGTCTTTAATAATCTAGTCAACACTGACAGTTACATATTCAGCATCTGTTATTAACAGTATCACACATTGTAGTTTGCTGTTTTTAACTTGCACTGACTTGATTTGTATTTAATTGGTATGTATTCTCTTGAGTACTCTTGATTGCACCTTCACTACATCTTGCCTCATTCACAAGACTATATGTTTCTGATGATAAGAGTATGGTGCATTTCACACTGTGGTGCATCAGAGGTAATTCATTTCTCTCTTCTGTAAAATGGAGATAATGACGCTTTTCTATCTCATTTGACACAGGCTAAGAGGAGATAATGTGGAGAAATGCTTCAAAGCTTTCAAACTTGTTTGTGACCATTATTGTGATGATGACAGGTAACCCCACCCCCCAACAATCACACCGGGACTTAGAATTCCTTTCTGAGGACAAAGTGAATAACCAACAGGCATCACTATTATTTCTACCACCTCTGAAGCCACACCAGACCTGCCAGGCTACGAGGCTCCAAGTCAGGACCGCAGTTCAGGCTTTCCTCTTCATAGCCAGACTTTGGTGGGACCCATTTAACTTCACATTAAGTCCCTTAAAGTTAGTATCTATTCCTTGTTCATCCTCTTGCAATTTGTGGTCAAAGACCATATGTAGATAGACATTACTTGTCAAATATGAACAAAGATATCCTAATAGTTTAATTGAATGATTTGTCCTCATTTTTCTAGAACTCTCTCTCGCATTACATGCCAGTAGAGTTATAAGGTTCCGAGAAAAACGGATGCTTCAGTGAAGGAGATCACAAAGGAAAGATCTGACTATATTTTATTTCCAAAAATTTATTTACCATTTATTTGGCAACTATATTGCTATTCCTAATATTGAAAACTTCAACTTATATTGAAAAGAACACCAAGTGAAAAAACACAGAGCAAGCCCCAGAAGGCCCCTAAATAACACAGGCTCTTGTAATTGCTCTTGGTTACACCCCGCCCCCATATCTAGATGGTAAGATTCCATTGCAGAAGACATAACATTGTTTGCAGGATGTAGAGAAATCAATGTTGAATGGACTGGAAAATCTCTTCTCTGCTGGCTGGCTTTCATAGTTCCAGAAGTGCTCTACAGACTACTGAGGGAGAAAAGTCACTGTAGGGTCTTCCCCAGTGGTGGACTATGCATGCTATAATACTAACCTGGTGGACAAGATGTGCCCATTGGTATAATATTGACATAACTCTTTTAGGGGTAACCAGCCACTCTCTGATTGGATTTGAGGTCTCTACAGGAGGGAATCTGTGCCTGGGCACTGTAAACCCTGCCAGAAGCCCATGGCTTGGAAGGTTATCGACCCTATGGGAGACCTTACTATTGTTTTGCTAAATTGATATGCTATCTTCTAAATATTTATATTTATTTACATAGATTAAAGCTATTCTCAACCTTGATCAGAGAAACTTCTTTTTTTTTTTTTTTTTTTTTTTTTTTTTTTTTTTTTTTTTTATAATGAGCATCAGTCAATGTAGAATCTTATAACTGGTTGAAGTGTGGAGAATCAGTAACTACTGAATTCTCAGTCCTAAATGAGACACTTATATCAACCCCTAGTCTCACACAACCCACAAGGCTCAGGGAACACTGAGGAGGTGGGGGCAGAAAGGATGTAAGAGCCAGAAGCCAGGGGTGTGGGGAATGGAGTGCTATGAAATGCTGTCTTCTGAGCATGAAATGGCCATTTGACTCATGAACTCAGAGCAGCTGTGGTCACCTGCACAAGACCTGTACATGATTAAGATGGCATTCCAGCATGGGTTAGGGAGAGACTAACAAGTCTCCACTCCTAGCAGAACTACTGTCAGCTGCTGGCTGCTGGGGGATAGGGAGTCATTTTTCTTCATGATGTGGCTGCTGGAAGGTTGTACATGCTGCTGTGGGGCCCATCCATACTCATGCAGACATCTCTAGCTGGACTCAGTGCGTTATTTATTTTTTTTTAAAGCAAACACGGAGATGGGTTGAGGGACATTTTGGAGAGGGGCTCACGGGGAGTCGGGGAGGTTAAGGGCAAATGTGATCACAACACATTGTATACATGCATGAAATTCTCAAAGAATAAGAGCTTTTTTTTAAAGAGTAAATTATGAACACACAAATCACAGAAGGGGAAATACCTAAATGTACTTATAATGCAAATAGTTCTTAACTTATGAGAGTTAAAGTTATAGTTTTTAGCTGTGTGATGGAAGGAAAGTGATATGTGTCCCGTAGAAATCACGCTTTGAATTTTGCATTTCAAGCTTTTACCAGCCAGTGGGAAGCAGTGCAGTGCATGCCTGTACATGGTGATGGGCAGCCAGGGCTTGCTGCAGCTCCCAGGCAGCCACGGGATCATGAATGGCAATAACAGCACCCTAGAGTGGATTTGCTTGCTAAGCTCTGATGTTAGGTGGGTTAGGAGTATTAAATACATTTCCCTCCTCAAGCTCTTTTCAACTTTGTATCAGAATGTAACTACAAATTGAAGAGCTTCTATAAAATTTCACTGTTAACCAATGAAAGTCTGTAGTATTTTAGTTCCTGTCTTAGGGGTTCTATTGCTGCAATAGAACACAATGCAAGAACAATCTGTGGCGGAAAGGGTTCCACAGTATCGTTTGTTGCTGAGGAAAAGCAGGGCAGGAGTTCAAACAGGTCAGGAAGCTGAAGGCAGGAGCTGATGCAGAGGCAGTGGAGGAGGGCTGTTTACTGGCCTGTTTAGATGACTTTCTTAGAGCACCCAAGACCACAGGGTGGTGGACCACCCAGGAGCAGGTGTGGCATGGCCCACAGTGCACTGGACCCTCTCACATTAATAATTAATCAAAAAAATGCATGACACACTTGTCCATGGGTCAATCTGGCAAGAACATTTTCTCCATTGAGGTTACCTTTTTCCTTAAATGATTCTAACTTGTATTAAGTTGACAAAAGCCTAGCCAGCACAGCTTCCATCTTCTGAACCATTTTAGAAGTTTAAGAACCTTCCGTTGAACAGATTCTATCAAAGTGTCTGCTTGAATTGGCTGGAGTTCTTTGTATTGAAAATGATAGATTTTCATTATGTTTGGTGTGTGATGTCAGTTGGGAATATGATTTCTTTTTTTCCAAGAATGTAGTAGAACATATGTACCCTAATATTGATCTTGAGTGTAGCCTCAGTATTACAAGTGTAGCTTGTAATTCCAGCTACTTGGGAAATTGAGGATTGCAAATTCAAGGCTGGCCTAAGTGAGGTAAAGGCCAGCCTGGGCAACTTTGTGAGGTCTTGTCTCTAAAAAGGGGGCTGAAAATACAGCTCAATGCAAGAATGCTGGCTCAGCATGTGTGAGTGAGATTCTGGGTTCAGTGCTTAGCAATACAGACACAGAGGTAGTGTTAGCATTTGCTTTCAAGTATAAGTTTATATCAAGTTATGCCATGAATAAAGTATATCTGCCATCTATTATCCAATAAAAATAAGAAAGAAGGAAACATAAAATTCTATTAGGTCTTGTTGAAAGAATGAGTGATGGGTTGTTTGGGACAGCGAAGAATAAAGCAGAATTAGTTTGTCATCTAAGCATTGCTTCATGCCCATATTATACATTGGTATACTTGCTTCAGTGTTACAGACCTTCCCCCAGCACGCCAGTTACCTGTTATAAAGTCATAGGCCTTGTTGCCAAGAACTTATTCCCATAACAACCTCCTCTCCCATCCCCAATATTAAAATATACCCTTTGGGACATTAAACCTAAAAAATATCACTTATCTTAGAGCTAAAAATTTCAAATGGAGCTACACATACACTCCACAAAGGTACAGTTAGTGACTATAACATTCTACACACTGACCATGCTGTTCATTGTGATGTCTTTATAGGAGGATGGGGATGTTTTCCGTTTGAGTTTTAAATAAAACTGATGATTTGGTTGAAATAAACATCTATTTTAAGTTTTACAGTTACTAACGGGCTTCTCCATTGAACTGAGAGCTACTTGACTCTAGAACCCATGTTTTTCTTACCTTATCTCATTCTACTATGCTTCTTTCAGTGCTGTGACTTTTATACTGTGTTCCTCTTCAGCTTAAGTTGTCAGGGGGCTTTGTGGCAAAGTCTTATAAAGAACTCTCACGCTAGAGTATTACTGAATGACCATTGTACTAGTCTAGAGGAACAGTACACACACACACACACACACACACACACACATTTGGAGATTGATTACAGTGGCTTACAGGCTTTCATCTGGCTACTCCAACAATAGTTGTTTTCCTAAGGAAATACAAAGATTCCAATAGTTGTTTAGTCCACGAGGCTGGATGTCTCAGGTGATCTTAGTATACATTGGAATCCTGATGAAGTGGGCTCTAATGGCAGTGAAGGAAGGCCTCAGCAGCAGGACAGATGGACTTACCAGAGATGGTGAGGGCGAGCAGGCAGAAGGCAAAAGCATATTTTCTCCCCATCCTTTATACAGGCTGCCATGAAAAGGCGTGGCCCAGATTTGGTGTGAGTCTTCCAATCTCAGATGATCCAATCAAGAGAAACCCCTCACAGGTATACCTGTCATCTTGGGATTTAATTAATTCCAGATGCAATCAACTTCACAACCAAGAATAGTCATCACAATTAGGGAGATCAGGAGAAAACTGCCTGGAAAACTAATTTTCTTTCTTCTTTCTCTCTTTGTTTCTTTTTCTTTTTTTGAAACATGTTTTTTTCTGTTGTAACTCTGGCTGTGCTGGAACTCGCTCTGTAGACCAGACTGGCTTTGAACTCACAGAGATCTGCCTGCTTCTGCTTCTTGAGGGCAAGGATTAAAGGCATGCACCACCATTGCCCAGCAAAAACATTCTATGAAACATTGAACAAGGTGTCATTACACAATAAACCTGCAGAATATAAAGGCCATGGGCAGTGGATGACCACAGGGAAACTCCTCTGGACAGAGCAGGGCAGCAACATATATGAACTCACAGAAGTTACGACAGCGTGATGAAGACATTTGCAAGCCCCAAGCCAGACTAAACCCCAGCATGAGGAGGGGACCTGAGCACACAGTTCCACCCAGGCTGAGGAACTATTGGAATTTGATAGCTGCTGGAGGAGGAGAGTCAGTTTTCCCTAAGAGTGTAACCCCTGACCCCAATGCTTCTCCTTTTCACATTCCCAGCAGGAGGACAAGGCTATTGCTGAAGTATTGCTCTTCTTCGGTTCCCTTTCTCCAGAAAGAGTAAAGCTCTACTTCTCATTGTTATATAACAGACTGTTTATAGGCAGGGCCAGTGCTCTCTTTTGACATTCCCAGAGCACATCTCGACCAGCTTCTACTTTGGAAAGTCTTCATTCCTGTGTTCACAGGAATGTCATTTTCACTCCACATTTTCTGAATCCAGGTGCATATGCTCACCTAGTGAATTTACTGAGGAATGTGATTCTTTCCAAACACTCGACAGATATTCTATTCTCTAAGACTTTATGGTGTATGCTCCAGGTAGACTCATTCATTTTTTTCCTTTTTATTGAAAATAGTTTTTTTTTCCTCACACAATATATCAGTCAGTCTTCTCTAGAGGGATGGAACTTATAGAATGAATCTCTATATAAAGGGGATTTCTAAGTGGCTTACAAGCTGTGATCTAGCTAGTCCAACAGTGGTTGTCTACCAACAGAAAGTCAGAGAATCCAGCAATTGTTCAGTCCACAAGGCTTGTTGTCTCAGCTGGTCTTCATTATATGATGGAGTCCTGAAGAAGTAGGTTCTAATGCCAGGGAAGGAATGGACTTGCTAGGAAGAGTGACAGCAAGCAGACAAAGAGTGAAGCTCCCTTCTTCCATATTCTTTATATAGGTTCCCAGCAGGAGGTGTGGCCCAGATTAAAGGTGGATCTTCCAACTCAAAAGGTCTGAATTAAAAGTATATTTTCCTACCTCAAAGATTTGGGTTTTTCCACGTCAAATGATTTAATTATGAAAAAAAAAATCCCTCCCTCGTGTGCCCAGCCATTGGGATTTTAATTAATTCCAGATGTGGTCAAGTTGACAACCAAGAACAGCCATCACATATAATATATCCTGATTACAGTTTTCCCTCCCTCTATTCCTCATAGTTACCTCCTCACCTTCACTCCCACATGGATGCAGCCCCTTTCTGTTTCTCATTAGAAAACAGGATTCTAAGGGATAATAATAAAATATAATATGATAAAACAAAAAGTAGTACATTAGAATAGGACAGAGCAAACAGAAGGAAAAGAGCCCAAGAAAAGGCTCATGAAACAGATGCAGAAGCAGAGACCTACTCATTTGCACACTCAGGAATTTCATAAAAACACCAAACTGGAATCCATGATATATACCCAAAGGACCTCTCTGTAGAGAGGGAGATATTAACATCTGTGCACCAAACACAAGGACATCCAAGTTCAAAAAAGAAACACCACTACTTCTTAAATCTCATATTGATATGCACACATTGATGGTGGGAGATTTCAACAGTCCACCATGAGAATAGGCAGATCATCTCAACAAAAACTAAGCAGACAAAATAACTAGAATTGTAGTCATAGATGTGGATGTTGATGTATATATAGATTCATTAGATGTAGCCGTTGCTTCAGGACAGAGGACAGTTTATTCTTTTGTCTAAATTAATCAATGGTTCTAGCCCTGATCTTTGGAGCTGTAGAGGTTTTTGTTCTCTTCACAATCTAGTCTTAATCCTCAAATTGGAAGGCTTCAGCCTTCATACAATCTAGCATATTTAAACTGCTAGCCCAGATTCAACCTTAGCTTTCTGAGACCCACTGCTGGCTGAGGTACTCTGACTAGCTCCTTCTGACTCTTCTGTTGTTCCTGATTTTAGTGGAATTGCTTTGAGTTTCTTTCCATTTAATTTGATGTTGACTATGCACATGCTGTAAATTGTTTTTATTATGTTAGGTAACTCTCTAAGATTTTTATCGTGAAGGGGTGTTGGATTTTGTCAAAAGCTTTCTCAGTGTCTAGTGAGGTGGTCATGTGTTTTTTTATTTCTTTCAGTTTGGTTATATGGTGGATTACATTGACTGATTTTCATATGTTGAACCATCCTTGCATCTCTGGGATGAAGCTTACTTGATCATGGTGGATGATGATCTTTCTGATGTGTTCTTGTATTTAGTTTGTAAGTATTTTTGCATCTATGTTCATGAGGGAAACTGGACTGCAATTGTCTTTTTTTTTCTTGAATCTTTGTGTGGTTTGTTTATCAGGGTGACTGTTGCCTTGTAGAATGAGTTTGGCAATCCCTTGTGTTTCTATCTTGTGGAATAATTTGAGGAGTATTGGCATGAGCACTTCTTTGAATGTCTGATAGTATTCTGCACTAAAACCTTCTGGCCCTAACGATTTTTTTTGTTTTTCAAGATAGGGTTTCTCTGTTGTGACTCTGGCTGTCCTGGAACTCACTCTGTAGACCAGGCTGGCCTCAAATTCACAGCGACCCTCTTGCCTCTGCCTCCGGAGTGCTGAGATTAAAGGTGTGTGTCACCACCACCAACTGGAAGTACAGGTTTTTAAAGTATGATCTGATGATTCTTTGAATTTCCTTGGTGTCTGCAGTCAGATCCCTCTTTTCATTTCTGATTTTGTTGATTTGGATATTCTCTCCCCATCTTTTAATTGGTTTGGATAAAGATTAGTCTATCTTGATGATTTTCTCAAAGAACCAATTCTTTGTTTCATTGATTCGTTGTATTGTTCTCTTTGTTTCTATTTTATTGATTTCAGTCTTCAGTTTGATTATTTCTTGCCATCTACTCCTTTTAGGTGAGCTTACTTTTTTGTTCTAGAGCTTTCAGATGTGCTGTCAATTTGCTAGTAGGTGATCTCTCCATTCTTTTTTGGTAGGCACTTTGTGCTGTGAATTTTCCTCTTAGTACTGCTTTCATTGTGTCCCATAAGTTTGATTATGTTATGGATTCATTTTTATTGAACTCTAGAAAGTCTTTCATTTCTTTCTTTCTGCCTGTCTTGAACCCAGTCATTCAGTATAGAATTGTCCATTTTCCTTGAGTTTGTAGGCCTTCTGTTGTTTCTGTTGCTGTTGAAATCCATCTTTAATACGTGGTTGTCTGATAGGATACAGGGGGTTATTTCAACTTTCTTGTATCTATTGAGGCTTCCTTTGTGGCCTAGTATGTGGCTAATTTTGCAGAAGGTTCTTTGAGGTGTTGAGAAAAATGTATATTCTTTTGTGTGGGGGTGATATGTTCTGTATACATCTGGTAGTTCCATTTGGTTTCTAACATTTCTTAGGTCCAATATTTTTCTGTTTAGTTTTTGTCCAGATGACTTGTCAGTTGATGACATTGGGATATTGAAGTCTCCCACTACAGTGTGTGTGGGTCAATGTGTGTTTTAAGCCTTAGCAAAACAAATGTGGGAGCCTTTGTGTTATGGGCATCGATGTTAAGGATTGAAATCTATGATATATCATAAGGATCTGAAATATGATGATATTTCTTCTATAGTATCCTCAACTCCTGAGATTCTCTTTTTCATCTCTTGTATTTCTGTTGATGCAGACAGGGATCACCCTCCTCATCTTGGGGGCAAAGTTATCAGTGAATGTCTAGAACTGAACACAGCTACTGAGTAGTCGAGAGCATATACTTTTTTGCAAGCTTGAATTCCTTGTTTGTGTGGAGGAGCTGGCATTGGCCAGGCAGTATTGGACACTCTCTGCAAATCTGAGTCTCTCAGACTTTGCATGAGGAGCTTGATGGGAACCTCTGTTGGGAGGTTTTAGTTCCCCCTTGTCCTTTGTTTGGGGTTTTGCCATCCTAACTTGCTCTTGTTTAGACCTGTGTCTCCTGTCTGATTGTAGTAGATGCTTCATAAAAGCCTTGTCTGTGTTCATTTGAATCTGGTCTAATTTCTAGTTCTGGATCAGTGAGAACTGGATAATAGCAACCATTTCCTTTATTCCCTGTAATGCAAATGAAGACACCCAAATCTATCAGGGGAAGTCCTCTTTAGCTAGTAGAAGGTTTTAGATGCATATTCTGAAGAATTAGTAAGTTACAGCAAGGGCATTTGCTACATAGTTCATTGTGCTAAAAGCACTTGCTCTATGACCCTGATGGCTGGACCCTGATCCCCAGATCCCACAGTGGAAGAAGAGAGTTGACTCCCCAAAATTGTCCTTTGACCTTTACATATGCATCACAGTACAAATGCACCTATTACCCTGTCTCCCCCCACATAATGATAACAACAATAACAGCAACAAACTCCCAGCAAGGAAAGAGAGGTCTGGATTTGTTTACTTATCACTAAGCATATGTCACACGTCTAATGACCAGGAGTACTAGAAGGAGTGAGTTCTACCTTTAAGGTCTTCGCAATGTATTGAAGAAGACAAAAATCAAGGATAACAGGTACTATGAATGGCAGCAAGCTATGGACTCAGGGTGGTCTGTGGGGATGCCTTGCGCTCCAGGTCTTGTGGACTGATAGAGGAGAAGCAGAGAAAGTTACGGAAGTCCATCAACATATGATGGGTAAAACGTATCTTGGCATTTGGAGATGCCAGAACCTTGATTCCCTTAGGTTTTAATGTACAGACTTCATGTTCAGAGTAGTTTTCCATGCTGACATAGTTCTAATTTTCATCCCCATGAAGTCTTTATTTCTTTTGAATTAGTTTGTTGTTACGTGTATATGTGCTTGATGTGTGTAGGGACTTTCACATCTTGGCATGCATGTAGAAATGTCGTAGAGGTCAGAAGACAACTTTGTGAGATTGGTTCTTTCCGACTTTATGGCTTCCAGGATCCATCAAATTCATGTTGGTAGGTTTGCTAGGCAAGTGCTATTGTCCCTGAGCCATCACACCAGCCCCCTGTGAAGTCTTTTGAACACTAAGAAGTAATTATTGTTTGATGTCTATGTTATCACAGAAAATAAGAGCAAATCTTTATCAATAACTGGTCCTTTTGATACTGATATTTCATATTATGCTAAGAACTTATATGTACTTTTTTCATGGAAACTTTGTAAATTAATATTATTGAGCCCACTTTGTAAAAACAAAGAGTTATAAAGAGATTGGATTAATGTTTTATTCAACCAGGTGATAAGTTTGGATACTGTTTCCGTATATGAAAGGCTGTGAGACCCCGTCTCCAGTCATGTAAAAGTTACAAAGCTTATAGTATTCTACTTAGCTCAATAGCTACAAATATTCCCTAGATCTCTCTGAGTGGGTTCTAAGATTCTTTATCATGCTTACTTTTAAATGTTTAGAAATACAAACCACATAAGGGAAACCAAGAAGACATCATATTTGAGCGAGAGACAGCAAGATAGAAGAGAATGCTTTTCCTCCTTTAGGGCCATTTATTCTCTGGCAATTAAAAAGGTGACTTTCATGATCTTAAGCCTACTGGCATCCCTAAGATTCTTTTATTTTAGCTAGTGAAGTGCATTTCCGTCACCGGCCAGGAGAGACTTCACTTTGCTGGAGTTGTCAAAAGTGGCCACACTCTTGATAATGGTGGAGGAAAATCCCTTCTAAGCCACATCACAAATACTGTTCTGAATTCAAGGCAAACCCCTCCATTTTCTCTGTGGGAAGTGTAGCAGTTAGTGTACATTTCTTGGTTCCTGATGTTTTGCTATAAGGATCTGATTTAGAAGCTCATTTCCTTACACACCAGGAGCAGTGTTTATAGGTCAAGCTCCCACATTGTGAAGTATTTGAACTCTCTAGGAAATACCCTGGGCATGTGATTTAACTTCTGACAGTGCTAGTCTTCAAATGGGAACAATGGAAAATGTGGAATAGGAAGCAGGGACTTGATCAAAAATTGGTACAAGTTCCTCAGTTTGTTTCTGACCCGATGCCTTTTGAAGTCAACCTGAATTTTGATTGCACATTCTGCCACCGTCTTTGCACAGCAAGCTGGAATCCTGGGTCAGTCCCTCCCCTTACTCCGGTATGTAGAAGAGTAAACCATGCGTAAAAAGGTACTTCCTGGCGTGCTGGGAAACTTGAAGCAATTGGCCTGAAGTCCTCAGATGTGTTCCCTGGACATCTTGTCAGTGCTTTTTGTTCAAAGCTTCTGAACCCTCTAGTTCCCTCAAAGATTTCTACACAATCACCGTGCATCCTGATCCCTTCTCAGTATCCTCTTCTGTCTCAGCAGATGACCTTGCTGATTCTTCACAGGGGACATATAGGTCACAGGTAAACCCTTCGTCATCTACCGGGTAGTAGCTACATACTCCTTTCTGTCCACATCCTCACTGGACCCCATGATGTCCTGTCATGTCTTGGGAAGGTCCAGAGGGTCTTCTTTTCATGAGAGACCCTGAAGGAGACACTGAGGCACGAATCATTGCAAAAGCATGAGGTTTATTGTACCGACGTGTCCTTCCTATGCGTCGGGGTGGACCTCCATAGAGTCCCCACGCAGGGGGCAGGAGTCCACTCCGAGGGGATTTTCAAACTTGCTAATATACTCTTTTCTTTATTACTAATTTTAGCGACAGCACAACCTTTAAGCTGATTGGTGAGGAGCAATGGCATAAGTCAACAGGGTGAAAAGGTTACAGGATGTCATGTGGTTTATCTTGAGGGTGGGGGAGTGCTGGGTGTGCAGCTGTAGCTGTTTCATTATCTGGGGGTAACATCTGTGATTATTCTCAGAAATGCCTCTTGACCCGGGCTTTCTGAGAAACTTCAGGCCTACTTGTATATTTCTAAGCCTGACTAGAGTTTGGTCAAGTCTAGCATGGCCTTTACAGTCTCAGTACATGGCTGTTCTTTTCTCGAGTCAAAGTTGTTTAAGCCAGTGGCCTAAATTTCTGACTTCTGGGCTACTCTGAACTTGGACGTCTCATTTGGGCAGGGCAGCTCCTGTAGAATTTTAATCAAGGAAGCCTCCTTTGGTGACGTTTCCTTTTCAATCCATTGAGTTTTTCTTTTTTTAAGAGTTCAAAATTTTCAAAAGTGTGGGCTGTATCTCTGCTTTTTTTTCCTCATGTAAGTACCTGCTTTCCTCTCCATCTCCATTCTCAAGTGTTTTTGCCAATACACCCGAAATAGCCCAAGACTGAGACACCTGGACAGTTTTTACTTGTATCTCCCTGGATCTTTGTGTCAAATTGAACACTCCCTCCTCCCAGAAACATGGCTTTGTTATCTCCAGCACTGCCCTCTGATTCTTTCCATCAGTTTGTGCATTTCTTGCGTCTGAAAAGTTTGTTGAAGGCACGATTGAGTGGTAATCATGAGCAAGAAGAGTCTTTGAGAAAGATTGTTTTTCATGTACTTTCATCTCCCCCTTCACCTCAGTTTCCTCATTTGTGAGTGTTAAATCTGATAGTGCAGTGAAGATGCTTAATATTCATTTTTCAAAATGAAGCTTAATCATTAGGGTAGGTGTTGCGAGTGAATTCTTATCAGGCGGGAAGAAGCCTCAGAGGCGGTATTGGTTCCACAAAGGATTTTTATTCTATGCTTATCACACACATTCACTCACACAGTCACGCCAATACCTCTCCTAGTCCGGCCTCAGACTCAGGCAAGCCTCGAGATCTGTCCGGCAGCGCTGTGTGGTCCGCAGCCGACTTCCTCTTTCAGTTCAGCACGACTGGAACGCTGGTCCGGTATTCTGTGATGAGTCTCAGCAGGACACACCCTCGGTCAGTTACCAGAGTGGCAGCATCTCGGGAAGCACTCTGAGAGCGGCGTGCTGAGCGAGCCCAGACCAGGGTTTTTAAGCTAAATTCAGCCAATCACACTGTGGGCGCATGGGCATGGTCAGTTTTATCAGTACTGTCCAGATGTGCACACAGGCACTGGGGTACCTCAGGGTGTGTCCAGTGCCCACTTTCTGTACTTTAATATTGCTTACTCACATTTTGCTTTTCAATATTATTTGTCATCACATTTTACATTATTATGCTGCTACATTATTCTTATCCATTACATTCCATTACAATTATTCTTATTTTTATTCACTACTTATTATTATATTATTCTTATTCACTACATTCTATTACGTTATCCTTATTCACTACATTCTATTACATTATTCTTGTTCACTACAGTAGGAGATTGCATTGGCTTCTACAATAATAACAGTAGTATGTCTCCTTATTACACCATCTAATGTCTGTCCTCATTTTTACAGGCAGCCTACTCGATGCTTGGTGTCTTGGTAGTTTCCAAAAGCAAAGGATTCTTAAGCTCACAATCTTCCAGTACTTCTAACAATCATGGAAAACTTCACATTTGTGCCATTTATATTCTTGGTGGTCATGTGATATTCATGTTGGCACACTAGAGAATTTTGGCTGTGTAACTGCTTTGCAAACTGTTCAATACATTTCCTTCAAGTTAAGTACTGTACGCTGGGTCAACTCCACATGAATGTTTACTGAGATACTTTTTAGTGTATTCTGTAGTAGGCAGACGTATTATTATTTGTAGGAGAAAACTGGACCTGCCGCTGGAAAGAACAAGGCCTGAGACCCACATGGATGTACTCAGAGATAGACCTGCCCAGGCATGCCCAGAGACAGACCAGCCCTGACACACTCAGGGAGCAGCAGCTGCAGTCTGGCAGCCAATGGGACCCTGGGTCTGGTGAAGGGTGTAAGAGGCTCACCCTGCCCCCCACAACACCGTAATAAACTGAATCTGCTTTTTGTCATTAACCTGACTCCTGAAGTCTGTGCCCTGACTTTGTGACAACTCTACTCCCCATCCTGAAGGGTCTCGTGGATGGGTACAAGCAACAATTATTATTATTATTATTATTATTATTATTATTATTATTATTATTTAAAGACTGCACTGTCTTACCAACATGCTATAAATATTCTTTGATATTTTTCTCTATGAATTATTTGCTTCCTGAGTTATCAATCATTTGACAATACATCCAGTTGTATTGAACATTGTTCTAAAGACCCAACTCTTCAGTGGTTACTGAGCTTATACTGAAATGCACGTTCTCCTAATTATTTTACTGGAGTATTTGTTTTGAACTCAAGAAGTTTTTACTTACACATATAGCTAGCTAAAGCCTTCTGTGGGATTCAAGGACCACAGAATCACTGTTTGGCTGGGCCACCAGAGGAAAATTTCTTTCTGTGTCAATTGATTTCTCTGTGGTCATTCTGGCTCTACTGACTTGTAGACTTTGGAATAATACTGCTTACAGTTTAAAGAAAATATTCAAGAGGGAACAAATCCTTTTTTATTTTCTCAGGAGCAAATGTTATAAAATGGCTCCTGTCAAGGGCATGAATATTAGTTTCTTTCCCAAACATTTCAAGCACATAGTTTTCAATTCTAAGTTATCTGTGTTCCTGGTTCTTATTTTTCCCATCTTTTTTTGAGGCTTATTTTTATTTGTGTGTGTATGCCGAGTACATGTATATGCTATGTGTGTGCGCACGCACGTGTGTCTCCAGAGGCCAGAAGAGTGTGTTGGATCCCCTGGAAATGGAGTTACAGGCAGTTGTCCACCTGGTATTGGAACCGTGAGCTGAACTCAGGTCTTCCAGAAGAGCAGTAAACCCTAAGTAGGACCGTTGCACCATCTCTCAGACCTGTGGACATTTGTTCATGTAGAAATTTTGGCAATGTAACTCCAATAAACAAGTTTCTCTTTCATTTCACTAAGTCTGAGATAAGCTTAAAATTATAATTGTTGAACTTGGCAGAACACTTTATAGTTTAGGTGCTGTGAAAATCAGATTCTCCTAAGATGCTCACATGTTCCAAGTTTCCAATGCACGTTTTGGTTTAGCACCAGAAGTCTCTAATTTGGGAACTTCTTGACCCCAGGCTAGCTAGTACAGTTGACCATCACAGGTTTGGGTAAATCTACCTTGTGTTTTCAACTCATATGCCTTTGGTGAGAAATGATGGCAGTGATTTCCTGTCTCAAGGAGCCCAGCTTTCATTCTGTTACAGCCGGAGATGAACAGCTAAACGAAAATACATTAGGATCAAAATGGATCAAATTGAGCTTCCCTCTTGAACGTTACATATCAGAACAGACTTATTTTATGTCTACTAAGGTAACCTCATCCTCTCAGAATTTGGAAGTAGGATTTATGACTAAAGACTTCAGGCATATTTTCTTCTGGAAATATAGGACAATAGCAATATGTACTCCCAACTCTTGGCTTCTGTGGGAAGATGGTTCTCACTTTAGTTTACTGAAGGGCACCTTTTATTTTTCTTTCTTCTTTTCTTTTTGAGACAAAGTCTTACTATGCTGTCTAGACTGGCCTACAAGTTGTAATTCTCCTGCCTCAGACTCCCTGGGGATAGGATTATAGGCACGTGACGCCACGCCCAGCCTAAGAGAGGTGCATCATTTACTCCTCTTGTGGGGAAGAAGACATGGAAAACTGTGCTGGTTTTCAGTACATTCCACATGGAGCCACAGTGAAAATGGGTAATCAGTGGCACTGCAATTTGAGGTGGCTGAATGGTTTACTCTGGGCTCCAGAACAAATAAAGGCCCTGGAGAAAATCATTCTCACACCCACGCTTGATGCACACACCCTTCAAGCTCTCCTTCCTGCCCTGCAGCCCCCAAATGAGATCCTTATACTCCAGGAAGCAGCAGGCCCTTTCATTGCTGTCTCTGAGCTACAAGAATCAAAGAGAGAAATGGATGTTTTCCTCCGAGAGTTGGCACCGCACAGAAGGAAGGAAGTGCTTAGTCCAATTCAGACATGTTTTAATCTCTGGAGAGGGGGTACCAGGGAGGGGGCCAAACTGGCCAAGGAATCAGTGGGAAAAATCATCAATTTTGTCTCTCATCCCAGCAAAGAAGGGTTCTTCCTTTAGAGTGCTGCCCACTCTTTTTATTTTTTCTCTTAAAAGGATTTGGATAATGAACAATCACTTTCTAAATTCTAAGTTCAAAAATCTCTCTGTATAGGAAGAAAAGGGAGTTTTTGAGTAAATCCGTAAAGGCTGGCTGAGTCATTTCAAGTGCTCAGAGATTTCAAAATTCATGCATGCCTTATGAATTCACCATCTACCTCTGATCTAAAGAATCAAAACAAATCTACAAGTCCTTATCCCCTTTCTTTGATATTTTTTAATATCTTAAAGGTTGGACTCCTTTTCTCTTTATGTATTTTTAGAAATTGTCTAAGATCCAAAGATGTAAGTGAGCAGTAAATGCTTTGGTGATCCAGTTTTTAAAACACAGACCAAGTTTGACCTGAACTTAATCACGATGCTGCAGCCAGGCAAGTGGAGATTAGAGAGAGGAGAAAAAGGTTTATCACAATGTCGGTGTCCTGAAAAACAAATGAAAAACCACGAGGTGATTGTTGCTCTAGAAATTGAAGCAGCACTGAAGGACAGATAGAATGTCCAACCACGCTGCTTCAGTTTCCTGTTCATAGCCACATAGGCCTGTATTTAAAAGGAGAAAAACAAGACACTACAGTGAAGAGTACTGATTTATTTTCATTTTCAGGGTGTGGTGACACATCCCTTTGCTGCTTCAGTTTTGGTTATGTGAATGTGGGTGTGAAGGAAATGCTTCTGTTCTCAGGAGCCATATACCAAAGTATCCAGAGATAATATCTCTTGAGCATCTAACAGTTATCATTTTAAGTTGCCAGAGATTGAACTCAGGGCCTTAGACATGCTAAGCAAAAGCTATACTATTGAGCCACATCCTGGTCCATCCCTGTATATGTACTACATATCTATGTGAGTATCACACATACAGACACACACACAGACACACACAGACACACACAGACACACACGCACACACACACATACATGCACACACGGTAGGGAGTACAAACAAACAGATACTCTCTGGCCAATTTGGCATTCATGCTGGGAAAATTTCCTGTTGCTTGTTCAATCCAGACAAGTTCACGAGTTTGCCACCTGGCTTCAGCATCAGTTGGCTCTGACACATTCAGGAGATTCATCTTTTAAGCTTTAGTTCATAGAGGAGCCTACCTGTCTAAAGAGGAGTGTCAGAGCTGACTTTGCTATAGATGTCCCTTATAGAAACTCCAAATTCTTCTCTCAATTACATTTTCAATCAATTTCTACATCCACTTCATTACATTTTTAATTTAATTTTCAAATAAAATGTCCCTTGGATTTTTTTTTCAATAACTTTGTTCCTTCTGTTACTTCTCATTTCAGTTTCCATCATCTCAATTATGTTATGATATGTCCCACAATAATTGCATTGTAAAATGTCGTGAACCATGATGATAGGGAGGCTATTCATAAAAACTTCACTCACTGTTAACATTAAAGGCTTGATTCATAAATTTGAAAGAAAAGTTTCATGGTTATGTGAACTAGTGGAGAGATACAGTATTTTAGTAAGTCAAATAGCCTAGGGTACTGGGCATATTCACCTTTGGGAGATTTTGAATGTGAGTTAAAATCAAATGTTGGGGCACCTTCCTTTAAAAGCACCAAAAGGAATTTTGTAGAAATTTGTGTTCTGAAACATGAATCCTCAGTTTCAAATTTGACCACTCTGTTCTGTTTTGCTGTCATTTTGAATAATTGATGGTCAGTACATAGGTCCACAAAGGCTAGATTTTTAGCAGTTTATTGGCAAGATGAATAACCTCAAGTTTTCACCCCAGTTATTGGATGCTTTTGAAAGCTTCATCTCTTGGTTCATCTCTCACTTTCTAGATCCACTTGCATTTGTAATGTGAACTGTGTTCTGGAAGGATTCAAGTCATTCCAGTTAGAACCTAAACAAGCGTGTTCTGGTCACTGTGTTAGCAATGTAGGGGTGAAGGAATGCCAGGGTTCCCTGATGGACTCATAAGGAGAATGCTATCCAGCCACCAGAAGACACGTGTGCAAATTACTCCTACATTAGAACATGGAATCTTCTATCAGGGAGTTGTAATAAAAGAGTTAGTGAAGCTTTCTTATCCATTACTGTTGCAAAGTTAGCCGGGTTAAAGATGCTTCCTCATGTTTTAGATGGTCCTTCTAACTCTTCCTTTATAGGGAAAGTTGATACTTCACTGTGGTTAGTTGACTTGTCAGTCTATACTGTGAGCTTTTATTTTATCGCCCATTGATATTTGTGGCATATATACAGCCTTGGAAATGTCATTGCACCAAATGGATGGATAGATGAGGAATGGTTATCACAGAAGTCTGGGGTCTCTTGAGAGGGTGGGGACCCAGAGATAGTAAAGACAATGAAGACAGTTCATCATCTACACCTACTGCTACTTTTCTTTTGAAACCAAGTAAAAAAATACCAGAGAATATCTTCATCTCTACTACCTTGACCTTAAAAATTAGCCTGTGTACTTCTAGTTGATATTCATTCAATTTCTGGCCCAGTGGTATAGTTTTCTCAGCAATTCCTCTTGCTAGGACTTGTATTATCCTAGGTCAAGAATCCAATTCAAGGCCATGAAAGTCCCTCATCTGTCTTTGTGAGATAAGAACACTGTAACACCATTGCTCTTTAATAAATAGAAGTAAGTAAAATCTAGGTTCAGTGGATACAGTATGTCTAGTGCTGACAAAAAAATCCTGGAGGAGTCTTTACAAGATAAAAATCTATAAAAAGTCCATGTTGCTTGAGCTGGATGGGGAAAGATTATTTCAATCAATGAAGGCTAATAGTTAAGGTTATCTGTGTAACCTACTCAGTTTAAGTGTGGTAACAGGTTAAAGCCATGAAATGACATACATCTTGGTAGTCAGTATAAGTAAGCAGTACAGAAAAGAAAGAGAGATCATGCTTAATTCTAGTTGAGTAAACGCTAAGCAGGTGACACACTGTGTGACACTGTGTGAGCCACAGTGAAGGAGCCCCTTCTTCTGTCTAACCACTGTGGTAACAAGAATGACACCTACATGACAGAACCATTGATCCTTCACACACCCCAATTCCTACAGCTCTATAACCTCTTTCCTCCAGTTTACACATGGGGAGACTGAGTCTGAGAGGTTAAACATATTGCTCTGGGTCACCTAGCTGGCAAGATATTCTTGGAAACTAAACTCTTACCATGAACTTAAGAAGTTAACAAAAGGAATATCTGACATTGACTAATCAAGGAATTTAATGATACAATGTGTCCAAAGGGTGCTAAGGAGCTTCCAAGGAAAACCAGATGATAAGAGAGGTCTGACTTCAGTCTTTGTTGCCACTGAATGGTGTTCAGTACGTAATTAAGCCTCCATTCCCTCAATCCTCCTAGTATTAGTGAAAATAATAATTCCAGATCAATGTACCTCAATGAACTTGAACTTGCTACCTTTCTAAGGGAAGTTGAGAGTTTAGGTTTTCCCTCGTTTGCTAATACAGTGTTTTGTGTTACGAGATTCTCAAATACAAGTTAGCAAGAGACAGCTATATTTTGGAAAGCATTCTTGTTGCACATGCAGTTATGTTTTAAAGTTTGACTATGTAGTCATGTGCTAATTTGTGTATAACTAATCGTGGAAGAACTATTTATTGGATACTTTTCATGTGTCAAGTACTAGGCTAACTACAAAATAGCCTACATAATTTGCAGGTCCTAGTTTGGAGTAAAAGGAAGAGGTCTCTTGGTTGAAAACTGAGTGTTTTAAGACAGTGTCAGCAGAGCATTAACTCAGACATGAAGCCCTTCTGAGCTCTTACAGGTGACTGCAAAGGTCACACATCCATGAAGCCCAGTGAGATGATCAAGATGTAACAGTGAGCAGAAACTACTCTCATCCTCATGGGACTCATAGTCTGATGGGAAACAGATTATATAAGAAGTCATTTTATTGTTTGACAAGATAAAGGCACAATGGTAAGGATAATTACATATTGGTGAGTATTCCAAAGGGAAGGGTACGGCACCAGGGGTGGTGTACTGAAGGAGAGACCCAGGTTTGGGCTCACGGACAGTTTTCTAAAGATGTCACGTTTTGGTGTTTAATTTAGAGGCAATGCTAAATCCACTGATGAGTTCAACCAAGGAGGACCAGGAAGTGATGAGTTTGACTAGCAAAGAGACCCTAGTGGATGGGGTCATGAAGCCACACTTACTGGGAAGCTGCTGTTAAGTGTGAAATGGTCCAGGCCTTAGGGGTTGTTGATGGCTGTAAGAGATGAGCTCTTCAGAGAGGAAGGGGAAGCAGGAGAAGTCTTGGCATCTGGGTGAACTTATACGAGTCTGACACTGGAAGGAAGTTTAAAATAAGGGACACAGTTTGTATTTTACTTGGTCTTATCCATCCCCACATCCTTTCAGAAGATAAGAAAGACTTAACTCTTTTATAAACCCATCTCTCATACTTTTTTTGGTGGGGAGACAGTCAAGGCAGTGAGAAAGCTTTTGGCAACAAGGCATATGACTTTATGACAGAGATAATGCATCTCAGGGAAGATCTGAAACCCTGGACCAAGGACGCAAACCTAAAACGCTGACTGTTACAAAGATGGTGATTAATTCTGGTTCATTCTTCCCTTTCTTAAACAAGCCATTGCTCATTCTTTCCGCAGTGTCAAACATTGAGGGCAGTGGCTCTTGTTAGAACTTTGGAGCACCCTCCATCTCAGTTGGAGCCCAGATGTTCTGAAAGACAGGCAGGGAAGTGAAGGGCTGCAAAGGTTAAGCCCTGCAATGTTCTTCCTTCACTGAGAACCAGCGGTCTGAAGGCTTAAGAGTAAGCCATCCTTGAGCTGGGCATAGTGACAAGTGCCCTTAACCTCAGCGCTCGGGAGGCAGAGGCAGGCAGGTCTCTGTGAGTTTGAGGCCAGCCTGGTCTAAATAGTGAGTTCCAGTTGCCCAGGCTAGGGCAACAAAGTGAAATCCTGTGTCAAAAATAAAACAAAACCCAACATCTTGCTTCCCTAAGCCACGAGTAAGTCATTCTTGCAGAAGTTTTGAAGTAAAACCAGCTACTCAGACCTCAAACTTAACAACTTTCTACATTGACATCATTAACTTAAAAAGCCCCTACAGAGCCCTCTCAACCTCTGGAGCTGAAGAGTGAGGTCTCGTGAGATCTGAGAGTAAGCAAAAGCAGACAGTGAAGGTCTTTTTTTTTTTTTTTTTCCCCTGCCATTCCTTTCCTTTCTGTGCACTCCTAGGACTCCTATTTCTTCTCAGCTATTTCTGTTTTGCATGAATTCATTCTTTTCATCTGCTCAAGGGATTATCTTAAATTGTTATTCTCTCCAGAATAATTCTTTTTCAAGACCATTTCTGCCACATTATGACCAGACATGCTTGTAATCGTGACATTTCATCTCAACGCATAGAGCTTCTCAGCCTAGCTCCTAGCCAAGGCTGGCAGGCCACGGCTCAGCAGTGTTATGTACTTGTACCTGTGTACAGAAGACATGGCTTACAAACAGCTATTATCTTGAGAACCACCAGAGACTCGGGTAGTATTGGGAATTTGGCAAGTTATGCATCTTATCACAATCTCTCACTTCGCTGGCCTTTCAGCACCGTTTTCAAACTCAGCTAATAAATGTTGTGTGATGGTACAGTGTCACACATCTCTCCTCTTCTGTGCCATTACTGCTGCAGCAGACCGGCTGGAGGTTAGGTATCAACATTAAAGAAGGAGAGACTGAGCCCAATGTAATGCTTGCCTTAAAATAATTGATGCCTGACCGTAGCAGAAAAGAGTCATGCAGACATTCTTTTATAAATAAAACAGACCTACATGGATATTTTTCTTTCTTCTACATATGCATAGTTCAGTCATCTTAATTAGAATTGTATGCTTTGGGGTTTGGTTAAAAAAGAAAGCAACCTCCAGAATGTTTGTCTGTTCTCTGCGATGCCAAGAAAGTAATCACCAATTTTACAAACTGATTTCCCCACAGCAAGGAAACTTCTTGTCTAATTTAATTGTTCAAGTCTTCATCCTATGAATCTAAATACAGCCACGGGAATCTCTAATTTGCATCTTCCTTTAGTACCCATAAAACCTCTCACAAGCAAAGTCATTAGTATTCTCACCCAGAGGACCAAACCTCACGAATTATGAAGTCGGAGCTCCAGTACTGCAGCCGCACAGTAGATGGCGCTGTGCTACACAGATTCCCAGGCGACTCAGTCCTGAGAGGCAATAGACTGGGAAGGCTTTGGATCTCTGGGCATTTTTACTGGTTTTAGGCCCAAGAGAAGCGCTGTTTTAGGAAACACTTTTTCCACGTTTAGCTGAATCAGTAAACTGTAGTTTTCCGATCAACTCTGACACCAAACAGCATTAATCTTATTTAATCTAATCCTGAAGAAAAATTATTCTTTAAAATCCCCTTTTAATGCACATTATCTCTTGGTCACATGATACACTATCTTCTCTGTGTGTCTAAGTTTATTAATTTCATTCAAAGTGTCACTCTGTGTAATCTATGGATACGCGTTCTGAACATTTCATAACAAAGTTCTCTACATATCCGGGCTTTGTAGTTTGATATTTTTAAGCATTATGGGTAGAATAACCAGAAATGAATGTACTGACACTAAAATATTTTTTGTTACTTTTGCATGTTAGTTACCCTACAACTTAACAGCTTCTTATTAGCCTTAACACAATTGAACTTTTTTTTCCAGAAGAGATCGGGACCTGGGATAATTTTGTTAAAGATCACTAAAACTGTCATTCCGTCCGTTTAGTAATGATAAAGCAATAAAGTCGTTTCTAATATGATGTTCGTTATTAAATATTAGTCAAGGAAGCCTGACTCTGCGAAGCAGCAGGTATTTGTAAAAGATTAATGTCCTTAAAATAAGAGTTCTCGGAGGAAAGGAGAGATGTTGCACGTGAATTGTGTGTAGTGATTAATTGCACAGATTCAATAATCTCTGTAGACACATATGCGCCCATACACCTTCCCTCCAGTCTGGATTTGTGTCCTCAGATTGGGGGTGTTGCTCTGTTTGCAATGTGTGTGGCCTGCCAGTCCTTTTCCACTTGCCACATCTCATTTATTTTTCCACTTGTCTTTGTCCATTGAGAGTTTAGATCTCTGTCCAATTCCCCAGGCTCCTGGGAGTCCCGCATTGGCTTTTCCTGGCCTGACTCACTGTGCTGACATCCAAGCCTGGCCTAGTTAGGCTAACCCACTGAGCATTATCAGAATTGCTCAAGTCCATTTGAGCTTGCAGAACCCCAAACGGCATGGCTGATTGCAGAGAGCTTTCTTCCCAATGTCTGGCTTGCAGGCTTTTCCGTTGCCTTCTCATTTTCTTGAGCTACTGCTGTTTCTGAGGTTCTGTCTAAGTCCTCCTTTCTCACTTTGCACTGCTTTCATGGGCTAACTCAACCCCTGGCTCCCAGCTGTTAGTTATATTTATGTGCTAATCACCTCTAAGTCCATGGCCACCCCAGATCCCTCTCCTGACCTTTGGAACTAAGGGTGCCTCAGTTACAGAATCACTTGGCTCACTAATATCTCTGTGAAATAAAATTTCATGCTTGCATCCCTATATCCATCTCAGAAATCTCAAATTCATCTTTATAGTAATTTAAAATAGATTATTAGTATTGTTTTGTTTTGTTTGTTTTTGAAATAAGGTCACTCTATGTAGTCTTGGCTTTCCTAGTGTTCTCTATATAGACCAGACTGGCCTTGAATTCATAGAGATCCTCTAACCTCTGCCTCTCAAGTACTGGGACTAAAGGTGTGTGCTACCACACCCAGATTATTTTATTATTTTATATGTATGAGTGTTTGGACTGCAAGTATGTATGTGTACCACGAGAGTCAGAAAAGGCATTGGATCTCATTGGACCAGAGTTACAGGCAGTTGTGTGCTGCCACATGGGTACTAGGAACTGAACCCTAAATGTCTGCAAGAGCAGCAAGTGCTCTTAGCCACCAAGCCCCCTCTCCAGCCCTGCGGTGGTTTGAAAGAAAATGGCCTCCACTGGCTCCTAGGGAGGGGCACTATTAAGAGGTGTGTTCTTATTGGAGTAAGTGTGGCCTTATTGGAGGAAGTGTGCCACTGATGAGAGCTGTTAGCAGGGAGTAGAAGCAGCCCAAGAGAAAGAAGCTTATTGCAGTTAACAAAGCTGAATGGAGTAAGTGGAGATCTGAGGGATGTTTGGACATTACACATGGAGATGCAGAGTTTGGAGTTTTCCCAGCTGGTTTTCAGTCTGGCTTTGGTCCAGTATTTCCTCACTATGCTCCCATTCCTCCTCTTGGGAACAGTAATGTATATCCTGTGCCACTGTATGTTAGAAGTATCTGGTCTGCGTTTGATTTTGATTTCATAGGGGATTACAGTTAAGAGATTGCTATGAATCTTAGAAGAGACTTTGGACTTTTACACGATGTTGAGGCTGTAATAGACTATGAATGGGGACTTTTGAAGTTGGACTGAATGCATTTTTGCGTTAAGATATGGCTAAAAGCCTATAGGGGCCAGGGAGTGGAATGTGGTGGTTTGAATGAAAATGGCCCCCATTGGCCCATAGGGAGTGGCACTGTTAGGAGGTGTGGCCTTGTTGGAGGAAGTATGTCACTCGGTGGGCTTTGAGTTTTCACAAGCTTAAGCCAGACCCAGTGGCTCAGTCTTCCTTCCTGTTGCCTTCAGATTCATATATAGAACTTTCAGCTCCTCTCCAGCAACATGTCTGCTTGCATGCCGCCATGCTTCCTGACATGATGATAATGGACTAAATTTCTGAACTGTAAGTCAGCCCCAATTAAAAAAAAATTAATAAAAGTTGCCAAGGTCATAGTGTCTTTTCACAGCAGAGAAATCCTAGCTAAGATAGAAGTTGGTACCACAAACTGGGGTATTGCTATGGTAGGCCTGACTGTTGCTTTGTCCTATTGGCAGTGCTCTTTGCTTTACAGAAGCTTTTCAGTTTCACAAGGTACGTCATATTAATTGCTGATCTTAGTGATTGTGCTATCGAGAAGTTGTCTCCTGTGCCAATGTGTTCAAGGCTATTCCCACTTTCTCTTCTATCTGGTTCAGTGTATCCAACATAAATCCAGATACATGTAAATCCAGCTTCCTGAACAGTACACCGAAAGCACAGGCACTAAGATCAACAATTAATAAATGGGACCTCATGAAACTGAAAATTTTCTGTAAAGCAAAAGACACCATCAATAGGACAAAACAGCAGCCTTCATAATGGGAAAAGGGTTTTACTAGATCCACGTCTGATGGAGGACAAATATCCAATATATGTAAGGAACTCAAGAAACTAGATACCAATAAATGAAATAACCCAATTGAAAAATGGGGTACAGATCTAAGCAGTGAATTCTTAATAGTGGGGTCTCAAATGGCTGAGAAACAGTTAAAGAGATGTTCAACATCTAAGACATCTGGGAAATGCACATCAAAACTACTCTGGGGGTCTATCTACCTGTCAGAATGGCTAAGATCAATAAAACAAATGACATCTCATGCCGGCAAAGATATAGAGCAAAGGGAACAGTCCTCCATTGCTAGTGGGAGGGCAAACTTGTACAGCCACTACGGAAATCACTATGCTGGTTCTTCAGAAAATTGCGAATATATCTACTTCAAGACCCAGCATCCTTTGAGTATATGCCTAAGAGTAGCATATATACTCTAGGGCATATACCCAAAGGATGCTCCATTCTACCACAAGGATACTTGCCCATCTATGCTCATAGTAGTTTTATTCATAACAGCCAGAAACTGGAAACAGCCTAGATGTCCCTCAACAGAGGAATGGGTAAATAAAATGTGGTACCTTTATACAATGGAGTATTTAGTTAGGAAAATGACATCATGAAACTTTCAGGCAATGGATGAACCTAGAAAAAATAATCCCTAGTGAGGTAATCCATACCCAGAAAGACAAACATGGTATATATTCACTTATAAGTGAATATTAGCTCTTAAGTAAAGGATAATCATGCTACAGTACATAGACTTAGAGAAGCTAGGTAACAAGGAATCTAAGGGGTGTGGGGACACATGGGTCTCCCTGGAAAGGAAAAATACAGGTGGACTTGGGGTGAATGGGAATGTGAGCAGGAGAGATCAGATTGTAGGGGAGGGGTGGAGGGAGAGAGTATGGAGAGAGATTGCTGAAATTGGGGGGTAGTTGGAGGCTGAAGTGGTAACCTAGTGTAATGGAAACTTTCTGGAATCTATAAGGGTGACCCTTGTGAGGATTCTAGTAACGGAGGATTCAGAGCCTGAACTGGCCATCTTCTGTAACCATGCAAGGCTTCAGTGGTGGGACTGGGATGCTATCCTAGCCACAAAACATTTGACCTATATATAATCTGTCCTGCCTGAAAGATGTGCTGGGACAATAATGGCACAGCACTTGTAGGAGTAGCCAACCAATGACTGGCTTAACTTGATGCCCATGCCACAAGAGGGAGCCCACACTCAACACTGCCTGGATGGCCAGGAACCGGAGACTAGATAGCCCAGAGACCTAGGGTAAAACCATACACAACTTACCCAAAACAATAAAGTAAAATAAAAGTCAATGAAGTGATTCCTAAGGGTATTCTGCTATACTCATAGATCAGTTCCTTGCCCAGTAGTCATCTGAGAGCCTTCCTAAGGCAGCAGATGGGAGCTGATGCAGAGAATCACAGCCAGATAATATGTTGAGAGAGAGAGTCTAAATTGGAGGTCTCCATTTGGTTCCTCCCCTCAGAGCTCAGGAACCTTGCAGAAGAGGGGGAGGAAAGATTGTAAGACCCGGAAGGGATCGAGGAGGCCAAAGAATACAGCTTATTGGATCAACTAAGCAGGGCTCAAATGGTTTCACAGTGACTTAAGTGGCAAGCACAGGGCCTGAATGGGTCTGCACCAGGCCCACTGCATGCATGTCAGGGCTGTTAGCTTGGTATTTTTGTAGGGCTCCTAACAATGGCAGTGGGGGTATCTGTGGCTCTTTTGCCTGCTCAAGGGACCCTTTTCTCCCTACTGGGTTGCCTTATCCAGCCTCTGTATGAGGATTAGTACCTTGTCTTGTGTCTTGTTGTATCATTTTTTGCTGATATTTCTTGAAGGCCTATTATTTTGTGAAAGGAAATGAATCTGGGGAAGAAAGGAGGTGGTGGGGAACTGAAAGAAGAGGAGGGAGGGGAAACTGTGGTCGGGATGTGCTATATGAGAAAATAATCTATTTTCAATAAAAATAGATAAAAATAAATAAAAGGAATGGCGTGATTTCAATCCTTGAAGATGATGCATGTATTAGGACCACAACCGAGCCAACCTTGAGAAGGAAGACTTTCGAGAGCTTATGGTTTCCAAAGAATGAGAGTTCATCACCGCCATAGAGGAGAGCATGACGTCAGCAGGCAGGCAGGCATGTTCCCAGAGCAGTAGCCGAGAGTACACTGGAAATGACAAGAGGCTTGTGACATAGGCTCACTCTATGACACACCTCCTCCAACCTTCGAATATTTCCCAAGCAGTTCCACCAACTGGGAACAAAAGATTCAAGCACATGAGCCTGTAGGGTCATCCAAACTCAACCAAATCACCATTCAGGACTCCCTTTTGGGTTTTGCTTTGATTGGGGTGATGATTGCTCAGGTACATTATGCTGAATTGGATTTCTTTTCTTTTGGCACTGCTTATACGTAGTGTAATGGCTGAGGGTAGAGGTGGAAGATGAAAGGCTGACTGGTTTTAGGCTCCTGAGGGAAGCTTAGAGGAAGAAGGTGCCCATCTGCTGTGAAGTTGGAACCTCAATACAGAAAGCATACAACTCAAATGTAGGCAAACACTCCTCAGACCACGCCAGCATAGCTGAAGCCTCTTAAATGAAAACTCGAATCTGAGCCAAAAGGAGAATGTGGAGAGAGCCGGTGGGCTGACTGAGTAAGGTGTGACCTGCTTCAAGAAATCAAGAAGTCATTGCCTTTCTAAACTACGGTGCGAGAAAGACATTTGCCTAAGTACATTGCATTCTGAACTACGTAGTGAAAATTAGAAATGAAATCACAGTATGCCTGAGATGTATTAAGTAATTTAGTGCAGAACAGTAGCGGTCAGAGGCTGGCCATCTGAGGCTCATTAGAAAGAACAAACACATGCCTTATTATGTCCTTGGCTTTCAAATAGGCTTGAAACATTTCACTGAAAAAGACAACAAAGGTATCCTTCACTTATACTTTCTAATACTTTGAAATGAGGTACAGAAGGGAGGAGGCAGAAAGCTAAGGCCAGTCTGGAAGAAACTCGACAATAAACCCACCCGAGTCCTAAGGGCCAGAGCCAAGGAAGACAGTCAAATTACTGAAACAAACGTGGTTCCCAAGCTTGTCTCACAGGCCTCTCAGGAAGTGAGTTCTACATGACAGAGTGAGTCCTGTGGAGAAAGCCTAGGGACCAATCACTGTGTAACCAGAGCATAAATAGGATGAGTTCAAAGTCCAGTAAGATGCAAACATATTAACAGCAAATACTTAAAACAGAGAGGCTTCTATCTCTTTGTCCTGCAGCCCTCAGAGTCCCACACTTCCTCATTGGCTGTTTCCTTAGCCCTCCTCAGCTCCTCCTCAGCGTGGCACTTGTGTCTGCATTTCCAGACAGCAGGAATAAAGGAAAGATCCAAGAGTGAGCACACAGGAAGGCTTCCCAGGAAGGATTTTAGGGGCTAACATGCTAAGGGGAAAGCAAGTCACACCTGAGTCAGGCACATCCTTTAGTGCCAAAACGAAACAGAAGAAAGAAAACAAAACAGTCTCCCACCAGACTAAGGCATGTTTATGACTTATCCTGAAACCATTCCTACTTGAGAAAGTAGCTTTTTGCCTCTCTGGCTAAAACACCTGACAGCAACAGCTTAAGGGGAAGATGCATTTCAGCTGAGTTTCAGAATCATCAGTCCACCATGGAGGGAGGTAGTGGTGCAGAAGAGTCCACATCATGGTGCCCAGGAAGCAGGAAAGATCAAGACACAACACTCAAGTACACATGTCCACTAACCTTCTTCCTCCAACTAGGCCCCAACCCTAGCTTCCTCCACCTCCCACATGCTGTCATGTTATGAATCCGTCAAGAAATTCATTCTTCCTTAGGTCAGAACTGTACGGATCTAAGCATTCCTGGAAATCCATCCCTGTACTACCAGGCCTGTGCCGCAATAATCTTCTAGCGACTTGTATTGTTTATCTGTTTGTTTTTTCTTAAAAGAAGCAAACAGGGTTTCTCTGTTGTAACTCTGGCAGTCCTGGAACTCACTCTCTAAGCGAGGTGGGCCTCTAACTCACAGCGATCCCCCTGCCTCTGCCTCCCCAGTGCTGGGATTAAAAGCCTGTGCCACCAGCCAGGCTCTCTAGGCACTTCTTAATCTAATCAAGACAGACATCGAATTCAACCAGAAGCACCACAGTCCTTAAGCAGATCATTTCACAGTTTTTTGTGTTTGTTTGTTTGTTTTCATGGTTGTTTCCATGATAAAAAAAAACTGAAGCAGACTAACAGAAAAGCAAGAAATATTTTTTCTTGCAAAAATAACTCAATATTAAGGAGAAGAATTCAAATTAGCATGCTTACAATGAACAGGACCTTAAGCTTTGGGTGTTATCAGGTTATGAGAATCAGTGGAAATCTTGTAGTTTACATGTGAGAGCAGAGCGTGTGTACAGTAGGTAAGAATGTTTGTTAGCACAGTGATACCAATGTGTCAACTAAATCTCCTTCATCCTTCCTCTCTGCCTCTCTGTATGTGCCTCTCTGTCTCTATTTCTCGCTCTCAAATCTCCCTCCAAGTACAGTTTAAAAGACAGACTGGACAAAAGTGCAAGCAAGAGCATGAAAAATATAGTTAAGTCTGCATCATTGAGGGAAAAGACAGTACGAGGGCAGATGTCTCAAGGAAAAGTTTGTGTTTCTACCATTAGCTTGAACTTATACTACCAAGATTTGTTTTCTCATTGTGATGTTTTCTATAAAATACATACATGTCAGCATACTGTAACGAAGCCCCAGACCTTAGTAGGCCCTGAGACCTTGGCACAACTGACTTCGTGGTGGAAGTGTCATTCAGGCTGTGAGCCTCAGCACAGAGACAGCACCACCTGTTAGAACTAAAACAAAGGCCTCATCCATCAAAGTCCAAACAGTTCTGGGAAAGTCTCAGAAGGTACTAACCTTGCCTTTTAGCTTCTGCAGTTCTGCTTCTGACAAATTGTTCTTATTACCTAAAGTATGTCAATCCAGAATATCATTTTTTTTTTGTACTTAAAATCTCACCCTGAGAAAGGCTCAGGGTTACACTGGGATCCCAAACAGCCAATGAAGTCACTAGCCAACAGTTAAAGACTTTCCATTGGCTTAAACCTATGTCTGAGCAGTCTTGTCTGGTGAATGCCCCACCATGCACATGCATATGTGTCTACTTATAATCCATACACCAGCATTAGTTACAGTGCCCTTTGTCCATCTGATTCTCAACTGTAATCTTCACCAGCATTCCTTGGGAGTTTATTATAAGCACTAATTTGTGGGCCCCTCCCACACTTCCTGGACTCTGCTAGAGTGTTCTGACACAACTAATCATTGAGCTGATGATCTAATCAGATGCTTCTGAACCCTGGCTCCCTTTTGGAATCAGTGGGGTACTTGGGCCTCTACCGTTGCCCAGGGCCTATCTCCAGGGATTCTGATTCAGTGAGTTGGGCTGTATTATTGGACATGGGTAGTTTCTTAAATGACTCCAGATGATTCCAACTCAAATCCACGATTGAACACCATTGCTTGTGCCTGCTTAGGTTATCTTAGTCTTTAACGCCAAATGAAAATATTTGAATCAACTACAGCCCAGGAATGATCCTTAACTAATTTCCCTCTCCAAATCTATAGAGATTCGTGGTCTAAGTCTTTCATTGTCTTTCCAGGCATCCTTTTTCTGAACCAGGAGGAAGGGGTTGGGTCCTCCTGCAGCTTGATTCATGGCACACCATAAAGGACTAGAGAGTATGATAAGTTCAAAGTTTTACATGAGATCATATTTCGTTAGCAGAGCCCAAATGGGAAAAGGATGGGCTGAGGATTATTAGGAAGTGGAAATGTGAGGAGAACAGTTAGAGGGAGGATGGGAGTGTAATGGTGTCCCAGACTTTACAATGCCCTGAGACCGTAGCATGGCTCACTTTATGATGAAAGACTCAGCACAGAGACTGCACCACCTGCCAAACTGAAACAAAGACTCATCCATCAAAGTCCATATAGTTCTGAGAAAGTCTCAAAGGATACTAACTTCTATGCGTCTGCTTCCGACTAACTGTTGTTGTTAACTGAAGTATGTCAACTCAGAACATGGTCTTTGTGCTTAAAAGCTGATTCTGAGAAAGACTTGGGGCTACACTGGGATCCCAAACACCCGGTGTAGTTGCCAATGTGCTAATGAAGATTTTCTATTGACTTAAAGCCCCTGTTCAAGAAGTCTTCTCTGGTGAATACCACACAACATTTCCGGAGATTCCACTGTGATCCCAGAGACCAGACCTCAAGACCTCTGGAATCTCAGAGCCCCTTGAAACAAGGAAGAGTGAGGTGGTCAGGGAACTTAAAAGGGGTTTTCAACATGAAATACACCAGGTCCCCAGGGTTCCCTTCCATCATTCCCTGCCTAATGCTTTAGAGGAGTCTGACATCTCTACCCTCACAGGAAGCAAACTTTAGAAAGTCGTCTGGTCTGTCACTTCCATAGATAGGTAAGTCTGGTTAAGTTGCCTTTTGTTTGGACACATAGGATAGATCAAACACAACTGTTATCCAGTGTCCTGATTCCTGTGAGACATTACAGGATTCCTTGTCTTCAAGTATATGAATGTGTGGTGGCCACCCCTGGTTGTCTTTTCTGTTGGAAAACCAAATCTTTTTGGCTCACATAGGTCACCATGAGTGGGAATAAATTCCTCCATTTGTCCCACTCTGGGAGCAGAAACACTTAGTGTTTTGATGTTTGACTCCTGCTCACTGTCATGGTCCATCCCCGTGTAGATATGGGAGGGCTCAGGCCTCTCGTCCAGGGCCCTTTGACACATAAGCATTTGAGGAGAATGTACACAGAGAGCTGGGGAAATAGTTTCCCCCAGTGAGCATTTCTTCTGGTACCTGCTTGCTCTGAGTGGCCCCAGGAAGAGGAAAGTTTCCCCTGGGCTGAGCCTGAAAGGAAAGAGAAAGTCCCAATCCTCTCTCAGTCATAAATTATGTTTTTGATTCAACAAGTGATCCATAAAACCCATCATCCTCTAAAAAATGTAAAAAAATCACCCCTGGGCAGAGAAGGCTGGTCAGTGCCAGGCAATTCAGCCTGAACAGAACAGATTTTCCCTTCTGTTCAACACTGACTAAAGAGACTCTAAACAATTTTCACTAGGTACTTTTTAGTAGGATTAGAGACAGCTGTTAAAAAGATTTCCTTTTCTTTTGTCACCCAGTTGGCTCCAGATTCTAAAACAATTGTAACATTTAAAGATATAAGTAGGTCCCAGTTGCTGGTCATAGCTCAAAAGATATTTAACAACAGAAAACTCATTGGGACAAGACACTTTGCACACACTGAAAGCCATCACCATCTTTTGATAATGAGACACAGTTACATTTACAGATACTCAGAAGGTTTTGCTATTTTACCCTCTGTCAGAAGAATATCTGTTAACTGAAAGCCCTGCCTCAAATCAAAAGCTATAGTGGACTAACTCTAAGATTGACAATGAAGATTCCAAGGAGTGTGGACAGAAGCCAACCCCCAAAGACTGGACCAACACCAAGCTCTTGCCTACCTCAGGATTAAGCAATACCCAGGGACTCTGGAAACAAAAGAGGAAATTGCATTCCATGTTGCCTGGCATGAGGAGATAGGCATCTTGGTGCCCTGCCAGTCACCCTAAAATATGCCTCTCCTGCCTATAAAGAAATTTGGAACCTCTGATTCTCAGGAATCTGATTCTTCCTGGGAAACAGGTGATTTTACTGTGTTGGATCTGAAACATGCATTCTTACATCTATCAAAGTGAAAGCCTAGAACAGTGTATAAAATAACATTTAAAATTAGAAAAGATCAATTCCAAGGCTAAACAAATATTTTACTTAAAAGCACAAAAACGCACATGTCCTGCTTCTGAAGTTTAACACTAGCCTGAACAACAGGCTAGCTTGTTTCAAAAGCAAAAAAAAAAGTCATGTGTACTGCATTGTGAAAAGTGTTCTGAAGTTAGCTTGTGAAACTTAAGTGGTGGTGTTAGGAGTCAAACTTCCCAGGCACCATCAAACTACCCTTTCCTCATCTGAAAACCCAAAACAAAGACATGAAGAAAGAGTCGAAGCCACAGAGAAACAGGATCGTGAAGGCAGCCCCACAGGAGGCTCTGTTTACCTAAACTTGGTGATTTCCAGCAGAGGGCTCAGGTTCTGACCACCTCTGCTCTGTTCATCTGCTCAAGCTCGCAGCTGAAGTAAGCTTAGGTGCTGACATACTGGACTTTTATAGTGCCTGAGACAGTCTCCACCCACAATGAGCCATAAGCTCCACCCACAATGTAAGCCAAAGGCTCCTTGTCTCATGTGTGCTAATTAAATCAAATCTAAAGAAAGTTGGGCGTGGCTGGCACACGCCTTTTGTCCAAGCACTCAGGAGGCAGAGGCAGGTGGGTCTCTAAATTCAAGGTCAGCCTGGTCTACAGAGTGAGCTCCAGGACAGCCAAGGCTATAACAGAAAAAGTCCTGTCTCAAAAAAACCTAAAAAAAAGAAAGAACACTAATCAAGTAAGCATTGATTCTAATCCTCTGTGCACAGTGTTTCACAACTGTCAAATAAATGTACTTCTATTCAATTAGATGTCATGAAAGGGCACCTAAAGGACTTCACAATATTCATAATAATTTTTGAGTTAAAATAGAAAGGATATGCCGTCTAAATGACATTTTTCTACTTTCAGAACTTGACTTTTAAAAACACAATGTAGTAGAGGTCAAATTCAGTGTCAATTGATGTAATCGCTTCTGTAAATGTGTGAATCTGTTTCAGAAAGAGAAAGAGAGAGATGCGTTTTTTTCTGAGACAGGGTCTCACTGTGTAACCCAAGCTAGTTTCCAATTTATGATACCCTTGTCAAAGACTCCTCCAAAAGGATTATAGTATAAGGCCAAGGCTGGACTTGACCAAACTTTAGTAAGGCTTGAGAATGTACAAGTAGGCCTGAACTTTGCCTGAACTTTCCAGAAACATTGGCACCCAGATAAGGAAAAGTTCTAGTAAAATTCACATATGAATAGGTTTCAGCTCATCATTCCCTAGCTACAGAACAATACACCTGGAATATACCAATCTATGTCATAACTATAGACAAATCAGCTTAAAGGTTATGTGGTATCACTGTATCCAACCAATCAGCTTAAAGGTTATGTGGTTTAAGAAAGAGTATATAGTCAAGTCTGAAAATCCCCTCGGTGTGGCCTTCTCCCCCTGCGTGGGGACTCTATGGAGGTCCACCCTGATGCATAGGAAGGATGAGTGGGTACAATAAACCTCATGCTCTTGCAATGGTTTGTGCCTCAGTGTCTCTCTTGGGGTCTCACCTGATAAAGAAGACCCAGAGTGGGCTCCTCGTAGTCTCTCTGTGGCTTCTCAATAGGTGTGTAACATCTTGACCAGGAAACTTGAGGGGAAAGGCTAAGTTTGTCTAACTGACTTTAACAATACCACAAGTTAATATAACATCTCTTAATTTAAAAAGATAAAAAAAGAAAAAAAAATCTGTTCTCTAAAGCAGTGAGCAACTATTGAGGAAGTCGAGTTTTCATTTACTTTATAATTCTTACTGGAAGACAGCTGGCTTCTCACATCTGTTTCTGTTTGATCTAATTTGATATGTTCTTGTGATCTATGCAAGAAACATCCTGCTTCCACAAATATTTGGCTAGAAAAATGGGGTTTGTGGGAAGGGGCTTGCAGATCCCCAAAAGAGACCTGGAGATCCCTGGGACTCTCTGTACTAATTGAGAACCACGGTTCTGCAACAAACTGGGGAGGTCTGGCCAGCAACACACCTCGCCAGCAAAGACCCTGTCTGCCTGGACATCCACTTGGCTCAGGCCAGTTGCAGATTCAGATGATGCAGTAAATACAGGACTGTTCCTCCTTTTCTCCTCCATCAGGATGAGATGTGTGTCACCTTTTCCACTGACTGTATTAGGATGTGGTGATGCCAAGTCACACAATCCTCTTTCACTCAACAGATGTTTAACACCAAAGAAGCCACCATCTCTCATTGGTTTGCTGGTTCTCAGCTGGCTCTGGTGGTGGCTGACGCATACTGAGGCTGCTCAGCATTTCTTCAGCCAGGAGAAATATTCTCTTGCCAGGAATATTTACTTTGGTGCCCAGCTCCTCACTACGACTGAAATGCTGTATAAAAATAACCTTAAATTTTTTTTAAGAGCTGGAAATATTTGAAGTTTGTTATCTGTGGTATCTTAATATCTTCACAACAATATGTCAAAATGCAATTATTGCCAGGTGGTGGTGGCATACGCCTTAAATCCCAGCCATTTATCCCAGCACTAAGGAGGAAGAGGCAGCCTGATCTCTGTGAGTTCGAAGCCAGCCTGGTCTCCAGAGTGAGTTCCAGCACAGCCAGAGTTACCACAGAGAAACCCTGTCTGGAAAAACAAACAAAAAATAAAATAAAAATGAAATAAAATGTAATTCTCATTAGAGCTTCCATGAATTAAGATCAAATAATAAAGTAACCTTGTTTCCATAGCAACCTGAGTCAAAAAGGAATCAACTCTCACACATGGTAGTTAAATATGATGCAGGAGGAGAAATAACCAGCCTAATCAGGTCATCCTCTGCTACCTCCAGTGCCAACCTCGGCTTTATAAGACCCTGTATCAAATAAACACAAAAACGTCAGTTTTCCATTTCCAAAGGCAGTCTGGGGAGTGGGCAGCTTTCCTCCCTAGCTGTCACGCCCAGGGGTGGGGCCACTCCTGCTCTCTGGTGTGCAGCCTCCTTTCCTCTGCAGCCTCGGTGTCTTTTCCTCATCTCTGCCGTCTCATTACACATTAAGATGGACCCTTCTGTCCATCTGGGAAGACATGGCGGGCATCTCGGAGTTATTAATGCCAGCAAAGCTCCCGGATAAAGTTCCCTCACTCTCCTCTTCAAACAGCTGTCCTTTTCAGATCTGGTAAGCTTCACGAAGAGAATATTTTCCTCACTAAGAATTACTAGAATGTTCCACTTGTACTCTAACCTTCCCTCCCTCCCCCTCAATCTATTCCCTCCTGCTCTTGAGCTCACCCTCCCTGAGTCCACCCTCCAAATCTATTTACCCTTCCTAGGAAGATCCATGTGTCCCTGTTAGGTTTCTCCTTGTCACCTAGCCTCTCTGGTCTGTGGATTGTGGCATGATTATCCTTTACTTAACAGATAATAACCATTAGTACATACCATGTTTATCGTTCTGGGTCTAGGTTACCTCACACTCAGGATGATTTTTTTCTAGGTGTGCCCTGCAAATTTCATGATGTAACTTTTTTTTAATCAGTTGAGTAATAATCCATTTTGTAAATGTACCAATTTTCATTATCCTTTCTGCTGTTGATGGACATGTAGGTTTTTTCCGATTTCTGGCTATTATGAAATGAAGCTACTATGAACATAACTGAGCAAGTGTGCTTGTGGTAGGATGGAGCATCTTTGGGTATATGCTCAGGAGTGGTGTATCTGGGTCTTGAGGTATATCTAGTCCCAATTTTCTGAGGAACCACCATATTGATACCCATAGTGACTGTACAAGTTTGCACTCCTACCAGCAATGAAGGAGTGTTCCCCTTGCTCCACTTCCTCACCACCATGAGCTGTCACTTGTGTTATTGATCTTATCCCTTCTGACACGTGTAAGATGCAATCTCAGAGTAGTTTTGATTCGAATTTCCCTGATGGCAAAGGATGTTGGACATTTCTTTAAGTATTTCTCAGCCACTAGAGATTCCTTTTTTGAGAATTCTGTTTAGATTTGTACCCCATTTTTTTCAGTTGGGTTATTTGGTTTGTAGGCATCTAGTTTCTTGATTTCTTTATATAGTTTGGATATTAGTTCTCAATCAGATATGGAGTTGGTAAAGATCTTTTCACATTCTGTAGGCTGCTGCTTTGTCCAAATGATCTGAAGTGGCCAGGGGTTGGGTTTTAGGGTGGGAGGGAGCCGGCTGTGTTGAGTGGTGGCCAGCAGCAGTGGGCCTAAGGGGTTTACTTCAGGCTGTGTGGTGTGGCAGGCTGGCCTCCAGTGGGGCTACCTCTGTGATGGTGTTGCATGTGTGAGGCACAGCAACAAGCTGAGGAGGCAGGCCCAGAGTGCAGAGCTGTCAGTCAGTCATGAGGCAGGCTTACAGTGGAGTGCAGAGATGCAGAAACGTATGGGCATGGTATAGAGCAGAGGGCAGAGATAACCGAATCAGTCTCCTTCCATAGTTTTTATGCACACACAAAAGCTGTAAAAATCCCTCATAATGTTGTGACTGAGGGAGCCATTAAGTAGACATTTGGTGATCAAGGGTGTATAAGGGCCAGGTCAGGGTACTAAGATGCACCATTAACATCTGGTGTGAGTTGTCAGGATGGAGGGAGCCATTTCCATCAACAATGGAGGTTGGTGAGCCAAGGTCAAGAGCCAAGGGCTTACCTAGGGGTTAAGAGTGATCAATAAGGAGGCCTCTGGGTAGGAGGGAACATCACCCAAACACTGTCAGCAAGAGGGGAAACAAGTGTCCAAATGAAGTCCAAAGTCCTGGTGACAGGATTTTCAAACTGGCAGTAATAGAACTCAGATTCTGGGGGTACAACCACCAAAAGGGAAAGGGAAATTGTTTATCAGGGAATATGCTTATCCTAGGAAGTCAGTCTGCTGAGACCAAATGAAGGCAGGGTGTTTAGATGTTTAGGATAACCAAGGGAGTGTTTAGAACAGCTGGTAGGGGAAAGCTCACCAATTCACCCTTGTTGGATGGAAAGAACAGACATTGCATGGTCCAGAATGTGCAAAAACAGGGCCGGGGGGTCATGTAGACCCATCAGAGTGCCTGCACCAGTGAAAGGACCAGAGTCAGACCAGAATACATCCAGACGCCAGATCCTTTGCACAAAGGAGGGACAAAGGATAAGGAACAATGACAGGGGACAAGGGGCAGATAGCAGGGATAGGGGACAAGGGATATGCCCTGGAGAGGCAAAGGACCACCTCTGGATACAGTAGAGACAGATGTGCCCTGTGGGCAAATGGAGGTTATTAAAGGGTCTTAGGAGGGAAGGAAAGAAGAGGAGGTACAGTCAGAGGAGGGTTGGGGTGATGATCTCCAATTGGTTTGGAGGAAAACAAGAGAGAAGATATGGACTTTTTGAGAGAGAGATAGGAGACTGTGATGGGATTTCTGGCAGACAAGACTTTGTGTGTGAGGCTGGGACTTAAGTTATGTCGGGCTGCAATTTCATGACCCATTGTCAACATGAGGGTTAGATGAACTAATAGTTATGGCTGTGTGCCTGTTTAACTGGCCTGCTCAGCTCATGTGTCCACAGGGAATGGCTGCTTGGTATTGGACGCTGGGATGTATCAATGAGTTGGGGGTGCATATTTGGGAGAATGTGTGTTTGTGTGTTTGGGAGGATTATGGAGTTTGTGACCCCTGTGAAAAGAACATAGATTCAATACAATTATAATTAATAGATGTAGGCCTTAGCTGCTCGCAGGATGAAAAATATCTGGGCCAAAGTTGAGACTACCATGCAGGAGGGGTATGGGGAAGAATTTTTAAAGAGGAAAACTACAAGAAGACCTTCAATGTCTATACAAGTAGGCAGAAACTGCTCTGTGAAGCCCAGTTAAGTAGTTAAGGCACTCAAAATAACCTTTGGGTATTTGTCTAAGCAAGTTATAGAAGAAGGAAAAAAAAAGCAGTTAGCTATATAACATGTAGGTAGTTATGGCTGTACATTTTTGGGGTGGTCACTAAGTCAGGATTATTTTCTGAGGACTCATCTTGCTGGAATTTTGAGACCGGGGCATAGAGTCATTAGGTATTAAAATAGAGACCTAGCACCAAGATGAGTCTCTCTGTCCTGGCTTTTACAGATGGGATCCACAGAAAGATGTGGGGAAGAAGGAGGGAACCTGGTGGTGGTCTATTGCAGCCCCAAGGATGCCTAAGGAATTGAGGCTGGAAAAACAGAGAATAGTGGGAATACTTTAAGAAGCTCTGAGGTTGTGGCACTCACCTTTAATCTTAGCACTTGGGCGGCAGAGGCAGCAGATCTCCAAGTTCAAGGCCAGCCCAACCTACAGACCCAGTTTCAAGACAGCCAGAGATACACAAACAGGCACTGCAATAAAAGCAAAAACAAACAAGAAGAGAAGCCCCGATATGAGCAAGGAGCTGCATTATCAATTACTACACATGTATGCACAGCTTGGGCATATGACATGTCAATATATCCCAGAGGTTTTTGATTTTGGGTCTTATAACAAAGTTCACAAGGCTGAGAAGTCAGGAGTGAGGTTCATGAACAGCAGTAGGGGGTCACACGTTGCCACCTACATGTGGGGGTCTAGCATCCCTGGCATTTTTATAGTCTGCCTTTTAAGGTAAGTGTAGAAGTGGAACATTCTAGTAATTCTTAGTGAGGAAAATATTCTCTTCGTGAAGCTTACCAGAGCTAAAAAGGACAGCTGTTTGAAGAGGAGAGGGAGGGAACTTTATCCGGGAGCTTTGCTGGCATTAATAACTCCGAGATGCCCGCCATGTCTTCCCAGATGGACAGAAGGGTCCATCTTAATGTGTAATGAGACGGCAGAGATGAGGAAAAGACACCGAGGCTGCAGAGGAAAGGAGGCTGCACACCAGAGAGCAGGAGTGGTCCCACCCCTGGGCGTGACAGCTAGGGAGGAAAGCTGCCCACTCCCCAGACTGCCTTTGGAAATGGAAAACTGACGTTTTTGTGTTTATTTGATACAGGGTCTTATAAAGCCGAGGTTGGCACTGGAGGTAGCAGAGGATGACCTGATTAGGCTGGTTATTTCTCCTCCTGCATCATATTTAACTACCATGTGTGAGAGTTGCTATCATTTTGACTGAGGATTCCATGGCAATAAGGTTACTTTATTATTAGATCTAAACCCTTGGAAGCTCTTATGAGAATTATACTTTTTTAAAAATTTTTTATTAGTTTTTCCAGGCAGGGTTTCTCTGTGGTAACTCTGGCTGTGCGACAATGCTGGCTTCTAATTCACAGAGATTAGCCTGCCTCTGCCTCCTGAGTGCTTGGACAAAAGGCGTGTGCCAGCCACACCCAACTTTCTTTAGATTTGATTTAATTAGCACACATGAGACAAGGAGCCTTTGGCTTACATTGTGGGTGGAGCTTATGACTCATTGTGGGTGGAGACTGTCTCAGGCACTATAAAAGGCCAGTATGTCAGCACCTAAGCTTACTTCAGCTGCGAGCTTGAGCAGATGAACAGAGCAGAGGTGGTCAGAACCTGAGCCCTCTGCTGGAAATCACCAAGTTTAGGTAAACAGAGCCTCCTGTGGGGCTGCCTTCACGATCCTGTTTCTCTGTGGCTTCGACTCTTTCTTCATGTCTTTGTTTTGGGTTTTCAGATGAGGAAAGGGTAGTTTGATGGTGCCTGGGAAGTTTGACTCCTAACACCACCACTTAAGTTTCACAAGCTAACTTCAGGACACTTTTCACAATGGAATACATATGACTTTTTTTTTTTTTTCTTTTGAAACAAGCTAGCCTGTTGTTCAGGCTAGTGTTAAACTTCAGAAGCAGGACACGTGCGTTTTTGTGCTTTTAAGTAAAATATTTGTTTAGCCTTGGAATTGATCTTTTCTAATTTTAAATGTTATTTTATACACTGTTCTAGGCTTTCACTTTGATAGATGTAAGAACTTTAATGTTTATAGTATACTGGTGAGTACTTGCTGATCATTTGTGATTGTAGATTACAAATAACCTCTTACAAATACCAGATTTGTTCCTTTTTGGTGTGTGTGTGTGTGTGTGTGTGTGATTTTACTTACAGTGCGGTAGATTTGCTGGTCTAGTTAGCATGTGCTCAATTTCTCTCACATCCTGCAGATTACTTAGTCAAGGTCTGGCTAAGTACTGGGACTGGCTTTTCTATGACTGATTTACATGAGGATTAAGAAGAATAATGTGCAAGTGCTTTACAAAGAAACACTGGCCAGGGTGGGTGTTGATTGTGGGAACTTTCTTGTCTCTAGATCAACTAAAGACCTGGCAGGGCTCAGAGCACACATGGAAAAGCTTTGTCAGAGAAGACAGCCCTTTTCCAGATCCCTTAAGCTGAACTGGCAGGGAAGACACCGTTTACAGCTTTGTTTCCCTCCTGTGAATACCTAATTTCAGATCATTTGAATAGATTTCTAAAAATGTCCCACATGATAAACTTCCTATGATTCTCTAGTGGCCCAGTGTTACCTAGAACGACATAAACAAATGTTTACACTATTCAGTATTTGTATTTGATTTAGATTGATCCCACGTGTCAAAGGACAGACTGTGTACCGAAGACTTCCAGAAACTGGAAAATGGTCAATTCCCCTGTAATGTGGAGCGAAGACAACAGTTTTGAATTGGAGTGTACCTGTCCAATTTGCCTGGACTTTTACTTTGATCCTGTTTGTCTATCCTGTTCCCATGTGTTCTGCTTTGTCTGCATTCAGAATTGGATGGGAAAACAAGAAGATTTGATATTGACCTGTCCCATGTGTCGAGAAGAAAAGCAAAAATTTGTCATGCATGACAGCATGATTAGACAGCTGATATTTCTCATCAGGCAGCATGGCCCCATCCTGAAGCAACATATGTGGCAGCTCACTGAACCCCTGGGGTTGTACTCTGAGGATGTGGCTTTGGAAGCTGAGACTCTGGAAGCTGAGACTGGCAACACCTCTCTGGCACCCTCTAATGACTTAGGGAGTGTCTGCTGTAGGAAGCCTGGTTGTAACTTGGAGGAAGATTCTAGGATATTCACCCCCTTGGCCTGTGTCCTGGAGAGCTCCCTGCCTGCTTTGGAAGTTGACATTGGGAAAGAGAAAGAGGAGACTCCAGACGACTGCAAGGAGGCAGTCTGCAGGAGGAACCCTGGTCATAACCTGGTGGATGATCCTTTGAGATTCACCTTCTTGGCCTGTGTCCTGGACAGCTCCCACTTCTTGGTTGGTCATTGGGAAGTTACTTGGGAAAGGGAAAGAATGGGCTCCAGGTGTTTGCAAGGAGAAAATCAACAGGAAGAACAAATAGTTCCTCTGTGAACATGAGTTCCAGATGCTTTACATGAAGGAAGGAGCAATGCCTGTTAACTTCATCTCAGAAGGAGATCCTGGTATGCCTGGTCTAGACTAGGTAGGGATTTTCCTAGATGTGGTTATGAAAAAAAATAAAAGAGTTTTGATGGAAAAGTGGAAAAAGGAGTGGTCTCATCTATGAGCAGTATTCTCTCTCCATCTCCCTTCCAGACCATTGTTTTGTTCTGAACTGGCAGTGGAGGGTAACAATGTTGTCCAATTGGAACATCTGATAATTAGGTAATTCAGCCATTCCCAGTGTGCAGAGGTCCTGCACCAGTGGAAGGTTGGAAGGACCAAGGAAAAGACAAGATGCCTTCATTTGAAGACTTGGTAGATTTTTGATGATCTATAGACTTCTAAGGTCACTCTGGGGATAATTATATTTCAAGGAAATGTCTGTGCACTGCTTATTTGTTTCATAATACGAAAAGGTTGTAAAGGGTATGCTGGTATAGAGTATCTGTACTTACCAGGTTTTATGCCAACTTGATACAAACTGGTACCATCTGAGAGAAGGGAACCTCAGTTGAGAAAAGACCTGGATAAGATCAATCGTGTAGGGCATTTTAAAAGTTAGAGATTGACGTGGTAGTGCTCAGCCCATTGTGGATGAGGCCACCCATAGGCTGATGGTCTTGGGTTCTACAAGAAGGCAGGCTGAGCAAGCCAGTAAGCAACACTCCTCCATGGCCTCCACATTAGCCCCTGCTCCTGGGTTGCTCCTCGATTTGAGTTCTTGCCTGACTTTTTCTGATGATGAGCTGTGATATGCAAGGATAAATTAAATAAACCCTTTCCTCCCCAAGGTGATTTTTGTCATGGTGTTTTATCTCAACAATAGAAACCTAACTAAGACACTGGTTTATTATTTCTAGCTCATTTCTGTATAATTTCAATGATAGTTCCTTGGAAGAAAACACCATCAACAACAAAACAAAGAGCCAGTGGAAGATACTTTGACATGGTGTAAAATTTCACAATGAGACAAACCTGGGAAAGAACTGTTTCCTATCTCTACCTTCCTCACCTGCCCCACAGCTGCATGAGGGTCTTTGACTAAGGCCATATTGTAATTATTCTTGATGATTGTAGTGGGAATTGTCCTTCACCCTCTTCAGTTGCCATTACATTACAGTACTGGATGTGTGATAGGCAGGACATTGCCAGTACACACAATCAGAGAACCGCACATTCACAAAATGGTGAAAGGTATGGAACAGTCTGAAGTCTTATAAATGTGGAATTGAGTGTTGTAAAATTTAGCTTTGTGACCAGGATTCTCTTAAAAAGCTCCATATTCGAACAGTCCATTCCCCCAAACCCCAATCCACTCTCATCTTCACACCTCTTCTCCCTCCTGTGCTGCCTGCCCAAGTCCCAGATATCAACTCAGGCAGACATCTCCCACACCAGAATGAGACAATGCAACCAGCCAGAAGAATAGATAGGAAGCCTCCAGGCTCAATATCTCAGTCCTCAATATCTCAGTCCCCAGCCTGGGCAGAGAAGGTGCTTGACAAGGGCCACAAAGATCAGAAGACCAGAGAGGAAAAAGCAACCAAGGAACAAAACACTCATCCAATAAAGAAAAACTTAGAAATTTATCACTAAACCTAGAGTCACCCCAATTCCAGATGCTTAAACACCAATGTAAGAACACAGTCAACAACCACCAGGGCAATATGTCACCATCAGTGCTCTCTACAAAAAGCTCAGACCACTGACCCAGGTAAGTTAGAAGAAAAAGACCAAACAACCAACTTTATGAAGATAATAGAGGTCCTTAAAAAGGTAATATACAAGTCAAAGAAATCCATGAAAAGACAAACAAACAATGAGCAGAAACTCATCAAAGAAACACGGGAAAACACAAATAATTAGGAGAAATGAATAAATCCTGAAAAGAAAGCCAAGAAAAAGCAAACAAACAATGTAAGGAAACGAACAAAGCTGTACAAGACCTGAAAATGGAAAGAGAAGCCATTAAAAACAAAACAAACCTACAATCCGTGGAAAGCTTGTACATTGAAAAGCTATAAAAGCAATCAGAAATTACAGAGGCAAGATGCACTGCTCAGTGGTCGAATATAAGAAATAGAAGAAAGAATCTCAGGAGTTGAATATACTTGAGATGAAATAGTTACATTGGTAAAGGAAAATGATAAATACAAAAAGTTCCTGACAGAAAACACCCAGGAAATCTGGGAAACTATGAAAAACCTAGTGTAAGAATAATAGGAAGAGAGGAAGGAGGAGATTCCCAGCTCAAAAGCCCAGATAAAGAGAATCACTGAAGAAAATTTCCATACCTAAACAAAGAGGTGTCTATAAATGTACAAGAAGCATTCAGAACACCAAATAGAGTGGACCAGAAATTAAAATTCCCAGCACATAGCAATCAAAGAACTAACCATACAGAACAAATAGAGAATACTAAAAGCTGTAAGAGAAAAACAAGTAACATACAAAGGAAAACCTATTATTAGAATTACATCTGCTTCTCAATGGGAGACATTAAAAGCCAGAAGGGCCTGGAAAGAAGTATTTCAAACTCTAAGGGAACACAGGTGCCAGCCCAGACTATTATACCTAGCAAAACTTTCAATTACTATAGATGAACAAAATATTCAACAAAAATCCAAATTCAAACAATATCTATCTACAAATCCAGCCCTACAGGAGGTACTAAAAGAAAAACCCAACCCAAGAAGGTTAACTCTCCTCAGAAAAACATCACAAATAATTAATCTCACAATCAATAGAAGGGGCACACTCACACACATGCACATGCACACATACACAAACACATACTATCCAACAACAATTAAACATAACAGGACCTAACAGTCATTGTTCATTGATATCCCTCAAAATCAGTGGACTCAACCCCCCAATAAAAAGACACAGACTAACAGAATGGATGCAAAATCAAGGTTCAACTGCTGCATACAAGAAACACACCAAACCTCAAAGATAAACATCACCTCAAATAAAGGTGTGGGAGAAGGTTTTCCATGCATATGGACCTAAGAAGCAACCTAGAATAGTCATTCTGATATCTAACAAAATGGACTTCAAACCAAAATTAATAAAAAAAAAAAGATATGGAAGAACATTTTATACTCATCAAAGGAAAAATACCCCAAGACAACATTGCAATCACTAATATCTATGCTGCTAACACAAAGGCTCCCATGTTTATAAAAGAAACATTACAAAAGCTAAAAACACAAGTTGACTCTCATACACTGATCGTGGGAGATACCTCTTTCTCCTCTTCCTTCTCCTCCTCCTCCTACTCTTCCATGTCCTTCTCCTGCTCCTTGTCCTTCTCCTTCTTCTCTCGACAGGGTTTCCTTGTTGTTACTCTTTCCCTGGAACTCACACTGTAGACCAGGCTGTCCTGGAAGTCACAGAGATCTACCTGTGTCTGCCTCCCCAGTGCTGAGATTAAAGGCAAGTGCTACCACCACCCAGCTTCCCCCAGTCCCTTCATTCATGTAAATCATTGTTTAGTTCTCTCTCCTCTCATTTTTGCTCCCTAGTCCCCACCAGCTAGTCACTCCTAGACTCAAAATGGTAGAGATGGATGTATTCAGAGATGTGTTAACTGTAGCTGATAGCAGAGGTGTAAGCATTCCAAGAATATCAATTTTGCTTCAAATAATAACTGTGCAGGAATAAACTGCAATTCTAAATACCAGTTTTCATAATAGGATTATATGATTTATGAGAGCACCCCCCTGTTGTGGAGTATTCACCAGATAAGACTGTTCAGACGTGGGTTTAAGCCAATAGAAAGTCTTTATTAGCTGTCATGTGACTATACTGGGTGTTCAGGATTCCAATGTAGACCCAAGTTTTTCACAGGTTGAGCTTTCAAACACAAAAACAGTGTTTTGGGTTGATATGACTAGGTTAACAAGAACAGTTAGCAGGAGCAGAGCCATAGAAGTTAAAAAGTAAGGTTAGCACATTTGGTGACTTTCCCAGAAATATATGGACATAATGGATCATACCTTTGTTTTAGTTTCAGCAATAGTGCTGTCTACGTGTTGAGTTTTACAGCCTGAATGGTACTTCACCATGGAGTCAGTTGTGTTAAGATCTCTCAGCCTGGTAAAACCTATTGCCCTGTTACATTACACACTGGTTTTAGTGAATGTGTCAAATCATGGACTCATTCTGTTTAGTTGAAGATGGAAAGCTCCATGGTTAATCCAATCGGAATGAGAATTAAAGTCCTAACCAGAGTACTCATAGCAGGGTAGTTATCCAGGGGGATCAAGAGAACAGAGATAGGTACCAATTATTTTTCCAAACTATGGTAAGATGTTTTTCAACTATGGAGCTGTTATAATTTACAATTAATTTCGGCTTCCCCCAGTCGCGGTGAGTTTTGTCAGCCAATGGCATAAGAGTCTGGCTAGTTCCTATCCCTATATAACATGGAGGCTGTGTGTCTAAGCATAACTAGCAATTATGGTTGATTTTTGGCTGGGAATGACTAACTCTATCTCCAGAGCCCCCACCTATGGCATAGAGTCTGACTCTCCAGATTTTTCCTGTTTCCCATGGGCCAGAATCTTTTTGGAAACCTCAGTGCTAGAATCTCAATTCTTGTAATGGAAACTCCCTAGTTTCTGGCAACTCGGGGGCCTAGTTTCAGGGCATGCATACCATTGTAAACTCTGTATTTTTATCACAAAAGATAAATTATCATATTTTTCTCTACAATAGTAGACATCAGTGAGCAAAGGTCAAAATGAATCTGGGTTGTTGGTCTACAATCACATAAGCTAATACCTTCCCTGTATCTGCCTCTCTCAGTTTCCAGGTCTGGGCCTGAAGTGAGTGGGGGTTTAACCATAGTGCAAAACAATGGTCAGGATTAGAGATAGACTCAGGAGGAGGTAGAGGGGCAGCAAATGTACAGGCCTGGGAGCCAAGGAAACCTTAAAATCATAGATCCATAATCCAGAGACAGGAAATTGACAGCAGCATCTGTGCTTTCTGCTTCCTTGACCTGGCTGTGGAGGATCATGGTGTAATGTCAGATATATTCACATAGGAGTAGAGAGAGTCACCATGTAGAGTCCTTTTAAGTTGGTTTCAGGTTCCTTTGACTTCCTGCTTGACCCAGACTGCATCACCAGATTGGAACAAGGGGGAACTCTGGTGGACTTGGAGGTTGGTTGGATCCTTCGGATAGTCCAATAGCAGCCTTTTTGAAGGACTGGAGTGTCTATAGTACCTGTCGTGAGTTGATAAAGGAATGATTAGAGAGTTCTGCCAGCTTCTGGTCTCTGAGCCTCGGAAGCAGTCGGGGAGTTCTTTGATTCATAATCTCTTAGGGAGTGTGTTCCTCACTATATGTGGTGCAGTGGGCCAAAGAAAAGCAAAGGAAGGAAGTGTGCCCATCATTGCTGGACTCTAATGAGTGTTCTGTTAAAGTACTCAATGTCCTGTTTATTCTTTGAACCTGGGCAGATCTTTAAGATCTATATGCACAATGAAGTTTTCAATCTACATCTAGAGCTTTAGCTATTAATTGAGAGGTTTTGGCTGTAAAAGCCAGGCCAGGTAGGCCACCATTACTAGGGGTAGGCCAAATCAGGAGACCAGTTCCTGGAGGAGCATTTTTTTCTACTATTTGACTAATTTCAGTCAGGTTGGGATGCTTCTATCCAGTTATCTGTAAAAAGCTTGTAAAAAAAAAAAAAAAAGCTATCTGTAAAAACTTGCAAGTACTTTTATCATCCCACAGCGGGCCAGATCTTGCTGAAGTCGTATGTTTTTGATTTAGCCTGGGTGTTGGTGTCTCATCTGGACCTGTTTCTGGGTAAGGGCTCTGTGTTTTGGATTGACATGAGCACAAACCTGGCATCTGACTGAGATGTATCATAGACATAAAATACCTTGGTCTCAGCAAATAAGAAAGTTTTGTGGGCCATAGATAAGTAGCTTGGTGAAGGTTAGTTACCAGATTTCTGCCATTTATTTCTGGGAGAATGATCTCTCCCTTTGGTATCCTCTATTAATCTGTGTGTTCGAACTGTTCATTCATTTATTCTTTACCATGGAGTCTCAGGCAGTGCTGGGTACTGGTAGGTCATCAGTATATCAGTAAGCCCCACTGGTCTTAGGTCTGTTTGTCAGACAGCCAGGTGAGCAGTCCAGCAGCAGAGCATAGCAATTTGTAGGGGGAGCCAAACAGAATCGAGGAGGTCCAAGATTTTTTTCTAGAAGTGAGAAGCCATCTTTCTCTATCATACTATGAATGACTATAGTAGTAGCCATTGTCTCTGTATACAGATGGCAGATCTTCCCTTTTCCCATATAAGAGCCTGGGTCAGATCAATTACTTCTGCTCTCTAGGCTGAGATACCTGGCTTGGGCACAAATCTTTTTGTTTAAAGTAACTACTGCAGCTCCCATGTACCTGGTTTCATCTTTTATTGAATGACAATCATGGATGGCCATCTGTGGGTCATGATCAACAAGAAGATAGCAGGATTGATGGCAGTGAGTTTCTCACATCAGACTCAAGGGTGGTCCAGGAGTAGGGTCTGGTACTGGGCCACACAGTCATTAGAGAGCCAGTGTTGTGCTGCTCCTCAGAGGAGGTACTCAACCATGTTGTGGGGAACTGTGAATAGAAGATTTTGACCCAGAATTAACTTGTTCATGTTCTTTCCTTAAACTAGCAGTAGCTACGACCGCTCTTAGATAGGTGGGCCATCCTTTGTTTATGGGGTCCCATTGTTTGGAGGTATTTTCATGACTTCAAAGTTTGGGTTGAAATTCCTTTTGTCTTTTGTTTCATGGACAAATAGAGGAAAAGATTTTGAGACATCTGGAAGTTTTAGGGTAGGAACAGAAGTCATAGCTGTTTTTAAAGACGCAGACTCAGTCCATATTAGGGACTCAGGGTTGTATATAGACAACACCTTTATGTTGGTGTATAGAAGTCTTTTTAGTTCCACAAGTTCTGGTATCCAGAGGCAGCAATATCCAACTGCACTTAGGAACTCTTGAACCTGTCTTTTAGTCTTTGGAGTTGGAATCTGAAGGATGGCAGCAATCCTCTTCTGCAACAGGCTCCCTTTGCCTCCCTCCAGCTGGTAGCCAATATAGATAGCCTGTTACAAAGTTGGGCTTTCCTTGACAGCATTCTATAGCCCAAGCTCTGTAACTCTTGTAGCAGTCCCTCAGTGGGTCTTTTATAATCTACTTTCCTAGGAAACCTCTGACAGATGGTTAAGATATCTGATTTTAGTGTCTTCAAATCCTGGTGCAACCTGGTCCAGGTATGTTGGCCTCTGTAACCTCCCACTGTGCCTGTCTATTTAAAAGCAAAGATAAGTTGACTCACATCTTACAATTGAAGGCTGAAGAATGCATGTTTCAGGTCCAAGACAGTGTATACCTGTCTCTCTGGAAGAATCAGATTCATGAGAATCAGAGGTCCCAGAGTTCTTCATAGGTAAGAGAGGCATGTGTTAGGATGACTGGCAGGGCCCCCGGATGCCTGTCTCCTCATGTCAAGCCACCCTGGATGAGAGGCCTGTGCTCTCCCTCCCATGTCTATGCAGGGACTGACCATGACAGTGAGCAGGAGTAGAACATAAAAACACTAAATGTTCCTGATCTTAGAGTGGGACAAATGGTTGATCTCCCCCCCCCCCCATTGTGGTGACCTAGCAGAGCCAAAAGTATTTGGGCTTCCAACAGAAGGAGGCAAGCTCTTAGGCCAGGGTGTTCTCACACTTGTGAAAGCCACTCCACTGGCCAATACAGGGTAACAGAAGTGACAGAAACACAGAAAGACACTCAGATAGACCCACAACAGAGACAGACAGTAAAGACAACCAGGGGTGGCCACCACACGTTCATACCCGAAGAGAGGGAATCCTGTAATGTCTCACAGGAACCAGGACACTGGATATACAGTTGTGTTTGACCAGTCCTATATGTCCAAACAGAAGGCAACTTACCCAAATTTACCTATAGAAGTGTCAGACCGGGTGACTTTCTAAAATTTGTTTCCTTTGGTGGAGGAGATGTCAGATTTCTCTAAAGCATTAGGCAGTGATTGGTCAAAAAGAACCTTGGGAACCTGGAGCATCTCATGTTGTGTACCCTCTAAGAGTCCCAAGACCACCTCACTCTTCCTGTTTCAAGGGGTCTGAGACTCCAGAGGTCTTGAGATCTGGTCTCTGGGATCACAGTGGAACCCCCAGAAATGTTGTGTGGTATTCCCAGACAAGACTGCTTGGTCATGGTGTTTAAGTCTGCAGAAAATCTTCATTAGCACACTGGCAACTACACCGGGTGTTTGGGATCCCAGTGTAGCCCCAAGTCTTTCTCAGAATCAGCTTTTAAGCACAAAGACCATGTTCTGAGTTGACATACTTCATTTAACAACAACAGTTAGTCAGAAGCAGAAGCATAGAAGTTAGTATCCTTTGAGACTTTCTCAGAACTGTATGGACTTTGATGGATGAGTCTTTGTTTCAGTTTGGCAGGTGGTGCAGTCTCTGTGCTGAGTCTTTCATCATAAAGTCAGCCATGCTACAGTCTCAGGGCATTGTAAAGTCTGGGACACCGTTACACTCCCATCCTCCCTCTAACTGTTCTCCTCACATTTCCACTTCCTAATAATCCTCAGTCCATCCTTTTCCTATTTGGGCTCTGCTAATGAAATATTATCTCATGTAAAACTTTGAACTTGTCATACTCTCTAGTCCTTTATGGTGTGCCATGAATCAAGCTGCAGGAGGACCCAACCCCTTCCTCCTGGTTCAGAAAAAGGATGCCTGGAAAGACAATGAAAGACTTAGACCACGAATCTCTATAGATTTGGAGAGGGAAATTAGTTAAGGATCATTCCTGGGCTGTAGTTGATTCAAATATTTTCATTTGGCGTTAAAGACTAAGATAACCTAAGCAGGCACAAGCAATGGTGTTCAATCGTGGATTTGAGTTGGAATCATCTGGAGTCATTTAAGAAACTCCCATGTCCAATAATACAGCCCAACTCATTGAATCAGAATCCCTGGAGATAGGCCCTGGGCAACGGTAGAGGCCCAAGTACCCCACTGATTCCAAAAGGGAGCCAGGGTTCAGAAGCATCTGATTAGATCATCAGCTCAATGATTAGTTGTGTCAGAACACTCTAGCAGAGTCCAGGAAGTGTGGGAGGGGCCCACAAATTAGTGCTTATAATAAACTCCCAGGGAATGCTGGTGAAGATTACAGTTGAGAATCAGATGGACAAAGGGCACTGTAACTAATGCTGGTGTATGGATTATAAGTAGACACATATGCATGTGCACGGTGGGGCATTCACCAGACAAGACTGCTCAGACATAGGTTTAAGCCAATGGACAGTCTTTAACTGTTGGCTAGTGACTTCATTGGCTGTTTGGGATCCCAGTGTAACCCTGAGCCTTTCTCAGGGTGAGATTTTAAGTACAAAAAAAAATGATATTCTGGATTGACATACTTTAGGTAATAAGAACAATTTGTCAGAAGCAGAACTGCAGAAGCTAAAAGGCAAGGTTAGTACCTTCTGAGACTTTCCCAGAACTGTTTGGACTTTGATGGATGAGGCCTTTGTTTTAGTTTTAACAGGTGGTGCTGTCTCTGTGCTGAGGCTCACAGCCTGAATGACACTTCCACCACGAAGTCAGTTGTACCAAGGTCTCAGGGCCTACTAAGGTCTGGGGCTTTGTTACAGTATGCTGACATGTATGTATTTTATAGAAAACATCACAATGAGAAAACAAATCTTGGTAGTATAAGTTCAAGCTAATGGTAGAAACACAAACTTTCCCTTGAGACATCTGCCCTCGTGCTGTCTCCCCTCAATGACACAGGCTTAACTACGTTTTTCATGCTCTTGCTTGCACTTTTGTCCAGTCTGTCTTTTAAACTGTACTTGGAGGGAGATTTGAGAGCGAGAAATAGAGACAGAGAGGCACATACAGAGAGGCAGAGAGGAAGGATGAAGGAGATTTAGTTGACACATTGGTATCACTGTGCTAACAAACATTCTTACCTACTGTACACACGCTCTGCTCTCACATGTAAACTACAAGATTTCCACTGATTCTCATAACCTGATAACACCCAAAGCTTAAGGTCCTGTTCATTGTAAGCATGCTAATTTGAATTCTTCTCCTTAATATTGAGTTATTTTTGCAAGAAAAAATATTTCTTGCTTTTCTGTTAGTCTGCTTCATTTTTTTTTTGTAATCATGGAAACAACCATGAAAACAAACAAACAAACACAAAAAACTGTGAAATGATCTGCTTAAGGACTGTGGTGCTTCTGGTTGAATTCGATGTCTGTCTTGATTAGATTAAGAAGTGCCTAGAGAGCCTGGCTGGTGGCACAGGCTTTTAATCCCAGCACTGGGGAGGCAGAGGCAGGGGGATCGCTGTGAGTTAGAGGCCCACCTCGTCTAGAGAGTGAGTTCCAGGACTGCCAGAGTTACAACAGAGAAACCCTGTTTGCTTCTTTTAAGAAAAAACAAACAGATAAACAATACAAGTCGCTAGAAGATTATTGCAGCACAGGCCTGGTAGTACAGGGATGGATTTCCAGGAATGCTTAGATCCGTACAGTTCTGACCTAAGGAAGAATGAATTTCTTGACGGATTCATAACATGACAGCATGTGGGAGGTGGAGGAAGCTAGGGTTGGGGCCTAGTTGGAGGAAGAAGGTTAGTGGACATGTGTACTTGAGTGTTGTGTCTTGATCTTTCCTGCTTCCTGGGCACCATGATGTGGACTCTTCTGCACCACTACCTCCCTCCATGGTGGACTGATGATTCTGAAACTCAGCTGAAATGCATCTTCCCCTTAAGCTGTTGCTGTCAGGTGTTTTAGCCAGAGAGGCAAAAAGCTACTTTCTCAAGTAGGAATGGTTTCAGGATAAGTCATAAACATGCCTTAGTCTGGTGGGAGACTGTTTTGTTTTCTTTCTTCTCTTTGTTTCGTTTTGGCACTAAAGGATGTGCCTGACTCAGGTGTGACTTGCTTTCCCCTTAGCATGTTAGCCCCTAAAATCCTTCCTGGGAAGCCTTCCTGTGTGCTCACTCTTGGATCTTTCCTTTATTCCTGCTGTCTGGAAATGCAGACATAAGTGCCACGCTGAGGAGGAGCTGAGGAGGGCTAAGGAAACAGCCAATGAGGAAGTGTGGGACGCTGAGGGCTGCAGGACAAAGAGAGAGAAGCCTCTCTGTTTTAAGTATTTGCTGTTAATATGTTTGCATCTTACTGGACTTTGAACTCATCCTATTTATGCTCTGGTTACACAGTGATTGGTCCCTAGGCTTTCTCCACAGGACTCACTCTGTCATGTAGAACTCACTTCCTGAGAGGCCTGTGAGACAAGCTTGGGAACCACGTTTGTTTCTGTAATTTGACTGTCTTCCTTGGCTCTGGCCCTTAGGACTCGGGTGGGTTTATTGTCGAGTTTCTTCCAGACTGGCCTTAGCTTTCTGCCTCCTCCCTTCTGTACCTCATTTCAAAGTATTAGAAAGTATAAGTGAAGGATACCTTTGTTGTCTTTTTCAGTGAAATGTTTCAAGCCTATTTGAAAGCCAAGGACATAATAAGGCATCTGTTTATTCTTTCTAATGAGCCTCAGATGGCCAGCCTCTGACCGCTACTGTTCTGCACTAAATTACTTAATACATCTCAGGCATACTGTGATTTCATTTCTAATTTTCACTACATAGTTCAGAATGCAATGTACTTAGGCAAATGTCTTTCTCGCACCGTAGTTTAGAAAGGCAATGACTTCTTGATTTGGTGAAGTTGGTCACACCTTACTCAGTCAGCCCACCGGCTCTCTCTGCATTCTCCTTTTGGCTCAGATTCGAGTTTTCATTTAAGAGGCTTCAGCTATGCTGGCGTGGTCTGAGGAGTGTTTGCCTACATTTGAGTTGTGTGCTTTCTGTATTGAAGTTCCAACTTCACAGCGGATGGGCACCTTCTTCCTCTAAGCTTCCCTCAGGAGCCTAAAACCAGTCAGCCTTTCATCTTCCACCTCTACCCTCAGCCGTTACACTACCTATAAGCAGTGCCCAAAGAAAAGAAATCCAATTCAGCATAATGTACCTGAGCAATCATTACCCCAATCAAAGCAAAATCCAAAAGGGAGTCCTGAGTGGTGATTTGGTTGAGTTTGGATGACCCTACAGGCTCATGTGCTTGAATCTTTTGTTCCCAGTTGGTGGAACTGCTTGGGAAATATTCGAAGGTTGGAGGAGGTGTGTCATAGAGTGAGCCTATGTCACAAGCCTCTTGTCATTTCCAGTGTACTCTCGGCTACTGCTCTGGGAACATGCCTGCCTGCCTGCTGACATCATGCTCTCCTCTATGGCGGTGATGAACTCTCATTCTTTGGAAACCATAAACTCTCGAAAGTCTCAAGGTTGGCTTGGTTGTGGACCTTATATTTCAGATCACAATCCACACACGGAATAGAGGCTTAAAAAACATCTGCAAATTATATAACCTGACAATTCTTTATAGCAACAGAAGTGTGATACAAATACAGGTGAAGGCCTCCAGCTCATCTGTTACCTGGTCTTGAAGACCTAACTACATGGAGATTTGTTGTTTTCTTTTTATATTAGGTTTCTCTTGTCATGAGAGTGTAATTTCTGGGCTTTTTGGTCAGATCTAGCCTTCATGAAACCCATGGACTTTCAACTTACGCAGATCAGCTAGATCAGGTACTCATTTTCAAGGATGGAAGTCATACAATCCAATATTTATTTATTTATTTATTTATTTATTTATTTATTTATTTATTTATTTATTTATTAAATTGAAAATAGTGTTTTCTATCGTATAATACATTATATCACAGATTCCTATCCCTTCATTCTTCCCAGTCCTCCACTTCCCTCTCCTGTTCCCCCAAATCCATTCTCTCTCCATTTCCTTTCAGAAAAGAGCAGGCATCTAAGAGATACAAACTAAGCACAACACAACAAAGTACACTGAGACAAGGCAGGAATTCTCATATTAAGGCTGGACGAGGCAACCCAGTAGGAAGAAAAGGGACCCATGGAGAAGAAAAAGAGTCTGAGACACCCTCACTCCATTGTTAGGAGTCCCTCTAAAACACCAATCTGATACCCCTGACATATTTGCAGAAGATCTGGAGCAGATCCATACAGGCTCTGTGCTTGCCATTTATAAATCTCTCTGCACCCATTTGAACCCTTCTTAGTTGATACAGTGGGTCATGTTCTCCTGGTCTCTTTGAACCAATCACCTCTGGCTCCTACAATCTCCTTCCCTAATCCCCCAACCTCCTATCTCCACTCCCCCACTTCTACAGAGTTCCTGATTTCTGAGGTGAGGGACCAAATGGAGACCTCCAATTTATTTTGTCTTTGCATAATGTCTGGCTGTGACACCTGCTCCCATTTGCTGCTGTAGGAAATGGACTCCCTCTCATGGAATGGGACTCAAGTTAGGCCAGTTATTGGTTGGCCACTCCCACAGGTGGTACCACCATTGACCTAGCACATCTTGAAGCAGGACAGGATAGATTATAGGTAAAAAGTTTCATGGCTGGGTGGGTGTCCCAGTCCCACCACTGGGAGAATTGCTTGTTTATAGAAGATGGCCCGTTCAGGCTCCATATTTTTCATTACTAGTCCTCACTAGGGTCTCCCTCACAGATACCAGGAAGTTTCCACTGAACTAGGTTTCCACACTGCCATCACGTGCCTCTAATTTCAGCTGTCTCCTAGATTCTCTTCCTCCATCACCCTCCACAGGGTTCCTCCTGCTCTAGTCCCCACCCACCCAAATCCACCCACAAAATCTTTTTCCATTTCTTCTTCTCATTGAGATCCATGCATTCTCCCTACATCTCTCCTTGTTACCTAGCCTCTCTGGGTCTGGGGACTGTAGAAAGATTATCCTTTACTAAACATCTTATATCCACAATAAGTGAATAAATACCATGTTTGTCTTTCTGGGTTACCTCATTCAGGATTATCTTTTCTTTGTCCATCTATTTACCTGAAAATTTCATGATGTCATCTTTTTCCCATAGCAACTGAGTAATATTCCATTGTGTAAATATACCACAATTTCTTTGTCCATTCTTTGGTTGAGGGGCATCTAAGTTGTTTCTAGTTTCTGGCTATTATGAATAAAGATGCTATGAATATAGTTGAGCACATGTCCTTATAGTAGGATTGGAAGTTCTTTGGGTACATGCCCAAGAGTGGTATAGCTGGGTTGGTAGGTAGATCTATTTTCTAAGAGACCACCATATTGATTTCTATAGCAACTGTACAAGTTTGCATTCATACCAGCAATGGAGGAATGTTCCTCTTGCTCCGCATTCTCACCACCATGAGCTGTCATGTGTGTTATTGATCTTAGTCATTCTTAGAGATGTAAGATGGAATCTCAGAGTAGTTTTGATTTGCATCTTCATGATGGCTCAGAATGCTGAACATTTCTTTAAGTGTTTCTTAGCCATTTGATTTTACTCTATTAGGAATATTCTGTTTAGATCTGTACTCCATTTTTAATTGGATTATTTGGTCTGTTGATGTCAAAATATAAAAGTTCCTGATATATTTTGAATATTTGCCCTCCATTGGATGTCTGTAGGCTGCCACTTTGTCCTTTTGATGGTGTCCTTTGCTTTACAGAAGTTTTCCAGTTTTGTGAGGTACCATTTATTAGTTGTTGACCTTAGTGCCTATTCTTTTCATGTTCTATCCAGGAAGCTGTCTTCTGTGCCAACGTATTCAAGGCAATTCTCTACTTTCTCTTCTATTTGGTTCAGTGTATCTGATTTTATATTGAAGACTTTGACCCACTTTTTTTTTGTTTTGTTTGGGGTGATGAATATGTATGCACATTCTTTGATATGCAGACATCTAGTTTGACTAGCAGCATTTGTTGAAGATACTTTCTTTTATTCCAATATGTATTTCTGGCTTCTAAATAAAAAATTAGGTGTCCACAGGGGTGTTGATTTATGTTTGTGTCTCCAGTTCCATGCCATTGATCTTGTCTGTTTCTCTACCAGTACCATGTGATTTTTATTGCTGAAACTCTATAGTACGGCTTGAAATCAGGGATGGTGATACCTCCGGAAGTTCTTTGATTGTTTAGGATTGTTCTTAGCTCTCCTGGGTTTTTTGTTTTTCCATATGAAGTTGAGTATTGTCATTTCAATGTCTGTAAAGAATTGTATTGACATTTTGAGGGGAAGTGTATTGAATCTGCAGATTGCTTTTGATAGGCTGGCTATTTTTCCTGTGTTAATCCTACTGATCAATGAGCATGGGAAATCTTTCTAACTTCTGATATATTCTTCAATTTCTTTCTTCAGAAACATGAAGATTTATCTTACAAGTCTTTTACTTGCTTGGTTAGAATTACTCCAAGATATTTTATATTATTTGAGACTATTGTGAAGGGTGTTGTTTCCCTGATTTCTTTATTTGTCATTTGTATATAGGAGGGCTCCTGATTTTTCTGAATTAATCTTGTACCCAGCCACTTTGCTAAAGGTGTTTATCAGCTAGAGGAGTTCCCTGGTGAAATTTTTGTTGTCATTTATATACACTGTTATATCATTTACAAATAATGATTGTTTTGACTTCTTCCTTTCCTATTTGTGTCCCCTTGATCTCCTTCAGTTGTCTTATTGCTCTAGCTAAATCATCAAATACTATATTGAATAGATATGGAGAAAGCTGAGAGAACAATTTCTGATTTTAGTGGAATTGCTTTGAGTTTCTCTCCATTTAATTTGATATTGGCTATAGGCTTGTTATAAATCACTTTTTATCATGTTTAGGTATGTCCCTTGTATCCCTAATTTCTTCAAGACTTTTATCACGAAGGGGTATTGGATTTTATCAATGCCCTTTTTGCATCTAATGAGGTGATTACATATATTTTTTTAGTTTATTTATAAAAGATGAATTACATTGACTGAATTTAATGTGCTGAACCATCTGAATTTGTCAGACAAAACCTACTTGAACATATCGATCTTTTTTTTTTTTTTAAATGTGTTCTTGGATTATGTTTGTGAGTATTTTACTGAGTATTTTTGCATCTATTTTCAGAAGGGAAACTGGTCTATAATTTTCTTTCTTTGTTGAGTCTTTATGTGGTTTGGGTATTATCTAACTCATAAAATGAGCTGGGCAATGTTCCTTCTGTTTTTATTTTGTGGAATAATTTGAAGAGTATTGACATTAATTGTTCCTTGAAAGTCTGGTAGAATTCTGTGCTAAACCAGTGTATATCTGGGATTTTTTTTCTTTTTGGTTGGAAGATTTTTGATGACTGCTTCTATTACCTAGGGGTTATAGGACTATTTAAGTTGTTTATCTGACCTATGTTTAACTTTGGTTAAATGGTACCTATGTAGCAAATTATCTATTTCTTTTAGATTTTCCAATTTTGCAGAGTACAGGTTTTTAAGATATGTACTACTGTTTGTTTGAATTTCCTTAGTATCTGTTGTTAGGTTCCCTTTTATTGTTTCTTATTTTGTTGATTTTGATATTCTCTCTCTGTCTTTTAGTTTGGATAAGAATTTATCTATCTTGTTGATTTTCTCAAAGAACAAACTCTTTGTTTCAACTCTTTGTATTGTTATCTTTGTTTCTAATTTATTGATTTCAGTCCCTGGCTTGGTTATTTTTTCCTATGGACTCCTCTTAGACGAGCTTACATCATTTTTTTTTTCTTCTAGAGCATTCAGGTTGGCTGTCAAAGTTGCTAGTATGATATTTCTTCCATATTTTTATGTAGACACTTAAGAGTTATGAACCTTCCTTTTTTATTGTTTCTCATAAGTTTGGGTATGTATGTGTTCATTTTCATTGAATTATAGAACATTTTAAATTTATTTCTTTATTTTCTGTCTTTACCCAGTTTTTGTTCAGAAGAGATCTGTTCAGTTTTCATGAGTATGTAAGTTTTATGTTGTTTCTATTATTGTGGATATCCAACTATAACCTGTAGTAGTCTGATAGGATGCAGGGAGTTATTTTAATTTTCTTGTATCTATTGAGACTTTCTTTGTGACTGAGTATGTGGTCAATTTTGTAGGAAGTTCTGTAAGGTGCTGAGAAGAAGGTAAATTGTTTTGTGTTTGGATGAAATGCTCTATGGATATCTGTTAGGTCCATTTTGCTTATAACTTCTGTTAGCTGTAGTATTTCTCTGTTTAGTTTTTGTCTAGATGACCTGTCCTTTGTTGAGAATGGGAGATTGAAATTTCCCACTATCAATGTGTGAGGGTCATATATGATTTAAGCTTTAGTAGTGTTTCTTTTACAAACACGGGAACCCTTGTGTTTGGGGCATAGATGTTAAGAATTGAAATATCATCTTGGTGGATTTTTCCTTTGATAGGTTTGAAGTTTCCTTCCCTGTTTCTTTTTATTAATTTTTTGTTTGAAGTTTATTTTGTTAGATATTAGAGTGGCTACATCAGCTTTCTTCTTAGGTCCATTTTCTTGGAATATATCTTTCCAACCCTTTACTCCAAGGTAATATCTATCTTTGATGTTCAGATATGTTTCTTGTATGCAACAGAAGGATGAATCCTGTTTTTGCATCCATTTTGTTAGCCTATGTCTTTTTATTGGGAGTTGAGACCATTGATGTTAAGAGATATCAAGAACCAATGATTGTGGCCATGGCAATAGGGGCATGGAAGGCAACTGAAGATTGGTCTGTGGGAACCTATCTGAGAGAGTGGGGAAGTTCATGGGCAGGCTGGCCTACCTGTTTATCTGGTCAGCCTGGCCTGTCATTAAGCCCTTGAAAGTACTTGCATTAGTTAAAATTACTTCTGGTTTTTGTAGCAACTTTATAAGGTTCATTGCTGGTATCTAAAAATAAAATGCTAGTTCTTTTTTTTTTGATATATTGATTTTGTAACCTACGAATTTACTCCACTTATTACTTCTAACAGTCTCATGATGGATGACTGAGATTTTTTTTCTGTGTTTAAAATGATGTCATCTGGAAACATGGCTAATTGAATTCTTCCATTCTAACTTGGATTGTCTTAATTTTTTCTCTTTTATCATTGCTTTTGGTAAAACTTCCAAGATCTCCACAGTGTAAAGTACTAGTGAAAGAAACTGTAGAGATCATGAAAAATAGGAAGCTATCCCATTTCATAATCACAAGAATTGATATTGTTAATGATGGTAATGAATTTTACCATTCAAAGCAATCTCTTTATTGTTCAGTGTAGTCACCATCAAAGCACCAATGACTTCCTCCCAAGAATATAAAAAATTCTAAAATTAGTATGGAACCATAAAAGAGCTATATTAGTTAAAGTGATTCTGAACAATGTTGGATGATAACTCTTGATTTCACAGTTTAGTGCCAAGCTAATAACCAAAGGAATACAGTAGTAAAAGCTCACACAGAGACCAATGAGCAGAATACAGAACACAGAAATTAGAACTTACAGTCAGCTGAGTTTTTACAAAGGCACTTAACCATTTATTAATTTTTGTGACTATTGTGAATGATTTTTCTTTAATTTTTCTGAGGATCACTAGAGAAAGGGTAGTTTGTTAAATACAATATTCTGAGGAAACTGGATATGTACCATGGAGAAGAAAACAAAACCCTATCTTCTACCAGCTACAAAATAAGTCAAAGTAAATTACACAGTTAAGTATGAGTCTTGGAAATAAGATAAAAAATAAAGGGAGAGCTGCAGGGCATTGGAATGAATAAGAGAATTTCGGGACAAGATCTCAAAAACGTGGGAAACAAAAAACATGGTTAAAAATAGGGAAATGGGATCCCATCAGACTAAACAACTCTCTTTAGACAACTGAAAGAGAGCAGAATTAACCTAAAAATGGGGAAAATATCTTCAAGCCATGTTCCAGGCAGGGATTAGTATTTACACTGTATCAAGAACTCTAAGAAACCCCAAGAGCAAACAAACAATCCCACATGGCTTGATTTAAAATTGGGCAGTAGAACTAAATAAATCTCTTTCTCAAACAAAGATGTATAAATGACCAAATCCATTAAAAAAATCACTCAACATAATTGATTACTAGAAATGAAAATCAAAACCACAGTGTAAGCTCATCTCAACCAGTAAGACTGAATGCTGTGGATGTTGGTAGGATGGCTCAGTGGATAAAGGTGCTTGCCTGGTAAGCCTGATAACCTGAGTTCAATTCCTTGAACCCACAAGGTAGAAGGAAGGAACTGATTTCAAAAAGTTTTTAGTACAACCATTATGGAAAACAATATGGAAGTTCTTTAAATTAAAAACAGTCCCAGCAAATAATGCAGCAGTCCTGCTCTTGGGAAAAAGTCCAAAGCAAGTGAAATTCTTACACTGAAAAGATACCAGTACTTCCATGTTTCTTGTAACATTCACTACAGTCAAGTTGTGGAATCTACCCAGGTGTCTGTAATGGATGAATGGTAAAGGACAAATTCAAATTCGTTTTGAATACATTTTCTTTTACTTTAGAATAAACTTTAGCCATAAATATTTATTTTATTTTTATTTTATGTGTGTGTTTTGTGTGCATTTGTGTCTGTGCATCACTTACATGCATGGTATCCTGGAGGTCAGAAGAGGGTATTGAGCCCCCGGATACTAGAGATACAGATGATTTTCGGCTGCCATGGGGGTGTTGGGAATTGAACTGTGGTCCTCTGGAAGAGCAGAAAGTGCTCTTAACTGATGAGCCATCTCTCCAATCCCAAATTTTATTTTCTTAAATATTTTCAATTATTTACAAATGCATATATGTCATTTGCTGTTTTATTTTTACATTTAAAAAAATCAGGTACTAAAGGAAGTACTACACACAAAGTGTCACACCGTTAAAATGCCTTTTAGCACTTTGGTCTGCGTTTATCCTGTTCTCCTTGAAAACAATTCTTGTTAGCGATATTTGGAGAATCTTACAGGGATATTCTCTGGGCGATGTGACTTTCCCAATGTGTTAATTTAGAACACATAATTTTTCTTGTCTTCCCCTTTTCACTAGCTAATCTTTAAGAAAATTGACTTAAACAATCGTCAATCCAACGATGCAGATAATGAAGGCTTCCTCTATTGTGTTTACCAACATAATCACTAAGTTTTGTGAACACAATTCTCTAACTGATTTGTAACATTTACCTCACAGTTTCCAGGAATTCATGGCACCTTCTCTCAAAGTGCATGCCAACATGGCTGCTCAAAAAGATTTGCTAGAAAATCTAATTACTAGAAAATACTGGTGAGAAGGGATTGGCTTCATATTCTGGATTTTTCAAGCATGGTAAAAACAATGCATTGGTAAACACTTGGCGAAAGTTATAACAACTGCTATACCAGGCTCATTAAGTGTGATATTGCAATCTCAGGTGGTTCCTTGGAAAAGGCTGTTTCAGTTTGAGTTAAAAAATAATTAAGTAGCTGGGTGGTGGTGGTAATCCCAGAACTCAGGAGGCAGAGATAGGTGGATCTATGTGAGTTGGAGGTCATCCTGGCCTACAGAGTGAGTTCCAGGACAACCAGAGTTACAACAGAGAAATCCTGTCTCAAGAAAACAAAACTAACAAACAAACAAACAAATAAATAAAGTGACTTGTTCCATTTGAATTATTTTTAAATCCATGTATTCTCTAACTAGGCCAAATAGCAAGTCTAGTATAATCAGTGCTTGACCAAAGCTAGGCTCATAAACAAAACAGGAGTGCTAATTTATTACAAAGGCTGGTTTGTGTCAACAAAAGAAGGAAATGAAAAGGCAGTCTTGGGCTTATAAATAATTAGCCCAGGTCCAGGTTATCCAGGCAGTCTGATAAAAATCAACAACAAAAACCAAAAAAAATGACCAAAAAACAAAAACAAAAACCCAGCTTAACTCCACCACCACCACCAAAAGCAAACAAATATACAAAAAAAATTACAAAAAACAAAACAAACAAACAAAAAAACCTTACTTTAAATTCGTCTGTAAAGTTGGTATTAAGGGAATGTCTATCCACTCTGTCTTTTGGTTATTTAATAATTTCATCAAATTAGGCCAGAAGACCAGGTGGGCTGCCCACAGACCTTGTCTACCCTCTTTTTTCCCTAAGACCCAATCCCTTAGGGTCATCACTAGAGCTGCAACAGAACATCAGCTGAAACCTCCCTCCCCACCCTGTCCATTGTTTTTGTGGATCCCACAGACCATCTCCTCCTGATCTCCCTCTCCCAACAAATTGATGCATCCCAGTCTCCAACACCAGCAGACATTTCCTGGGAACACACCAGTCAAGCATGCCAGTAAAACAGCAACTCACAGACATCATATGCTTTGAAAAATCCAGAGTGGAAACCGAAATGAAGGACCCAAACACTCAGCCAACAAAGGCAAACCCAGAAATCAGCTTTTATACCTCAACCCCAGATGCCTGGATGCCAGTATAAGAACACAATCAGTAACAGCTGGGACAATATGTGTACACTAGAGCCCAGCTATTCTACCACAGCAGGCCCTAAATATTCCAGCATAGCTGAAGCACAAGAGAAAAGACCTTAAAATCAACTACATGAAGATGATAGAGGTCCTTAAAGATAAACTAATAAATCCCTGAAAGAAAGCAAAAGCAAAGAACAAAACAAACAGTTTAAGGGAACTAATAAAACTTTTAAAAACCTGTAAATGGAAATAGAAGTAATTAAGAAAACACAAACTGAGGGAATGGAAATGAAAAATCTAGGCATGCAAAAGGAACTACGAAGACAAGCTACACCAACAGGACATAAGAGCTGGAAGAGAGAATCTCAGACAATGAAGATACAACAGAGGAAATATATATATTAGTCAAAGAGAATTTTAAATCTAAAAAAAAAAAAAGAAATCAACCTTTAGAAGTTTAGTTTTAGTTATGTATAAAATAATTGTCTTATGCACTATTGGATGAGAGGCTTGTTTACAGGTCTTAGATTTATGTGGGGGATGTTTGATTGCTCATGATCTTCACATGCTATCAGTAAAGCACCTGAGAAGTTCGGTATCAATAAAAACACCTGAGTTCAGATGCTCAGGATTCTACTGTCCAGTATGGCACTTGCTGTGATTCCCTCTGCTGAGGTCTGGCAGGGTGTGCACCTATGAAAATTTCTCTGTCTTTCCTCCTCTGTGTCTGAGCTACCATAGCAACATACTGCTACACAGAACATTTCACCCAAACACACACACACACAAACATACCTTCTTCTTAGCACCTCATGGAACTTTCACCAAACTTGACCACATACTTTGACAGAAACCAAGTATCAACAGTTACAAGAAAATGGACATAAGTCCCTGTATCATATCAGATCATCATGGATTAAACCTGGATATTAACATCAGGTACAATAGAAAGCTTACAAACTCTTAGAAACTGAACAACTCTCTTCTTAATGAAAAATGGGTCAAGTCAGAAATAAATTAAAGAAATTAAAATACTTTCTAGAATTTAAAAAAATTAAAGACTTTCTAAAATTCCATGAAAATGAAAACACAACATACCCAAACCTACTGAACCCAAAGAAAGCAGTGCTTAGGAAAATGTTCATAGCAATAAGTGCCTACATAAACAAAACAAAACAAAACAAAACAACTAGAGAGATCTCATACTAGCAAGCTAACAGCACACCTCAAAACTCTAGAACAAAAAGAAGTAAGCATAGCCAAGAGGAGTTCACGGCAAGAAGTGATAAAACCGAGGGCTGAAATCAATAAAATATAAATGAAGAAATAATACAAAGAATCAATGAAACAAAGGGTTGATTCTTTGAGAAAATCAATAAGATAGCCAAAACCTTATTCAAACTAACTAAAAGACACACAGAGAGTAGTCTAATTAATAGAATCAGAAATGAAAAGGAGACATAACAACAGACCCTGAGGAAATCCAGAGAATCATAAAGATAGACTTTAAAAACTCGTACTTCACAAAACCAGAAAACCAGTTGCTTCACAAAACCAGTTAATTTTCTTGATAGGTACTACTTTCCAAAATTAAATCAAGATCAGATAAACAACTTAAGTAGACCTATAACCCTTAAAGAAATAGAAGCAGTCATTTAAAGTCTGCCAACTAAAAAAACCCCAGGACCAGACAGTTTTAGTACAGAATCCTACCAGACTTTCAAAGAAAACTTAACACAGATACTCCTTAAATTATCCCACAAAAGAGAAACAGAAGAAATATTGTCTATTCATTTTTAGGAAACTACAGTTACCATGATACTCAAACCACATAAAGACTCAACAAAGAAATAGAATTACAGACTGATTTCTCTTATGAACATAGATGCAAAAAAAAAAAAAAAAACAACAAAGTACTCAAAAACCAAATCCAAGGACACATCTAAAGATCATCCACTATGATCAAGTAGGCTTCATACCAGTGATGCAGGGATGGTTCAATATACAAATAAACATTTCTGAATGTCTCTCAACCTTTTGAGATTCCTCTAATGGAAATTCTGTTTAGATCTGCATCTCATTATTAATTGGATCATTTAGTTTGTTGATATACACACACACACACACATATAAAGAACTCAAGAAACTAGTTATCAACAAACCTAACTATCATATATACATAGATATAGATATAGATATATAGATATATAGATATATCTATAATATATATATATATATATATCACACACACACAGACACACACACAGACACACACACTAACACTCATATATATATTAGTCCTCTATCAAATGTGGAATTGGTAAAAATCTTTTCCCACTTGGTAGGCTGCCTTTTGTCCAATTGACAGCGTCCTTTGCCTTAAATAACTTTTTCATTTTCATGACAGACCCTTTATTAATGATTGATCTTAGTGACTGTGATATTAGTGTTCTGTACAGAAAGTTATTTCCTGTGATAATGTGTTCATGGCTATTCTTCACTTCTTCTTCTATCAAGTGCAGTGAATGTAATTTTATGTTGAGGTTTTAGATCCATGTGGACCTGAGTTTTGTGCAAGGTGATAAATATGTATCTATTTACATTTTTCTACATGCAGACATCAGTTAGACCAGCACCATTTGTTGTAGAGGCTTTCTTTTTCCAGTGTGTAATTCTGGCTTCTTTATCAAACTTATGGACAAACAACCCAGCCACAAAACCTTTGACCTACAATCTGTCTTGCCTGCAAGAAATGTTGAGACAATGGTGCTGAGGAATCTGTTGGGATGGCCAACCAATGTCTTATTTAACTTGAGGCCCATTCCATGAGAAGGGGCACATACATGATACTGCCTGGATGGCCAGTATCTAGAGACTGGATAGTCCAGAGACATACAGTAGAATCAAACACAATTGCTCCCTCCCCCAAGAAATCAATGCAATAATTCCTAATAATATTCTGCTATACTCCTAGATCAGTGCATTGTTTGGTCGTCATCAGAGAGGATTCCTGCGGCAGCAGATGAGAGTGGATGCAGAGACCCACAGCCAGACATTATGTGGAGAGAGAGTCTAAATTGGAGGTCTCCATCAGGTCCTTCCCCTTAGAGATTGGGGAATCCCTTGATAGAAAGGTCAGAAAGATTGTAGGAGTTGGGGATGGAGGACACAAGGAGAACATGGCCCACTGAATCAACTAAGCAGGGTGCATATGGACTCACAGCGACTGAAGTGGCAAACTACTCCATGGGCCTGTACCAGGTCCTCTGTGTATATGTTGTGACTGCTAGCCTAAGAATTTTTGTGGGATTGTGGGACTTTTAACAGAGGGAGTGGGTGTGTCTGAGCTTATGGTTTGACTTTGTGAGTTTTTTCATTTTGTGTTTTATTTTTCTTTGCCATTTGTTCGTAGATTACAGCTCTTTGTCAAATTCTGTTTTCATAACTTGAATTGTTTTCATTATTTCACTCAACTGTGGTTTTGCAGTTTTCATTCAGGTATTTGTTTATATTGTCTTTGATTTATGTATTTATTTATAATTGCTATTTTGAAATATTGCTTCATGTACCAGATAAGTTGCTTTTTTTTTCTTCAAATGGAGCATTATGACAGGGTGCTTATTTCTGGAGAGCACATGTTTTGGCTTTTCATGTTGTTCATGTTTTTGTGATGCTACCTAGATGTCTGGAGTTAGGTCACTGGTGGTGTTTCTTGGTATATGCATCTAGTATCACCTTTGCTGAGTGGGCATTTGGATATTTGTTGGCTGTTACTTACTTGAGCTGTAGAACAGCTGAACAGTGAGTGCTTGGTGTTCAGTTTTTGGATGAATCTGTGTTGATGTGCAAATGGGGTGTCAGTGGTGGCCTTTCAGTTCAGGTAGGGATAGGTGCAACTTCTGAGCCCAGGAGTAATCCTTCTGTAAAATCTTACTGATAATCGTCCAGTAGTTGGAAAATATATTCTACAAGTTGTTTCTGGGTTGCAGAAGGTGGGGTTCACAGTGGGACTGGGTAGTACTCCTTGGTGGTAGGGCTTGCATATTGCTTGAGTGTGTCTCCAAGGATTTGTATATATTTCATATTTGATCCTTAGGTTAGTGATGGTGTTGAGGTGGTGGAACCCTTAGAAGGTGGTACCTAGTGAGAGACACTTACGTAGGGTGCTACCCTTAGAAGGGCTAATGTAGTTCCAACGGAATGTAGTTAGTTGCTGAGGGAATGAGTTATTATGAAAGAGTGAGCTTGACCCCCTGTGTGTTCTTGACTTTGTGTCTCGTCAGGCCACCTCTTCTTCCTGCAAATGTGTTACTAGGAAGCTATTTCTCCTATTATGGTATGGCTAAGGAGGCCCTCATTGGGAGAAGTGTTTTTTATATAATTTTTTTTTGTGCTGGATAGTAATTACTTCAACTGAAATTGTATGGAGTTCACTATGTGACATCAAATTTCCTAAGAAAGGTTCTGCCACAAAACTATGACTTAATTATCTAGAAACTAGAGAGATAGTGGCTGGAGGCTGCAGAGTGAAGCCTCCAATCTGGCTGGGGTTGTTTCCAGCGTTGTCTGCTAGTGCTATGCTGTACCAAATTTGGGTCTCTTCCTTTTTTAATCGCAGACAAAGGCATTTATATAATTTTCACAGCATTTTTTAGTTTTTAAGACAGGTGAGTAGAGTCAGCTGTGTCCATTTTCTGACCCCCTTTTCAAGAAACACAGAGCAAACCTGTCACTATAACAGCTCCACTCTGCCAACTTCCTTCATAATCTTGCTTCACTACTATTGAGATAAAAAGAAAGAGGGAGGAGGACTTCCCACATGTGGACAGTTTTCTCCCTCTTAGTGCTAATCACTGGGTCCAGATGCAGCAATGAGTTTCTTCAGAGGGCAGGCTAATCAAGTTGATAATATTAACCATCACACAAGGTTTGTGTTTAGTTTTGTCTACTTTAGAGGGAACTTTCAGGAAAGAGTGTTAAGTAGAGGTTATAAGCAGCATATGGATATGTTGAGAGAAAATGAACAATGGCTAAAATTTTGGATACTGTGGACCAGGAAGAGCTAACTCCGTTTCAGTTCCTGGAGGTGAAAAACCCATCACCAGAGTTACATTGATCAAATCTGAAATGTACTTATATTATAAGTGCATGCTCTGTAAGGATTTTTATTTTCTATTTGTGTATAACTCAATCTGAAATCAAGATTAGGTAAAGCAGAGTGAAAAAGGCCAAAGCAACACACTTTATAAGCCAGTGCCATTGACCTTCAAACTCTGTGTGTATAAAGAAGTGCTATGATTGGCGTGGCTTTCTCCCCCCGCCTCCAGTTATTCTAGATGGTGATGATGTTAGGTAAAAAAAGCAGAGTCATAATATTTGCTAAGAATATGGACACTTGCCATGTAACAGATTGTTTTTTAATGTCTAAATTGAATCCACAGCACACATATAACAAAATGTATAAGTGAAAAAATGTGATAATTTTCTCAAAATGGATATACTTATGTAAATACTTAGGTCAAGAAGCAATCAGGAAGTTCAGACAAATGAAATCATTATTTTATCCTTTTGTGTCTGGCTTCTTTCACTTGGGAGAATGTTGAAGAGAACCCTTCGTATTGTTGTGTGGAGTTATACCTATTCCATTTGTAGAGTATAATTGAAATATATAACTACATAGTCCTCCAATGTGTGGATATACTACATGTTAATTTTCATTCTATTCTTGATGGACATTTTGTTAAATCCAAGTTTCTGGCTCTTATGAAAAATGCTGTTATGCGTATTTTATTTTGTATCTTTTGTTGAACATATACACACTATCTTTTGTGTACATAGGGTCATATGATTAGCATATGTTTAGCATCTGTGACTATTTGTTTCAATTTACACTCTTCCCACCAATATACAAACAGTTTAAACTGGTCTATGCTCTTCCCAACACTACATATTTTGTTTTGTATAAGGGCATTTGGTGGTATTTCATTATGTTTTTAATTTTTCTAATCTTGATGCCTCAGTCTTAAGTGCCTTAAGCCCTTATGTTATTCTCTCTACTTTCAATTGAATTGCATTTTTCTTATTAATTTAGGTATTCATGTATTTTAGATACAAATTTGTACTGTATAATTTCATTGCCAAGATATTTCATTATTTAACTTTCTTAATATTTCATATTTCTTAATATTGTCCTTTGAAGACCAGAATTTTCCAGTTTTGGTGAAGTTCAATTTGCAATCTTTTGGATATCATTAGCCCTGTTTGAAAATCTAACTATTCCACAGTCATAATAATCCTTATGTAGTTTCTTTCAAAAGTTTATTATGGTATCTTTCACAATCAAACTTCTAGTCTATTGATCCACAGTTGTACATATAGGCATACACATACATACACACATATATATGTATATATACTATTTTTCATATGGACATCTGTGATGGCTCTTCTTGTTTATCAACTTGACTACATCTGGAATTAAGACTCATGGAGCTGGGCACACCTGTGAGAAAATTTTCTTGATCTGATCTTCTGAGATCATAAGACTCACCCTAATCTATTCTGGGCCACACATTCTCCTGATAGCTTATATAAAGAACAGGGAAGAAAGAAGCTTTTTTGGGGGGAAGGTGGTTGGGCAGTGTTTTCCTATTATAACTCTGGCTGTCCCAGAACTTACTATGTAGACCAGGCTGGCTTTGAACTCACAGAGATACACCTGTCTCTGCCACTCGGTGCTGGGATTAAAGACATGTACTACCACCACCCAGATTTTGTTTTGTTTTTATTTTTGCATGCTCTCATTCTCATTGTCTAATTCATCTATCCTGCTGCTGAGGCATTTCATTAATTGGTATTAGAGGGTACTTCATCAGGATTCTAATATATACTAAAGACCACATGAGATATCTGCCTCATGGACTGAACAATTGGATTCTTGTACTTTCTCCGTGGAGATAGCCATTGCTGGGCAGCTGGCCTACAGCCTGTAAGCCACTCTAATAAACCCCCATTCTATACAGATATATTGTCCTAGTTACGGTTTCTATTACTGAGATGAAACACCATGATCAAACTTGGGGAAGAAAGGACTTATTTACTTACACGTCCATATCCTCTCCAACATTGAAGAAGTAAAGACAGGAAATGAAACAGGACAGGAACTTAGAGGAAGGAGCTGATGCAGAGGCCATGGGAGTGTTTCTTACTGACTTGCTCATCATGGTTTGCTAAGCATGCTTTTATAGTAGAACCAAGGACCACCAGCTCAGGGAAAGTACCACCCACTACAGGCTGGGTGGGCCCTTTCCCATTAATCACTAACTAAAGAATCCTACTAATCCTAATCACTAATAAGATCCTACAGCTGGATCATATGGAGGCATTTTCTCAATTCTCTAGCTTGTGTCAAGTTGACAAACTAGCCAGTACATGTGGATTCATTTTATCAGTTCTGTTCCTCTAGAGAACTCTAACTAATATAACATCCAACAAACAGACCAGATAGTACAGCATAGCCTAAAATAATTGATAACTTTTAATATTAATATTAATAATTTTGCTGTTATTGCAGAATATTTGTTCTATTTCGAAAATTCCTATAAGCTTAGTAGTTTAGTGAGATCTTTGTGTTGCATGCTGTGATGACTAATTTGGATTATCAACTTGATGAAATCTTTAGATTTAGAGATATTCTAGGTCTAGAATAGTGGTTTTCAACCTCCCTAATACCTTTAATACAATTTCTCATGTTGTGGTGACCACCAATCATAAAAATTATTTTCATTGCTAGTTCATACTGTAATTTTTACTGTTGTTATGAATCAATATATAAATATCTGATATCAAATGGTCTGAGGTGACCCCTGTGAAGGGGTCATTTGACTCCCCAAAGGGGCTAAAACCCAAAGGTTGAGAATCACTGGTCTAGAATATCATGAGACATACTTCTGTGATTGCTTGGGAGAGCATTTCCAGAAAGGATTAACTTGAGGGGTTAGATCTGTGTCAATGGCAGGAGCACCACCCAATGGTCTGGGGTCCCAGATTGAATAAAAAAGGGGAGAAGGGGGTGAAGGCAAGCTGAGTACCAGTGTTTTCCTTTTTTTGCTTCTTGCATTGATGAGATGAGAGTAATCCGATATTCACCCTCTGCTGCCACCACTCCTTGCTACAATGGAGCAAAGTGTAAGTTAGAGTAAGTCCTTTCTACCTCAAGTTGCTTCTTCTTGTCAGGTATTTTGTCATAGTGAGAAGCCACAGAGAGACTACGAGGAGCCCACTCTGGGTCTTCTTTATCAGGTGAGACCCCGAGAGAGACACTGAGGCATGAGTCATTGCAAGAGCATGAGGTTTATTGTACCGACGTGTCCTTCTTACACATCGGGGTGGACCGCCATAGAGCCCCAGGTAGAGGGCAGGAGGCCACCCTGAGGGGATTTTCAAATTTGCTTATATACTCTTTCTTAGCAACCACATAACCTTTAAGCTGATTGGTTGGATACAATGAAAATGTAGGTAGCTCTCTGTTCCAATGGGTAGGGGGCCCAGTGTCCATGGAAAGGAGAAAGAAAGTAGAGGTTCTCTTCCTGCTTCTTAACTGAAGTTGGACTGCAACCACCTGCATCAAGCTTCTGACACCATGGCTTTCCTATTGTGGACTGTACCCTCAAATTGTGAGTCACAATACACCCTTTCTTCCTTGGGTTGCATTTCATTTCTCAGGCATTTTGTAATAGCAACAAGAAAAGGGACAAATACACCAGTATTTATTTAGAATCATACTACCTGAAGGTCTAGGATCCAATGGTCCTTTGTATTGCTTTTCACCAAAGTCAGAGAAGCCTCCCTGGTATAAATCCATATTAGATTTGGGTCAGAAAAAGCAGATGGAGAATGTTCTAATGGCAGAGAGGTCAAGATGATTTGGAGACACCTGGGCAACATTACCACGTAGATCCTGGAGTTTTTACATGTAAATATTCTGAATGCAGTTGTAAGCCACAGTCCACTTAGTCCATTACTTGTCTAGCACAGTATTTTGGTTCTTAGAAGGTTTGGGTCATTTTTCACTTTTAGCTTCACTATGAAACAATGGGCAGATAAAAATTAGCTATGTTCGAGGTAGACCATGGAATGATTTCTGTCACGATGATGCTACATGTACATTGTGTAAAATAATATTTAGCACCATGATGGCCTTTTCTCTTACTGTTTTTTGTGCTCTGTGTGAGGTTAGGACACTTGAAACCCATTCTGGGATTCCTAGTTAAGATGGAAGACTTTGCATGACCAATAAAGAAGAGTCAGAATAAGATACATTAGATTCTATTCTAAGGACAGGGAGGAAGAGTTTACTTAATAAATGCTCAGAGGTAGTGATGGGATACCTGAAAAGTGAGGAGAAAAGCACAGGTAATACAAAAAAGAAGCCAAGCCAAGCACAGCTCTTGGTAGGGGTGGGAAGAGCAGAGGCCTCATCTCAAAGGCAAACCAGGTGGCCTGGTGATAAGACAATGTCAGTCCTATGCTCAGGACAATCCCTTAGCTTTCATAAGCCCCCAGAAGAGTTGAGTAAAGGGACTGTGGATAAAAGGACTAAAAGTCATTCTATAAAATGTAAGAAATTGTCAAACAGAAATATAAATAAACAAAACCCCAAATGAGTTTAGGTAATATAATGGATCCTTTGATAGGTCACCATTTGGAGAGGAATCCTATTCTGTCACTCCGTATGATGCTGGAGGAAAGAGTAGATTAATTATGGAGTAACCTCACCTCTGCCAGAAGAATCTCAGCTTGTGAGCCACTAGGGAGAAATTGGTGCTGTCAGGTCTGGAGAAGATGTGAGCTTGGACTGAGTGTCAGTCATGAGGAACCCATAGCTGCTATGTAATTTCTTGAAACCAATGTGAAATGGAAATGGAGCCCTTTATTTAAAAGAATGCAGAAAAATGCCATTACACATTCTAAGGCTAGGTATTGGTAGCTCACATCTTTAACCCCAGCAGAGGCAGGCAGATCTTTGTGAGTTTGTGACCAGTCTGGTCTGCACTTCAGGACAGCCAACTCTACATAGTGAGACTCTGTCTCAAAACATTATTACCACTGCCACTAAAGAACAGTAACATCAACAAAACACCAAACAAAACAGCAAAACAAATTCCCCCAAACAAAACAGTTTAAAAAATAGTTTTAGTTATAAAACTATAACATGTGGTTGTCAGAAGTCTCATTCTTTACATTGCTTGCCTATGGAGAACTCACTTTTTAATTTTCTTACCACCTTTTTTCCCCTGTATACTTTCAGTGAGTTAGTTTGTCTCTCCTGTGCCCTTTTTTATGAATGGGGATAGAACACTTTCCCATTATGTTTCCTAAGGTTCACCAAGCCTTTGGTTACTTCTCTAAGCTGCAGTGCTCTCAGGTGGTAGTGAAAGGATTTAAGAACTATAAAACCTAGGAATGCACCTGACTTGCTAGCAGTCACGTATGGGGGAAGGGGGATGTCTTCCCAGGAACAGCCTCCCCAGCCTCCTCCCCACCACCTATCAGCAGGGATTCTTCCTTCCTAGGCACCACCCTGTCCCAGGGGCACAGGTTGACCACGCCCCCCTGGATCCCGCGTGCGAAACTCCCAGCCAATTAGTCTAACAGAGAGCTCTGAGCCACTCAGCTGCACGAGCCCCCATCCCCAGACCCCTTTCCCCTGAACTCCATAAAAGTGCCTGGGGGGAAGGGATCGAGGCCCGCCATGCTCATCTCCTGTGTGGGATAGGCGGGACCCGGACACACGCCGGTTATTAATAAAGCCTAATGCGTTTGCAGCGGTTCGTGTGTCTCGTGGTTTCTTAGAAGTCTGCCCGGCTTGCCCTAACAGTAGATTAATTGACCGATGCTGAATGATCTAAGAGTGTACATAGTAATGAAAGTCTACATGTTGAATTCCTGGATTCTAAACCTTAACTTTAGTTTTTTCTACCCAACTTCTACTATATCAAAATTTTAGATAATCCTTCCTTAAGAACTTTCCTTTATAATATGCTATCATCTATTATCTATCTATCTATCTATCTATCAATATATCATCTATCTATATATCTATATCTCTATTTGTTTGTATTTGTATGTATGTGCACCTCTCTCTCTTTGTATATGTGTGTGTATATTTATGTGTTATGAGTAATCAGGGCCTGCAGAGGGAGTTTTAAGATTATTGGCCTCTTCTCCAAGGAATTGAAAATGAAGGCTCTTGCAGATCTGCAAAATAAGCAATGATTAATTATTTCATCAATAATTTTATGATAGTAAAATGAGCATACTGATTAAAGAGAGGCACACTGTCAAGATTGACAGTGGGCAACATAAGTCATGGTATTCAAGTTTAGGGCTTTCTTTTATGGGATTGAAGAGAAGGGAGAAAAGGGAGACTATCACTAAGAAGTTTAGTTTGGGTGGCTAGCTGTCTAAATATATATATATATATATGTGAATATATATATATATATATATTCACTTATAATACATATATAATTATTTATCTGCTGTGAATTTCTCCCAAATGCTTATGATTTTAATAAGATGTTACTTAGAGAATTTCCCTTAAAGGTTACTAGTAGACACGGTTTTACCTTACCGTACAGGGACCCCCAAACCAATTTAAGTCCTTTTATTCTTCATAGTCAGTTTTGTTAGGAATATAATTGAACATACAGTGTCTAAATTAGATTGCTACCGGGGTGGGGAAACTCATTTTATTGCTCAAGGGTGAGACTGTGTGTATCCCAATGCAAATGGGGGACAAAGGGGTTCTAGGTTGCTTAGTGCATTGTTGAAGAGGAGCATGTGTGCAAAATGAAGGAACTAGATTGTTGTGGTATGTTTAGTAGTGGATAATATTTTAGTTAAGATTCATCTTTTACTTGTTTACACCTCTGTGCCATCCCCACCTTCCACCCCCCACAGGAGGTTCCTGTTATTTGTTGATTGAGGGTCTGTGTGAAAACAGGAAGAAAACACCTGGGGATTGAGGGGTGGAGCAAGGAGGGAGTAGGGAGTAGGAGGTGGAGGAGTAGTAGGAGCTGAAGGAACGGGGAGGAATGGAGAGGAGAGGATGGGTGAAGAAGCCTTGGAGTGAGCTCCCTGCCTAGCTGCCTGGGTATTAGAACTCCCTGAGATTTGACATGGTTTGTGATTAATAAAGAGCATTGGAAAATTCAATGCTGGACTCTCCATTAAGCACCAGAAAGTTATTTTAACACTTGGCGCACCAACGCGTGGCAAGGACACACGAGAAAAAAGAAGAAAAGAAGAAAGAAGACAAACGAAAAAAGACAGACAACGCAGGACAGGAGAGTCCAGATGCAGAGTCTACAAGGAAACGAGCCTACAAGGAAATGACAGACAACACAGGACAGCCAGAGCCGAGGCAGATAAAAGAAGAAAGAAGACACAGGAAAGGTAAAGTAAACTCAAAGTAAAGGTAGTTAATAAAGGAGTGAAGTTAAGAGAAAGAAAGAATATTAAGTTTAAAAGCAGAGAGTAAGAAATAAAAAAGAGAAAGAGAAAGAAGCAGTTTAAAGGTAATTGCTAATTCTCCTTACCTCAGGAGATAATGCAGCTCCTGAGCAGTGCAGAAGACAGAGGAGAAGTGCAGCAGATACAGGGTAAATACTAAAAAAGAGTAAGGCCTCCTATGGAAAGAGGAGAGCTGGAGAGAAAGAGACAGAATTAAAGAAAAAATGCACACAGGTGTGGGTTAATAGAGTTTCAGGAAAAGAATCACAGATTTATAGACCTTCTGTAAAAGGAGAAGGTAATAAAGAGAACGCTCTTTGAGAAGTGGGAGCCACAGTAAGACAGAAATAATAAAAGAAAATTACACAGAAGTCTCCTAAGGAAGGAGAGGATAAGTAAGAGTGGAAAAGAAAATTTTTCCATGTTAAAAATGGAAAATATTGTGACAAAGGACACTTGGGCTCTGTATAGTTTTGTTAAGGATGTCATAGGAATGAAAACAGTAGATGAAAAGATAAATACTTCAATTGAAACTAGCATAATACAGATTATGGTTTTTGTTATTCTGGTATTTCACATGGTATTATCAATAGCCATCATGGTATACTGTGCTCTTTCAAGGAAAACTGTCAGTGCAGAAGGAAAAGGGAAATCTCTTAGCCTTTTACAGAATATTGACGTAGATACAGGAGATAAATTCAGAGTAAAATCAGAAAATTTTAAAATGATGGAAAGAAAAGCAGAATCTACTTGCTTCTCACAAGAAGCAGCCTTAAAAGAAATAGATGAGAAGTGGAATGCGAAAATGCAAACTTTGGCAGCAAAATTAGAACACTTGATGGAAGGAAGTAAAAGCCTACCTCAGTCAGAGAATCCAGAGCCTACTGCTCCACCTTATAAAGCAATGTGGCAGCCAAAGATTTTAAGAAAACCAACTATGGTTTATCCAGTAACTATAAACAGGATGCAGTGCTATGATGAACTTAGATGGCAACCTACAGACATGCTAGATTTAAAGAGATTTAAAGAGGCAATAGTAGCCTATGGAATGCACTCTCCTTATGTTAAACAGATATTGAACAACTGGGCTGTTCAACACCGAGTCATTCCTCAAGATTGGAGGGACTTGACAAAAGCTGTATTAGAAGCCAGTCCTCAATTACAATGGATTACATGGTGGAGAGAAGAAGCTTTGGCAATAGAACAACGTAACCGAGCTAGAGGCGTTAATATTTTCAGAGATCAGTTGACAGGTGAAGGTCAATATGCTGAGTTGGAAGTGCAGATTCAGTTTGATGATAATGTTTTAGCACAATGTCGTACAGCGCCTTAAATGCTTGGGATAAAGTTGAAGAGCCAGGAAAAAAGTCTGAGTCATTTACTAAGATCATGCAAGGTCCAAATGAGCCATTCACTGATTTTTTACAGAGATTGACTTCTGCTGTCCATAAGACAATTTCAGACTCAGAAGCAAGGGAAGTGTTAATTAAATCTCTGGCGTTTGAAAATGCTAATTCAGAATGCCAAAAGGCAATAAGGCCATTTAAAAACAGCTTCTTTGGATCAATGGATTAAAATTACTACTGATATTGGATCCAATGCTCACAATGCCACTATGATAGGACAAGCAATTGTTCAAGGTCTTAAAAATCAAAAGGTCAGATGTTTTGGCTGTGGAAAGTCAGGTCATTTTAAAAAGGACTGTAGACAAACAGATCCTAGAAATAATGTTTCCTCTGATAATAAGCCAGGAAGAAAACCTCAGTTTCCTGGAATATGTAGAAGGTGTGGAAAAGGCAGACATTGGTCTAATGAATGTAGATCTGTAACAGATTCAAGGTAATTCTTTGCTGTGGGGAAAACGCCCTAGGGGGCTTGGCTTAAGTGCCTATCACAGAAAACATGAGCCAACAATTTCTCATCAGCAATGGATTAATTAATAAAGAGCATTGGAAAATTCAACGCTGGACTTTTAACACTAGATTGCTAAGTACATTATTACGTGTGTGTGTGTGTGTGTGTGTATTGGATGCACATGAAAGTACAGGTGGCATATCACAGATTGTGCTTACAGAGGTCAAGAGGACCTTACTCTGTTGTTCTTCACCTTATTGTCTTTGACAGAATCTCTCACTGAATCTGAAACTCAGTGCTATTGCTAGGTTAGCTAGCCAGCAAACTCTCAGGATCCATCTATTTCTTTCTCCCATGACTGTGTTACAAATATGTTCAGCCATACCTAGCTTTTCTATAGGTTCTGGGGATTTGAACCAATGTCCTCCTGCTTGCAGAACAAATGCTCTTATCACCTGAGCCATTTCCTTAGCCCTTTCTTTAGGACAGTAATCTTAAACCTATGAAGACTCACTGAGTTGTTACTGACCATAATAAAATTCCAATTTACCTCTTAAAAGTCCATGAAAAATCAAATGTCCAAACTTCTAGAAGCAGCTGGTTCTCAGTAACTGTGACCAAGGCCTTTGATGCTTCTGGAAAGAACCTGTTTTATCTCTGGGTGTTCTGTGTGCCAGCATGGTCTTTCTAGTTTGCTCCACAGAGAGCTGAACAGAGCCACCAATGTTAATAGATTTTTCCACATCTTATCTTCCATTGGCACAAAGAACTGACCTAATTTTTTCATTTTCAGTTAAAAAATATGACAGAAAGTCTTTACGTAGTCCAGCTGGAATGAAGCATCTATTCCTGGGCTGGCATGGGATCAACAAGAGACTGTTATGTCTCAGGAGCAATTTGGATGTGGTAGTCATACTAAGAGTGACAAGCCATTTAACAAATTTTGGAGTGATTTGGTCTACTAGTTCAAAATACATGTAGAATTATGTTCCTTCTACACACAAACTTAAAGTGTAGCTGTTGTGGCAAAGTGAAACACATTCTCTCTTGTTTTTTGCAAAGCTTTTGTTCTTTTTCACTATGGAATAGCCAGCTATAGCAAGGCAAGAGGTCTCATTAGGAACAGAACATGATGGTCCTGGCTAGCCTTTAACATTAGAGTTCTCTGTTCGCATCAACAAACACAAGTATAAATGAGAGAAACAAGAATGTTGGGAAGAAAAATGTCTTCAACATTATAAGGCTCATTGAAAATTTTGGGTATGGAAAATGATAAAACATTCAAACTAGAATTACCTCAAAACATACAGTCATCAGAAAAAACCTTGAAGTGTTTTGTTTTGTTTTCACACAATATGACTGGTGTATATGAGGAAATATCCAATACAACCTCACAGAAAGAAAGGGAAGATTGGTACTTTAGCTCAGTGAGCATGTTATCAGAGCTAGTTTTTGACACCTTTCAAAGGAATTGACACAAGTTTGAACTCAGATCCCTTTAGTTTGTTGGATGATGCTCACTGACTTGTTTAAAAGTGAAAAAAAAATGTGGAAATTGTAATTTACATTTTGGGCTTCTTTTAGTTAAAACCCCAAGACTGAATAATACTTCCCCAGCAATCTGAATATGAGGACACTGAATTACTTATTTTGTGTATTGCACAAATTCCATAGACCTGACTTATTGTTGGTAGTGGCATTCAGTGCATAAATTAGCAGTCTAAATTTTCAGATTTTAAAACAAATCTTATTCCTTGTTGAAAACCTTCTAGGACTAATGTTTGATTTTGAAAATCAAGAAAGCATTTTCTGAGTTGAGAAATGTAAGTTTTAAAAGCATAAATGGTGAGTAGTCAGAAGTATCCCCCATGATTATAATTTTCTCTGCTTTCAAAATTTCAGAAACCTTGTTACTCCACAAGGTGCCTAATAAGTTCAGGTAATCCTGTATAGGTGTGAATGTGATAAGTAGTTTCAGAGTTAAGGTATATTATTCTCAAAGATTTCTTTTGAGGTATTCCCTTTAGTGTAATATATTAGTATTCCCATCTTAAGAATGAATGCTTATTTATGTAAATTGATTTGCATATTTGTTAACATAAAATCTGATGATAGATTCCTTTGAGTCTGATTCATTTCAATTGATATAAAAATCTTGGAAATTTAAAACATTCATGATGAGTTGGAGGTGGAGGTACCTCTAACTGTAGTAGCTTCAGAGAGCTCAGGAAATGAAGAAAATATTTTAAAAGATGCTATGAACTTGGAGCAATGTTCTTTGTCTTTGTAAGTGGGATGTGAGTTGAATTAAAATCGAGAGATTTAAAGTTATGGTACAATACACAGAGGGAGCATTTCAGAGGAATTAGCTAGGAAAGAGAAATAATTGTATACTGTTTATGAAGCAGTTGTTTATATCTGTGCTATGGTTTGAGTGCACTGCTGAGAATTCATGTGTTGGAAACCAAAACCCAAGGCAACTGTGTTGGCAGGATGGGGTTTTTAGGAGATTATTAGGACCCTGGGGCTCATTAATGGATTAATGGCATTTTCATTGAAATGGACTTTTAATGATAAACTGAGTTCAGCTTCCTTTTCCCTTCCTGATAGAGATGAAGTTTCCAGCTCTATAGATCTGAGCTTCACAATGGCAATGTGAGATGGTATATTAGTCAGGGTTCTCTAGAGGAGCAGGATGGATAGAGTGAATCTAGGTATATAAAAGAGAATTTATTATAGTGGCTTACAGGCTATGGTTCAGCTAGTACGAAAATGTCTGTCCCCTGGTAGAAAGTCCAAGAATCCAATTGTTGTTCAGTCCACAAGGCTTGATGTCTCAGGTGGTCTCCAGTGTATATTGAAATCCCAATGGAGTATGCTTTAGGACAGATGAACTTGCCAGTGAGAATGAAGACAAGCAGGCAAAGAAAAAAATGTCTTTCTTCCATGTCCTTTCTACAGATAGGCTGCTATGAGGAGGTGTGATCCAGATTTAAGATGGGTCTTCCCACCTCAAATGATCCAATCAAGAAACATCCTTCCCAGACCTGTCCAGCTGCTTGGGTTTTTAGTTAATTCCAGGCATAATTAAGTTGACAGCCAAGAATAGTGACTCAGCCAGTTCTCTAGGAGATTCAGAGGCACACTGAGTGGTAGATGGTATTGTATGGGATGTAACTTACCTCCAACTGTGAAAGGAAGGAGCCCCTGTATTATTAGCAGACTGGCTGCCCCAGAACCTGCAAAACACTGGGACTGTTGTTCCATCCCTGCTCCACTATGGACTTGGGATTCCCAGTCAGAGTCTTAGAATCTTGCCTCCTTCCTGATTCCCTTCAGTTCCTTCTGCTTATGCTGTTTCTTGGGTCCTGTCAATCATCTGAGATACCTCCACCATGGCGGAGGCAGTTATAAAGATTGACCATTAAAAATGATTTAGTTGATGCTTCTCTCTTGCCTCCCACCTACCCAACACATCCTACTCAATAAAAGGAAAGGAAGAAGAAAGAAAGGACAATAACAAAACCAATGAAAGCAGAGACAGATTTGCATAGTTTTCATAGGAGTCTATTGGAAAAATGGTTATAAATTTTTGTCTTTTGCTTTTTGATAATTTTGTATATGTATAGAATGTAGTTTGGTCATTTCTATTTTGTTTTATTACATCATTTAATAATTTTATTTTTCTTGAGAACATAAATGAACATTGCATCTATTTTATTGTGTCTATTACTTCTGTTGCTTCCTTCAAATTCTCTCACATCCCCCTCCAAATTAATGATGTTTTAAAATTATTGTCACATGAATATACTTACTTATATGTATACATATGCATAACCTACTAAGTCTGTTTAGCTTTGCTCATATACACATGTGTCCAGGGCTGACTACTTAGATTGGACAACTTATATGGGAGCTCATCCCTGAAGAAGATTGATTCTCCTTCTCAGCAGGCATTGATTGCTTGTAGCTTTTTGTCTAATAATAGGACTATGTGCAACTGTCCCTGTGCACATCAGCATATCAACTGGTGTGGTCATTATGGTGGTTTTGCTTATATAATCATATTATTGAGAGTTTGTGGATGTTAGAAATGACATTGGTTTAGGAAAATGGCAGTAGTAGATCACTCTTCTCAAACCTATGACATTTCTAACAATGAGTAGTTGGCTAGGTTTATAGTATGAGGCATGAATTCCCTTTTGCTGAGTTGCCTTAAATCCAGTTAGACAGTTGTTGGTTACCCCCAAGAGAACAGTGCCACTATTGCACCATTGTGGATATCCTACCACTAAGTTGTTATTATGTTTCATATGTTATTTTATTTATTTTTGATTCTTTAAAAATTTATTTTTATTTATTTATTTATTTATTTATTTTTCAAGACAGGGTTTCTCAGTTGTAACTCTGGCTGTCCTGGAACTCACTACTTACACCAGTCTGGTCTCAAACTCACAGAGATCTGCCTGCCTCTGCTTCCAGAGTGCTGGGATTAAAGGTGTGTACCACTACTTTATTTTAGTTTTAAATGTGCAAGTGTGTGTGTGTGTGTGTGTGTGAGGGGGAGAGAGAGAGAGAGAGAGAGAGAGAGAGAGAGAGAGAGAGAGAGAGAGAGAGAGAGAGAGAGGGAGGGAGGGAGGTAGAGAATATGTGCATCTGAGTATAGATGCTCATGGAAACCAGAAAAGAATGCTGGTTCCCCTGGAGCTGGAGTTATAGGCTGTTGTGAATGGCCACGTGGGTAGTAAGTACCAAATCCTGGTCTTCTGCAAGAGCAATAAGTACTCTTAACTGTTGAACCATCTCTCCAGCCCACAGATATTTATTTTATTGCATAGAGAAGTAGAAATTTTGGTCACTTTACTGCTAGTCTGTGAAGAATAAACCTGCAAAGACTATCATGCATGATGACAGTGGAAATATGATGATAAAACAATCACTGATATATGTAATCTGGAATGCTAAGCCCCCAGGGCTGAAAGAAATGAGAAAGATCCTTTACGTATCATTAATTATCAGAATTATAATCTAGTTCCACAACCTAAAAAAGGACTTAATATTGCAGCAACTCTCTCTAGTTAGGGCAAATTGTACCAATGTTAAGGTGCTTATTAGCTGGGATGTTAAAAATCAGTTAATAAGATGATACAACAGAATTCCACGTCTTCTGCAACATCCACTAATCTGTAACTCAAACCCCTAAAACTCATCATTTATATTCCTTCCCATCATACCTTTCCCTTTCCTTCCAGTTCTCACTAGCTTTGCATTCTCCATCCCCACAGGACATAAGGCTCTGACATGTGAACGATAACTGTTGCTGGAAGAGGAAGCCATCCAGAAACACAGTGGATACATTTAGGGCATTTGGTTGTGAGACATTAGGCTTTCTCAAAGAATGGAAATGTGCTATAAGATTGCCTGTGTGGCAGGAAAGGATATAGGGATCAGAAAAGAGTAGTCAAGCCACACAAAAGCAACGTGAATTATGCTGGAGCCACTTGTGATTCCAGGCTGTTTTGGGCAAAGAGGCTTTCATAAACTCTTAATCTCTCATTCTGGGCTCTCTCTGATTTTCTTATTTCTGCTATGCTACCATCACTTTGTACAATGTCAACATTTGCTTACTGGAAAGTTTCTGGATACTAATAATTTGGCTCTTTCATGCTTCCTCTCTTTCATGTATACTTTACTGTGTTTTTTTTTTAAATCTGTCACATGCTGTGAATTGGTTGTTTTTTTTTTTTTTTTTTTTTTTTTTTTTTAATATTTCCCACTATTGTTCCTAAGGAGAGTATTTTGATGGGCCTAGATAGTCACCATGATAATTGGTAGGTGGAACTTGTGAATAGGTTAATGTATTGTGAGGTGCCTATTCTGGTCCAAAGAGCTGTAAACATCATACAGATCACTGAAGTGAGCATCAGGCGGAGGCAAAGGCCCAGGGAAGGGCTTCCAGTGTCTGATGTCTCAGCTGATGCTTTGTGGCTTCCTCTGTAAGAGCACTGTTACTGTCACAGGTGCTATAACTGATCTGTCCTTGTTCACAAAGTGAGGTACTGCCTAGAAATGGGGAGAAGTCAAACTTCCCACAACAAGAATTCCCAATTTGTATTAGATCAAAAAGTGTGTTGATCAAAGGCTGATTTAAACTGAAAGGCCCCTTTCCTTTCTTTTGTCTCTTTGGACCTTTATTCAGATTTAACTTCATGTATATTCTATAACGCTTTCAAGACAGTTGGCTCTGGTGCAGAGTGCTGAGCTTTCAACCTGTAAGCCACTCAGTACAACCAAGAACTTGCAGAGTGGAGCTAAGTATTTTCTATGAATTTTCTAAATCAAGGCTTTGAAAACTTTTGGCTCATAATTATTAAATAATGGATTTGTGGAGGGCTTTGGTCTATTTTAAAGTTTCCAAGGTATGTCAAGAGCAATTTATTTCAAATATATCCCAACAACATGATTTAATATGTGTGAACCAAAATAGGAAAATATTTAAAAATTAAAAAGAATAAGTAAATTTGTATGTTTACACACAAACTTGTCTTTCTTAGGTCTAAACTATATTATACTTATTAATTTGCTCTTTTTCACTGGAATCTGTCAGGTCTGAGATGAAATTACAAATCTCTTGATTACTAAGTTTATGACTTGGAAAAGATATTAGGCTAACCTTCTGTATCTTCATTTGTAAAAGTAAGAGTAAATGTTCCATAGAGCTTTTTAAAGACTAAATCAAATTTAACCAGATATTAAATGTGAAGACCATTGCTTTGTCATAGATATTTAAGAAACACTAGGTCTTTTCCCCTTGTCCGTTGTACTCCAATTCTATTTTACACATGCCTGGTGCGGGCTCTGCTTCTTCTCACGAATGAGAACTTGCAATTCACTGTTCTGAAGAGAATTTTGAGTATGAAACTGGTGCTATTAGTAATTGAGGATGAAATGTACAGAATAGGACTGCCTCCAGAAAACTGGAAGTGTAGTTGTCTTGTTCAGAAGAGACCTCAGAGGTCCCTTCCCACTGGGCTTGTTTCAAGGCCTTCGGAATTACAGGGTTGAAGAACCACAGCCTTCTCGGTGGCCTCTTTACATTCTTGATTACTAGGATCCACACTTGACAGTGATAGTGACAGTTATTAGCATGTCTTCCAACCCTGTGTTCTCCATGTTGACCAGCCTCAGAACTCAGCATTCACTCTAGTGAACACTGGAGGAGGCTGAAGACATACACAAAACCGCAGGGACATTCTGCACCTATCTCAAGTGCGCCTCCCACTCCCTTCAACAGTCCACCACACGTTCTCTTTGTCATATTGCTCTTCTACTCTCCAGCCAGTATTTTGTCAACTCTCATTTCTCCTCAGCCTCATTGCAGTCCCACTGTTCTGTACCATATATAGAATGTGACGCTTGCTTCACTAGGACAGTAAGAGGAGAACTCTGTTTTTCTACCACAAAACCTGTGAATTTAATTAAATCTTGAATCTGAACACATATACTGTCAGTGCTACAACGTGGCCCAGTTCTAGAGAATGCACACAACCATAATCTATATTAATAGAACCTTCTGGAATCATTTCAATAGCAGTGTATGCTTAGGGTCTCCAAAATCTCACCTCCTTTGGTTCTTTTGTGAACTACTGACATCACCAAGTGACTTCTGAGGGACAACTCCTGTGTTCAGATTTTACTTTGATATTTCTCTGCCAATTTGCCTCATATGTCACCAACTGCCCTTTCCCAAAGCCTCCTAACTAAGGAGTGGGAAGTGCCTCTGCTCACATTCCAGTTCTGTCACTCAATTACCTGTTTCTTAGTGTATTCACACCTTAGTTTCCTCTTTGGCAAACATGAAAAAGATTCGTATCTTAAGGTGGTTTTGATGATTTAAAAAGTTAATCAGGCCAAACCCTTAGAGAAATACTTCTTATAAAAAATAAAGGTGCGAACTGATAATTGTGCTGCTAATTTTTATTGAATGTTAAAATGTCCCAGGTTATTCTTTTCTGAGATGGGGCCTCATGTAGCCCAGACTGACTTCAGACTCACTATGTATTAAGGGACATCCTTGAACTCAGATCTTTCTGCCTCTACCATGGAGGTTTCAGACACGTGTCATCATGCTCTATGTCCTACAGACTTCCCTTGATTATTATTTCTCGTCTGCTCTATATGAATGATTTCTTTCAGTCTTTTTTATGTGAAATCCCAGGCATACCAAAGCTTCCCAAATATGTCTCTAACTCTCTGTCTGAGTTTTACGTTCTTATGCCTTATAATTTACTTAGAATCCCCATTTTGATGTCTAAAAGGTATTAGACTCTTGACAGATGCAAATCATTAAAAACTCTATGTCACCTAAAATCTTCTCCTCTTACATGTTCTTCTTTCCTAACTATTCCCTTTGTAGTTAATAGTATTGTATTTTACCCAATTGCTTAGACCAGTGGTTCTCAACCTTCCTAATGCTGGAACCCTTTAATGCAGTTCCTCATGTTGTCATGACCCCAAACCATAAAATTATTTTCATTGCTACTTCATAACTGTAATTTTGCCATTCATATGAATCATAATTTAAATATCTGATACACAGATGGGCTTAGGCAAACCCTGTGAAAGGGTCGTTTGACCCCAAAAGGTTTAGATCAAAAGCCCAGTAATTGTTCTCATTTGTCACTTTAATATTGTCTGGTCACATCGCCAAGAAGGGTTCTACTTTGCCTGTAAACACCACTTCATTGCTTCCACTTTTGTCTAAGCTGTCAACCATCTCTTGTTCCTCCACAGTGGCTTGTCTAGCAGCCACCTCCCACCACTTTACTGCTGAAAACTATTTATTAGTGTTAGAATAAAACTCCCAAACTCAAAATCTGAAGCCTATCATTTGTCCCAGATTCCTATAGTGCAATCTGTCCCTCTCTTCTTCCTCCTGTCCTAGTGAGTCTTACTTAGGCTACCTCTTTTATATTTAACTATGATTGGTGCTTGCTTTTCTCTCTTCCTAGAACACTTACCTTTTTAATCTTCTCATTTCAGTTTAATTTTGTGATTCAAGTCCTTGCCTAGATATCATTCCTCACTCAGGCCCTCCCTAATGACCTACACATACCCCTCTCCCCACTGCATTATCCTTTCTTATTTTCACTTAAATATTTATATTAATTTTTGTGAGTACATTTTTTATTTCCCTCACTAGAATACAAGTTAAAAGATGTCAAGGGCTTTTTGTATTTACCGCAGCTTTTCCTGTGGTTATTATAGTACCTGGCATACTGTAAGCATTCAATAAATTTATTTTTTATGAATGAATGAATCCCAATTTTTTTTTTTGTGTGTGTGTGTGTGTGTGTGGTACTCCCAATAGAATCTGCAGAGTGAATGAACCTTGTCTTCCTACTTTTCTGTTGCTTTGGGAAGAATTCAGGTGTGCCTTGTTTTTCTTATCACTAATTGAATCATTCTTGACTAAACATTTTGCATAGTTTCAGCTGCCTTCACATGAAGGCAGCATCATTTTCAAAGGCCCTTATCTGAGCTCTTGGCTGTTGAATTGCCTAATGCATACATGTAATTCACAAGAGGCTGTTTTTCTCCCCTGATGAGTTTACTAGTTTTAACAAATACAAATCTTGGGTGTTATGATCCAACCCCCACTCGCTTCCTTTTTATACTTGATTCATCATCCGAGAGCCTGTTTATTCCTCCCTTTGGCCTTTTCGTCATGCTACGTGGTTCCTGTTTGTGTAGAGCTGCTTCATGGTGTGTGATCATCTAAAGAGACAACTCTGTGGTCTGTCATTTTGGATAAGCATAAGATTTCAAAGCTGACAAAAATATTTCCTGACATATCTATGAAAGAGTCAGAATTTATTTATTTTTTTAAGCTCAACCCTCAATGAACTAAATTAATGAAACTTTATGAACATGGACTTGGGATTGAACAAATTGGGTTCTAATCTCAGTGATGCCACTTAAGGCTACTAGGATGTGCAGTTATTTAACTTCTTTCAGTCTCATCTTATCCCACGGTAAAATGGCCAATATAGGGCTTATGTATATTGATGTTAACACAAACAATGGTGCAAATACAACAGCTGGCCAGTTATGTCTAGCGAAGGTGTACCAGACGGTTATCACTGTTGCATGAGCTACAATTCTGTATGGCCTTACTTGATAACCATAAATTCCATGTAAAGTTAGATGGTTTTTATTAGTTAGAATGTCTGAATCACTGTTTATTTTATCTTTTAACCAAAAGAGTATAATTTTGTTCAGTATCACCCCCTATTTCCACTTTTGGAGTTCGCTAGTCTCTTTTATTTAAGAATGAATTAAAATAATATTTTTATGGTTCGAAGATATTACTTATCACTAGAAAACTAGATGTTTGGAAGAGAAGGGTAAATGCATGGTGGTAATATAGAATATGTCACTTACATGGCTAGATCTTCAGTTGCCTGGGGTCATTGGGAGACACATGGCTGCAAAGCTTGCTCTGGGGATTGTTAACCACGCCAGAGAGCTGGGGTAGCTCTGAGAATCAGAGCCAAGAGTTGAACTGTTTTGAAATGGACCATGACGTGGTCACATCGATCACGAACACAGCGCTGTTCACAGGAGTCGAGTTGCAGAATCATCCCAGGTGTCAAACAGCAGACGGATGGGAAAGGAAAGTGGGTGATATACACTCAATGCAACGTTATTGAGCCTTTGAGCAAAGTAAAATTGTAAATGAAATGATCCAGCCCCTGAAAGACAAATATCATGTATTTTCTCTCAAACACAGACTCTAGATTAATGACTTGAGGACAAGTAAGGGGCTTCTAGGGAAGAGAAGGGACTCTACAGAAATAGACGAGAGAGTGGGAGAATAATGGAAGTATGTGAAAAAGTCACTCACATGATATACATGCATGGAAACATCATAATTTAAGCCATTTTGCTGTATAATGAACATGTGCTAATAAAACCAAAATACTATTATTGGCAACAATGTTGAGATCAGATGTAGGGGCTTTTCAACAGAGGAAGCTACATTGCATCTTTTGATATGTTGTGCAGGTTGTCCTTTTGGATGAGGGCAGCCTGCTATAGAATGAGCCGAGATTTCTATATCTGGATATGCAGGCAGCTGGAAGAGAGAGTGAACCCCTGGGCCTGGCTTGAGCTTCTGAAGCCCCAAAGCCCACCTCCAGTGACACACTTCCTCAAACAAGGCCACAATAGTGCCAGTCGCTATGGAACTATGGAAGTCATTTTTATTCAAACCACCAGATACACTAATCAGATGTGTTAAATGCTGGCTGAATATTTCATTCTGAAAGATATAAAGTATCTTGAAGACTATTTATTTATCTAAATATTTATTTATTTTTCTTATCTCATATAATATATCCCAAGCCCCTGCTTCCCCTTCCTCTATTCCTCCCAGGTCTCCCCATCTTCTGTCTCCCCTAGATCTACCCCCCATTTTCTCCTCAGGAAAGAACCATCCTCCTAGGATTACTACTCAAACAAGGCATAACAAGATTTGTTAAGAGTTCATCAATATTTTGATTTTATAATTGTCAATGCCCAGAGTCACACTTTGCATAAATATTTAGAAGAAGTATTATTTAGGGCCATTTAAAATATTGCTGGAAATTCTGTCTTTTTTCCAAGTCAAAATTCATTGAATATTTTTTAATGAAACTCAAGTCAGCAACTCAAACAAACTGTAAACCCAAATGTTATAGAGCAGAACCATCCAAAGGTGAGTATATTGTATTTATTCATGGCAAAGAATTATGGCCAGACACTGAAAAATCTTTGTTCCCCATGATTAAGATATTATGTTTCTACAAGAGCAGAAACTACGTCTGTCAGTAAAATGCTGCAGTTTAAGACATACAATAATTTTGAGTTTGAGGTGAGATGTTTCAGTGCTCATTGGCTGTGTGATGGGGTGGCGTACATAGCGTAGTGTGCACTTGCTTTGTGCTCAGAACCAAGACTGTAGTAAAGTCCTGTCATTCAACACATCTAAGTGCTGTCTTAGCATTTGAGGTTATTATGTGCTTGAGTTTTCAGTTAATTTTTGGTTGTCTATTCGGCAGCCTTTTATTGTTGTCAATTCTTGTACACCTCCTTCAGTTATGAGTTGTCATATAGGATCATAACCCATGAATTAAGAAACTGGGGTACAGAGGACTTCTGGCTTTGAGCAGTCAGTAAATGGTGTCTGTGTTTTGTATTTGCTGTTCCCCAATATTTAGTAATGAGTGAATATTAATAACTCCATGATCAGCATGAGCAGGAGTTACAGAAAAATTATTTCCTTGCCTAAAAAATAAGTCACCAAATGGAACAGTTTATTTTTCCTTTTCAACAAATGACTGTCTAGGGCTTATATAAAGAAAGGGTATTTTTTTCATTAGTGTGACTTACCTGAGTGTCTCTTTTTTATTTTTTACTTTTAAATTATGACTGTTTGTACATACACACACACAAACACACACACACACACACACACACACACACACACACACACACACACACACATTTAGCATCTTAACACTTCTAAATATGTGGTTCAGTGGTATTTAGTATCTCACATTCTGTGATCTTGACCAGAGCTTTCTTTTTCTTTTCTTTTTTTTTTTTTTTTTTTTATCAGACTGTGCTAAGTCACTTGGGCCCAGAGCAGCTCATTACCTATTTAAGCTCATAGCTTAAAACAAAAACTCAGTATCATATAGCTTAATTTTTTTAGTATCTTATAACTTAGTACCTTAGCATCTTATAGCTTGTAGACACTTCTCTCACTGGCTATGATCAAGATACAAGCAAACTTGCATTCCTTCCTAGAGACTCCAGGAGAAATGGATTTTCTTGCTTTTCCCAGCTTTGAGAAGTCATTTTGGTTTCTTAACTTGTGTTTCCCTCCTTTCACCTGTTAGGCCAGCACCACAGTATCTCTCTTACCCAGCTTTCACCATCACGTGTGCTGTCTGACACATTCCTCCTTAGCCTCCATCCTTTACTTTGAAGGACTGTTGAGATTATTCCAATTCCATACAGATAACCCAGGATTGTCTCTACTCTGAGGCCAATTGATGATGATCCTTAAGCCTCTCAGCAACTGTAATTTTCTTTTGCTATGAACTCTAGTTGGCATCTTTTGGGAAGCATTGCTTCGTGTACCACACGAAGCGGGCTGACAACTACTTGCATACTTCTAGACTGCAAAGTAGGTTCCCCACCAGCTGATTATTTCCTGGACAGAGGGAACACAGAATAGGGAAATGAGTCCTTTGTTACTGTGTTTACATGGATATGGGACAGATTTTATATAAACAGTAAGTGGAATTTAAGATCTTCACAATGTGTGCAGTGTGCTTAGACAATCTTTGTCCAAGATTGTGTCTAGTTGAGAGTTGGGAAACTCCAGCTTGGCATTTCTTAGCGAGGTAAAATACCTCATATAATACTCTTGAAAGTACAAGAAGCTCATTTGTGATGATTTTTATTTTATTTTTTTGTAAATCCTCTTAATTTGAAAAAATTGTTGACATTTCATGACAAAATTTATGGGAAAAACCAATAAATGAAACATTCTAACATAGCTTATCATTATGTGTTCAAAGTTGCTCTTTATGAGTAGAAAAGGATGGAGTTCTAAACCATGAGCTACTGAAATGAGGCACAAGGTATGCACTGTGTCTGCACCACCTCTGAAAACTGTAATTTTATAAATTATTCTAAAGGGAAGAATCCTGTTTTAATATACCTATGAGGACAGAAAAAATATCGAGATACATATTAAATTAGAATCCTTCTCTCTGACGTGAGTTCTAAGTTACAGACTAATGGGACATCCTTTGCATTTAAAGATGACATTATCAATTCGCCGCTGCCAGCAAAGATATTCCGTGGTAATGAAAACTGGACCTCTGCCCTCCCTCCCTCTTCCAAATGTCTTACTTGAAATAAAGGTCAGTAAGTCACTCAGACAATATTGCTGAGGGCCTTGTGTATGCAATTTACCATGAGTAATTCAGAAAAGCATATAAAAATATGCAAATGTCTTTCAAAATGACATTTGAAAATCCTGTGCCATATAGTGAAAGAAAGGTGTACGTAGAAATAGAGTGCTCAGATTAGTTTAGAAGTTATTCCTGGACATGTCACAGGAATCTAAACTGGAATATTCATGAAAGTTTTATCATGGAAACAAGTGTTCTGCTAATATGTGAGATGTATAGATGAATTGATGGATTCAGATCTGGGTCTGTCTTCTACATCCTAGCCAATATGGATGTTAGCAAACTTGGATCTGACATGTGTCACAGGCAATAGGAGTGGAGGATCATTGCCTAATTTGCATACTAATTATGGAAGCTGAGCGCAGAAATGCTCAATTACACACCAAAGCTTAAAAACTCCAACATGCTCCATTTTTAAAGGTACTTGCTGAGAGCCATTTGAAGCTTGATTATTATTCAATTGAAAGTCCTCCTAAGTTTTCATGACTTTATAAAATGATTTTCCAGCTGTGCCCACTGATTGCTACAGATGTTGCTTTCCAGGCTGTAAGTTTTGATGAGCTTATTTATAGGTCAAAGAGCTGGGAGTCAGGGTGATTAGTTGTGGCTTCAGCTCTGGAAGAGTGATACTTAATCATTTAATGGGTAAGGCACCAAACAGTCATTAAGAGCATTGGCTGCTCTTGCAGAGACCTCGTACTCACATGGCAGCTCACAGCTATGTGTAACTCCAGTTTTGGGAGATCTGATGCCCTCTTCTGGTCTCTGCAGGCACGAGACATACATGTGGTACATATACACACACATAGGCAAAATATTTGAGTACATTAAATTAAAAAGAAATAGTTTTGCACTTCAGAAAGTGCATGAGATACCAACATAAATGGCAACAAGCCTAGGTCATGTATGAACTGGTAACATTGACTTATATCTCCTATTTCTTCTTACTTTTTAATTATTTCAATATTATTTTTGAAACTGGGTCTCACGCAGCTCTGGTTTGCCTAGAACTTGCAATGTAGACCAGGCTAGCCCCAAACTTTCAGAGAGTCAATTGCCTGTGACTCCTGAGGACTGAACTTAAAGGTGTGCACCACATGCCCAACTTCATTACGATTTTTTAATAAATTAAACCTGAGTGGGTGAGATGTCTCAGGAGATAGACACTTTCCTCCAAGCCTGGCAGCCTGAGTTTGATTACTAGGGTGCACATGGCAGAAGGAGGCAGCTTATTTCAGCAAGTTGTTCTCTAACCTCCACAAACTTGTGTACACATGCGCTCATGCACACATACATACACATGTCCCCCCACATGCAGACACGCACACACACGCACATGTGCACACATATGTGTGTGCACAATTAAATAAACAAAAGTAAACTTAATCTAGATGGAGATGGTAGCAATGTCTTATATGTGTGTGCTGGTGTACGTGTGTGTGCATACATTTTTTCTGTGTATGCACATGTTTGTGTATGTATATGGGTTTGGATGTTGGATGTCTTCCTCAATCATTCTCCATTTTATTTACTTATGAGAAAAAAGACTCAATATACTGCCCTGGTCAGCTTGGAACTCACTAGTAGACCAGGCTAGCCTGGAACTCACAGAGATCCCCTTGCTTTTGCTTCGGGAATGCCATGGCTACAGGTGGGGGGCCACACCACAGTTGATTGCATTTTATTTTTTAAGGCAGAGTCTCTCAGTGAATCTGGAGCCCAAAAATTTGGCTAGACCAAATACCTAGAAAGCCCCAAAGATCCTCTTGTCTCTACCTCCCCAGTGCAGGGATTATAAGGACACAATGTTGTTCCCATTTTAAAAAACTGTGTGCTTTGGGAGGCTACATTCATGTCCTCATACTTGTGTGGCAATCATTTTACTATCTGAGTATACTGCCCAGGTCAGCATCATTGCTTTATAGCTAGACATCAACGGAAAGCTGAATAGCGTTTTATTACAGACCCTGTCTTTAATCTCAAGGCTTTGATGTACCTAACCATGTGATATGCTGAGCACTCTAAACAAGAGGAATAAAGCCGATGAAGATTCTGCTTGAACTAGTCGATCCATTTAGCCATCTATGTAACATTAATAAGGCATTTGTAGGATGACATTTGCATGCTTAGATGCTTGGGACCTAGTTCTGCCCTCCCGTAGCACACAATGACTTTACATTCAGTAAGAGAAGAGTGACAGACTGCAGTGAAAGTCACCAGTATGTGACAGGAACATACTACGTGATCAGAACGTCTGGAAGCACAGTAGGTAGTTAGTCTCATTGTAAAGGAGGGTGAATTAAGTCTCAGGTAAAAGAACTAGATGGATCCGGGTTTGCATTTTGCTTCTGTGACTTCTAATATGAGATTATATGCTCTTAAATGTTTGTTCCTGGACATAATGACAATGGCTTCCTTTCATTCTTTGGGAAACAACACTACTATTCCATAGGACTTCCACCCAAAGTACATATACAGTGATTGCTTGTAGATGGCGGTTATTTATTTGTTTATTACCATTTTTATATAGGATTGCTGGGGGTTTAGAATATTTGTTGACTGGGGCAGAGAATTGGATTGTATTTCCTCTGCCTGTGTTGCTATCAGTCTGCCAATATCCGCTCGATGTGACATTTTCAGGAATTTTCCAAGCCATTTTTAAACACAGTTGTCCTTAAATCAGCCAGGCTGGGCTGGGTCTCCACTATGAAAATGGGCAAATGCTACAAATCAGAGCTTTCTGGTGCCAGTTTGATTTACCAGCACATCACTGCAAGTGCGAGTCAGCTCAATGGATCTACAGGGCTCCAGGGTGGGAACGGTAGGACTGTGGCAGGGAATGACTCTCCACCAAATTCACATCTCTAAACTCTGACCCGAAGGAACATAACCGGAGTCAGAGGTGATGCCGGAAGAAAAAGAAAACTGGGAAAACAAATCTTCTCTTAATATAAACATTTTGTTCAACACTTTGAAAGCAATGTTTAAATGTCATATTTATTGGTGCATTCTGGAATTGAAAATCACAGTCCCAGAATGCCCCAAATGTTTGTTCCTTGATAGCAGCTGTTTTTAATATAGCTAGAAGATATGGAGCACACATGTTATAATAATATTTATAGACACCCCCTTTTTGCTAGCCAGAACCCTGCAGTGACTAGGAGCTCTCTGGTCAATCCCCCTTCATCTGTCTTCTGTGCTATGACAGGAGCACCTCAATGGCTATGTGATATTTTAAATTCTACCTGGTCCTTATGGGAAAGACTGTGCTTCACATGTGCAGCCTGGGCACTAACATGTGCGCTAAACTCACTCTTTCGCACATGTACCTCACTACTCCTAGGGGTACAGAGTAACTTGTCATTCTCTTCCTCGTTTAGATATGGTGATGCTGTATTTGAGTTCCTTCAAGCCCCTGCCCCAGCCTTTTAAATTTTCTCTCTCAAGTGCTTTCTCATGAACTTTTTAACTATCTATGCTTTTCTCCTTATTTAACATTTTGTTCTTTTTCTATTTCTTCACTCCCTGTCTTTACCTTCCCAATTGTAAAAGTCCCCTTTGTTTCAGAGTCTTTATTCAGAGACACTGCTGTGTACTGAAGTACAGAACCAGATGTAGTATCATCGCTGCCTCACTCCCCTGAGCTACACACCTCTGTCTCCATACGGTCATGCTTGTTTCAGAGGGAACTCCTTACCCCTTTGAGGTCAGTGTAGGCACTTTATTTAAAAGGGTTTTGTAGCTTGCTGTTATCACATTCCAAATGTGTGGAGTCATCAGAATTTCTTTTCAATTTTCTCCCTGAGTGAACCTGGTTATGGAAAGTTTGTAGTTATTAATGACTGTCTTGTAAACTAGTAAGTTGTGTTTCCATGGCCTAGCTACACTTGGGGGACAGGATAGACATAGTTTTAAGGTTTCAGGGACTATGGGTTCCACCAGCTGATGGCTGAGTGACTGTGAAATGGAGATAAGGTATAAAAGCTACCAAGGGATATTTTCTAATCCTACAGTGACCAGGACAACCTGCTGATGTGCATGGTGAGAGAGAAAGAACACAGCCTGCATTCAGACAGAATAAATGAACTGGGTTTTGGAGTGATCTGTTCTTGCAACTATGGATAAGGACATAATTTCTCTGGATGCATAGTTTCCTTATTTATAAATGTGGACTGCTTATTTTATAGGGCTTCATGAGGAATAATGTGATGATATGCAGAAGCTATAATTATTTGACTGTATCATCTATTATCCAAACCAAGACATTTCAGAAACGAAATGGGGAGCTATTGATAATAATGCCAACATAAGAAACACAAATTAAGGTTTGCACCTGCATACTGGGGTGTTCAGTCAGTCAGTGACTCACTGTGGCTTCTGGCCTAGAGTAGGAGCTAAGTGAATGTTTTATAAAACTGAAGAGGTTTTTGCTTTGTTCTTTCATGCCTTTCTTCCTTGATGCATGCATAGCTTGTCTCAGGGGAAGTGTGCATGACAGGAAAAGATACTAGACCAGCTAACCTGTGGGTCAAGAGCTCTTTGGGGATCAAACAACCCTTTCACAGTCTCCTGTGGCCATCTGCATATCAGATATTTACATCACAACTCATAACAGTTGCAAAATTATAGCTATGAAGTAGGAATGAAAATAACTTTATGGTTAGGAGGTCACCACAACATGAGGAACTGTATTCAGGGGTGGCAGCATTAGGAAGGTTGGGAACCACTGTGCTAGAGGGTCTTTGGGAAAGGACCCCCATGCCTTCCAAACTGTAGGCTGCCTTTGATAATGGTTGAAGGCAGAAATGCAGAAACTCCAGATGGCTTTAGGGAATGCAAGGACATCAGAATCAGAATACTCAGAACACCATCAGATTCCAGAGTGCCAATTTCCAAATGTTGATGGAAATAGAAGCAATACTTGCATGGCCTTTCTTGATCTAAGTTCTCCATGTAGCATTTTACCTCCTGCAATGTGGCTAGTTCAAACTGCACTGTAAGTTACTAATGCAAAGTAAGTGTTGACAAGTTAGTCCCCAAACAGAATGTAAAATAATCTCATTACTATTTTCCTTGAGACAGGGTCTCACTATGTAATGCTCAATGGTCTGAAACTTGCTTTATAGACTATGCCTTGAAGTCTCAGAAATTTGTCTGTCTTTCTTCTCACATGCTGAGGTTAAGGGCATCTCAAATCATATCTAGCTCATTATTGTTTTTTATATCGATTATATATTGAAATGATAACATCTAGACACATGAAATCAAATACAATATATTATTAAAGTTAATTTCAGATGTTTCATTTTACTTTTAAAATGTGTACATATTGAATACTTGAAGTTGGGTCTATGGTTTGCACTGGCAGTGGTTGGTATTATATTCTTATTGGACAGCGCTGACTCAGACCAAATGGTTAAGAAAGGATTCATCCACGCGACTCCCAGGAGCAGCAAATGATCTCAAAGAGCACTTGAAGTGAGTCTCCAAGAACCTGCAGATTGAGGCTTGAAGCAAAAAAGGTGTTAATAGGGACCTTCTAAGATCAAGGACTAGTGACTGATGATCCCAACAGCTGAGGGAATCTTATACATGTTGATATGAAAGCAGAGAGGGACAAGATGGGAATAGAAAGAGTTCTGTCCAGAGCAGGGGAGGGAGACAGTAAGGGTACTGGCTGTGTAAATGTGGCTAAAGCATTTGATGTGGGCTGTCATGGCTGCTGTGTGTGTGGCTGAACAGAACTATGGAGATGCTTCCCAGTGGTCGCTCTTTGTCCTCTAACAGAGACAAAGAAGAAGGGGGAAAGTGATACATTTCATTTTTTTATTTAAAAATATTTTGATAATTTTATTTTTAAGACATATACTTATGTGTGTGTTTACTTATTATTTTTCTCTCAGGGAGGACCCTGCTGCAGCTCTTAGATTGGCCTTACACTCTCTACAGCCTTCCTGCCTCTTCCTCCCAAGTGGTAGGATGACAGGTGTAGGCCACCAGATGTGACCTTTGCTTTCTTTTTTGTTTCATTTGCATTTTACCTATTTAGCATTTTTAGTTTTGTGAAGTTATTTTTGTTTTCTATTCATTTATTGTACCTATTAGTTTTATTCGTTTTCTGACTAGGAAAGCCCTGTTCTTTAGCCTAGACTAGTTAGATATTCTAAACAATGACATTAAAGAGTAGCATACTGTGTCTAGCTGCACAGGAAATGGGGACCAATGTAGTCTTAGCTGACCTAAAACTCAAGGGGCTCCGGATACTGGGTGACAATTAACAGTCTTTGTCACATTTACAGAAATAATTTTGTCATGATAGCCCATTGTTACTGTAGATGTGTGAGATAACACATCTTTCCTGGTGGTGGCACCTTTTGGATTTTGAGTTCTTATGCTATATGTCACAGTTCTGTGTCCATGATAAGGTCTATGGTTTGGATGTAAACATTATGTGTCCTTAAATAACTGAAGTATTTGAAAAGTCTTTGGCACCTTTAAAAGAAGGCGTTTCACTCTCCCAAGGTTAGTCCATCTTTGAGAAGTGAACTTATCAATGAAATTGATTGCCTGCTGGGACTTATTTAAACCTCACCAGGCACTACTGGAACTCTAATCTCCCATGGTGAAAACTTCATTTCCAGCACACATAGTTTTTCCCACCTAAGGATTTCTAGATCATGTTAGTATTAGTACTTTTTCTATTAATGTGATAAAAATATTTTGACAAAGGCAAGTTAAAAGAAAAAGGGTTTATTTTAGTTCATAGCTCAAGGGCACAGTTGGGCACATTGTTGTCTATAGTCTGGAAACTTACATAGATACATGTCCTGTCTTGGCTCTCCTTCCTTTTATTCACTCTCTGACCCTAGTCCATTGAATGATGCTACCCATAGTGAAAGTGGATCTTCTCTTATCTGGTAGACTAATCTAGCTAACACTTCCCAGGCATTTCCATAGGCTAACTTAGTCTAGATAGCTGCTCATATGTTTTTTTCCAGAGGCTCATCTTCTAGGTGACTCTAGATTAAGTTAGGTTGACAATGTTAACTACCACAATGTGTGATTTTTTTTTTAAGCCCATCACAGCCATTGCTATAATAGACCAAGCTTACAGAAAACCAAATGTGTAAGAATAATAAAAGGTTTCTCCATTTTTATTTTAAAAGATTTAGAAGGGATATTTTTGTAAAGTGGTCATTGACAAATAGAATGTATATGTTATAGTGTACGTGTGATCTTTTCAGTGATTCTCTCCATAACCTGAGTTAAATTCTTCAGAAGCCTCAGCAAGTCACATATGTTTAAGATGTTTTAAGTCAGAAAGTTGGAAACCTTTTCCCCAGCTTGGCTCTGACTCTGAACCTTGTGTTGTGAGTATTGGTGTCTTCCTCTGTAACACTAAAGAGTGAACGTCTGTCACAGCTTGAGATGGAGCAGAGTTGTGTCAAGAAAATAAAGTTGGCCTACTTCTTTGCCAAAGCATGTCGCTCACCCAGTGTGTCCAAAACCTTGGGTGGAAGGGAGTGGACATATTAGAAATGTGGGGAGGTAAAAACACTCCAGTTAGAACCTTCAAGATGAAGTCCATTCCAGGACACTGAAGAGGACACAGGCTAATTCTCAGAACTTATTTTATGTCACATAAATTGTGACTCAAAGGGATATTCTGTCTGTACAGGGAAACATACTGTGCCTCTTCCAGCAGGGCTTGGTAGTGGTCCATAAAATCTACTCAGATGCCTTAAAATATATGGTCTGAGTGTTCATCATTCTCTCTTAATGGAGCCAACTGAACACATAGGGTTTCCTTTCTCCTCCCCAACTCTCCTGACAAGAAAAGTAGTAAAGGGGAACAATAGGTGTCCAAGAGTTCAGGAGATGCAGACTAAGGAATTTACAGAGAAGCCAGCTATAAAGTTTAGCTTTCTCATTGATGTAGTCAGAGGGACCAGATGAAGTCACTACAGGATGGTGAGAAGATTTAGGTACCATAACATTAAGGAAGGTTACTAAATAAAGAACTTTAAAAACAGCTGAGGCATTTATTGTTTTATGTACACAAATGGTAGACTAGCTATTTACTTTCTAAGTCAAACCTGAAAGAGACTAGCACCCCCTCCTCAAATTAGACATATGGTCATGTCTACATGTCTGTTTGTGTGCAGGGACACTTGATTCACATAAGTACTGGAATCACATGGAAGAGATAGCACCCAGAACCTTCAGAAATCCATTACAGATACAGAAGAGTAAAAAAGATATAAGGAAATTCAATATAAACAGGAGTGAGTAACCCAAATCAGGCTAAACTAACATAAAAAATAAAATATAAAAATAAATAGTCCAGAATAAAACTTTCTTTGCCTTCTCTCTAACTGCAGTGGCAGCTGTGCTATTGATAGCTGTTGGATGACATTTATTTTGAAAAGCTACAAGGTTGGCATTTTATTGAAGAGGGACCTATGGTAGAAAAGCAAATAAACTCACAAAGAATCTTTATGTCCCTCTTTTATTAGTGTAGATTGAATTCTGTCCACCAAGTTAATGTGTTAAAGTTCTAATGTCTAGTATCTCCAGATATGACAATATGACAATACAGTAGTTAAAAAAGTCATTAAAACGAGGTACAGGTGGGACTTAATCTAATCTGACTGAGAGAAGAGGAAAGCTGAAGGCAAACACAATAGAAGGCAGGTTGGCCATGTACAAACCAAGAGAGGTAGCAGAAGATACTCTTCCTTCTGTGGACATCTTGATTGATCTTGAACCGAACTCTAGAATTATGGAGAAATAATTTTCTGCTGATTAAACTACTCAGTCTGTGGTACATTACTATGACATTCTGAGGAAGCAATGCACTTACTAATTAATGAAATCCTTTATTTTAAAATACAGAAACCATCTAATTGTTATCAGTCATGTACGGAAAACCAGTGGCGTGAGAGAAAAGACTTGAAGCGAGTATACAGAACAACAACAGAAGAGAAAATGAGAATTAAGCATTAATCATGGAGATCCATAGAACTTTTATATTAAAGGCGTGGGCCAGTTAAAAGCTCAGAAAACCTAGCAAGCTGCAGCTCTTCAAGCTCCATCACCATCAATGTGGTGAAAGAAAAATGCAGAAATGAGGCACTGTCAGCCTGCAGTTGAGATGTGTGCCCTGGGGTGTATTTTGTGTGTACGGACTTCCACAATTTTAAATGTGAATGAGTTTAGGTATGACATACAACACGCCATTCATCACAGTCTTCATTGTTTCTTCTCTCACTTAAACATTCACTTGTACTAATGATGTGGCCTTTGATTTTCATTTTGATACTTACAGTAGAATGATCTCACTTATTATAAATATGGGTGCAAAGTTAAAGAATCATTCGTTACGGTAAGCAAAGGGTATTTAAAGTGTCTTTCATGTGTGGTAGCATGTACTGTAATTTTGTAACCTGGGAGATGGAGACGGGAGGATCATTTCAAGGTCATCATTAGCTACATAGCAAGTTCAAAAACAGCCTGCATTCGAGGCCCTGGCTAACAACAGCAACAACAAAACAATAACAGTAACAACAACAACCAAAACCCCCATAAAGCTAAAAAGTAAAAGTAAGTGAAAAATCAACAACAAAACAAAGTATAGATAGAAATGCACAGCATACGGAGCACACAATTACACTCAAGAAGTGTTCATTGGATGGAGTCACTTTTCTGATTTCTCACAGGAAGAAATAGGATTACAATTCACTTATGTTTCTCCCTTTTATTGAAAATAGATTTTTTTTCTCACATAATATATCCTGGTTATCACCTCCCCTCCTTCTCCTCCTCCTCCCAGGTCCTCCCAACTTCCCTTCCCATCCAGATCTACCCTCTTCCTATGTCTCATTAGAAAACAAACAGGCTTCTATGGGATAATAATAAAAGATAATATAGTAAAATTAATGAGATAAGACAAAATTAACACATCGGAATTGGACCAAACAAACAACCAGAACAAAAAGAGCTCAAGAGTGGGCACAAGAAACAGAGGCTCACTTGTTCACGCACTGAGAAATCCCATAAAAAGACTAAACTGGAATTTTATATATACACAAAGGACAAGTAGGGTGAAAAAAAAAGAGGAAAAAGGTATGAATAATATAAAATAAAAAAATAAGATAAAATTTTAAAAAGGAGGGAGGGGAATAGTCCTGACATGATATTATAAGACAAGGAACCTCTAAAATTGCTGTTGAGTTCATTTTCTATTGGCCACTTACTGCTGAGCATGCAGTCTACCCTTAGGAGTAGTTTGTTTCCTCAGTGAGACTCCCTTGGAGGAACTTAAATTTTTATTTGCAATTGGTTAGATATTAATTGGAGATAGCATCTGGGTTAGGGATGGGGAAATGTGTCCACTTCTCCTTTTCCTTCTAGTACTCCATCTTGTGCAGACAGATGCAGGCCCTGTGCAAGCTGCCTCAGTTTCTGTGTGTTCATATGTGCATCAATCACGTTGATTTAAAGGACCCTGTTTTCTTGGCGTCCTCCATCTCCTCGGTAGTGAAACATTTAGAAGAAGTTTTTGTTATATTGGTTTCTTTAAAAATGCAAAATGCCATTTGGATTAGGTTTGTGTTCCCTCCCCAGGTGTGGTCATTGTTTATGAGTTGGATTTGCAATGCTCGATGCAGGTGGCTATAATTTGGTTAGGTGCAGTCATTTTGGCATGTGTAGCTTGTTTTGGGGATTGTGTGCCACATGGGTTTGTGGGGACTTTTGGTGTAGGGCATAAAGGTCTGAAGCCCCAAGAGTTGGAGTGGGTATTGGTTGGTGGTTTGTTGGTGGGGTTGTCATCGTTAGTGTGTTAATTTTTAAAAGAACAAAGGTTGGAGAGTGAGTTTATAGACCGTGAGCTGAGATGCTAGTGTGACTCACTGACAACTAGTCCTCTTCAAGCTTAGGCCAGCCTAAAAGAGGCTGTGAAGATTTCTACCTTTCTCTCGTTCTGTATCAAGGCTGCTTGCAAAAGCTGTGAAAATTTCTTTCTATCCTTCCTTTCTCTTTCCCTAAATTGAGGGTAAAGATTGTAGTTTCCTGCTACACTCCTCTGGCTCTTGGATGTTTTTCCCATCCTGTTATGCAGGATTCCCTGAACCCTGAGGGTAGGGATTTGATAGAGACATCCCGTTTAGGGATTAGTGTTCCTACTCTCTGCACAATTTCTCACTGTGGGGCACTTCACTTCTTAACCATTGCTCATTTGGTTTTCTCTTCCTCCACTTCCTCCTCCTCCTCTTCTGCTTCTCCTCCTCCTCCTTTTCCTTCTCCTCCTCCTCCTTCTTGTTTTTCTTCTTCTTCTTCTTTGAAAGAAAAAAAGGTACCTTCTTGGTAAATCTTGTGTGACATAGTACGTCCTAGTAAAGTATTGCAATATACTGAAATTAACATTGCTATGAGTTAGGAATAGCTTTAAATAGAAGTTATAATCCAACTCTAGTCTCATCCTGGTCCTATAGCAGACTGCTTTCAGGACTCCCCCCAACTTCTCTTTCCCTCATCTGCCCCTCCCTTCTTTCCTTCCTCCTTGCCTCCCTCCATTCCATGTGTACTCAGCCCTCTGTGGATCCAGCTTTGTTCCTTCATTCCATCCCTTGTGTTAGACATTGATACCTAGAAATCAGGTATCTAGAGAATCAGGTATCTAGAGAAATATTCTCTACCTGGAACTCGCAGTGGCCACACTGGCTGGGATTCAGGTATGTTATTTTCGTATTTTTACCTTCCTTCTTGTCCCCCCATTACAATCTCTCCAGTCTCATCCCTGTAGGACCTGCCTGCAGGATCATGTTTTCTCACCTTACCTGAGAATCTCTGCCAAAACATTGGTGTAGATACAGATTCACTCCTTCTGGTAGTATAGACCTCCTCTTAACTCCCTTTTCTACTCCACCCCCATTCCTTCCTGTCAGCCCCCAGTACACTGGGACCCCCAGTGGTCATACCTGGTAATGACTCAAGTAGTGAATCACACCATCCTTCCTGTCCTCCATTATGATCTTTCATTTTCACCCTAAGCCTAATAAATGCCTGCTTAAAGGTGCCCCTCCCCCAACTTCAACTTTATTCACTAGAGACTCCAACTCTTGGTTTAGATACAAAGTCCCCCTAGTCCTTTTATCCCTGTCTCTTCAGACATTTTTTTTTCTCCAATGAACCTACCCGTAGGTTCCTCTCTTTCCACTATACCTCCAACTCCTTGCAGACCCTTGTTCCTGGGTATGAACAGGACCCCCTTAGCTCTTAACTCTTTCCTGAATCTCACTCAGCCTTTCCCTTATCCCACCTTTATCCTCTCTGCCATCCACTGACCTGCAGAAGCACTCCTCACTAGGGAATTCACAGCCACTACATTTTCCTGAATTCCAGACAAGGCAACAGAAACCAACAAGGGAACACCCACCCAACAAAGAGAACATCAAATATGAACACTTAGAATCATCTCAATCATACAAACTTCCCACGCCCAGACACCAGCACAAAAATAAAATCATTAATAGCCAAGAAAACAAGCCTCCACCAAAACCTGGTGGGCCCTGAGAAATGTAGTATAGCTGACATACAGTACAAAGATTTCAAAATAGCTATCATGTATATGTTCAAGGACCTTAAAGAGAATATGAATAAACCCTTAATGAAGTTTCATGCAAACTAAAACAGTTGAATGAAATACTGAAAACAGTAGAAGATATGAAAGTAGAAATAGAATCATTAAAGAAAATGGAAACTGAGATAAAACTAAAAGTGAAAAATGTAGGAAGTCAAAGAAAAACCTCAAAAGTAAGCCTCACCAACAGAATACAGAACATGAAGAATCTCAGGTATCTGGAGGCAAGATAGAAGAAGCAGAAACTTTGTCAAAGAAAATCTTAAATCTAAAACATTCCAGCTCAAAACATCCAGAAAATCTGGGACAAGGTGAAATGAAAAAGAAAAATCTAAAACTAATAGGAGTGGAGGAAGGAGAAAAAAAATCTACATCAAAGGCACAGAAAGTATCTTCAATAAATCATAGCAGAAAATTTCCTTAACCTAAAGAAGGAGATGCTTGCCCAGTATAAGCATAAAGACTACCAGATAGACCAGACCAGAAAAGAAATTACCCATGATATATAATAATCAAAACACTAAATGTACAAAACCAATAAAGGATATTAAAAGCTGAAAGTGAAAAAGACCAAGTCACATGTAATGGCAGATCCATTAGAATAATACCTGACTTCTCAATGGAGACTCTAAAAGCCAGAAAGGCCTGGCCCAATATTCTACAAACTCTAAGAGACCAGAGATGCCAGCACAGATGATTATACCCAGAAAAACTATCAATCACATTATAAAGAGAAAGAAAAATCTTCCATGATAAACCAAATTTGAGCAGTGTCTACCTATCCAGCTCTACATAAGGCACTGGAAGGAGAACTTCAACCTGAAGAGGTTAACCACATCCAAGAAAATACAGGAATAAATAATCCCAGACCATCCAATCAGAAGAGTGTGGTATGGGGGAAACACCACAATGACAAAATAAGAGGAATTAATAAATTCTACTCACTGATAGCTCTCAACATCAGTGGTCTCATTTTCCTAATAAAAAGACACAGACTATCAGATTGGATTAAAAAATAGGGTTTACCTTTCTGCTGCATACAAGAGATACTTCTTACCATTGAAGATAGACATCACTTTAGGGTAAAAGAATGAAAAAAAAAATCCCAAGAAAATGGACCCAAGAAGCAAGCAGGGGTATCCATTTTAATATCTGATGAAATAGACTCTAAACAAAAGCTCTCCTATCAGGAGAGATAGGAAAAGACATTACATACTTATCAAAGTAAAAATCCACCAAGAGGACATTACAATTCAAAACATTTATGAGCCAAATACAAACTGTGATAGCTGTTCTTTGTTGTCAACTTCACTACATCTGGAATGAAAGGCACATGTGTGAGAGAATTTTTGCTTAGTTTCAAGTGGGTGAATCCACTTCTAGTCCAGACCTTTGATCCAGATCTTGAGGCAGGAAGACACTCTTTTATACAGTCCATACCTTCTGTTGGAAGTCTATTTAAGGACACAGAAGAAGAAAACTTTTTTCTTGCCCTGCTTACTCTCACCTTGCTAGCACATCAATTCTCCATTGGCATTGGAGCCTACTTCTTCAAGATTCCAGCATATACAGACGACCACCTGAGACATCCAGCCTTGTGGACCGAGCAACTACTGGATTCTTGGGCTTAGTATTCTCAGCTAGCCATTGTTGGATTAGCTGGACTGCAACCTGTAAGTAATTCCAATAAATCACACACACACACACATATGTGTATATGTACATATGCATATGTATATATATACATATACATATATATATGTATATATATTCTGCTACTCTAGAGAACCCTTACTGATATGCAAGGGCACTCAAGTTCTTCAAAGAAACACCACTACAGCTAAAATCACATATTGACCCTCATACAGTGATGGTGGGTGACTTCGATAACAAACTTTAGCCAAAGGGCAGGTCATACAGAAAAAATCTAAACAGAAAAATGCTGAAGTTAAATAATATCATAAATCAAATGAACCTAACAGATATTTATAAAACATTTCATACAAACACAAAAGAATATACTCCTCAACAGTTCGTGGAACTTTCTCCAAAATTGAACACATACACCATGCACACTATTTGATGACCTTGGATTAAAGCTGGATATCCAAACAGAAACAACAGGAAGTATGCAAACACATAAAAACTGAGCAACTCACTACTGAATGAAAAATATGCAAGACTGAAATTAAGAAGGAAATTTAAAGTTATTTAGAATTTAATGAGAATGAAAACACAGCATACCTAACCTATGGGAAGGAAGTTCTCAGAGGCAAGTTCATAGTACTTTGTGCTTATAAAAGAATTGGAGAGATCTCATATTAGCAACATAATACCACACCGGAAAACTCCATGGGAAGTAGATAGCAAGAAGTAATCAAATTCAGGCCAGAAATCAATAAATTAGAATCAACAATAACAACAGCAACAATAGAAACAATGCAAAGAATCAATGAATTGAAGAGCTGGTTCTTTGAGAAAATCAATTAGATTGGCAAACCTTTCCTTAACCATATTAATAGAGAGATTAATAATAACACAGATTAATCTTAACAGAAAGATTAATAATAAAATTAATAAAATTAGAGATATAAAGGCTAATATCACAAGAACATAGAGAGAATCCAAAGAATAATTAAGAGCACATTTTAAGTATCTATATTTCACTAAATTGGAACTCCTAAGAGAAATGGAAAAATTTCTCCATCAACTCTATCAAGAGTTAACTACATAATTCTATCAAAGTTAAATCAAGAACAGATAAGCAATTTAAACAATCCCATACGACCCAATGAAATAGAAACAGTATTAAATGTTTCCCTACCAAAAAAAAAAAAAAAAGAAAAAGAAAAAGCAAAAAAAGGAAGGCCAGAGCCAGATGGATTCAGGGCAGAATTCTACCAGAACTTCAAAGAAGATTTATCACCAATATTCCTCAAATTATTCTGTAAACTAGAAACAGAAGGAACATTGCTTAATTCTTATGAAGCCACAATTGTCATGATACCCAAACCACATAAATACCCAACTGTAGATGGAAATATTAATAACTTGTATGGATTCATTCAGGGACCAGGAAGCAATCATGTTGTGTAAGCCTGATCTCCACCTTTCAGAGGGTCAAGACTCTGATGGACTGACCCGGAGCACATGGTCTTCAGGTAATTTATTGAGGAAAGGCACCATCTATCAATACCAAGGTCTTAACTTTATGAATAGAACTTCCACAGTACAAAACCCCTCAATTTTAGCTGGCCAACTTGATGCTGTTTTATGAGTGAAGTCAAGACCCAGGCAAGGTATTCCTTGACAAGTGCTTAGGCTGAGGGAGGAGACCATAAAATTTCCTCCATGTTAGCAAAAATGCAATTGAGTGCTTTCAACATAAAGATCTCAGTGGACAAAATCTGAACAACAATTGCTTTATCCATGGGTAATTGAATAGACAATTGCAGTATTCCAAACTAGCATTCTTTCTGCATTCAGGAAAGCTGTAGCCTATCCACACCCAGAAGGCTGGTTCCAATAGTTAAGGAAGATGACCTGAAAGCAGTTCTAGCTGCCAGACACAGCAGCTGTTTAAGGTTCATATGACTGCATAGAAATGCATGTGGCTTTACAATATTTGTGAATAAGTTTATATATTCCACTATATGCAACAAAGAAATAGAATTACAGACCAATCTCCCTATGAACTTAGATGCAAATCTTCTCAATAAGATTCTTACAAACTGAATCCAAAAACTCATCAAAAAGATTATGTACCATGTTCAAGTGACCTTCATCTTTGAGGTACAGTAATAGTTCAGTACATGAAACTGACAAATGTAATCCCCATAAACAGACTGAAAGTCAAAAACTATATATATTGTTATGGAGAGATGGGTGAGGAAGTAGAACAGGAGGATTAAACAGAGATGGAGGTGGGTGGGTGTAAGGGTGGGAATACAAGATGGGATATATAACACTAGGGTCATTTGTCAACCCACTGCAGTAAAAGCTTTTTAAAATACATACATATGTGAACAAAATCTAAATATAGTGTCTAAATAGCAAGGGAGAAAAAAACCACAACTAGACATCTCTCACCATCAACTAGAACCTCCACTGCCAGGAATGTATTACACCCATTGAGTCATTAGCCAAAGGATCCCATGGAAACCCTCAAACAACACAAGCGATTGCAAAGGCTATTTGTTGCTCTCCACAAACTAATGCTGAAATCCTATGGCTGAACACAATACTTAACCTATTTCACTGAACATGGAGCAGTCAAGTTGGTGCCTAACTAGAACCTTCAACCCTACCAACTATTGTTTATAGTATTGGAAGTTACTCTGCATGATACTAAAAGGGAAAAGTACACACTAACCCAGTTACAACCCCTTCAGTATGCAGGGGCAACCTGCCTGCAAGATATGCTGGTGCAATAGCGGCACAAACATTGTGGGAGTAACCAATCACTGTCTGATTGGATTTATGGCCCATTCCATGAGATGGAAACTCATGCGTGTAACTGTGTGGGTAGCCTAAAATCTGAGACTAGATAGGCCATAGAACTAGAGGAAAACAAACATACGTTCTGCTAAAGGAGAATAGCAAGAAAATGACTTTTAAGGACATCCTGCTATGCCCATAAATCAGTATCTCTCTCAGTTATCATCATCAGAGAAGCTTCCTTCTGCAGTAGAAGGGAGGTATTACAGAGACCCACAACTGGAGAATATATAGAGAGTGAGAGACCTTGGAACACTCAGTCCTAAATGGTATGTCCTAATCAATCCCCTCCTCCAAGGACTCAGGAAACTATGCAGAAGATGAGGAAGAAAGAGTCTCAGAGCCAGAGGGGATGGATGACACCAAGGAAATCATGTTTTCCTGACACAACAAGACTGATACTCATATAAACTTATAAAGAATTTGACAGTATGCACAAGGTTGCATAGGTTCAAGACAGATGGGTTCCCAGTGCTGAGAGGAGGAAGTGGACATAAGCTTCCTTCTCTAACCAAAAAGTTATCACCAATTTACAACGATTTGTAAAAGAAATTTCTCCAATGGAGGTTTACTGTATATACATACCACACTTAAGAGCAGGCCCCATGTCCAGCCAGAGATGGCCAGCATAAAATTAGCTTGGTGGCATTTTTGGATAATTTTTTGTTTCATACTTTTTGTTTAGGTGTTTTTTTCCCTTACTGGTCTTTTGCTTGTACTTTATAGCTTTTCATTTTTCATTTTTATGGCTTTTGTTTATGTGTGTTGTGTGTCTTTGTGTGTATGTGTTTCTTGTGCTACTTTTTGTTTTTTATTTTGTTGCTTTGTTTTATTCTTGTTTTTTTGTTAATTTTGCATGCTTGTTTTCTAAAGCGAGAGGAAGAAGCCACAGAGTTGGAGGCGTGAGGAGGTGGAGAGGATCTGTGATCAGAATATATTGTGTAAAAATTATTTTCAATTTAAAAACTTCATTATCTAAGTTGATTGGAGAGATTTGCAGCAGGTAAAAGTGTTTGCCACATTAACCCAATGAGCTGAGTTCGATCCATAGAATCAGTGGTGGAAAGCAATAACTGACTTGAAAAGCAACAGTGAGCTGTTAACTTTATTTTTGAGTGTTTTACTTTTAAAAAGGCATAAAGCCGTTGAAAGAAAGACAATGTAAAAATGACAACGGATACATTTTATTTATTTTAATTTTTAATAGCACAGTGTATTTATATAATTTCTCCCCTTCCTTCCAACTCTTTTCTTCTCCCTCTGCTACCTCTCCAATTCTTGCTCTTTTTCGTATATAATTAGTGTTGTTACAGACACATACATTTAGTGTTATTTCTATCTACACTGGTTTAGGGCTGATCACTTTGCATTGAATAACCTATCTGAAGGTTCATCCATGAAGAAAACTGATTCTCCCTCCTTCAGTAGCCATTCTTTTCCTGTGAATCTTGATTTAGCAATAGGGCCTTGTGAAATTTCTGCCCTCCTTATTGGCAAGTCAATTAATATGATAATTATGCAAGTCTCATTTAGGCGATACACTTATTGAAATTTCACAGATACAACATCCTTGTAATGTCTAAAGGATGCTATCTGGCAGCAGGCACCCTGATCCTTTGGCTTTAAAAATCTTTCTGCCCAGTCTCTGTGATATTTCCTGAACCATAAGAATAAGGTTGTGCTGTATATACACTAACTGGAGCAGGAATCTTTACCAGCTATACATCCAATAAAGAACCAATAGCAAGAATATACAAAGACACACAAAAAATAAAGTATCAAAAAAAAAAAAACCCAAACAAACCAAATGTCCCAATTAAATAAATGACTATAGATACTGGCAGGGAGTTCTCAAAAGAAGAAATAAAAATGGGTAAGAAACATCTCAAAAAAGTATTCAACATCCTTACCAATTAGGAAATACAAATTCAAATTAATTTGATATATAATCTAACTCAGGATGGATAAGATAAAAAACATCTGACAACAAATGCTGGTGAGTTTACAGGGAAAGGGGGCACTCATTCACTGTTGGTGACTTTACAAACTGCTGGAGCCACTCTGGAGATCAGTGTGAAGAATCCTCCCCTCCCCTGCTCTCCCTTCTCCTTCTTCTCCCCTCCCCTTCTCTGCCCCTGCCTCTTCACTCCTCTCCCCTTCCCTTCTTTTCCCTGCTGCCTAGAAGATGGAGCTCCGAGTCATTTTGTAAATAAGAGCTGTGGACACATCTCCCTCTGGAAGAAGATGAGGTCATTGTAGGTATCATGAAGATCTTGCAGTGGCCTGGAATTATTTCTTTGGGCCATCTCATTCAAAAGCCACAATATTGTAAAATTATGTAGATTTTCTTCTAGATACAATTACTCAGTGACACGCTGTTTTTGAGAGCATTGATGACCGAAATTTCAATTTTAACATTTTAAAATTTTTATGTTGTATATGTATTTGTGTTTATATGTATGTGGGTGCAAGTGTGTCTCTTCCTCAGCCACTCTCTACTTATTCAGTGAGGCTGGGTTTCTGAATTGAACCAGGAGCTCACCCTTATGGGCTAGACTAACTAGTGGATTGCTGCTGGGATCCCTGGTTATAGCTCCCACATCCTTTGATAACAGGCAATTTGACAAGCCCAGCTGGCATTTAGATGTGTGTTCAGAATCTAAGAATTCTGCTTCTCAAAGTTGCACAGCAAATGCTTTACCTGCTCAGTCTTCTCACTAGCTCCAATATTGGATATGAATATCACTAAAAGAATATGGAAGTTTATTTTGAGACAGAAATATAATTAGAGACAAGAAGCTCCCTGATTCTGTGACAACTTGAGGCAAGGTTTGAAATTCTGTACTTTGGCAAAATTACTCCCTAGTTTTTCATTCCCAGTTGAGGAAAGTAATATTAATTTTCTGAAAGACTGTTGGAGGTCAAATGAGGTCATGCATATAAAATTTGCAGCACATCATTTGCATTTGATATGAACTCAATGAATTATTGGTGTTACTGTTAGAATTGTAGTTTTCTTTTTTAAAATTTAATTTATTTTGAGAATTTCATTCATGAGTAATTACATCCTCCTCATTCCCTATGAAATTTATGACCCCTTCTTTAATTATTATTGTTAATACACATACACATACATTAAATATAAATACTGTTAAGTCCATTTAGTGTTGCTCATATGTGTGTAGGGCTGAATGCTCAGAATTAGACAAACTATCAAGGAGAAGACAGAGTATCCCATTCTCAGCAGCCATTAATTACCTATAATTCTTCATCTGTTGGTGACACCTTGTGAGACTTTCCCCCATCCATGTAGGTATGTCAACTGGTATTGTCTTTGTGATTCTCTTGTTTATCTTGGACCATATTGTTGAGATTTCATGAGTGTAGCTCCTCTGTAATATAGAGAAGATAGTATCTTACAGCAGAGGTCCTGGTCTTCTGGCTCTTACAACCTTCTGCTCCCTCTTCTGCAATGTTCCCTGAGCCGTAGGTATAGGGGTTGTTTTGTTGATGTGTTAGCTGGGGTTGGGAACACCTCAGTTAATTGTTCTTGGAGTTTTGATCTCTATAATAGTCTCCACATGCTGTAAAAAGAAGGGAGGTTAACACTGAGGGAGAAGAGGGGAGAAGGGATAAATTACACTGAGGATGATTGAAAAGGCCATAGGAAAACAGGAAAACATTTTATGTTTACTTATGAATATATATGCAAATGTATATATATATATGCAAATATGTGGTTTTAAGTGAGTTATGCTACTTGGGGTGATAATGATTCTTCCAAGAACAATAGACTATCTACCCCAAATCACGGTGTTGGGCATGGGAAGCCTTCCTTTGAGTTGTTAGTCAGGGGAGTTGAAGAACTTTCCAAAATAATATAGGCTATTGCTGTTGCCCTTGGTTACTTCACAGAGCTTGAAGGTAAGGCCTTCACCACACCATTTCAGACTTGGAAGAATTAAGCTGGAACTGACATGGAAGCTCCCTCTCAGAGGACGAGCTCTTAGCATCTGAAGGTGCTGTGCGATCTGCCAAGGGAGAGAAGTAATTACTATTGTCACTTCCCGACACCCGTGTAATTTCCAACTGTGTTATGAATACCTTTCCTCATATCCACAGAGAAGTGTCACTCTCACCCCACATCAGAGAGTACATGTGAGTGTAATTCTTCATACACACAGTAAGCTTGATGAGTATTCACCGAGCAATACGTCAGTGAAGTGTGAAGGAGGAATTTATTCTTCCAATGACCTAGAAGGAGAATAGATATTTTCTTCTGTTTTGTATTTCTCTTTTAAAACACTTTGTTTTTCAATTTGGGACAACATATCAATGTAGAGTTCTTAAAATATCTTGCTTGTTTAAATGTAATTACTTGCAATTATCATCATCCTCAAGCCCATATTTGAAGTGAAGGTGCAGAGTGGGTTTTCTGAATAAATGCAACTGTGCTTGATAATAATTGCTGTTCTAACAGTCAGATGATTTGTAAAGTAATGAAAGTGACTAAGTATCAGATATGCTAGGTGAATTCTAAATGTATGGAAGGAAATACACACACACACACACACACACACACACACACACACACGGCATCAATTAAAAGACATACATATGGGCTGCAGTACTTCAAAATTCCAAGCTAATCCAACAAATAATACTATATAGAGAGGGAAATTATAGTTAGTTTACTGTACATGACAGGTCAATATATACATGTTTAAATGTTTTGCAATAAAACATGAGTAGTCTAGTTACACTCCAAAGTCAGAATGCTATCTCTAAAACTCCCATAATATTTATTGATCAAAGTCCTTTATTTAAATTATGATTTACAGGAAGATATCATAGTATCTAGATATTCTGTCTCATAGAATAGTTTTGTCATGTTTTTTGCTCAGACTTTCTGTCTAAATAAGAATACACATGTACAGAACTCCAGGTTGGCTTTCCTACCCACCCACAGACCTACCCGATTCTCTCAGTACCCCCAACCCGTGTCCCAGCCCACATCTCAGGTGGAAAGCCCCTGCTTGACCAGAGGCCACAACAGCCTCCAGAACTCCAGGTATGCCACCCTGACCACTCATAGACCTCCCCAGCTCTCTAGGTTCTCCCACCCGCTCCCCAATGCCCCTATATCCTTTTCACCACATTCCAGTCCCCAACTCAGGCAGAGACCCCCTGCTCTACCCCTGATATGTTGTTCTAAATTGAAACATTCTAGAGGCCATGCTGGCTGCTGGGAGTCTAGTCCCAAACTTGAGTGGAGACTCTCTGCTTAACCACAGTCCACTCTGGCCAGAAGACCAGAGAGGAAATAAAAATCAAGAAGTAAAACATCTACCGAACAAAGACAAACTCATTAATTAGCACCTAGATCTTTTTTTTTTAAAGATTTATTTATATTTGAGTACTCTATCTGTATGTACACCTGTATGCCAAAAGAGGGCATCATACTTAGTTATATGGGATAAAGAAAAGTCTTATTGGCTAATTTTATAATTTAATAATTTACTTTTTCAATAGAGTTATCTATTTAAAAAAATAAAGCAAATTCCAGAAGTTTGTACTTCATAATTTATTCTAGTTCATAAGAATGAGAGCAGGAAGAAGAAGCCTTGTTCCCAATGTGGAAGTCAGTGACTTAGCTTACAGCTAATGGTCGACAATGGGAATTCCTGCGTGGTGTTTAACAGACTGACTGAGAATCTGCTGACAAAGGGTGAGAAATATTTTGGAAATATTTATCAAATGCTAATGACATGGAACTGCCAACTCTTTGCAGTCCCTTTAATTTTATTCCAGGAATTCAGCTCAAGTGTAACTATTGATTTCAGCTAGAGTTGGTGATAGTCATAATTCAAGATCAAATTTTAGCGGGGTGATGGTGGCACACGCCTTTAATCCCAGCATTCAGGAGGCAGAGGCAGGTGGATCTCTGTGAGTTTAGGGCCAGCCTGGTCTACAGAGTGAGTTCCAGGACAGCCAGAGTTACAACAGAGAAATCCTGTCTCAACAAACAAACAAACAAACAAACGAAACCCAAAAAACAAGAACAAAAAAAATCAAATATTTATATATCCACTTTAAATATGTTTGGAGGGAATTGAAGGTAGAATTTTAGTAGGTAGGGGCTCAGAAAGATTGCATAACCGTACTTTTAATTATTTTGTTACTTCAACAATTTTCTTTTTATTTTATGCGTATAAATGTTTTGCCTTTATGTATAATGTACGCAAGTGCACCATGTGCATGCCTGTGTCTGTGGAGGCCAGAGGCGCGTGTCTGATCCCCGAGAACTGGAGTTATAGGTGGATGTGAGCCACCATGTGGGTTCTGGGGAATGAATGTGGGTCCCCTGGAAAAGCAGCCAGGGCCCATAACTTCCGATCCAGCTCTCCAGCCCCACCAACTAGCTTTTATAAATTACGCAGAAAGTGAAGATTAGGTAGAGGATATTGATACCCACCTTAATTCATTGACTGTTTAGAACCTGAGTAACTTGAAGAGTTAATATTTGAACTTGGGTTCTGACTGCACTGGGCTCAAATTTCAGCACCGTCATTCACCAGCAGTGTCATGTACACATCAGAACAGTAACAGTATCTTCTCCACAGGGTTGTGTGAGGAATCAGTGTAAGCCCTCACAGCAGTGTCTCTCACAGAGAATGATTTCAGTGCCTTTCAAGTCCTATGAGCTGGGCTAAATAGGCTTCATTACCCTACCTTAATGTTGGTCACACCTCTGGCACACCAGTCTTTTGTATAAACCTGCTTATATGTTATATGGGGTAATAGCTGTTTGCAAAAGTTCATACCAAGAGAGTTACTTGTAGATTAGATACTAATCTACAAGTGGTTCAAAATCTATATCTTTCATAGTGTTGCTTTCAGAATTAAAAATAGAGAAATTAAAAAGGTGAAGCAGGATGGCTGGAAAAAGAATACAAGAGAATGGCGTCTTAGAGATGGGTAACATTTCCCCTCAGACGCTGATCATTGATTAACTGTAATTTTGGAGGACATTCATTAACCTCTTGGGTTTCAGCTCTCTTAGCTATTGAAAAGACATCAAAATACCCTAGAGACAAGTATGTGTTCCAGCTCAGTGTATTCTTTTCATTACAGGCTAGTTGAATCCAGTTCGTATGCCCAAAGTGCTTTCTGGGAAGAATGAGATGTTTAGACCACAAGCAACTTCCCAGTGCATTCTCAACTTCAGCTCATGTGCATTAAGAACTAGGAAAATGGCTGGAAGGAGACTCTACTAACCACTTTCCTAGCAACCAGACATCTTTAGAGTATTTAGAAGGGTGATTTAGCCAGGCATAGTGATTTCAGAGGCAGACATTGCTCTTTTAGCCTTCTGGATGCAGACATTTCTCACTTCATTAGCTCCAAGTTCATTTTGATGTGGAAATGCCACACCAGGAACATAGTACATTCCAATTCTAATTTGAAACACCTGGACTCCGTTGGCCAGAGGCCACATCTGGGGGACAGCTCACCTCTTTGTGGCGATCTGGGTCTTGTCTTGACCTTCACCACACCTGCAAGCACAACAGCAGGAAAGATTAATTTTAGTGGAACAAGGCCAAGGAAAACAAATCTAACTGAGAATCTGCAATATTAAAAACCTATTAACTGAGACAATGGGAAGCCAATATTAGCCCTGAAGTGAAAGCATGCTTAATTAAATAAAAAAGTGCCACTAGAAACAGTCTACAAGTTACAAGGAATAAGAGAGCAAGACACTTCCCAAGGATAAAGTGAATATAATCTAACCTATGCTCAGTTAGATGAAGAACAACTCTGTTTTTTTTTTTTTAACATTTATGTATTTTTGTGTGTATGAGTATTTTGCCTGAATACATGCCTGTGCACCGTGTACATGCCTATAGTTACGGACAGTTGTGTGCTACCATGTGTGGCCCGGATTCTCTATAAGAGTAGTTACTTAACTATGGAGCCATTGCTCTAGTCTCCATATCCCCCGTTTGCTTCTACACTGACTTTCTTTTTACTCTCTTTGGGATCATAAAGTTGAAGGAAGCAACCACATGAGGAGAGTTCCTAGTGTGTGGCTATGGGGTGCACACACTGTTTTAAATGTATGAAGACATAAATTTGAAAAGGAAAGTGAAAAAGATCAGGTGAGAGCACACATTCTCCCATAGATGTGAATGTGGACACCGTCCTTCGTAGATTCCCCAGTAGGGGGATGATTTCCCAGTTTGTGCTTTGTGAGTCCATCTTTGTGTTTCTCATTACTGTTCCCCTTTGTCTGTCTTCCTTCCAAATTTTCTTGAGCTTTTACATAACAGAGAAATAGCAGGCCTAGAGGATGACATTCCTATTAATACCTCTATTCTGCCAGGAGTAAGTCACAGGTTCATCTCAGTTCAGCCAGCATCTTCTAGAGCGCCTCTTCTGCCAGACCCAGTGCTGGGACGTGCACATGTGAACAAGTCTTCTTTTTCACTGAACTGCCTAGGGACCTCCTGTGTGTCTTGTGATCAGCCGTGTTTCCACACTTACACATGGCCTTCTTTCTCAACTGAAGGCCCAAAGACTAAGACACTTGTTCCTCTCTTTGCTCCCTGAGATTTGAGAGTAATTATCAGTCAGTAGTAATGAAGCAGGAATAGAGGAAAATAATGTCTCCAGCAACTTTCCTTTAGTACAGGCAGCACATCGGTGGCAATAAAACTTGACAATTGGCGGTAACATTTCTATCAGGGGATATTAAAATTGTTTCCATGAATTCTATGTTTTAGTAATGACAAGCGGAAATTTTGTGTCTAGGAAATTGAAAATGAATAAAAAAAAGTGTAAGAGAAACAAGTTTATAATATATCAGAAACTAAGTAAAAAATTTAAGAACTCCTACAAAGTTGTGTGTCGTTCTTTACACTGGTGCTTTTCTACAGGTGGATGGGGCTAAAGTATTACTCTGACCCAGTGAAGATAGCTGTTACCCTGAGCCCCCTGGATATGTCTTTCCATCTAGTATCCAAGGAATTTTATGATGTGCTGGTAAACTGAGTCACGTGGGAAGACCAAAGAAAGAGAGACACTCCAAGATGTAATGAAGCTTCGAAAGAGCAAGGAGAAAAGCCTCAAAAAACAGAACTCTGAGCTGCTTTGCAGAGAATATTTATTGGTTGTCACAGAAAAACTATTTAGTTTTCTCATAGGTCAGAACCCCTGACCTAATCTTTATGTCTCCTGAAGAAACGATATCACCTCTGCATCTCGGCCTTTACTGCACATTATTTGTAGTACTCAGTAATCCAAGACTTTTGGTTTGCCAAAAGCATCTTGTAACTGAGGTCTTGCAAAGGTCAGAAAGATCCTCCTCCTCCCCGCCAAAACAATTCTAAAAACAAACACTTCTTAGAACAGAGATTTCTTCAGGGCCAAAGCACTTCTAAGGGCATTTATTTCAGCCTGGTGTTTATACCAGGTACAATGATTCTTCAAAATTTCCCACTACAATGGTGTATCTCCTCAACTCAAGTCTGGCAACTAAAAGGGAAACACCTGGTTTCTTGAGTACTTCTGGTGCTTTTCTAGGAATAAAGATAATATATCGTGTGCTATTCTGTGCCTGGACCATTCTGAATGTGCTTTAGCTAAACACTCTCCCAATCATTTCATCTGGAAGACAAAGCTTAACACATTACAGTGTCTCCCCTCAGTTTGAGCAAAGATGACGAGAAACTGAGCTGAATTTTAAATTCAGATCTGACCCTTCTCTTTTCCCACTGAGCCACAGTACTGCTTCAGGAAGAGGTGGAGAGACAAGAAAGTGCAGGGTCTGTTAGAGGGCATTCATTTCCCTTTGGCTGGCTGCTTTTTTCTTGTAAGTGGCATAATCGGCCATGAAGTCTAAGGCACTTTGTAAATGGAGAACATGCCTGCAATGAGAGACAGAGAAGGCACTCAAAACAAGTGTGTAAAATTTTCCTAATGAGAATTTACATTTGTATCTAAAGGCCTGAGTAAGATTTGTGTAATAGCAAAACTATGGAAAGAACTGGAATGTCCATTCATACAGACTATTTGCGTGCAGTCAAGGATGTCAGTAAAGTGAAAGAAGATGTATCTTGATCCTTCCAGGATTGAATTACTGACTCATCTCAGTTAACAAACTTTTTCTTGAGTTCCTCTTCCACGAGACTCAGTGCTGGGAGACGCAGACTTCTTTAGTCTTCTCTTTAACTAACTGACCAGGGATCTCCTGTGTGCCTTGTAACTGGCCTTTAACCATGGTGAGGTGAATGCCTATGACCTGAAAGATAAGGACAGCAAGTACAGTATCTTCTTTAGAATCTAGGAAAATCGATGGAGTAAAGAGGGATGTGTACCAGAGGGACCAAATTCCTTTTAGTATACTAGGTACCCATGGGACCACAAGATGCTTGATGCTTCAAGTCCTCACATAGATATTTCCCAATAGTTCATGGATCGTGAAATTGAGGCCACACTTATTAAGTGGTTTCAACTAAAACTATGGACACTATTAAGTGTTGATAGTGTAGAATAGTATAATCACTTTGGTAAGGGACTTGGCAACCTTTCAAAAATTCTAATCATATGCCTATCTGTATTGGGGTTTCTAGTGTAATAGAACTTGTAGGATCAGTCCACAAGGCTGGATGCCTCAACTGGTCTTCAGTATATGCTGGAGTCCTGAAGAAGTAGGCTGTAAGGTCAGTGAAGGCTATGCTAACAAGGCAATGGCAAGCAGGCAGAGGAAAAGCTTCCTTCTTTCATGCCCTTATGTAGGCTTCTTGCAGAGAGTGTGGCCCAAATTAGTGACTTTCCCCTCAAAATGTGGATTAAAGGCCTGTGTCTTCCCACCTCAAGAGCCAGATTGAATGTGTGTGTCTTCCTACTTCAAAGGTTCAGACGAGAAGTGAATTTACCCACATCAAACTAATTTAAAAAAACCCTCACAGGTGTGCCCTCCATTTCTGATCGTAGTTCATTCCATATGCAGTCAAGCTGACAGCCAAGAACAGCCATCACACTATCACAGATAGTTCTATCCTGGTTAGTTACCCCAAAATTCCCATAGAAAAAATTGAACTCATCCATATGGTACATCTGAACCTATATCACATATATGCCGATTTTATTTCAAATAATGAAAACTGCCCAAATACCCCCAAATAGGTGAGTAGATCAACTATTTGTGGTGTAGTCTTTGCTGGCTATAAAAAAGAAATGAACTATATACAGACTATGGATATATCCCTAAAATGATCATGCTGCATTAAAGAAACCAGACAAAATATATTACAAACAGTATCATTCCATTCATATAAGATTCTAAAAATTACAGATTAATACAGTTCTTGAGGGTGGAGAGGAGGAGACCAAAGAGAAAATGAGGAACTGAAAAGAAACACAAGGGCATTTCAGGGAATAATAAAAAATTTCACTACCTTGACTTTTGGTGGTCTTTTCATTAATGTGTCTGTATTTTGAAAACATCAAATTATGTTTTAATCTAGTTCATTATATATCATCCATATTTACATAAAACCATCTAAAAATAATTAGAAGAGGGCAGAATTTAAGAGGAAACTTCTATTTCTGTTGATAAGTGCACCACCACACACTTCTCACACACTTTACAAATGAAAGGTGGCAAGGAAAATTGCAGAATATTTTTCGTCTAAGTCTCAGATCTAAGTCTCCTCGTGTCAGGGACACTAAGGAATGACTAAGTGGGTATTAAAAGCTCCAATTATTTTATCAAGCTCATGCTCTCACTGATGTACCTTTAGGTAAATGCCAAGAGAGCTCTGCATGTTAATGAATAATTAAAGATGAACTCTCTGAGTTTGTATGGGAGAAGTGGCATGTTTGGTAGCTATTCCTGGGGTTGGTATTTGTCTCTCTAAGGGATTTCTTGAAGATTGTTTATGATTCCAGTCTTTTTATTTTCACAAATACAGAAAAGGGGACTGTGAGCCTCTAGAAGCCCACTTTCCACCTTAGAGGATTGCACCTTGTAACACACAGCTTCTTTCTTGCAGGATTCTTGAGTACCCTACCACCAACTGAGCCAGATGGTCGATAAAGCTTTGATTGGGATAATTGGCTTGTTTGTTTTTCTCAAGCATAATATTTGAGATCTTTGTTAAAAGAAGAGCCCCTCAACATATTTTTATGTTTATGTTCTAAAGCATCACCAGCAAAAATCAGAGTTCTTTTATTAAAAACTAATTTCCAACAAATTTTGGAGACAAAAAAAAAGTCTGTTTTTTTTTTTTTTTCTATCATCTCTATCCTAATAGATAACATTTCTGAGAAATGAAAGTGATGCAAAAGTTTAGTTTTAGTTATGTTTAAAATGATTGTTTTATGCACTGTTGGGGAAAAGACTGTCTAGGCCTTGGCATTTGTATTATCTGCAGCTGTTGGCCTTATGTGAAAGATGTTTGATTGCTCATGATCTGCATGTGGTATCAAAAGAACACCTGAGGAGCTTAGGTATCAATAAAAACACTTGACATGAGATTTTTGGGGTTCTACTGTCAAGGATGGTGCTGGCCATGGTAGTGTTTCCCTCTGTTGAGGTCTGGTAAGTATGCACCTATGAATTTGCCTCTGTCTTTCTTAATGAGTCACACCATCGGTGCACTGTTACAAATGACACACCAATGTGGAGTAAGAATCACACCAGCTAGCTTCCAACCTGAAGACAAAGAAGAATGAGAAAGAACAGACCTCACAGAGTCCAGTATAGCATGCTCAGGGCAGCTTCCAGAGAACAGAGATTATATATATATATATATATATTTTTCCTGAAGGAAGAGGAGAGTGAGGAAGGAAATAAGTCTCTATGAAGAGAGAAGGCTCTGAAAATTAAGTGAGAAAGAGGGCTCAAAAATGAGAGCCACAGAATAGAGGCCTTTAGAGAAAGAAACTTTCATGATTTAAAACAAAGAATTCACCTGGGAGCAGGGAAAAAGCAAAATACTGCTTTTCCTGATCATGGAGTTGATGCTTCCTCCCAACAGAATTCCCCATAGGAAATTCAGTGTTCCAGGCTTTAGAGAAGATGGGGAACAAGGTCACCACTAACACAGACTGTGCGGATGACAAGTGTGATAGTTAAAGCTTGGTTGCAGTGTACATTCATTTCAGGAGAGTCTACCTTATTAACCTTATAGAAATGAAAGGACAAGGGTTGAGTTGCAGCTGATAAGCCTGAGTCAGGTTCACAGCTTTTCACACAGAAGACTGATTTCTTATGACTCCTTGTTAAACAGCTCAATCTTCGTGGCGGGGGGAGTTATCACTCCTTGTTCCCATAATGAAGCAGAGACATAATTCTAGTTTCCTTGGTGACTTTCTAACTAAATGGAGACGTACCTTCAGATGGAATTATCAAGGAAGAAAAAAATTCTTTGATGCCTCAAATCAGCCCGATGAAGATTACTCAAAAAACACCATTTTTTGGGCATGTGTCAGGATGGTGCTGGCCATGGTAGGTTTTCAAACTGTGAGGAGGTTTTTATTCTACTGTTATGTCAATCTGGCCAAAATGTTTACTTCAAAGGTCATATTCATTATTATTAAACCTCCACCACAAAGTTCCAACATGATGTTTGTTAAAAAAAAAAAAAAACCACAAGTAAAAAAGCATTAGGCTCAGGTGAGAGGCTGAAATTAATAAAAACAAAAAAGGATATAGTATAGGTGGAGAGGGGGGAGGGGGAGAGAAGGAGATGGGGAGAATTAGATATATATATATAAATTTCCTGAGAAGGGGGCGGTGAAAACAAATAACAGGCTATGAAGAGAGAAAACCAGAAATTAAAAAGGAGAGAGGGGCTTGAAAAATGAGAGCCAAGTTAGGATCGGAGTTGAAACCCAACCCACAGAATCCCCCTGGGAATTTCAGGAAAAAAAACATTAATTCTTGTTTAATCATCTTTGATGTCCCCCAACAGAATTGGGGGGATTAATTTGTTGTAGGGACTTTAAGAAGATTCATAAACAAAACACAGACTGTGCATGACAAAAAAAACAATTTTTTAACATAAAACAAAACAAAAACAAAAAACAAGCTTTTCACACCTGATAAGCCCCCCTCATAAAACACAAAAAACAAACACTCGGGGGGGAGTGGGGCCGACTTGTTTTTTATTTAAAAATCTGAGACACCGGGGGGGTGGTATCACTCCCATAAAACAGAAACACATTCTATCCCTATGACTTCACAGATGGAATTATCAAGGAAGAAAAAAATTCTTTGATGCCTCAAATCAGCCCGATGAAGATTACTCATCTATCGGGAAGCTCTTTCCACTTTCTCAAAGATAGTTGAGCTCCTGCACCAGTAGGAGGCTTCCAAACGCACAATCCAGGCAAGCAGCATAACATCAGAGGCTTGCAGAGGTTCCAGTTCAGGCTGAGCAGGCATACAGAGCGGCTGACCTTCCTGTGCCATTTCACGTCAAAGCTGTGGATGATGGGTGACTATTGGAAGGAAAGCAAGAGGGAAAGGAAGCAAGGGACAGATGTCTGACCTCTTGGACAAACTAACCAGGTAAAGTTCTCCTGATCTAACACCGAGTGTAACAACTTGTTTGTCTTGGGGTTTCTATTGCTGTGAAGAGACACCATGACCACATTAACTCTTGTAAAAGAAAACATTTAATTGGGGCTAGCTTACAGTTCAGAGGTTTAGCCCATTATTGTCATTGTGAGAAGCATGGCGGCACTCAGTCAGACAGGATGTTGGAGACAAAGCCAAGAGTTCTACATCTGGGTTGGCAGGCAGGAGAGAGAGAGAGAGAGAGAGAGAGAGAGACTGAGAGACTGAGAGACTGAGAGACTGAGAGACTGAGAGACTGAGACTGGACCTGACTTGAGCATCTGAAACTTCAAAACCCATCCCCAGTGACAGACTTCCTCTAACAAGGCCACACCCAACAAGGCCACACCTCCTAACAGTGCTATTCCCTGGTGAGCATGCATTCAAATACAAGTCTATGGGGGCCATTCATATTCAAACCACCAAACTGTCACTCTGTAGAGTAGGACCAGTGTCATTGTAACAAAGACATTTTCTTCTTAGAGAGTTTCTCCACAGGTTTGGCATGAAATGGAAAGAGATTGGCAGGGCACTGTTTCCAACAAGAGCAGCACAATCCTTCAAAGCTAGATTGAAGTGGGTGCCATTGTACAGGAAGAATCAGGTTCAAAGTCTTTAAATTGTTTATTCAGAGACAGACACATGGGTAGAGAGAGGAAGAGTCTGCTTCCCCTGACTAATCCTGGTTATTCTGTCAGCTTTTAGTTACTCATTTTATTACCCTAAAGAAGTATATTTATATTTAGAATTTACTACAGTGAAATTCATAATAGATAATAACTATGTATTCCAATAAGGTTTCAGAATGATAAAATGAGTAGAGACTGGTATCAGAATGCTGGGGTTTAAATCCAGGCTACAATACAAATATATGAGACAGGGGAAATTCTTAACTCATTTGTTACTTACTTCATAGATTTGTGGGAATTAATGAGTTAACAAGCATAAAACACTTGGAACAGGGCCTGGCAGCTTTTAAAGCTGCCTAACCACAGCATCAAATATCATTGTTAACATAATTGATGCTTATTAAAATAGAAATGGAAAGTATTTATTACATTTATTCTTGCTCTGTTGGAACGAGAATTCGGGCTGAATGTCATGCTTTTACTGTTGATTTGAGTCCTGCCAGGAGTACATTAGGCACTGGAGAGCTGGGGCACTCTGGTAAATACTTGTTTCCATTTCTAGCTAATGCCTTAAAGATCAGGAAATGTGTACGCACTTTCAAAGGTACCTTATTTCCACCCGTGTGCACAGTACTTACTGGAGGCATTCATGCTACATTGAGTTTCATACAATTTGGGAGGGATATCTCAGGGATAGTGATGAAGTCTATGGACATACAAGCATCTTCCTGAACATTCTCTTCCCACCTCATATCTATCTTCTGCTGAAGAATGTAGTTTTTTGGTTACCTTCTCTTCTGTGTCCAAGTTCACTTCCTTAGTTATAATCATGTGAAATGGTTTTAAATTTTGTAGCATTTTGATAATATCCCTCAAATTTATTTCCAGGCTTGATTTATTTTATAAACTTTAGACCCACTCAATCTTACCATTTTTCATTTTTATTCTAAAAATAATATTTTAATTTTATGTTGTATGGGTATTTTGTCTGTTGTATGCATGCCTGGTGCCCTCTGAGGTCAGAAGAGGGAGTCAGATCCCCTGAAACTGGAACTACAGAAGATTGTGAGCCATGTATGTGCTAGGAATTGAATGTAGGCCCTCTGAGGGGAGCAGCTAGTGCCTGTAACCACTGAACCATCTCTCCAGCCCCTCCATTTTACCTGTTGGAAGTTTTGATGAATCTCACATCAGCACAAGCAAACCCACTTCCTAACACCCCAACCCTCAATAAGCTTTGTCTCTACTCTTATTATCAGATAGTGGCCTTTCCTTCCTTCCAATGGACGGGCCCCAAATTCTGCAGTCACCTGGGACTCTCCTTTCACACTTAATGTTTGTCTTGTTAATAAACACAAAGTTGCTGTCTTTAAAAGCTATCCAGAATGTGACTCTCTTTCTCCATCTCCCACTACCCTTGCATGAGTCTCCATCCTCTCATAAGGATTTTACAATGTTCTTAATAAGTCTCTGTGTTTCCACTTGGTTTAGTCAATTTTTCTGTCGCTAATAGAATGCCTGAGAAGAACAACTTGAGGAAGTTTAAATTTGTGTTTCTGGTTTCTCCATGGTCAGCTAGTTTCATTGCACTTAAGCTGTGATGATGTCAAACATTATGGCGGAGAGCATGTGGTAGGACAAAGGTGCTCATCTTACGGTGGCCAGGATGGCGGAGGGGGAAGAAAAGGGAGGAGGAAGAAGAGGAAGAGGAAAAGGGAGAAGGAAAGATGAGAGAAAGAATATAGGCACAAAGTGTACCCTTCAAAAGCATGCCCTTGTAGCCCAATTTTTCCCATTGGGCACCATTTCCCCCTAAAACAGTGGTTCTCAACCTTACTAATGTGGCTACCCTTCCTCATGTTGTGGTGACTCCCAATCATAAAATTATTTTTGTTGTTACTTCCTAACTGTAATTTTGCTACTGTTGTGAATTGTAATGTAAATATCTGCTATGAAGATGGTATAAGCCTACCCCTGTGAAAGGGTTGTTCAACTCACCAAAGTTTGTGACTCACAGGTTGAGAACCGCTGTCCTAAAAGCTCATTCTGCCCTGTCTCTTCAGTGCATTAATCCACTGATGAAGTTCGTGCCCTCATGAAATAATCACCTCTCAATAGCACCACCAAGTGGGAACCAAGACTTCAATACATGAGCTTTTGGGACAGTTTTCTTTCTAGACCATAATAGTAGTCCTACTTTTCTTTAGATCCTTTTTAGCATAGCAATTTGAATGGTGATTCTAAAATGCATGTTAGATCATGTCCAGTCTCTACTCTTGGAGTGGCTTAGAGATCTATATGATTTGATGACCTCTGGCTGTTGTTGCTTGCCTTGGTCATGTCTGTCTCCAGATTTTCCCACCCTTTTCTGCTAACTGAATCTCTCTTCTGTGGCTTATTTGCTTGACTGCTCTTTTACCTTTGTAGGTTAAGATACTTAAGTCTTATCTCTCTGTTGAGGCCCACCTGAGTACTCTATCTGTTATGACATCAGTACCTCTCATATTTCCCTGATCTTATTTCCTCCCCCCAAGAGGGTACTGCTTATAACAATACTTTAGATCACCCATCCCTTCTCAAAACCCTTGAGATTATGCATATTTTGGAATTTAGGATTTTTATAGATTTAAGTACAGAATGCAGTACTTATGTATTATATCTCAGCAGGTCTTTTATTCAAACATATATTTCTGTGTGAATCTGTACTTAATTGTGTGTTTTATTTATTGATTCAGTGGGGGAATGAACTTCATGAGGGTAGAATTCAAGGTACTTAGTTTGCCATGTTTCAAGTGTTGAGGTCAGTCAGTGCCTGGCACGTGATGGATGGATGTTCCATGGTTACTAGATTGGATGAATTTGTCACATAACTTTTCCTTTCCTTCCTTTCCTACCCTAATGAACTGGTTATTATCTCTTGTATGTAAATGTTTCCATCTGGACTTTGACTTCCCTAGATCATTAAATTCTGTCCCGTTTCTAATTTTGTTTTCATTAGCCAAATCTTTCATAGTCTAGACCTAATCATACCCCTTTGTTTTCCCTTCTCACTGAAAATACAGTCCACGGTGCCCTTTTCAAACCTATGACTATGATAACTAATATAGCATCATAGCCAATTCTAATTCATGTTAATTCTTTTATTAGTGGATTTTTAAAAAGTGTCGTCAATTCATCAAAATTGCACCAGGGTTACAAAAGTGTTATGTAAAGTTCTTATTCGCAGTGCTATGCTGAAGTTTAACAAACTATGTATTTTGCAGTTTTTGTACTAGATTCTTAAACTATAATGATTTGTTACATTCAATTCTAACTTTGAAGATATTTACTTATTGCCGAGAATAAACATGAAGAAGAAACTAGGTCATTACATTTGAACTGATTGATTCCTTGACAGGAAGTATCAGGACTGGGAGGAAATTAGTCTAGCCTTGAAGGTCAAGGGATCCCTCCAAGGCACTGGCAAAAGACATGAGGCATAAGAGTCAGTGTCACTCAAAAGAGACGCAGGAGAGACAATTTTACAAATAGAATTGTCTGCATTTATAAAACCTTGGAGGTAAGAGGGAGGGTGTGTGTGCATCATTGTACAAGGCAATCATTTATATAAACTATGGGCACCTAGGGTGGTTGGTGTACAGGCTTCAGAGAGGCAAGCGGAGTTGAAGGAGGAAAAAGCCATGGAGGGTGTGGAACATCATGTTAAAGAACTGAGGCTGATGAGAGAAGTGCTGACTTATTCAGAGACTTGAGCAAGGAGTCCGTGATGCCCAGCATTCTGATAGAAGGAGACGAAACTGCAATGTGAAGAAAGGGCAGGCAACAATAAGGCTGGACATAGGGCAGTCTTTTTGTTTTCTCCCTGTCTGTTGGCAATACCTTCTTGAAAATTTCCCTAAGTGATAGACCTGATGTTCCTATATTTGTGGGTAGGAAATAAATCCTGATGACTGTGCTGGAGGGAAGGTAAGCCTATGGTGGCAGCTTTATTGATTAGAAAGTACTGGTATTGTTTTTATGGCCTTTGGGGAATAGATTTCTCTAAAATAAAAGAAAAATATATCACAATGTATTTGAATGGCAGGGCATGTGTTCTGCGAAACAGGTAGGACACTGGCTGAGCCATGCCTCTGATAGCAGATTTGGGGACTCCAGAGGGTGGGGGAAGGACAGGTCAGAGATGCCACAGGGAGACTGACAGTGACAAATTGGCTGTGAACTCCGCCAGAGCCCAGAGCCCAGCATGCCCCCTACTCTACTCCAATGGAAGCGGCTCCATCAGTGATGAAAGAAATCACTGTTAGACAGATGCCTCTGTCACTTGCAGACAATCTTGTTCGCTAAAACCCTTTTAGAGAGGTTGATAATGAATACATCTGGTGAGAGGAATAATTTGTCAAACTAATTTAGGATAGTCTAAGGGATCTCTAAACAGTAAGAAACACTAGGGAATGGGAAGCCATAGGAATTCTGGGCTTCAGAGTGGATTAACCAGGGAAAACTGAATCTAAGAGCAAAACAGGAAATGATCAGAGCATTGAGATTCTGCTGCTCAGATGTGAAAGTAGAGCATCCTCAGAGGAAGAGCAATCAGAATCAGGCTTCTCCAACAACAGTTCATGCCTGGGCAATTCCTCTGAAGGATTCAAAATTCAAACCCAAACTCAACCATTGGCCTAGACCACTGAGTAGGATAGAACCTTTAATTTCTACTAAGAGAGAGAGAGAGAAGGAGAAAGAGAGAGAGGTGGGGGGAGGGAGGGAAAGAAATGCCACTTGGTTACAAAGGAAGAAACACAACATACCAGGAACCAAAAAGGAAGATTGTTATTACTCTGAATGGTATCTGTTGTCTTCCCTAACAATTCAGACATGGTCAATTTTCAGGAGAAGGTGTTTAAAAATTTGTTTCCAATGTGATGAGTATCAAGCTGTATGATTCTGAGAAAATTCCTCCATCATGGTGATAATGACTGTGTTTGACAAAGTATTACAAATAAAGAAAAAGTAGAAAAACAGAAGAAAGAAAGAAAATTAAAGGGGGAAGAAAGAGATTAACACAGGAGCTTTGTCTTTTGGGCCATGTTTTCATGTTCAGGAATGACCATATTGCGTCATACAAGTCCTGGCGTTTTTTTTTCACCTTGGTTTTCTAACACACACCCCTGATCTTCACATCAACATTTCTGAGCTTAAACAGGCAATTTCAGAAATTCATTAATTTCATAACTTAATTTTTATTTTAATTTTTCTATTGAAAACCTAAATTAAAAACTAGTCGCTAACTCTCAGGGTACGAAAGGCCATGACAGATGCTGGAGAGATCGGTGAATAGTTAGGACCACTTGCTGTTCCTGAAGAGGGTCTGAGTTTGGTTCCCAGCACCCACTTAGGGCAGCTCACAGCACCTGTAACTCCAGTTCCAGGAGCACCAGATGTCTCTGGCCTGTATGGAAACCTACTAAGCTAAATACAAACAAACAAACAAACAAAGTCCAAATCAAGTCAAAAGGGGTTAACAACTTAAACCAAAGACCGCAAACTATCACTCCACTAGAAGAGAACACAGGTAGAAAATCCCATGACATTGGTCTGAGCAGAGATTTCTCAGATCTGATCCCTCAAACACAAACAATGAAAGCAAAAGCAAGGAAGTGAGGTTTATCGAATGATATAAAGTCTACACAAGAAAGGAAACAACCGAGTGAACAGGCAACCCGAGCTCTGAGAAAATACTTGCAGTTCAAGAATTGGATATACACTAATATCCAAACTATTCAAGCAATGAGAAAACAAATATCCCTGGTTACAAATGTGCAAAGGATTTGAATAGCTGTTTCCCAAGGCAAACAAACAGTTAGTAGATGCATAAACGTGCACATCTGTAATTATAAAAATGAAAACTGAAACCAACATTTCACCTTTCCCCTAGTAGACTGGATATCATAAGAAGTAGGAATTAAGGATGTTTGATAAAGCCTCAAGGAATCATTATTTTATATTTACCTAATTCATATATAATGTATATTATACTTATCTTAATGAAATTATGCCACTTGAGCTGACAAGGCTCCCCACAGGAGCCACAGACTTCCTTAACAAAACCCCAGTACCAGACATGAGAAACCTCTGTTCAAGCTACTGGACAGAGGAGTTCAAGTGACTCCAAATACAGTATAATTTATTGCTGTTGCCGTTGGTTACCTCTCAGAGATTGAAGGTAAGTATATACTGTAGAAGACACAACACACTTCAGACACAGGATTCAGAAGATTGTAGCTGGATCTAACCTGAAAACCACTTTTCCCGAGGTCTAGCTTTCATAGTACCAGAAATTGATATGCAAGTAGCCAAGGGAGGAAAACAATTTCCCCACCCAGTTGTGACACTTATGATCATATCAATGACCGGCATAGCAAGATACTCCTAAAGGTACAATAGTGGCACTTATATATTGCTAAATAATAACTGCCTAACTGGATCAGGAAATAAATTATACCCAGCACTAGAAACCTAGCCAAATACCCAGGTCTAGTGAGGCCATTACTCTTAGAGGAGAACCTATTACTAACACTTTTGAAAATCAACATTAAATCTTAACTGTATTATAAAACTTACCCGTAGGTAAGTGTAACTCTTGTCTCATGTCTCAGTTAGGGTTACTATTGCTGTAATGAAATGCCATGATCAAAGAAAATTGGGGAGGAAAGGGTTTATTCAGTTTGTGCTTCTACATCACAGTTCATCAAAGGAAGTCAGGACAAGACTTCAAACAGGGCAGGGACCTGGAGGCAGGAGCTGATGCAGGTGCCATGGAGGAGTACACTTACTGGTTTGCTCCTCATGCCTTGCTCAGTCTGCTTTCTTATGGAAGCCAGGACCACCAACCCAGGGATGGGATCACCACAGTGGGCTGCCCCCCATCAATTACTAATTCAGAAAATGTCCTACAGGCTTGCCAATAGTCTGATCTTATAGAAGAATTTCTTCAATTGAGACTCCCTCCTCTCTAATGACTCTAGTTGTGTCAAGTTGATAGAAAACTAGCCAGCATACTCCATAAAAAGAGGCTTCTCTTTGAAGCAAATGAAGCCCTTTCAATGTCTCAGGATCCTCTGCTTTTTCCACTTTTGTTGGAAAAGAGGGGACTATACTAATTGGTTGTTAGTTATGTTCTGCAGAGACAGATCTATATTTCCTTTCAAATAGACGTAACTTGAACTATTTATGAGAGTTTCCAAATGTGCGAGGGACCTTCTGTGGGTAATACTTTATATTAGTTGGAATTACCTGATATGAGGGGAGTAGTTAATAAGAGCCAGGCAATTTTTCTGGTTTGGGGACTACTCAAGTTCTCCAGTTGAATGCTGCCTCAGTACATCAAAAGCGTCTTTGAGTGTTTAAGTCTGCTTGCCTTGTTTATCATGTCATGTTTTATTGGTTAAGTTGAAAAATTTGGGGATGGAAATTGAAACTTGATGGTGAAGTACTTGTCCAGGTTTCATGAGGGTCAAATTCAAGCCCAATGCAGCATCTAATCAATTTTATTAGGTGGCTATAACCTCCCAGTCCCCAGAAGCCAAAGCCATCCTCTTTACCCAACATTCAGTCCACCATCTCCATGGCCATCCCCTCTGCATGTCTCTTCGGCTTCTGTTTACATGTGCTAGAGGTAGATTTTTAATGTAATTCTGTGGATAAGACATTCATTTGCAGATGCTCGTTTATACATGTTTGGACAAAATCACCCCTTAGTTTGGCATTAAATTTCTCAATGCTCTTTTGTAGAAACACTCTTTTTACCCCCCATACACATTTTTCAGGACAAAAATTCATTGAATTTAATGAATGATTCAGAACTTGACCAAATGAATCAGTAAGAAAAACTTGATGTGCTTTTCTCTTGTTCCCCACAGGGAGCATGGGAGCAGGTAGGAGACAGCATTGTCATCCAGAGTGCCACCTCGCTCATTCACTTCTAGATCGGTCTGCAGTGCTCTCAGGGTTCTAATTCAATTCTGCTGTGGTGGCACATTTCAATGTCTACATGCCACTTGTGATACCAATCAAAATGTCGATCTCCAGTGTTCTCTTTAGGATGCTCTGACTTTCACAAAATTATACTGTGCATTTTATCTGAAAATGCATTTCTGGGAAACTGCCTAATGTTCCGTGTGACTTTTCTTCCAAAGTCTACTTCAGATGATGTCCCAGACTTTTCTGGACTTCTAACATTCCTTAGCCAGATGTTTAAGAGCAAATATTTTCTCAGCTGGGAAAAGAAGGGAAAAGCGATACTTGTCAACAGTGGTGGGGATTATCAGTATCAAGGAACACTTATATTTTGTTTTTGCATGGGAGACTGGCAGAAATATTTGAAATATGAAGCCCAGTCATCTCCTTAATATACTTTAATAAACTCCAGCTCTGGAGCAGTGAAGGAAAACTGATACTGGAGACTACAGAGTGTGCAAAAATATGGAACCTATTCAGAATTTATTGCTGTTCACTCTGCTCTCAATCATGGGTCTCCTCAGCCTATATGTGATAAATGAACCTTCAGAGTATGTTTGCATCAACATTTATGAGTTTCTAGAATAAATTACTTTAGTTTTTTGGAGAGGCATTCCCTAGAGGGCTCAAAGGTAACTGAAATATCTTTGGCTCAGAGTATTCCTTAAGTTAACTTTGAAGCCAGGGAATTTAATTGAATATGAAAACCCACTTACGAATAAAATTTGGAAGATACTTTGGGCATTGCATAATAGGGCCCTAAGCCAAATATTTCAAAAATACTTTATTTCAAATGAAATTTTCATTCATTTGGCTGGTTAATTAAATATGATTTTTTTCCCCTTGAATTTTGCTGAGAGGAAAGAACCCTGATAAACAGTATTAAAAAAGAATATTAAGTATGTTGGAACACAAGAGGTCATTGGTTCTTGGCAACTTTGAAAAATAACAGCTTTTTCTTGATTAAGGGAAGAAATGTATCCTTCCTTTGATCTGCTCTTTCCCTGCTTTCCCTTGAAGCTGTAAGGGCTCCTGTATGGTCCTCTAACTGAGATGAAGTGATTTGAAAAGGAGGTGCAATTCACTGAGTTGCTTTCTGTGTGCTGGCTTTCAGATTCTGAGAGTTCTCAAGGAAGATTCTGCAAAGCAAGCCCCTGTTTTCCTCCCTGATTATTGACACAGAGTCTTTCCAACTCTGGAACAGCCTATAGAAAAGCCTTCTCTTTTATTGTCATGATACATTATTTTCTAATTAAAAAACTTTTTTTTTTTTTTTCTGGTACCATGACAGCTAGTCCTTAGGGAGGAAGCTTTTGAGTAATTTTCTGCTCAGGGACCTCTGGGTCCTGTGTCTGAATAGAATGGTTTCTTCAGCAATGGGGACTTACCTTCTGCCCAGGGAGGCAGGAAACTAAAAGCAATAGCAATTGTCTATAATATTTTGGGTCTCTTGAACAGCACCAGCTAACAACACAAAAGAGAGATTCTCATGCCTGGTGTTCAGTTTTTGTTAGGTGATCTTTGGCTCTTAAGGGAGCATTGTCAGCCCAGATGGGAAATTTTCATTTAAACTAACTATATATGTATATTTATACACAGACTTCTGTGTACTACAGGTAGATCCTTAATATTATGATTCTTTATGACTTTTTCATACATTCTCTTATTTACTCTCCTCTCTCCTTCTTCTGTATTAATCTCCTCCCTAGAGACTTCCATTTCCCCTTCTGCTAATCCCTTCTCTATTGTTTTTCCCATTTCTTACTCCCCAAGAAGTGGTCACTCTTTATTTTCCTGTTTTCTTCACTTACTCTAGGTTATGGACTCAAATTGGAAGCTTTGAAAGTAGGAGTCTCCAATGAGAGAGAGTATGTGATGTTTGTCTTTCTGGGGTAACTTACTTAATATGATTTTTTCTAGTGCTGTGCATTTACCTGAAATTTTTATGATTTAATTATCCTTCACAGCTGAATGTGATTCCACATTTTCATTATCAGTTGAAGTCCAGAAGGTACCATGCAATCATTCAGAAGAGGGAAGTTACCAATTACTCTACCAGCTATGATGCCTGTAAATCACAACAGGCAGCATGGCACAGTAACCCCAAAGGTGCAGTAGTGGCACATGTATCTTGGTTGTAAATAACAGCTATCTAATTTAAGACCTGTTCAAGAAGAAGGAAATCTAGCTTGGTAGTGGAAACCCTTCCAACAATCCAGGGATAGTGAAGTCATGATATTGGAAGGAAACCCACAGCTGTCACTTTATTAAACCAGCATAATCCCTAACTACATTCTAAATTTCTGCTCTTATACCCACAGGTAAGTGTAGTTCTCACCCCCTTATCAAGTAAACTTCTCTCTGCAACAGACAGAGACCATTACAGAAAACCACAACTAATCACAATTCGGAGTTGTGGAGCCCAGTCTCAATGGCTATAATATCCATAAAACAACTCCTATACCTAAGGCTCAGAGATCATTGTGGAGGGTGGGGGGGGGCACAAAATTGTAAGAGCCAAAGGAACAGGGAGTTTGCTGTGAGGTTGTGTCTCCTAGAAATGTCAGAAACTACACCCATAATGTCATGCCAACATAGCTGCCCAGCTGCCCAAACATGAGCTGAACCAAGCCAACAACAATAGCTTGTCAAAGTGGACTGAGGAAAGCCTATGAAGCCTTAATCCTAAGCAAAGAACTATAGGCAACAAAGGAATGCTCAGAGCTGTTGAAAGAGTCTCCCCTGGGAAGAGCACACCAATTTTTTTATCCAATATCAAATAGTCAGCCCTGAAAACTTACATACAAATAACATATACAGAATGAGCAAGTTGTATTTGTGTATTTAGAAATAGTCATTTCTCTTCTTCTCTCTCTCTCTCTCCCCCTTTCTCTCCCCTCTCTCTCTGTCTCTCTCTCTCTCTGTCTCTGTCTCTCTGTATGTGTTCATGTGTGTGTGTGTGTTCATGTGTGTGTAACAATAAAGAGGTCATAGATTTGAAAGAGCAAGGATTTAGAGAGACAGAAGGGGGAAATGATGTAATTTTATTACTATCTCAAAAAACAGAAAAATTATTCTGAAAACCCATTTTTTTTGTCATTTAAAGTTCTGCTATTTTAACCTTGCAAATGTGACATTGAAGTGCCCACAATCAGCTGTTTGAAAAGTTGAATGCTAAAAATTATGTCTTAAAAATATTTCTACTTTATTAAAATATAATCTTGCCTTCTAAAATGATAACTTCCTGGATCTTGTATGGCAGATGATAAAAATCTTTCAAGGAGTGTCATTCAGTTTCATGAAGAGGATTTGGGTAAGATTATAAATAAACACCTGTTACTGGAAGCACAATACCAATAGTATTAAAGTTCTGATGTGTGGAGTTACAGTGCAGGAAGCCAGTCACCTACCAGACTAAATCACTCTTATGGTAAAAATGGAGTGTAGAAAGCTACTGAGGTCTATTGCCTTTACTTTTCTCACCAAGTAGGGGAAATTTGTGTTTTCATTTAAATTTTATGTTCCTTCCCCAAATCATACAGCATTTTATGTGACAAGTGTAGAGATCAAAAAACACATTTGCTTTGAAAACGATCTATGAATATTTGGGTATTTCCAGAATTTTATTACTCATCCTGAATAATACTGATGTCTCTAACTTGATTGAAGAAAAATTTTCAACCAAAATAGAAGCAAAATCGAATCAAGGCACAGTTTTAGAGCTCCTTGATGCCACAGGTTAGTGGGAAAGTTATAGAAATAGTTGGTATACAGATACTGAACATTTATGTGTCACCAGCCTGAAGCCTGGCCCTGATTACAGCCATTTCCCACTTCCCACAATCCATCTTCTAAGAACCTTCTACTTGAATACTGGCCCCACTGCAAGGGGTTAGAAATATTGTGTCCTGCCAGATGAACTCTTTGCACTTCTATTCCTGAAACCAGACAGGCTAAAACTAAAGAAACTGTTGAAGGGAAATTGTGAAGAGAAATTTACCACACTCATCTCAGGATAAATAAATAAACTTAGATAAGCATTTTAAGTGATGGTTATTCTTTTGCCTATCAGAATTTGTGAAAATCCTGACTGATTCAAGATGGTGGAGAGCTGGCAGTTTAGATCATAAGCCAATCAAAATATTCAAAACCTTTGCAGATATATGCATAATATAGTATATAACATGTATGAGACAAGATAGGGCTACATGCTATTATTTTCTGGAAGCTTCTTGCACCTAACTGACCAACTAACAATTAATTATAAAATAATCAATTTGTCATTATCTCTTAGATATTTGAAAAAAAAGTCTCTGTTATTCATTCTTACTTCCTTATTAAGAGTTTTCTGAAAATTATTGGGGTACATTTGAAAAAGATCTGGATTGCTCTGAAGATAAATAAAAATGTAAACATCTTGCCTTTTTATGCCTGGCATGCTGGCTCATGCCCTTAATCCCAGCACCTAGGAGGTAGGAGAGGCAGATCTCTGTGAGTCCGAGGCCAACCTTGTCTACATAGTGAGTTCCAGGACAGTTAGGACTACATAGAGAGACCCTATCTAAAAGTTTAAAGAAAAAAGAAAGAAAAGAAAACAAACAAAAATATTACTTTTTAAGTACTTAATTTTATTTATTATTTTTGTGTGTTTTGTGTGTATGAGTCCAGGTACATGCATGCCATGGTGCATGTTTAGAGGTCAGAGATCAGTTCTCTCCTTTCACAGTGGGTTTCAGGAATCAGACTCCGGCTGCCAGGCTTGGGCAGCAGGTGATTTACCTATGAGCCATCACACTGGCTCAGTAAAACAAACTCCCAATCTCACTCATTTCATTCCTTAGCTCATTGTTTGCTACTTCAGCTCTTTTGAGATGGAATAACTAGGGGAGTATTCTGCATGTGCTCAAATACTAGGGCCAGCTGCTTTAAGACCTTAGTGTTTACAATTACATAATCTTATTTTTGAATTTAAAAGTAATCTTTCAGTTATCTCGAAAAATAATGGGCTTCATCATGACATTTTTTAGACACACAAATTATTGCAATTTGCTCATGTTCAATCATCCTCCACCCTCCCTGCCCCATAGGGACCAGTTTCCTTTGCTGTAACAGTTCCCTTTTTGCTCTCATTTCATACACCTATAATCTATAACATATGATATAAATCATACAATAAATATATAATAATAGATTTAAATCTTAGAAGTAGTAGTAAAAATATTTCCCAAAGAATAAAATTAATACACAGAAATTAAAATAAACTTTTCTCAGGGAAGAGCATTGGTGATTATCCATCCTGTTTAAACATGCCAGTACTGGAAATGTCTTTGGACACAAGCTACCTAATACTAGTATTTTAACTGATCTTTCATTTCTTTACTAAATTCTTTTGTTTTTTAGAAAGCAGAAAAAAACCATTCATTTAGCATATTAACAATCACTAAATATTATATTTTTCTTGTTTTAATATGGTATAAGCTATTTATATCTGTATCTCTATAAAAATATATATCTCTATATAAATATATATCTATATCTCTATATTGATAGATCTATCTATCTCAACCAATATTTGTTTGGTTTTCTCTAGGTTTACCATTGCTCTAGGAGATATTTTAGCTGAAGCACTCACGTCTGTATACTGCCTGTTATAAGCACCATGCGCTTGATACTTTTAACACTTTTGCTTATGGGAGTAGTAAAGCAATAACTGAAGTCAGCCTTCCATGTCTGTGGGTGCAACATCCCTGGATTCAACTGTTGCCTGAAAATATTTGAAAAAGTAGTTATCTCCATTTGAACATTTACAGATTCTCTGTCATTATTCTCTAACAATATAGGTGACAATTTATATATCGCTTACACGGTAGTGGGTACTATAAGTAATCAAGACACAATTTTAAGCATATGGAAGTATGTGCTTATCTTATATGTAACTAATATGACATTTTATGTAATAAATTCATAAGGGAAAGGGATACAGAAGTCCCTGAGAGTACCCTGGAATAAATAATGTATTATTTGATTTTTTTTTAAATTTGTGGAGAAATGAAAGTACACAGGGTTTGAGTGATTCCCCAACTACCGTGTAGCAGAAGCCAAATTCAAATGTTGCAGGCTGTTCGTGGCAACAGCAGTGGAAGGCAGACATTAGGATAAGATGATAGGAGAGAGAATGGATGTAATGAGGATCAGAAATTTCCTAAAATTACCCTTTACTTTTGGATTTCTGTTCTAACATAAACTTTGAAGAGAATGACATTGATTGAGAAATCTTCAGAAATTCTAAAGGGACATTGTGTTGAACAGCTGACTTTCGAGCAGTTAACCTAGGTGTGCATATCAGGGGGAGCTTTACTTTGGATTTTATTCCTTAGTCATGACAGAGAAAAGAGAAAGTTTTATAAGTATCTAAGATTTTTTTTTTTAAACTGAGGAAGATTTCATTTTTTATTTTCTTGGTAAAAATTTTCTGAGCCTTTCAGTCTGAAAAAACACTTCAGATGACTTCTTACAAAAGTCTGCTAGGCAAGTTTCTAAAAATATGCCAAGAAAACAAAACAAATCTTTATTTTTTTCATATTAATTTAACAACTTGATGTCTGATTTTGATAAACAGTCCATTTTATTTCAAGCTGTGTATTGGGACAAGATGATCTCAGGCCCTTCTGCAGAGTTTGCTATTTTAAGATGGTCTTTAAAGTTTTGTGCTCAGCCATGCCTAGCTAACTCAAAGTTCTCTCCCAGGGAAATCAGCCATCTTAATCACTCAAGCTTCCACTGAAGAATATTTGAAGTGACCACAGCCCAAAGGTCCAGAGTCATAATTAGGAATCTTTATTGTGATTCTGATGCCCTCATTGTTCAGTGACACATGAATATCTCTATATTTTAGTATCATGTAATCAGCACAGAATCCCTTTCGCTGGAAATCTTGACCATTTTCTATTAAGTTACTGTTAAGCGATCTCCAAGGTGGCCAGCTTAGATTTGTCTTTTATATCTCTTCCATGATTGTATTTCCTTTTCATACAGCAAACTTCTCCTAAGTCAAAGAACACATCCTCTCAAAGATGTCAAATCCCCTCAAGACTCACATTCACTTAAATGAAACAGGATGGAAAGCACTGTTTCTGTAGTCCTTCTCAACTCTGGGTAACATGGCAGCCTAGCACTCTTGGGTGATGGAAACCTTCAAGGTGACACCTGGTGCTGGATGATCTCAGACACATAGAAATCCACTTGTTCTGAGGTTGCTGTAGGATAGCTGGCCTGCAGAGTTCAGCAATACCATAAGGACCACACTTATCCAACTCCCAAGTAAAAGGAACAAAGTGAAAGGATAATGAAAGAGGGCGGAGAACATCTGTGCAGCGTCTGTTGCAGAAAACTTTATCTCTCTCATAGACCCCAGACTGTTTCTCCCAGCATCACTTTGAACAGCTGAGACTGGCGTAAAGTGTAGATAATGATAATCTGGGGGAATGAAGTAATAAGAATGGAAATCTTGTCTCTTTAGGGGGAAATGCTATCTGTCTAAGATACTGATTTGGGTTGTGCTTTGGGTATGTATCAAGACATCTGGCCTAGTAGGCTCTTGGTTTAGTCTCAGGTTCCTTTCAAATAATCTTCTATAATAAATAGAATAATAAATAAATAGCTTTCCGTACTCCTAGTCTCACACATTTCTTCACAAACAGTTGATTCAGCAAATGACTTTTGAAATCTGCCTAATCTCTTAAAATATGTCAGATTTTTTGGCAGAGCTTTGATATTCTCTTGGATCTTTTCTTTCTTCCTTTATGGAAAATTTCCAAGTATCTGCAGTTTATATAGAATTTGGAAGCAAAATTTACTCTTATAGCTTCCATTATGAAATATTAAAACATAAAAGGAGGTAGACAATGATATAAAGACTACCCACATGACCGCAGACAAGCTTTAAGACCCCAACTGCCATTTTTTAAGCTAACTTTTTTTGTGTGTGCATATGGCATGCCCACGGTTGGTGGTACCGTCCCTGGGCAGGCCGTCCTGGCTTGTATCCAAAAGCAGGCTAAGCAAAGCAAGAAGCAGTGCTCCTCCCTGGTCTCTGCTTTGGTTCCTGCCTTTAGATTCCTGAGTGGAACTCCCCAATGATGGACAGTAAACTGATACAAGTGCTTCATGCTTTGTGTTAGGTCACAACATTTATTGCAACACCATTTGAGATAATAAAACCTATGAGCAAATACCCCCCCAAAGCAGCTACTGATAAATTTGTAATTATAAGCAATAAAGTATTAAATGGTGGTACGAGATGATATAAATCAATCTAACTCATACTATACTCTGTAGACCAATGTTGACTAAGAGATTAGTAGCAACCTGATATCAAGGTGAGAATTAAAATTGAGAGGAGTCTTTTAGAAACATTTTATAGAACTAGATACAGTCATTTTAATTTGTTCCACATAATCATCAGAAGTGGAATTTGAGAAGAGGAACCTCAGTTATAGAACCGTCTCTACTAGAGATTGGCCTGTGGGTATGCCTGTAGGGCATTTTCTTGATTGATGTTAATAAATGGTGCTGAGAATTAAAATTGAGAGGAATCTTTTATAAACATTTTATAGAACCAGATACAGTAATGAACCATAGTATGTATTTATATATTATATAAAAGGAATTTATTGGAGTGGCTTACAGGCTGTGGTCCAGCTAGTCCAACAATGGCTGTCTCCTGATATAAAATCCAAGAATCCAATACTTGTTCAGAATCCTGAAGAAGTAGGCTCTAATGCCAGTGAAGGAATGGACTTGCCAGCAAGAACAAGGGAAAGCAAGTAAAGAGGAAAAGCATCTTCCTTCCTTTCCTTTATATATAGGCTTCCAGAGGAAGATTTATGGTGGGTCTGCAAATGAGCCAATTGACTAAAATCCTTCACAGGTAAGCTGAGGGGCTTGAGTTTTTAGATGTAGTCCAATTGACAACTAATAGCCTTCACAGTAGTTAAGTTCTAAATCCTTGGTGATGACATGTAGATAGTATAGGCCCTTGTTGTGAGAAGTTTATATTCCCACTCCACAAAAAAGCATAGCCACAGTCTAACCATGAGAACAAGAAAATCAGAAAAAGTCAACGTGAGGGACATTCTAATTTGAGAATTTGCAGTTCTCAAAGCAATGGGGGGGGGGTCATAGAAAGCAAGGAAACACAGACAAACTAATCGACTCTGGCTAGAGGAGTTGGAGAAGACATAATGGCTGAATGTAGCACAGTGTCCTGGGTAAGATAATGGAACAGAAGATGCACACAAAATATCCACTAAAGGAATACAAATGAACCATGAAATTCGGCCAGTATCAGTGTGTTGACACTGGCTCATTATATCTGATAGCTTGACCATAGAGTTGTAGAATGCTATAATAGAAGCAAGATGAACTGTCTGTATATGTAAAATTATTGTAAAATAAAGTGCTTATCTTTAAAAGCCTGTTAGGGAATAAGGTCAAGGACACCAGCATTTACATAAACCTCCATGTTCCAAAGCAAAATCATTGGCAGTATATGTGAGGAGTTATTTGGGGATTTTCTGTCATGAACTATATTATCAACTTCCATAGCTTTATAAAGTGTTTTGAAATTGGGTAGTTGTTCTCCCAATTCTCCCCAACCCCTTTTGTTTGCATTTGCCTTTATTTTTTAACCAAACCAAATGAAACTAACAAACAAACCCTACAAAGTTCATAAGATAAGTTAGATTCAATCAACCAACCAAGCCATTAACCAACCAATTTGGGAAGATTGCCATCTTAAAAATATTTGTTAGAGGGCTCTAATTCTCCCAGTTATCTGTAATAGAGTTCTGTGAATAGAACTTTTACTTCTTTGTTCAAGTTTTAAAATACTTTTACAAGGAAAAGGGCTTCATAAATTTAATTTAGAAAAATAATTGTGTGCACACGCAGGCACCTCTGCGGCGACCAGAAGACAATTTTATGGAGTTGGTTCTCTTCCTTCACCGTAGGGTCCAGGAACGAAGCCCGTTGTCAGGCTCACATTGCAAGCATTTTTACTAGTGAGCCGTCTCCTCAGTCTTGACTTCAATTTTGATTGTTTGTTGCTAGTACTAGAACTCAATAAAAGTGAATTTTTAAATTTTGTTTTTTTAGTTTAATATCCTACAATTCAATGTTTCAAATGTATTTTAAAAAATTAATTCCAGCTGTGTGCTTGCCTTTCTTCCTTCCTCCTTCCTTCCTTCCTTCTTTCCTTCCTTCCCACCCTCCCTCCCACCCTTTCCCTCCCTCCCTCCTCTCTCTCTCCCTTCCTTTCTTCCCTCCCTCCCTCCCTCCCTCTCTCTCTCTCTCTCTCTCTCTCTCTCTCTCTCTCTCTCTCTTTCTTTCTTTCTTTCTTTCTTTCTTTCTTTCTTTCTTTCTTTCTTTCTTTCTTCTCCTTTTTTGATAGTCTCACTATGTGACCTTCCTAACAAAGCTAAAGGTAGACTAGAGATCTGTACTTCCATACTCTGTCTGCTGCTTGTTGGAGTTTCCTTAAGATTTTTTCTACCCAGAATCATACTGTTACAAATAACCCCAGTTTTTTTTTTTTCTATTTTTTCAAACAGCTGTGCCTTTCCTGTATTTTCTTGCTTGAATGTGCTGTTTAAACTTCTAGAGGTGGTGATAAACTTTCCTTGAGTTTTGATTCTGATCTTAGTGGGAAGTGCTCAGTTTTGCATTCCTCCCCCCCACCGCCAGGACAAGGTGTCTCTGTTGTAACTCTGATGGTCCTGGAACTCAATCTGTAGACCAGGCTGGCCTTGAACTCACAGAGATTCACTTGCCTCTGCCTCTGAGCACTGGGATTAAAGGTGTGTGCCACCTTTGCATTCTAAAGTCTGCTGCTTCATGTGCTCTTTAGGTGTTCTTTTATGAGATTCTGGATTCATATTTCCATGCATTGAAAGAAGGTTTTTCCTCTCTCTTTTTAAAGTAGCAATTAAAAAATTCATAAGCTGTATAAGTTGCTCATTCAAAATGTGACATTCAGTAATTTTAGTATATTCTCATATTTGTGCAAGGAGAACCTCTGAACTCATTATCAGACTCTTCCTATTTGTGTCTTACTGAATTTTTTTGTCTCAGACTTTGGACTTTGCTAACTTACTTTCTGTTGTATAGAACACACTATTTTGGTAACAGCAGGTACTCTATCTGTGGTCTAATCTTAGGAGGAGAGAATTTAATCGGTCACTGTTAAATATGATGTTGTCTGTGGTTTTATCATAGTTGCATTTAATGAGGTTGAGGAAATTCCCATCTGTTTTGAAATTGCTGAATTTCTTTTATTAAATCAGGAATGGTTGAGTTTTATCAATAGTCTTTCATGAACCCATTGTTGATGTGATTTTTGTGATTTTTGATAGTCTGATGCATTACACTAATTGATTGTGGATGCTAATGTTTTTATTTTTGAAATAAGTTCCAATTGGTAATGGTACATAATAGTTTTTAGTATTATTATTTTATTATTACTTGTTATTTATTATTATTATTATTATTATTATTATTACTACTACTATTATTATTATATATTTGATTGAATATAGTTTGGTAATAATTTTTGAAAAAATAAAATGTAATAAGATTAAGAAAAAACTTTCATACTGAAGTTGGACACAGCAACCCAAGAGGAGGACAAAAGTCCCAAGAGCAGGCAAAAGAGTCAGAGACCCACTTATTCTCACAGTCAGGAGTCCCATAAAATTTATAAGCTAATAGCTATAATATATATGCAGAGGTTGGCAATATTTTCTTGAGGATGTTTACAGGTATATCCATTAGAGGTATTTATTAGTCTATGTTTTTTCATTGTTTCTGATCTCTATTGTTGATTCAGGAACAAAGATAATAAGACTGGTTTTGTAGAATGAACTAGAATATACTTTTTTCTTTTCCTTTTTTGGAGAAATTTGTGAAGAATTAGCGTTAAAAAAAAGATTTCTAGTAGAATGTACCCAAGAAGCCATTGGCCCTGGGCTAATGCTCATTATGTACCCAAACTATTTACTTATTGTTCATGATTTTGTTTTGAGTCTGTCTCTGTTTTGTTTTCTGCTCTTTTTGAAGTTTGTCTAATTTATGTAATCTGTTGGTGTGGAGCTCACGGTACTCCCTTACAATCCTTTTGAGCTTCATAGTAGCTCCTCTCCTCTTTCATTTGAAGACTTCATTGTTTGTTCTCTTACAGTAGTTAGCCTAAGGATGAACTATGCATTGTTTTTGGGTGGAGGCTATTCTTAGTATTGACTTTAGGTCTCTGCAAACACTAAGCTCTAGCTTTTATACATTTTAGCTGTAACAATCTAGGTGAGGATAAAATGTACTAAGGCCCAAGAAGATCTACCAGCTCCACTCTCCGCTTAATGTTATAACAATCATACATATCCCTTCTAAAATGTCACAGCAGCATACAGGGTTACACTTTATGTCATACCTTGTCTTGGGATTTTCCCATCGTGTGGTTTCACTCAGCTGCAACTAGAGTCTCAGACCAAGTAAGAGTTTGTTTTCATGTATTTTGCATATTTTTCCTGACAACTCTACAACTCTCTTTGAGCAAAGATGCTGGCAGCCCTGGTCTGTCCCATGTAAACTTGCCTGGTCAACTGATGTGTGTGTGTGTGTGTATGTGTGTGTGTGTGTGCGTGCACACACACATATGTTTGATCCTCCCTCCCTCCCTCTCTCCCTCCCTCCCTCTCTCCCTCCCTTCCTCCCTACCACCGTTTCTCTCTCTGCAGCTGGATAAAAAAGGCCACAGACAGATCATCACTGTTTTTACATAGAGCATGATTATCTGTTCATAAACAAACGCTCCTCATTCTTTTACAACTGGCCAACTTTTCGTAGCCCAGAAATGTTTGTTTTGAACAATTTTGTCCTGTTACGTATTTGTTCTTTGGGCTTGGAGATAATTATCCAGTGTCTTCAGGCTGCCTCATCAAAAGAGCCAGGCTCTCTACTTTAGAGTCCCCATTAAACAGTTTAGTAACACAGAGAGAAAGAGGGTGGAAATTGACTCCTCACTCTCTTAGCACCAGCTGTAACCACTAGAACACATGTGAATATTCTTTCAAGTTTTCTCAGTGTGTGACCCTATAATTTTATATTAAGGGGCCACACATAGAAGGGTGTTTTACTGCCTTCTATTTCTTTTCAACACTATAGTGGGTAAAATGTTCAAAGTCAAATTGAACAGATTTCTGTCATCCATGTTGATGAGAACAGAATATTCCATTGTATGTCACAGTTCTTCTAAAATCAATTACCTAACCGTTATCACGGAGTTTTAAGATGGCTTTAGTGTTTTTCCTTTGGTTTATAAGCAACCCTTTGAAAACAGTACAGCACATATCGATCTAGATATCCCTCTTAAGACACATTTCTACAGAGTGATTACAGGGTTCAGAGTATGATCGTATTGACTTTCAGAATGATTTGTTGATTTTTTCTCTAATTTAGAATTCTCCTTCAGTACATTTGGTCATTATTTCTCCATATTTTCACACACCTTTGGGTTAATTTATCATTATCATGGTTCTCAAATAACTGACACTTAGAGTTTATTTTTTTTTGTGTGCGTGCTTCCATTAATCTAATTACTAGTATTTTTTAGTATAGTTTTGATGTTTATTAAACATCTTTATTTCTGTGTAAATTCCCCATTTCTATTGTTTGCCAATTTTTCTACCAAGTTTCTTTTGTTTTTTAGTTTTAAGGATCCATTGTCATTTTGCATCTTAATATTTTGTTTGCTTTTGCTGTTATAAATACCTTTCCAATTACTATGTCTTCCATTTCATACTATTATGCGTTTATTTGTTTTTTAAAGCCTCTATTTTACTTATTATTATTGTATATGTGTGTTTGATGTGTGTTTTTAATACGGGCAAATGTGTTTCACAGCCCATTTGTGGAGATCTCTCTTTCTACTATGAACTCTGTGACTTGAACTCGGTTCCTAGATTTAAGCAGCAAACACTTTAAAGTTTATGAGCCATCTTGCTGTCCCTGATTTGCCTTTTTTTTTTTTAATTCATTTCAGACCACACAGAGAGCCAGAATTCTGACATTCCAATCTTGCTTGGTGTCTCATAAGTTGTATAACTACAGATAATGTCTCAGTTTCCCAGATGTAAAATTTTCACAAGGTTAGCACTTAACTCCTGGGAATTGCATTTTAAATGATATATGTAAAACATTTAGAATTATTCTATATAATTCTTAATAAATCTCAGCTATCATGGTTACAACAAATTTTATTTCAAAATTCCCTGCTTTAACACCATCTTTACATTAAGATTTTGGACAGGCTCCATGTGCTTGGTCACTCTAAGACTTGCAGTACAAGCACTCAAACTTTCATTCTTCTCTAGTATTACTATTTATATTTTCTTAGTTTGCTTTTATTTTGTGATGTGAATATGCATTGTATTTTTCTGAATGATTCATCATTTGTTATATTTATTTTAATTACTAAATAACTTAATAATTTCTTTCATAATACACCTTTGCTTTGTGTTAGATTGAATTTCTACATAAAATCAAAAGTAATTCTGACCTCTTTATTTTGTCCCTATTAAGTCTATCCGTTTCTGCCATGGTGTGACGCTATAAACATTTATTTACTAAACAATTTTAACATCTTTATGTTTGTGTGGTTCTTTTTATTACCAAGAAAAGCTGAACATAAATGGTAGGTATCTCAAATGTTTGTAAATTAATGTACTTACTACTCAGAAAACTTGACATAGATGTATGTTTCAAGGCATGTTAGATGCCATGGCCATTCTTCTGAAGGAATGGCTCTAATCTGGATTCATGGATAATTACAGTAAGGTACTTCATGGAATCATACCAACTGGGTCTAGATCCTTATGCAACATGAGTTTCTTATCCCCATCAGAAGGTGAAACTTCTCTTGGGCCTCTTGGATCAGAAGGTCCTGTTCATTGACTTGACCTGAAGAGTGTTAGAAGTAACCTTGCCTGATTTGGAAGCCTGGGTCTTGAAAAACTGAAGTCATCAGAGTTTATTACGTAGGAAACTGGAACTCTCCTATATTGAACAAGGTAACTGAGGCTCTCTGACCCTTGTTCTGAATAACCACCAGAAACAGGAGTCAAACCACTGTGGACCTTCTTATTAGCAGTGGGAACCTCACTGCTGGCCATTTCACGAGTGACCCCAGGTAAACTTAACAGGGGAATTTTTCAGATGACGCAGCCCAAATTGTAGTTTTGTGATTAAATCAGTATTTTAATTGATTTAATCTAAAAGCTGTCTAACTTCTCCCAGTCCTCCCTCAGGCCTCTATCCTCTCAGAACCCTCATCTACAAACCTAGAATCAGCCCCATATGATTAATAATTAATGCCATTGTGCTGGCTACTCCTATGTCAACTTGATTCAAGCTAGAGTTATCTGAAGGGTGGGAACCTCAATTGAGAAAATGTCTCCATAAAATCCAGCTGTAAGGCATTTTCTTAATTAGTGACTAACACAGGAGGGCCCAGTCATGCTGGGTGTGCTACCCTTGGGTTGGTGATCCTGGGTTCTATAAGACAACAGGCTGAGAAAAGCCCCGAGAAACAAGCCAGTAAGCAACACTCCACCAGGGCCTCTGCATCAGCTGCTGCCTCCCTCCAGGTTCCTGCCCTACTTGAGTCTCTGTCCTGACTTCCATTGGTGATGAACAGCTATGTGGAAGTGTCAGTCAAATAAACCCTTTCTTCCCCGACTTGCTTTTTGGTCATGCTGTTCACCGCAGCAATAAAGACCCTAAGTAAGACAGCCATTTTGTCCAAAAGTTTGCCAGTTTTCATCTGTAAGATAAATTTAGATTTGCAGCAAAAGAAAAATGTAACTCTCGATGCTTTATGATATCTGCCAGAATAAAGTGTGGTAATCAAGCACTTGAAATCAGTAGCTATTTATTTTCATAGAGTCATGTATATTTAGCTATTTTTCTCCATTTTCATAAAAGATATTCTCAAGTCCAGGACATTAAGTGCATTCATGTATAATTTTTCTTCTGGAACAGTGCCCATTATTTAGTATGTGACATATTTTATTTCAGAACTTAGGAAAAGTAACAACCCACAAAGGAGGAATGTAGGGATAAAATTAAGGTCACTGCCACCACCAACAAAAAGTGATTTCAAATATTTTTTAGTCTCTGGAATAGAGTTGACTGAGTCTAGTCTCTGATTTTTTTAAAGATTTTAAAGATTTTTTTATATCATCTTTTAAAATTTTATACATGTGTCATTTTATGTTTTATAATTCTGGAAGGAAAAAGCTGGGATACAAGCAAAAGTGATGATGTTGTTTGGCAATAACTGTATACAACACACACACAAACACACACAGGAACACACACATACACATACACAAACACACATGCACACACATACATATGAACACATGCACACACAATTACATACAGGCACACACACAGGAGTCCAAAACAAAGTGGCATTGCAAACATTTGTGGTGACTGAAAAGAAAGTAAATGGCTTGGAATTATAGCTCCTAAATTGAAAGTCTTACATTTCATTACTTTTCTAGAGAAATATCTAAAATGACGTAGAGAATGCAGTTCTGCTCTTTACAATTGCCTCTTAGATTTCTTGTGATGTTTCTAGATATCTATCATGGAATAATTTATTTTGCAGTTTATTTCAGTAAGGGCAAGCCAATTTTTTTTTTTAAATCAAGATGTGAAGATCGTACTTTTTTTTTCAATTCCTCAGATGAACATATTTAGGGAACCACAGCATAATTTATTCATTGTTTTGATTTCTGCCGCAGAAGTGACTAGAAGGGACTGACACAGCTTTCTACTCTCTTTGCTCTATCTGTTCAACACACTAAGAGAGACGAGTGGTAAGACACTGGTTACACAACTGCTCTCATCTGTTAGAATGATGCGAGCGTCATCCAACCCCTCATACCCAGGCATGCTAACTTGTGTAAGGGAGGGCCACACGCGTGGCGTCGAATCCAGTTCTCAGAACCCTTCCCCCAATTCATATGTAACTGCATCTAGACTGGTAAATCATTCAGTTTTTTGATGAATATGTATAGAATTTTATTCCCCATCCCTTCTGCCTTATAGTGCTGAAACTTGGGACCTCATGCAGGCAAGAAAAGTACTCTAACACCAAGCTATGTCCAGTACCCCCAGTTTTGTTATGTTTTTGGGGGAAAGTTTTCTGAAAAAACATGTCAGTGTTGTAAACTGGGTAACACATGGAGGAACATATGAGGATTAAATTTCATTATTAGATAAGGTATTTTATTATGTTTAGATTTTATTATTTTTTCCTTTTATTGAAAATAAATTTTTCTCATACAATATAGCCTAATTACACTTTCCTTCCCTCTACAACTCCCAGCTCCTACCCCCTAGTCTGGACCCACTCTCTTTTTGTCTCTCATTAGTAAACAAATTGGGCTTCTGAGGGATAGTAATAAAATAGAATAAAATATAATAATATAAAATAAAAATGAATGCATTGGAATAGGACAAAAAAACAAACACAAGGAAAAGAGCTTCCTCAAAAAGGCACAAAAAACAGATATAATTGCAGATACCCATTCTTCACAAACTTAGGAATCCCATAAAAATACTAAAGCCATAGTATATATGCACAGGGCCTATATGGTAAAAAGAGAAACAATACGTCTGTATGTATAAATAAAATAAAAATTAAAAAAGATAGAATTTTAAAAAAGGAAAAAGCCCTGACACAACATAATGATTCAAGGAATGTCCAGAGACGCCATCGAGTTTTTCTCTGTTGGCATCTACTGATGTTTAGTTAAGAAAACTAAACTTTTTATTTTCAAGTGATTATTAATTGGACATGGCTTTGGGGTTAGGGATGGGGGCATGTGTGCTCATCTCCTTTCAGCTCTAGGACCCCATTTGGTGCAGCCCCACTCAGGCCTGTGCATGCTGCCTCAGTCTAATTCAGTCCATAAGTGTTAATCTATATGATCATGTTAATTTATAGTGCCTTGTTTCCTTGGTGTCCTCCATCTCCACTAGCTCATACATTCTTTCCACCTCCTCTTCAACATGGCGTCATGAGCTCTGAGGGGAGCTAACATACTAGTTGGGGCTAGTGTTCTGAGATCTTTCACCCTCTGCATAATATCTGGCTGTGGGTCTCTGTATTTGTTCCCATCTGCATTAAGAGGAGGCTTCTTTGCTGATGATTGAACAAGGCACTTAGCTGTGAATAGAACAGAATGTCATTAGGAGTAATTTTATGGCTTTAAAAATACTATTTGGTCTTACTCTTGGTCCCTGAACTATTCAGGTTCAAGCAGCATCAGGGATGGATTCCATGTCATTGTGTGGGTTTAAATCAAATCAGATATTGGTTTGTTACTCCCACAATCTATGTGCCAACATCAGACTAGCGTATATTTCAGTCAGGACACTGGTGCAGATCAAAAGGTTTGTGCCTGAGTTGGTGTTTACCTTTCTTCTTTGGAGGCATGCATAATACCTTCCTGTACCAAAGACACTAGCACCTAGGTGTGAAGGCTCTATGTAGGCACCAGCTCAATGTCTCCATATTCAGTGAACTGTGTAGGTGTTGTCTTCAACAATGGGACTTTGCTGTCAGTTTGTGGGGAGCAACCTATAACCTTGGCAGCAGTGTTAGCTGTTTGGGGTTTCCCATAGGAGCCCCTTGGGCAACAACTCAATTAAATACAACCCAATCCTAGTACTGAATACTTCAGTTGGTAAGAAGAGATGTTCAGTTGGGACTCTGTCTCCTTTGTTATTTGAGGATTTTATTTGGATCCCTTCACATATGTGTATATTTTATGAAGCTTCTATTATATATATATATAATAGGTGCTGCTATCTGCTTTTGTCTTTATTGGATGACTGTTTTGTTCCTTGGTTTCTGTTGCTCCTTTGGGTTTTGGCTCTCTGTAATGATCTATGTGTGTTGCAAAAAGAAACTTCTTTCACCAAGATAGAGAACTATACTCATCTCTGGATATAAGGACAAGCATTTAGAATGTAGTTAGGAGTTATACTGGTTTAGGAAATTGGTTGTAGTAGACTTTCCCCTAAGTTCTCTAGCCTCACCAGTCATGAGGAGTTGTCTAATTTTATAGTACCCAGCACACATTTTGTTCTATTGAAGAGGACTTAAGTCTAATTAGGTGGCTGTTGGTTACCCAATGATCTTGCCATGCTGATCATTGTTATGGTTTGTTGACACAGAAGCTGGATAGGACTACTGATTGCTTTTCTTCTTTGGCAATATTTTATTATTCTTAGTACTGATAAGTACTTTTAAAGGAGTCATTAAGACACCACTGGCTTATCAAGTTTTGAGAAACATTTCTTGAATAAGGTGGTGTACCTCTCTCTTCTAAACATGTATACATATCCATATAATCTTTGTGATATAGAAAAGATTAATAATGAATCAATTCTGCTTTTTAGATTTAAGTATTTAAAAATACTTGCCTAATTTAATCTTAAGTAAAGATTGCAGAATTAATGATGACCCGGCCAATTATATTATCTATAAATCTATTACTGTATGTCCCTTATTTCCCTTACAACAAAGAAGAGTTATAGTGACTAAATGTGCTCCTAATCTGTAAAGCATCATTGATCATATAAACAGGGATGATTTCATCTCATGTGAGTCATTTGGCTCTAAGACACCAATTTAATTTCAACCATAATTATTGTAAGGCAGGTTTGTAGAAGTGGGTGAGAGCCATCTGCCACATAAAAGTGTTTAATAATAGCACATAATGAAGCCTCTCTCCCTGGGCTAGCACTGATTAGGAGAGAAATGCATGATGATCAACCAGAGAGCTTGAAGAACAGGATCACTGGGTGTCTTAGTCACTGTTCTATTGATTTGAAGAGACATCATGACCAAGGCAACTCTTATAAAAGAAGCATTTAATTGGGTTCTTGCTTATAGTTTCAGAGGTTTTGTCCATTATCATCATGGCAGGAAGCATGCGTGGCAGCAGGCATGGCACACATGGTACTGGAGAAGTAACTGAAAGCTGTATCTTGATCCTCAGGTATCAGAAAGAGGGAAGGAGAGAGAGAGAGAGAGAGAGAGAGAGAGGGGGGGGGGGGGGAAAGAGCGAGAGAGGGAAAGAGAGAGAGAGGGAAAGAGAGAGGGAGAACTGGATCTAACACGGGCTTTTGAAACCTCAAAACCCGCTCCCAGTGACACAATTCTTCTAATAAGGCCACACCTATTCGTACAAAGCCCCACCTCCTAATCCTTGTAATCTTTTCAAATAGTCCCACTGTTACCAAGCATTCAAATATATGAGCCATGGAATCTACTTTTATTCAAATCTCCACACTGGGCTTGAAGGGACACTTTGTTTTCTGTCACTATACCTTAAGACCATTATTGAAACTTCAAATATTTTCTTTCTACAAATGAATGGTTATATATATATATATATATATATATATCTGTGTGTGTGTGTATGTGCTAGTCATGTTTCTCTCACTATGACAGAATAGCTAGAAAATCAGGCTAAAGGGGGTACATTTATGTTCACAGTTTCATTCAGTGGTTTCATGGTCCTGTTAGCCTTGGGTCTGCATTAAGATAGTGTATCATGATGAAAGCTCTAGGTATAAATCAGTTCTCACCATGCAAGAACTGAATCATAATGAGAGGAAGGGCCTGCTATCCCAAGTACACCCTCTGTGAACACACCTGAAGTATGTAACTTCCATGAGGTTTCATTTAATAATTTTTATGACTCCCAAAAAGTGCCAGAGTCTGGTGAATGACTCATTAATGCATGGCCTTGAGGGGAAATCTTGTATCCAAACAATAACATTCTATGTCTGTCTCTCAAAGGCTCATGCACCCAGATCATCTCCAGGAGTTCCTAAATGCTTAACTGCTGAAATACTGATGCAAAATTCAAGTTCAAAGTTTGAGACTCAAAACAACTTTTAACTGTAAGCTTCTATTAAAAATTTGCACATATCCAAGATACATTGCAACACTTCGAAAGGGAGGAATAGAAAAACAGCAAGGAGGAATTGAAAGCAAGACCTAAAACCAACAGGCTAAACATTAAGTCATTTATCCCCATATCTGATACTGATGTACTCAGTGGTATGATGTAGCCCTGAAGAATCTGGACAGCCCCACTGCTATGTCTTTAATGGCTACAGCCCACATTGCTATTCTCTCGGTTCCAATCTGAGATTATGGTTTCCACTAGTAATTGTTCATGTTCCTGGCATCTCTTAACTTCCAGGGGCCTCAGTTGACCTTACTATCATGGCTTTACATATCACACTTTCAGTGGCTGCTTATAGGGACTCTGACCCTGACATATGTTGGCCTCTTAGGCTTTGCTCTGAAGCACTGATTGAAGCCTATATGACGCTACAACTCTTTTGTTCAGCATTCCCGTGAGTCTAACATCACACAGATAATGCAAATGCCAGCTGCTAGGGTCCTTTTAGCTGCAGCAGCCTCTGGGTGCCATGCTGCCTGAACTCATGGGAAAGATTCAGGGAACTAATTCTAAGGGCTGCTATGTGAAAGCAGGGGATTCAAGGACTCTCCTCTTAAACAAAAGTCTTTAATCCATGATACATGAGAATATGACCAATTTCTGAGATGCTAAAAGGCATCTCCCATATTGTTCTGGTGCAAAGGTATGGCTTCTTTATAGGAACTGTACCTCCTTTGCTGTGACTTTAAATATATTTCTTTTCTAGGTAAGTTTCAAGCTTTTCTAATCTTGGACAGTTTTATTTGTGAACTATAGATGCAAAAGCTGTATATATTATGACAGCAAGACAAATTTAGAACATAAGTGATAAGATAAGTGATAAGTGTCATCTTCTATGACAAAGTAGGATTTAGCCTAAGAAGATTAGTTTATATTAATATTAAAAGGCATATTAATGCAACTTGCCATATTATGAGATACAGTGAGCATCTTATAATTACTTCAGCAATATAAGAAAAACACTTGATAAAATGTTCATTGTGACAAAATTTCTTTACTTGGCCAAACTGTAGTCACTACTACTAGCCTTCTCCTATGTCCATCTATGTACTTCCTCATAAGACACAATAATTTTCTTATTTTTTTTAATTTTTCTTTTCTCATATAATACATCATAATATCCTCCTCCTCCCCTCCCTTAACTCCTCCCAGTTCTCCCTCATCTCCCCTTTCCCTCAGATCTATCCCCTCTACTTCTCCCCCAGAAAGAACAGCCGTCCCAGGGCATAACAACATGGAACAAGGCCAGGCACTACTCCCTACATCAAGTATAGACAAAGCAACCTAGCAGGAGAAAGAGGGTCCCAAAGGCAGGTAAAAGGGCCAGAGACCCCTCAGCTCCAGCCTATAGGAGTTTTTCAAGAACACCAAGCCAGACAACTATAAGATATATTTAGGAGACCTGAAGGTTCTGTGTCTGCCCTTTCAGTCTCTATAAGCCATTAAGTTGACTCTGTTGGGCTTGTTCTTCTGGTGTCCTTGACTCCTTTGGTCACCACAATCCCTCTTCCCTTTTTTCCAAGGGTTCCTGAAGCTTTGCACTTTACTTGACTCTGGGCCTCTGCATATGCTCCCATCAACTGAAACCGTTGCCTGGCCACAGGAGATGGCCTGTTCAGGCTCCCTATCCCCCATTACTAGAGGTTCTTGCTAGGGTTTCCCCTCATAGATTCCAGTGCATTTTCTTTGCACTAGGTCTCTTAATCACCCTTTATAGTACCCCAGTTCTGGTAATCACTCCATATATTCTCTTCATCCATCCCTCTTCTTGTCCAGTCCTCTCTGCTCCCGTTTCTATCTTCTCTCAGCCCACCTGCACTGTTTGTTCTATTTCCACTTTACCAGGGAGATCCCTGTTTCCCCACCAGGGTCCTTCTTGTTGTGTAGTTTTTCTGGGTCTGTGGATATTAGTACCTTTGGAAGACAGTTTTAACAAGAGAACTCCAATAAGTTAATGCAATCAGAATCCCTTACATTTTGATATCTGATCAGATTCTTCATTCTCCTCTACCTTCCTGGTGATGTTCAATCACTAGGTTTTGTCTTCAACAAGAAGTCTATGAAGCTTGTTTATTTATAACCCTGAAGCTTCTTTCTTCAGTTCTCTACCTTCAATCACTGTGATTGCCTACTTGCCTATGTGATATTTGAACTCAATCCCAAATTATGCTTTACTTGAAGATGCCTTTGCAGTAATCTGCTACCTATACGACTGTCCTTAATAAAGTCTTTCTTTGTCTACTCTGTAGGTATCAATGAGTATGTTTCTTTAACAGTGATGCTGGTGTTTTTAGCAAGGCAGAAGCAGAATGGACTGCACATAGTGAAGATACTCTTAAAACTCGGCCTCTAATTTTTATTCAGAATTTATTTAGAGCTTTTAGCCAGTAAGTATGATAAGAAAAAAATGTGTAGGTATTAAGAATGGGAAGAACCAAGAAGCAATATGCCTCATTTGCAAATCATATTACTTTTGTGAGATAGAAATAGTCAAAAGCATTTACAAACAAGTTGTTTGAATGAAGAAAAGCATAAGACAAATTTGCTTTATGACTTAAACACATAGTAAAATGTATCTTTATGTAGTAATAACAGTTAGAATATAAATAAAATTTAAAGATTTTATTTATAATAGCACAAAATACACACATTATATAGTAATAAAACCAACAGAGCAGGTCAAGGATTCTGCAGATAAACCAGAAACATAGCAATTGAAAAGTACTGAAAAATATTACCTACTACCTAAATAAATATAAGGACAAATTTTACTAATCATTTACTTCAAAATTATTTACATATTTAATGTGATCACAGTCAAAATCACAGCAAATTCTTTTTATAGAATTAGATAAGATAATTCCAAAATTTGTGTGAACCCAGTAGTATACTGTGGTAGTTTGAGTAGGAAGAGCCCCCAGAGGCTCATATATTTGAATGCTTAGTCATCAAGTAGCCGCATTTCTTGAGAGGGATTAGGAGGTGTGGCCTTGTTGGAGTAGATGTGACCTTATTGGAGGCAATATGCTACTAAAGGTGGGCTGTGAAGTTTCAAAAGCCCCAACCATGCCCAGTGTGTCTCTCTTCCCATGGATGTAGAACTCTCAGCTTCTCCTTCAGTTCCATATCTGCCACCATGCTCCCTGCCATGATGATAATGGACTAAGCCTTTGAAACTATAAACAAGCTCCAATTAAATGCTTTCTTTTGTAAGAGTTGCCATGGTTGTGGAGTCTTTCCAGCAATAGAACAGTGACTATGATAGGTACATATAACTAAAGACAGTTTCTAAACACTTGTTGCAAATACTTGCTCTACAAAATATTGATACTTAATATGCTAGTAATCTATATAATGTGAAGTACCCACAAAGATAGATTAATATAATAAAGTGAGAGGCCATTTGATTGGAATGGATCTAAAATAAAATCCTGTGTCTAGAATGTTTGCAGCTTTCTATCACTATGAGAAAATACATGAGACAATAAATTTAGAAGAAGGAAAGCTCTATTTGAGGTATTGGTTTCAGATGTTCCAATTCATGTTATCCAGCCCTCTTGCTTTGGGTCTGTGATATCACAGTGTATCATCATAGGATCATGTAGTAGACTGGGTAGCAATGAATGAGAGAAGAAAGGGCCACAAGCCCCAAGTCCCATTCAAGAGCATGTCCCCAATAACCTAACTTCCCCAACCTAGGCTCCATATTGTGGAGATTCCATTATCTCCAACAATGCTTCAGACTGAGGACTAAGCTATTAATATATGGGCTTTTGAGAGAGACTTAAAATCCTTGCTATAACACCCGGTGACATGAGAGCCATCATAACATTAAAACATGACATGTTATTGATTTGTGGTGATGATGATTTTATTAGTTTCTGTTGCTGTGATAAAATACCCTGACAGAGCAATGTAATCCAAGAAGGGTTTATTTTGGCTCACAGTTCCAGATTCCAGTCCATAATTGCAGGGAGGTCATGGCAGCAGGAGCGTGAGACCAATCAGGCAGCCGGGAAGCAGAGAGCAAACAGTAAGTGGAGCCTGCAATATAAAGCCTCAAAACACACCCTTCCTCCTGCAAGGCTCTATGTCTAAAAGCATCACCACCTGGAGACCAGTATTCAAACACACGAGCATTAGCGAGGTATTTTATATTCAAATCACAGCAATGGTGTAAAGAAATCAGCACTGCCAGTCGTCCATATAGAATACGTGATTATGGACAGCATGGGAAGTTTAGTATGTAAATATGACTAATCTATTTAGTATGATATCATCTTTATCACTATTTTGGGCTACAATCCTTTTCTAGTTACTAGAAATGATTACAGCAACATGCTGCTAGATCATAGTCAACAATCTCCTGCCCATCATGTACACTACATCTCTTAACTTCACCAACAGACTTTATTAGGGGTTTGACCTATGGCACACACATTTTTACAGTTGTACTCTATGATGGCCACACAATAGTGGAATATGTAATGAAACATTTCTCAGAATAGATCCCTGTTGTTTTAATATGGCTGTATATGAAAAGGATGGCAAGGAACACTGGAGGAGGGTCAACAGTCCCTTTTCTAAATACCATTCCCATATTCATTTGCATGAAAAGCAATCTGAAGCCTTACCTTATTTTATACATACATAAAGGCCTAAATGTGAAAAGCAAAATTATCAGGCATATAGGAGATAAGAATAAGGAAACAGCTTCCAGATGTCAGGGTAAAGACTAACATCTATTTATTGACTACCAACAAATAAACAATATACACTAGATGTCCAGTGACAGTTAACGAATTTAATATGCCATTCTCTAATAGCTTGAGATACAGCCACTAAGCTCTGCACTCTAGCATTCCTTGAGAAAACATAATGCACTTCAAATGTAAAATAAAATAGCACCAATATTTTCTTAGCATTTTCCAATGAGACATACAAAATTTTTATGTGCATTGTGGTAAAGTTATTGCATACAAATATCTCATAGCCTTTGAGAAATCTTTGTTTTTACTTCATACAATGCTTTCTGTTTTATTATTCAAAAATGTCACACATTGGCATCTTATTATTAAAGTATGTGGAATAAACAGGATTTAGTAAAATTAGCACATAGGACATGTTTGTTTGCCTTCAAGAATTATTTTTCCTAATCATTAAAAATCAAATATTCCTTTTGTTTAAATAAATCTATTCATTTCTAAAATCATGACAGAGTTTCAACTTTCTTCTTAAAGTGTAATATATTTTCTTCATAGAGCGATGATCCATCTCAGCTGGGAAGGGTATAGAGATATGTGAGTGTCCATCTTGGTCTTGTGATAACAAAGTGAATTTTACCATCTGCATTTAGCAGTAGTGGTGTTTTTAGTACCATTATGAACACATCTATGTCTCCCTCAAATTCATTTGTTGAGCTCCAGTCCTCCATGTGACTGCCTATCTGTGACTGGAAATTTGAAGCACGAGGGTGGGCCCTGATTCCAATGGAGCTAGTGTTTTATTAAAAGAAACATTGGCTGCTGGGTGTTCTCTCTCCCTCCACCTTTCTCTCTCTGCTGTGTGCAAGTCAGAAAGAGACCTCTCATCTGGAGCTGAGTTGGTCAGTTTTTTGACCGTATTCTTCTTGTTGGCCTCCAGAATTGTGAGATAGCAAATTTCTATTGTTTCCATCATTTAAGGAGTGTGTGTGTGTGTGTGTGTGTGTGTGTGTGTGTGTGTGCACATGATGGCAGTCCAACTGATTAATAGACAAATTAAAAATATATGAAACTTAAACATTGTTGATCAAATGCAGACTCTCTCATACTAGCATCTGTTCCTTTGTAATGGCCTTTTCTGTCTCATCAGAAATATCATTAGCATAATTTAAAACCAATATTTCATGTTTATTTCATCATTATCTTATTAATTAGCCTTTCCCATTTAACTAACTGCCATCAAAGTTAATTAGACAATATCCATTTATGTAGCTAATGATTCCATGGGTCAGCATGTTGATCTGTGCTGCAGAATCCGGTTTTATGTAGTTTCTCTTCAAGGTTGGTGATCAGTTGAAAGTCTACTCGGAATATCTGTCTCTGGAGGGTGTCTCGTCATCAACTGGAACAAACAAGGTGACTGAGGTGCTATTCTCTCACCATCTAATTAGTTAGCCAGGTCCTACTTATGGAAAGAGTACAGCTTTCAGTAAGTCTGTCCATTCCCCATCTCAGAAGTTAAGTTCTTTTCTTTCTCTCTCTCTCTCTTTATTTTTTCTTTTGTATTTTGGTCAAAGAAATTAAAAGACTAGGCAAGGTTGAAGGGGCAGAGGAACATTTTACTTTCCATTGGAGAGAGTAGCAAAGCACTGTGACAATTTCTGCAATGTATCAATGTGAGACAGTTCACCAAACAAATGGCGAAGCAGCGCTTGCCCAGCCTTGCCAGTGCTCTAACCTGAACGCCATGGCAGAGGTAACCAACAGCAACTCAAGGCAATGAAAACGAGTTCCTTAATTAGTTGATAGCATGACAGACAATTCAAATCTTTCAGAGACAGACTTCTAACTACTGGAAGATGGCTCTTTCTATTCCTGTGTTAATCATCTCCATCAATACTCAGAGGTAACGGGCTTCTTTGGGAGAAGGGGAGCTAATGCAAATTGCTTTTCTTGTTTTGTGAGCAGTCTTTTCTGAAGCAGGTTGTCTAGGCTAGTGAGAGTTTTCAGAAACCTGCCATAAGCAGCATAAAAGGAACAGGTTTTGTGGTTGAATTAATAAAGCAGCAAAAATTTTCACCAATCCGCTACAGAAATTATTTTCAAGTGGCTAAGTTATTTCTTTCCTTTGTTAAAATTTCAAAGAAACTCTATAGATAATATAAGTCCTCCAGGCTCTAAGCCTCAGACAATTTTCAGTCAGTCCAATAATTAATATATTGATTTCTTACTACTAATAAAAGCTTCACTTGTTATTCTAGGCCAACCATTCTCTTCTTGTGTTAAACTGGCTACTGCGATGGTGAATTTTGACGGATACTTTGATTGGATTGAGAAACATCTAATGTATTGGTAATACTTACTTCTGGCTTATCTGAGAGATTTTAGACATGATTAGATCATCATTGCTCTGACTGAAAGAACACATTAATCTATGAATGAATTCACAGTTTGTGTCTACTGCTATACTTCTGTGAGGTGGTGGAACTGGAGTAGGGGAGGGAGCTTGCTTCTAGGAAGTGTGTCACTGGGGACAGGTTCTTGGGGGCTATATTTTGGTCTGTCTTCCTTTTGCTACTTTTTTTTATTTTACTTGTGTAAAAGCCTAATAAAAAACTCATTTCTACCCAATTTCATAGGAAACACACATACTTGACTTGTTGGTGCAGTGACTTACATTCCCAAATTAAAGCCATCTTTTCTGCTGTATTTTCTACCATAAATTACCTTTAAAGTCTAAAAACAGAATTTATTTTATTTTGAAGGTTGTGTGTGTATGTATGCGTGTGTATGTGTGTGTGTGTATATGTGTGTATGTGTGAGAGAGAGAAAGAGATAGAGAGAGAGAGGGAGAGGGAGAGGGATATATATATATATATATATATATAGAGAGATATATATATGTATATAGGGAGAGGGAGAGAGAGGGAGAGGGAGAGGGAGAGGGAGAGGGAGAGGGAGAGGGAGAGAGAGAGAATGTATGAATGTGTCTTTTCAAGGGTGTATGTGTATGTGAGTGTCTCTGTGGGGTGTGTTTACATGTGTAGACACCCAGAAAAAGGTGTTGGATTCCCCCATAGCTAGAATTACAGGCAGTTGTGAGTTGAACAGCTCTGCTTCTCATGCTGTTCCTGACATATAAGTAGAAGCCTCTAAAACTATGAGTCTGAACAAATCCTTCTTCCTCAACTTATTTCTCCCAAGTATTCATCAAAGCGAGAAAGAAATAATGCAGAAACCAAGTTATGCTGTGGTGAGAGACAAACAGAACACCTCTTGACTGCTCTTTATTTTTCTAGTTGACCCGGAGTCCTCTGCAAAACTGAGTATTGTCTAAGGCAGTCACTCCTCACAGTAGTAAGTGAGCAAGCAAAGCCACGTTGCTCTTGGGTCTCTGCCTTCTTGACACAAGCATTCCTTTGTAGCAGGGAAGAATGAAGAGCTGTCTGTAGGTGTCTCACGGTGACAGCCTGGATGTGGTACCTTTTATTTTCATCACATGTCACTGGCTGTAAGTGTCCACATGCCTCACTAACCCAAGAGGGCTGGAAAATACATCTTTCATAATCTGAAAAAAGAAATACAAAGGTACTGGTGGGTGCTGTAACTATTAAATATAATTTTCCTACAGTATATGCTTGACAAAGATAGGCCATGTAGTCAATTTCATGTACACACACATGTATAATTCATTGAGTGGTTGATTTTGCTTATGCTTCTGTTTCTATTCTTCTTCCTCTAAGAAGCCTGAAAATCAGGCTAAGCTACTGCTGCCGTTAATCTAGATGGAGCGGGGAAGTACAAGACAAGTGAGAGATAGAGACATTTGTACTTGACTGTTCTTACTGTGAACTGACATGGCACTTCCTGGCATAGCTCACGATTTGCAATGGACTCTTTGTGAGGAATGCTTCGTAGCATCTTTGGTACTTCTCTATGACTGTGGTGAACTGCTCGCTGGCTGTTCTTCATCATTCTATCATGACTATGACTCTTGGTTGGCACTTTCACCAAGGGCTTTACCAATCTTACTGATGACAAAATTAAAGACTGATACAAACTCACCTCTTCTCTAATTCAGAGGAAACGCACACATTTGACCTGTGGATTCAGTGAATTATATCTTGAAGGAAGCTACCTTCTCTGCTGTCATTTTGCACCATACTCACCTTTATGCTTAAAAAAAATAAGATTTTAATTTTTAAATTGTGCATTTGAGTATTTTGCCCGTATGTACCCATGTGCAGGTGTGTGCATGTGCCCTCATTCCATGGATCTGGAGTTATAGGTAGTTGTGTGCTGTCCAACATGGGTTCTGGGAGCTGAACTTGGGTCCCCTACAAGAGCAGCAAACACTCTTGATTGCTGAGCCACCTCTCCAGTTCTACCTTTAAAATTTTAAATTTCTCAGCCTGGGGCCTGGATAGATGGCTTAGTGGTTAAAAGCAGTGTTGTTCTTGCAGAGGGTCAGATCACTCTCGTGGGAGACTCACACCCATCTGTAACATCAGATCTGAGGGATCTGACACACTGTTCTGGCCTCTGCTCTTGGTGCGCACTCCTATATGCAAGTAAAATATTTGGACACACAAAATAAATTTTGGAAAAAGCCCTTTTCACATCTGCATCGGATACCGCTCTTTGGTGTCTTGTATCTTCAAGTTCAAAATACATAAATTAAGTGAACTGATTACAGAAAGTGCTAATAGATTTTATATTTCAGAAAGCAAAAAACAGTATTTTAAATCTTCTGGTATAAAGAAATAATGTATATTTGAGGAGATAGGTATATTTGCCCTGATTTTAACATTGTATAGGACAGTTCTTTATCAACACGCCACATGGCACACAATAAATAAAGATATTTTTATGTGTTCATCAAGAACAAAAATGTAAGTCAAGATATCTGTCCTTCTAGACCCTTTGTAAATGCTTCTCATTCTCACACACATTTTTTCCCTTGGCTCATGAAAGTCAGTTATATGGTCTTTAACAATACACAAAAACCACAGTTTTCTTCTGAATAGCTTTTGGTGGGTTTTCATTGCATACAGAAATACACATTAAAATGTTTATTTTAGTACAAAAGATTCTGTTTTACATAGTTCTGGTTTAGCTTTCTAAAACCAATATTAGTGGTTTCCAAATATTTCCTACTTTAAAAGCACACAGTTTGCCTTTTAAATGTCTGACATTGAGTGCTGGAGGGATGCCCAGTGAGCAGGAGTGCTTGGTATGAGAGCATTAGCCCCTGAGCCCATGTAAGAGTCAGATATGTGTCTATGATCCCAGTGATCCCATCGGGGGGTGGGAGGCAGAGACAAGGAAGTAAATAGAAGCTTTTGTGCCCCTTAGCTTGGGATATACAGGGAGGACCACAAAGAGACCCTGCCTCAAACAAGGTGAAAAGTGAGGACCCTTTACAAGCACACATGCACACCATCATTCACACATAAACATGTGCAATTTATGCATGTATGCATGAATACAAACATCTACTTTCCTAAATGTTTGGTCACACATTGCAAATTTATTTTAGACTTTCTGAAGGCAGCCTTTAGAGGCAATTTTAAAAATATACCTTTGATTGAAATAAAATTACATCACATTGGCCTTTCCTTTCCTCCAGCCCTCCCCATTTACCCTCCCTCACACTCCTCCTATGTCTCCCACTGTCAAGTTGGTAGCCTCTTTTTTTATTATTGTTAAATATATATATATATATATATATATATATATATGTATATATATATTATATTTGTGTGCACAGACACATATAAATACAACATGCTGACTTTATGTGTGTTGTTGGTATGTATATGTACATGGTTTCAAGGCTGACTACTTTTTTTGGATGATCAATAAGGGGGTTCATCCTTGGGTAAGGCTAATTCTCCTTCTCCCAGCAGACATTAGTTGCCTGTAGTTCTTTGCTTAGGATGGGAACCTGCAAATTTCCTCCCTTTCACATTAGCATATCTATTGATCTTGCCAGAGTTCCAGTCTTGTTTATGCAACCATATCTAGGAGAGATTATGTTATATACATTGAGTTGCTTATAAAACCTAGTCTTTTCTTTTCTTTTCTTTTCTTTTCTTTTCTTTTCTTTTCTTTTCTTTTCTTTTCTTTTCTTTTCTTTTTTCTTTTCTTTTCTTTTCTTGTGTGGTGTATATGGTTGTGTGTATGCAGATCTCTCCACATATATGCATGTGGAGACCAAAGTTGCTCTCTAACTTACTTTGCAGGATGGTTTCCCAATGATGCGGGACCTGATCTATTCAGGTAGACTAGCTACCTAGCACACTCATAATCTTTCTGTCCATAGCACTGGGAGAACAGCCATGTGCTGCTGTTCCCAGTTTTTTACATGGATTTTAGATATCTGTATTTAGGTCCTCCTCATGTTACTCTTTACTAAGCAATCACATAAGTACCAAAGTCTTTGCATGTATGTGTTTATGTATGTATATGTGCATATAGTGTACATGTGTTCATATGTATATATATATACATATATACATACATATATATATACATATATATATATGGTGGTGAATGTGTATGTGTGTATATGTGAGGTCTCCTCAGTCCTTACACTGCAGTCTGTATTTATAGCTAATTATCCTGTAGCTAGGAAAAGTAAAATGAAACCATAAAATCATATAAGGAGCAAAAATTGTTATTAAAAAAGATTATTAGGACATTAGGGAGAAGTTGTTCATGTGAGGGTATGGAAGCTTGACAGTTTATTTTCTAAAATGTTTTGAAGGAGGCTTTCATGATGGACACTTGTGACATCCTTGAAAAAGTATTCTGTTAGCTATTTTATAATGCTTTTATTAATAATTTGAGTTTCACACAATGTATCTGGATAATACCCTCTTCCCATTCCTCCCTGTTCCCCCATCCCATCCCTGTACCCTCAAAAAAATAGAAAGAAAAGAAAAGAAAAATTGAGTTTTGATAGTGTGATGGGAGCATGGATCTTAACATGTACTTGGAAGTTGGTTTGTGCTAAGCTCACAGTTGTATTCAGATGGCAATTGGCCTTATTGTCTTAACATTTTCCAGGGTAAAACGCATATACTCAGAAGTCTGATTTAAGCCTGCATATTTTTAAAGGCAAAAGAATAGTAGTAGTATTTGTGGGCAAAAGGTTAGGTGACATAACTTTCCGAGTGACAAAGCTACTTAAAGTTCTGGAATACACTGTAGTCATCAGTTTCCCCTTTAGAACCAGTGGGTCACGCATGCCAGCTATTGTAATGTGCCTTGGATGGGATGCCAAGATGCAGTCGTCACTGAAATAAACTAAAGTCTCTCATTAGATATTGAACAGCAACATAAAGAAAATTGGTTTCCTTTAATCTCCCTTTATAGGCAAGGAAAGACTTTTGCATATTGATTGTCTTTTCTGATGATGAGCTTATGTGTTTATAGACTAAATGCTGCTTTCTGGAACAAGGTACATAGTAAATATCTATCTTCAGAACTACCTGTCACAAGTTACTACTCTGACACATTCAAATATCACGACAGCACAATTCATATCTTCTTTAACTCATTCTAATTTTATTCCTTTATGTAGATTAACAAAAAAGATTTTCTCATTTTATGTGTGTTTGCCTGCATGAATGTATGTGCTCCCTGTGTGTGCTGGTTCCTAAGGAGGCCAGAAGGTGTCAGATGCCCTAAAACTAGATTTCCAGATGGTTGTTAACTTCCATGTGGATCTGAACCTGGGTTCTCTGCAAGAACAACAAGTGCTCTTAATTGTTGAGCCGTCTCTTCAGTGATCCTTTATATTGGTCTTAAACATTTATAAATGTGTGAATAATTTTTACCATTGAAACAAAAGAGCAAGAAGGTCCCTTTATCTTGGGACTTGTGGAAAAGGTGGAATGAACAACTTGCCTCAGCCTGCTATGGGCTTGTGCTCTGCTGGTCCAATAAGAGTTTGAGTCTAAGGAGATTCGTCATCCTGATCAAATGGATGTTTGGGAATTTGAAATTATAAAATGAGTAAGAATTGTTTAACTTCTCTCTCCATTCTCTTTTTTAAATTTATGTTTTATTTATGTCTATTCATGCATTTTAAATAAAGCGTGTGAAGGCAGGTAGAAGACATTATATTCTCTAATAAGTCAATGGCTAGTTCCTAAGGTCAGGTACAGCCTTCTCTGTAACTACATTTTAATTATATTTATGACATTCGGGTGTTTAGAGAATATCTAATTCAAATTGCACATTCAAATTTAATAATATCCTTGGTAGTTGTATTTCTTAGTCTAGAATCTAACTCAAAGTCATGTATTTTATTATATCATTGTCTTTTAGTTTCTTAAAATCTACAATAGGTTTTTCCTTCTATTTTTCTGCTTTTCTCATCCCTGGTATTTTGAAAGTATATTTCTATTATTGTGTTGAAGGTTTCCCCATTCAGGCTGGTGACATTTCCTTGGGATCAGATTCAGATTTAGAAAACACCATACTTGAGCTGGAATATCACTGTGGGGGTGCTGTGCCCTTCTGGTGCTGTGACCTTCTGTGTTCACCATATTAGAAGACACAGAATGCTGGTTTGTGCTAACACAGGTGGCATGGGCATACTCTTTGAGGTCTCACCTTCTAGTCTACTATCTTCTAAAAAATTCCTAATGCTTCCATTTTCTCCTACATGTGCCACCTTTCTGTTTTCATTTTGTCATAAGGAAGAGCTTTGCCACTGCTTCTGATTTATAAGGAGTCAATCAATTAAAAAATGAGCTGTATTGTTATTACATGTCTACGTAACAAAGGAATCCTTGGCAGGATTCCTGCCAAGTAATATGATCTGAGACATGAAGTAATTTCAGGACCTGGAGTCTTTTAAAAACAGGAATAAGCTATATACATTTTTTTTGAAAAAGTAGTAGATATAAGGACTCTGCTCTGGGAAACATATTTGAAGACCCCAGAGAACAGATAACACACATGTTCAACCAAACTCCTCTTGTGCAGTTCACTCGCCAAGCATACACTGACTGTGTCCTGCCCACAGAGTATTTTATAAGATGCTACTTCAGAGTTTATCTTTAATTTATACAAACGTGGTTGGTTGTATCTCTGGGGAACAACTTGCCTGATACTGCCTTTAAGGAGTTCTTAGTAGTATTCAAATTTCAAACGTTAACTGCATAGATTTTAAGACTAAAGAAACACATCTTATCTGGACACACACACACATACACACACACACACACACACACACACACACACACACACATGAACACATGCACACAATTTTCTTCATTGCACAGTAACTCATCAAAAGAGAGGCTTACCTTGTGAGGTGTGTAAGGATACTCACTGCTTACATTATGAATTGAAAAGGATTGTCGTCCTCTGTGCTCTGCACCTGAGGTGGCTGCAATAACCCACATGAGAACTTCATAATTCTAAGTCTACTACATTCCCTCACAGGAGTAAAGAAGGACTCATGAGATGGCACAGCACAAAGTGGGCGCTTGAGGCAAGTGCACGAGGCACATCCTTTCTTAGGGACCTATAAGCAGCTAGCATTTTAGGGGGAGGGGAAACTGTTTCTGAGTGAGGTTTCCACCTGTCAACTGTCCATGCTGTGGTAAGTAACTCCTTAGCCATCCTATAGGTAACCCTAGCTAACACATTGCTTTATCCCATTAGACTTGGATGGGATCATCATTTCTTCTGTCTGTCCTAGGTGTCTAATTGGGGCTGTTGTGTAGCTGTTTTCTCCTAATTGTCTTAGAGAAGGAGGCTTCTACATGTTGGGTGGCTCACTAAGTTTGTAAGAAACACAAGAGGCCCATTTTCAAGATTTTATAAACAGCGCAATTGGTAGGGGAGAGAAGAATCATTTGTAGAGCTGCATTCAAGTCGGTTAGAAAGTTCCAGAGATTTGGGTTTTAGGGGTTGTCATTCATGCTGGCGTGGGGCATTTTCACTGATGAAGCTTTGTGACAGCAATTCATACTCATTAAGTAACTCTCATAAACTCACTGGTTCTCAAAGCTGGAGGGTGAAATTATTTCTTAAATGTGTCATTTGTGTCCTATATGGGACATTTTATTCATTTTCCCTAATAATTGGAACATTTTTACCTGAACTGGGACTGAGGAAACCAAAGATGAATTGGGGAGGGGACATAATGTGTTCTCTGCGATGGTAATGAGATATTCACCCACCTGCTTGAGGGCAGAGTATCTGTGCGACTATGTCGGCTACCTTTCCTCATGTGACCTGGGATGAACATCCTTTCTGTAATGGCAGTTTCATTGTCCCGCTCTGGTGATAAGGTATGCAACCAGTGCTGGGCCAACTGAGAATGGAGCCACAATGAGAACGGTGTGGCCATTTTCCTCTCTCTGGTATTAGGCGGCATTTTCCTTGATGATGGAGTCTACCATGCAAGTACAGTGCTGCCCCACCAATGACTGATGTGGTGGAGAATAGAATGTATCCCTTAAAGTAGTATGTGTGGGACAGAATCCCAAGCAGTCTGTGGCAGCCATGGGTGACATCTTTCTGTGGATGGTGAACCATGCAACTGAGGGTCAGCCGTCTGACCAGAAAGAACTGGTCATCATGAGGGAGGAATTGAATTTAGAAAAAGGAGATGTGGCTACTAATCTCTTTGTTAGCTTCTGATGTGGCAGGAAAATGAGAAAAGTAGGAGAATAGGATGCAAAAATTGGCTTGCTTATAACTTTGCTTATAACTAGAAAGATTAAAAAGAAAGAGTTGAATGAGATCTGTGATAAAGACTTTCCTGGGATCTAAAAACTTGAAGCCCATGGGGGGAACTGGATGATTAAAAGGGAGAGGGCAAAGCAGAAGTGATAGAAAACAGCCCCTAGGACTGACCTGTAATACTGAAGAAGGGGAAATCCATGATTCAGTGTATAGACAGGGGCCTTCATAATGACTCAGTACAGGAAGTCAATAATCAAGGAGTCTTCTCCCTGCACTTGAACTTCCTGAATTGGAGAAGACTTTTAAATGTGAAATTGAGATGCTTTCACAATCTGGCTTGTGAGGCTGTGGAACATAAAGGGGAGATAAGTCTGCATGCTGTGGGAACAGAGAGACTAAGTAATGTAACATGACACAAAGACAGTATGAGGGAAATCTGTATCTGATGGGGTGGCACATATGAGCTGTTGGAGACACTTATTTATACCTAGCTGAGGTTCTCATAAATACCAGAGATTTGAAGATGTTAGAAGAAGGTCAGACACTGCTAAGGGATTTGGATATAGAAAAGGTGGTGTTTGATGCCCAGTCCACTGGTCTGGCTAGGACTGTATTCACGTAAGAGTTAAGAAAGAAGTTAATTTGGAAGAGTCATTAGTACTAATGTGGGGACTAATAGTGGGTTTGCTGATTCCCATGGTGGATCATGATCTTTATGGGATGTAAGAAACCCTGGAGGATCTGACTGCTGTAGACCAATATGAAATCTAATGAGATGAGAAATGTGGGGGAAGCAGATAATAGGATCAATCTGGGTCATTTCAAGGCGAATACAAGGCTGTATCAAGTTGGAGTCCCTAGAGAAGAAACTGTTGAGAAGCAAAAAACTGTACTTATGAGCCTTTGGAAGAAGATCTCAAATAATGAATAAAAACTTACTAAAGAGGGTTTAAGGAATAAAAAAGTAATTTAAAAAATCAGTATACTTCCCACATAGCCACTACAGAAAGCATCAGGCATGGTAGGCAGAAGTAGCTGGACACGCAGATAAAATAGTGCAGGTGGCGAAGACTGAGCTTGTCCTAGGAGTATAGTGGTGCACAATTATATCTCTGTCCTGAAAGCATATTGTATACATGTCTCCTTTACCAAAAAATATGTTGGGGGAGGAGGAATAGTTCTGGAAAACACCTGCATAGCAAAGTTGGAGAGTTTGGACTGAGAGTGCAAGCTGTAAAGTTTTTAATTTGTGACTGGGTGAAGTACAGCCCTGAAAAGTTTCTCACCCTCGGTAAGAGAGCGGTAAGCATCAGCAATGTTGGATGCTTCGTGGGCATGATAAACGTGTAGAAATGACAAAGGAAATAAAAAAAAGGCAGAGGTTATTGTCAGGACCACTTCCCCATCAACAGTCCACTGTGGATAGTGAAATCAGTGGCTTATGGCTCAGGACAGTGTATTCTAGAGAACCAAACAGAGTCATGTCCCCATCGATACTTCTGTACCCAATATTACTTTTCTGATAGAAAGGTTAATACATCTGATAGCATCTTTTCCTGCCACATTTGACCTTGCTAATGTCTTCCTTAGTATTCCTTGGGCTTCTGAATCCCAAGAACAATTCACTTGTAGCAGTGCTTCACCTTCAGATCATTCCCTAAAGGTTATTTTCACAACCCCACTATTTTTCACGGGGTGGTGGCCTGGTACCTTGTTTTGTTTTCCTGACAATCTCTGTGAAAGGTTGCATTACTAAGATGATATAGTGCTAACTTCTGAGTGTTTTACAGATTTGGAAAACAATGGGACGATATGCAAGTTCACTTAAAGGGGAATGAAAGTGAGAACTCAATCCATAAACTCATAAAAGAACCAGTCAAAGTGGTCAAACCCTTGGGAGTATTATGAGTAATGATGACATATATTGTATAATACAAGGTTAGTGGAAGTATTGTCCAACTGTCTTTGTCTATGAACGTAACAACTTTTGGAGCTTTCCTGTGGTGCTGGAAAACTTATCACACCATTTTGCTCAAGTTGCCCATCCTTTGCACACAATCTGATGCAAAAGTGGTAAACATGGGGCTTGGGTGGAATGCTCAAGAGGTGTCTTAGCAAACTAAAATTCTTATATGACAGGCTAAACAACTGTGTTCTTTGTCTTAGTTAAAATTTCTGTCGCTGTGAAGAAACACCATGAGCAAAAAAGGAGCTGGGGAGGAAACTGTTTATTTGGCTTATACTTCCATATCGCTGCTCATCATTGAAGAAAATCCGGACAGGAACTCAAACAGGACAAGAACCTGGAAGAAGGAGCTGATACCAAAATCAAGGCTTAGTGGCTTGCTCCTCATGGCTTGCTCAGATGCTTTCTTATAGAATCTAGGACCACAGGTCCAGGGAATGCACTACCCACAATAGGCTGGGCCATTTCCCATCAATCACTAATTAAGAAAATGCGTATAGGCCTGTATCCAACCCAATTTTGTGGAGGCATTTTCCTTATTGAGGTTCCTTCTTAGATGACCTCAGCTTGTATTAAGTTGACATAAAACTATCCAGCACATTATCCAACACCTCTAACTTTTGTTAGAAGGTTCCTCAAACCCCAAACTGCCATAACTGTGGCTCTATGAGAAAAAAAACCCTAAGCAAACAGTACCAACAGGGTTTGGTTCCCATTCACATAAAAAGTCATAAGTTTGGTATACAGCATAGAAGGACAATTGCTAGTTTTATCTAAAATATCAACCACAGGCTTCACATCAGTAGCAATAAAAGCAGTGTATCCAATTAAGGGTTGGGTTAAATGTCTCTAGGCAAGTTTCTTTCTGGAATGGCAAATAATAAAACTCTACAAAATTACATGTATATCTAAAGCAGTGAAATATGTTGTTCATAATCTCTGCTACTAATATCATTCAGTCTATGCTCAGACTGGTGTCCTTTCAAGCTGCTATGCATCCACCAGCAATTGAACCAACAGCCAAACCAGACAAGATACTGAAAGAGATGCTTCTTATCCCCACAGGTACCTGGTACACTGATGGCATGAGTCAGGGCACCGAACAGGAATGAGCGGCTACAGCAATAGAAACAAAGACGTGTATGTGTTCAGGAGAAACAACCAAAGAGATGCCAGAGGGTTCCTAATAAGAAGAATAGTAACATGGGGACTTGACTTCTGATAATGCATATTGATAGTTGGGTTATATTAAAGGGATGGTTTAGGAAGGGCTCCACAAGACAGGGAGATCAGCCACTGTGTTGACAAGTACAGAAGGAATAATAAAATATAGTTAGGAATCAACAGGACTGTTGGGGAGAACTCTCCTCCAGCAGCCTCAGCATAGTGTCTTCTGGCACCATGAATGCTAATTGACAAGAAATAAGCATCTAGCTCTATGTTAGTTTTATTTCTTCACATCCTGTACCCAAAACATATGTTATCCCTGGTAGTTTTTTATGTAATAGCAATAAATATAGCAATTTATTACTCTTAGAACAATTAAGCACATGTTCTTACTAAAATATAAGGCATTTTCTCTTAGGCACTCTTAGGTGGTGCTCACTCAAGTTCATACAAAGTCCATCAAGGAGATAAATCATAGGGTGGAAAAAGTTAAGGCCACTGACAGTCCCATGAAATATCTGCTATTTTACATGATTGTTCACACATGAGACCTTTTCTCAATTACAGTCAATGTGGATGAATGTTATCATAGAACAAGTAAGGATATTTACCTATCCTGTACTAGACTGTCGATACACTACATAGGGGTCATTACTGTCAGGGAGGTGTTCAATGTGTCCAACAGTATGGATGCAGGATAAGCTTCTTCTTAGAAATGATCATCAGGTAAATCTATCATCAAGGATTTCATTCAACTTAGTATTCTGTGGGGTATCCATAGAGAGTTGACAAGGATATTCACTGCACAAGAACCAAAGAATTGGACTGAGGAGAACAAAGTTCAATGATATTTACTTTACAATCTTAGAGAGGCTAAGTTAATAAAAAGGAAGAATGGGTTGCTAAAACAGCTCTTAAAGTACTCTGATGAAGGAGGTAGTCTTCAAGCATGGAAAAAAAATCCTAGAAGCTACAAGGTTGCTTGCTGAATAAAAATCCAAGCGACATGAGACCACATCTCTGTTGTTGGTCAAGAAGATCTCTGAGACCCTCAAAACAATGTAGGCTATTGTCACTGCTGTTGAGTGGATACCAGAATTAAATGACAAGGTGCTATTCCTGAAGACACCATATATCTTGGGTGTAGGACATGAAAAATAAAAGTAGGACTAAGCTAGAAGCTTATTTCTTGTTGATAAGTTTTCATAGTGCCAGGAGACAGTATGCTGGTGCTCCTGGAAAAAAAATATAACCAACAGTCCTATTCAATTATGGACTTAGTGTTATACTATGAACATGTGACGCAGGATGATGTAATATCATAATTGCTATGGGGCTAGATTTAAGGCTGGTTCCACAGGAAAGAACCCACCCATCGTACTATAATAAGGACAAACCAGTGACTGGGAAGGGCAGAGACTCTAATAAGGTGGCTACTGTTATTATTTTTTTAAATGGATACGGTGCCCATGACAATGTTCTAAATATTTGTTTAGAAAACTGCTGCTGTTGTAGTCTCATTGGTAAAAGTTCTTTTGCCTTTGTCAGTTACTTCAGAGAAGCAACTGAAAATAAGTGACTCTTACTGTGACATAGTGATCTACATGGTTAGCCTTAAATGAGAGAAAACAGGCACACATCTGTATCAGACTCCAAGATCCAGGGAACATTGTGAAGAGGAAGAAAGAAAGGATGTAACAAGCTAGAAGAGGGGAGGGGGTGCAGTGGAGCTCTGCTCTTCAAAGCTTGAGATGGTTGTTTTCATCTTGAAATCAGAGCATCTGTGATCACTGACAGGAAGCCTTCTCAAAATATTAGGTCAACTAATATCCTCTCATGTAAGTGGAGGAGGGCTCACAAGGTGGCAGAACATAAAGGTTACATCAATGGCTATCAACTGCTAGGGATAGGGGACTCTCACTGTGGTGTTGCTTTCCGTAAGTTGCCTATGCTTCTGTAAAACTAAATTCAATTAAATTCATTGGTTCACTAAGCTAGAGAAACTGGAATCATTTCATTGGTCTATCATTGGAGCCTATCTAAGATAATTAAACATTTTTTTTTACTCCTCTTCAAGAAACATTATGTAAGAGTGACTTTCAGTAATTAAAAAGAAAAAAAAATGTGTATTTATGCCATTTTCATTTTTAGTTAATTGCTTTGAATGTATGTATCTATAATAATATTTAATGCAAGAAACAACACAAAAGCTTTATAAATTGCTAAGTAACTTAGATTGAAAGCCTTTAGCATAGTCTGTCTTAATTCTTTCATTTCCAGTGGTATCCAACAGAGTGATATCTAAACTAATGATACATAAAGCATTAAGTTCATGGCGGCGTTAGGAGTCTATAGCCTCCTGCTATAGTTTGGAATGCTAATGTCATTTCAAGGCCTATGTACCGAAGGTTTGATTGATAGCTTGTAGCCCTATTGATTTGTCATAGAAAATTTGGGTTCTAGAACCCTGTGGAAGAAAGGCAGAGAATTGGAAGTGTGTATTTGAAGAACATATTAAGACCCTAGCGCCTCTGTGTGTCTTTATTTCTGTCTTTGCATTCTGGATGCCATGAGGCGAACAGTTCCTCTGCTCTGTGTTCCCATCATGATAAAGGCCCTGAAGCAGGAAGTTGTGTTAAATTACTTTTCACTGCTTTATAAAATACCTAAAAAAATCAACTTGAAGGAGGGAATATTTATTTTGATGTACAGTGTCAGAGATTTCTCTATTATCTTTGGGCCTTTATGAGGAAAGGTATCATGATATGTGTGGGTCAAAGCTGCTTATCTTAATAGCTAAGAGAGAGTCAAGTCAGACAGACAGAGACAGAGAGGGAAAGAGACAAATATCTCATTATATCCTTTAAAGGTACATCGTCACTGCCTTACTTTATGTGACTAGCTTCATCCTTCATTGAGTGAATCATTAACAGACATTTCAGATCCCAAATATACCGTTTTCTTCTGACCTCCAAAAAAATCTCCAAAGATTTTCAGAATACAAAATACATATAAAATGTGAAAGGGTCCTCAAAGTCTCCACAGCTCCAGCACATTAAAAAACCAACTCTGAAGTCTCATGAGATAATGCAACTCTCAGCTACAAGATCTTGTAAACGTTTTTCATATTTTTCTTTTACTTATGAGATTAAATATAATTACATCAGTTCTCCCTTATCTTTCTTCTCTTTAAACCTCTCATATATCCCTCATTGATCTCTTTTAAATTCATAACTCCTTTCATTAATTATTGTTGTATGTATATATATGCACACACATATATATTTCTATTTATATATAATATTTCATATTTATAATAATATAAAATAGTCCTAATTATATCCTGCTCAGTCTGTATAATGTTACTTGTATGTATGTTTTCAGGGCTTACCATTTGGTATTAGATAACCAATTGGTGACCTCTTCTGGAGCTCCCTACTCTTGGCATTCGTTAGTTGCCTGTAGTCCTCTGTGTATGGTTGAGGCCCATGGCTCATGGCTTTCCCCCATCCACTTTGGCACATCTATTATTTCATCCTTGTTCAGCTCATGTGTAAGCAGTCATGCTGTTGAGACTTTATTAGTGTAGCTACTGATATTACTAAGAGATGCCATCCCACAGTAAACTCCTTGATTCTCTGGGTTAGTCATACACCCTAAGATACAATGACACACAGTAGGTGCTCCTTTTCCAAAAATGTAGGAAATAGGACAACATTGAGAACTAGACTAAAGCAAGACTGAAACTTAGCAAGGAAGACATTTAATCATGATATTATGTTTGGTAGTTTGACCACATGATAAAAATGGTATGATATGAGCTCCAAAGAGCCTGTACTCTCTCATCTCTACCCACATGGACTGCCTAATAGGTTGGTCCTGATCTTTGCCCAAGGCTTTCCTTGGTAGATGTTCCACTGCTGTCCTCTCCAGGAAACTGTTTTCAATAATTTCACACATCCTTCTTTCAAGGGCTATGTGCATACTCTGATCATGGAAAGAATTGCCTAGACTTCCAAGCTGACACCACTTTTCTTCTGTACATCTGTAAAGCCAACACTACATGGGCAGTCCCAAGGTCTGATATGAGCTTGAGCAGTAGCTAGGTCCTTTTGAACTACGGCTGAAATAACATCTAAGTCCCTAGAGTGCTGAACACAGTGTAGTCAATCTTGGAGAAACAACTTCCTGGGTTTCTAAGAACAAGAACACCCTGGCCCTCTTCTAAAGACAGTCTTTCAAATAAGATTACATGCTTATACCTCAAAGCCTGTGACAGATGGGTCATATTGATTCTTTCATGTTGTCCCAATAAGAAATACTTGACTTCCTTAATAAATACACCCTCCTTTGATTGAACTACAAATACCACCTTTTTCGTCTTCTCCTTCTTCTCCGTCTCCTCTTCCTCATTCTCCTTTCACTATACTACTGCTTTTTTCTTCTTCCTTCTTTTTCTTTTTTAAAATTAAACTATAAAATTTTCAAAGATTTCCATACTGTATTTTGCTCATAATTCCCACTGTAAATATGACTAAAAGTGGCCATACCCATGCCATGCCCTTACCTGCATGATAGGTAGCATTCGAATTTCTTCTGGGAAATTAATTAGTTCATTAGGTTGAAATGCGGCCTCTTAGGACATGAACAAAATATAGGCACAGTCTTTGCCAGATTGTAACTACTTTGGCCTCTAGTACAATTCCTAACAGAGCAGTTAATTTCTTTAGAAATCTCATTAGCACATGTTTGCTGGTTCATTCCAATTAGCATTGTGTTCTGAGATTCTATGAGAATAGTCCACCAAGCCTTGCTTACAGCGTTCCAGGATTCCTGCAGTCTACTCCAAATGTTTTCAACTTCCTCTGTAAACTATTTTCAAAGGCTTCTGAATATTATCAGACATATTCACAGCAAAAATCCCATTCTGGTGCTGATTCTCTGTATGAATCAGCTTTCTATCACCACGATAAAACACCTGAAAAATCAACTTGAGGAAAAGCTCATTTTGGCTTACAGTTTTAGAAATACTTGTCCATGGTCACTTTTTCTCTCAAATTCTGGGGAAAAGGAATGCAGAAAGCATCTCTTCTCACTGAAGGAAGAGGAGGGAGGAGAGAAGGGCAGGAGAGGGAGAGTCCTACTGTACTCTTCAAGGGCATGGATCCCCAGTCACCTGATTCTGTCAACCATGTCCCACCGCTTCTCATAGCACTTTGATCTGGTAACTAAGCCTTACACATATAAGTCTTTGGGGGAATATTCAAGACCTAAAGTATAACAGAAGTGGAATCATCATGGACTGAAATCCCTGGAACCATAAATGAGACTTCATACTTTAGATTGCTTATCTCAAGTACTTTGTAACAGTTATGGAAGCTAGCTCATACTACACCCTGAGAACTTTGACAGTCTTCTCAGTTTGTCTATGGCTTTCTCTTAGGGTCAACCAAATGTATGTCCCGGTGTTATAAGATACTTAAGCATCAATAATTGCAGTCATAATGCCTCAACATTTTTTTAAACAGGGCAAGGAAAACCTCATGACTTAGTTTTTAAAGACATATGAGAAATTTAAATAATAATAATTCTTGTCAGGCTAGAGAGGTGGCTCAGTGGGTAAAGTTGCTCACCATTAAGTCTGAAGACCTGGGTTCAATTCCAAGACCCACTTCGTAGAAGGAGAAAACAAAATCCTGCAAGTTATTCTCTTGACTTCTATACACATACACACATACACACACGCACACGCACACACACGTGCACATGCACATGCACATACACATACACACACACATACACAAACATCCCATCACATGAAACAAATAGAATGTAGTAAAACTTTAAATAATATTTACCATCTTTTTAAAAAGCAAAATGAAAAATAGAAGATAGTATTTTCACCTCAGTTCCTTTTATGAGCGTCTGTGGGGTTATCTGCACCGTTAGCAGCTGTGAACATTAGAATGTCTCTGTCTCTCTTTCTCTCTCTGGGGATAAAAGACTAGGAAAAAGTTAAGATGCAGAAGCAGAGAAAAAGTAATTACATATTAGAATAAACCTCTGTGGCTTTTGTCCTCTGGTCTTCAGAGATGAATTCTTGATCAACTTGCTGTGAACCTTACAATTTTCATGGTGGTTCAGCTTCATGTAAGGCAAAGGTGTCAAAGTCACTCATTTCAGGTGCTTCTGATGGTCAACTGCCCCCCACTGTTTCAAACAATGAAGTTCTTTTTTGTATGTGTGGGATTTTTGTTCTTTCAAGAGAAGGTTTCTTGTAACTCTGTCTGTCCTGGAACTCACTCTGTAAACCAGGCTGGTCTCAAACTCACAGAGATCTGCCTGTCTCTGCCTCCTGTGTTCTGGGATTAAAGGTGTGTACCACCACCACCCAGCAAACAATGAACTTCTTAATGACCTTGTCCTGGAGGATCCCCTGGGAGCAGCTGTTGTACCCTTTATTGTCAATCTTCCTCTTCCCACCTTTCCCTCTCCCTCCTCTTCTTCCCCTTCCTCCTCCTCTTTGTTATCTTGGAAACAAGGATCTGAGGATGATGCAATACATTTCCTTATCCGTATGCTATAGACCTCAGCTCCATTATTCTCCTGAACAGACATTATACCCTGCACCACCATGCCTGACTCAGTCTCACTTATTCTCTATACACATCATGGGAATGAATACTGCAGACTAGAGTTTTGGAAAAGCTAGTGCATGAAATATGACACATGCCTACTGTGAGGCTTTACGTAGCAGACTTGCTTGCTGTCGTGTGCTCAGAACATTTCTGTCCTTGGAATATCAAGGTAGTATCTGAGAGTGTGAATCTAAATAGAAGCAAAGTTCCTCATTCTTCTTGATCACTGTCGTTGCAGGCTGTGCTTTATTATCTCTCTCTCTGAGCATCTTCCCTTAAATTCTCAGGGAACATGAACATTGCACATAATATCTAATTTATACCCAGCTCTTCCATTATGCCCAGAAAAGGATTCAAGAGAGCATGCAAATTGAAATAACAGAGAACCTTACAGTTTTACAAATTGTAGTTGCCAAATCTTCCACCATGGAGCTATGTCCTGTGGTCTATTGGGAAAATACTGATCATCTTCCACCAGCTGATTTTGAACATGGAACATTCTGCCTCCTTGTCCTAGGAAAAAATCCCACATGTCAAAAAGAGAGTTTTTACAGTGAGGTGATTCCCATACAGAGAGGGAGGGAGAGTTGTGAGTTAGGAAATAGCAGATGACAAAAGGAGGTAAGAATTAACCAAATTTTCCTCTCAATCCTAAAGATGAGTTAGTGCCACCGCCAAATACCCAGGGAACAGTTATCTTCTTATTATAATGCACAGGCTTTAAATATTCTATGATTTATGCTTTTCAATTCCTGTAAGGATAAAAGCATCAACATTTTTTTCCTGGTGCCTTTGTGTTTACTATAAATATCTTCACAGACATTTTTATTTACGTATTTAAGAATCTTGTGAATGATTTCTCACCCTTTTCCGTTGCAGAGGAAAGAAGACAGAGAAGCTCTAATATTCACAAGGTTGTGTAGTGAAGCAGTACATTTTTATGGACACCAATGTATGACAGGCATGATGCTAGTCAGGGAAGCAGGCTGGTGGGCACTGGGCCCATCACTGGAGTCCTGAGTCACCTCACCTGTCATGTCTCCTGGTGCCTTTCCCTGCTGAGTGACAGTCCAGGAACTCCAGCTTAGCTTCCAGCTGCACGTCCTTCATCCTGGGTCACAGTTCCCCCTTTTCAGCATTATTGTGTCTCCAGTCAACGTTACTTTTATTCCTGCCTATGCCATTGTATGTATTATGATGTAAACTCCCTGAGAACAATAACCATTTGGGGTTTATTCTGTTCCATTGAAGGGTGTATATGGCTCAGCTTTACTGATAAAAATGCAGCATAAATCCCTGTTATGCACAGAGTCACACAAATGTAATCATCATTCTGTGGGTAATATAAAACAAATCATCATATTTTTTAGAGGAGTAGAAGAAAATTAGTATGAGCTTCTTTTATTTTAATACATTTAATTATTTTAGATTGATTGACATTTGGTTTGAAGCATAAATGAGATAGCAGTAACAGATTTGTCACAATATGTGGGGCAAATAAAATCTGTCAATAAATATAGTTATGAATATTCTGGCATGTATTCTGACTTCATAGACACACACAGTATGTGTGTGTGTGTCTGTGTGTGTGTGTGTCTGTGTGTGTGTGTGTGTGTATAAAAGGAGAGTACATAAAACCAATCCAGACATGGAAGAAATAGGAACCAAGGGCAGGGAAACCATCCCTCTTCTTCACCATCAGCAGCAGCACGAAAAGCAAACCTTTGTGAGTGTTCACTTTCTGAGTAAGAGCTGCGTTCAACCCTCTTTTTCATTTTCCTTCCAAATTGCTCATCTGAAAAGCATTGTCAATAGAACCACCAGAGTAAGTTGGCCACTCGTGTGCCCAACTGATAGTTCTGTTCCCAAGGTGCAGTTTCAACTTCTGTAACTTTGGGAAGATTAACATGAAATACCAAACACAGTCCCATGCAAACATTTTATGAGTTATATACATTTTTTGAGGAAGGAAAAGTCCAAGACTTCCTACTCCTATGTATCTTTATTTATTGAACACTTGGGACTAAAAAATATACTTCTAGAACACTTACCAGGAGAATTTAGAGCACCAAAATAAAAGCTTTCACTGTCTGTTTCTGTCTCAGTGTCTCTGTCTCTGTCTCTCTTTCTCTCTCTGGGGATAAAAGACTAGGAAAAAGTTAACATGTAGAAGCAGAGAAAAAGTCAGTACATATAAATATTTCTAAAACATGACATCCCCCAAGATACAAAATATTGAAAAAGAATTTGCATCTTTTGCTGCAGTTAAAATAAACAATGTAGATCTACAGAAAGATGGAATGGCTATATAAAAATAATATTAAATAAAAAGATCATTCACAAAAGCATTTAGTAATGGCACACTTGTGTAAATAATAAATAATTACTGTATTATGTGTGGTTACATGTACACATGGTATGGGTATTTTTTTAAATGTGTGAAATTACACCCATTCCCTCACTCTCTTCTATATACGACAGCGAATGTCTGTGAGGAGGTGAGGCAGGAAAACCAGTGTGTGGAAAATGAGCTTGATTTTACTATTTTATTTAATTAAATGGAAAAGATAAATAAAAAAAAATTTGACTAATGACTTACATAGCTCTAGGGGTGGTGTTCCATCTATTATTTTCTATTTAATAGACACACCCCAACACACAAACACACACTACACACATACACACAGAAACACACAGACTCACATATACTTTTCCAACATGACAAGAAAAAAACAAATATTAGCCTTAAAATTATCCATATATTAATAAAATAAGAATCAATAAGTTGGAGGTTTAAGAAGTACATTATGAAGAATAATTGAGATAATTTTTACATGCTCTGACAATAACATGGGTTATTTGTAGAGTGACAATACTGTCCTTAAAAATGCTTACAATTCTCAGTATTTGTTACCCATCCATTATACTAATATTTCAACTGCGTGTTAATAATTACTTTTGGTTTTATTACTGTAGTGATCAATAACTCAGAGGTGTTTCCTTTGATTAAAACAAGAAGCATTTCTGATACTTTCAAACAGACATTTATAGAGCATACCTTATGTAATGTTAGGCATTGTTGGTTGCTTTAGGTGGACAAGTGGGAGATTCCCCCCACTTTTTTCAGAGATCAAACATAATGGAAAAGACAAACAAGCTACCCAGTGAGTACTGTGAAGACAGCAGCTTCCCGTGAAGAGAACACACAGGGAAACATTGGTGTGTAAGGCCCAGTAGGAAGGAGGACAACATCAGATCAAAGTGTGTCAGTGGAGGCATCCCAAGACACAGAGGATGCTTCAGTTTTGTTGCCAGGAGAAGGGAAGAGTTGGCCAGGCTTAAAAGAGAAGGGTCATTCTTGTCACATGCATCTTTATATCTTTGACAAAGATATACAACTAAAAAAGTGGGATTGAATTTGGAAGGTCTTCAGTAAGCTTAGTACAGCTGTAATAAAGAGTTAATATTTGAGACAGGCAGGTGATAGATCTAAGAAGCTCCAAAGGAGAAGGCCAGAGAGAATACTGACCCATCATGGAAATTCAACATACAATTCTGAGTGTCTAGTACATGTCATGCATTGTCCTAACATCTGTACTAAAACACCATAAGGTTTTATAGCTTGGTCTTAAATATAATTCTTTCATCTAAAGGTTCTCCTGCAGAGTTCTGAGGCAAAACTACTGTGTTCCAACTCATTGGCTTGCAATGAGACAACAAGCACAGGGAACCCCATAGCAACAATGCTCTTCTTAAAAGGAAGCACAAGCAATAATTGGGGACCTTGATTGCAATCCCTTATGTGGACCAGAGTTACTTTGTGTGTATGGTGTGCATATATGTCTATGTATTTGTTTCCATGCATACCTGCATATGTGTGGGCTTATATGTATGTGGATGTGTGTGTGTGTGCATGAATATGTATATAGGTCTGAAGCTGACATTTTTGTCTTCTTCAATCTCTCTTCATTTTATTTATTGAGGTAAAGTTCCTGGCCGAACCTGGAACCCAATGTTCCAATTTTCAATGTTCAACCAATGTTGCCTCATTTGGCTAGTCACCTCTCTCTAGAGTCATTGCTTTGGGAGTATTGGGAGCTATTTTACTTAAGTCTATGGGGATCTGAATCCCAGTCCTTGAGCTTCTGCTGCAAGTGTTTTATCCACTGAGGCATCTACCTGGCTCCCGTTCTCAGTCTCAGCAGTACCTTCTTTCTGATCTGTGCTCTCCCTTCACTTTTGATTGACGTTTCTTTGCTACTTTGCAAACTGTGTAAGCCTTTATTTCAATTCCTTGAATAAGAAGCCAATAACCTGAAAACATCCAGCCCAGGTCCGTGATAAACTTGCTTTATTTTCTTGTCATGTCCATAGTCTCCTTACAGAATACTTAGCTTCCAGCCTCCCATCTTGTAATATAACCAATTGTGTGAGGCATCATATAAATAATCTGAATGCATTTGAACCTTTGTTGCCATAAAGATTCTCCTAATTTGTCTTGTGGCTAAAATGCTTTCAACAATAGGGGGCAGTCTCCACGCCCCTGCATTAGACTGATGCTCAGTGGACTCTCAGTTTTCAGTCACAACACAAATAATGAGTGCTGCGCACATGACCCTTTCTTTAAGGTATGTTCAAGACCCTCTTTCCTTCCCTGTTCAAGAAAGTATGCTGGAATATACAGAGCATAGTTAGTTCTATACAGAATTCTACTTAACGAAAAGCAAACAATTAGAAAGCTTAGCATTTTATCACCACTAATAAAGTGGTTGCAAATATCTCACAATTGATGGTTTGTGAGGAATATTAATACGTTAAGGTTTAGAGAAGTTTGATTGTAAAACACATTCATAATTATATGTGGTAAACAACTACTAAGAAAGAATAGGGGGAACTCCAAAAGAGAAGAGGAACTTTCAAGCTTTTTTGCTTTTTCTATTCTATCTTCTGTATCTGGAAGATTCTGAGATCGAAGTTGTTTAGACAGTAATGTGCACAGTGGCATTCCTCGTGGATGGTACAGTTTTCAAATAATCCCTTTGTTAGCTGCCTCCTTTCCACACCTGGTCTTCCCCCTCTATCACAGGCATGTGGCACTGAGGCAACCTTTGGGATCAAGAACAAACCAATGATTAAAATTGTGATGTACCTTGGACTTCCTATCAAGGTTCTAAGATAAGGCTCTGTTATGGGACTGGCCTGAAGAATCTGATGAACAAAACGGGGAGGTAGGGGGGCTTCTGTTTCATGGTCTGGTTTATAAGCCTTTGTGAATATCCCTCTGTATACTACATGCATGCTTCTTAATCTGGTGCTGATCTTAATGATGACAGCAGACCCCATGGTTAAGTGGGTGTCAGTTGTTTAGCCCACCCTTCCCCATTTTCTTTACCAAAATATGACCTCATACCTAATACTCCTGCATGGAGAAACTTCCTGGACATTGAAGGACACGGCAGGACTTGGAGTTACTCTTTGTGCATTGTAGAGCCGCTTGGTTTTGGGCAGAGCAGCAGTAGTCTGGACTACATATTAATTGGATTATCCCATTGCTGTTTCCAGAGTACTGTTTGGTGGGGCACACGAAGAGCGAGGGAAGCCAATTAGGAGGTTGATCAGGGATATGGCATAGGGGCTGGTGTGCTTGTTACATGCCCAGCTCTCACGTGGGTGCTTGCGGTCATTGTAGAAAGAGAACGGATAACTTCCAGCTTGTAGAACTTCAAGAAATGAGGATTTGTGGAGAGAGAATGAAAGGTGAGATAAGAGTAATCTCTAGACATTTTAGCCTCTCTCTCACATTTTAACCTCAAATTAATCAGACACAGAAACACAAATGAGTGAAAAATGAAGCCAAAAGTATTTGGACACCAGAATTCTCCATCCCTGATTTGGGAGACTGACAGTGACAAGCTGAAATTGTTGGTGTGAGTTTTCTCTTCCTCTTTTCTTCTAGTGTTTTTATGCAGAAGCTAAAAATGTGCAGCAAAAGGAAGAAGCATTTTTATGAAAACATTTTATGTAAATAAAATTTAAGTAAGATTTGACTGTATGTAAGAAATTCTTTTCTATTCTTAATTTTTTAATTTAGAATATGTGAGGACACTACAAAAGGAATTCAAGCTAAAATATTTGATTTATATAAAATCAATGGGATGAAGAGTGCTACTGTAAAATTAGTTATCTTTTCCACTTTGTTCCCAAGTAAAAAGATAAATTGCATGTCACCGTGACCTCCCTCATGTGTAGTTTAACACACAGGGCACAAATGGAATATTTCTGTTTTTTTTCTTACAGCTTTGTTGTGAGCCTACAATTGCTCTAAATAAATAAAATTGCTCTAAATAGCCTTTAAAGAAAGATAAATTTCACTGTTCTTTGGTGGTAAATTGAAAATTTTGAAGGAGTATATATTTTGGAGCTTCTTGGAAAGGTATGGATCTCATGTCAAAGTACCAAGGCAGGTGATACTGTGAGCACACGCAGGTCAAACTCTAAGTAAGATAATTCAGTTAAAGGTCTTGTTCAGCCCACGCAGAGATTTAACCGTGTTAACTGTGGATAGGTACCTGTTAAATACTGAGCTCCGTGTGAGCACACTTAGCTGGCCGTGAACTAAGTTAACTGAATGCTTTGGGTCCTGTGTGAGAAGTGAGATACTGGGAACCTTGGTATGAGGGAGATGTCTATGCAGAAGCCTTTTATGCTGCCTTTGATGCCTTATTGATCATGAGATTTGTTTCTTTATAGGGTTTCATCTACTGTCAGCCGTGACTGTCTTTATTCTTTGTAAAAGTATTATCTTTTCCAGAAATTGACTGGTGTGTTTTTCTTTACTCTTCATAATCATGTATTTATCTTTTCCAAGTAAATCATCTTGAATTCCCAAGGCTCTTCATTTCTCCCTACCTGCTTTCTTGTGTCACCTTCAAACTTCATTACCTTTTATTGCCTTATTTGTGAAAAATTCCTGTGCTCTTTTGAAGGGAAACCTCCACGGAAGTGAAGGTGCTCATACTTCCTTACTCTCTTGGTTTCTTTTCATGTTGCTATGGTAAAATTAACTTGACAAAAGTAATTTCAGAGAGAAAGGGTTAATTACAGCTCATAGTTCAAGGGTCCAGTCCAACAATTGTAGGTCAGTCACAGTGGCAGGAGCTTGAAGAAATTGGCCATATTACATCCACAATTAAGAAACAGGGAGCAACGAATGTTGTGTTCAGCCTGCTTTCTCCTTTTTATGTAGCCTCAGTTCCCCAGCCCAGGGAAAGTTGCTGCCTACTCTTAGCAGGGGTCTTCCCACTTCAATTAATCTAATCAACATAATCCCTCTGAGACATGTCTGTCCAGCTAAATAATCTCTCACAGGTATATCTGAGGCTTTTTTTCCCTAGGTGATTCTAAGTTTTGTCAGGGTGACAACACTAAACATCATACCTACCATCATTTCTTCTTCTCTGCCCTTTCAGTTTTCCTAGGCAGGGACTTATTCTTAGCTGATTTTCATCATCTGACACCTCTTCTATCATAGTGCATTTATTTGTATTTCTAGTAGAACATGTTCACAACATGGGGACACCACTATTTTTCAATATTTACAAAAAGGTTTCTATTTATAAAAGAGCAATAGCCAGGTGGTGGTGGCTCATGTCTTTAATCCCAGCACTTGGGAGGCAGAGGCAGGCAGATCTCTGTGAGTTAGAGGCCTGGTCTACAGAATGAGTTCAGGACAGCCAGAATTGCAACAGAGAAACCCTGTCTCCAAACAAACAAACAAAAAAACAAAAAAGAAAGAAAGAAAGAAAGAAAGAAAGAAAGAAAGAAAGAAAGAGAGAAAAAGAAAAAGAAAGGAATAGACAGTAACATCACAGTTGGTTTCATTGGTGCTGTTTAGAAACCATTTAAAACTCTCTTGGAAGGCCAGATAAATTTATATTATATTATATTATATTATATTATATTATATTATATTATATTATATTATATTATATTATATTATATTATATTATATTATATTATATTATATATATAAATCTATAATATATAATTATAATATATAATATATATTATATTATAAATCTCTATGTGTCTACATATCTATCTCTACATCTATCTGTGTATTTATCTAAGAATGTCTGTCTGTCTATCTATCTATCTATCTATCTATCTATCTATCTATCTATCTATCTATCTGTCATCCATCTCCAGGGTCTCACTCTGTAGACCAGGCTGTCTTTGAACTCATAGAGATCCTCCTGCATCTACCTCTTGTCTCTGGAGTGCTAAAACTAAAGGCATGCTTCATCATGGTCTGAAAGTTTCTTATCATTAATGAAGGCACATAAAATCTGTTAAAAGAATTCAGGATATTTGTTGAAGTTAAAATTTCATAGTCAACAGAATACATTTTACTTTGTGATCTTGGAATACTGCCATAAAGGAAAAGCTGCTAGTTGTACTTGTATTGAAAAACTAATATTTTGTATTGTTTAATATATTTAATAATATCCTAAAGTAAATATATATATTTATATAATATTTAATAATAATCTCTAATATATTTGAGTAACACAAATTTGTGACAAATGATTGAACAGTTATTCATGTGTGTAATTAAAAACAGAGCTGTGTTTTTTTTCTCTGCATCACCAATAGTATTAGACAATGTGCTTTAACAACTTAAATACAATAGAAAGGGAAATGGCTAGTGTGCTACGTATACTTGTACAACATAGAATAGTCACTGTCTGAGTGAAAGGTGGGGCCTGTGATTCCAAATGTTTATAATGAGATTGAAATATGAAAGCAAATGAACAATTGTTAGGACAGCCTCTTGGTGTTGAGATCATTTGATATGTCATGTGTATTTCCATCCATCCTTCCTGTAACATCCTCAGTAACATCCTTTTCTGTGCTGATCATTTCTGGCTGAAATAAGTCCGGAGGTGGCAGTTACTCCACATCCCTACTAGTAGAACAGTCACAAGTAGAACTCATTCTCATGTATAATATTAGTTGTGTAACTTATGATCACTGTTCTATCCCCTCGCACCCAGAAAAGGGTATATTATGACTTAGAGCTATTTCGTAAACAACAGGGTCACAGGGCCCAAACAATGTTTGATATAGTTCATAGAATGTTTCTACTTGACAATTTACTATGCTACACTGCGTAATTTTTTCAGCTGTGGCCTGGAGTAAAGAAGCTGGTTTAATTATGGCATTGCCAAACTAGAGAGCTGTTTGGATTACTGTTAATGGAACAGCCATACTTTAGCTAACAGTGGTTTAACCAAACTTTTGAGTATGAATGGTTTTAGAAGTTAATTTTTCCAGGTAGTTTTCACATACAGTTTTCTTCTTGTTGTATTTGTACATTGCCTCCAGTACATGAACTTGTTCATAGCAAAATATGGTTGAAAACAGACACTTTAATGCACTGTTTAGTATGCTGTCATGTACAGAAATGAGTCCAAGAGAAGACTAACCTGTAAAAAGCTACCCTGCTTAAAGAGTTGTTCATTAACACATTTTTACAAATTCCAGGCATATGTGAGATATTTAAACTTTTACATGTTGCTAAATGTGATGCCCAAAAATTCATGCAATAATTAAAAGTAAGTGTTTGTATGTAACTGTTTCTTCCTACTTTAATGTGCCATTATGATTAAAATAAATTGTTGGAAAGAAATAAGTCCCTGGCTTTATTTGAGTTGAAGAGATTTTTTAGTTCTGCTTTACCATGTCTTGAACAATAAGGAAGCTGTTGAAACCACAGAGAATAATCTGAAGATAGGTGACAATTTGACAAAGTGGCCTAAGAGCCTCCATATTGTTCAAAAAATAGGAATTAATAAATGCAGCATTGTTCATGAAAGGCTTTATGATAGTCATGGGTAAATTGTTTTTTTTTTTTAACAATGTTGTAGCTGTGGGACACGGGTCATTTTAAAATCAGTAAGGATCTTGGTTTTCTGAGGCAGTGCAGAGAGGTGCTGAAGAGAGTGACCACTGGAGTTTAAATGCCTGGTTTGTGACCACACTTTCACTTTTATGTGACATTCAGATGTATCTCTAAATTTCAGAATATCTAAATATTCAGAGTATCTCTAAATTTGTAAAATGGACAAATTACCAAAGGCATAAAACTGGAATTTTGAGACATTTTCAATACAGTGCTAGACACATTGGAAGTCAATACAATTTTAGCTCTTTTTCTATGAGTGTAGAATCCGTATTTGGTGATGCCCCTCAAAACTTTTGAGGTAAAATATCCACCAAAGAGTCTCAAAGCCATCATAAAACATCAGCTATGGAATTTGGTGGCAACTGGCAACATCTCAATATTTCCACTCTCTTATGTAATATTCCCAATGTTAAGATACAACAAATATGAACGTATATAAGTATTTGGGGGATTATTTTATGTTCAATATGTTCAGTTGTGTTTGGAGATATTCTGCACTCACAATTTTGACATTTCAAGTAAAATGTCAAGGGTATCCCTTGATGCTTTAACCTATATTACTTTTTTGCAAATACTTACCTATCTCTGAACCAGAAGAGAATCCTTTGCTTTGCACAGTGATCAAATTCTTTCTTTCTGAAAGAATTTGGTCTGATGTGATGGTCAAAGAGAAAAGTTGTTTTTCCTTAGCTGTTGAAGTTTTCTGAGTGTATTAACTGTAAGTAATGAACTTTAATTACTTTTGCAATTACAGCTTATTTGATCGAATTTTCCACTGACTGCACAAAACATCTGCCCTACTGGGATCATGCATAGTCTCTGATCTGGGCAAAATATGCTCTTAAAATACAGTAACATCTGCAGTCCATTAATTTCTAAAGCAATAGGCTAGTTGGGTTTCCAAAAGGGCTAAGCCAAGTTTATGCTTGGGAATTCTCTTTCTTTGCTTTCCATCTGAGTGATTTTAGATCACTCATGCCTCTTTGCTTTGTTTTATTCTCTACTTAGTGCTTAATGAGAAAATAATTAGACTAGTACTTGATTTGATGTTTTATTGTATTCTTGATACATTAACTTTTCCCAGCGATAAGAGAGATGATAATAAGAAGGTGCTTCTTTTCGATTCTACTGGCATCAAGATGCGCTTACTGACTGCTTATGTGATGGAAAGATTTCTTTCTTTTCTTTTCTTTTCTTTTCTTTTCTTTTCTTTTCTTTTCTTTTCTTTTCTTTTCTTTTCTTTTTTTTTTTTGGATAAAAACACTTTAATGTAGATCTCTTTGAAGACTAATCATAAGTTTATGAAAGGTGGGACAGCATCTAGGAGTATAAGAAACTTTTAGTTTTGTCTGAAAGCAAACCAAAAGACTATCATTATCAGTATTAGTTTTGCTGCAATATATCTCTAATAAAGTCTCGAGGTCACTTTCTGTGGTCTTATGCTTCAGAAAGCAGATAAAGTGTAAAGAAATAACAGAGGTGGTGCAACACTGCTAGAAGGACATTAATGTAAAGAGCAATGAGGTCATGATTGTGTCATGTAGACTTTGAAGCCAGACTCTCATTTATCAGAGTCTGATTTATGATTCTCAATCAATAATGCTGGGCATTCCAACTTAAAATTATTTTCAATTTGTATTTTTCATTAATATTTTTGGTTAACACACAAAGGATTGTGTTTTGTTGTGACATTGTCATACGTATATAAGATTATACTTTGTAACCACCTCTTCTCCACAGCCTTCTCCCTCCCTCTCTTACTGATCCCCACCCCAACTCCAGCTTCTCCTGCTTTCTACATTCAATTACTCTTGTTCACCCTTCACTTGTTTTTAGACCTCTTCCTCTCCTCTCCTAGTCCCTTCGTACTTCTGTCCCCAGGTAAATACATACATTTTAAATCTAGATGCTGCATATGAGATAAAAATTGGAAATAAGCAATATTTGTCTTTTTGAGTCTGATTTACAGATACTGCCCAGTCTATGTTCCCATTAGAAATCCTGGCTGCAGAATCTGTTCATGTTTACCTGTGTTTTCCATGCATCCTCCAGTCCCGAGTTTTGTGTTAGACATAAAACTAGTGATGGTCACCACATCTAAGATGTGTCTCCCAGTGTCTCTTTCTACCCCAGGACAGCCCTGGAGCTCAAGTGCTCCAGATGGAAGAGCTATAAGATAAAGAGGCTGCTTTACCATATGAACAGAACTTCTAGTAAGAAAGGTATGTGTGTGTGTGTGTGTGTGTGTGTGTGTGTGTGTTGCATATGTATGTGTGTGTGTGTGTGTGTGTGTGTGTGTGTGTGTGTGTGAAATTTCTCAGGCTACATATGTTGTGACAGCCATAATTAAATAATCCCAATAGTATCTACTACAAAGCAGTTTATGCAAGACACACATATTCTTAGTTACAGAGACCCCCTACATCTATAAAAATGTATATCCTTTAGGAAGTATTATTATGATTCTTTGGCACTATCTCAACTACAGATTGTTTCTACTCCCTAGTTCAGTAAGATGAAGTGTTTATAGCTACACACGTATGTGAATATGAAGCTTTTTGATAGAAAGGGCTTATCCAACTAATCTCACCAGATGAACTTAATGATTAACACTACCACTACTAAAACAAATATCTTTCTCTGGGAAGAGAGGGAGCCTAGAAGTAGGTTCCTATAGGATGACCATATAAATGGAAGCGGATAAAAGCCAGAGAATTGTCAAGGGTCAAGGAAGGAGTGAAATGACTTGTCAAAATGTTCGGTGAGAAGGCTTTCAGCACTCAGAGCAACCTGGTGACTGAGAAGAAAATAATGGTGGGCATTATCACCTTGGGACCTGCTTAATAAAATGGCTAGATTCATATTAAGGATTCTTTTCCTGGAGCCTGTAGCAGTGATGAAAGCACAGTGACGGAGAAGGAATGAACTCCTTGAGGTTACCTGATGTGCTTCCTTTACCATTTTTTGCACATCTTAAATGGATTTTTGAACATCCTAAAATGTCCACCATGTGTTCTTTTTTTGTGGCAGATTTACAGAGTGTGACAGGAAATCCATTTCTTTTCCTGTAGATGCTAAATTCATTACCTTAACACAAGATTCAGACATACTCTTTGCTCTTGCTGCCATAGCAACCAGTTTCAGGCATTTTTTTCCTTTCTATTTTTCCTTTCACCGGAAGCAGAGTAGTTAAATGTAGCAGTGAGAACAGTAGCCATTAAAACATTTAAAGGCATATAGCATAGTTATATCAAGTGGCTTTCCATATTGCTTCCACTGTAATTATATTTTTCCTAAATCTCAAACCACCTCATAGACCATTTCACCAGAAAGAAACAGAGTCTAACACTCTTTAAGATGTTTTCATGAAAATATATCCTTTGCTCTATTTGAAATTTATTCACAGATATTAGAGCTGTTTGAAACATTATATGTAATATATTTTTCTCGTTCATCCAAAGGAATTCTCTTGAGAGATGTAATTGTTATCAGAGGCATCCTGGACAATACTAGATTTAAGTGATCTAAATACTGCCATAAAGCTCTGAATAACATATTAAAACTTTACAAATTCATCATGATGATAGACTTCATGATTTCCCAAGAAAAAAGGAGAATAACTATAGAAAAATGAAATCATTTTCGGAATGCTATTTAAATGTTAATGTAGAATGATAGTTGATGAGAAAGAAAAAGAATATGGTAGGCTTGTTTGAGTGTTGGGGGATTCTAGTTTTAAGGATGCAATGCTTAGTATATTCATATATATCCTAAGGAGGACTGTGGGTATCCACACATCATGGTCACAAGGGACATCCCAACAGGTATGTCAATAGCAGGGCGATGACTCAGCAGCAATCATCTAGGCTGTCTTTTCACAGCTCATACTATCAAGTCCATTTAGTTTAGCTTTGGTTATTTATTCTTATTTACATGTAGTATTCAGAAATGATGCTGAGGTTGAAAATTGCTCTAAAAAGGAGCGTTAATAGGTTTTACGTCTCAAGGCATCTATATCCCAGAGATTAAAGAAGGAATGCTCGTTTACAAGGGTTTTCTGTTGCTATTTTGTTTTTATTTAAAGTTCTTTTCTCTTCATTTTTGCATTACTTCACAACAGTGACACTTTGCCCTTGGCAGTTATCTAAATTTTTGTCATGTTCATCGGTCTGAAATGAACCCAGGTCTATGCAGTAAGATCCCATGATCCAATATTCCTATTTCAGTCTTCTTCATAGCAGGTATATTAGGTTTCTTATTAAATATTGTTGTATTATTAATCTTGCGTTAATTTAGAGGTGAACTCTTAGTAATGTATTTTTAAAATATTTGTTTTACTTTGTGTGTGTGTGTATGTATGTATGAGAGAGAGAGAGAGAGAGAGAGAGAGAGAGAGAGAGAGAGAGAAAGAGAAAGAAAGAGAGAGCCTATACCTGCCTATTGGTATGTATACTACATGCATGCCAGTGCCTGGGAAATCCTTAAGAGGGTGTTGGATCTCCTGCAACTGGAATTTCAAGTGGTTGTGAACGGGTCCAGCCTCTTTAGTAATATATTTTGGTAGCATCCCTCCATATGCACTCCTAAAACGTACTCATTGATCAATGAATATTTCATCTGAAACAGCCTAGTAGGAGATATGAACAGGAAGAATAAAATATATGGGGAAGATAGAAAATCCAAGAAAATAACAAGTGTAACTCAGAAATAGCTTGATAGGCCACAGACTAGGAAGCTACCCCGAGGGTTAAGGAAGTATATAATCTATGGGATAGTATCTTAGAGACCTGGTCTAGTACACAGGAATTGCACCTACAAGATTTCAGTCGTATGTTATCAATGATATATGCTAGCAGGAGCTGAATAAAGCACTAGAAACTAATTAAGTAAGGATGGGATTTGACATATAATACGTCAGAAAATATTCCAGGTTGAAAACAATGGTGGTGGGTGAAGGCCTTCCCAGGCCACGAGAACCACAAGAGCTAAGGCATTCACCAGAAAGCTATTCATGGGTACTAGCTTGATCAGACAGTATGTGTATGAAAGTAATGTTTTAGAAAACTGGAGGAGGAAAATGCAGTCTGGAGATCCGCTCACGAGCCAGTGTCAGGGGCTGTGCTAGGCTAGTGGTCATAAAATGTTGAATAAAGAAAGGGCATTAATATTTAAAAAGTGGTAATACTGAGTTTTCAGTTACCAAATGATAACTTAAAAGTTACTATTTTGTAGTAAGGGGAAAAAATGCCTATGGTTGATTAGTTTTATTTATTTATTTATTTTTTTGTAAAAACACCGAATCCCTATTTTGTTTTGTTTCCTAGAGAAATAAGATGATCTCAAGGATTCCATGATGTGAAATTTCAGTTTTTATAATTGGGGCATTATTTGTTAGAGTTTACTTATGTTATGTTTAAGGAAATTGGTAATGAAATGCTTAAAATATTTTCAGTTTCAAATAAAAACCAAGTTTTAATTATTATTATTTTATTATTTAGTTAATTCTGAGAAATATCTTACTCTCCAGTATTTATGGATTTTAAACATTCCTATTTGGAGCCGGGCAGTGGTGGCACAGGCCTTTATTCCCAGCTTTCAGGAAGCAGAGATAGGTGGATCTCTGTGAGTTCGAGACCAATCTGGTCTCCAGAGTGAGTTCCAGGACTGCCAGAGTTACCACAGAGAAACCCTGTCCAGAAAAATTTTAAAAATTCCTCTTTGAGAGTCATAACTTACAAAGTATTTAACAAAAGCCCTTGCTGGTGTTTTCAGAATGTCCACAGGGAAAGTATTCCAGTTTGATAATTATATCTGACTCAGAATTTAGTACAGAGAACTTCATCTGCTGGATATTATGCCTTGATCATCCACCAAACAAAATTAGGTAATAAGCTGAGGTTGGCAAATAACTGTGTTTAACTTGGAATATAAAAGATGGAGACACAGCACATCATACCATATCACAATAGAGGCATGTCATTTATGGTTTTTATCCATGCAGGAAATCCATCTGTAGCCAATTAGCTGGGAATGCACAGACGACATATGCATAAGGAAGCAAACCAAATTCGTTTGTATGCTTCTCAATTGTTTCAGGGCAAAATGCTTGACATATTGCATTCACACAGATTACACAACAGAATGAAATATTTCTCTAACTCATTTTTTAGCAATGGTACTTTGAGCTGGAATGCTTATGAAGGAAGGAAAAATCCTTACACCTATCACCACAATGCTGCTGCCTATGGATTCTCCTGTGCCCCATCTACCGTAGGCTTAGACACACAACTCTGCTTTTGGACTTTGTGGATGACTGCATTGCCTGATTCCAGGCTTCCATAGCCTCAAGAATATTTCGGATGGTCAAATAGATGTCTTATTCACAAAATAACAGGATCAAAGTGTCAAGGTCATGGAAAACAAAAGTTGAAGAACTGCCCTAGATTTAAGGGATTGAGGAGACATGGGAACTAAGTGTAATGTCAGGACTGTGGCTGAATCTAGATCAGGGAAGGGGCATTAGTGACAATTGGCAAAATGTGCTACAAGCTATAGATCTGATGCCAGTTCTGACTTCATGTTAATTTCTTGATTTTGACTATTTTTCTGTGGGGAGTCTGGAAGAAAGGAATATGGAAATTATTTGTATACTTTCTTTTTGCTTATTTTTTGGTTTTTAGAGACAGGGTTTCTGTGTTGTAACTCTGATTGTCCTGGAACTCACTCTGTAGACCAGGCTAGCCTCGAACTCACAGAGATCCTCTGCCTCCCGAGTGCTGGGATTAAAAGTGAGTGCCACCACTGCCCAGCCACATTTGTATACTTTTTAAAACCTATTTTGCCTTTGAAATTATTTAAAAGTTAAAGTTAAAAAGTTATAGGTATTTACTAATGGACTCATATCTCAGAGTGAGTGATGGTTGAGAACTCTTCTTGTGTCAGCAAAATTTCTGGCTTGAGGACAACTTTAAAAGGAGTTACTATACGTGTTTTAGTTCCTTCTGTAAAGTGGAGAATACAAAGTTTTCTACTTTTCAATATGGTTGTGAATACTGGATGAAATAATACAAATCAAGTGCTTAGAAAAATGTTAGATTTTATATATGTTTGGTAGAATTGTGGAAGCTGTTTTTATAGTGCAATATTATATATTCTCTAGTTATACTTTATATCTAGCTCTAAATACATGTATCTACCTATGTATATAAATGTAAGTTATTTGTCAATGAAGAAGCAAATAGATGCAATGATGCATTGTCTGGTACTACCTTAGGAAAGCAGAGGAATTGGTGGGGGAGACGAGGTGTAATTGCTAACATGGCATTTCTTGGAGACTTGAACTTCTATAAGATGATTCACTAATAGTTCAAGACAGAGAATATTTATGAGAAATAAATGAATTTCTATTCAGTAAAAAGGTCTCCAAAAGTGTTCATTTTATTTCTTGAAAATGTTATTTTTAACATGTGCATCTGCTCTAAACTAGTATAATAAGGCACAGAGAGGAAGAATGTGGTTAATATTAGCTTCAGAGACCTCAACATTCCAACGCAACAATGCCTATAGGAATTTGGGGGATGGTGTTCTAATAATGTAAGCCATTATCTGTGGGAAAATTGGACCCGGGATCATAAAATGCAGATGGTCTGGTGTTCTGTGGTTCAATGCATTCACTTCCCACCCCGTGGCTTTGCTGTTAAGACCAGCTGTGGTGCATTGAATTCACCAAATCTTATATTCCCCATGTTACTCATTTTATAAACTCAGCCATCCTTTAATAAACTGAAGCTTTCATGACATTAGGCCATGACATTAACATAACAAACACTGTAATTAGCCAAGCTTGGGAACTTGATTATTTGAACCAAGTGCACTTACTGGTTAATTCTTTTGTTTGGAACTGTAATCTTTATCTTCTCTTCAGAGGTAGCTGGAATAGGAGTCACTTAATCATAAACAGAGGAAAGTGAGTTAAAAGTGAGTTAAAGGATCATTCCATCTAGGAGCAGAGAGATACAGAGAGGAGTCATTTACAGAGCCCTACACTAGGGTTGTTTAGTGATCAGTGACTAGGGATCATAAAGATAAATGATTTCTGGCAGAGAACTAGAATCACACAAAAATGTTGTCCAAAGGATGGGAAAGGTTGAGGAAACATTCTATGCCCACCCCTAAAACCTTCCACTTCTCCCAGTAGCTCTGGCTGGCCAATTATGCCAGAAAGTCTGCTTGCAAGGGAACCTGGCAAACCTGGCAAATCTGGCTTAAAGAAGTAGAACATGGAAGGATATTCTTGCAAACAGACACAGACAACAGAATGCCTCTTCCCATGCCTCTAACAATTGGAATACAGTGATTTTAATATTCAATAAAATAACGGCTCAAGCCAGCTGGACATGAATGAGATGAATGTGAGATGGATCTGCCAGCATGATTGTATACTTTTTTCAGTGGTGCTCAATTTTCCAGACAAAAAATAGGACAGTGAGTCTGTTGTGGTTGGATGTGAAATGCCCCCTGTGGGCCCAGGTGCTTGGGCACATGGCCCCCAACCAATGACTGTATTGGGGAGGTTGTAGAAACTTGAGGAGGTAAAGGCTTACTAGAAGAAGTGGAGCACTGGGGATGAGCCTGTAGGTCTCAGAGTCCAGCTCCACTATGGTTCCTTCTCTGGTATAATGGCATGGCCAGCTGGCCTCCTTATCCTGCCACCATGCATTCCCTGCTATGATGGAATGCACATCCCTGGAACTGAGAGCCAGAACTGACCCTTGCTTCTTTAAATTTCTTCTCAGAAGGTTTGTCACAGAAATGAGAAAAGTAACTGGTGTAGGATCTTTCTGCTCAATATAGAAATCATTAATTGTACTTCGCTACTACAAACTTAGACATGGTACAGATGAAAGTGTACACTAGAGCTTAAGACAAAATATAGAATATAAAACAGATCAATATGTTAAATATCTATTCCATACTGAAAATAGGTAATGTGGCAACTAGAAAGTTAGTTAAAATTATACATGTGGCTCAAACTGGGTCTATAAAATGTCCCTGTTTATTGGTTTAGTTGTGGAGTCTGTTATAGATTCAAGACAGCCTTTAAAACTGTGGTTTTATTCAAGTCATTTAATGGATATACAGGACATGGTATACTGACATTTTGAAATATTAGAATTATGACAATACAAAAAATAAGACACATCATTTCAGCATGCTAATAATTATGATCATTGTTTAAGAATTTTTCTACTTTTTCATGGAAATCTGAAGATGAACTCATAAATACATAGGTAGGAAATAGTGAATAGTTTCTTCATCTTTGTCTTTATGTTATGTTAATTTTAGATCTACACTTAGATGTCTGCAATTTGACAGTGTTCAAACTATTTTCAACATGGGTGTCAAGGTAACACAGCAGGGTAATGTTACTCTCTTCAATACTGGTATTAGAAAAGCCAGATAATGTGTAGGGAGAGGAATGAAGTTGTGTCATTTTATTACACTGCAGACCGTTAACTCAATTTTAACAGCGTAACACTTGAAACTATGAAACTCATAGAAAAAGCATAAGGGAAAAAAGTTCATGACACTAGATATGTTTGGAAATTATTCCTTGGTTATGACATAAAATTATAGGTAACTAAAGCAAAAATAGACAGATGAGATTGTATCATGTTAATATCTCATTCATGTGAAAAGAACCAACCAAGAGAGTGAAAGCTAGCCTATGGGAAGGCAGAAAACATCTACAAAATACACAAGTCTTATGGATTAATATCTAACGTACATAAAGAACTTCTGCAGGTGAACAGCAGCAAAAGTGTTCGAACTAAGAGTGAACAAGTGATTTGAGCAGATATTGTACAAAAGGAAAGATACATACGTCTAGCAAACATCTGAAGCATTCTTAAAAGCACTGAACATGAGAGAAATGAAAATCAAGGCTGCAGTATCATGTCACACCCATCAAGATGGATGTTATGAATGAACAGAAAATAACAAGAGTTTATGATAATGTGGTGAAGTTGGAATTCTACACTATTTCTGGGAAGGTAAATAGTGTGCCAGTGTGGAGAAAGTCTAGCTTTTATTCAAAAAATTAAAAATAAAGTTGTCATATGGTCTAGCAATCTCACTACTGGGTATGTCTGCAAAAGAATGAGAAAAGTTCTCAGAGATATTTGCATACTTGTGTCCATTTTAATGTTAGAAACAGCCAACAGTTAGAAACAGGCTGCTGAGGGCTGAATGGGTAAAGAAAGAGAGAGAGAGATTTGTATAGTGAAACATTATTCTGCCTTCAAAAGAGATCCTGTCACACGCTGCAATATGGATGATCCTAGCAGTACCTTATAGTAAGGAAAATAAGATATTTATAAAAGCTGAACACTATATAATTGTACTTATATGAGGTTTATGAAATAGGCACATTTAACAAATCAGAAAGTAGGATGGTGGATGCCAAGCTCTAGGAAGGAGGGAGTGAGGCAAAGGTGACATTTGGTGAGTCTAGAATTTGGGTTTTCCAAGTTGAGAAAGTTCCAAAGATATATTGGATAACATCATCAACATGTATTAACGACTATTGGGCGGCACTTGTAAAATGATTAACATAGTAAATTTTATTTTATTGATGGTAAATTTTATCTTATGTTGCATTATCTGACTACAACAGCAATGAAAATCCTTGAGAATGTGGTATCAACTTCTATGAGAGGAAAAAGGTTCATCAAGTGTTGATGAAGTGAAGAATTTAACAACTGACTGGGTAAGAAACCTCATAGTCTTTTCTCAGATAATTTCTATCACTAAAATGGCATTTAAATCTGTCTGTGTGTCTGTCTCTGTCTATGTCTGTTTTTCTATCTATCTATCTATCTATCTATCTATCCATCTATCTATCTATCTATCTATCTATCTAATCTACCTAATCTCTCTCTTTCTCCCTCTCTCTCTCCCCTCCTCTCTCTCTGTCCCTCCGTCCCTCTGTCCCCCCCTTCTCTCTCTGTCCCTCTGTCCCTCTGTCCCTCTCCCTTTCCCTCTCTCCCTCTCTCTCCCCCCTCTGGTGAGTGTGTGTGTGTGTGTGTGTGTGTTTGTGTACATTTATGAAGCAGGTATGGAGGTCAGAGAACAGCCTAGGGTGTTGGTCTTTACCCCCCTAATCTTGTTTAGGACACTGTCTCTTTCTGAGTACTGCATTCACCAGGGCTGGCCCAGAGGCTTCTAGGGATCCTCCTAGATCCCCTTCCTATCTCACTGTGAAAGCCCTGGGATTACAGATACGTACCTCCATGTCTAACATTATATGGGTTCTTGGGATCTGAACCTTGTGCTTGTGTGGCAAGCACTCTACCCACTGAGTAATCAATCTCTAGGCCCCAAATGTGACTTTTCCTGTTTGTGTGATAAATGTAGGTTATTCAAAATAGAATATTGAGGATGCCACTTGTGATAGAAATAAACAGTACAGTGTCTTTACGAGTTGCTTAGTATCTTATTTCTTCTTTCAAATGTAGATACATCTTTATTAAAAACACAGTTATTTTTTATAATTACATCCTCTGAGTATTTTTTAAAAAACATACTCAGTGATCTCAGCTACATTCATGAATGTTTATGCTTCTTTCTGTACAATATCAACACCAGGAGCCGCAGTGATCATTATCAACAGTTCTTTGTGAATAAAAATGTGTATTGATTGACACATGGTTGCAATTAGTTTTATCAGTAGCAACATATTCTGTTGCTGTACACATGTGAAAGCTTGTCAGTATGGATCCAAATAAACTTGGCCAGTCAGTATCCAGCTTGCAAAACTGTCATCGTGTCCTCAAGTCACATCTTCTACAGTGGAAAATTCCAGGGACAAACAGAATAAACAAGTAACTAGTACTCCTGACTCATGCATATCCCACACACAGAGGAACACAACTCATGCGGCATGTGTAACTGACATTTGTAGAACCACAAAGGATAACTATGTCAGCACACAAAGACAATAGCAATTCCCCTTCTAACTTACATGCCATTAATGTGATATAGGGCATACTGATGTATTGTTAAGTCCTACTCACTTATTTTTTTTCTAACACACACACACACCCCTTAACTTTGCCAGTTGTCTCACAAACCAGCCAACAGTAGCATGCCCTGCATCTATTTGGATGATGAGGAAGATGACTTAGTATTGTCTCAGTTGTTTAGTTTCTTCTGTGCAAGAAATTTGTCAATTCTATCCCAGAAAATCATCATTAGGCTCTCATTCTAGAAAATTTTAATTGGTTTACCATAGAGGAACCTGTGTGTTCTGAAAATTCTGTGAAAGCTTTTATGGCTCTGACTCATGATTTGCTAATACTTCTAACAGAAAATGAACTGACCACAGGTTCAATAATTTTCAATTCTCAGATACTCTTTATTTTGGAGCCAATTTTCATTTTCGCCTACTCAAGTTATATCTATAATTTCATCTACAGATTTACCAGTCTCACACAGAGGATCACGTCACATGGTATCCTGCCTTTGTCCTCTAGGACTCCTGGATTTAGTAATTTGTTGACAATTTTTGCTGTATTTATGTTTTAATAAATGCTGTGGAAGCCATTGATCCATTTTTATGAAATTTCAGCATGTATAATAGTAACTATAAACAAAATTGATTAATTCTAAAATAGTATATTGACTGAAACAACTCTTAACCTGAATGTTAAATACAGTATATTAACTGTTTTAGCATTGATGTTCATGGAGCCCTTCAGTCATGAGGCAGTGGTTAAAATCATAATCAAACTTATTCTACTTCTCTTTCTTCAGCCCTAAAGTCTTATGTTTGTGCTTACAAGTCAAAGGTCAATATCATGCATCTTTTGAAATTGCTTTTCCATCTTACTTTTTGAGGCAGGGATCCTAACTTAACTGAGAGCTCACAAATTGGCTCCATTGACTGGTCAGCAAAAAGGGATACTTTATTCTTTATCCTCCTAGCACTGGGATTTCAGGCACATGTCCTTCATGCCCAGATTTTGACAAGTCCTATGGATATAAATTCAGGTCATTGTGCTTACAAACCTAGTGCGTTACCAACTGAACATCTTCTCAGATCTGAGTCTCATCTTTTTCAAAGGCTCTTCTCTCAGTACTGTGTTTACTGTCTTCCCTCAAACCTTACCTCTCACTTTTATACTTATCCTCATTTCTACTCTAATCTTTAGCTCTCTCAAACCATTGCCATGTTTTATTTCTTCATGTAACATTCTCTGGATTAAATATTCTATCATCTATCATCTATACCTATCACCTACCTATCAATCTTCTATCATGTATCTATCTTCAACTATGTATCTATCATATATCTCTATATCTATCTATCTATCTATCTATCTATCTATCTATCTATCATCTATCTGTCATCTATCTATCTATCTATCTATCTATCTATCTAGTCTATCTACGATCATCAATTATATACCCTCTATCTATTTATCCTTCTCTGCTTATGGATGCTTGATCCCATAGGAAATGATTATTTTGGCAGAGGTAAGCGATGTAGTAAAAATGTAGGCTCTCAGTGGGCAGCTGCATCCTAAGATGTTGGTAATGGAGAGAAGTAATTCAATTCAAGAGTTGTTAGTACATGTGGAATGTTATGTGCAAGTTGGTAGACATCATAAATTTAGGTAGAAAGGGGTTATTGTAGCTTAATAAAAAACATGAGCCAAGAAGAAAAACTGATGTGAAAGCTCAAATTTGGCTTAAAAAAATCAGATCAGTTATTTCACCTGTTTGAAACTACTCTCTTAAAGTCTGGTAGATGCAACTCCATCTATGGAGTTGGTGTATGCATTTTTGAAATAACGCCTGAGACAATGTCTGTCTTACAACTGACTGCTTGTAATAAATGAGTATCTTAGAATTTAAAGAATAGAGAAGGAACAATGCTCTAAAAATGTTAGTGGAAATTTTGAAGCATTATAATTTTGAAATACAGGAAGAAAAATAACCTTTACTTGAGAGGAAGAGGAAGATCTTGAGAATATGATGGGGACGTTATAGCAAAATAGGTGGATAATTGAATGGTTGTTCTATTAGGCTTGTGGGAGTTGAGTTTTTAAAGTGAGATAAATGGACAAAGGTGAAGGGAAGAGATGAAATGCATCTGGGTAAAGGGGGCTTAGGCTTGGCTCACACTGAATCTAGGAAGTGGCACTTAGAGAAGACAGCAGAAACAAGGGCCACACCACAGTCTAGAATACAGTTTTAATCTGTACAGAATTTTTTTTTACGTATTTTTATTTTGGGGGAATTTTATACAAGGAAATTTATCTTATCCACTACCACTCCCCAAGTCCTAGATACACACCTACCTTACTACCCACTATCCTACTTATTGAGTCAAATTGTGTTGCCTAGCTACTCTTGAGACTGGGGACTGCCCTGGAGTATGATCAACCTCCTTGCTAGTGGTCACAGCATTGAAGAAAACTGACTTGCCTTCTCCCAGCAGCTATGAAATTCTAACAGCTTGTCAGCTGTGGATGAGACTTCATGACCATCCCTATCCATTATGCTGGGATTTTTTCTGACCTGAGCTTGTGCAGGCCTTGTGCATGCTTTCATGGATGTTGTTAGTACATATGTTCAACTGCTTTGCTGTGTCAGAAAAACATTGTTTTCTTAAAGTTGCTCACCACCTCTAGCTCTTACTATCTTCCTGCCCCCTCTTCCATGAATATCCCTGGACCCAGAGGTGAAGGTTGAGGTATTCAGTTTAGAGCTGAGTGCTCCCCAGTCTCTTGTTTTCTTTATACTGTACAGTTGTTGGTCTCTGTGCTAATTGTTGTATACTGTAAGAGAAGATTCTCTGATGAGGGTAAGTAGTGCACTGATCTTTGTGTATAGGAATAAGTCACTAGGAATTATTTTAAATACTATATCCATTTAGCAAAATAATAGTAATGGTTGTCTTCTAGGGACAACCTACAACCTGTACTACAGGTCTTATAGGAAATTTCTGGAGGGCATCCAAGAGCACTGGTAATAGCCTGTAGTTGTACGAAGATTTATGGGACACCATTGGCTAATAACTCAAAATTATGCAGCCCATTCCTGATGCTGGGTTTTTATTTGCTACCATGTTGTATCTAGTTGGGACATTGCTCTCTTGTTATAGGGGATGCCTGTTTAAAATGTTTTTATATTGTATGTATATGTATATCTATATCTTTATCTATCTATCTATCTATGTATATCTATACATTTTACAGTACTAGGTTTTCATATGGCTTTTCAAAAGGTCTTTAGTGTTATTTAGTCTCCACATTCTCTCCTCTATTCTTCCTACCCCCACCTCATTTAATCCTTCCTGCACCATGGTTCCCTTTCCCTCTTCATGTCACTACATTCTCTCTGTCCCTCATCCCCAAACCCAATGTCCCCTTACTAGTTTTCTACACCTATGGGTATTCAAAATAAAACGTAGATATTTGAGGATTCAAAGCCATTATTCACGTGAGAGAAATCATGAGTCATTTATCTTTTTGAGTCTGGGTTATCTCACATAGAATGATTGTTTCAAGTTCCATCCATTTACCTATGAATTTAATTTTCTTAACTGCTGTTGTGTAAATGTACCATATTTTCATTATTCATTTAACAGGCTGTGCCCATCTGGCAGGGGGCTAGTGTCTAGAATATACAAAGAACAACAAGAGCCACAGAAAACCACCAAGAAAACTAATAGTCCAACTTAAAAAAAAATGGAGCATGGAACTAGGCAGAGTTCTCAAATTTGAAATGGAAATGGCTGAGAAACTTTTTTTTTTTTTTTAAGTTCAGGGTCTGGAGAGATGTTTCAGAGTTTAGAAATACTTGTTGCTCTTGCAGAGGACCCGAGTTAGGTTCTCCCCCCCACTCACATAATGGTTCATGACACCATCATTCAAGTTCCAGGGAATCTGATGCTCTCTTCTGATCTCCAAAGGCACAAGGCAGAGACATACATACAAGCAAAACAATCGCACATGAAATAAAATAAATAAACCTGAAATTAAAAAAAATAAAGCAATATTCAATATTATTATCCACCAGGAAGAGCAAATTAAAAATATATTGAGACTTAATTTGATCCCAGTTGGAATGGCTCAAGTAACAAAAAATAAATAATTGAACAAATCATAAAACCAAATGACAGTAGAGGTTGGCCTGGAAGCGTGACTAGAGAACACTTCTTCCCTATTGGAGAGAGTGTGAACAGGTGTGATCACTATGGAAACCAGGGCGGCAATTATGCAAAAAGGCAGAAATAGTTCTACCAGCTATATTATTCTTAGGCTTGTACCAAGGACTATATATCTGACTGAAAAGAAATTTGATCAATCATGTTTATTGCTGCTTTTTTCACAATGGCTAGGAAAAGTTTGGAGATTTTTAACATTTGCTGTATGGCCAAAGTTGTGTCCTTGGATAATTCAAATTTGAATTAAGTTCCTGGCTTTTACTGCCTTCCAAAATTCAGAAGTAATGGGGAATCAGATGCATCCTCTGAGGTTCGAAAGGGCCCTAGGAGAAGGGATAGTGTGGTGAGCAAATCCTTTGCGCTTCAGTTCTTCCAATGAGGACAAAGTACTCTTTGGTATTAAGTAAGAAATATGAGGAAGCTGAATTGGATAGGACTGGGTTTGAATCCAGCTTTTTCAGAGGTATACATTTGAGAACGTAAGTTAAACTTTCAGAGGTTCTTCATCTTCACTTGTAAGATGAGGTTCTCAATAGTGACATACCTAGGAATCTGTGAGCATTAACTTAGACAATGTGTGCATTCTGGCTACTATACTCCTGATAGTGAATAAATGTCCATTTTGGATGCATTTATGGGTTATCTCTCAAAATTTTGTTTAAAAACATGACTCATCTGATTCTCTCAGAAGCCGACAAACATACATTGGGCATCTGCTATGTGTAAGCTCTCTAGTGGAGACCACCACTCTCACTAAATACATAGACTTGTGTTTATTAAAGTTTAAAATTTCTGTTAATGAAAGCTTTGGGCACAAATGTAACTCACACACAGTTCTGCCTGTATTTTCCCAAAGCACTGTGCTCTGAACTAGTTATTAATATACTCGGACTTCCAATGGAAGGCTGGTTATATGCTGATCCACAGCACTGAGTGGTACATAGCCCTCCACCTATTACCTCTTCTTGATGCCATCCTGGTTTAATCTTTACACTGAGGCATTTGTAATGAGCTGAAAATGATAATGATGATGATTTTGGCAGATAAATAATGTTCAGTTTTACCTAATCTTATTCCTTGAAGTAAATATGCTACCTTGTGAGAGGTGAAACACTGTCAGAGTTGTGAATCAGTTTCAAAATAATGAGAAACCACATCTTTCTGCCTTTGGTGCTAAGCGAAGGAAATAGTTTTGTTTCCATACGACTCTTAAGAATAACGAAAAGTTATCCGGAAAAGGATATCCACAGAAGGTGACATCTACTCATGTCCCCTCTCATTATTTTACTTTGAAGGGAGGTAACAACATAGGAAGTAAGATGAGTTCTACGTAATTTCTGTGTGCGCAGTGGAAATGGTGAGATAAACATCTATTTCCAGGTAAATCAGTCTTGGATCATTGCAGCATTTCAAGAGGGGCTTGGGTCTCCTGGAACACACACAGTACTGTGCAACATGTCACACTTTTACACAAAACACTTATTCAGCATAAACTGGCTTCACAGGAGCTGAACCACCCTTCCCCCTCGTTTCCACTTTCCACCCTCCAGCCCTCCCTTGGGAAGATGAACGCCTGTTCCATTTGCGCTCAGCACCAGTGTTGCCATGGAAACTTTCCTCTTTTTTTTTTCTCTCCCCTCCCCAGTTACCAAGCATGGCCCTGGACTCAGTGCCAAGACCTCCTCTGTACAGCCTCAATATTCTTTCAATGTTTAGACAAATCTGTTGGAAAACCTTGTTTACATTTTTCTCACAACACCATAGCTTCGTGCTGGGGCCGTCTATTTCCCATGGACCTACCCATATTCTGGAGATGATTTATTTTCCCTTTTCTCTGCCATAGCTCTTAGGTAAAATTGTGTCATTTGGTTTGCTTCTTACTAGAATATAAAAGGTAACTCAAGGTTACAAATTCCCCCTTGCAGTCAGTTTTACCCAGTGCAGTGCAGGATTTTATTCTTTGTACACTAGATTTCTTTACTTTTTAAAAGATGATTTGTTTTGAGAAAATTCTAGTGTTAACACATGTTTAAAAATATGAAACTTTTCTTTTAATTGGCTCTGGTACCACGTCTGTTACATTACATTGATGGATCCTAAGTTATGCCAGACATTAGTATTCAGATGTGTAAATAATATGTTGGCATCACATTGCTTAAACTTACAGGTATGTTTTAGGCTGCACATTTTCTGCAGAGTTTTAAAATACTGTTTATGGTTTAACTCACGATTCTTTTTTTACACTCACTGATACAAAGAACAAAGTATAAATGTTGGTGAAATGACTTTTATCCTTCTCCCCATTTAAAAACCACCATCGATGCCTGTGTGGATTTCCCAGATATTAAAAGTAGGTTTAGTAAAATATTGACCTATTTTGCATTTTTATTGTAAGTTAAACAGGTCAGCTTGGCTGTTCCACTCTGCTGACATTCACATCTTTTCATTGTAAACACGTAGTTTTTAATTTTTATTTGGAAAGGAATTACCCCTGATCAACAGAAGAGGGAGCAGTATTCCCTCCTTTTTGACACAAAATACTATGGTGTTGTTTTCTCACCTTTCCCCCCTAAACATAAGCCTCTTCTGTCATAATCTGTGCCGCTGCTTTTCTTTCCTCTTTTTCTGGTTTTCGAGGGGGATGGTGGAGGAGGGGTGCCTAGTGTTGGCGGGAGAAGGACCACCCAGTTTGATCAAGGAATCAAAGGTTAAATTTTTTTTCTGGTTTGTTACTATCTCTCAGGATATAGTTATACGTTAGAAATCCTTCTCTTCTACTGTATATTTTTACTTGCAACAATACTTACGGGGAATAAAACCCACGGCCGCACTTTACAGAGAAGCTGCGACATTGTGCAGGCAGTGAGAGTGAATGTGAGCATTCTCCAGCCTGCCCTGAGAGAGACTCGCTGCCATTGTTCTCACTCTGAGCTGAGTAGGAACCGTGCACATCTGAATAACAGAGTCTTTTCTGCCTGGCGCAATCCTGGATTGTTACAGTCTAGAGGCCAGCCATGCTGTCACCGGCACAAATTGATTTAACCATCAATTGCTGTGGTCATTAAAGCTGCTAAAAGTCCCGCCAAACTGATGAATTGCAACTGAATGTGAAATGAGTGTCTAAGTCTTTTTCCCACCACCTCATATCAAAGGCTATTGTATCCCTGCAAAGTAAAGGGTCGGAGGTTCAGGCTGCGGTTCAACAATGGGCTCTGTCAAAGGACAGAGCCCCATTCACTCTGGCAATCCCAATTACAGTTTGCTTTCCATACCTTATTGTATGAAATTTGCATCCAACTAATACATTGAATTATTGGCATACTTTGAGTGTCAAAGGAGTCATTGAATGATTTGTCCTTGAAACACATGGAATCCCAAGCAGCTGCTGGTTCTTGTCTTGACAATGGAATGATTCCCTGGTTTTCCAATGCCTGCAAAAGGACTAATTTTTTTTTTTTTTTTTCTCAGCTTAGAGTGGAAGCCATACACAATTTTTTTTTTTTTTTCCACATTCACAACTGTGAACTCCTTTCTGGAGTTTTAGAGAGGAGGGTAAGAGGAGGAATGGTATTGTCCCTGTCTAACAATAATATAATTATTTTTTTTAAGATAAGGTAAAATCCCTTTGGGGCCAATACTTTGATCAGTAGTTTTTTGCTTAAAAAAAAAAGGAAGAGTAAAAAGATGCAATGTAAAATTGAAATCATCCTTAGGCATGTATTTAAATGCTCAGAAGAACTTTTGTTGATTCTTTTAGGAAAAGCATAGATAGGAGTTTTTCAGATTTCATGGTTAAGCTCCTCAAAGGGTTGTGAATTGACCACACAATGCACATGTACACACATGTATGTTTCTATAATACTTACTTAATTTAGCTGAGAACTGGGTTTGTGCACAAAAGGATCACTAAAATTCACTTCTTCAGTTTCTGATACTGCAACAGCAGCAGGGAATTTCAGGAAACATTGAGCAACAGTAATTCTCTCTGCTTGGTGTTAAATTTGGTTTTTCCTTGCAGTTACTCATCTGCAGAGCATTTTCTTTCATCCTGAGTCTTGATTTTAATATGTCACATAATTTGATTTATGCTGTGCTTGCATATGCAACTTGAGCAAGCTCACCAGAGACTTACCTTCTCCTTAATGTTTAGATTATAATTTAAGGTCTAGATGAAGTGACCTTATTCTTAAATTCCATGGTTTTCAGTTGCTTCCTCTTTTTCTTTTCTCTTCCTGGGAGCTTCAAGACTTCAGTGTTTCCATTATACACCCAGAGGCAGGTCTGTAAGAGAAACAGCCCCCATGTGCTGCTTATTTTCCTTCCCTGGCTTGTCCTGCCATGAAGTATTATCAACTGAGCTAAGAACAGATGTGGAAAACAAAATAAATCTGATTTGATGTTGTAGCAGGGGTTACATGGGACAGGATGGAGGAAAACAAGCAAAGTCAGTGGCCACCACAGTGACACAGAGAACAGAGGACAAAAAAGGGAATCTTTACTGAAGTGTCGCCGCATAGGTCAGGGGTTCAGGCCACACACCTATTAATAATGAATTGGCGGACAGATTCAGGTTTGCGTTTCCTAGACTCTATTTGCTGTGTGTCTCCAGTACTTGTGTGTGGAAATCTATCAGCAAGAACTGTTACACTGGCCCAAAGTTCCAAATGACCCTTGAAGAAGGTCATTTGATTCTTGTCTCTAAAGATCTATTGTTCCTTCTCCGCCCAAAACAGGGAGCTGGGGAGCATAAACTCCCTTAATATAAAAGACAACTCTGCCCTCCAAAACCTGATCCTTCATTGCTAAATCATTGTAAACCAGGTGGGACAGCTGTTTCACCATCCAACAAACTACAGGATATTGGAGATGGAGCTCAATGCCAAAGTTAATTATTTTAATATTTTTAGATAAAATATAAATCAGAAACATTGTAGTAACTTGTGAAATGAATTGTACAGTAACACAACATCTTAAATTCACCCAAATTTGTCTCTAGATATTTATTTTGAACCAATAGTTTAGAATTATTTTTTAAACATAGTATGGAAGCAAAATTACAGCATTTATCATGATTATTAATTTTTACCTTAATTTACTTTAATGTTTTTGAATTGAAATGATGAGCTCTCTTTTAGTTGTTGAATCAATAATATTAAGTTGTTAAAATATATATAAAAGGTTACACTGGAACTTATTCTTATTGAATGTTTACTACTAAATGAATAGTAGGGTATATTAATTTTAACCCACAAAACAGCTTAAAATTTAGCTTCAATTATTAAGTATTAGTATGAAATTATGATGCTAATAATTATGTAATTAACATTTTATTGACTATGTATTTCAGACAGTTTGATTAGAATTTTAGCATTGTTTCTTTCAATCAAACTCATGAGAACAATAAACCTGCCACTTTGTTTTTAAAAATTAAAGTACATGCAATTTTTGCTTTGGTAAATATGCATGCAGTGAATGAATTCAGTCTCACAATGCTGTTATAGTGAGATATACAAGAAGATATTTATGTCCATTTACCACTGAGGGAAATTGGGATTAGAGTCTGTTATGGGTGCTGAAAAGATGGACCAGGGGTCAAGAGCACTAACTGTTCAGTCAGAAGACAAGAGTGCAGATTCTAGCAGCAGCTGAATAGCAAGGCAGGAGTCCAGCTCAGTGGGTGCCTGTAATCCCAGCATCTAAGAAGGCAGAGACACAGCGTCACTGGGGCTGACTGGCTTCTAGTCTAGCTGAACAGATGCTCGGTTCAGGGAGAATCCCTGTTTCAAAGGGGCAGGTAGAGAGTACCAGAAGATGATACCTGAAGCTCCGGTCTCTGTGCTTGTACAGGTGCATGTACGGGTACACATATATGTACATGCACCACATACTCATGGCATATTTGCACGTGCAAGTAAGTAAAAATAAATAAATAAGACCAAAGTTTTACCAATACTCGAATGTCAAATGATAGAAAATGTTGATGGGAACTGTGGTTATTTGTATGGAGGGTCTATTCATTATATTGTGGTGTTTTGTAAAGAATTGAAGGTGGGAAGTATGACACAGATAATCTCTATTTTTTTTCTGAAAAATTGTTGAACATTTCAAGTTATATCTTCTGTTTAAATTTTTATTCTTGAATTATAGTCTACTGTGCCTCTATGTTTGGTTGTATTTTCTCACAGAACTCTAATTCATATGTTGTGTTACTTTATTTAAAACACAATATTGCATATTATACACTTTAACGCCCTTTAAAGATCTATTTAAATGTTTCAGACCTTCAATTTTTAAAGTTCGTTGACTTGCTTTTATTTTTATTTGGTTTAAAATATTATCAATTTACATAGTTATTATTTCTTGGTGTTGGATACCAAACATAGGACATTACATATGCTAGGCGAATTGTTAGGGCAAGCCGGGCGGGTTTCTAAGGAACCACGAGACACGAATCGCTGTAACATACATGAGGCATTTATTTGAAACCGGCGCGCCCCGGGTCCCACCTATCCCATGCAGGAGATGAGCATGGCGGGCCCTGATCCCTTCCCCTCCAGCCCTTTTATTGGGTTCAGGGGAAAGGGGTCTGGGGATGGGGGCTCGTGCAGCTGATTGGCTCTGAGCTCTCTATGTTAGGCTAATTGGTTGGGAGTTTCCCCGCGCACAGGATCCGGGGGGGCGTGGTCAACTTGTGCCCTTGGACTAGCCCCTTGGGACAGGGTGGCGCCCGGGAAGGAAGCGGGAAGGAAGAATCCTGCTTAAAAGTACTGTTAATGGCTGTACTTGGGAAGGCATCTCTCAATAGGAGGCATCTCCCCCTATATGTGACTGCATTCCTAGGCTTCATATTTCCTTCATATTTCTTACATCCTTTCAGAATGTTGTATCATGAGAACACAATCTCAGCCCTTCAAAACGTCCTTCAGATTTCCTCTTGAGAATCTTTCTATTTGTAATGTAAAAGTGGATTGCTTAATCTTCAAGCATTGTGATATTTTGTAGCTATTATTTTTTCCAATAATTCATATCCTAATCCTGTTGTCTGAGAACAGACATTGCTCCCTTCCAGTATTTCCAGTTTGTTCAGGTACACTTTGTGGCTTGCGATGTGGTCTCTTAGTGACTGTTCCAGGTGAGTTTGAGAAGACTATTTTGTACACTCATTGGATGAAGTAGTTTAAAGATGTCAGTTAAATTTGGTCCATTAATCATGTTGATGAGTTTCACAACGTCCTTTCTGATTCTTTTACTTGCTGAATCAGCCCATTTCTGGGTAAACAGCCATAAAAGTCTACAGCTGTTAAGTTAGTAATCGCCTTAAAATTTTTTATCAGTATTTGTTCAAGCATTTTAATGTTCTGTTGTTGAGTACAGGCACGTAAAGTGTTGTGAAGCCTTCTTAGAAAACTAACACTTCATGATGATGCTATGTTCTTATTGATCCTTGATACGTTTCCTTGGCAGAAGACTTCTCTCTCCGAAGTAAGTAAAGCCATCCTTGCTTTCTTTTCTTCAGTATAAGCCAGGTATATCTTGATCTATACCTCTAATTTAACTGACTATGTATATTTTACTTTTTTATTAAATTTGCTTTTTGGCCATCTTATTTATGTATACAATATGTTCTGATTATTCTCACCCCATTGCTGCCAATTGCCCTCCTCCTTATAAATACCTTTCCGTCCATCTGCCTTTTTGTTTTGCTTTGTGACCCACTGAGTTTAAGAAGGACAGTCTGTGTGGTCATGAGTTTGGAACTGATTGCTACAGCCTGATGGGCTCATGAGTGGTTACAGTTGGGAAGAATGACTCCCTCTCTCCTAGAATCTCCTCTGTATTTAAAGCGAGTGTCTTGCTACAACATGGAGTTTGGTATTGTTTGGTTTTTGAGAAACTATGTAGCCTCGGCTAGACTGTTTTACAGTATGTAGTCTGGGCTAGCTTCAAACTTACAAAAAACTTTCTGTTTCAGCTTCCTGAGTGCTGAGATTACAAGCAAGTACTACAACCTTTAGCTTGGGCTTTGTTTCTCGATGTACTTTAGCAATGCCTTCCTCTTCCTCCTTTTAGCTTTAAGATCATTTTACTAGAAATTAAAAAAAAAAAAAAAAAAAAAGAGGACACCAAGGCAGACAAGTTGTGGATCTCAACAGCTTCCCAAAGGAGGAAAAAGGAAGAGAGATGGAAAAAAGCCATATCTCAATCATGAAGGTTAACCATGGAGGGGAGGCATTCAGGTAAAGTGTGAAGCCCATGGTGTAAGAGAGGCCCAAAATGTTAAGAAATGTGTGTTTAGAAGAGAATAGAATAAAAGGAAAAGTTATATTTTCTTTATTAATTCAGAAAAGTGTGCCCACTTAGAAAGCACCATATCTGTGGCTCTGTCAGAACCTGTGCTGAGGGTTGGGAATTATGGGAAGGAAAAGTATATTATGTCATTCAAGGGATAATTATTCTGGGTATCTCTTTAGAATAGTTTAAGGTAAACCCACCTTTCTTGGGGAAGGTCTCTCTACCAGGGGATTGACCTGGCCAAACTAGAATGTCAGGTCTCCACCCATCTCTTAACCAGGAAGACTTTCCTTAATGGAACTTCATTGCTAATCAATTCTCACCCCTTTGAAGAGGTAACCATAAAATCATTTAGGAACCATATCAAAGATCAAAGCCTCCAAGCACTCCTGGCCTCTCTGACCTCTGGCAAGGAGTAGCTACTCATAGGCCCAGGGATGCTTCTGGCCTTCAGCCAAGAAAGAAACTGGTTACTTTTCTTTAGTATCTCTTTACCCTGAGCTGCCTAGGCAACTGTTACCTCCTACTCTCAACATTTCCCCCTCTGAAGAGGTAACCCTAACTACCATTAGGGAATTGGGGTGATGAATGATCTGGCTTCTTCAAGCTGCATGGGAAATCAAGTGTGGAAGTCAAGTTACTCCTCCAGTGGGCCTAATCTGAAAGACCCCCCCCCCTTCCCCAAGTACATCTGTGGATTTATCTGTGGAGCTGCCTGAAGGAGGGAGAAAAGCCAGTCCTTGAATGGCTTTTTGAAGACTGGTGAGGGAGAAGTAACAGCAAGGGATACTAGCATTGTAAGCCCTAGGAGGGAAACCTGGAGAAAACAGAATATATTAAGAATGTTTAATTCAAAGTCTATTAGAATCTCTTAATGGCATCATGGGAGCATCTTTCTCCACTGAGCTCCTCCTCAGTTTCCTTTTGGGTCCAAGGCTGGACTAGAGAGTGATAAACCCAGGATCTGATTATCAGAACTTTGATTTCTGTAGGAGTGGCTAGAATCTCCATGTAAGGCCTTTCCCAGATAGTTTCTAAAGAGGGAAAGAGAGAAGAAATTTAGCCATCCTTCAGTTTTTATGTTTAAACAATAGTGGGGTTTTCTCTCTTGTTGCAGACAGGCACCTCATACAGTGTTGAACTGAGCCAACATCTGGGAAACCTTTTTCTTATCAAATAGAGAATCGTTAGTGAAAAATGCATGTATAAATAACATCTTATAAGGGTGTAGGTCTAATGTCTAAGAAATGTAATTTCTTGGATTGTTAAAGAAACATACCACTCCTCTTAGCCTTTGGTTACACTTTCCTGCTGGTGTTTAAGACCGTTCAGATGACAAAACTTAATTTATTTTTAAATAGTCAAGGCCAGTTCGGGATCTAATCTTCAGGGGTCATAAGATTTGGAGGACAACCTGGTACCTCTAGCCTTTATTTTATACCAACTGCTCCTCCTTTCTTTTGAGAATAACTCAAAAGGCATGTTGACAATGGCTTTGCTTGAAAACATTAAGGAAAATTTCCTTTGTATTGACCCTCCTCTTTCTAGACTAGTCACTGGTTAGATTATACTATCTATGACTGGTGATGCCAAGCATCTTGAAGGTGCTGTTTGACAAAGTTCCAGTGTTTGGATGACCTGGACTGACCCTTCCTTGACCTTGGTAGAGATTTGCTACACATCTTTCTCGTATATTTATATTCTTTACTGTTAAAGGCCTCTTACCTAAAGCTAGAGCTGGGAAAATGTAACAAAAGCTGGTGTTAATAAAAATGAAACTAATAATAATAGCTCCTTGGAAAAAAAATAGCTATGCAGAAAATTGAGTCTTCCATAGAACCTATTACTTAGACATATACTTAGATTATTAATAAATGATACTAATAAGCATAAGACACAGGAGCTGAGAAAAATTATTAAAAAGAAAACCTAGGGACATTTTAGAAGCTGACAAATTGTAACTTAATTGTTAGGTTTTCGTCATCAGCTTTAGAAACAGGGAACCAGTTTGGGCAGGAAGAGACTTTGATCATATAGATACCAAGACAAACCTTGGTATCTTCCTGAAGACAAATTAAGCAGACAAAGTAAGCAGTTTTGGGAGCCCTAATAACCCTCTAGCCTTTCCAGGCATGTAATAAACATAGGAATTGTATTGAGACAAGAGTTTGTGACCTGGACAGAGAGAGGAACATTTTGACACAGTGAATTTCTTGCCTTTAGGAGCAGACTTATTAGATCAGGACTTTTCTGATATTATAGAGAGACAAAATACTGATTGCCTTTGCTTAAACTAAAGGCTGCACAATATTCCAAGAATCAAAGGAAAGGATGGTGATCTTATGTTAAATATTAAAGAAGAACATGAATCTGGGAGAATGAATATCTGTAGAAAGATAAGTTTGCTGTAATGGGTAGTAGGAAATAACCTCTGATCTACTAACTCTATGCCAAAATCAAGTAGAAGCAAACTCAAATAAAGTTATCCTATCTGGCATTTCTGTAACTGCAAGGCTTTATGAAACCAATCTTAAGGAAAAGGATATTGAGTTAAAAGAAAACTGATTTTATCATAATGAGAAATTTTAGTTCTCAGGAAATTTGCTGTTTGCTAGCTTTGTCTCTTTTATCTTATGTGGTGCTATTATTTTTATATTATTACAAAAGGGATTATTTTTCTGTTTTTAATAATTATGTTTAGTATATAAATATACCACTAATCTGTACATGTCGACTTTCTAGCCTGAAGCTTTACTAATTCTCTTTGTAAGAGACACCCCTCAAAAGTCACACATAGACAGAAATGAAAACAGTTAGGCCAGAGATTTCGTGCAAATGGAAACAAAAGAGATGCAGTTATATAAAATAAAATAGATTTCAAGTCAAAATTGTTAAAAGGGACAAAGAAGGCCATTATATAATAATGGCAATGTCAGGTAATACAAAAGACATAATGATTATAAATAATCACCCAATTGGAACACTACATATGTAGGGCAAATATTAACCAGTATGAATAGAGAGATGTACCACAAAGCAGCGGGAAAGACTTCAATATCATGCTTTTAATTTTAGACAGATCGTCTACATAGAAAAATCAATAAGGAGGCATTAAATTTAAATATGTCTGATAGGCATAATAGCATTCTATCCAACAACAGCAGAAAACACATTTTTCTTATGTATATGCAGAACATTCTTCAGGAAGGTTCATATGTTAAGACAGAAATCAGAATCAGGAATTAATTTTAAGCATATAAATATTCATACAGATTTTCTTTTATAATCATCATGGTATAAAGTTAGAAATCAGTGATAGGTGGAATATTGGAGACCCACATATATGGAAATTAAACATCATGCTGCTGAACACTTCATGAATCAAGAAGAAAACTAAAGATAAAATTAAAAATAATTGAGATGTTACAAAAGAATAGAAATATAATGAATCAAAACTATGAGAATACAGTGAGATGTTCCAAGATGGAATTTTAATAACACCTACATCAAAAAAAGAAGAAAGATCTCCAGCAAGATAATGATATATTTTAAAGCACAAAAATAAATAACTACCAAACTCTAAAGAACAAGGAAACAGCAAATATTAAAAAAAATCAAGATAGATAGCATAAAAATAATGTACAAGATGAAAGAATTTTAAGTTGTTTCTTAAGAGAAACAAAATTGACATCAGTGAAACTCACAAAGACAAGGAAGAAAACTGATTTAAATAATAAAATGAGACTTAGACATAATGCCACAGAAACATAAAGAGCCCAAGGAAATCTTAAGAGCAACTAACTACATACCAATGAACAGGATATTTTAGAAGGGTTGGATATATTCCTAAAATGTATACTCTAGTAAGAGAAAATATATATGTATATAAAATATATACTCTAGTAAGAAAAAAGGAAACAGAAAACTACCACCACGAATAAGGAATTTAATCACTAATAAATTGTCTCCTTTCAAAAAAACAGCTTCACTGATGATCCCTATTATACCTTTTCTGGAAGAATTGACACTGATCCTCAAAGTCTTAAAAAGTAAAAATTAGAAGGGAGTACTTCTAAGTCACCTGATAAGCCCATGATTACTTTGGTACCAAATCTGTACAAGAATGCTACAAGAAAAATACATGTACAGCTATAGGGAAGTATCCTTGATGAATAAAGATTCTGAAACCCACAACAAAATGCTAGCAAACTGAACTCCGTATTTTATTGAGATTGTTCACTATGATTAGGTGGGTTTTGTCTCAGAGATGCCAGGATGGTTTACATTTAAAAGTCAATAAATGTGACATACCATTTTACCAAATGAAGGCCCCAAACTACATGACCATTTCAATAGATCCAGAAAAATGATTTAACAGTATTGAGCATCAATTATGTTTAAAACATGCAAGAAATAGACACAGCAAGCATGAACTTCAACATATAACAGCCGTATGTGAGAAACCAATGGCTAACACTCTCAGTGGTTACAACCTTAAAGATTTTTCTTCCCACTTCTATTCAACAACATATTGAAAATCCTTGCCTGTGCAATTAAGCAAGAAAAGGTGAACAAAAGGACATATCAAAAGGAATGTTTTTTCTCAAGGAAATTTATTTCTCAAAAATTTATTTCTCAAGGAAATAAATGTATTAAAATGTAAAATATTTGTAAATGCTATTTGCTTCCCCTTTTATTTTTTATTTTTATTTATTTACTTATTTTTTTCTCTTGTATCATACATATCAACATCCCTTCTAGTCTCTCTCCATTCCTCCCAGTTCCCCCCATATTCCCTTCCTCTTATTATATAGTAGAGTTTTTCTTTGTGCAAAACTTGGTGCTTATATCTATATAGAAAATTCTAAAGACCCCTAGCACAAAATTATCAGAATTGCTCCATTTAATAAAACATTCCATTTCCTTTCAGTGAGGAATGCCATTAGATACCACAATTAGCACCTGTAGTCTAAATTATTTAAATATTAGTTGAAAACTGAATACGGTTATAAACTTCCGTCTTTAACAATATACTTAACTCAAACAGAAAGACATAGATATTTGCTATAGCATGGATTAAGTTTGAAGATGCGTGGAAAGTAACAGAAGTCTATCATGAAGGGCTCCAGTGGAGCCCATCATGTGAGTTTGAAGTACTTCCCTTTAATTATTACTTTTAAAGACTTTAGGGATCTGTACCAATTCCTCCATAAATGGTGGGATAGGGATCAGCAGTGATGCTGTGTAATCCTGAACTGCTCTTTGAAGGGAGACATTTTATTACTGATTCAATTCCATATTCCTTCTTTTCTGTTCATGTGTTGTTTCTGATTTGCAAGTTTTAGGAATTTATCCAACTCTCCTAAACTATCCAGTTTCTTGGCATGTAGTTAGTTGGATTTCTTTGGCATCCTTATGTTTCTGTGGCATCATTTTTAGACTAATTTTTATATTTTGAATCAGCTTTTTTCTTTTGTTAGTCTCACTGTTGTAAATTTCGTTCACTTCTTTTACAAAGTGGCTCTGGTTTTCTTTGTGGGGTAATGGGAATGCTAAAACCTTGAGGATTATTCATGAGTGTACACTTTGGAACATATATTAAAGCCTCAGGAATTGTTTATTTTAAATGGTCAGATTAGAAATTGTGGTGTGTGTGTGTGTGTGTGTGTGTGTGTGTGTGTGTGTGTGTAGACACTTTTGAGGTGGGAACGTAGGTGTATGCACATGTAATAGCCTGCATACGGAAGTCAGAGGAAAATCTCCAGTGTGGATTCTCATTTACTTTGCTTGAGGCAAGGTTGCTTTGAGCTTTGTCTCTGAGTGTTTCAGGCTGTGCTCAAAGTTTCCTGGGATGCATGATCTCTGCCTCCTACTAGGTCTACAGATGCTTACTACCATTCTTTGCCTCATGTGGGTTCTGGGGATTTGAATGCAACCTTCATACTTGCTCAATATTTTATTTACTAACTGACCCATATCCTCAGCCTTTATATAAATTGTATCTCAATAGGGCAAATTAAATTTTAAAAATCTTTAGAGTTTGGTTTTGAAAATAGTGACGAATCTGCTGAGTTTAATTTCAATAAAAAATAATCAAAACCATTAAAAAAGCATTAGTTACTTTTACTCTGCCTTCGTGCTCCATTTTAGGGATTATTTTGGATAGCTTATTCATGTGAGTAATTAATTAAAAAGAATGTTAATAGTCTCCCCCTCACTGCTGATATGTCTGCAGTCATTTGCACTCTAACAGAAGCATGACACAATTGTGGTACAATGGTAGGAGTTGAGGATAAAATAAGAGTTCACTGGCTCTGTGTTTGTCATAACTGTTCCTCAGATGAAATAAACTGCTTTGCTTTGTAAGCATATTAGAGCAATATGTCAGCATCTATTCTTAATGTTAATCCTTAACTGTGAAGGAGCAAGGGTACTGAATGGTCATTAGGTAGATCTTTGTGGCTTAATGCATCACACAAAATCTCCTTAAACCTGTCCAGAAAGAATTCCTGTTGGTAGAAGGCAATGAATACAAGCTAAATCCTGGAAAACAGAGAGCTACCTAGTATGCCTCTCACAGTTTTATAATTTCATGCATATATTAAAAAATAAAAATGGCTGCTGCCTTAAATTTTATCCAATAACTTTCATGGGTAAAACTGTGCAAAATTGTTTGAACACTACCCTCTATGAAGCTTATATTTTAATGTTTATTATGCAATAAAAAAATCGATAAGTAAAATACATGACGTGTTTGAGAACGAGAAGTATAATGGGAAGAATCTAACACAGACAGGAGTGAGGCTGTTCCATGAGGAGGAGTGTTGCCATTAATCAGGAGGGTCAAAGCAGACCTCCAGTGAGATTTCATGGAGACTTGAGAGCAAGAAACACTGAGATTCCCATGAACAGGGTTTCGGAGCTGAGATGCAGGGTAAGAATGGGAACTGCACTGAGGAATGGCAGGGACACAAGTATGCTTTTTGCATTAGTAAAGAGAGCGAGTCCTAGCAGTGGGACTTGAGAGGGACTAGTGTCTGGAGACTCTGAACTTTGCAGGAACTTTGTGTTTTGCTCTGTAGGTGTTGTGCAGAAGAGACTATTTCTTGAGACTCACTGAAAGCATCACTTAGGTGACCGTTCAGAAGAAGTAAGCAGTAAGGACAAGAAAGAAGTCACGCATAAGAGCTAGGTAGCTATAGCAACAGCATGAGATGCTGCCTTAGATTATGGTGGTGCATTGGAGTTGGTAGAAAATACTTCTTGTCTTGAATTTTTGTTGAAGGTGGAACTTAATAGAATTGCTGATGGATTGTGATGCATATTGGGGGAAAAAGAAATTAAAATTAATGTAAATTTTTAAATTAGAGTGACTGTAAAAAAATGAAGGTGCTGTTTGCTATGGTGAAGGAGACTATGAGAAGAACAGATTTGCTGTGGGCAGGGGATGAAGGAGCTAGTCTTGATTAGCTTGAGTTTAAAATCCCCATTAGATATCCCAGCAGAGATATTAAGGAGTCATTTGCATTAAGATTGGAAGATGATAGAATAGATGTAAAAAATAAATGACCAAGGAAGCTCAATGATATTACATTTCATTCATAATTAGAGTATTTATACGTAGACTCGTGCTGGGTAATAGGGGAGTGGGAGATTACGATAGCTCCCTCCAAGTCTGGTTTCCATCATCTGGTAAAGAGGATGATGTACGTAGCATAAACTTGAGGAAACTTAGGGAAGAGAATTGATCGGGAAAATGAAGGAACTAGAGTCACACAAACAACAGACTTTTGAGTATGACTGAATTCAAGGTCATGAATTCAACATGAGGCTACTCAGTCTGACCATGCTGTTTACACAATGTTCAGCTGTGTGAAGGAAAGCCAAAAAAGAGGTGGGAGATTGGATTTAACTAGAACTGTGCTTTTGGAAGGTGAGAGGAAGGGCAAAGATGTTTGGAGAATACAAGGGAGGGTGGTTGATTTTTAATGACAAGTCAAGGAACTTATACAGAGTGAAAAAGAATTAGATATCAAAGGAGCGATGCGGTAGGAGATGATAAAAGACAATTTCGTGAGAATTTGCTGTCTGAGTTTTGTTACATCTGTTTCTATAGCTGTGAGTGGCCCTGGGCTGCAGACATCCCTAATTTAAAGACTATGGCCTCAGTAGTGGAAATATGACTTGGATTACCTGTTTAATGGTTTCCCAAGATACCATGGAGGCAGGCATTAATATCCAGGCTCCCACTTTCATTCTTACATTTCTACACTACCAAATCCAAAATGCAACCAAACTCACTAAAACATAATGTTTTATTTTATTTAAAAAAAAATCATCTGGAAGCAGAGTGTGACCTTGTTTGAAATTAACTGCTGGGAAACTATTTATCAGTTCGACTTATGGCAAATACTCCTATATTTGTTTATTGAAGCCTTAGAAGGTGTACGGCTCAAAATTCTGACTACAGTGCTTTACAGCACATACTGTGTATACCCTGCTCCCCGCCAAACAGGAGCAAAGCTCATTTTCGCAATACATCCCACCTCAAGAGTTGTGGGTGAAGAACTGCAACTTGAAGTTGCATTCTATCTGAAAGAAATTGATGTTTGGAAATGTAATTGGCCCAAGATATCCAGGAGAGCCAGGTTTGAAGCGGATTCAGAGGACACTGGACTTCCACCCGTGTGAGACAGTTGCATTGGTTGGATGTTGACTTGTGTACATAATCACTTCATACTTATCATACAATCTGCAGCCTTACTGCATAAGAAAGAGACACCCTATATGAACTCATAGTTCTATGCTGGTATATACTCAAGAGAACTGGATACACACTAACGGAAGGAACATTTGTCTGTCCTAACCAGAAAGATGCATCAGATTTAGAGGGTAAGCGTGCTTATATTTATGTGAGGGAAGAAAATCAGAAGCAAAATCACTCTTGATAAGTGAGACGACATATTCAGCTGACACCTGCTGTCACCATGGTTACAGAACTGCGTGGTGGTGCACATGGAATATATGAGTTCTGGATTAAAAGGGATTTCTTTATAAAATTCATTTTTCCTACCCCGTAATGACTGCTGATAGTACCTAGCACCACATATTGTAGTCATCACTTTTCTATGTATAATTTCAATAGACACTTAAAAGAACCTCGTGAGGCAGAAGCTTTTATTATCCTCCTTTTATGGATAAGAACATCAAAGATGAGAAATATTCAGCAAATTATCAGTGTTTTGTAGCTGAAAGTCAGACTTCTAATCTGTGCTGCACACCTGAGAGTAGAAGGTTAGACTCACTCAGCACCCTGCTTTTCAAAGGTGAATGATGACGGCAATTACAATAACAAATAGTCTTTGCAAACTTGCTGTGAGCTGCACACTCTATCACTTTGTCTCCGTGATAATACAGAACAATGCTAACTGGGAGAACTAAAATTTATCTAGTTATGTTGTTTGCCAGTGGCCTTATAGCTGCTACTTATTCATTTCTGTTCCCAAGACAAGGCAGTGAAGTATGAGAAGAGAGAGCTTCTGTGGGTGTTTATTATCAACCTGTTAAATTCTCTGAGAGGAATTTTAGTTAGCAGGGTGCAGTTTTTATAATGAGATGGGGGGTAGAGTTAATGAAAACTATGACTGCTTACTTTTTAACTTGCATTTTGTCATTCTGCCAGGTTTCCTTGCCAACTCTGCTGATTTCCTTTTGTCTCTTTCCTTGAATAAGACATGGTGCAAGCGAATAAAAGACAATGGATTTGCTCAATTAACAACTTGTTATACTCTGAATAATCAAAAGAACATATCTATTTTTCTTGTAGGTATTCATCCCCAAGTAAGCCAAAGCTACCTAGTGTTACCCTGACTGGATGAAAGGCTCAATAAATCTGCTCTTTTCCCTCCATGAAATTGAAGGGTGTATGTGAGGCGGTGGTTATATGTGTCGAAACAGCCTCAAAGGACAGAAGTGCAGACACTTGGGAATGAAAAGATTTCCGAATGACTTTGTAGAACTGGTTATCTAAAGACTGAAGGCTGAGTTAGCAGGGAACAAGGAAATGTTTGCCCTAACTCCTAGGATCTAAAGCTAGGTGGGACAGCCTAATGACTTCCACAATGGGCATGACTGCTGTCTTTCTCAGTACTCGGATGACAACCAAGAGGTTCCACGTGGCAGGTGTGGGTAAGGACGGACCTGTTGTCTCTTGCTCCTCACTGGCACTATTGCAGTAAAGTGGAAATTCTCCTCTGTCCTCTGAAGGTTTTGTGGAATATACTGACTTCGACTAAATAGGCAAAAATAAGATGACTTTATTAACAAGTAGAAAGGAGAAAACCATAATATGGAGGAAAATTACAGCAATGTGATTACCCAGTCATTTGGCATTAGGCAGAAACTTATTTGCCCCCGTTCATATGGATAGGGTGAGAGTGGGGATTGCCAACAGTTACAGTGGCTTACATGATTATTCTTGGCATGGTCTCAGAGATATTTTTTTTAATTTGAATGAGTCCTGGGGACAGACATTGTTTTGCAGTGGAAGTTCTAGACATCTTAGTTGTATTCTTTGGTCTTCTTTTCTGAGATAGGCAATGGATATTGAGGGTTAGGACGGAGGCCTGTGATGTTCTTCATGCAGTTTGCGCTGAGCATAGTAAAGGAGATTTCAGACTCTCTCCTTAAGCTTGGGGTGAGAGGAACATGAATGCACTCAGGGCTTTTGATTCTATATCAAATTGTTCAATGTCTCTAAAAGTACCATACTGGGAGAGGGGTGTTATTTCTTTCTGGTCCCCAAGAGGGGACTCAATGTAGGGGTGTAGAGGTTCAGTGAGAGCCTAGGTGGTTTCAAAGGATAGGCCTTTATTATTCTACAATAGTTCAGCATTCAAAAAGGGGAAAGTAACATAATAGGCAAATAATTTAGGTCAGTTGATTTAGTGTGGGCAGTTTTATTGTGTAAATGATCCTATGATAGGTGATGTCAGAAGCTTGACAAAAAAAGGAGAAGGGGAAGAAGGAGGAGGAGGAGGAGGAGGAGGAGAGGAAAAAAGAAAGAAAAGAAAGAAAGAAAGAAAGAAAGAAAGAAAGAAAGAAAAAGAAAGAAAAAAGATAGAAAGAAAGAAAGAAAGAAAGAAAGAAAGAAAGAAAGAAAGAAAGAAAGAAAGAAAAAGAAAGAAAGAAAGAAATAAATCAGATGCTGCTTTAAAGGCAACGTACCTTAAACATTTCTTTGATGTGGTGGCTTGAATGGGAATGCCCCCATAGGAGGCTCGTATGTTTGAATGCTTGATCCTCAGTTAGAGGAACTGTTTAGGAAGGATAAGAAGTTGTGGCTTCGGAGGAGATGTGTCACTGGGATGGGGTTTGAGGTTTTTAAAGCCTGAAACCAGGCCCAGTTGCTCTGTCTGCCTGTCTGCCTAAGGATCAAGATGCAAACTGATCAGGATGCCCCATGCTTTCCTGCCACCATGCTTCTTGACATGATGAACATGGACTAACCTTTTGGAATTTTAAGCAAGCTTCCAAATAAATTCTTTTTTTTTTTTTTGTAGGAGTTCCCTTGGTCATAGTGTCTCTTCTCAATAATAGAATAGTAGCTACACTACAAGTTTTCACTTAGTAGCAACCTGAGTTTTCTCAACTCAGTGTGATTCTGACTCTACATGGAGCAGGGTCAAATTTCCAAAGCTAAGAGCACAGTCCTTCAAAGATTATGGTTACTTCACACACCAGCTTAAAGATTTACAACTTTCAGGCCATCTAATCTTACAATTATTTGACAACAAATTTGGCAGTCCCACTATCTTTTCAGATAGTTTGCCAAAATGACTAACAGAATATAGGTGCACAGTATGTGTTATGATTTTAGTATGTGTTTTTAAAGACACAAAGCAGGATAAGTCAAAAGAAAAGATAAATAGGGATAGGCTTCTATATGTCAGTGATTTTTGGGTCCTGAGACACTCAGCTGGCTCAAGTAGGCTCTGTGTTTTAAGGTGCAATTTGGCTTTGCAGAGCTAAGCTGCTCTGTCTTCTCAGGGATATGACAACAAGTGGTGCTTCTGATACCTGTTAGCAACTAATTAAAAAGTGTGAATGAAAGAAAAGATATGACATATTGAAAAAAGTGACATTTTATCTAACTAAGAAATTGTGTAAAGCATTCTATTTTCTTTTCCCTTAGCAGTAGCTCTAGGCCTTGTCTCACCACTGAGATTTTATAATTTAGAAGCAGGTGCTGGAAGCTGGATGTGTGTCTGTGGTCCTCCACCTCCTGCAGAAATAAAAGTCCCAAGTAAAACACTGAAAATGAAGAACCTCTAGAGGACCAGAGGCTGAAGGGTCTTAGGCATAGAAAGGTGAGTATCTCCTCCTGCTCCCTGATCCCCCTGTTGAGGCAGCCATGATGTATGGGAAGGAAAGGAATTGTGTTTAGTAGGGAAAGAGCAGAATCAGCTGATCCAGAGAACATTAGCTTTCTGGAAAAAAACAAAAACAAAAACAAAAAACGAAAACAGATACATACCAGATAAAGAACACATCTACTCATGTAAAAGGCTACTTGAAACTAACCAGGAGAGTTTTGATGGAAGTATTAAAAGGGATTACATGCATATTGCTGGATGCTATAGGACTGCTAATTATCAAAACCAATATCTTGGTTATGAGGCAAAAATCCCCAAATGTCAGATGATAATCTAAAGGAAGAATTAGGTTAGGAGGGAGATAAACAGCAATGAGCTTCTAATGACTTTATTTAAATAACTTTATCTTCTTCTGTTTAAGAGTTCTTAACTATAATACTCAAAAATGAAAACAAAATTGCATTTTTATAGCCTAGACATTACTATATGCTGTCTTATAACATTCAGAAGAATTAGAAAAATATGAGAAATATAATAACAAGCTTATTTCAAGAGGGATGAAGTTTATTACAAAATCTTATGCATCAGTGTGCGTGTATAGATGGGAGGGGTCGTATTTATAGTTCCTTTTGCTATAAAAATTCTGCATTTTCTATGGTTTCTACAAGTATGCCTGTGTGCCTCTATGCAAGACCTCCTTTGTCTGTATTCTTGTCTCATAATGGTTTTTGGAAATACTGTGTTCATTTATTATAAAATCAGCATACAAAGTAATACAAAGTAATGGATTTCATGTTTGTCTTTCAGTACATACTTTGTTTCTCCTGACTTATAAAGGTCATTTAAAAATTAGTCAAGCTTGGTAGTTCTCAGCATCTCACTCTTGATCCAATGACACATGTCTGGAACTCAAGTCTACTTGTTGTTTAAGGCTAATGTAGTTGTTAACCAGAGTCTTTTCTATTGTCAGCTGCATGGGGTAAAATACTCTTTTCCTTCATATTGCTAAAACATCTGAAAACTATGGCTGATTAGACTTTGCCACAAGCACCACTCTGAGTGAGGAAATTCAAGACAACTTACCAAAGATTGTATTTAATAAAACACAGCGATTATGTACATTTCTTGAATGCATTTGTATTCAATCATATTTATCTATATGTGTACATATTTCAAAATATCTATGAATCAAAAGAGAAGTATTCTGAAAAAGTTTGTGAGAGTGTGTGAGGGAAACACAGACAATCAATAGCTACTTGATCTACTGCCGTTTACTTTCATTTGCACAGTCAATGGTTTCTCCCTCACCCCCACATCTTTGTTCAAATTTTCCCACTCCTAGTACTTTTCCCCTCTACCTTTATATGACATGCATTTTATTATCTACCCTAGGTCTGCCCTTTTCACAGCCCCCTTCTTTCTTCCTGGAGTCTACAGATACTCATTCCAACTTAAACATGGGAGTCTAACAACTTGAAGCTAGATGTACATATGAAAGGCAACATACAGCATTTGCCTTTTCAGCCCAGGTTGTGTCGCTCAGCATAATAGACATTGATAAACAAGATTATCCTCAATAAGGTAACTCAGGGCCCAGAATACATTCTCAATCATGTAAAGTTAATACTAAAAAAAAAAAAACCTCACATAATGGAATTGCCTATTCCTATAAAACACAGATTGATAATTCAGACCACAGATTTTGGTTTTAGGACAGTATTTACCTCAAGGTTTTGATATTTAGTCCTATAAAAAACAGCTATGAGAAAAAAACAACCTCCAATTGCAGACAGTCTTAAAGCATAAATTGTCAACAGTTGCTATTTATCTTCAACTCTCATGTTACTGGAACATTCTTGATCATAGTGAACAGGATAACTGTTCCTCAATTTAGTGAGTGGCTTTCCTGCATAGTGGGGCAGTGGGAACCTGTAGGAACAGAGACATATCACTCAAAAGCCACTTGAAGGATAAGGCTGTTATGTTAACTTCTAATTGTTTACTTATTTATTGTGTGTGTGTGTGTGTGTGTGTGTGTGTGTGTGCATGTGCACACGCTCACACCCATGATCATGGCATGTGCCATGTTGTGAATATGCTCAGAAAAAAACTTGTGGGAGTCAGTTATGTCCACTGTGTAGGTTCTGGTGACTGAACTCAGGTCATCAGGATTGGTGGCAGGTACCTTTACCTACAGAACTAATGAAATGAAAAATTTTCAATGAAAAATGAATGGCAGAAGGGCTTAGACCAAAGTTAGGTCATTGATAATGTTTCTTGTTATGGAAATCTTGCCTCCCCTTTTTTGGAGTGGATGTTTAGATATTTGTTTCCTATTACCCCTATTTGACAGATTGTAGAGCAGCTGAATGGGTCTTAAGGTTCAGTCTTGGGGTAATTTTGTGTTGCTATTTGAATGGGATAACAGAAATAGTCCTGGCTTAGCTTGGTCTAAGTGAATCGCAAGAATAGGCCTTCTGTAGAGTTAGAAGTTTGTCACAGCCAGTGCTCAGGAGTCCTGAGTTGGTGCTCAGGACATCTCCTCAGCTAGTGAGCATGGATGTAGTGGAGATGGAAGCTTAGGGTCTTAATCTAGGAACGGAGAGCTGGCAAGAAAGCATGGGGCATATATACAGTCTTCAGATAAGTCACAGCTGTGGATGGAGTTGGTAGCATAAGACTGGGTTTCCCACGCAGAAAAGTCTAGTTAGCAGGCAAAGAACAGGTGGTCTTAAGTGGGTACAAGGGTAGACAGATGTTTTGATGTAAGTCTGGGATCTCTAACATGAGAAGGGTAGGGACAGGGAAGATGAAGTCGGTGGCAGGAATATTGGATCTTTACTTGAGAGGGAATGTTGGAAGACAGGTATGGGAGACACAGTCCTCAGGTGGTCCCTTGGGGCAATTGGAAACAGCATGAATACAAGCATGAAGCACATGGTCCTCAAGTAAGCCCTGAAAATGGGTAGAGTTGTTGGCAGGAGTCTAGGTACTTTACTTGGAAGGGTCAGTAGAGAAGATGCTGCAGAATTTCTTATTTTAAAAGGTTCTCAGATACTTCCAATGTACAGTCAAGTTTGAAAACACAACAGGAATTTGGGGGAGTCCATTTGTGATTGCCAGATAACACAGGAGAAATTAAAGTCCTCTCTTGGGATTCTCAGTCTCATTAATAAAAAGATTTAAGAATGAGTAAAATTGAAGTTCAAAAACAATTTTACTAGTTTTTAAAAGAAAAACTTCCAGGACAGGCTAGCTATAACCTTAACATCTGCCTGGAGGAGGAGAGTGTGGGAATGAGGGAAAAAGCCACGGAGGGCAGACACATGGTGTACAAACAGCCTCATGATGGAGAGGGACCTTAGAGAAAGAATGAAGATTCCTGGTATGTTCTAGAAGCCAAGAGTGTTAGGGTAAAACATGCTTAGAGTAGAGAAAAGAAAGGAAAATGTATAGTTTTCTGAGTCATTCAGAAAAGTGGGCCAACTTATAAGCCAGCATGGTTATACTCAGTAAAAGACTGCACTAGGGCCAGGAATTCAGGGAAGGAAGAGTACTGTATCTCATTAAGGAACAAATTATTTCTCCTATCATTTTAATGTGGAGTAAATTAAGCCTGCCTCCCCAGGACTGGTTGCATGGCCAGGTGATTGATACAGCCCAACTTGAAGGTTAAGTCTAGTCTCAGGTAAGAGATTCTATTCTCTTGACCAGAGGGAATTTTCCTTTTTCTTAATGGGTCTTTATTGCTACCCTAACAAAGACATCATTTTAAATTCTAAATGGAATAAAATGAGGTAATGTAGATTTTTATTAATTACCACCTAGTGTCATTCATGTGTACATTCAACTCTAACTTGAGTAAGTCCAGAACTTATGCTGGATGAAATCATGTAGAAAGAGGAAAAGCATTGCAAGCTCTAGGTATGTTTTTCGTTACGATTGGTTTCCATCAAAGGAATGGACAATGGATTTATGTAATGTATCATCTGGTAAGTTTTCTAGAAACTTCTGGATTATTTGCAAAGTGATTATCACAGAAACCATGAACAGAAAACTCTGTGCATGTTGTCACCCATGCTCACTCTCATTTCTGCCCTGTTTCATCTCATGCCTCTGTGTGTAGAGAGACAAGGAGAGTTGAGGAAACCATGTAGCCCCAAGACACCTGCTACTTATAGTCTTTTGGAATTGGGGTCTTTTCCTTTTGTATGTGTCACCATTTTTTAAATAGAGAATTTTGGTGGTCAGAATTCTCTACTGGACTATAAGTTTCTGTTACTTCTGCATTCTATTCATTACAAATCCCTTAGTATGAATGTTTCTCAATCCAAAAGTACTAGGAAGTTTTGTCCAAGTATTCCTTGAGAATTAAAGGAAGGATTCATGTTTTAGTGATGCTGTAGTCATTCCTGTTGAGTCTTACAGAAAAATATGAGAACACAATTGGTAATCATTAAGCGACAGAGAAATTCAGTACATGATCTTAATGATTCTGACCCTTGCATTTTCACCAAAACCAGATTGCTTATGATCCCATTTAATATAGAATTTCCTGATATAGATTAAAAAAAGCATACTCCCCACTCAGCTAAATTTTGGATGTAGATAATGTGTAACTGTTTCTCTGTATAAGAAATAGATGCAATTAGTAGTTTATCTGTAATTAAATTAATATGTGGGACAATCACATCTTCATTTGGCAATCCTAAATTTCAGGTGGTACACTTAAACTCAATTGTGAAATATTCTTCTCTTCTAACTTGTGTTATATTTTCAGAAACTAAGGATGGCTGTATGTGCTTCCTGGAAACTGACAAATGCACATTTTCAGGTTGCATCCCAGACCCATTGGGAAAACTCAGATTCAATAATTTGAATAAACCCTGGAAGTGTTTCTTATACATGCTTAAATTTGAGAATCACTGATCTATTCCAACATAGGTTTTCTTCCTACCAGTACAATCACCTGCAAATCTGTATCTCCAAGACATCCGTATAAAAATAATGAGAAAGGAATGCTAACAACTAGACTAACAAGGACACACTCGCTATTTTATTAAATAAATTATAGAATATCAGTTTAAAATAATTAAAAATTTTATTTTTATGATACTCATTACAAAATTGGCATTTATAATTTAATGTAGCTACTTTGTTCAGATCTTCATTATCATTCTACAAGGGGATAATATATATTCTTTAGGAAATGGTATGAAGTCATTCAGTTCATAGACTTATCTTCACAGGCAATACTTAGTAGAGAACTAGAGCAAAAATCACTTGACTCTAAAATATGCTCTGCCTGAGTTAATGAGGCCCTTTTGGTTCCTGCAAGATCTAAGAAGAGACAATAGAGTCAGGTCTGTATCATGCTTTTATTTTTGCAGGGGAAAGATGAATAGTTGACAATGAACATTATAGTTTATGTAAAATGTTAATCTTAATAGGACAAGCTTTTGGAAACACATATTAAGGTACACAACAAGGAAACTGGCTTCATTTGTTAAAGTCTTGTTAAAAGGCAAATACTATCTAGGCAACTCAAAGACTCATTGTTCCTCATGCAGATCAAGAATAGAATTTAAGAGGTTGTCATTCAAGTTGATTTCCCTTAATGGAGATATGTGTCAACCTATGTGAAGCATGGTTTTAACTGCATGCTAGGGCTGGAAATAACGTCTTATGCGTTAGACCAAATGATAGCTCCCATTTGGGAGGCACCACTATTTTGAGAAAGGACATGTTGTACTTACTATAATTCAAAACACAAGGGCAGGTAAGTTTCTTAGCTTTGGTTTCTTTGTGTCCCCATCAGTAAAAATTAACAACATATTTGTTTACTGCATAAAATAGATAAAATGAATGGGGGTTACTGTAATAATATATTAATTACCATTTCAGCTATACAAGCTCTTTTAGAGCCTTGTGCCTAGCAAAAGACCTGTTCTTAGATAACATATAGATACATACTACGTGGTTTGAGAAATTTGTGGCTTTGTTGGGTAGAGTTTCTAGGACAGTGGTTTCTAACCTGTGTCTTATGACCTCTTGAAGGGGAAGTCAACTGACTCTTTCAGAGGGTTCTCCTAAGACTGTCTGCATATCAGATATTTACATTCTGATTCATAACAGTAGCAAAATTACAGTTAAGAAGTATCAATGAAAATAGTTTTGTGGTTGGGGGTCACCACAACTGTATTAAAGGGTTGCAGCATTAGGAAGATTGAGAAACACTGTTCTAGGATAGCCAGTCTTACCAGCCATAACAAGGCCACATGAATTACTGACAGCCAGAACAGAACAAAAGGACACAGTCAGCTCAGAATAATGTCAGCACTAGAACTTTCCATAGACAGTGTACTGTCATGAAATTGAATGTAGCCTGTCTACATGGCTCGTGTTAAAGGTAATACTGCAACTCTGGAATCAGATGCTCTTTGAATATGCTCCATCCTCAGTGACTCAGACATCTTTGCTATGGTAGAATATTAGGTGAGTAGGTCTTAAAAAAATACAAAATAATGATGGGCAGTGGTGGCGCATGCCTTTAATCCCAGCACTTGGGACACAAAGGCAGGCAGATCTCTGTGAGTTTGAGGCCAGCCTGGTCTACAGAGTGAGTTCCAGGACAACCAGAGTTACAACAGAGAAACCCTGTCTCGAAAAACAATCAAAACAATAACAATAACAAAACAAAATAAAAGAATAAAGCAAAACAAGGAAGAGTGTCTCTAAATTCTTAGTATTGCTCTACAAATGCTCTGGTTTGAGTAATGGGAACTGTTCTGGGCTTTGTGTATCTTAATTGTGCATCTTTATTGATCCAGTTTCTTCTGCTACTGAGCTAGAACCCCAATCCTTTTCATATTACTAGAGAATATAAAATATTTTTAAAATAAGTTTTTGGAATCACTTTGAGTATGTTAATAGGGTTATTATAATTTCTTCCTCCCTCGGACCTGGACTCTATAATCCATAGTTCCTTTCACACGGCAGTAGATTCCTGATTAAAGTGAACTTTATGTCACTTACTTCTGTTCCTGGGATACAAGTCAAGGAAGGACGTATTTTATTCAAATGCTCAATGTCTTAATATATCGTAAGTGTCAGAGATTGAATGCTTACTATCAAAGAAATTTTTCCACACACAGAATCCAAGCTTTCCTCAAAGTCACACTATTGGAACAAATATAATAATTCCATGTATGTCATTTGGTTGTGGTTTAAAAAATTAAAAACAGATTTTTAAAGTAATACTTAAGGGTATAGATTTGAGAGAGATTAATTCAAATAAAGATGATTACCAGGTGCATAGTCATATCTGGAAGTTTCAGAGTCAGTTCAGATTTCATAAAAGGTGAAATAGTTAAGGATAAACATCAGAGTGTAAGATTAAAGTAATCTGATTATTTTAAGAGGGATTTACTTACAAAGTGTCAGCATATTTGACTTTTCATTTATTTATTTCTGACAGTTATTTCACCATTTTAGTATAGTTTTCATATTGAAAAAATAAAAAACTTAACCTCTTCTAAAAAAGGTGTTGGTTCAACTCATGCCTGAGTGTGTTGAACCACGCCCATGTGCCCACACATCCCATCTCACTGCCTTGGGCCGTCAGAGCAGAGGTATGCCACTGGCAGTTATGGTCTGGCAGAATTTGATAGAATTTGTGGAGAAATATCATGTCTAGTGTATAAACTGATGCCTCTGGCTTTCAATTTTGTATTGATTTTATGACTTTTATGCAGTCAGTCTAAGGGATCTTTCAAAGTTACTGGAGGGTACTTGAGAACCCTTGCAAAGGCTTCAGCTGTTCTGAAGTCAGGGCTACTGTGTCTGCTTCCACAGTGTGGACTGTACTGAAACTCCAAGAAAATGTGAAAAACATTCTTTCTCATTAGTTTTGATTTTTAGGAGGGTTACTGGACAGGATCTTGCTGCCTGTCTCAAAACATTTCATCAGTGAAAGTTTAGCCGCCTCATCTCACAGTTCCTAAAAGCCTTATGCCTTGAGTATAAAGAACATATTTAATTTGAACTGGGTCTATAGACCCATTCACAAATGCAAAAGTTAGTCATTAAATATTTTCGAAGGGGTTCTTTTGACAAAAGTAACATATATCTGTTTGAGTTACAATAAACACATATGGAGAATCAGTAATAGGGTATTACATTTATTCTTAGCTCCCAAAGCCCAGAAATACTGTTGGGTCTCAGGCAAGAAGGACTGAAACTATAGGGTCATTGACATTTAAAGCATTTACCATCTGTGACCTTTTTCTTCTCAGGTTCCATGGTCACACGCTTGTGTTGGCCCTGTCATCCTAGTCTCTTCTTCAATCTCTTTCAGCGGTACATCTTCCTGTGCTTTTGTATATCTACAGAGATAGAGTTCTGTATCTCCAAATTTCAGCAAAATTATTTGCATATGTTAAAAGTTAGTTGTGGGAAGAAGAACATATTAATACAGAATTCTAAATTAGAATCTATGATAGGCTTTTCCTGCTCATTATGTAAGGAAATAGTGAAGTTTAGAGATGATGAAATTTCTGGTAAATGTTAAATTAGATGATGATGATGTAACAAAATGTAACAAAATTAGTCACATAGCTTTAGAAAGACACAATGACAAAGTGAACAAATTGGCCTAAAATCTTATTTATAGCTATAAAACATCAGTGAGAAGTAAATGCTTTAACCAATTATGTCAGTTATTTAATATATGAATGTTTACTTACTGATAACAAGGTGAGAAAACACCTCTTAAGTTTCTAACCATTCTCAAATTCTAGTATATACCCATTTTATACTTTCGTACAATGTTGAGAGACATGATGACCATGTGCAAAACTATTGGAGTCTGCATAGTTAAGTTTCCTGATCAATAATGCACAATATAAGCAGGGTAAAAAATGAAAAATCCACAGTTTCCTTCTTTGTAGTGCAAAGATAACTAACCTGATCAGGCTACAAGGTTAATGAAAGCGAGATAAATACTCTCTTCCCAGTCAGAGGGATTACTTCTGAACTGTTGGCTATTAAATTGGCATAATCTATAATGGTTTAAAACTGATGCTGGGTCTATAATAAAAGCATATGGATTCAATGCTTATTAAAATGTCTAGGAAGTAAACATTGGGAAGAGTGAGCCAAAATAACAATGTAGATTGTTTTAGCCTTATTTATTTCTTGACAAAGTCACTGCAGACTACTAGATCCACTCGTATTGTGAACTCAGCTTCTCGTATTTTTTTTTCTTTCTCAAGTACTAGTTGAATATAAAGGCAATCATCAAAACAGGCTGTTTTCCCACATGATTGAATCCACACACCAGAAGAAGAAAGGTTTAAATTCACAGGTAAGGTTATGGTAAATGACAACATGAATAGTTATACCATCTTGTGGTAGGGACACTTCTCTGGCTTCAAGCAGGTACATCTGGAGCAAGGTATGTGTGCTATTGTACGTTTAGATGAACATTCCTTCTCAAGAATCTCAGAAAGAGTTTCAAGAATACTTAGTAACTTTGTAAAACTCATCAGTCATGTTAAACACCGACCTGTGAATCTATACATAAAGCCCTTCAGATGTAGGTAGAGGCAAGAATTTTCTGAAAGGTTCTCAAACAGCACAGGAAGTACTGTAGAGAATTATAAATACAAATAGGATTAGGCAAAATTAGAAACTTCAGCAAAGCAAGCAAAGCAATTACAACACTGAAGAGACAGCCTACAGAATACAAAAAAAAAAAAAAAACAATTGCCAGATACATATCAGAAGTTATAGAATACATTAAGAACTGTGAAAATTAGGAACTCAAATAAAAAAAATAATATCCAGTCAATAAGTAGGCAAACAACAGTTTTCAAAAGAAGCACAAATAGTCAATAAGTATTTGAGAAAAGCACTCAACATTTTTAGCCTCAATGAAATTAAATTAAAACTGCTTTGATAATTTATCTCATTCTAATAAGAATGGATAGCATCAGGAAACAAAACAAGAACAGATGCTGACAAGGTTGTGATGAACAGAAATGCTTATTTACTCTTGGTATAGATATAAACTGGTACCACCATTTATATCCTGAAAAATATTTAACCCAGACCTGCTATATGTCCCAGTTGTTACCACTTCTGTATATGTAGTCAAAGGATTTTCAGGCAACATATCACTGAGATAATTGTACCTCTGTTTATTATTTCCCTATTCACAATAGCCATGAAATGGAACCAGACCTGATGTCCAGCAACAGATGAATATGTAAAGAAAATGTAAAACATATATATGCAAATTTTTTCATCTGTGAAGAAGAATGAAGCGATGGCCTTTGAAGGAAAATGGATACAACTGGTGATCATTATGTCAAATGAAATGAGCCGGATTCTGAAAAGAAATGTTGCATGCTTTATCTCATATGTAGTTTCTAGAATTGTGTGTGTAGGACATGAAGGTCAAAAATGTACTATCAGAGATGAGTTGAAGAGATTTTGAGGGAGGGAGACTAGACAGTAATGAAATAATTAGGATAAGAAAGTGATATCAGGGAAATTAGGGATCCTCTTTTCCTTAGTCTCATTAATAATAAAAAAAAGAATAGATTCAAACAGAAGCTCAAGCACTATTTTATTATAGTTTAAAAGAAAAACCCCAAGGCAGGCAAGCTATAAATCTTGGCAGCTTTCCAGAGAAAAATGGAGAAGAGAAGAGAAAATTGGAAGCTTTTTGAATTAAGCCAAAATGGAGGTTATTCACATGCCACTATAAAGATGCATGGTTAGAAGGGAACTTCAGAGAAACAGTAAAGACACTCAGAGCATTAAGGAAAACATTTTTAGAACACACACACACACACACACACACACACACACACACACACACACAGGGAGAAAGAGAGAGAGAGAGAGGGAGAGAGGAGAGGAGAGAGAGGAAAAGCTGCATGGCTATGGGACTAGGGGATGGGAATTCTGGAAATAAAAAATACATTATTTCATTAATGGGATAATTATTCCACCCATCTCTTTACTGTGGTTTAAGGTGTATCCATCTTTCTAGAAGTGGTCCCACCTTCCTGAAGGGTGGTCCCTTAGCCACCTGGAATGCTGGGTCTCTGCCAAGCCCAGAAATTTTATTCTTTTGATCAGAAGGAAATAGCTTTCCCTTGAGGGGTTTTCTGCTGCTGAGCCATTACCAAGCCTGAAGAGGTAACCATAACATCATTTATGATACAGGGTGAAACTGGAGAAAAGATATAATGCATTTTCACCATGAAAATCTAGAGATCCACTTCTAACACTATTCACTAGAGGGAATTATTAATGTCTGTTCTGTAGTCTGAGTCCACATGCTTGTATGTAGCCTTCAGGGGATTATTTAGGAGGACATAATAAACCAGAGATCCTTCTGGCATCTTGGTCAGAAGACCAAACACTTTCTAGAATTGTGCTTTGGGTCCTTGCCCTGGGTAGCCTGTCATGAATATGTATGAAAATGATATAAAGAAGCCCAGTGCTTTCTACTGTAGCAGCAACAACAAACCCAGATAAAACATCAGTAAAACCTCTAGTGTTTTATTCAAAAGTCCTCTTCATTTATCAAAGTTGTCTCAGGGAGTTCTGGTTTTCTTAGGGTACAATTTATATGAGGTCACATGATAATAGGGGGGGTCTCTTTGTAAACTATGCACATATGTATTTGCTTATTTGAACAATAAGATATGCATCATTTCAAAAGATGAAATTTTATCCTCACTGGACATGGGAGACACAATTGGAACAACTATGAACTTAATTGCTGAGTAGGTACTAGACCAGGATTAGCCAGAATCCTGTGATTATTTCTAAACAACATGGTAATGAAAGTCTCTGAATAGCACATTAAGTATGCTCTACACACTATAAAAAGTGCTAAGAAGTGCTTGAAAAACAATTTTTTTCTGAGCATTTTCCCTAACAAGACAATGTCCACTAATGACTAAGAAACAGGCTTTGATCAATGTTCATAGACACAACTGGGGACATCAGAAACAGATTCAGGAGATTTTCCATTTGCTGAGTAACAGTCACACTGTCTTAGTTGGAGATGATCTCTCTTGATCTGTCTCTTGGAGAAAAGTCAGTCTAAATACCTACTTTCATTTTAGATCCCATAAATGTGAGATAATATTTTCAGTGATAGTTAACTGAAAGGTCACAAAATTGAGTTGTCTTTCTGATATAAAAGCTTTGCTTCATCTAAATTGAGCAATAATGAGTTGAACAGCATTTCTTAATGTCTCCTTTTAGATTAGTTATTATCCCTGAGCTCAGTTCAGTTATATCCAGTTCCACATTACAAACAAGTTCCACATTATATACCTTTTGCTTATACTTTTGTTATAATCTCTATTTGATAAAGTTATTATATTTTTGTTTCAGAAATTTTTATAGTTACCTCTTCTTACTTGTAGTAATCAACTTTTGAGTTACATAGTAATGAGTTTGTTCCCCCCCAAAATGTATTGATCATATTTTACATATTAGTATATAAATGCTAATGTGAAAAAGCCTTGGAATTAGACGTGTAAATGACTGAAGTTTAAAAAAATGGTATGAGTTCATATTTCATGAAAATAGTATTTCCCACCTGATAGATTCACCTGTTGTTGCCATTGGGAACAAAGGGCAAGAACCTGTGATTAGGCAGATCCTAGCACTAACAGCGCAGCCCATGATGGCCTTGAACTCACAGAGAGCTGTCTGCCTCTGCCTCCTGCCACCACTACCCGGCAGACTCCAGTCTTGAGAATGACTTAGATATGCTGACTCAGTTTGCATTTGGAAATTGGGTCTATTGATAATTATGAGGCTTATTGTGACATTAATGTAGTTTAAGGTACCGAAGTTAATAAATGTGAACTATTTTTCCAAACACCAAACAAATTCTATTTGAAGATTCATTTAATTTTTTCAAAAAAATTTAAATTGTAAACAGAATTGTTTTCCTCATGTACATTTTGATTATGGTTTCCACTCCCTCTATTCTTCCTCCTGCTTCTCTACCATCTGGATCTACTCTCTTTCTTTCTCTCTTTGGAAAACAGGCCTCTAAGGGATAATGATAAATACATTAAGATGAATAAAAATTAATACATTGTAATTGGGCAAAACAAACAAACAGAATGTTGGTATTTGTAAAGTAACACCTTGATCTCCTTTATTTGTTTTATTGTTCTAACTAAAACTTTGAATATTATATTGAGTAGGTATGAAGAGAGTAGAAAATATTGTCCTGTTCCTGATTTTAGTGGAATTGTGTTGAATTTCTCTGCATTTAAGGTAATGTTTACAATAGGCTTGCTGTAAACTGCCTTTATTATGTTGAGGTATGTCTCTTATATCCCTAAAATCTCCAGGACTTTCATCATAAAGGGGCATTGAATTTTGTCCAAGACAAAGAATGGGATAATCACATGGTTTTTGTCTTTCAGGTTGTTTATATGTTGGATTACACTTATCAATTTATTCATGTTGAACTGTCCCTGTATCTCTTGATAAAGTCTACTTGATTATGCTGGATGATATTTTTGATGTGTTCTTAGAATTGGTTTGCAAGTCATTTTTTGAGTATTTTTGCATCTATGTTCTTAAAAGAAATTGCTCTGTAATTCTCTTTCTTTGTTGGGTCTTTACACAGTTTGATTATCGTGGTAACTTTGGCTTCATAAAATGAATTGGACAATGTTCCTCCTGTATTTATTTTGTGGAGTAATTTGAGAAGTATTTGCATTAACTCTACTTTGAAAGTGTAGTAAAACCATCTGGCCCTGGGTACTTTTTGACTGGCAGATTTTTAATTAGTGCTTCTATTGCACTGGGTTTATCTGATCTTGGCTTAACTTTGAGGGTGGTATATACTGAGAGAAGTATCTATTCTTTTCACAGTTTTCAGTTGTTGACATACGGATTTTAAAATCTGTTTGTCTTTACGATTCTTTGGATTTTCTTTGTGTCTAATGTTATGTCCCTCTTTTAGACTCTTATTTTGTAAATTTGTACATCTCTCTGTACCTATTAGTTAATTTGGCTAATGGGATTTGTCAGTCTTACTGATTTCCCAAAGAACCTACTGTTTGGTTCATTCGTTGACTCTTTGTATCCTCTGTTTGTCTGTCTTTTTCTATTTTATTGATTTTAGCCATAATTTCTTAGTTTCTGTCTTGACTTATTCAATAGAGAGTTGTCCAGTTTCCATGAGCTTGTAAGCTTTCTGTTGTTTCTGTTGTTGGTACCCAGCTTTAATCCTTGGTGGTCAGGTAGGATGCAGAGTGTCACATTCTTTTTCTTGTTTTGTTTTGTTTTGTTGTTTGTGATGTAGACTTGACCTTTGTCCAACTATGGAGGTCAATTTTGGAGAAAGTTTCACGAGCTGCTGAGAAGAAGGTATATTCTTTTGTGTTTGGTGAAATGTTCCGTAAATATCTTTAAGGTCCATTTGGCTCATAAGGTCAGCTAACTCCAGCATTTCTCTGCTTAGTTTTTTCTGGATGACCTGTCTATTGGCAAGAGTGGGATATTGAAGTCACACAATTTCATGTGTGAGTGTAAGCATGCTATTTTATTTATAGTAATGTTTCTTTTACAAAGGTGTGTGTACTTGAGTTTGGTGTATAGATGTTAAGGATTGCAATATCTTCTTGGTGGATATTTCCTTTGATGAGGAACTACATAGTTTCTTACCTTTCTCTTCTGATTAGTTTTTGTTTAAAGTCTGTTTTGTCAGATACTAAAATGACTAGACCTGCTTCCTCTTTGGGCTCATCTGCTTGGATGACCTTTTTCCATCCTTTTACCCTGACGTAATGTCTATCATTGATATTAATGTGTGTTTTCTTGGATGCAGCAGAAAGATAGATCCTGCTTTTAAATCCATTCTTTTAGTCTGTATTTTTTCATTGCAGAATTGAGACAATTAATGTTGAGAGTTATAAATAAGCAGTAAATGTTGATTACTATTATTTTGTTGTGGTTTGTGTGTATGTTTCACCACTTTTGATTTGTTGGCCCGATATTATTCTTTGTGTGTGTGTGTGTGTGTGTGTGTGTGTGTGTGTGTGTGTGTGTTTAACCTCTTTAGGTTGATGTTTTCATTCTAGCATCTTCTGTAGAGCTTGATTTATAGAAACTATTGTTTAAATTTGGCTTTATCATGGAATATCTTATTTCATCCTTCTAATGTGATTGAAAATTTTGCTGTGTATAGTAATATTTCATAACATCTATAATTTCATAGAGTTTGTAGAATATCTGTCCAGGCCCTTATAGAGTTTAGAGTCTACACTGAAAAGGCAGGTGTTACTCTTTCCTTTATATGGTTTTTTGTCTTGTCCCTACAGCTGTTAATATTCTTACTTTGTTCTTCACATTCAATGTTTTGATCATTATATGTTGTCTGGAATTCCTTTTTGGGTCCAGGCTATCTGATGTTGTGTATACCTCTTGTACCTTAGTAGGTACCTCCTTCTTTAAGTTATGAACATTTCTTTTTTATGATTCTGTTTGTTATATCCTGGATCCATTTTTTGTACTTTTATGAGTTATTTGTAACTTGCTCCCTGGATGACTGGGTAACTTGTTTTTCTATGTAACTTGTTTTTCCAGAGGCCTTGGTTACAGGCCCACCTGTTTAACTCATGATTAACCTGTCTCTACTGTTGCTTTCAAACTATGTATGTCACAAAAGCACAGAGTGCTCCAGCCACAGATTGCTCTACAATGGCCTACACTTCCCTACCCCCTGATGATCCCATAGTGTAGGCTGTCCTAGAGCTAAGAAGGGGTTAAAGCATGCTTTGAACCCCAGAATTTTCACTTTGAGAGCAGAAGGGGTTCAGCTGCTCCCCTTTTCTTGCTCTGACAAATCCCAGTTAGTTCCTATGTTGCTGTGCCATCACAGCATGGCACTGATAGATCCTGCCTTCCCAAGATAGGTGGCCTGGTTAATGTTTACCTTACCGCTGAGGCTGTAGAGCCTTAGACTGGGCTTCTCTTCTCCCTATATGACCTTATAATGTCTCTTCCTCTGGCCCCTATAAGACCTCTGTCTATGCAAAGGAGGCTTCCTCAGGACTTTGGCCCCAGCCAATTATAATATAACCACCCAGGTCTGGTTGTGAGCTCCCCACATGCAAATGGAACTACCCCAGCACCACTGCCTTAACCAATGACCCTTCCACCTCTACCCTATAAATGTGATTCCCCCTTGCTTCAACAACCTTAGCTGTTTCACTGAAAATTGTCTCCCAGGAAGTTTGTTTCTTGCTGACTCTCAGACCCATGGACTTGCCCTGACATCTCTTCCCTGGAGCTGGCTGGTGGCCAATGGCTTAGCTACCACTAGGATAGGGAAGCAGACAAACTAATCCACACCACAGGGACTAGACAGAAAATGGACTTGCTCTTTCTGGCCTTGGCCTACGTTCCAACCTTTTGGATCCCTATAATGATACCCCCATGTCAGCAGGAAGTAGTCATAGATGATTATGTAGTCTCTTTTTCCATTTATTATCAGGAAAAGGTTGGAATGTTGGTCTTAAACCCATAAATTGCTGGTCTAAGGTCCAAGTATCATCTCTTAGAAGTAGACAACATCTTTCCGGAGTCAAAGCAAGGCAAAGAATGGGCTAGCAGGAATGATGTTTATATTTGCTGCTGGTCCAAGGTCCAAGTATCAGCTCTCAGAGGACAACAGGAAGGAGAGAACGTCTTCTGGAATCACTGCTGATTTAACCACGTTCCATCTAGACTCCTGTCTCCACTAAACTATTAACTTTAAAACTTTATGATACTGCTTTGTTAACTATATTCCAATTGTTTTTCTCTTGTTCTTCTTGACCAGCAACAAAGTTTATATAAAAGAAAGCCAAGCCCTCTCATGGGTGTACTTTCCTGAAGAGAGTGGCCTGGCCATCATTCAACTCCTTATCTTGCAACCATGCAATTCTGACACCATTTCACTGTTGAAAGTATTTTTTGTGCCTTTACCTGCTTCTTCACCTTCCTTTTTTTTTTTTAAGATTTAACATATTTTTGACCTAGGTATCAATTTCTTCTATCTTTTCTTCAGTGCTTGGGATTCTCTCTTCTCTGTCTTGTATTCTTTTGGTGAGGCTTGCCTTTTTTAGTTCCTTTTTGAGTTCCTAATTTTTTTCATTTCTACTTTTATCTTGGTTTGTGTTTACTTTTTTTTTATTCTATTTCTACTTTCCTGTCTTGAACTTTTTAAAAAATCATTTCCTTCCTCTATTTGGTTATGTCTTAGTTAATGGACTCATCCATTTCCTCCTTAAGTACCATGAACATATTCACAAGGATTCTTTTGAAGTCTTTGTTTTGTCCTTCAGCTATATTAGATTTCTCAGGGCCTACTGTAGTAGGGATTCTGTGCTCTAGTGGAGACATTTATCTTAGCAGTTGATGATTGTGTCTTTATGCTGGCATGTAGACATCTGGGTTTGGGAAGACTGTTATTCTAGGTGCTGGTATCTAGTCTTGTATTTGTTGGGTAGGTGTTCTTTTCCTTGGTTTTTGTTGACCTCTCTTATTCTTAGGAGGGTGTGGTAGGTAGGACATGCTTCTGAGATCCTGCCAGGTGTAATCACTGGCAGTTCTGTAGACTATGTTTCTAGTTATTGGTAGCTGACACTTAGGAATGGGGATGAACTAGGGACAGGGTGAAGGGGTTCCACAAGAAGGAAAAATCAAATTTTCACACCAGGATCTACTAAGTTCCTTGGGAATGGGGTCAGAGAAGAAGGGGAGGCTACAGAATGTGGTCTTCTACAGAGCTGGGAGTGAGACTCTTGGGTTGTATTTGGAAGAGAGGATGGGGAGTGAAGATCTGAAGATTACATACCGCTTTCCTCTCCAGCATGCTAGGTAGGTTTCTGTGGACATTAGTGGCTGAGATAGAGATGAGGTGGTGAAGAGGCTGTAGAAGAAGACCTGCATGATCCCCTGGAGATGGGAGCAAGGGGGGAAGGGAGGCCTCAGCAGGTGTTCTGTTATGAGGCTAGGGATAAGAGTACTGGATTGAATCTGGGGGCAAGGAAGGAGAGTAAATGTCAGAAGGTCACTTACCTGCTTACCCAACCTGTGTGGGCATGGGGTCCCAGGGAATTTTTTGATCATTTTTACATTGAAACTTGCTATTCTGTACCTCTGTCATTGTTTCTGTTCTGTCTGGAAATCTGTTTCTATATCTGAAGATGAACCTGCCATATGCAGGATGCAAAATGTTTTTCATTAGACATCCCATATCTACTCTCTACCTCTGTTCTCTCATTTTGCTGGTAGTATAGGCTCACATACACATGATCTTCATAACTGGTTTCCTTATCTCATTCTTCTATGCACCTGAGCAACTGATGCTCAGACAGAATGGTCAGAAAGGAGATCAAGCATTATATCCCCCACGTTCTCTCCCAGGGGCAGCTTTGCCTGGCCACATTCCATGATGCAGTTTATACCTTCTTTCAAGATGGCCCTCCCGTATATCGTACTTTAATGTCTGATGATGATTCTTTTCCTGTCACTCTTGTTCCAAAGTGAGAGATAACTTTTCTTGCGTTTACTCTTTAACTACTGTGCTGGCTAGCCTTATGTCAATTTGACATGCAAACTAGAAATATCTGAAAGAAGGGAATATTAATTGAGAAAATGCCTCCATAAGATCCGTTTGTAAGGCATTTTCTTAGTTAGTAATTGAGGAGGGGGGCAACCCATTGTGAGTGGTTCTACTTCTGGGCAGGTGGTCATGGGTTCTATAAGAAAGCAGGCTGAGCAAGCCATGGGAAGCAAGCCCGTAAGTTGCACTTGTCTGTGGCCTCTGTATCAACGTCTGTCTCCAGATTCCAGTCCTGTTTGAGTTCCTGTCCTGGCTCCCTTCAATGATGGATTATAGTGTGAAAGTGTAATCCAAATAAACCCTTTCCTCCCCAACTTGCTTTTGGTCATGGTGTTTTATCACATCAATTGAAACCCTAATTAAGATAGCTACTTTCCATTTTAAAACATTTCTAGTTATCCTAATTCTTAATTCTACATGATAGGGTGTCTGAAATGGTGTGACTAGTAGTATTAACATGTTGATAGTTTTGCTTTTCATCATCAAATGCCTGTTCTGTTTACATTTTTAACCATGTTAGGGAGAAGCTGCTCCAAATAGTAAAGATAAAGATGGTGCAATATATGCATTAAATGATTTTCAAGGTCTGTCATTTATATGGACATGGAGACATTGTATTTGCTCATTCTCTTCTCTTCTTCATTTGTATAGAAGCAAACTGAATCTTGTTTGCTAACTTTATTACTTAGTACCTTCTACAAATCCACTCACCTCTCTGTTGAACTCTTCCAAACTTAAAACCACCCATTCCAATATGATGATACCAAGTTTTAAAGTGCTCTGATTAGGAACTCAGTTTTGACCAATGGAGAGTCTCTGGCATGTATTTCTTCTCCAATCCCAAGCATCCACTAAGTCTAGGGTTAGTCTGAATAGATTCATGCATATTCTGCATTACCCTTAGTAAAATAATTCCTTACAACTAGAACTCTATTTCAATATAGACATTTACTATATAATACTAGATTTATTGTGATATTAAGAGAAGAAACATATGAATATGCATGTGTGTGTATGTGTGTGTGTGTGTGTGTGTGCGCACGTGCACATGTGTGTAAATGCATATAAATTCTTGCGGGGAGTGAAGTCATTCTTAAAAGAGAATCTAATCAAACAATAGAATCTAGTTGCAGGATCTACTAGAAATTTGAGACTTGACACCCAAAATTTATTTCTAAGCTCCCTCTAAAAGATAGTGAACTTGAAGCTATTCAAGAGTGTGCTCCTTGAGGTTATTTGACAATGTGTTCTCCACGTCTGGATCCTAAGGCTACGTTATATCCCTCAGGAAAGAACCCAAGAGATATAGACTCTCATATCTCTGCGTCAATGCAAATACTACTACCTCAGTGGGATTAAGAAGATACTTTATTCTCAAGGCAAATAATCTTGGCCACAGCTAAGGAATATGGATTTATATTACCTAAATACCATGTTAAAATGGGATAAGAGTTTCATGAAATTTACATTGTAATAGAATGAGGAAAATCATAAATTGAGTTATTTTAATAACACACTTGTGAGACATAAGTTAAAAGTGGGGAAATATCTGCTGTTGGCCTCAGGTATTATTTGATGACATCTTTAGCCTTTGGATTGGTGGAAGGTCTGTATGTATTTTGTAAAGTACTTAATAAATAAAATACTAAAGTACTTTATTTACTTAATAGTCACAAGAATATTGTCACACAAGTCACACACATAGGTAGGGAAAAAAGGCTATTTGGGGACAAAAATAGTCCAAGATAATTTGAGTCAGGCCTGCAACATTCTAGAACTCCACAACCATTGCAGTTTTAATCAGTCAACCAGACCTGTAGAATGTTCAAGACAGGTATGGCTTTTTCCTGGGAATTTCAGTTCACCAATAGCATTATTGCTGAATGCCTAAGCTGTTAACAGAAGAGAACAAAGCTGATTCTAGATGACATGATTCCTAATGGGAGAGAAGTGCAAATAAAATACTGTACTCCTGTCTTCATGAAAATGAAAAGGCAAAATAAAACTAAACAAAACTTCACTGAACTAGATAATACTTGGATAATAATTAACTCATAACGTGCATTTGTCTGCAGACTTACTAAGTGTCCATTTTATATTTTCGTGACATTAAACCCAACATCGAGTCTGATCATGGGACTAATTTAACTCTCTAGAAGCACCTGACTTGTTGGAAAGGTGAGATAACCTTATTTTAATCCCAGTGATTCTCCTTTTTTAGAATGTACTACATAAATGACTAAGAAATAATCTGTGTCCCTAGTAGTAATAAACAGCATAGGAATCAAGAGTGGAAGTATGGATCCTCTCGTCATAAACATTCATAGATTACTTGTTGAACTTTTGTTTCCTTGACATTACATTTTTCTGGTGCGGAGGTCTTGATTCCCCAAAAGGAGCCTGACATTGCCATGTCATAGCTCAGAGGAACTATCTGGCAAAGGAGAAGTTCTTCTATGTTTGCTGTGATCGTCCCTGTTTGGCAAAGGAAAGCGCTTTCTGCTCCATGCTGGGAAGAGAACAGGCTGGAACCCAGGCTACCTCTCTAAGGGCTTCTCATTGCGCTTCCAAATCCAATAGAAAAAATCATTTTAAAGGAACAGCAAAATAAGTCGCTCGATGAGTGGTTCTTGAAGGAGCAAACGTTTGCTTACCATATGAAGAGGAAACTGCGGTCAGCTCAGAATAATGGAAATATGATGTAAGTAGTAGAAAAAGGATATCATTATTATTGACTGGCTAGAAAAGCAGAGACTATGTACTACTTATGTATATATTCTTTTTTATCATGTGTGACATATATGCTTTTTTGTGATTTTATATTATTTGTTGAAGATTAAATTTACAATTTAGATTTTTGGTAACAGTATTTTAGGAAAACAGTATTTTAGTATTAGGAAAAAACTCAGCCTGAATTTGAGTAGTAATTAGTAGAGCTCAGATATGTAAACAATGACTAACAGGATTATGTCTCTCTTTGTTGCTGGGTAAGGTGAGAACATCTTCATTTGTATGAATCATAGCTGCAAATTGTGAGGAACAAGAAGAAAGGTTTTGGTGTGTGTGTGTGTGTGTGTGTGTGTCTGTGTGTGTCTGTGTGTGTCTGTGTGTAAGTTCAGATCATGTGACAGGGAAAGATATGTAGCTGAAGAAGCAGACAGTGCCAATTAATGAATGCTTGTTCCTCAGTGTCACCTCACCCATCTGTCTTAGTTTTGTCTTGCTGGGAACTTAGCTCTGTGAAGGCCACTTCTCCTTTGTCAACAAGGGCCAATGGTAAACTCTGCCAAGAGCAAGCAACCTAGGGGCACAGTAAGGCTGAAGAACAAGGGAGTACCAGCTTTGCTTGTTAACTATCTGCTTCTGTCTAAGTTTTGGGTCTTTAGTAAATTGTCTCCATTTCAGCCACAGCAGTTCATTCTCAGACCAGCTTCTAATTAAGTTTGCATTTTTTCCCACAATCCAGTCCCATATCACACCTTCCAGGCAGCACCCCAGCTCACCAGAGGGCCTTCTCTGAGCTTCCAGGTTTTAATGATTTCCATCCTATCCCTTTTCCCCTCTATTCTTTCATGGCAGATGCTTCCTTTTCATATGGGTAACCTCAACATATTGATGTCATTTTAGATAGTACCAAGTTTTCTTTTTAGCCTTTTAATGCACCCAGTTTGGAAGTGTAAAGAATATAGTTAGTTTCAAACTACAGTGTCTTATTCAAATAACTGATGGAGTTGCTATCTCCTTCATAGATGGATACATTTATTTAAGCACATAATTATAAAGCAATGGTTAAGCAAAATATTAGTGGTAATGATTACTAAAACATAACGGGCTCTTACCATATGGTCATCACTGTTCTAGGCTCATTAAACTAGAGTCAGGTTGCAAGAGGCCTTTCTCAACAGATGCACGAATTATACTTGTTCTGTGTCTAATGAGGACTCCCCTCAAAGTTTTTTTTTTTTTAATATAAAATAGGGAAATGGACAGTTTGGTTTTCAAAAGGTATTTTTAATATTATGTGAACACGGATCTTAGGAAATTATACTGGAGATATTGCAAAGCCAGTTTGACAGTTGTAAGATCTGAGTCATGATGAAGAGCTAATCGAATGAGGAAGTAAGGACCTTAATGAGATATTTTAAAAATATCACCACTGAGCATAGTGGCTGACACAAATTGATGTCTAAAAGGAGAGAAAGTATGATTTTAGATTCAGCTGTTAGCAAGGAAGACACGATACCAATAAGGAACCTATGAAAAAAGAAAAATTTTAGAGACTGGAGCAAAGACTTATACTATAATGATGCTTGTCGTCTTAAGTGAGCTGTGTGCCCTTTAATCTGGGTGCAGCTTAATTCCCTGTTGTGGTTTAGGTCTGAAATTTCCCCCGTAGCCTCATATATCTCAAATCTCAGGCTCTAGGTGGTGGCACTGTTTGGGGAAATTGTAGGCTAGATTGTAGAATTGTAGAATCTGTAGGATAAAGGTTTAGCCAGCAGAAATAGATCACTAGGGGTAAACTTTGAACATGATGACTGCTTCCAGTTCTGTTCTAAGTACTCTGTTTCCAGTTCTGTTGTAAGTATTCAGCTTCCAGATTCACCAAGATATGAGCAGTCATCTAGACATTCTTCTGCTGGCCATGCCTTCCCCACAATGATGGGATGATTCCATGAAACAGTGAAACAAAATAAGTCCTTCCTCCCCTAAGCTGCTTCTGTCAGGAACTTTGTTACAGCAGAGAGACAAGCTAACTAGTAGAGTCTCTTACACTAGATTTTATGCTTTCATCTGAGTAGCTAGTGTGCTTCCAGGTATAAATGATCATATGCTACTACTTTATTTTAATCAATCACTAATATTTTTATAAGGCATCCTATAATTTACTTACCATTACAAATTAAAACTGTAAAAACAATAATATTCTAAAATATTAAAACAAAAATTATAAAGTAAAAACTTTAGAAATAAGTAAAACAGTGAAAAGTTTAAAAAAACTAGAGAATACACTGAAAATTATAATCAGAAAAGGTAATATAAAAGTCTCTTGAAAAGGAAGTAATCCACAAAGCTGTGTGCTAAGTACAGCATGAGGAGTGCTGGGAGATGCACCACCCCCTGCAGAGGTGAGAGACAGCACTGTGAGGATATCAGCACCAAGAGGATTTTGGAAGAGATCACTAACGTGACATTAGATACTGTAGCTGGTAATTTGAATTGGATCATTCAAATTGAGTTAATTTCCCCTATATTTAAAATAAATCCACCACTGAGAAGTAGGATGGAGCTGGGGAGAAATTTATAGTGAATTCATATCATGTTTGCATTGCAGGCATGGAAATCTAAGTTTAATGTCCAGAATTCATATAAACAAATATTTGAATATGGTCATGAGCACTTGTAATCCAGATCTAGGGATGCAGAGAGAAGTGAATTTGGGGGTTTGCTGACCATCCAACCTAGTCTCCTTGATGAGTTCCAGGCCAGTTAACGACCCTGCCTCAAAAAATAAAAAATCTACTGACAAACAAGAAGATGGACAATGCCTAAGAAATAACACTCTGACCTTCACCTACACATACACACACACACACACACACACACACACACACACCTGTGTACATACATACAAATATACAAAAACAGGACTTACTTAAATGAAAATTATTGGGATAGTGGCACACTATTTGTTATATAAGAATTCAGACTGAATTAAAAATAAAATTATGCAATAAACAGATCAAAGGAAAAATAAACATGAAAATATTTCCATATTATCTCTGTAAATGCCTTCAGTCAATATGGGCATCATGGTGCTTTGAATAGGAATGACCCCCATAAGGCTCATATATTTGAATGCTTGGTCATTAGGGGGTAGCACTATTTGACAGGATTAGGAGGTATGACATTGTTGGAGGAAGTGTGTCACTGGTGGTGGATTTTGGGGATTCAAATGCTCAAGCCAGGCTCAGTGATTCTTCTTGATGCTTTCAGGTTCAGATGTAGAACTCTTAGATACCATGTCTGCCTGTGTGCCACCATGCTTTCTGGCATGAGGATAATGGGATAACACTCTGAAACTGTGAATAAGCCCAGTTAGATGCTACAACCCCAACATATGTGAGCACAAGCTTCAGCATGGACTACATAGCAAGACCCCATCTTCAAAGTCATTCATGGAAAGAAATGGACTAATATAATTATTTAAAGGTATTATCTATCCTTCTATTTGTGGAAATCAATTTGATTGTACTTGGAGTTTTTTTTATATTTAAAATTTTAATTGTGTGTATGTGTCTGGGTATGAGGAAGGTAGCTTAGCTTTACAACAGTGTTGGTGCCCATCGAGAGCAGAGGTATCAGATCCTCCTGGAGCTGGAGTCATATTTGGTTGTGTGAGCTTCTGGACACCAGAACTGGGACCTGAACTCAGGTTGTCCTCAAGAGCAGTATGCACTCTTAATGGCTGATCTGTTTCTCTAGCCTCAACTAGAAAATATTTAAATGATAAATGAAACAGGGAGCTGGAGGCAGAAATTCACTGTTGAGACTCTTGCATATCAGCTTTCATTTTGCTCTCTGTGGGAAATATGGAGCGATGGCTCAGTTGTTATGAGCACTTGCTATTCTTTCAGAGTACCTGGGATCAGTTCCCAGCACCCAAATGGCAGCTCACAACCATCTGTAACTCTAGTTCCAGGAGATCTGATGTCCTCTTCTAATTTCCTCAGGCACCAAATATGTATGTGGTACCTAGACATGCATGTTGGCAAGAATAGAATCTCATACACAGACCAAAAAATAGAAAGTTTAACAGATTTCCTTTCTGTATCTATCTCATCCATGAATTTCTTACGTTGTCTATAAAGTCTATTAATAATGCAAATGTATCAACTAGATAGAAAGGAAAAATCACTTGAGCATTTTAAAAATAACATACGACAATTGTAACACCTGTTTTTGTTTACATGTAATGAGACACTGGTCTAAACATTTCTTTTTATTGTCCTTAATACTATAGTCATCCAGTTAATTTTTTTACACATTTTACAGAGAAGACATAATCAGATGAAATGATTTCCACATGTCTCTTATCGACTTAGCATTTGCCTCAAATCTTATGTCTCATCTGTTAAAATGAAATTGGTAAGGAAGTGAATTGATTTTTCCTTCTTCCAGTTCAAGAAATGTGAGTGGAAGATTGTTATAGCAATATTCAGGTGGTTTTGAGAACTTATAAGTTTGTGATCCAAATTTTTATAAACTTCCATTTCATGTCAGTGTCATTTGTTAGGTTTCCTGTCATGGGTCTAGAAGTTAACCTTGAATAGTGAAAAAAATGCCATTAAAAGTTACACATAAAATAAAGTGACAATTGCATCTTTATCCCTTCTAGCTGCATGTCAGTGTCATCAATTAATCTTATTAATTAAAACCAAGCAATTTCCCACCATACTTCCTATAAGATCATATCAAGTACACATAGTGCCCTTTACATTACCTAGTCTATAAGTAAAATGTGAACACGTATACATTGACTTGTTTCCATAGCAACAAAACAGACTTTCCTTGAGTTGTCAAGGCAATGTGCAGTAGGCTAGCAAATTAGACAAGCATGGGAACTATTTGTCAAGTGATAGGTTTAAGAAAAGCTAGGATAATTCAATGAGAAATGATCTAGCTAAAAATAAATCTAAGAATCTCAGAATGTGGACATTTTGGTTTTAATGACCTTCTAACATTTTTTTCTTTGTGAAATAATTTTGGAACTATAAGAAAGCATAAAACAATGTACATATATGTGTGTAGTTTGCTAATTCCTTAAATAATGTTGTATTAATACTTTGAGAATTTTATACAATATATTTTTATCATAACCATCTTTCTCTAATTCCTCACAGATCTACCTTCTTCACCCTTACCTCCCTACTCACCCAATTTTGAATTCTATTCTGTTTTAAGCCCATGGACTAAAGTTTGTATTACTCAACTACTCTTGTGTTCCCTACCCTGGAGTGTGATGGAATTACCAGGAGCCACACAATTAAACTGACTCTCACCTTTCAGCGGCTATCAAATACCAATGGCTCCTCATGTCCTACTCCCCACCCTCATGCTGGGATTTAGTCTGCTTGAGCTTGTACGAACCTTTGGATACTTTCATAATCAGTGTGAGTTTATATGTGCAAATTCCTGGTTTTGTTCACTGTTGAAGTTCTCTACTGCCTCTGGCTTTGACATTCCTTTGACCCCTCTTTTAAGAAGAGTACTGAGCCTTGGGTGGAGGTCTGGTAATTAAGTATCATTTAGGGATGAGCATTCCATAATCTCTTATTTTCTGCATGTTGACTCACTGAGAGTCTCTGTGTTAATTGCCATCAACTGCAAGAATCTTCTCTGATGAGGGTTAAGATACACTGATCTATGGGTATTACAATTAGTCATCAGGAGTTTTTTTGATAATGTGTCCACTTAGGAGACTAATTAGTAGTAGGTTCTCCCTAGAGCCTATGACCTATCTAGCCATATGTTCTTGAACCTATTAAATGATGCCAGCCATGACTTCCCATCTCATGGATTGAACTTTTGATCATAAAGTGGTTTGGTTACTCCCAGAACATTGATGCCACCATTGGATCAGAGATCATACATTGTCAGGTCAGGAATTATTATAACTTGCAGAATTCACAGCTGGATGATATTGATGATGATTATTTCTCCTCTGGTAGTGAGATTTCTATCACTGTAGAAACTATTTAATAGGGATGAAGCTTCAAGGTGAATACAAGCTTGACTTATCCATATTCTGTGACTCAAGTATGAGCTGTCTTCATCAATAGGATCTTACTGTCAAGTTCTAGAGCGTGGACAAGATCATTGGCAATAGCTATAATAAGTGGTGGCCTATAGAATCCCATTTTATAATAACCTCAAAAGAGGTAACACATTCCTGATACTGGGATTTTTATTTGGTAATGTGTGGTATCTAGTAGGGGTATTGTCCATCAATGGCAGGGTAATACCGTTTAAACTCTTTTTTATATATGTATATGTATGTATTTTAGTAATCTCCTATAGTATTGTTTCCATATGGTATTTTCAAAGGAATTTACTGTTAGTTATTCCTCTTAAATTTTGTTTATATCAGTGATGATTCCCCTGAATGGCAGGCAAAATTATTATAGAAGAACAATCAGAATGTTCCCAGCTTGAGATTTCATTGAAATGGATTTAAGTTTTACAAAAAAGTTTTGATATATGGTAAAAATGATTTTCTGTGAAACCATCCATTTCTCAAATATGAAAATAAGTTAAAGAAAATAACTCTTCATTTGAGTAGAGACAAAGAAATACCTGAAAAGAAAAAAGTTCACACATCCTCTCTGTTTTACAGAAATAAAAGTGAATAGTGTACAATTAATTTTGCACATTCTTGACACATAGATACCTGTTGGAAATGCCAGAGTGATTGGAACCTACATAAAATGAGAACACACACACACGCACCTACACACATACTCACTAGCTCACTCATTCACACTTTTCTTGTTCTTTTCTGGCTTCTGGAATCTTTAGTTTGACATTAACAGACAAATTGAGTCTATCAGGACAGAAAAACAAACCAAGACTATATTTTTATTTTTATTCCATAACATGGTTCACTATGGCTGACATGAAGTAGACAGTATGAGAGTCGTATATTTGAGAAAATGCTGTGAGAAAATGTCTGAACTTTCTGTGACTACAGAAGGAGCAGAGGAGATCACTCATGCTTTGAAAACAGGGAAAAAAAGCACTACTGAATGAAGTTACTTTCTGGCTGAACAGGCAACTGCTTAAACATTTACAATACCCATAGTGAAGTTACACATCATATTGCATCTCCTGGACCATTTTTTTTTTAAAAAGAAAAAAAGCATGTAATAATTTAAACAGGCAAATTCAAAAGGGCAATTTCTCTTAGTTTTCTTTTTTGCTAGTAGAATGGCATTGACATGACCCACAGGGTATGGAAATGACATGATCCACCAGTCTGGACATTTAGAGCCCAATTTGGAGAAGTTCTTCACATGTATTCAACTGAAATATAATGACTTGTGGTGGTGTTCTAGTCTGCCTTGTGTTCTGCTTTCCATTTGTTGGATAACATCAAATACCAAGCTTTTATTTCTTTTAGAAAGTTGATACATAATACACAATTCTGTGACGTCATCATAGTTTTGTACCTCTGGTTCCTGCTGTTGAAAAACTGTTTTACATATCGCCAAATCTGAACCATTTAGAATCTTCTGGAACTTTATATGTGGATACTGGTAGCAAACAGCTCTTTCATTCTACTGTGGATTCTAGGAGGAAGGTTAGCTCATAGGCTGATCTTCCCTTGTGAAGGGATAAGCTGGCATTGGTGAGAATGAGCCAGTGTTTAGTTGTAAGAGACAAAGCTAAGGTTGGGGGGGGGGAGAAAGAGAGGAAAGCCCAGTAGTGCTATTTGAATATAGTAATGAGTCTCACTTCAGATGAGATTTTATTCCATTTCCTCCATTATTTTTCGTGATACATTCTAATATATAAAATTTAATAACATCAAATCCTGATGAATATACAACAAAACTATTAATTATATGCACAGTTTTGAACAAAGCATTTTTAGAATTTAATTATCTTATAGTGCTGAGACATTATAAATATTGAAGAACATTTCACCTTTATTGCCCTTCAGTTCCCAATAACCCCCATATCATACTCACCCAGAGTTGGAGAGCTTTACAGATCTCATACAAGTGGAACCAGGCAGCATCTGTCATTGTGTGACTGGCTTGTTTTACTTAGCACAATGTCTTTAAGATTAACCGATATTGCAAATAGCAAAATTTCCTTTTTCTTTTAGAAAGGTTGTATACATTGGCCGTATTATCACATTTTAAAATCTACTAATACGTTGATGGACATTTAGGGTGTTTCAGATCTTGGGTATTGCAAATAATAGTGCAATGAATGTGGTATAGAAAGACCACTTCAAGATTCTGTTTCTGTTCTTTAGACACATACCCAGGAGTGGAATTGCTTGATCATATAATATTTCTACCTTTAGCTTTGTGAAGTACATTTATATTGTTTTCCATAAGAAATGAAGCATTTTATATATCAACCAAAGCTATTCTTGGGTTCTGATTTCTTCAGGTCTTTTAAAAGTACATTTCTAATAAAGAAGAAAATGAATTGTATTATTTTCCTAGTTGACACTACTTATATTGGATTTCTTCTGCTCTGTGAACTCTAGTACAGTAAATAGAAGCTCTTTTTTTGATTTGTAAATACTGAAAGTAAATCCATTATAATTATCTGTATATTTACACAGCAACATATAATTTCCCTGGAGGATATTTTCTATAGTTACTTTTGCTTTATTTTATATGAAATGTTTTTGTTTGTTTGTTTTAATTTCTAATTCCATCTTCGATCCTTAAATAAGGTCAAGAAATACTTTGGGCAAATACCCTTAAATGCTTCCGTATTCTGTCTTCTTTGATTACCCACTTAAGGATACTTGAAGTAACTTGGCAAGGTGATAGGCCGATGTTATTTTTACCCGCAGATTCATCCTAAGTACTGAAGATAAAGTGACTTCTTGTCAAAACAATTTCTGGGCTTCATAGAAGACTGTGACTTCAAGGGACTGTAAATATTAGACTGAAGATTCAAGCTTTGGAAGATGGAGAGATATAGAGAGAGAGGAAAAAAAGAAAAGGCGAGGGAGGAAAGTCTGAAGTAACTGTTTTATTGTCTTTCCTGTTGTATCCCATATGTAAACAAAGACTGCACTGTCAATTTTGTCTTTTGTAAAGAAGAAAGAGAGCATCATTTAGAGTCCTTTGTTTCTTCACTGTCTTCATTGCACCAGCACTAAGTTCTCTAGCTTGAAAATCTTCTTCGCATACATCCACTCTCATCTTATATCTTACACATCCCTAATTTGGCCATTATTATCTTCTGGGAATTGCTGCCAGTCTCCTGAGCAGCCTTCGCAGCAATAACATCTCTAATGATTCCTGGCTCTTTATTTTTTTCTTGAATAATTCTTTTTTATTTTTAGCTATTTTTTGTTTACTTCTGAGATTGTAATTTAATTACAATGTTTCTCCTTTCCTTCTCTTCCCTCCAACCCCTGCCCCCAAAACCTTTCCCCACTCTCCTTAAAATTCATGGTCTCTTTTTTCATCAATGATTGTTGCATGTGTATCCTTCTCTCTCTCTCTCTCTCTCTCTCTCTCTCTCTGTCTCTCTGTCTCTCTCTATATATATATATGGCTGGTTGAGGCCATATGATGAGGAGTGTTCCCCATCTAGTTTGGCAGTTTGGGGTGTTCGTTTGTGTCCTCCTTGTTCAGCTCATGTTTGTCCATCATGTTGGTGATGGCGGCACAGGTATTGTTTCCAGTGTTACTAGGAGACACAACCTCACAGCAAACTCCCTGACCCTCTGGCTCTTACAATCTTTCTACTCCCTCTTCCACAGTGTTCCCTTAGTCTTAAGTAATAGAGTATTTTGTAGACATTCCTACTGGGAGTGGACTCCAGAATGCATACCTACTCTTTAACTAAGGTGAGAATAAAATTTGGATCTTCTCATGCCTGTTTTAAACCTAGTGGCAGCACAGGCCTGATTATAGGTCTTTGATTCTTTGCCTGCTTTTCCTCTTCTCTTCTGTTTGTGTTGCTAAGGATCAAGTCCAGGGCCTTGTGCATGCTTGGTGATATATACTTCTACCATTGATACCACCGGATCCTCAGATCTTCCTATATCTCGACCTTCTATCCATCTTAGAGGGGTGAGCCTACAGAAAATCTTTTTTTTTTTAAATTTTTTTACTATTTTTCAAGCATTTCAAAGATGAGTCCTATATTTATATTATTTCGATCCCAGAAGACTCTTCCTTCTTATACCCCTCTACATCTTTCAACTCTCACTCAATTTCATGTCATCTTCTTTATTATTATTACATGTGGGACTGTCATGGAGCTAAAGAGCAGATTGAAGCAGCTAGGAACCACCATGCCATCCCAGGAGGTGAGAGCAATAGGCGTTCAGTTGCTCCTTGCCTTTGGCCCTGGCCAGATCCCAGCTAAATATTAAATATTGCCTGCTTCACAGAAGCAAAAGGAATGTGGCTTGGTAGGTGCTTATCTGCCCTGTGGCTGGAAACCTAGGGTTGGGCCCATTCGCTGATAGGATGCCTTCCTCTTGGTCTCTGTGAGACCATGCCCTGCGAGGGGGCACATTCATAGGGCTCTGGTGCCTAGCCCCGCATGCAAATAAGGCTACCCCAATGTCCTTGTCTGGGCCAATTGCTCTCCCACCGAGGGTACCTAAGACCCTCCCCTGCTTTTGGCCCCAGATATATACAGCAGACATCCCATATTAAACTGATCTCTGCTTCCACCAGAAGAGAGTCCAGAGGCCTGACTCATTGTGTCTTGTTCGTTTGTTCTGTGTAGGGAATCAGCATCAACGCTGGCCCCAGAATCTCCATCTCCCTACTCCCCAACTCCCCTGTTGCTTCCCCAACACGAGTCCCCTGCACCTGGCCAGTGCAGAGAACCAACCGAAACCCAGCCGGCTGCGGGCTGGGATGGAGCAGAGACAGAACTTGAGGAAGCACATACTAACAATTACATATATATGTGTATATATAATTGCAACCTGCTGATTCTATTTAGTGTTGCTCATATGTATATGTGTGTGTACAGATGGCCACTTGGGATTAGATAACCTAACAGGGAGCAGTCTCTGGAGAAGACTGATGATTAGATGTTAGTGTTTTTATTCAGCTCAGAAATAGATGGAAAAGTGGCCTGGCATTAGGGAGCCCAGAAACCACACAGCTCTGACAGGAAGGTGTTCTAGCAGTCAGGAGTCCAGGGACAGGTGTCCCCAATGGAAGTGTTTACAACTCTGAAAGGAAGGTTCCCTGGTAGTCGAGAGCCCAGGAACCACACAGCTCTGAGGTGGGGAAGGTATCCCCAATAGGAAAGGCATCCTGACATTGGAGAAGCCAGGAACCATATAGCTCTCAAAGCTCTGAGGCAGGGAAGGCTTCCCCAGCTGAGCTGGAGTGTGACAATATAACATCTCCCCTAGGCTCAGCCCTACTCATTCTGAGGAGAGAAACTTCCCCAGTGTTGCAGCTCTGAAGGGAAATATCCCTGGCTGAGTTGAGGTGTTCTGGCTGAGCTAAGGTGTTCTGTGCTTCTGGCTGAGCTGACATGTTCTTGTTTTTTGTGGCTGCCTCCACTTGGGAGGAAAGCAGCAGTTGAAGCTGTGTCCCCTATTGAGCAGAGTCCAGAGGCTGCTTTTTATATAGTGTCCCTGGGGAGGCAGAGCCTCCCAGGGTGGCCTGTGATGTTGAGATTTTTTTTTTGTCCTTATTTGGCTAGTCTGGAGAGGGTTGAGGGGCCTAGCTTAGGACCATGTGTGTTAGTTGAGGCTGCTTCTGTACTGCTCTGTAAGGTTGGGGAACTCCACAGCCACCTGGGAGTGGGGTCCTTGGTAGTCCCAGCAGGGAGCTTTCCTATGGCTAAGGCAGTGCTCAAATCTCAGAGCTCCCTAGCCTTGCAGAGCCAGACTCCCACAAAGGGGAAATACTCTGACTCCTCAGTGGTCCTCAGCATAATTTGGGGCTCATGGTGGGCACAAGGAGTTGTAGGTGGGACCCTGGGGTCCCCAGCAAGTAGTGAGGGAACCAAACAACAGTTCTGAAAGGCAGCAGAAAGGTTCTGGGAAGTCAGGTTTGCTTTACAGTAGAAACACAGATGGCAGTACAATGGCAGTTAGGTTGGGAGGAGCATTAAGCAGTGAGGCAAAGACCCCTGGAGCACACTCACTGACAGAGAGTAGAGAGCAGTTGGGGAGCTATAGTCCCCTTCATAGAGGCTATTAATTATCTATAGTTCTTCATCTAAAGGGTGGCTCTTGGAGGATTTCCCCATCCATATCGGCATGGCAACATATGCTGTCATTATGCCATTATGCAGTTCTTATTAAGGAAACTTTATTGTTAAGATTTCATAGGTGAAATTCCTTATTATACACAGAGGACACAATCTAGTAGCAGGTGTCCCTGTCCTGTGGCTACTAAAATCTTTCCACCTTGTCTTCCTTAATGTTCCCTGAGGTTCAGGTCTTAGAGTTGTGTTATAGACGTATCAGTTAGAGCAGGGCAGTTGTTCTCTGTATTTTGACAATTGTGAAATTCTGTAATGGTGTTCATTTGAAGAATCAAGAAGCTTCCTTAATGATGGGTGAGCGTTTCACTTATCTGCAGATTTAAAGATAAGCATTTTGGACAGCTGGGAATCCTACTAGTTTAAGAATGTGACAGCAATAGATTCTCCTTTAAGCTCCGTAACTTTACTAGCCATAGTTAGCTAGATTTTCAATATGAGTGGTAGTATATGAATTCTCTACTCTTGAGTGGTTGTTGACCAACATATAATGGGACTCCACGGTTTTGTGTGTGTGTGTTCTGGCGGGGGGTTGTTTTATGTTGATTTGGGGGCATTTATTATATTTATTTATTTTATTTTATTTTTTATATTTGTTTCATGAGGTAGAACCTACAAGGAGGGAAAGGATCTGGAAGGACTTGGTTGAAGAGTAGAACATGATCAAAATATATTTAAATTTAAATGTAGTAAAATGTTTTGAAGGAGTTTTGTGCTGTTGGTTTCTCTAAAAACACAGAATATTTTTTGGAATATGTTTTTGTGCCCATCCCAGGGGTAGTGGATGAGAGTGAGTTTGATTTAGACTATTTGTTACCAGTGGCTATAATTTGTTTACATGCTGCTATGAAAAAACTTAATTTTGCCATGTGCAGCTTGTCTTTGTGATTGTATGCAGCTTAGACGTCTGGGCACTTTGCTCAGAATATATACTGGCCTGGAGAGCCAGGAGGGAATTAAGTTCAGGTAAATTGCATTGAGACATTAGTCCAACTCACTACGAGCTCCTGCTCTCCCAGATTCAGACCACCAATAAGGGAAGTAAATATTTTTTCTTTCTTCTAATCTTTCTTTTTTCTTTTCTGAGCCAGAGGGTAAACAAGCATGTAGCAAACCTGCTACAAGTGGCACACTAATATGGGGCATGACATCATGCCAACTACATCCAACTTGGGGCAGGAGAAATAAGGATAAAAAACAAAAAGGTGTGAAATTAGATTTCAAGTGCTGTAGAGGGAAAAGCGGAAGTAAAGAGATGGATACTTTTGTTTAAGAGGTCAGCAAAGTACTTATTTCAACTGTTACCACTGGGATATACCCAACTTTGCTCCCAGTGGTGATTTTCTTGTTTTTGATCCTCTTCTTTTCCTTCTATTTCTTGTCAGAAAAGGGTTTAAGAATTGGCTGTGCAACTAGAAAAATTATGGACGGAATTAGAAAGGTTTGAGAAACAGAAAACAAGAGAGGACATGGAAGAACAAGAGTTCATTATTGTCTTTCTCTCTGAAACAGTTAAAGAATTAGCTGAATAATAAGCAAAATTGTGGGTGAAGATGAAAAGGCTTGAGGGATGGAAAACAGAGGAAAGGGGAGAACAAACCAGTTCTTTCTTGGTGACTAATCAAGAAAGAAAGATTCACACACACACACACACACACACACACACACACACACACACACACACACACACACCCTGTCCTGGGTAGATGGGAGAGATGAGGTTGTAGGACTACAGTCCTATTAGAAATATAGGAGAAGAGTTTTTACGGGAGAGTAATCAAATAAGGCAGCCATTCCTGAGAAAAGTGTTTAATTGTGAACCAACAGCACCAGTTGAGGAGAAAGATCAGTGGCCTAGGGTCATGAGATTACCTCAGCATTCCCAGTAGCTGTACAGCATATTCCTGCTGATAGGGCTATCCCCATGGTTATAATAAAATAGGATGGCATCCTATAGAAATGATAGATCTAAGATGATTGAAGGAAGCCATGGTGTCATATGAAATGCACTCACCCTATGTGAAGCAAGTGGTGAACAACTGGGCTACACAGTATAGAATTATTCCCTGTTCCTGGAAGGATTTGGTAACTGCTGTACTAGAGGCTGGTCTTCAGTTGCAATGGTTAACATGATGGAGAGAGGAAGCAGCAAGTATGGATCAATGCAATAGGGCTAGGGGAAATAAATATAATAAAAGAAAAACTACTAGAAGGTCAGTAAGGTGAACTACAAGAACAGGTTCAATTTGAAGATACTACTATAGGAGAATGTCATTTAGCAGCTTTAAGAACTTGAGTTATCATTAACAAAAATTATACAAGGCTCCAATGAAACCTTCACTGACTTTTCATGAAGATTAACTTCAGCTGCAAATAGAACCTTGCCACATTGCCCACATTCCCCAGGAAGCTTGGTCCTTCTTTTTGGTTTATATTTAGAAAAACACAAAAAACAAAAACGGATTGTGTGGTCCAAATAGAATGCAGAAGAGATGTTAGACTAATCCTGTTCTCTGTGCTAGTGCTAAGTGAAAGAGATTCTCAACTCAGAAGGCAATAATAATACATGCTTTTAATCCCAACTCTTATGATACAAAAGGAGGCTCTCAGTTCACAGGAGTGGGAGTTAGTTCAGAGAATAGAAGCAGAGCTCAGAGAAGAGAAGCAGAGACAAGAGGAAGCACTCAGAGAGAAGCAAAGTAGAACAGAAAGCAGACAAGAAGCAAACAGGAGAAGTGGAGAGTTAGTTCAGCCAGGTAGTTTGAGTGCAATCAACTCACAGACAGTTCATTTCAGAAGGAGAAGCTGAGAAGAGCAGAGCCAGCCCAGAACAATCAGAAAGAAAAGCAGAGTCTCAGAAGCAGACTATTTATGATTTACAGTTTAGAGTTCATAATACATATCAGAATGGAAAGAGGCAGTTCAGAAGACAGCTAGTCAGAGTGAGTTCAGTCAGAGTTAGCAGGTCAGAGTGAGTTAGTCAAAATCAGCTAGTTCGAGTCAGCAGTTGGCCTTAATTACTGAGCAAATGCAGTTCCAGCCAGTCTTTCCTTACATCTACATCTTGTAGATCACTGCCTATGATTTATTCTAGCAATTTCAGCATTTTTGGTTTCACGTTAAGGCCTTATCTATTGGAGTTGCTTTCCATAAAGGAGGCTAGAGATGACCCTCATGTTGGTCTTCCATATGTGGACATCCAGATTTCCCAACACCATTTGTTGACATGCTCTATTTTCTGCAAAGTATATTTTTGACATCTTTGCCGAATATCAGATGGCTGTACTCATATTTGAGTCTTCTATTTTTTCCATTGATGCACATGCTTGCTTTCTTCCAATACTATGCTGATTTTATTACTATACCTCTGCAATATAGCTTGAAGTAGTAACAATCCAACCAGGTTTGTCCTTTTTGTTCAAGATTACTTTAGCTGTCTGGAATCTTTTGTGGTTCCTATGGGCTTTACAATTTTTTTTCTGTTTCTCTGAAGATTGTCATGGGGATTTTTATTGAGATTGTGTTGACTGCGTAATCTGATTTTCAAAAGATGGTCGTTTTGACACTATTAAGTCTACTAATCCATGAACACTGGAAGTCTTCATTTTCTAGTATCTGTCTTATGCTCTTCAGATATTTAGAAGATTCATCATAAAGGTCTTTCACCTCTTTGGCTATGTTCATTCCTAGATGTTTTATTTTTCTTTCAGGAAAATTTTGTTTAAGCATAGGCTAAATGCTACTCTGACTTACTAGTCTATTATCTACCTACCTGTTCCCTAGTACACTATGAACTGAAAATCATTGGGGCAATAGTTTATATTGTTAACACTTTTATTTTTATAAGAATTCTAATAATTAAAATCCATTCAAAAATATTTATTGAATGAATATTTTTTCAGTGTTCATTTGTTCTTTAATATTTATTGAAAATTTACAGCATCCACCAAAGGCAAATTCATATTATGCTGAGGCAAAATGTGCTTTGCTCACATTGAACATCCTTAGTAACATGACACTTCCAGATTTTAAGTCAAAAATCTGTTCTTCATCATTTGTGTGCTGGTCTACTCACTAAATTGATTTAGTAGAGTGGTAATTTCTGTTAATCATTGTTAATTACATAGTCAACTATAGAAAAGTAAATAATGTAGGGAGAGTGAGGTTCTAGAACATGTAACAAGTTTCTTTTCTTATTCAAATATGGAAATGTAGAGAGAAGTTGAAAAATGTGTGTGTGTGTGTGTGTCTGTGTGTGTGTGTGTGTGTAATGTGTATATGCAAGTGTCTGTTTTTCAGAACAAACAAAATTTTATGCTGCCTCAGAAAATCCCTCATAATTCAAAATACCACAAAGTAAAGACCTGCTTGCCAAATTGTATTTTGGTTAATGATCACATGATAATAAAAAGAGATTAGATTTATAGTTCTTATAGTACAAACCTAAGGAGAGACTCTGCATGTGCCTGGCTTTAATTTGCATGGATATTTAATCTGTTAACGTTTCCTCCCATTTTTCCTGTTTTGAGTAGAGTTTAGTCATATGTTTATTAAATTCAAATCTGTTCTTTTATTATCACTGTGTCCAATTACAAGCTGCATTATAAACACTTGTCTACTCCTTCTCAACGTCCTATAGATATCTTCTGGAAGTGTGGTTAAAATGAATGTTGATGTAGACCTTAGACCTTTTTTAATGAGTTCATCTTTCAGCAAGCTGTGTTAATGCCTCATCCTGTATAAGACTTATCTTTCTATGGCAAAACTTGGATAAAACTCAATTCAATGGAACCATCTTGTCTCTAAGAATAAGTCTAAACTACATATACAGGTAAAAGAGAAATATCAATGCAAGTTCACAGAGGAACATAGCATTATAACATAAACAACTGAAAAAAATAATGAAAAAAATGTCCACCCAAATCCTCACGCTTAAAAGGCTACATCAATGTATTTCAGCTATGTACAAGACAACAGAACAAATAAGCAGGAGCGATGCAATTGTGATCAGCAGAAGTGCTCAACAAATAGTTTGTATTTATTTTCCTCAAAACATTTTTTCAGTTTTTTCTTTATCAGCATACATTGGTTGTATAACAATGGGTTTCAGCATGACATTTTAATTTATGCATGTAGTTCCTTTGAGTATACCCACTCTTGTGCCTTTTCTCCTCATCTCCCCATGAAGGAGAAGATGGTCCTCTTCATCTCCCAAAATAGAGTGCCTCTACTTTCATGTTGTTTCTAAAATAAAATCTGTCTTCTCTGTATGAGAGAAAACAGGATATTTGTTTCTCTGAATCTGGATTTTTTATTTAATATAATGGTCCCGTGTTTCATCCAATTTCTTGCAAGTGTCATGATTTTGCTTTTCTTTATGGCTGAACAATACTCTATTGGGTAGACACACACTATTTTATCTGTCTATTCATCCATTGCTGGGACCTAGAATGGTTCTATCTTTTGCTAAGTTATGCACACATCAGTGTCATGTATCTCTATGATAAGCTAATTTTAACTCCTTCAGCTGATTGACTACGAGTGGCATAGCTAGACCATATGGCAGCTTTTTATTTTCATTTTAAGGATAATTTTAAGTGGGGCAGAAAATATGGAGATGTGACTGAGCACAAGAGGCAAAGCTCAAAAAGCTCATAACCAGACACATTGCTCTTGCAAAGCATCTTAGAGTCCAAGTTCCATCTTCAGGAAGATGCTAAGATTACAGAAGTAGCTTTTAGGCTTTATCTTAAAGAAAAATTCATATTGAAAAACATAACACAGAAGACATCTTTCAGAAAACTGAAAGTGGTCACTCATTTCCAGGTTATGAAAAACCAAAATAATCACAGAGACGGCACACCTACAATCCTGATGCCTACAGGTAACCACAGACAAAGGATAAAGGAACTTGTCTGAGTGTTGGTATACCTCAGAATTTGCATGCTGAAATGTAGCAATGCAATGTACCAGTTACAATAAAAATCTTTAGGAAGCTGTTAAATCTTTTAAAATTTTTATTTATTTTTATTTTCTATACATTGATGTTTTGCCTACATATATGTCTATGTGTGGGTGTTAGATCCCCTGGAACAGGAGTTACAGATAGTTGTGAACTGCCATGTGCGTGCTGAGAATTGAAACCAGGTCCTTTGGCAGTCAGTGCTCTTAACCTCTGAGCCATCTCTCCAGCCCCAGGAAGCTGTTAGAACACTAATTGAAGGTCACTTATTTATTAGTTTCTTTCTAAAGAGAAAGAAAGATTGAAGGATGTTGTTATACCATTCTCCCATGGAAGGACATAGCAAATCAATCTCTAAGTTCAATCACAGTGAACCAGAGGGCACCGTCTTCAGATTAGAAACAAATGACACCACATATCCAATTTGCAGCTATCCTGATCATGGACTCTGCAGCTTCTGGAATTGTAAAAAACAATTTTCCATTGTTTATCAATTGCCCAGTCTAAGATGCTTTCTATAGCAATGGATGACTTAGATATTTGGTTTTTCAATGTACACATTTAATGTAAATCATCAGCACTTTCTCTCACATACATAGTTTATATAATCTGAACCTGTATTGATTACCACTTTTGTAGCTATTATTAAAAACTAAACTTCTTGACTCTGATGGCTAATGTATTGTACTTAATGTTCAACAGTTGTTTCTAAAAGAAACACACATACACACAGACACGCACACAGACACACACAGACACACACACACACACACACATGGAATGGTTCAAAGTTAAAGAGAATCCTACAGCATGTACTTAGGGACAATTCATTTCCACATCCACTACCTCTGTGCCAGCCAACATCCTCAGAAGTTGGGAGCTTGTCTGCCCCCAGCTACTTGGGGTACCTGTAATTGCAAGAGGCATCAAGAGAAAAAGAGATGACAAGTAAAAACTTCAAATGGCATTTGAAACCTGGTTAGGCACAGACTAAGTGGATAGTATGAACTTTTGCTATTTATGTTTAAGATTCTTTTCAGTTCTTCTGATTGACTCCAAAAGTATGGTTCAAAAAGGACATCAAATATTCAATCTGACATAATATCATGAAATACCTTAGTCATACCTCTCAAAATATGACACAGGTGGTATGGCGGCCCACATCTATAATATTGAATATAATAATATTCACCATTTAAGATGCTGAAACAAGAGGAATTGAAAGTCAGCCTGGACCACATAGTGAGAACCTGTCTCACAAAAGGAAAAATGAGATTCATTGTTTCTGCCTGAGATTATTAAGAATATATGTTGTCACAACAAGATATAAATCACTGGAGCATTTTAGTATTATTAAATTAAATGTGAGACCAATTGACAAATTTAAAATTATTGTCTCTGTATATTACCCTTTGCCAAGGTTTGTGAAGATGGCAGGGAAAGCTGTTTTGTTTTTCTTCTATATTGAATTAGATAGTTTGAATGAATGGAACCATAGTAAAACAGGATTGGTACAGGTCATATCTAGCTTCACTGATTTGCTAGATAAAATTAAATAAAATATTATAACTCATTTATATTTTCAAAACATAATTAAGAAAGTATCTTTTGAGGTTTCAAGTATAACCATTTTTTATAGTTTTGGCATAAACTATAGTTTTATGAACGAGAAGTAATACTTTATTATATATTTTGATTTATATATTTTGACTTATATAATTTTGATTTTATATAATTTCTATATATATTGCTTTAGTAGCTATGTACATGGGGGTGATAAAATTTAAACTTTCTTTTTTAAATTGTTTGATAATTTCATACATGCATACAGTGTATTTTGATAAAGCTCACCTCTGATTCCTTCCTCTTCAGTTTCTCCCCTATCCCTTTCTAACTTTCCCATTTTAATTTCATATGCTTTTTAAAAATACCATTGGGTCCACTCAGTGCAACCTGTGTGTGTGCGGGTGTAGGACAATCTATTACTGTTGGAGCATGAATAGTCTCTTAGGGCTTCCATTTGTGAAAAGGCACTGACTCTTAATCCTTCAAAAACCATCAATTGCTAATCGGTCCTCAACTAAGGGTGGGGCTTCATGGGCCTCTTCCCCATCCACATTGGGATTTTGGCTGTCTTGGTCTTGTGTAGGTCTTGTACATTCAGTGAGAACTTCTCTGAGTTTATGTGTGCAATAGTCCTGTCGTGTCCAACAAAAACTGTTTCACTGCAGATGTCCACTACCTCTGGCTCTTACAGTCTTTCAGCCCCCTTTTCTATGATGCTTTTTTAGCATTGGGAGGATAAGTGTGATATTGATGTCACATTTAAGGCTGAGTACCCCGTAGTCTCTCTTATTCACTGCATACTGACTGGTTGTGGGTCATTGCAAAAGAAACAACTCTGATGAGGATTGAAAGATGTATGGATATGGAGATAAGAACTTAGGGGACTATTTGTCAATATGTCACTTTAGCAGAAAAAATAGTATTACGATCTTCTCTAGGACCTATAACCTATCCAAGCACAGGTTTTGGCCAACTTAACAGTACCAGGCATGGATTTCATTTGTGGAACAGGCTTTAAGTTTAATAAGAAAGTTGTCAGTTATTCCTAAAGCATTTGTGTTACTATTTCACTAGTTGGTATGTCTTACCAAACCACTTATTATTGTGACTAATAAGTTCCATAGCTGTAGAGAAAGTCATTTTCACCTAAAGACCAAAGGCTTCTAACACTATGAAAGCTAGATAGTAGAGGTGAAGCTTCCAGTTTACTTTTTCATATCCTATGACTTAAGTCTATAGAGTTTTCAACACCAAGTTATTATCATCAATTTCTGGAGGGTAATAAAGAACAAAGGTAATAGCCTATGGTATTTGATGGGTCTATGGTGTCCCACTAAGCAACAGCTTGAAAAGAGGTAACCCACTTCTGGTGCTTGGTGTTTTATTTGATAGCTTATGATATTGTGGAGAGGCATTGGTCGCTTCTTATACGGTGCCAGCATTTAATATGCTTGTGGGTACTCATAGTACATTTTCATATGGATTTTTCAAAGTTCTTTAGTGTTAGTTCTATTTCTCTATATTCCCTCCTCTACCATTTAACCCCTCTTGTTCTATTATTCCTCTTTCTCCCTTCATAATACCAGTGTTCTCTCCCCCTTCCCTTGAAATCCACCCCATAGCACCTTACTAGTTTGTGACTTCCGTGGGTACTCCAACTTAAGCACACATATCTAAAGATTTAAAGCTGTCATTCACATGTGAGAGAGAACATATGCAACTTGTCTTTCTGGGTCTGGGTTGCCTCATTCAGAATTATTATTTCCAGCTCCACCCACTTACCTATGAATTTCATGATTTCATTTTTCTCTACAACCTAACAGCATTCTATTGTGTATATGTGCCACATCTTCATTCTCCATTCAGGCACTGATGGACATCTAAGCTGTTCCCGTTTTCTGCCTATTGTGAATAGAGCAAAAATGTACATGGATGAACAAGTATCTCTATAGTAGGTTGTAGAGTCCTTTGGATATATGGCCAGGTATGGTATAGCTGGATCATGTGGCAGATGTTTTTCTAGCATTTTGAGGAATCTCCATGCTGATTTTCATAAAGGCTGAACTGATTTCATTCCCACCAACAGTGAATAAATGTTTCTGTGTCTTCACGTTCTTGCTGGAATTGGTTGTCATCTGTTTCTATTAATTTTTAGCTGTTTTAATAGTCTCTTAGTTGAAGTCTGGTTTTACTTTGCTTTTCTAGTCTTTTGAGTATTGTGCTGCTGATTGCAAGTTCAAAGGCCGTCAATCATTTCCATCTCATCATAGCCTTATAAAAAACACAGCTGATCTCTTGTCAAGTGAATTAAATAACTAAAATACTAGACGGAATCTTTACTGTTCTCTCTAGAATATGGAATAGCACGGCTTGAAATGTTTTTGTTCTTCCCCTCAAATTTGTCTTGGAACTTATTTGCCAATGCAACAGTGTTAGCAGGTAATAGTCAGGAGTCTTCTACTCTTAACAAGTAAGATTTGGTACCTTTTACAAAAGGACTTGATGAAGGAATTTTGCCCCTGTTTAATCTTTCTGTCTCTTTTGTCATATGTTGACTCAAAGTTATTCCCCCTAATACATGGGAGAAGGAGGAGGAGGAGAGACACAACAAAAAAATATTTGTTTGGAAATCCATAATAAAGCCCGGTGTTGTATATGCTGATTAAGAATATTTTAAATAAAACATCTAACCACTTGCAATGATGGCCTTTCAGGCACAATGACATTCTCTTCTTGCTTTAGTAGGCCCTTTAAAACTTTCTGGTCACTTTAATCCTTTCTTAGCCATTCTGTGAAGTATCACATTATGATCTGAGCATTAACATTAGCAATCGATATAGGAATGGACTAAGGGAACGTGTGCTTGACAATGATGCTGAGTATCGAGTGACATCAAGAATATTTAGTTATGTAGTCCATGAATTTACTGACTTGCGGGATTCTGTCTTTGTGTTTACTAAACTGACATGGTTTGCTCATGACACTTACTCTAATGTCTGGAGATTGAATATTGCTTGGTCTGTTGTACGTTTAACTTGTCTGGGACGTGATACTCACTTCTTGGCTATTTCTTCCTTTTGGAATGAGGATGTGTATGCTTCATAAAATGCAGTCATAGGCTACGACCACTGTATTTTGAAAGCACAGAACTGCGTGATTTCACAGTCTGAGGGGAATTTGCCTCAGGATGAATTGAACCTTGAGTGTCGCTCATATATGAGTGCCAAATTCAACGAAGCATTGGGCTTCAGTTTTCAGATGACATTAGAACAAGCAAAGACCTAAGAGGCTAATGAGATAGAACAAATGTGCTCTTCATGTAAAAAGAACGTGCATTTTAGGGAATCGGACAGGATGTTTTCTTTTAGTGCATTTTCTTCTCTAATAATTCATGTTGAAACCTAATTCTCAATGTGACACTCTTGGGAGATGTGGCCTTTAGAACGTGATTGAGTCAGGAGGGCATCATTTTCATAAATGAGATTGGGTGCCCCCATATAAAGGCATAAAAAAGGAGTGTGCCCCTCCTCTGGGCACGCCATTATTCTACCACACAGCATTCCCCACCTCTAGGTGAGCATCAAGGTCTCGTGTTGGAAGTAGGAAGCAGCCTTCATGAACTTTGTGAACCTTCCTTGACCTTAGACCTCCCAGCTTCCAGAACCGTGAAGGACAGATTTCTCTTACCTATATATTACTTTGGTATACATTTTGGTATTTTAATAAAGTGCCATTGTGTCGACTATGACACAGAGTCTGAATATACGCAGCACCACTATCTTGTAATAAGTCACTGGGAAGCATTGACAGAAAGAGAGAGGACAGAATCCCACCTTTGTTAAATGAAGCAATATGTTTTTACATAAAGGAACTGAGAGCAGACAATTATAATTTGAATTTTTGTATCCTGATTCTACTAGGTAGATATTGTTTTAGATTATAATAAAAGATTATAATATGTGAACAAAATCATGTAAGTAGGATGCGAATATGGCTCAGCAGATACAGCACTTGTGTGCAAATGAGAGACTAAAGTTAAAATTCCCAGCAATCACATAAAAGTGAGACTATGTGATGACTTGCTTATAATCTTTACACTAGGGAAGCAGAGACAAAGGTTACAAAGGGAAGCTGGCTAGCTATTGATGATATTCATTTTCAATGGAATAACTTGTTTTAATAAAATTCTATGTTAACTTCTATAAACATGTACATACATAAATCATTTACATATATATAAACACGTACTAGTACACATGTGTGACACGCATGCAGACATACATATACATACATGCTTACCACACATACATTACAAAGAGGAAAGGCACATATGACATTCTGAAAGCTCTATTGCCTCAGTCAAGTCCAGTCTGATATTTTAAGCCTCCAATACTTCTCAATATAGATTATAGACAAGATTATAGACAAGAGTGAATATTCACCCAGAGAGCATGTCAACTGATTCAAGTGGATCTCACCAATTACTTACAACTTTGTGATACAGTGTAGTGTGTAGTTCAGCCCTCACTCACCAGGCAATATCCCATGAGTCTGGGACTTTTCTGACCTTCATAGTTTCAGAATGAGAATGTAATTTACAATCCCCCATGAATAATAATGTTTACCCAGCACATTTTTTCCACATAAACTCACCATGCTGTGTCCTATGGGATATACTGATATTCCCAGGTTAAGGGGGTCACCATCATTTTTTTTCCCTGATTTACAATGACTGAAATTTAAGAATAAAGTCTGTTTATATTCTTTCTTGGGTATGACAGTGACAAGCCATAGTACCTTTGGAAACTGGGTTATTATTTCTCTTTTCTAGTCTCCAAAAGGACTTAGAGAAGGCAATTAAGTCTTGCAAAAATAAGATGTTTATAGAGTAAAAGTCTTAAGTCTGGGTTGATCTTGTCAGTGTGTTCCTAGAGACTTGTGACATTATTCTGCATTCAAACAAGTTATTATATAACTACAATAACTCATGAGTAATATAGAAAATTATTTTCCATTAATTATTTTGAATTTTAATGGTCTGAATTTTTGAGAATAGATTTACAGATATTCTTAACAATTACATGATACAACTTGCTATAGGTTTTTCTTTCACAAATTATAGACATGGTAAAATTCTTAACATTTTGTCTGTCAAGAAAAGGCACTTAAAGTTAAATGCACTTAATATATTTTTGCACGTAGTCATACTTAATGTTGATATGCAGCTCTTACAAATCCTGCCTGCTTAACCTCATTTAACACCATCGTTGTCACACAATTGTTACAAGCATCATAACGAGGTTTTAACTTTATTTTCATACAGAAAAACTTCATAGTACTTGAAGAGGTTCCACCCAGTATGCCTTGGTAATCGTCCACGTTACTGATCGAAGAGTTTGAGGTGCGGTGTGTTCCCTGTCTCCACATTCGCTTTCATTATGCAAATGTGCATTGCTGTGAAAGCGATGAACGATGGCGAAGAGGAGTGGTGATCTGCAGTAAATCCCACATAGTGGAAATATAAGAACAGCGAAGAGAGTTCCCTGCAGACCTGCTAATGCTTTTGCCTTGTCAGAAAGTCTTGAATAAGCTCCTGACATTCAGTGGATTAGTACAGACTTTGGTAATACCTGCCATATTCCTATGTTCCAAGGGAAAAGAAGCAAGGCTAAATATTTAATGATAAGGTCTAAAAATAGTATCTACTTCTACCTAAGCGCAAAAGGAATAGAATTTCTTCTTTTTCAATGTCTTCTCAAATGATTATTTTACATTTTCTTTGCAAAATGATATGCAGAACTTATATCTAGGCATTTATATTCTTTTCAATGCAGCATTTTGGGCTGAGGTGAGGAATGAATAAATAGATATGAGATAAAATCAGATGTTTGGAAAAAAAGGCAACTGTCTAGAATGAGTGCCTTTCAGTACTAGAACTCATGTCACCCATACATCTGACTACCAGAAGGGGATGTGTTCTATGTACCATGACAAGGATCACAATAGTGTAAACATAGCCAAGATTAACCAGTTAAATGCTTTATTATTTTACTTTGTGTATGAGTGTTTTGCTTGCATGAATGTTTATACACAGTATGAATTCCTGGCATCTGCAGAGGCCAGCAGATGTATTGGATTCCCTGAAACTGAAGTTACAGATGGTTTGTGAATCACTATGTGGGTGCTATAAATCAAACTGAAGCCTCTATCTCTCCAGCTCATATTGATTGATTTTAAGTGATCCAATCATAGAACTGTCTTAAGTGTCAAGACCTGATGGGACACAAATATGACTTTTTATAAATTATAATATTTTTCCTATAGAAATATTGTTTATATTTAGAAGCTTATTATGATAATTCATATAAGTTTATGATGATGCAAAATTTGAATTATAATAGAATGAGTGCAGACAACATGGCATAAGATTATGTATTCCTATACTCTTAAGTACAATTGCAGGCACTGAAAATAATGCAAGAAATGATCACAGGGGACAACTAGAAAACAGAAAGAAGCAAAAGAAGCTCTGGTTAAGGACAGAAGGATTGGAGGGAGAGTATCCTATAACCTCTTGTCCTAAAAAACAAAGTGTATCAATGAATAGGTATTTCCCAACAGTTTGCAAACCATCAACAGAAAACAGGTTAATCTCTTTCTCAAATGACCTTAATGTCATCCCACCAAGAGCAGCAGAATCAGCCAGGGGTATTATCAAGGGCTCTACTAACGAAAAATAGTAATGAGGGACAGGGTTCCTTCCCTGGGGTCAGAGGTTCCCCATGTCCCATCTGAGAGATGCTGGACAGCTAGGTAGTAGTAGCAAGAAGGAAGCATCCTGGCCCTTTGTCTTTGTTGATCAATGAGACTCTTCTTAGAGACACCAAGTAACCTTGTGACAGCAGCAAGGATGCTGACACAAGTAAGTCAAGCTGGAAATAACAGTTTGTCTCCATATGCCAGAGAGTTCCTTCCTCATGTCAGAGGCACTAGCTCATTACATCTGAGGAACTTCTTCCTCACCCTCAGGTATCTACATGAAAGAACATAATACATCAAAATAATATGACCCATCTAATTAAATAAAATATAAGAGTTATAAATGGGGACTCTTACAGTTTGTTTTGTTTCAAGGAACTCATTTAAAAGCTACAATGCTGGAGCTGTGACTTACGAGAAATAAGCATTCAAATATAATGGTTAAAACAAACTCAATTGTAACAATTTTATGTTCTTTTTAAGATAAGGGATTCAAGTTAGAATGCTTCCAATGAGTTTTACCATTTTTAGATGTCTAAGGCTATTAGTGTGCACATGCGTATGTACCATATGTATATGTACTTTGACTCCCCCAATCCCTGGCTCTATAATGTAACAGACAACACAGACAAATTCCAGCATGGCAAAGAAGAGGTGGATACAAAGTCCCATTTGTAACCAAGAAAGTATTTGCAGTTGATAGCTGATAGTAGAGGGGAGATCAGTTTTCATCAATGGAGTGTATATCAACTGCACAGTTCTCCCCTCCCTCCGCGGTGTGTGTGTGTGTGTGTGTGTGTGTGTGTGTGTGTGTGTGTGTGTGTGTGTTTTGTGGTTTAGAAGGTAGAACAGTCATGAATTGGGTGGCTAGGGATTGGGATGGAGAAGAGCTGGAAAGAGTTGGGGGAAGGGAAAGAATATGATCAAAACATATTGTGTGAAAAATAAAAAAGTAAGAATAAAATGTATAAAAATTGCAAATAAAAATAACATTAATTGTTTATAAGAACTATGTGTCTGAGAAAAACCTGACATGGTGCCAATTTCCATTAATGAAATGTACTAGGCAGAAAAAGTGCTGGGAGTTTCATTGTGCTGGTCAAACAACATCTGGGTGTTTAAATGATTTGTTTAAATAGTATCATTAAAGGGACATAAATCTTTCTATTGTTGGGAAAGTCAGTGGGATAATTTGAGGGGTATGCCATCTGAGAAACATTTGAAAGAGCCAGAGGACTTTACAATAGATGGGAAAACTCAAAAAAAAAAAATGTTTCTTATTTGAGTTCAGGTCACATAAATAGGATGAGTAATTACAAATTGTAGAGATATGTATTTTATTTTCAGACCAAAACAGAACATCTACCACTTGGATCTTTTAGAGTAATCAAATAGGCTTCTTGGGAACAAAAGAATCCCACACGTAAATATGCTAAAGAACGTATAAACAATGTGTGATAAATTCACCAAATAGAATACTACTAACATTAAAACTAAATGAATATGGATGAGTCTCAAAAACATGCTGAGAGAAGCAGGTCAGGCATAAGGTGGGGTATGCCCTGTATTCTCATGTTAAGTTGCAATTCAGGCAAAAATATTCTGTATGATCAAAGTAAAGCATCACCAGAGAGTGTGCCTGTGATAATGGAGGGAGGGAATTGGAGCAAAAGAAGAATGTAAGACTCAGAATTTCTTTCTAAGAGGGTTCAGAGAAATAGGTAGTAGCTGGAGGAGAAACAAAATCAAAATATGGCTTAATCTTATTTTCAAAAGTGAGATTGAATTTACATATTATAAAATGCTCAGGTCTTAAATGTACATACTTTATGCAAGGATCAACACTCACAAAATTCCTGTCACTCAAGAACATTCCTTTATGTTCTAACCAAATGCTTGTCTCATCATACCCACCTTCTACTCTTTATGAAGTAACCGTTTTTAACATCTGCCACATAGATGTTAAAACTATCTCCACATTCATGGTTTAACCCTCAGATTTCTTTATAGATACACACCGGAAACACTGAATCCCTCATCTTTAAAAGACATTTCTATAATCCAATGATTCCCTCATTTATATCTCATGTTTCCCAAGATTGTCCAACTCAGAGAACACCTCATGTAGCATCTCTCCATGTCTACCCAGAAACTTGGCTGTTCAACATGAAATGTACCAAATAGATTTCTTGTGTTCTTGTACTCAACCAAGATCTGTTCCCTTTCAGTTTCCCCATCCCATTACTGTCCTCATGTTTTGTCAGATTGCTTCACTATCTATCACTGAGGTCCTTGTATGGACTTTATATGTGCATGGTAGAGACTGAAAATGGTTCTATTGTATCCTAGAACATCATCCTCTTTGAATAGAGTGTAGGCAATGATGGAAGGAAGAACAAATATTCAGCCGATCAAAATCACTCCATCGAATCAGGGAATTAACAGGGTTGGCATATTTTAATCTCAGTTGTTATTTATGTAACAAAACAGTTGAATTCAAGCACATATATATTCAGGTGTACGTATGGGTCTCTACATGTGTGTGTGTGTGTGTGTGTGTGTGTGTGTGTGTGTGTGTGTGGTATATGGAAGTATGGTAATTAGAAGTATAAATGCGTACCTCTACGCTGATAACAGTGACTAACTAATAGACACTAGGAATCATAGAGACACACATATATTTGTCTTATTTTATAGGTAAAATCATTTATTCTCAATTTTTTAAGTTGTTTTACCTCCACAAACTCTAGGACAATTCAGAGTTAATAATAGATGACTGAATCTGGAAAGTTGGGAGAATTTATTTTGGTATTCAGGATTTGTTACCAATATGACCAGGCCCAGCTTTATATTGGTATAGGATCTGCTTCAGGCCATTGTGTCTACCATATTTTATCCATATACTCACTCACAAATATTTCTTTAATACCAGGAAATAAACTGAATGGCACTCGGCAGTAATAATTCAGAAGCTGAAATAAAGCATCCCTGTACATTTTAAAATGATATTGCTTCAAATTAGGCATTTTTGTCAATTTTCTGTTTTTTTAAATTTTATGGCTAAGGATAGAATTACTGAAACAATAAAAGAAGAACTTATTTCTCTAGGCAAGGTACATTTAGATGCAAGAAGGTCGAGTTAAATATCGTGTGGCTTCAGTAATAATGTGTCCATAAGACCATGAGAGAACTGGAGTGGAAGTAGGAGGGATTTGCCATGGTGATGGTTCAGCATGTGAAAATCATATGTGAGGATGTATTGAGTTAGAATTACATTAAATTTGTAGAGATGGTCAAGAACTGAGGACACAAAGTGATGCTTTGTATGTTAAAATTTGTTCACAATGATAATGTTGAATATTCTTAAAGTTCTGGGCCTCCTTTTATGCTAATAAAATCTGCAGTGTGTGTAAGCCAGCGATCCCGTTTTCCCTTCTCTCTGGTACTCCAGAGTGAGGGTCTTCAGATGAACTATCAATTCACTTTGTCATTTTTGATTAGTATAAAGCAAAGTCATAATAAATCAAAGCCAACAAAACCAGAAAACAGCAAAGATAGGGCTGGATTTACCGTTTTAGTAACATTTTCTGTAGATTAAACACTTGGAAATTCTCGCTATCTAACCTGCCGCTTTTACCTTCCCTGTTGCTTATTTTCACTAAAAAAATAAAGCACTGTGAATCCAGTAACAGATGAGAGACAACTTTTAGATAACTGAACTATAACACTTTCTGAGACGTGGTCTCTGATCATATGAAATTAACAAGAGTCTAGATACCTAAGAAATTAACAAATAATCAAAGTATGATGTGGACAACAAAGGGTAAACTTGGAGGACATGGGGGTTAAAGATGGGACAGAGTACTTCAAGATGAAGGATGAAATATGCAAACAGCATAAAATCAGGCCAGTGTAATGCAAACTAGTACCTACATCATAGTAGTTCAAAATGCTTGGTGTTTACAGATTTGGATGACGGAGACTGACATGCTTTCAGACACCAGGAATAAGGCACTGCTCTTAGAGATTGTGTTAATAAGAACTTCCAGAGTGAAATCAGGTTATCTAGAATCCATTTTTTGTTTCCTTACATAACAAAGAAGACATGGAATCAAGAAGCCAGTGGGAGGAGCACCATCTTTCCACTGGAAGATGCAGAAAAGATAGCAATATATGCCAGGTTTATGGAATCCTTGAATTTAGGAGTATGTACTGTTGGCTTACTGATTTAACTTACTGCTTTGTACAGTTTTGCCTATTTTAGTAGCACTGTAGTAGTTAACTTTTCTCTCTACTGTAACAAAATGTCTGACAAAAGCATCTTAAAATAGAAAAGGATTGCTTTGGTTCATGATTTGGGGTCCGGGACCATGGCAGGGAAGGTAGAACAATGAGAGTGGCTGCAGTAGTGGTAGCTGGAGCTTGGGAAGCTGCTCACTTGTGTCTGCAGTCAGGAAGCAGAGAGAGATGGATGCTTTAGCTCAGCCAGCTGACTTCCCACTTCCCCTGTTTCATTCGGTCCAAGTCTGTAGCCCATAGAGTACACCAGCCACATTCATGGTGAGTATTTATTCCTTCCTCCTGTCTGGGAACATCCTCACAAATATTTTAAATCCTGTGAAGTTAACAATGGAGATTAATCATCACAAGTTCCTTTTTCCGTTTTTCATCAGTGAAACTGATAAACATGATATTTCTGTGACTGAAGTGGGTGTCCTGATTCTGGAGCCTCTGACACTGCTATTATAGGTGTGTATGTTCTAGTTTATAATTCTACTTTCTAAATCATTTGTCTATCAAAATCACAATTCAAGTAAAATGAGTATTCAGTAAACAGAAAATATCAGTTTTGAGATAGAAAGGTAGGAGTGTAACAGTACACCTACTGTAGTGGTCCAGCAAAGAAGACATGGAGGCATATTTGTGTGTGAAAACCTTTCCAGACCTCAGCAGAGGGAACCACCATAATGACTGGTACCATTCTGGACAGTGGAACCCCAAGTACCTAAGGTATTTTTATTGATATAGAACACCTTAGGTGTTCTATTGATAGCATGTTCTGATCATGAGGAATTTGCATTAAGCCAACACCTGCAGACCATACAAAACACCAAGGCCTAGGCAGCCCTTTTCCTAACAGTGCACAAAACAACTATTTTATATCTAATTAAAAATAAACTTTCACAACATGGGGGTGTCTTCAAAATAACTTACTCAAATTTCAAATTGGGTTTCATTCTTCAGGACATTGAAAATTGATTTGTTGGTGACAGACAATGCAGTGCATAATGATTCAGAAAAAATGATGTAGCCAAAGCAAATTCATGAATGCCTTTGTCTCTAAATGAATAGCATTCACATTTGAGTGAATGGAGGCTCACTACAGCTATATAAAAGCTGAAATCCATTCTCACTAGAAAATTTGCTGAGGGACCAGGCTTCACAGAACTCCACAGTGCTAAGCAACTGCACAGAATACTGAGAGGTCTCCTGCTGGGCTCATTCAATTCAAATACCTGTTAGCTTTCAGAAATAAATTTCATACCAAAGGAGACACTCTAAGAGGTAGAGGGTGACTTTACAGGTAGAAAATGTGTTTTTCTGCATCTCCTAACAAACCAATGCTCTCTTCTAAAAACCCAAGCTTCAGGTAAGCATTTGATAGGCATGCTTGCTGTAAAATGTAGATTTCTGACATTTCCTTCAAGAAAGACTTTCAAATATGCTAAAAAAATATATTTTTTTAATCAGTAAGAACTCACTTTTTTCATTTCAGTTTTTAAAAAATTTAATTAAAATATGATCACTTCATTTTTCTACTTTCTATTTCTTCTTCCTTGTGCCTCTCCAATGCCTGCCCTTGGATCCCATTGTGGCCTTCTCTTCTTTGACCATTGCTTTATATGCACATGGTACCCGACAGAATGGTCATGCCACACAGTTATGGGTTTAAGAGGGTGCTTGCTGGCAAAGCTCTCATCCTGGTGAGCTGGTGGAGTCTGGCCCCTCCCCTCTATGCTGACTGACCAGGGCCACAGCAAAGTTCCAAAGTTCCACCCCCATCAGAGGGCAGGCTGGATTGGCAGAATTGCATACCTGTTTTAACCAATGCATTGCACTTGGGTACTGGGGGACACATCCTCCCCTGGACCCCAATAAATATACCCTAACCCCTACAATAAATTGAGAATGCCCCTCAGACAGCCCTCTTCGAGTTCCTGTTCTTATTGGTTCAGGGCTCTAATCAAAGGAAGGATGAATATGCTGTAAGAACCACACTCCTGCTGCATCTCCACATGGCTTCCCCCGGGGGGTTAGGGGGGCAGCCTCTGGCCTGCTATGGCTGATTCATGGGACAAGGAAAGCCTCAGACCTCAGTCGGGGACATTCATGGGTGAGATTTCATCTCGCAGGTGATGTCCAATGGATATGGCCACCCTTGCCCACATATGCACATAGGTAAATAAACATATAAATATAGACTGCTGAGTCCCTTCCCCATTGCCTGCACATATGTTTCCAGGTTGACCACTTGGAGGCTCCTGCTTGAGGTACACAGATTCTCCCCTCTCTGCAGTTGTTAATTGCTTGTAGCTGTTCATTGAGAAGTGCCCCCCCCAATAAGATTTCTCCTATCGAGGTTGGAATGCCAACTCATGTTGGGTTTGCAGAGAAATTTCAACAACATAGATATTTAAACAGAAGCTCACTTTTGAAGCTCTTTAATCCTGTATTTGTTGAAAGGTTCTGAAAGTTCAACTCCTTGTGATATAAATTGTTCAATTTAAAATCTTGGGATGAAGTTTCCTTGTCACCAAAGGTCTGTTACTACGATGTTGACAACTGAATTGTTGGTAAGTAAAACAAACATTAGGGATTTGTTGGCAGAGCTGGGTCAGAGTGAGGAGGAACAGAAATGGTTGAGGCAGCACAGACTGCAAGATGAACTTGCGTGTCCCTGTATTTCTACAATGAAAGTATTTCTATTTATTTATTTATTTATTTATTTATTTATTATTTATTTATTATTTATTTATTTTTGAGATAGGGTTTCTCTATGTAGCTCTGGCCATCCTGGAACTAACCCACTCTGTAGACCAGACTGGCTTCAAACTCAGAGATTTGCCTATCTCTGCTTCCCAAGTGCTGGGACTAAAGGCGGGAACCACCACTAGCCAGCTGAACATATTTCTTAAGGGTATACCAAAACAAAATATATGCATAAGGAGCTGAGAGCATGGCTCAGTTAGCAAAGTGGTTGATGTGAAAGCATGAAGACTGGAGTTAAAGCCTCCATTGTGCACCTGTAACCCTGGTTGGAGAGGTAAAGACTGGAACTTGCTGGCCAGCCAATTTGGCTGAAGCAGACAGCTTCAGGTTCAGTGGTAGACCAGCCCTGTACCCCAAAGAAAAAGTAGAAAACAGATTGAAGAAGATAGCCAATCTCTCTCTCACATATATTCACACATGTACTTTTCCCAGCCCTGGCTGAACATACATACACACGTGCATGTATACACAGATGTTAAAAACAAAACAAAGCAAAAACAATAAGAAGCAAGTGATAGAGACAGAATGAGGTAAATTTTGATGACACTCTGAATTAAAAACATGCAAGAAAGCAATTTTCACAACCTTTCAATATCTTTAGCATCTCTCGCCCACTGTAGAAATTTCCCCATAAGGCTGTTATAAAAACGTAGCCTTGCTTTCTGTCAGGTGCCTCCGACAATCTATTTGGAACAGTCAGGGATGCTACAGAGCCCATGCTTCCTGCTTCTGGCCATTGTCTTACATCTTCTCATTCTCACTCTACAGCACTGCCTTGTTCTCTTTCCAGGGCGTCCCTGCTCACCCCTTACTCCTCCTCGGCTCTTTAGCTGCATATGTAGACTCCTAATGCACTGTGGAGAAATGCCATCCTTCTCACAGAAGCCCTTTATTGTCAATATTTCCAAAGCAGTCCACTTTTATGCCCTTACTCTAGCCTAATTTTAATGCCTTTTTTGTCTGAAGTGATATTACTTATGCTGTCTTAGCATCTGTTTTCCCCAGTAGAATATAGTTCCATGAGCCTATGGGCCTTTCCTGTTTGTTTTCTTCTGTTCTCTTGGTCACTTTATTCCCAGCCTACATCTGTGTTGCATCTAAACTAACTGTGTGTATGGAATCTTTTTTCCTGAACTGATTTGCACACTTTTCAAAGCTGCAGGTGCTGACATTGCTTAGGGCTCAGAATTCCCCTTGAATATGGGCAGGATTATAAAGTGGTTTAAGTTATCACTTCTCTGGTGTACCTAAGTTAAATTCCATACCTACCGTCTGGTCACTACAACATAATTCAATAATTTTTGCTCAATTTTCTCACTGGAAAATATTTAATTTACTTAACAGGTTTTTGGTACACTGATAATTTTTAGTAAATGTCACTATTCTTATTAACAATGCTGTTATTGAATATTTTATGTAATCTTCCTGCCTTCTGTCCCAAGAGGCTATGGTTCTTGGTCTTTTAGTTACCTTGTATCCCACAATCAGTGTAGTTCTCTTCTACCCAGGCTCTTCAAAGGGACAACTAGTTTTTGTCACTAGCCAAACCACCAATCCCCCAGTTTGGCAAAAGAAAATTTAATGCTGCCTCATTAAGCACTGAGACCAACCTTATTAAAACTGATAACTATTATATTCACATCTACAGTTTTAAAAAAGGAAGTATTAGATCTAATAATGTCCTACAGGTTGTAAGCATCTGAGCTGTGATTCAAATTGGCCTTGCAACTTGATATTAATTACATTGTCTTTTTACTTGTTGTTCTTCATTATACTGTCTTATATCTTTAATATCTTCAACTGAATATACTACCGCAGACATTCACTGCTGCAATTAACATGTAAACCTGTAAGAAGTTTTCTGAGCACATTAAGCCACATAAAACAGTGTACTTTTCAAAGGAAAAGACAGGGATTTCTAAAAATTTGCTTCCTTAAAATAAAAAAAAAAAGGTGTTGCATAGGAACAAATTTTAGAGAGGCCGTTTGATCAATATTCTAAACATTTACAGAATTTTTGGACATTGTTAGAATAAAACGCTTAACACTTCACCCTCAAGAAACTGGCCTTTAAAAATGAATTATTTCATTTTAAATATGTGTTTGTGTATATGTGTATTTATTGAGATTTTAAGAGAAGTTTTTATATGAGGACCTAATCAGAAGAAAAGTTGAATACATGTATTGAACCCATGCATTCATTCCTCACAAGTTCAGGGAACTTATTCTGCGTTATGAGAATTTCTTGAAATTTTAAAGCTACATCTTAGGATAATTGCCTCCAGATAAACTATTGCATGCTTGGCCTAGTTTTTTCCAGTAGTTCTCATCATCACACTGCACGTGTATTTTTACGAGAGGTGCATACTTCACTAGGAAAATAAAAATGATATCTAAAAATGCATTAAAAAGAATTATGTGGTTGATAATAAAATACTTAACAGACAGAAACTGCAAATAGCAGAAATAAATTAATGTTACAAGATCTCATGTCTTAGTTACAGTTTCTATTGCTTTGAAGAGACACCATGACCATGGCGATTCTTATAAAGGAAATCATTTAATTGGAATTGGCTTATAGTTCAGATGTTCAGTCTATTATCATCATGGTGAGAAGCATGGTGCCATGTAGGCAGACATGGTATTGGAGAGGGAGCAGAGAGTTCTACTGGATTGGCAGGCTGCAGGATGAGAGAGTGAGACTGGACCTGGCTAGCATTTGAAACCTCAAAGCCCTCATCCAGTGACATACTTCCTCCAACAAGGCCACAACTCCTAATAGTTCCACTCCCTATGAGCCCATGGGACTCATTTTCATTCAAATCACTACAATCTCATAAGATGTAAACAGTTTGTTTTCTATTTTTCTGTCAATGAAATCTGCATCATAGGTCCTCACTTTATTTTGAGACAAGGTTGTAGGATAATCTGAAACTCACTATGTAGCCCAGGTTGGTTTCAAAACCACAGCAATCCTCCAACCTCAATCTCTTCAGTTGTGTAATTTCAGTTGTTAGCCACTAGGCCTGGTTAATGAGTTACTTTTAAATTATGAAACAGTTAAAAGGAGAAGTTGAAGTATATAGAGATAGCTAATGTAAAAAGTAAGAAGAAAACACATCTAATTTAAACGTGTTCATGTTCACCTTTCTCCCGTTTGGTGTTTAGAATACTAAATTATTGTAAGTGAAATACAGAATAATAATAAGTCACAGGAATTTCCCTAAACATTGTCATTCTGCTCAAACTGGCTGTGAGATGACAAAGTCAGTCAGTAATGGTGTAAGCCAGCACAACTGATTTTCACAGCAAATGGCCAAGATGATGACAGAGAGAGGTTTTGCTCTTTTGGAGTTTTGCTAACCTGTACGTAAGTGGGACAACGAGTCTGATTTACCACTGCCTTCGAGACATAGATACCCAAATGAGAATCTTGCAACCGCAGAACCACGTGTAATGCATGCAGGTTCCAGTTATCCCTGTGAGAAACACTATGCAAACCTCACTGTTCCGGGCTGGGGATTAATCTCTTCATAATCTTTTTAGAACTTTCCTAGACATGTGGAGAGTTCTCCACCTGCTTATGTAAAAACAAATATCTTGACAAATACACTAACTTTGTTAAAGTATACAATTTTACTAAGAGTACCTATCAAATAATTCATTTAATTTGTGTATTTCTTTCACTGACAGTTCCCTTTTATTTAATTATTTTCAGTATTTTGAAATAAAATCATTCTGATAGGAAGATTGGGAAGTAAGGGAAGTTCAATAAAAGTCCTTCAGGGCTAAGTCTGGCAACTCTTGGCACACAGAACAGGAACATCTACTGTAAGCTCGTTGTGTCTGAGTACAGATGTGGAGTCCCTAAGACTGTGGTACAAGAACAGATGTTCCCAAGGAGCTTGCTAATAGGGCTTCTTCCTAAACCACACCAGTCTTCAGATATTTTCTGTGGAATGGCTAAAGGACAATGACTGAAAAATGTAGTGGAAAGTTCTTTATGTTTTCTAAATTGAATTACAGCATAATAATTTAATTTGGGGGTTTCCCATGTGCAAGCTAAAATTTCAGTATAATAAACAGGCCTAAAGAACTCTCAAACATCTGACAAGAGTATGTTCAAAACACAAATGAAAAGAAAAAGAAAAAGTCACAGTCCTGATTTAAAAATAAGATGACTAAAACACAACATGGTCACAGATGAAAAATATAGCATAAACTAAGATTGGTGATTTGTTTATCTACTAGCACATTCTATTGATTGCCTACCAAGGTGTTTTCACATCATTCAAAGAGTCATCACCAAGCTATTCTAATATACATTGGGAAGCTTGCATAGTTACCTTCTGAGTCATAGACAACTATAAAATAGGGTTCAAGCAGAATCTGGAAAAGCAATCAACAGAGAGCACAAGTGTACTTGAATGTACATATTAGTTCATTTAGCTACAGCTCATATTCAGCGTAAACATCTGTTTCCCAGTTGCACTGGGCAATGGCTTTACTACTTTGCTCGTTGTAAAGTTTGTTATTAACCATGATATGTGTATTATTTTACTTTTCATTTTGCTATTTTTACATGTGTTACTGACATATAAGATATATTGCTTATTTCTGTTTCAATTTGGTACCGCTTGTAATTGTTTTGGGTAAAGAATTAAATTCAAATTTCAAATGTTTCCCATGTGGATCATAAAGTGCACAACAGAATTACAGAAAACACCTAGCAGGGTTCTACGACACCACAGAGTTCACAAAGCTGACTTTCATTTGTCTCCAACATGAGTTATAATAAATCATTTAAGATAATTTAAACATGTTCTGAAATATATTGATAATTATGACATAGGTGGAGTTCAAGCACATAATTTAAAAGGAGGTGGCATATATCTATACTCTCAGAATTTTCATCCTGAAATGACTTGTAAATACTCAGGGTTCTTTACAAAATGTTAGTTGTTACCAATTCATTATAATGTTTAAAGCCTAAATGACATGGCCCATCTGTTCTTAGGCATAGTCTTCAGTATATAAGAAACATTAACAGATCTTTTCTCCTTTGTCAGACTAGCCCCACCTGCCTTGCATGTATAGTCATCTAATGATAATAAGTATAGAGCTGATTGTGGCAGTTTGAATGAGAATGCTTCCCATAGGCTCATATATTTGAATATTTAATAGCCTGTGACTGGAACTATTTGGGAAGGATTAGGAGGAGTGGCCTTGTTGGAGAAGGTGTGACACTGGCGGAAGGCCTGGAAGTTTCAAAAGACTTGGGCCATTCCCAATGTGCCCTCTCTCTGCCTCCCACTTGTGGGTCTAAATGTGAGCTTTCAGCTGTTCTTTCACCCTGTCGTGATAGACTCTTAACTCTTCTAACCTATAAGCCAAATTAAATACTTCTTTGTAATTTGGATTGGTCATAGAATTTAACACAGTAATACAAAAGAAACGAAAGCAAAGATCATTACTTTGTTGATTTGACAGGCTCTGGCTTTATTTTAATTTACTATTTGAAGTTTTATTCTGACAATTCCAACAGCTTTGTTGAGTCCTTGTGTCCTGTGCTGTTCTCAGGGTTGTGTCTGGGAACTCAGTGGACACCCGCTCAAACACTGTGCAGAAACCTTGCAGTGAGTGGTGTCAATTTACACTAAATGTTAGCAAAGTTGCTTTGACTTGCATTCTATAGCCAGAGACCTGAGAATGATGATGAGCTAGCTAGAAAGGGAGGACTGAAAGAGAGACAAGTGTGCATGTAGAAGAAGAATACACTGAAGGAAGCATGACCCAATGCAAGTGCTGAAAATAGCACTCGTGGCCTTGGTATAGGATGCAACAAGTTGGTGACTGATATTTCAGGGAAAAATGCAACAGCGCATGCCATGTTCATTGTCAGTGGAATGCTGTGAATGTAGCCAATAGTGTTGCTATTATCGGGAAAGGCGTTGAACAAAGTGGCAATAGATTTAATGCGTTTACTCACTTTACAGTTGAGAATGAGTTAAATTGAGGACATGAATTGGGAACATCTGGAGAAAACATTGTCCAATATTACTAAGATAGTCCGGCTGCATTTAGTGACTTTACTAATTATTTGTAACCTTCCTCTACGATGGGGTAACTTTTTTTTCTATAAAATTTCGGGGGGGGGTTGTTTGTTTTTTTCTGCTGCCCTGGTTAAAGGGGTGAACTGTTTCTCCATTATCAACTCAACTGCTGGCTCTCACAATCCAAAAAATTTCCTTCTAGTAATCAGTAAACCAAGACAAAAGAACAGAATAGCAGGACTGATGTTTGTAGAACTGCTAGTCCAAGGTCAAAGTGTCAGCGCTCAGAGGACAGCAGGAAGGAGAGAATATCTATCTGAAGTCACTGCTGAATTTACTGCATTATATCTAGATCCTTGTCTCCACCAAACTCTTAATTTTAAGCTTATGTCTTCGATAACTACATTCTGATGGCTTTTGTAACTCACACCTTCCCCCATACTTCCCCAGAAACCAGTTTTGTATAAAAGAAAACAGAAATGCTTTGTCAATGCCCACTCTCTCCCAAGCAGAGTAAGGACTAGCTGCTGTAATTAAACTTTATCTTACAACCTCGTGGTATATTGGGTGTTATAATTCAGACACCATTTCAATTATTAGTAGAAGAAAAGATCAATATTTGAAATTTAGTTTTGCTGCATTTCATCTCAAACCATGATAAAACTGAAAAAATATCCTAAATTCATATCAAAATTGAGGGTTGCTTTGTTCTAATTAGTATCTCCAATTTCACTCCTGTGGGTACCCTGATAATTCCCAATCTCTTGGACTCAGACTGCAGCTCTCTGTTGGTAGTATCTACTCATCTCACTGTTCCTCTGTGCTTCTGCCACATGCCTAAGTCTTGGGGACACAGGGAAGATGTGCAAAGGCTTTGGAGGCAGATGAAGGGTTTTTTGTTGTTGTTTTGTTCTGTTTGCATCCCCCTCTCCAATAGTGTGGCATACCACACTGTCACTTATTCTTAAGCCTTGTGATGTGCAGCAGGGATTACTACAGATGATGCTCTATAATCCCCTGAAAAGCATGCTGGAAAATGTGACACTTTCCTTCCAGCATTTTAAATATGAATTAGAAAAGGCAAACAGATTTTCATGTATGCATTATACATTATTTGGGGATGCAGTGTTTTGTATTTTCGTTGTTATATCCTTGACCTGTGGTATGGAAAAGCTCTAGAGTGTAGGAAATGTTTTAGAGGCACCCTGGGCCTTGAGGAAATCCTTGTAAACAATTCATGATTGTTAATAAGTGCTTCCTGAGATTTACTTACTATAGAATCATTGTACTTGATGTAAATACCTAGTTGAGGTGATTGTTGTTAGAAGTAGCTTTTCCCTGAAGAGCTCTGATGGGAAAGGTGTTTGTTTATAGAATTGTTAGTGAAGGAGATTTAATACCCTTGCAGATGCCCAAGCCACAAGATGTTCCTGGCAAACCTGGAAATCTTGGATTATTGAGTACTGCAAATAGTGGGCAATAATGGGCTGAGCCTGCAGGGGTGACATTTTTTTCTTCAGGAAACATAAGATTAGCTTTTGTGTCTATTGAGGGAAAATTCAATTAACTTTGTCTTACAAACACTAAAAGCACATTGGCAAGACAGGGCTATGTTCAATCCCTTGAGATCAATCTCCCTGCCCTTCCCAGAAAGCGTTCCATACTGGAAATGTCTCTGTTTCTTCAGTCATCCCTATATCCCTGCATGTGACACAGAACACCTACATTGACCCTTTGTGATTTCATTTAGAGGGGTGGACATTTCTCTTTAACACCAGGAGTTTCACTAACCATATTCTCATCTTAAACCACATGCCTATCAAACTAGAAATTCATAATACAAACTGCCTACTAAGCACAAAATAATAATTTGAAACTAATTGAAAGAAAATTTCTCATGAAAAATAGGTTTTCAAATTCCTGAATGTTTTACTTAATGCTGCCCAAGCTATCATCTCCAAGAAGAAAACTGCTGTATGTGCACTATGTCAGAAGCATAAAGTAGCTTATCGGTGTCATTCTATGAGCTATATTGGATTCATTGTCAGCAATTTGCCAATTTATGTTCATTCCCTTCTTTTTTGCCAGTCATAACTATTGATACTAACTTTCAGACTACACACACACACACACACACACACACACACACACACACACACACACATATAACCTATGTATATATAACATATAAACACACATACTCATATATAGATATATGTGTGTGCATGTGTATGTATGTGTGTGTGTATGTATGTTGAGTCTGAAATTTGGCCCTCAGAGACCTGCATGACCATGTATGCAAAAAGCAAAGGTATTTTTATTCTGCAGAGCGAAGAACCAGCATGCTGGGGTCAGACACCATGGAAGATGACCGACCCGGAACAGAGAATTACAACTTCTTTTATTGACAGAAAAAGGGGGTTTCCACATAGGTGAGGTAGTCTGGTTTCTAATTGGCAAACAGAGATGCAGTTACAAGTGTCCGAGTGGCTAACTGTCTACATTCTTGGGTAATACCTGGCAAGTTAGTCATTATAGTTAGACATCTGTTTTTATGGCCTTCAGGGATATCTGGCCGGGTGAGATTGATTGCCTTTAGAGTAGGGGAGATTTTACTAGCCTGCAAGGTCAGGCCCAAGTCAAGACCTTGAGCATGTACACAAAATAGGGGCTCTTAGCACATATACAAAATAGGGTCTCTGGGGTATCTGAGCACATACACAAAATAGGGACTCTGAATAGGGGTTCTGGTTTCTTTATGTGTATGTGTGTATGTATCTATGTGCGTGTGTGTAGATTACTGAATGGCTACAGAAAAGGTTGAAGAGGCTGCAGAAAATTTCAAGTAATTCTGAGAGGCTTTACCAAAGGCAAAAACAAAAATCTAGTCGAAATTCAAAAGGATTTCAGTCTAGGTTAAGTTATGAACACTTTGAGGGGCTGCTAGAGGTGCTCTCACAGTTCAAGGTCAGAACTGAGCTGAGCCTCGAGTTGGGCTGAGTTACAGAAGTGAGGAACAGGGCTATGGAGGTCATAGAAATTTAGCACAAAAATCAATCAAAACAGACAAAGAGTGGGTGGGGGGAAGGCAATAAGAGCAGGCTTCATCCGCAGTAGGTATCAAGCTCTGATGCTGCCCCTGGGATAGTTAGGATTCCCTCTCTGCCGGTACCTTGATGAACGCACCAGAGGACAGGTCAGTGGAGTTATCACCGCCACAGTGTTATTTGTCCTTTTTATGAGGCCCAGGTAACGGGGCTCTTCCCTTTCTTTGTCTATTGTATCTGACAAGTTCTTGGGCTTGAGTTTTCAGACATGTTCTTTGATATGGTCATCTGGACGTTTAAGCCTAATGTACTTTGGGAAAGTTACAGGCAGAACCTTTAGCTTTTAGAAATAAATGTTTCTTCAGTCTATCTTAGGGTTGATGCTAGACAGGTGCTATGTTTACCCGCCCAGCAAGGTACAAGGCCATCCCACATGCATTCACACTCAAAATGAAGCCAAATGCTATTGTAAATGGTGTTCTAGGTAAGGGACAAGCTGAAGAACCACTGGATTATAAAACATGGAGGAACTGGAGCGGCGCACAACCTGGTTAGGAGAACTTGCAGTCAGTGAGTTTTCTTACTCATCACTTTCCTACCCAAACTGAGATTCTGCATCACATACTCACCGTCGATTTCAAAATGAAATTATTTGCAGCGTTCCCACATTCTGAAAATTTGTCTAGGGCATGAATTTTAATTTAAAATCCATCTTCTGGTTTTGGCCCCTAACCCAGTCCTTACAGACTTAATAAGTAAATGACTCCACCAATCAAAACAGAAACTGAAATATTAAAAGTAGTGCATATTTTAATGAAATGTAGGCCCCTGCTATAATTTTAAAAAATCTCTTTTAACATTTATTTTCATGAAATATGAATAAGAACGCTATCTTGTGCAAATGGAGAATGTTGTGTAAAACACTTAAACAGCAAAGAAACCACATTAGTAGGCTCATAAAGGTAGTTCTTTGTTCACTGACTGTTCCTTAATATTTGAGAAAATCCAGATTAAATATACACCTGACCTCATTTAAATAATATAGAGTGTCTTTGAGCCATTCTAGGGGTTGTTAACTAGATAGATCTTCCTCGCTTTTTCTAAGATGTTACTTGAAACATTTTTCGTATGTTACTTGAGAGAATATTTTGCACATTTCAAATGCTGAATCTGGAATTCTTGCCCCTTTGCTTTTGATATTGTTCATATGATATCCACAATGCAGAAAGAGGGTGGGAAGTTTGAGAACTTTACCTACCACTTGTTTGCTGTCTGTTTTTAGAAAATCATTTTAACTGCGGAACACACCATCTTCACTGTTAGGACTGGTATGAAAATATTCTGCCACAAGCATTTTTAACTCATAAGAACTACTAGTTGAAGCCAGGCATGGAATTGTATCTGTGTTGTGGCCAGAGGCCAGAGGCCAGAGGCCAGAGGGTAGAGGATAGCAACAAGTTGAAATCTAGCCTGGTCTACAGAGAGAGCCTCAGGCTAGTCAGGACTACCTAGTAAGACCCTATCTCCAAAGACAAAAAACAAAAACAAAAACAAAAAAACAAGAACACACAACTTGTTAGAGTTCCCTTCTTTCTTCTTTAATAATTACCTCAAATAATCATTAAATTTAAAAACAGAAACTCCACTGTTTTTGAAACAGTGGGAATCGCCTACCTTATTCTAGTGTAAATAATAGAAGCATGCTTCCAGAAATACCCCCAACTCAAGTATTATAAGAAAACATAGGAAAGGAGGTATGCGGCCACAGTGCTCATGAAAATCAGACTGAGTGTATGTGTCTAAGGAAACAGCATAAAGATGCTAATTATATGTAAGCTTAAGGCCTCAGAACAGCAGTCATGTTATAACAATTCATGAATTTTTTGGTAAAGAACCTGAGTAGCATTCAAGGGACACATCCTACTGCTCTATTGGCCTTGCCTGGACTCACTGTCTGTAATTAGATGAAGGAGAGCTGGCCTAAATCACCCAGAAGAGCTTCACTCATATGGCTGGTGTGTGTGTGTGTGTGTGTGTGTGTGTGTGTGTGTGTGTGTGTGTTTGGGGGTGTGTGTGTGTGTGAGTATGCGTATACTTTGTGGGTTTATACATGTGTGCAGTATATAGTGTGTGCATGTGTGTATGTATATTTATGTGTATATAGTATGTATGGGGGAATGGCATGTGTATCCTTCTGTATTTGTGTGTGTGTGTGTGTGTGTGTGTGTGTGTGTGTGTGTGTATGTCTGTAACACTGGGTTCATCTGGGCATATAGAAACTATCTAAATGTGACCTCAGAGCCCTGTCTAATGCTGTGGCACCATCAGAATAGTTATACTTCCTACCTGGGTTCATAATTTTAAGAAGCAATGTTTCATCCAGCAGAGAAGAGTCTACGTTGTCTTATGGCTTTCCTTCTGTCATGGCACTGCATCATTTTCATTGTACTGTAGTGCTTGAAGCAACCACAAGCCCGCCCAGAATTCAGGGAACCTCCAATTCCCTATGTCTTGACAAAAATTCCAGTGAGCATGCTCCCTGTTTTAAAGCTGGTCTGCTGCAAAACTGTTAGAATCCAGTAGACTATATGGAAAATTCATGAGTAGGCTGCTGTTGAGCACTTCCTTACATCTGGTTTGGTTATGAGGAGAAGCTAAATTGGAGCTGAATAAGAAAAAGCTGATAATCCATTTTGGAAAGTGACGGAGATAAATGTAAAGAACAAAAGCAAAAAGGACACCAATGCGATCTCCCGGGGCTGCAATCTCAGGTGACTAGTGATGAAAAACACTGAAAGAACAACAGTCACACCAAGGTTATAGTCAGGAAATCTCATTAGCATACAGATTGCCTCAGCCTTCATGTTCTTCAGGAAAAATCATACCTTCTTTGAAAATTAGTTGCAAAGAACAAAAAGCAGAATATTGTTTCTAAAGAAAAAACGAATACGAAAATAAACGGGAGATAACACAAACTAACTTTTTACAAGGTGCTATGTTGATGGAGAAGAAAAGGCCTGAGGGTATGTAGCTCATTGGTAGAATGCTTGCCTTTTATGTAGGAGGCCCTGCTTTTACTCCGCTGTACTGCAAAACAAAAAGGAGAAGCAGAAAAGTGTGACTAACGTTATAGCTACGAGTTTTTATAGGAAGCAAGAGTCACTTCAAAATGGCAAGAAGTGGAGGCGACTGGAGAGCAGGAACATATTGTGGGAACATGTGCAGGCTCACTACACAGCTATGAGACTAAGTACAAGCTCACTACACAGTTGTGAGACTAGGTATAAGATCACTATGCAGTCCTGAGATTAGACACAGGCTAACTACACACCAGTGAGACTAGGTACAGGCTCACTACACAGTTGTGAGACTAGGTATAAGATCACTATGCAGTCCTGAGATTAGACACAGGCTAACTACACACCAGTGAGACTAGGTACAGGCTCACTACACAGTTGTGAGACTAGGTATAAGATCACTATGCAGTCCTGAGATTAGACACAGGCTAACTACACACCAGTGAGACTAGGTACAGGCTCACTCTACAGCTTCCTGGGACTCATTAAAGCAAATGAAAGGGAAAAGGAAAGTATCACAGAAATGTTACCCCTCCATCCTTTCTAGGAACGATGGTACTGATAGGCCAGGGAGAGGTGTGAAGACTAGGAATTCAGTAAAGTGAGCAAAGAAGAAATGAAGTCACTTCAGTGGATTTCTGTAAAAATGATAAATACAGAGCACAGGTCAAAGAAACACAAACCTGAGTCCCGAACAAGGGACTGAAATCAACGGAACAGAAAAAAATATGTTTAAATGTACGATTCTTATTGTACATTTTATTGCTTAAGTGTTTATTGTTAAATTTTAAAATTGTTACTCATTACTAGCTTCCTTGGCAGTTAATTTTACAAATAATGTAATTATAGTCCCTTTTACAAAAGGTTGAAGAAAGGTAATAGAAGGTGTAAAGAACACACATTTCTTTAAAAAAGTAAAGCTTATATAAACTATGCCATTGTCCTAAATATGAAGTTAGTGATTTGGATGGGGTAGGGTTACTTAAATTGCTTTGATTTTTAAATTTGTATCAACTGAACATTCTAACATTTTTCATGACTGGAGTAATAGAGAATTAGTTAAATCATCTGCTTTGGCACACAGAAGAAAATATGATATAAGATTCAAAGTCCTTCTTAATACCATTTTTGAGAACTTTTAATATGCTCTTTCTCCATTAATTCAAAAAAGTGTTCCAGAAACAGAGATAGAATTTAGATTGTTATCAAGGCATATCTTAGTATAAAGATTATGATTTCTATTTAAGCAGGGAAAAAAAAACTAATCAACCATGTGATTGGAGTCTATTTCTTTAGACAATTATCAATGTAAGAAAGTAGAGAAGTCTTCTAAATACCACCAGAAGAAAATGTATAGGCATAAAGGCAAACTGAATCATTTGGACATACATGAGTTACAGACTTCATGGCCTTTTTGAAGAAAGTTCTAGAAAACTGCTAACGTCTATAAAGGAAGCAACATCAAACCCTAAACATTTAGCTCTAGGTTTAAGATAATGATGATGTGAGGAGAACAAATAATGTGAGTGGTTTCAAGCTTGACAAGGTAGAAAGGGACAGCTGCAGAAGTCTGGAAAGAAAGGGACTGGAAGTGGGAGACAATGAGGAATACTAAAGTCACTTTTTATATCAAAAGAGGAACCATACAAACAATTAAAAAATTTCAGCAATGCAATAGAGATCTATTTAAGTATGAAGAACAAATATGTAATATATAAAATTACTTGATAGAGAGACTAGAGGGGAAGAGGAAGAGAAATGACAATTTCAGGATTAACAGTAAAAAGTCAATTGCTTCATGATTAAAAAGTAAAAATTCAAAACCTAGTAGTTACTAGACACAAGCATAAACTTCTAAATAATTTTCAAAACATCCTATATGTTCCTGTACATACACAACCTCAGAAAAATAGAAAACACACCATAGACTATAACAGTAAAACTAAATCCAAGTCTTTCAGAATAAACATAGGTAGCAATCGTAAAAAGGCTAACTTACATGTTGGACATAAAGACAGCAGTTTTATGCAAATCCCCATTGCTTAAAACCATGTCGTTTATGCCACTTTTGGGAAGAAGCCAGTGACTTGGAAGGATTGAAAATTAGGTAATTGGATAGATATGCATGCAAGCAAAAATCAGAGGTGATTTTTAATGTTAGATATGATTGAGTTTAGCGGGAAAGGCATTCATTGTAATAGGGATCCCTAGAATCAATACGCACATTACATGAGTATCTAATAGTGTTTATGTTTCTGTGTCGAAAAACGTTTCACCAGGGGAAAAAAAAGGGGGAGCTGCTAGGAGAAGTAGAAGTGCTTAGTGGAAGCTAATTCACTTGTCTTAGTAACAGTTAAAGTGAACAAAAAGTTAGCAAGGAAATAGAAGATTTAAATAGCGTAGTAGTTGCTGGGTGGTGGCGGCAAATGCCTTTAATCCCAGCACCTAGTAGGTGGAGGCAGAAGCAGGAAAAGTTCTGAGTTTAAAGCCAGCTTGGGCTATAGAGTGAGTTCCAGGATGGCCAGGTCTACATGGAGAAACAGTGTCAAACAAAACAAAACAAAACAAAGCATAGTGATTTTGAAGTTCAGTGTAATTGACATGCATTGAAAATGCATTCTGAAAATGGGGAAGACAATTTCCAAAACCATGTGGAACTTAAGCAAATCACAGTTTAATTAGTTTTTTTTTTTATAAGAAAGCAATACATTAAATGTATGTGTTTTTGTTCCCTAATTTGCAGTGCAAAAATGTAGAAGTTAGCCAGTGAGATGGCTCAGAGGATAAAGGAACTTGCCACATGAAGCTAAGAATGTGAATTGAGTCTTTAGATCTCACCTAGAAATGAGAAAACTGACTCCCAAAAGTTTCCCTCTGACTTCCGCACCAGATATGTGCACATACACAAAAACATATGCAACAACAATAATAAAAATGTTAAAAACCTACAAGCAAGCAAAGCTAAATATCTAGAGACTTTATATTGTCACTCTTCTCACACATAATTCTTCTTTTAAATAATTTTCTTTTTGGAAAGAAAATTAAAATCAATAGATACCATTTACTGAAGTTAACTTAATCATATTAACAATTTAATTAGACATATAACCCCTAGCGAAAGAGAAGCAGTCATTAAAAGTCTCTTAACTAAAAAAACCCCAAGGCCAGATGGCTTTAGCACAGAATTCTGCCAGACTTTCAAAGAAGAATTAATGGCAATACTCTTCAAAGTAATCCACAAAATAGAAACAGAAGGAACATTGCCAAATTCATTTTATGAGGTCACAGGTACCCTGATACTCAAACCACACAAAGATGCAACAAAGACAGAGAATTATAGACCAATTTCCCTTATGAACATAGATGTAAAAATACTCAATAAAATACTTGCAAGCTGAATTCAAGAATACATCAAAAAGATTATCACTATGATAGAATAGGCTTCATCCCAAAGATGCAGGGATGTTTAAACATTGAAAACCAGTTAATGTAATCAACCATATAAACAAAATTAAAGAAGAAAAACCACATGATCATCTCATTAGATGCCCAAAAATCCTTTGACAAAAATCCAACACCCCTTAATGATAAAAGTCCTGGAGAGATTAGGGATACAAGAGTCATACCTAAACATAATAAAGGCAACTTACAGCAACTCTGTAGCCAATATCAAAGGAACAAGACAAGGTTGTCCACTATATCCATATCTATTAAATAGTAGTGCTTGAAGTCCAAGTTAGAACAATATTACAACTGAAGGTGATCAAGCGAATATGAATTAGAAAGAAAGAAGTAAAAGTATCTTTGTTTGCAGATGATACTATAGTAAACATAAAGGATTCCAAAAATTCTACCAGGAAACACTTGCAGCTGATAATCACCTTTAGTGAAGTGGTTGGATACATGATTAACATAAAAAAAAATCAGTAGCTCTCTTATATACAAAAACCGAAGAACTGAGAAAAAATATCAGGGAAACAACACCATTCACAATGTCCACAAATAGTACAAACTATATTGGGGTAACTCTAAACAATCTAGTGAAAGACTTGCATGGTAAAAACTTCAAGTCTTTCAGGAAAGAAATTAAAGAATATATCAGAAGATGGAAAGATCTATGCTTTTGGATTGGAAGAATTAACATAGTAAAAATGGCCATCCTACCAACAGCAATCTGCAGATTAAGTGCAATCCCCTTCAAAATTCCAACCCAATTCTTTACAGACCTTGATAAGAAAATACTTAACTTCATTTAGAAAATTAAAGAAAAACAGAATAGCTAAAAAAATCCTGAACAATAAAAGAATTTCTGGAGGTGTCAACATCCCTGATTTCAAGCTGTACTACAGAACTATAGTAATAAAAACCACATGGCATTGATATAAAAGCAGACACATTGATCAGTGGAATCGAATTAAAGACAGAGATATAAATCCACACACCTACGGATACCTGATTTGTGATAAAGAAGCCAGAAATACACAATAGAAAAAAGAAAGCATCTTCAACAAATGGTGCTGGTCTAATTGGATGTTTGCATATATAAGAATGCAAATAGATACATATTTACCACCCTGCACAAAACTCAAGTCCCACATAAAACCAGATGCATTGAATTTGTTAGAAGAGGAAGTGGGGAATAGCCTGAAACTCATTGGCACAGGAGATAACTTCTTGGACAGGACTCAGATAGCTCAACCACTAAAACCAACAATTAATAATCAGGACTTCATGAAACTGAAAAGATTCTGCAAGGCAAAGGACACCATCAATAGAACACAGCAGCTGTCTGCAGGAAAATATTTTAACCAACTCCACATCTGATAGATAGCCAATATCCAAAATATATCCAAATATAGATAACTCAAGAAAATAGACGTCAACAACCCAAATAATCCAATTAAATTTTGTATACAGACCAAACCAGAGAATTCTCAATAGAGGAATCTCAAATGGTCGAGAAACATTTAAAATGTTCTACGCCCTTAGCAATCAATGAAATGCAAATCAAAACTATTTTGAGATTCTATCTTACACTTGTCAGAATGGCTAAGATTAATAACACAAGCACATGTTGGCAAGGATGTAGAGCAAAGGGAATGCTCCTCCATTGCTGGTGGGACTGCAACCTGTATAGCCACTGTGGGAAACAGTGTGGTGGGTACTCAGGAAGAAGGGGATGGATCAGTCAAAAGGTCCAGCTATACCACTTTTGGGCATATACCCAAAGGACATTCCATCCCAACTTAAGCTCAACTATGATCGTAGTGGCTTTATTCATAATAGCTAGAAACTGGAAACAACCTAGATGTTCCTCAGCTGAAGAATGAATAAAGAAAATCTGCTACATGTACACAATGGCATATCAGTCATGAAATTTGCAGGCCAATGGATGGAACTAGAAAATATTTTCCTGAGTGAGGTAACTCAGGCCCTGAAAGACAAACATGGTATGTACTTACTTATAAGTGTATATTAGCTGTTAGGTAAAGGACAATCATGCTACAATTCACAGACTCAGAGAGGCTAGATAAAAACGAGGGCTCTAGTGGGGCATATACATCTCCCTGTAAGGGGAAATGGAACAGAGTTTGCAGATGGACTGGCGGCAGGTGGGAATGAGAAGAGGGATCAGATGCAGGGGATGAAGGGATGGAGGGAGAGAGTACTGGTGAGATGACAGTAACTGGGAGGCTTCAGAGGAGAGAGGGAAACCCAGTGCAACTGGAACACCCTGGAATCTATAAGGGTGACAATAGCGAGGCCTTCTACTAAGTGGGGATACAGAGCCTGCAACCGGGCAAGTCTTCCAGTGGTGGGACTAAGTCACGAACCCAACCACAAGTCCTTTGATCTAAAATGTGTCTTGCCTGTAGGATGTGTTGGGGCAGTGGTGGTGCAGAACTGGGCAGGGGGGTGGCGAATAACTAACTGGTCTGACTTAAGATCCATACCATGAGAGGGAGTCTAAGCCTGATACTGCCTGGATGGCCAAAAACCAGAGTCTGGATAGCCCTGAGACCCAGGGTAGAACCAAATATGACTGAAAAAAATCATTGAAATGATTCCTAATGGTATTTTTGATTCCTAATAATATTCTGCTATAATCATAGATCAGTACCTTCATCACCAGAGAAAGTCCTTCTGGCAGCCAATGGGAACAGATGCAGAGACCCACAGTCAAATATTAGATAAAGAAAGAGTTTAAATTGAAGATCTCCATTGGATCCCTCCCCTTGGAGCTCATGGGAACCCACAGAAGACGGGGAGAAAGAACCATAAGAACCAGAGAGGTTGAGGTCATCAGGAGAACATAGCCCACAGAATGAACTTAGGGATCACAGGAGTTCAGAGACTGTGGTTGTAATTATAGAGCTTGCATGGGTCAGCAGTGGGTCCTCTGCATGTATGTTATGATTGTTAGCTTAGTGTTTTTATGAGACTCTTAACAATAGGAGGAGGTGTGCCTCTGACCCTTTTGCCTGCTCTTGGGACATTTTTCTTCCTACCGGGTTGTTGCATCCAGCCTTATTTAATAGGTTATTGCCTAGTGTCTTATTATATCTTGTGCTGAGTTGGGTTGATATCCCTGGGAGGACTGCTCTTTTCTAAAGGAGCTGTTAAAGGAGGGGCAGCGGAACTGGGGAAGAGGGGAAGTGTAGGGGAGACTGGGATGTGTGGAGAGTGAAAACTGTGGTCGGAATGTATTGTATGAAAGAATAATACATTTTAAAAATGAAAGAAAAAAACAAAGAAAATTAAAATCAAAATAATAGCGTATATCTTTATTAAAAAGGGAACCATTTATATTATGACAAAAATTTAAAAAGTAATCTAAAATATCTAAATAAGGATATTAGAATATGAGCAAACAAACATCAAGAAATTTTAAATTTAAATTTAAAAGCAGAAATTGCTTAATTAGAAACATTAAGATGAAAGATATGTCAAAAAGCCAGTAATGCTAATTCAAAAACCAAACGATTAGTAAATAATCAAATGAAAACAACTGGCAATATATTGTCTAAAATTGAAAAGAAAATCACAGCAATAGATGATATAATAGAATGAGGATACATCATGCTTATTTCTACGTGAAAAACATTTCTGCATGTAAAGGAGAACTGTAATGAACCGATTTTCTAAGATAGTATAAAGCACTTTCTTTAACCCCAGAAGAATTCAGCAATAGAAATACAATATCTGTCGTGTAGGAGACATTTCCTGGGGAGACACAACACACATGTCTATGCATTCCAGAAAGAGAACTCACGAAAAAACAAAGTAGCAATTACTCCAATGTCCAACTTGACTAACCAATGAGTTTTTTGGGGGGTTGTGAGGGGTATTTGCGATGAGCAGGGATGGCCCCAAAGCAACTGAATCATCAAAACGTCCACTCCCATGTGAGTGATGACTCCTGTAACCTGTAGCCCAGGAGCTCTCTGTACAACCTGCATGCAGCTCCACACGTCCAACAAACCTCCTTTTTCTGCAGTGTGACTCATCCGTCTTCTTCCCCAGCAGTTCATTACTCCTTCAGTAAAGCTGGGAGAAGCATTGCATGTTTCTGCTTCCTAGACACGTGCCATTTTGCTTATATCTCCAGCGTCACGAATGTTTCTGTTTGTAGGAGACTGCTGTGTAGCACCTATCATTTAGACTAGCTCATCTGGAGTGGAGAGAGTTATAACAAAATAACACCTTCCCCAAAGACTCTAGCATGAAATCATCTTACCGGTGTTTACCCCTACATCTTTATGTGCAGTTAGTCTCGGTGCTACTCAGGAAGGAAAGGGTAGGTTCTAAGTTCTATGTTTTACATAATACCTTATTGATGATGAAACCACTTAGAGACCCAACAAAGTAAACCCACTGATTATCAAAATGCAGCTAGTAGACTTCTTCACTGTTTTGTGATCCTTTCGGCGGGGGAGGGGGTCTGTGTAGTCAAAACCCATTTCAGTATAGCAAAGTTAACTTATATTCCCTTTTCAGCCATCTTCACATTTGTACTGGGAGTGAAAAGCAAAAGGGCAACAGTGCTGGCCCTTGCCATCAAGGCCAAGGCATCAGGCTGAGTTTGCCCCTGGTGCGCACTGGGATTAAAAATCAGCTAGTTGCATTTCAGAATCCTTTGATAAAGCAGTGAAGGTTACCAGAGCGAGGCAATAAGATGGGGAAGCACATATGTGAAGCACTCCAGCAAGTAGCTGCTGTAAACAAGCTGCTCCTGTATGATTGAGCTCAGAGCTGAGCTAGCTGCTTTTGGTCTGAAAATGTCTAATCCCCATGAGGATACGAGATTTTATACAGGCTCCTCACCTCCAGTAAGTATCCTACCCCTGGAGAGCCAATGAAGAGCAAGAAACTAAGAAAACGAACTCTGCAACTGTACTTACTTACTGAGTGTCACAGTTAATGCTAGTTAATGCTAGCATGTTCTCAGTGAGGCATTTTGAAGGGCCTAAGAACTTTTCAGTAGAGTTTTCTGTAATCCGATGTCTTTAGATTTGTAGTTGAAAGGTATCAATTATTTGAATACACATTAATCATTTTCAAGAGATTCTTCTCTGCATTTGAAGGATGGGTGCTTCTCCAAAGAGACTGGACCTCAACGTTTCCCTCCCATATTCTCAGTTTACAATGTATTCAGATGTCATATTATTTATCTGTGGATAAAATACTGACTGGATATTTCATGAGGAAATTAACAATTAATATATTCACATGATTGTCAACATTTTCAGTTTGCTATGTTGCCATCATTTCAACTATATGAGACAAGATAATCACCCACCATGCATAATGGAACATAAACACATGGGCATTTTCTCTCTCAAGCTACTGGGAATGCCTTTTCTCACTGAATTCTTTACTCCAGTGAGAATTAAATCTATATTTTGATTAAGAGTAAAACAAAACAAGACAAAAACAATACCAAAATCAAGGAGACACAAAGATAGAAATGGGTTAATTTAGAAAACATAATGTTATTTTTTCCTAGTTTAAGAAACATTGTTATCAGCCTACTATGGTGGCACATCCTTAATATCCTAGCTCAGAGCACTGATGCAGGAAGGGTCTACGTTTGAAACAATTCTAGGCCATCCTACAAGATTCTGCATCAAAAACAAAAGCAGCAATAAAAATATGCCATTGTCATTATTAGTGTGTAAATAATGTGTGTAGGGTTCAAATAAGTTTAGGGTTAAGACACTGTAAGAATACTGTGGGAAACATCGTTTTTTTTTGGGGGGGGTGGCTTAGCTGGTTGACAAGCACCAAGTTTCATATTGGCAATTGTGAAATTGCTGTGAAGATGATGAGACTCTTCTCAGCTGTGAGAGGTGAGATCATGTTGCAGCAGATGGGGTCAGAGGTTCCTGCCCTTCAGGAGAGTGATTATCCTCTGACATCCCACTACAGAAAAGAAACCTTGAATGTTCCAGACTACTTTCACATTTCAATTGTCCTGGATTTTTCATTTCTCTTTCTAATCAGTATCTGAAATTTCATTTTTAGAGAGTAAGTTAAAAATAACATTCACTTTAAAAGAGACTGAACTTGAAATTAGTAACATAATTTACAATTTAGGATTTCACTGTATCATAAAACATTGATGGTGTGTGTGTGTGTGTGTGTGTGTGTGTTTAAATCAGAGTTGCCATGGTAACCAAATAAGCAGCCCTAGGCTCTCACAGCTTCATTGTCATTCAGACTATATTTTTCTCACCATCATTTTTAGCAATATATTTAAATGAAATTGCTATTATATTTTATTGCACGTTAATAAGGATCCAAACACCATTAATTTCCAAAGTATCTGTTTTTAATGGTTATGAAGTTCATGTCAGAATGTTAAAATGCCAGCATATTATCTTCGTTGAGCCCTTCTGGGCTGAGTCTGCCCAGAGGCAGAACAGTACATAATTATATTTCTCAGCTGTGAAGTTCATAACTATTAACCTTTGGCAAGGTTCACTGAACTGCCATATTGTAAATCACCTTCTGGCCTCCTCACATCAAGAAAGCTTCAAAGAAGAGATGCTAGCTGTGGAAGCCCGACATGAGCAACCAGTCTGGACTAGCACAGACCAAGGACCAGCATGAAACCAGCAAGTGACATGCAGCTTCCCCCGCCTGCTCCCCAGATAACTCCTACTAATTTTAAAATGAAATGCTTGAACTCTTTAACCAGCGTACTACTTTGTAGAGCATCTCTAAAAATTATGTTTCCATGGTAACACCTGGAGACATTTAGAAGTCCTCATACTGCCTATATTACCTTTTCAATTATATAGAAACTATTGAAATGTGTAAATATATGTGTGTATTTGATTTATCTTGTTAGATTAGAGTTATACATATATGTAATGCAGGAGTGTCATATATACAGAAGTTTATATATATATATATATATATATATATATATATATAGAGAGAGAGAGAGAGAGAGAGAGAGAGAGAGAGAGAGACAGAGAAATAGATGATAAATGTATCTTTATGTATATGTGATTTAATTCTTCACTGAATTCATTGTCAAACCTTATTGCATTAATAGGATTTCAAAATGTGTAGTCCTATAAAAATCTTCAACATGCAAGGACAAAAATAACATACAATGAAAATCTTAATACTTATTTTGTGGTCTCATCTTAACTGCCTTATAAATTTTATATAATCTAGAACTTGAATTTTTATTCCTTATTAACAAAAACTGTGGTATACTTTATTTTCTCTAGACATAGTAAATTATGTACCTGAAACATAAAGACTTTTTTCTTGCCTTTCAATTCACCTGGATATAAATGTGAAGGTAAACAAACAGGTTAGCTAAGCCAAGAGTCCAGCCTAAACACGGCTTCTCTTGCTTAGACCCATTTACACCACCTGGGAACTATGCTCTAGTCTCCTGTGCTAGACACATCTATGGCTCCCAGGAATTTTACTTCCAAAGTCCAGCTTTCATGGTTCTGCAGTAAGTAAATCTTTGCTTTCTCCTCTTAGGGCAACTACATAGCCTATGAAACTCTTATCAGATGAAAAACTTCAACCTCCCCTGATTATGTCCACCTATACTTCCTGTGAAACATGGACAAGGAGCTGCCCATGGCATCCTGTACCATGTCTGCAGATAGCTTCCAGGCATTTTTCCTCAGGATCCTAGATGTTCAGGGTTCCTGCAACAAATAGGGGACCTTGACTTCCCTGCATAGACTCAACTATACCTCTGATCTTCTACACCAACCCTACACAGGGAAACAGGCATCTCACCCTGATGTGACTCCATTCTTTCTTGAACTTTATAAATGCCTCCACTGAAAGAAAAAAGGTGGCTTGAACAAAGAGATACATATAGAAGGAAGGAAGGAAGGAAGGAAGGAAGGAAGGAAGGAAGGAAGGAAGGAAGGAAGGTCAAAGAAATAACATAACCAATAAATTACTCCAGATACCGAAGTCGTAGTGCTGAATCAGGCACAGCATGACAAACCATGACAACATGTCTCCCACAAACCACTAATACTATAATGAAACCTAAAGAAAGTTACCTGGAAGAACTTCTAGACAATGACTTAAAAAACAATCATAAGTATGTTAAAACAACTCAATGAAGACATACTCTAATAAAACAGAGATTCATGAAATAAGAAAGTCAATCCAATATATGAAGTAAGACTTAAACAAAGAAATAGAATTGCCAAAGAAAAACTAAATTGAAATGATGTCAAAAGTTAAACCTTAATAAGCCAAACAAAAGTCTCAATGTAAAGCCTCATTGATAGAATATATCATGGAGAAGTGAGAGTCAAGCTAGAAAATATGGTAGAAGAATTGTATCAATCAGAAGAGGTCCATAATAATTTTTAAGATGAACAGAGTATGGAATGGTTCTGGGAACCATAAAGAGACTTCACCCTCAGATCATGGGCATAGGTAAAGGAGAAGACTAGCACAGTAAAGATATGGAGAATGTTTCCAATAAATCATAGAAAAAAATATCCCAAACCTAGATAAAGAAATGCCCATCCAAGTACAGGAGGCCTGCAGTAGCAGACAGAAAAGACCAGAAGAGAAACACCCCTGTAGCATATAATTAAAAGAAAAATACAGATGGAAAGTCAGGAGCCTTCAGGAGGCACTGACATATGTTGGAAATCCTGGTGACTGCTGGATGACTTAGTGCCTGTGTGAAGTCCTGGTTCCTGAGTGATAACCAATTCCCTGTGGGAGGTCTTGGTCCCTGTGGAATGTCAGGAAGCCTGTGGGATGCCTCAGTGCTTTTAACATACCAGGGAACCTGCTCAGTGTCTGGGTTTGGGTGGTAAGGCCCAATTTCTGTCGAAGTCTGTCATGCTTCATCTAAGGCTATTATAGGCCAGGACAAAGTGCACAATCAGAACAGCCTTCTGCTTCCAAAGACCACGGTAAACACCATCAATGATGCTCCTGCCATACAAGCTTGACTTAACATTTTTTTATGATTATTATTGTTTTGGTTAATTTTCCTTTCTCTTTGAGGGCACAGGGGTGGGAGGGTGGAACAGGAGGAATGGGAAGAGGGTGTTATTGGGATACATTGTATGAAACTCAAATTATTAATAAAAGTAGTATTAAAAATCAATAACAAAAGAAAAACACAGCAGGGCAGTGGTAGCTCATGCCTTTAATCCTGGCACTTGGGAGGCAGAGACAGGCAGATCTCTGTGACTTCAAGGACAGCTTGGTCTACAGAGTGAGTTCCAGGACAGCCAGAGTTACAACAGAGAAAAATCAAGTCATGATAAACCAAAAGAAAAGAAAAGAAAAACACAGAACAAAGGAAGAGTATTAGAAGTTGCAAGAAAGAAATATCAATCACTTATGAAAGCAAGCCTATTGGAACAGCACCTGATTATTTGATGGAGAAATTCAAAATCAGAAGGGCCTAAAAACATGTATTCAGAGTTCTGAAAGATCATAATTGTCTGTCTAGACTACTATACCTAGCAAAACTGTCTATTAAATTTGAAGGAGCAATAGAAAGTTTCCTTGACAAAACAGAATAAAGGAATTTATAGTCACAAAACCAGCATAACAAAGGATATTGGAAAGAATACATCCATCAGTCTGAAGAGGAAAGCAAGAAGTCATATGGAGTAAATAAGCAATTCTAACTAGTTAATCAAAAGAAGTCTAAGAAAACATCCCAAAACTAATTAATGCACATTCTTCAAAGATAATTTTTACTAGTAATGGTCCCAATTCCTCAATAAAGAGATGCAGACCAGGGAATTAGAATAGAAAAAAAAAAGAACTTCTCATCTCATGATGCTGTATCAACTCACCCTATGATGGTGAGTTGTTAGTTCACCATCAGCTATAGACACCACTTGAGGATAAAAGGAATTAAAAAAAAAATCAGTCCAAGCAAAGAACTATGAAGCAAGCAGGCAGAGCCATTCTAAAAATGCAAAAGCATAGTCTTCAAACAAAACTAGTCAAAAGAGATAAGAAAGGACATTTCATACTCATTAAAGGAAACATCTACCAATAGAATATTATAATTCTAAATATATACACAACCACTGTTAAGTACACCCAATTTTTTGAAGGAAATATTATTGTATGTAAAGCAATAGATTAATTGTAACACAGCAGTAGTGGTGCCTTCAGTAGCTCACTTTCACTAATAAACAATCAATCAGGAAAAAATAAATCTAGATAGAGAAATATTAGAGTTGAATGACATCATGAATCCAATGTACATAAAAATAGCTACAGTTCAGTTTACTCAAAACTAAAGAGTACATGGTCTTCTTGTAGACCTCTTGTAGACTTCTTGTAGACTCCTAGAACTTTCTTGAAAGTTGACTGCACAGTAGAACTCAAAGTATCAACAAATATAAGGAAAATTGCAATAATATCTTGCCTTCTCTCTGACTACAGTAAAATAAAGCAAGATATCAACAGCAATAAAAACTACAGAGAGTACACAAACCTAAGAAAATGAAACAATACAGTTCAGAATGATAATTGTGCAAGGAAGATTTATAAAGGGAAATTTAAAAATTTCTAGATTTGGGTTAAAATGAAAGCATGGCATACCAAAATCTCTGAGACATACAGAAGGCCATTCAAAGAAGGTTTATGTCTCTATAAGCACATCAAAAATTTGGGAGATCCCAAATTAATAAATAGTACATCCACAGGCTTTGTAAAACAAGAACAAATAATATCCTAAGATGGTAAACAGAAAGATATCATCTAAAGCAAAGCCAAAATTAATGAAATGTTAATGAAAAATACAAAAAAAAATCAATGAAATGTTTGTTTATTTGAAAAGACTAACAATATTGGCAAACCTTTATCCACATTAGGCAAAGGAAGAAAGAGAACGCAGAAACCAATAAAATTAGAGATAAAAATTCAGAAAATTATAAGGATATAGTTTAAGAAATTATATTCCACAAAACTAGAAAGTCTGAAAGAAATGGGTGAATTTCTAGATCCATGACATACTGATGTCAATACAAATGAAATACATTGCTTACAATGGACCCATCACAACTGATGAGATAGAAACAGTAATTAAAATCTTCCAATTATAAAACAAAACAAAACAAAAATGAAAACAAAGCAATCAAACAACAACAAAAACAGCGGCAGATGGATCAGCACATGATTCTACCATACATTTTAAGAATAAATAATACAAGTACTTTTCAAATTATTCCATGAAATAGAAAATGCAGAAACACTTCCAAATTCTGTTTAATAAGCCACAATTATCAATATAACAAAACTAGATAAAGACCTATCAAAAACAAGAAAATTATAGGACAATCTCTCTGATGAACTTGACGGAAAATCAATAAAATACATGCAAGCCAAATTCAAGAAGTCATCAAGATAATCATCTACGATGATCAAGTTGACTTACTCAGAAATGGTTCAACATACACAAATCAGTAAACATAATTCACTACATAAACAGATTAAAGGAGAGAAACTACATTAGATGCAGAAAAGGCCTTCGACAAAATCTGGCATCATTTATAATGAAAGTCTTAGAAATTCTAGGAATTCATAACCGTGTCTGAACATGATTAAGGCACTGCAACAATGCTATAGCCTACACCATGCAAATTGGAGAAAAACTTAAGACATTTCCAATAAAGCAGAAAAACAAAGATGCTCACTCCTGTGTAGTTTTTGAAGTCTTAGCTAAAATAGTAAGACAGACAAGGGAATAAAGGGGAAATAGAGATAAATAGATATTTATAGATTATATAACTATATACATGATACATATGATCATAAAGACTACTCCAGAAAACTCATAAATCTAGTAAACATATTAAACAAAGTAGCGGGATACAAATCATCACACAAAAATCGGTAGCATTCTTATAGACCACTGATAAATATTCTGAGACAGAAACATAGTCATTCACAGTAACCCTCAAAATAGTTTGGAATAAGTGACACCCAGGTAGTAAAAGATTTGTGGACTGCACAAATGCAGAAGATTTGAGGACTGGCCATATGGTCCAGCTGCTGGTGGTTGGCAGGGAGGACGTGAAGGGACGTGGATTTGACGCATCCCAGCGGGTCTCAGGTAGGAGAGCTTAAGAGTCCATGAGTCCATGGAATACTGAATTCCGGGAGAGCTGTCAGAGAGGCACACTCATTTATTGCAAGAGTTAGTGTATATTTATAGGGATTCAGGAGAGAGCTGGTCCCTCAGTACCTAGGGGCCTGATGCCTTGCTTAAAACAGATAAGCAAGTAATTCCACCAACCATAGCAAGCCTTCTGAAAGGAGGTGGAACTTTGGTGGAACCTGGGTCTGTCAACACAAGGGGAAGGGGCCAAGCTCCATCAGCTCTCTACGATGAGAGTGTCAGCAAAGCGCCCTCTACCCACCACCAGGCAGCATGATTTGTAAAATGAAAACTTTAAGACCCTTATAAAAGATACTGAAGAAGATTCTAGAAGACAGAAAGCCTTCCAATGCTCATGGATTGGATAGATTAATTTTGTGAAAATGGCAATCCTACTAAAAGCAATCTACAGATTCAACTTAATCTTTATCAAGACCCAACAACAAAATTCTTCACAGAAATTGAAAAAAATAATAGTAAAAATTCATATGGAAACACAAAAGACTCAGGATAGCCAAAGAAATCCTGAAATATAAAAGAAATGTTGGAGATAAGTTATATTAAAGAGGCATTGTAATATATGCAACATGGCATCAGCATAAAAAAGACAAATTGATCAATGGAATAGAATTGAGAACTCAGATTAAGCCTATATTTCTTTATCAACCTGGTTTTTCACAAAGAAGCCAAAAATACATATTCTTCCAAGCACACATTGGAAGAATACATATTTTTTGATAAGTAGTGATGGCAAAATTGCATAGCTACATGTAGAAAAATGAAACCATATCTTTAGCTCTCACCCTGAACAAAATTCAACTTCCAAACAATCATGGACCTTGTCTTCATTCTATTATTGTGATAAAACATCATAACCAAGGAACTTACAGAAGAAAGTATTTAATTTGGCTTATAGTTTCAGAGAGTCAGAGTCCATTACAATAATAACAAATGGACAGCTGAGAGATCACATTTTGATCCTCTACCATGATATCTATATCTCTATATCTATATCTATCTATAGATATATAACTATAAATATCCTGTATATTTCATATGTGTATATATATATATAGAGAGAGAGACAGAGACAGAGACAGAGAGACAGAGAGTGAAAGAGAGAGACAGAGACAGAGAGACATAGGGAGAGAGGGGGAAAAGACAGAGAGTGAGAGAGAGAGAAAGAGAGAGAGAGAGGGAGAGAGAGAGAGAGAGAGAGAAGAAACATCGGAATCACATGAGTCTTTTGAAACCTTAAAGCCTACCTTTGGTGACACACATCCTCTAACAAGGCATAATTCCTAATCATTTCTAAATAGTTTCACCAACTGAGGACTAAGTACTCAAATATATGAACCTATAGGAGTCATTCTCATTCAAATCACCACAGACTTCAAAATAAGAAGTGATACTTAAATCTGTTAGAGGATAAAATTGACTATATGCTTGAGTTTATAAACACCGGACTTTCTGAGCAGGACCCTAATACTATAGGCATGATGGTCAACAACAGTAAATTGGGTCTCATGAAACTAAGAAGCTTCTGTATAGCAAAGGACCATTTTTCAAATGAAGAGGAAGCCTACAGAATGGGAAAACATCTTTATCAGCTATTTATCTGAAAAAGGGTTAGTATTTATAATATACAAAGAACTAAAAATCTAAACACGAGAAGGAAGGAAGGAAGGAAGTAAAGAAAGAAAGAAAGGGAGAAATCAACTCAATAAGAAATTGGGATATGTAATTAAACAAAAATTCTCAAAAAAGAATGACAAATAGTTGAGAAATATTCAAAAAATGTTCAACTTTCTTAATGGTTAGGGAAAAATAAAGGCATGTTTACAGTTCATCTTATTACAATCAGAATGACTAAGAAAAATACAGTGGATGACAACAAACACTGTCATGAATGTGGGGAAAGGGAAACACTTTTCCACTGTTGGTGGAATGAAAATTGTATAGCCATTATGAAAATCACTGTGAAGCATCCTCACAATGTTAGCTATATTTCTACCATAATCTGGCTATACGCTACTGGCTGTATTCCCAAAGAACTCTATATTTTACTACAGAGATGCTCACTCATCCATATTTATTGAAAGTCTATTCACAATACCTAGGAAATGGGAACAGCCTAGATGCTCACCAACTGAAGAAAGGATAATGAAAATGTGCTACATTACACAATGGAATATTATTTATCTGTAAAGAAAAATGCAATTGGCAGGTAAATGGGTGGGGTCCTAATCACCCTGAATGGACAATCCAGACCCAGAAAGACAAATGTCACATGTTATCATTCATGTTAGGAAGCTAACTTTGAACCTTTAGATGTGTGTGCTTAGATTGGTACATCTATAGAAATCAGCAAACTTTTAAGGGACTATGAGAGAAGATTTCAAAGGAAGAGTGAAAAAATAGAGGTGTGATATGTTGTAGAAGTTTATTTTTAGTTATGCATAAAACAATTGTTTTGTTCAATGTTGGATGAGGGGCTCCCTGGATCTTGACGTTTTGTATTGTTTGCAGGTGTTGGTTTTATGTGGGGGATGTTTGATTGCTAAAGATCTGCACGTCCTATCAATAGAACATCTGAGGAGTTCTGGATCAATAAAAACATCTGAGCTCAGATACTCAGGGTTCCACTGTCCAGTATGGCCCTAGCCAGGATGGTGGTTCCCTCTGCTGAAGTCTGGCAGGTTTGCACCTATGATTATGCCTCCTTATCTCTCTTGGTGAGCTGCCAGAGCAGTATACAGTTACAGTGGTATGAACAGATAGATGAAGAATGGAACAGGAATGGTTAAATGTGATGGGAGATGAAAGACAGGATGGGGAGTAATATGAGAAGAGAAAACTAGCACTAAAAACCTTTGAATATGCTATATAGACACTTACCACTATAGAAGTATCCTAAAATGCATACATATACATATATAAAAAGAGTTTAAATGGAGCCACCTTAATGAATTAAGATTAGTTTCCTCATACCAATCCCCCAGAATCAACATTCAGGTTGAAAATGTTTGCAAATTTAGTGTATATCAAAGGCTTTCTGATTCTTAGTTTCTGTGAATAAAGGTTTTAGCAAAACACTCCACCATCAGTGACTGGAGAGACACTTAATTTAGCCAGCACAGAAAAGCAAAACAGCAATGCAATCTAAGGGGACTTCCACTTATGTGCATAACTAACTTAATGAATCATCTAAATCTAGACTCTTATGGACTTTACAAATTAAGTGATTGCTTTTTCCACTTTATAGTCTACGCTCACCTGTATTGGTAGGTAGAGATCAAATGCTGTGTTTTGGGTAACATTGTATGATTTTTCTGCTTCTTATAGATACATCATATTTCTAACACATATCTCTCCAAACAAAGACCAAACACAGTAAAAGCTCTAGGATATTAGCATGTCCTGTTTAGTGTATGTCCTGGAAATTGATTGGAGTGTTTAATCCAGGAGAGAGAAGTTATATGACAATAGTCATTGCAGCTACATAATAATATCTTCACATATAAATCATAGTCAGAACATTTATATATTATAAGTTCTGCTATTCACTGAAGAAGAAAACTTTTCTAATAGTCAGATATTTGTACATTACAGAAACTAAGTTACAGAGAGCATACAAAGAATTAGTGTGACAGATCTCAGTGGAAGAATAAGACCCCAAGAAAGGTATAAAAGTCTCATATTTGAGCTATAATTGAGATGTTAAACCAATTCTCAGAATGGTAAGTAATAAACATTTAATTAGTTAATTAATCTAATGAATATTTATGCAGTGCTTGCCTTATGGAAGACACCAATTCTGGTTCCAGAAAATGAGAATTAAACCACCTGGAAAAACTTCAGATATCATGGAGTTTATTTCCCTATTGGAGAAGCACAGATACCATACAAACAAAATTTAAAATACGAGCTTCTCCTGCTAAGATGAAGTAACAGGAAAGCATTTCACTATCCCATTTGAAGTAATCATGGAATATACAAAATACATTAAGAAAACAGTATTTAATAAACTGGAAACCAGGCAATGGATGGCCATGAATTCTGGTAGCATTATATTTTTTTTTTCCTTATTGAGTTTTTCCCTTCAGCAGTTTGAAATATAAGGGACTATTTTCTAAGGTTATTTTCTTTCATTTATTCAATATATTCTATTAGTATCTACTCTGTGCCCAACAATCTTCTGAGCACTAGAGATATAGCAATTGGGGTAGGCGAAGCAGATGGAAAATAAAACTGTAAATAAAATGTATAATCCGTCAGAAATAATAAATGTTGTAATAGACAGGATAGGACAGTTGTTTTCTGTGGGGAGATTGCTTACCATTTTAAATGAGGTAAACAGAGACAACTCTGCGTATATGATGACATTTGAGCACAGATGTATATGATGTTAAAGAGAAAACTGCGTGAGTACTTGAGGAAAAGCCAAACTAACAATGAAAATGAGAAAATGGCATGAACATTCCATATGCTTTAAGGGATTTCTTAATAATAGTGGACGTATGGTCCAGTGTAGATACAAACACAACTAACAGAATCAAATTCCTCAGAATGTGAAAAAGAGGATGTTGGGATATCATGGGAAGATCTCAGAAGAACCCTATATAAAATCCCTCATTTGGCAAGGTAAAGGCAGGCAGTGCAGCAGGTAGCCAAAACAAATAAATTTAGTGCAACAGGGACTAAAACAAATTAACAAACTGTGTGATGTGGCTTCCTTCCAGAGCAGATGTCACCCACAGGCAACCAATATAAAACAATCAGAGAGAAAGAGAGAGAGAGAGAGAGAGAGAGAGAGAGAGAGAGAGAATAAAAGAAACAAACTAGTTGATTTACCTTCCTAAATTGGTAGCCAGAGACAAAATAGGTTTTAAATCCATTGAAATGGAGAAAAATAATTTACTAAAAAGTAATCAGAATTTCCTCATTAAGAGTCATGTTTTATTGTTGCCCATGCCTTGCTTCCATCCGTGTCTACAAGAGTTTGCATTGTCAGGTCTCTGAGCTCACTCAAGTAGACACTGAGAGATAGGGATAGTCGTACAAAAAGCAGTTTAATTCCATGGAACACAGTCCAGAATGCTGGGGTCTGCCACTAAAAAATGACGACCTCAAAATGCTGGCTCAAGGGTCTTTTAAGTGAATCAGGCAATCTCTAGGGTTCTCTCTGACTGGTTAGGAGTTGAGCATGTGTCCTTACTGGATAAGCTTCTTACATCTGGCAGGGAAGTGAGGGACTCCCTGGCAGGGAGGAGCATGAGAGATGTGGGGAACATTCTAATTGGCCGGCAGCTGGCTTCTGGACTTTCCGAGAATTACTGGGGATTTCTGAAGGGTTGAGGTCAGGGCCCGCTCACCATTTCAGAATGAATAACCCTGGTCCTCTTACTATACTGTTAACATATGAATAGGGGAAAGCTATTGGAAATGATTAGAGAGTTGAGATCAGTTAGGACCTTAAGAGAACAGTGCTTTGCAAAGGAATGCTCACAGGAAGCACCCAACACCAAACTTCATTTTTCAGGCAATTTTAAAGCAGCAATTAAGCTGTAAAGCTAATGTAAATGGGGCAGCTGGAGATAAAGAAGCTGAGAGGCAAGGCTAGAAACTTCACGGATATGGGAAGGCAGAAACTGCCATCTAGGACCAAAAACTACGCTGGTAACTGCCCTAGGAACCATGCAGGATACTAGAACCAAACTGGAAATCTGGGAGCACTGGAAATGGAGCCACCATAGGGAGGAAGTGCAAACCAGTTCCAAACAGTTAAAGACAACTCTGAATGAAGATAATTTTCTACCCTAATTGTCAATCAGGAAGAAATTCATGTGTCAATGAAGGTATTTGCAGTCAGGGTATTTGAGAATGTCTGTGTATTATATTTTTTGGTTATTGCTCAGGCATTAAAGAAAGAGTACCATCACTCAAATGAAAGAAAAAGAACAAAAACTGGGAGACTGAAACTAAGGGCACAGAGGTGGGTAAGAACCACACTGACTGTCCCTGTCAGTTTGGCAAGCTGTTCATTTTTGTTTGGTTCTGTGGGCTACTCTGTCGCTCATAATGACTCAGCATTCTCGTTTTTAGCACAAAAAGCAGGGTAGACTATATACAAATTAGTGGAAGTAACTGTGATCCAATAAACTCCTATGTGGTTCTATTTACCAACTGAATCTATGCTCTCTGTTCATTGCATGAAAATTTCATAGTAGGTTTTAAACATAGACATGGGCTCTTTCTACCAAGCAGTGAAGACATTGTTAGGTAGTAGCCGCCTTGCCTTCATGATTTACTAAAGCCTTTAGAACATTACTGACAGAACAAAGCTTGGAGACTTAGAAGTGTCAGAGATTAATTGCATGGTTTCAAGGGATAGCACTTAGAAATACAATAACAATTAAAGCCTCTCTAAGGCAATATGTAATATGCAAAAGCCCTTAAAGAAAAACAGTGAGACCTAGACACCCACAGCATATCATTATGTTGGATGAATACAGGCAGCAGAGAGGTGTGCTCTCAGTATAGGGTGCAAGTTGGAAGGATTTTATAGCAAATGGATGCTCTGCTGTGGGGATGGTGAAACAGAAACGGCCATACCAAATCATTTTATTGCCAAGGAGATAAAATAAATGCATACCTGTCAAATAACTGAAGTTATTCAAAGGGACCTGCCTTCTAGGAACTTGGAAGACTTTATTCATTAGAATGGGAGCACTCCAGGAGCCTTAGAAAACTAAAAGGAAAAACATGTAACTAAACATCCTCAAGTTGACACACAGGCAAATTTCAAGACAGTGGGTTCATAGATGTTTTCTCCTCCAAACCAAAGAGTCATCAGAGCTTATAGCTTTGCCAGTGCTAGATGCTGAACAGAGCTGGTCGCCAAAGATTTATTTTTAAAAATTGCATTTTGTTGTCTCAAGTATCTTGGATGTATTTCTAGTAACAAACCCCAGGTCATATAGAACTTGCATTTGCAAGAGTTACTGGGCTTTTGACAACAAGATGCATATTAGATTGTGACTAGAGGACATTCTAAAGAAATGCAGGATTTCTCATCCTTAGAGGAGATCGCACATGGGAAGGACCAAGTGGTAAATGTTCCCACACAACACAGTTTCCCTGCTTCTTCATGTTAGTTTCCCTATCCAGGTTACAGTTGCACTGCTGGTTTTTCTTTTTCTTCCTCTTGTTCCCTTTCTCCTTCTGATCACTTTTCTTGTCTTTCTGCTCTGTAAGTACAGGAAAACATCCAAAGCTCTTTAGTAGAAATTCTATTTCTATGGAAGAGGAGGTAAAGCTAATGGAGGTTCTCTTTTACAGAACTGCATCAAGGCGAACAGTCTATTCTGATCATTTTACTATATAGCACACTGTCCTGAAACATAGCATTTTGGGTTTTTATCTCCTCATAAATATGTACTTTGAGGATGCTTCGTGAGACCTGCTTAAATGCTTGTTAACTTGAATACGTAAGACCTGAGACCTCGAATCACCTAAAGACAGGGCTTCCATTTCTGTCAGCTGGAGGTCATTGGACCGTGGGAAAAAAAAAAAAAACAAAAACAGGAGTAAGCTTGCACTTGTTTTCAGAGGTTGGATGGATCTCCGGCAGTCTTGTGTTTCTGTTTGACCTGTTAGTAGAGCACTTCCTTTATCCCTGCTGTCTTTACAGAGAAGCTTTTATAACCAACAATGTTGAAAGAGACAGTATATCTTCTAGAGGAATGTGTGCAATGGCGAGGGGTTATTGGAGAGGAGCCTTCGATGGGAAACATTTGTCCTCAGCACTTTTCTCTATTTTTCTGCTTTCTCAATGCCATGAGGTAAAGAGGGTTCACCACAGGCCACGATATTGTCATTCACCCCAGGACAAAAGTAAAGGAGCAATCCGAGCATGCACCATGGACTGACGCTCAAAACTGTGAGCCAAAATAAACGTTGCTTCCTGTAAATTGTTTTCTCCAAGAATTTTTATAATGTAAGGAAAATGAACAAATAGAGCCAAACAAGCTCATTTTTTTCATTAGTTATCTTTTACCTCTTTATGGCCCCAAATAAGAGCAAACTGAGCAATTAAAATCATTCTAAGTGATATTATACGTGCACGTACATTTTCAACATAGCACTCTAAAATATAACCCACCTGTTGCCTCGTCATACAGCCTGCATTACGACTCCCAATTGTGCTTTGGTTTCTGCTTAGTCTTCCGTCTCACCTATTATTTCTCACATCAGTATGCGTCTTTCTTAGAGGTCCCTCTTTCCAAAACAACATTTTTTAAAAGACTGCGACTCTCAAACTTAACTAACCCTGAGCACTTCAATGTGTTATAGATTTTAGAGCACACAGAAACATGGCTCTATGGAATGTTGTGCTTGGCAGGTAAGAAACTGTTACAAAGGATAAAAAATCAGGTAAGGTGGATAACTAGCTCAAAGCCAAATGACAAGTGATTAAATACCCAAACCTACCATATGTGAAGCTTGTTTGTGTTTCTTTCTACTGGTTCGGCACGGAGCTCTGCGTAATTGCAAGTGCCAGGAGCAAGTATTACACTGTTTCAATTCTTCTCTAAGTAAAAGCCAGTCTCTCCTTTGTAATACTAAGTTGGGCAATATTACCAAAGGGAGCTACATATTCAATATAATGTCCACGAAAACCCCAAAGAAAACATTTCTACAACGCAGGGAAAAGCACAAGACACTCTGAATGGTTCAAGTAATTCCTAGCACAAACAGCAATCCTTGAAGCTTCATACTACCTGATCTCAAACTATATTACAGAAACATAGTAATAAAAGCTGCATGGTATTGGCACGAAAATAGATGGATTGACCACGGTTTAGAACAGAGGACCTAGAAACAAACACAGTTACAACCACCTAATCTTTGACAAAGATATAAAAAAAATGCAAAAGTGAAAAATCACTGCTGGGAAAAAACTGAATATCCATATGAAGATGGACACTAAATTAATGTATCTTTTTCCTTCATCTTTATTAATTCTTTGGGAATTTCATGCTATGCACTTAATCATGTTCACTCCCAACTCCTCCCAGATCCATCTACCTTCCTTACTAATCCAACTTCATATTCTCTTAAGGAAAAACAAAAACAAAAGCAAAAACAAAATCAATCTATTGAGTCTAAATTGTGCTGCCCATATAGTCTGTATGGCCATCCACTGGGGCATGGTCACGCTAACTCACATGAATCAACTCTAAGAAACCAAAGACCTTAATTTGAGGCCTGAAAGTAACTAAAAGTTGAAGAGAGAAGATCCAACCAAACTAATAAAATTGGAGATGAGAAGGGGAACAAAACCATAGTCACTAAGGAAATTGAAAGAATCACAAGAACATACTTTAATAATTCTCAGTCCACCAAATTGGAAAACCTAAACGAAAATAGATAAATGTCTTGATATATACCATCTACAAAATTAAATTAAGATCAGATAAACCATCATCAGAGAAGCTCCCTCCTGTAGTAGATGTGAACAAATACAGAGACCTACGTGTGTACACTATACAAAGAGTGAGAGGTCTTTGAGTATTCAGTCCTAAATGGGGAGATGCTTGGGGTTATATGCTTTGTTTGGGCATTATTTGCCTTTTGGTTATGTGTTATGGTTTGTAATTTTGTGTTTTTTTTATTTTTTTTTGTATGTGTTCATGTGCATGTATATGTGTGCATGTTCCTCATGCTTTTTATTTGTTTTTGTTTTGTTTTGTTTTCTCTGTCTGTTAGCTTTATTTTGTTCTGGTTTGTGTGTTGTCTTCACTAGGCTGTTTGTTTCCTAAAGAGAGAAAGAAAGAAGACATGGGTTGGAGATGTGGAGTTGTGGGGAGGGTCTGGAAGGGCAAACCATGTTCAGAATAAAATATATGAAAAGTTTATTTCAATAAAAATGTAAATGATATCCTTGAATCAGTACTATTGTTCATTTATAAGACAAAGTTCTAGCAGATATATTTTAGGTATCTGCCTAGAATATTGATTTTGACAGGTCATACGAACTTCACACTGAAAACAGGAGCAACTAGCAGCATCTTACTAGGATCAGTGGTTACATAACTAATAGTAAGGCAAACCTCACTGAAGTGAATGCTCCTTTCTAAGGTGACTAAGATGGATTGCAGGCACAGAACACCTCTGATGCTATGATTCTTCCTGTTGTGTTTTCTTAGTCCTGAAAGCATGGCAATTTTTGGTCAAGTGTGATTTCATTTAAACTTCATTGCCATACTAGTGACAGTCTGTTATTTAAAATTATCATCATAGGGCTGGGAAGATTGCCAAGAGGTTAGAACTAGCTGCTCTTCCAGAAGATGCAAGTTCAATTCCCAGCACCCACATAGCTGCTGACAACTCTCTGCAACTCCAGTGTTAGTGGATCTGACACCCTTTCTGGCCTCTAAGGCACCAGGCATGCACCTGGCGCACAGACATGCATGCAGACAAAATACCCTTGCTCATAAATCATAAAATAATAAAATAAAATAAATTTTAACATATTATCACAGACATAAATCAGGTGCCCCTAGTGATAATTTTTATAACTGAATACTTCACAACTATTTCTCTTTCCTAGTGAAATATTTAAGATGAAGAGTATCAAAGACTTCTTTTTAAAATGTATCTATGATAGCAGTGTTGTAATTTTTGTTTGCACTGTTACGATGATGATGAATATAAAGTAGGAAACCCAGGTTCAAAATATTACCAGTGTCTAAAAAGTAACACAAATATAAAATGATGAACTGGAGAGAAGCTAGAGATCAGTTTGTCCCTGATTCAGGAGGCATTTAGGGCCAGTTCTCTGAATAAGTGGGAAATTTGCCAGCAAGGAAACCAGAGCCAACATCTCTCCTAGAAGCAGCACATGGGAGACAACAGTGATAACTTGCTGTGGTTTCGTGAAAGTTGTAGCACCAAGGAAATAGAAGAGCCTGAGTACAAAGTCAGAGAGATTGCCCATTTCTTGAAAAAAAAAAATTCTCTCATTTTCCTATTGTTCATGAGAGTGGAAGAGTCCAGATGTATTTGTAGGTTCTGATTCTAGACAGGAGGGACAAGAGGCCTGGCTTCTGAGAGGAAACAACCACAAAATCCAAGACCAGACAGATGTTCAACAAAGGGAAAGAATAAATAAACAGAGACAAGAAGAACAGAACAAACACCAAAAACCTTTGTAGTCAAAATATGACTGGAAACTAATATTCCAGAATATCTAAGTGTTTTTAAAGCAATAAGCAACTCATAAATTTATTTCAGATAAAAATGTTTTTATGAAATACAATTAATTTTTTTAAAATTAACTCACATTCAACATTTAAAGAGAAAAATGAAAATATGACTTCTTTTTTAAGTAGAAATGGGCTTTCTGAATAAAAACAAATGTTTCTGTGTTGTTTTAATTTTATTCATAGTAAAGAATCTAGATTCATATATTTTTCTTGAGATTCTCATTTTTAACTTTCATCTAAAGAGAAGCAAATAAAGTTATATTTTCGAACACTACCAGTTCTTCATTCAGTGCGCAAGAAATTAAATTTTACCATTTTCCTAAGAAATAAATGGTCTCTGGAGGCATTCTTTTAAAAGTACTCACAGATCTCCCTCAGTTTTAAAAAGGGAAATCAAAATAGTCTATCATTTAATCCCCGTCTACTTATGAGAAACTATTCAACAATAACAAATTGAAGAACTTCCTGCAAAATATGTGGCCAAACCCAAACTGTTCAGAATTAGTGAGGCCAGGATTTTCTTTTTTTAAGATTATACAAAGGACAGTGAGAGCCTGAGGAAACCGAGGGTCATGTGACACCTAATGCAGCATGACGATGCTGGTGGAATCTTTAAACCAGAGAGACAAGAAGGAAAAACTCGCAAAATACAAATAAAGCCTGGAATTCAAATTAAATAGATGTATTAAATCCAAAGGTACTTGGTGTGGATTTTTTGTAGATGTGTAATTGAAAGATGACAATTTATTCTATTGATAAATGATATTAAATTATGAACCTTGTTATAATAGTCAATAGAAACCTGGTTAGCCTCTAATCTTATTAGGCAGAGAGTCATTGGAACACACTGCTCTAAATGGGATCTCTCCACCAATTCCTTCCCCTCAGAGCTCAGAGAACACCAGAAAAAGGAAGCTGAAAGAGTGTAAGAGACAGAGGGGTGGAGGACACCAGGAGAACAAGGCCCTCCGAACCAGCTGAGCAAAGATCGTATAAACGAACAGAGAATGGAGCCACAAGCACAGGGCCTGCACAGGGCCTGCATGCGTCTGCACCTCTGTGTCGATGTTATAGCTTTTACCATAGTATTTTTATGGGACTCCTGAGTGGGTTTCTGACTCTTGTGCCTGTCTTGGGCCTCTTTTCTTTCTTTAATGTTGCTTTGCCCAGCCTCAATATGGTGGTTTTTTGTTTTATCTTATTATATTTTGTTTTAATCATCCTTGGTTTTTATCTCTTAGAAACCTGTTCTTTTCTAATGAGAGGCAGAAAGGTAATCTGAAGGGGAGGGGAAGAGGAACTGGGAGGAGTAGAGGGATGGAAATTGTAATCAGGATACACTGTAGGAGAAAGAATCTATTTTCAGTAAAAAAGTAAAAATAATTTTAAAAAAAGCAAGCAAGCAAATAAAACCACAAATGAGTAGAAGCTGTGTACACATGATTCGCAATGCATGAACTCAGATTGCAGGTGGCAAATATACTTGTTTCACTTCAGTTAAAGTTTTAATCAGCTTTATCTATTAATGGAATCCATGTATCCAGGTAAGCATTGATTCTTACTATTTAAAAAAATGTTCCATACATTTTTAAATTTGAGAAAACTTTGGCTGAATGGAGCTTGGTTGGTAGTAATTATTAGATCAACTAATCAATTAATAACAGACAAAAAGGTTCAAATATTGGGGAACTGGATATATGCATACTGCTCAAAATGTAGCTTGGCATTCATTATTATCTTTATGCATTTTCCTTTCAATTCCTGACACTTCTGTTACTTTTCTTGGAATGAATGCAATAATACAATGTAACAATAAGCTGATATTAAAACTGTTCAAGATGCAATGTTGGGTTGTGCATATTATCTTCAAATTAACTCCTCGTATACATTTAATATTATAAATACCAGGCAATTGAGATGGCTCAGCAGTGAGTGAAAATCATTTGCTCGGCACACATGGGGAATGAGTTAGACAGGAGAGCCCACGTGTAAAGGAGATAACAGGATCCTGAGACTTGTCCTCTGACCTCTGTGACATGCACTGTGGTGCGTGTGCACCTGTGCGCGCGCACACACACACACACACACACACACACACACACACACACACACACCATATATAAACACAATAACAATAGATGAAAAATTAAATTACAAATGTTCTTTTACCTCACAGTAAGTTTCCAAACAGATACAAACCTTTATAATTAATTTGTAAAGAAATTTGTATTTTTGTTTTAAAATAAAACATTTCTGCTTTGATGGTATTCCATAAAAATGAAATAAAACATTACTCAAATAAGACTTTTATTTTACTTTAACTATGTCTTTCTTCCTTTTGTTATATTAAAAGTTAGGAGTTAATATGGGTGCCATCTTTTCTGGGTGAACCATGTCAGTCTCTGTATCTTTACATTACCAGATGTAGCTTCAAAAGTAAACAAAAAAAATATATCATTAGTTAAAAAATGGGAGTCAAGATAAAAACTATTGATACGTATTCTACCCCAGCAAGTTGAATGTTACCAATGTTTTGACTTGCTTTCTAATTATACCTTTTATATATAATCAGAAATAGTTCTAGCAGGTGGCATACATGAAAGCAACTTGCAAGGCTAGACAGTTTAACTTACGTTCCAATATTTTGACTTTGTCTATTTGTGTCTATACAATCTGAAAAGATAGCTGTGGGCCTGCAGCTCATTGTATTCACCCAGATCTACATTTTCTACTCTTGTGGACTCATTGTTAAACTGCTTTATTCGTCATGGTTAAGTGACTGCTCTTAAAAGAGGCTGTGTATGGGAGAGGTGGTATATCATTCCACCTGAAAGTACAAAGCTTTGTTCTTACTACATGGACTATCTAAATTTTTTTTTGCTGGCCCAATGAAGAGGACTCACTGAAGAGCTTTAAGTGCTTAGCAGAGTGGAGGGGATCCCAGGGGGAAAAGAACCTATAAGCCTGAAAACACAGGAAAGCTAGTATTACATTTACATTTAGATTCGAAGGCCAGAGAGCCAGGAGGACCAACGGTGTTGTACCAGCAAACTTGATATATGGTGTTTATTTGAATCAAAAATAGAAAAATACCAATGACTTGGGTCAAAGAAATCATGCCACAGGAGATCCCTTTTGCAACCTCTTTTGATCTACTCAAGTCCCAGGCTCACTGGATGAATATTAATAGATAATCCACAGAGAAAATAATAGAACTACCAAAGTTCATCGTTTCCACATGCAAGACAGACATGCAAAGTGAAGAGTGTGCCTATACACTAGCAATGAATGGATTACCTTCAAAATAACTGAAAACAGCTTTAAAACACTATTTAATACAGCAACGCAGGAAAGCAATCTCACTTGTTCAATAATCAGGTTGAATATTAATAATACCCTGATATATATTTGCAGATACAGCAATTAAAATGACCAAATATCTGGGCTTCACACATAATTAGGTATCAAAGTCTTAAAACACAGAGTGCACCAAAACACATACATCCAAACTACAAATAAGAAGGAAAATAATCATATTAAAATAGCCAATCTCTTTCCTTATGGAAATGAAGATATGGTTTTCCAGGAATGGCAGAGGCCGAGTCTTCACCATATTCCCACTAAAGGATCCTGATTCTATATTGGACCGTAGTCCTCTTTCCCATGTAGCGTGATCTCCCACTTAGTTTATCAGTGTGTAATTCTGAAAATTCTCACGGCACGTCCACGGTGGCTCAACTTGGGCTTCAATTATATAACCGTCATCAGTGACCTTCCTGCAGCTCTCACAAGCCATATTCTTCAGTTAAATGCACAAATATTTGAAGCCCCAGCACTGAAGCTTGCTGCTGTTGCTAAGTTCTGAAAAAATGTCCATAGCAAGCACCTCTTGCCAGCAACTGCTGTTCTGCACTGTAACAGTGAGGAAAGCAGGCTTGGAATTGCAAGGCTTTGGCTTTAAACCCTGGCTCTGCCACTTATAATTTGCATCACATTAGAAAAAGAAAATTAATCACCCCAAGTTTTAGCTTTCTCACCTGAGAGCTGGGCTATTTTAGACTTGCAAATTTGTTGTGATACTAAAATGAGATGATGAATATTAAATATTTAGCACAACGCTTGGTAGAGACACTACCAAACACTTTTGTTATTTTGGCAATTAGCGGCTGCCGTTGTTACTTTCTCTTTGTTGCTTCAGTTCTAGAAGGGTGTTTATACAGACCACTTTAACTTTGGCCAAAGCTGAATGCCTTCTAGCCATGGTACTCACTAAGCCCCACACAGCATTTTGACTCTCTGAGACTCTGGCATAAGAAAGAACTAGCTAGTGTGGTGGCTAGGCCAAAAGCTTATTCTTTAGTAATTGTTTGTTCTTGTGGCAGAAAATCATAAAGAGGATGTCATGGAGCAGAACTGAACACGATCGGGTCACACTGTTAAGAACTTTATACTTACTAAATTAACTCAGATTATTTTTATGTATAAAATGGAGGCGAGTGTTGCTCACAGTGTTGCCGTGAGAATTACGTGACTCACTGCATGTGAGCATACTCACACTGCTTGAGTATATGATTACTGTAGATTATGAAATACCATTAAAGTAGAATATTTTATTTTAAACTAACTCGGTATGCATCTGATACCTAGTTCTTGCAAGATTTCCTATGGTTTGAGACAATTATAAGAACGTGAAGCCTGTTTGTCCAGGCGCACGTGTTTGAGAAAGCACGAGGGACTATCTGAAAATTAGGTATGCTGTCTTCAGTCACAATATAACTACGTAGTGGATCTTGGACTCAAAAGTCTGCCCATGTTGTGTTCAGGGCATTGCCTCCTCACGTGCATACAAACGCTGAGAAATTATCCTCAGTTTTAGGTGAATTTGTACTTTTCAGGGGAGATTAACAGCTTCAAAACTTTTAGTCTTAAAATGCTTTCACGTCCCTAAAATTATTAAACATCCAGCACTCAGATCTTGGTTTTCATATTGATGTCTAGAAAAGGAATCAGGGTCTCTGAACATGCAACTGATCTTAAGATCCAGGCTAGAAATATACAAGGCGAGACCACAGAATCTTGTAATATCTAAGAACAATAAAGTAATTCATCCAATCCCCTGAGCACTCCATGAATTTTGATGGAAATATGTCAAAGACACACAGAGTTTGTTCCATGACCAAAATAGTAGGAATTTGAGCAATAAATAAGTAAAGTACTAAAGAATAGTAGCGTATTATAGAAGGTAAATATCGATGAGCCATACTGCTATGAGTAAGCAGTTAGGACAGCAGGTATGTAGATGAAGGCAAATTTGCTGTGAACACAGAAGAATTCCAAATAATTTACGTATATGCTCCACTGTAAAGGCGGAAGAGCTGTCGTATGCGAGCTGTGTATAATGACATTCTCCCAAAGAGCACTGCATTCGAATAGAAGTAGAAACAGGAGATTAACCTTGCACTGGGGGAACCTAAGAGATACTAGGCAGCCAAGTGACTATAGTTAACATTAAATATGACGAATTATATTGATATAAGTGTCACTGGCATGGGATACAAAAGAAACTTTTTATCTGTGGTCTTTGTTCTCAAAACATGTAACTCCGGTACAATTACAAGAAAAATTGAGACAAATTCTGGCCTAAGGTCATCTTACAGAGTACACCAATAACATTTCCCAGAACAGTTGCAACCCAACAAAACCAGAAAGCCAAGACTTATCATAGGAAAAAGTCTGAGGAGTTACAGTAGCTATTAGGTATTGTTGTATCTTGAATCATAACTCAGTAGAGAAAAAAAAAAAAGCACATTGGATGAAAAGCTAAGAAAATGACCATCACAGACACTAAGGCAGAGAAACTGAGGCAGATGCTGTCCACAAATATGGCAGTGAAAAAGGCACCAGTTAAATGAAGAGACAGCCATCAGAAGAGATATTATATCACTAGCTAAATATGTGCCAGGTGATTAATGTCTAGGATGTACAAAGAACTCATAAAACTAAGCAACAAACCACATAATGAAATAATACAATTAACTAATGAAATGAACAGCAGCTTAAAAGTGAAATGCGAATGCCCCCCCGCAAAAAAAACCCACATAGAAAAATATCCATCTTAAGTAGCTGTGTTAGTTTGAATAGAAATGGCCCCAATAGGCTCACATATTTTGATATTTAGTAGTATTAGGAGTAGATGTGTCACTGGGAGTGGGCTTTTAGATTTTGATCTAATTTAAACTGATTTTTATGCAGGATGTGATATATAAAATGTCTAACTTTCATATTCGTTGTGTGTATTAATATTTGCCTTTCTATGAATTAAAACAAAAATATTAAAATAAAAAACAATTTCATAAGACATAAGTGTTGTATTGACATGACATATCATGTTACCTCTAGGAAAGTCCATTGTTGCTTTCACAAGGAAATGAAAGTGAATTATGACAGTGAGCTTCAGATCCTGAATAAAACCTCTTTGGCTATGACATGTTTCTCATTTAATAGACTGTTACATTGATCTGTGACTATTTGGGGCTTAGGGTTTTAGAAATTAACAGAAATGTATAATGATCTTTTCATACATAAATTCACCATATGATGCCCTTGTTTCCAAAGTGAGTTACGTGCTGTGAGCTTGAATTTCAATAGGTTCCTGTCAGGTTGTGTTGCTAAAAGATTAAAAAATTCATTCTTATCTCCTTTAATTCTATAAAACATATGTCCCAATTTCGACAACACTGATTATTACAGCTATGTTTCCATACTATGAGAGAAAGTAATATTAAAATTTCTAATGATTACAGTGACTATACAGCTATTAAACAAAACTAAAAACTATTTGTAAACTAAAAATCCAATACTTGAAAAATGTGAATTGAATGTGACAGATGATGTTGGCATGACAACAGACAAAAGTTAGAAATGCCAATAGACACACATAGCTTTTGGGTTGCTTCCACATCTAAGCGAGCTCTTTGTTTTCATTTCACATAGAAAATGAATGCTGCTCACTCTACCGTGATTTACAAAATGCATTAATAAATTCAAGGTTTTGCTTTTCTTTTAAGTGTGTGTGTGCGCACATTTTGTGTATGCCACTGTGTGAATGTGGAGGTCAGGTCAGCTTTAGAAATTCCATTCTCTGATGCTACCTACCATGTGGAATCTGGGGATCTCAAATCATCAGGTTTGTAGGCAAATATATTATATTACAAAGTCTCTGAACAGACAGCCTTCTTGAATTGACAGGTGATTGACAGGCCCATTTGTATTAGTTCAATTTTTAACGTTATTATTATTAGCATCTAATACTTATATGAAATAGAATTTTCATTCGGATGATTTTATATATGTATGTAATCTATTTTGACAGTGTCATCCCTGTTACCCTCTCTTCTTATTAACCACAAGTAATTTCCCTTCTACACTCATGGTGTATGATCCAATAACTTTCGCTAGGCCACTCAAAGGAGCATGAACAAGAGGATTTTACAGGAATCTGAACATCTTACTATTGTCTACACCATTAAAAACAATGTCTTTCCTTTCCCCAGGAACCATCAACTGCCTGTAGACACTCAGAGAGGGATGAGGCTCATGAGTCCTTCCTTAATCCATGGCAGGGAGGGGCCAGGTTTAATATCTTGCAGATGTTGTATTGGAAATCCCAGGTTCTGAGTTCAGGAGTACAACAGCCAGACCATGCCCACAATGCAATGCTTCGTTGCTAGTGTGTTCCACTCTATGTTGGAGTGTATTCTAATATTACTTGGGAAACTAATACTCTTCCAAGTAGCTCTTCCAAACTAGCTCTTCCAAATGTTCATGAGAAAGTTTTTTTGCAGTTGCTCTACTGAAATCTGCACTAAGACTTCTGTTTTTTTGGTTCTGTATGTTTTCTTTCACATAGTTGAGAACTTTCTGACCCTCATTTTCACTGCCACAATAGAATATAAATTCTTTGTTTCTATATCCAACCCTTTCTACCATTACATTTGGCTAAATAAATACTTGAATGCACTAATATGCAATTTAATAATTGCTGGAATCAGACACAGAAATTCTTTCTTTCTTTATTTACTGGAACTCCTAGAGGTTGTATTACATATAAACAAGTTCTGTCTAATGCTTTCTTTGAAAAATGTAAAAGTAATACTGGCAATGTCATTGTTTATATAACAAAATCATGTGGAAAATTTAACCTTAGAAAAAGGAATATTAAAAACAAATTGCATAGCTCTGCTCCATAGAAGGCGATTACTTAAATGACTGATAACTCCTATTAAATTTTTTGATGAAACTTGAAAGCCAAAAAACTATGTAAGTTAACAGAAAAAGGAAAACAAACATCAAAAATAATATTTAAAATTTTTTCTTGAAGTTATTAAGCCTATCTTTCTTCATTGGAAAAACATTATTTTTTTCATTCTGAATTTGTAGATTCCACATTTGACAGCAGCTCCTCTGGGCTAAATTAATCCTAGAAATGATGGGTGATACCACCCAGAGGGAAACCAAGGGTAATATCAAGAATCTGAGTTCTGAGTTGTATATAACAATCCTGCTTAATTCACACAGCCTACTCCTGGGAATTAAATTCCTTAAGGACAGGGAATAAATATAAGGATGAGAAGTAAAGGAGTATTGTAGCATCTCATTTTTTATTTTGCACCTGTGAAAATTAAGCTTTTTTGTCCTATGAAAGACAGGGGAACCCACTTGTGCCCCGTCTCCCTGATGTTGGATCCCAGTAAAGCCTTTATGAGTGGTATTATCTAATTGTGTTTATCATGGATAGAGAAGACTGCTTTGGAAAGAGGAAGGACACATAACTCCAACTCTTTTTGTAGCCCTGGCACACAAAAAAACTAAAAGATGACTGAAGAGTTTCAGAGTAGCCAGGAACAGAGAGTATGGCTGAAAGCTGGGCAGGTCTGTGGAAATACAGTCATAAGGAGCTTTGTAGAGCTGAGAGGGCAAAGAAGACTGAAGGCTATGGAGAGATTTTAAAAAATGTAGAAAGGAAGAGCAGTGAGCAGCAGAAGAGAATGTCTGACTGGCCTGACAGCTGGGAGGGCTCTAAGGAGACACCATTGGCCACCAACTGTGGTTGACAGAGCTGTCAATATTAGCAGCTGAGCACTGGGCTTCTGGACCTTCAGTCTCAGAGGCGCTGGCTAACAATAAGGAGTTGTACGAGGCCTGTTCATGATTCACATTTGAACGGAGTGAGAGTCAAATGGTAACAGGGGAGTGAGGCCAAAGTGCTTTACCCCAGAGGTCTTCTGAGCTGTAGAATTCCTTGAAAACTGATACCTTCTCTATTTAAGGTGATTTGTTTCCCCTACATGGTGCTCATTTTATAAACCTAAGTCATTTTTTAACCTAATGTTGGGTTGCTATTCATCCTTACTTGACTTTTTGAATAAAAATTTAGTAGGAAATTTTCTTAACCTATCTGCTTTTGGATATTTGTTCCTTTCTTGGTACCAAATTAATTGAGAAAGTGTCCTTTCTTTCTTCTTCTCTTTTTTTTTTTTTTTTTTGCTCATTCCTTCTGTGCTTTTATTTCATTAACTTTTTTCATTTTATTTATTACTATTTGTAAATGTGCGTGTGTGTGTCTGTGTGTGTCTGTGTGTATGTGTGTAGCGTGTAGAAGTAAGAGGCCAAATTTTGGGAGCTGATTATCTCCTTCCATCATGGGTGCCAGAGAACGAATTCAGGTTGTCAGGTTTGTGTAGATAACAGTTTTACCGGCTGAGTTATCTTACCTCCCATTTCTGTTTTAACCACCCACTTCCACCTTTTCCTCTCTCTTCCATCTCCAGATTCTATGGGAAAGTCCAAATTGCACTTGTTTTAATTTATCTTGAGATTTAGAAAGCTTAGGTTTAGACATTTCTAAGACTAGAAAACTAAAAAATCTGAAGAGAAAGTACAACTTCTTCCCCACAGTAGACACTCCATATTTTTTAAATCAGCCAAAACATATTTTTCTACTGGTTCTGTAGACTGTCCTGATTTTATTTGTAAGTGGTCAAGACCAAGAAGAGAATATTCTCAGTGATTACTCACTGCCCTAATGACAGAAATAAAGTTGCATATGTTGAGGTTCTAGTAATTGTCACATACTGCACAAGGTAATTAATTGCTATTCATGTACCATATGGCCTAGGGCATGTTGAATAGTAGTAGTGGATAGTTGATAAATGGAGGGACCATTACAGGTCTAGTAAGTTCCCATTCCTTGAAATCCCATGTTCCTTCCTAGAGCCAGATTGCTTCTTTCCATGTATCTCAGAAATAATTCTATTACTAGCAACCCTGTGGATGCTTTTCTTCTTTAGGTTAAAAGAATGCTGTTGTTTAATTCTTTCTTGTATAAGATCAATTTAAATTATTTCCATATTTGGCCACTAATCTGAATGAAAAATACTCACCCTGACCACCATCTGTTTGTCCTATGCTACTCTCTGAAATTTTTACCCTACTCTTTAGGCCTACTCATATAGTAGTGGAAAAACCTCTGATCCTTCACTAGACACACACTTCTACCCATAGTCCGAATTCAATTTTGAACCTGGACTCTAATGCCTTTTCTTGTTCATACTCCTCTCAGCTACTTTAGGTCCATGAGTGGTTTTTGCATTCTGAATCTATGCAGTTAATGCCACAAAGGCAAGCAACAGCCTTTTTGACATTCAAATGAACAATGGTATGATTGCAAGAGCTAGGAAGGAAACACATAAGATACTAAAAACAAATCCCACCTACCCAAATGCTGAAGTCTTGGTAAATATTCACAATTTTGACCTTATTTTCAGCAATTCAATCTTGATCCACAGAAATGTGATTCACTTACATAATACTTCATATTCTCCACAAAGCCCACATTTACTAAGGAACTACAGTGTTGTCTTCCTCTTTTATCTACTGTTCTCATGGTAACAGACCTCTGATATTCCTGGGAATCAAATTTTAATATTTCCAGCATCAAACCAAATGCTATAGTACTCTTTACTAATCTCTCCTCAAGCTCAAATTTGATAAATATTTCTTTCATATTGTTACTTACCTCTGGTGTAGTCTAAAAATCTTTGTCTGTTATTTAAGTACTCTGACACTCTCCAAAGCTTAAGCTTTTAACATTATAATAATATCTATCTACTTGAAATAGGTTTATAAAGTCAAGGCATACAAAGAAAAAGAAGTAATTAGAGTTTTTGTAATTGCAGTCTTTGAATGTCACATTTGGTGCTAAGTCTCCTAGCAGCAAGAGCAAACACGGGGACGATTCTAAATACTATAATTTCCAATATCTGCCAAAAGAAAACACACCAGCTCTTCAGGAGAAATAAAAATTTCCTTTTCACAGTGAAACTTAATATATGTACTCTTTATGGCAGCCAAACAGACTTTAAATGCCTTAAAAATGGCAATTATTTTTAGATCAAATTTTTATAAAAATCTGCCCCTAACTTTTTCTGTGCTTATTAAGATAGCACTGTGATTATATGTGAGGGTTTTTTTTTCTGTTTTTTGTTTTTTGTGGGGGGAGGGACAGGATTATCAGAAATGTGGGTTTTTCCCATACGAAGTATAAACATGGAAAAAAAAAGGGGGGAGTACAGTTAATGGATCTGGAAGTTGTAGAAGAAATTGAATAGGTCTGTAAAATATTCTAGAGAGACCAATGTGGCAGGAAAAAAACAACATATTTGCCAAAAATATGGAAAGAAGGGGAGGAGTGTGCAGAAGACTGTGAGAGATTTGACTAATGCAGTGAGAGGTTTCAGGTCTAGGTTCAGGGAGATGGTGAGGCAGACAGCTTTTGGGAGCAGAATATTTATTAAAAGTGTTATGAATGCTACAGAGAGAAGCAGCAGCCTGTAGATGCTCCAAGGTGAGTATATACTCACACAGCAGCGTGAAGATTCCTTCTTATACATTTTAGAGGAACGAAGAGGTAAAGTAGATTGAAAAGTTTCTTCTTTGGCTCACAATTAGCCATTGCTTGGGTAACCAGTGAGTAATCAAAGAATGGTAGATGATCAATAGACACCTTTCCTAGTCATCCATTACCGGGGGTTGATGGGTTGAGGAAGTTAAGGATCCAGAGAAACTTGTAACTTTAAGAAATCAAATAACTGCAGTTACTGAAATTCTGATAGTTCACACAAAAATGGAGGAATTTTACAAAATGGTGCAGCTATGGCTAACATACAGAATGAAAAAAATAATGTTGTAGAGTATGGGGATGAGCTGTAGTAACTCAGGAAGAAGCAAGTTCAACACTAATACCCCAAATGACACTTCAGTCTGCACCCACTCATTTATTTTGGGTAGCTTTGTCAAAAGGATTGATTTGACCTTGTTACCATGGTGCTCCATTTTGTCCATCTTCCCACAGCAAGTTGAAATTCTTTTCTTTGCAAAAGCTATGATCTTGGCCCAAACAACACATCCTTGTGGGGCCACTCTTTGGGTTTTAATGAGTATCTGGGTGGACCCTGGGAGAGAATTGTGTTCTCACAGTGCGGGGGCGGGCTTGATGCTTTCAGCAGTTGGCAGCAAGCACAGTAGATACTGTTCTTAGGAACAGGAGTGTTAGTAAACCTTCGTTTGTGTGTGTGTGTGTGGCTGAAGAGAATTGGCTGCAAAAGACAAGTTCAGTTCTCTTGTTTCTGAAAACAGTTAAGGAAGTTTCCAAGTAACTTCCTCTAATGCATTTGGTAAGCTGTCTTCACAAGCTGGTACTTGAGACTCTCAAAACACAAGCTTAAAAAAATCCCCTTAATACCTGACAATTCCAATAATTCATTTAATATTTGCAAAATATAAGTGTATTAATACAGCTTGTGTTTGAGTCTAATATGGTACCCTGAGACATTCTGGGATAAGATGGAGAGTGGTGATTTTTAATGATCTCTATGTGAACTACCCAACTCCAAGTTGCCCAGTAGAATCTCTTGGACTTTTCCATTGGATAAGATTGAGGTGCTAATGCTGTCACCTTGCTGGATCTCTGAGGATCACTCATAAGATGTTACTATCATCAGGGTCAAGCTTACACTTAGCTCATTCTGTAACTTCTATTATCCCATTTTCTTTCTAGAGGAAAGAACATTCCCTTAAATATTTGTCTCAGTCTCTGATATACTTTTAGCTCCTACTCAGCTCTCAAAACCCAATTTATGTTCTACTCCCTATGTAAAGTGGTGTTAGGTCTTATGCACTGCTAAAATACTTTTATTAAAAAATCTGTCTTCAACTGGAAGCCTTATATCTTCTACTCAACTGGAGATCTTATGTCTTCTACTGTAACTTCTACTTATGTATTTATTACATTGTAAAATATTTTAGGAAAAAAATTCATTATTAATTTTTCATACCCATTCCTGGTATGACTGTTGAATGAACTAAAGAATAAATTAATGAAATATAAAACAGAAAAGAGCACATCAAGTAAAGCTGAAGAAATTCAACAAAAAGATTAACAGGTAGGAGATGCTGAATGTAAATGACTATCAGATTTTATAGAAACTGCTGGAGATGTGACCTGTAGAGAAAAGAGTAGAAGAATAAGGGGCATTACTAAAAGATATTTAGTTTTTGTTATAAGCAAACAGAGTAGGAACTAGAGGGTTAGCGAAGTTTTCTGAGAGCCCAGGAATTAGAGAGGCACTGAGAAAGGGCAAGTCAGAATGAAATTTCACACAATCTTAGCTCTTTTTAGGAGTTATTTTTGGCCTGCAAGATAGACCCTGAACTCTTGTCATCCTCAAAGAACTAGGTAGATGAATACTTGGGCATAGGAACTGGGGCTGTGAAAGTGATTAAAGCTAACAGTTGATGAAAACGACATTTATAATAGGAAAGTTGCTACTTTCAAAGAGAAGACAGCATGTACAGACTTTGTTTTAGTGTGTGTGCTTCTGTGTGTCAAGAATAGGGGCCAACGAGAGGCTCTTCCATGCTTAAGTCCTCTCCTAGACGGGGATGTTGGTCTCACTTCTGCCTTTCTCCTTGGATAAATGATACGTGCTGGCTCTTCAGGGTGCCACACACCAATCACATTGCTCCTTCTTTTCCATTTGTAATTCCTGATCCAGGAATTCTTGCCTGAATTACTCTTTTTTTGGTGTTGTTGACACCATTTCCTGTAAAACAGTATCTTCAGGTGGTTTCTTTTCCTTTTTTATCTGTAAGCATTTTTCTTTCCTTTTTTTAAATTATATTTTTCTTATTTAAAATAATTTTTAAGTTTAATTTATTTTGTTCATATTCTTCCCTTTCCCCCAAGTCCTTCCAGATCATCTCCCTCTCCCTACCCACCCTACTTTAAGTTCTATCGCAAAAAACAAACACCCAATGCAGCAACAAAGCCCCAAAAACAAAGAAAATAAAATAACCCCCAAACCACACCCCCAGCACACACACACATGAACATGCACACAAACCACAAAACTGTAGCCAAATAAAAGCATACAAAAGAACCGTGGAGTCCATTATATGTTGGTTAATTACTCCTGAACATGAGATCTGCCCTGGAGTGGCTGATATACCCAGTGCCACTCTATTGGAGAAAGCTGATTTTCCCTCTCCCAGCAGGTATAAGTGACAGTTTACTTGTTAACCTTTACTCTAGTAGCTAGGTTTTCATTCATTCATTCATTCAATTTGTAAAACTTAACAAGATAAAATAAAATAAACTTCTGTAACAAGCTTACCTTCCACCTGTAGGGGTTAATAAAGGGCAACAAGAATAGGCTGTATAATTTGGGCAACTCTTAGATAGTCAGCTAAAAAGGTGGCTTCTCATGTCTGGTATGGAGGCATTTGTTAGGTGGTCTTTGTCTCTTGGATGGACTGCCATCAGCTCAGATGAAGAAAGTTCGTTCAAACCATATATATGTATTTATATACTGAATTATGTGCATTATAGGGTTTTTTTGGAGGGAGGAAAGGAAAGAAATGTTGTAATTAAAATACAATGTCAAAAATAGACAAAATTAAATAAAATTGTGAGACACACAGAAAATAACCACATCTTTTCCCTGCTTCTCTTTCCTCCCCCCAACTCCTTCCATGTCCCTTCCTTTCAATCCCTCACATGTGCCCCCTCCCCTACACACTTCTTTCAAATTGATAGCCTCCTTTTTTTTAGTTATTATTGTTACACACATATACACACACACAGAGACACCCCCAACACACATACATATTCATCAATATATAAGTGATGAATCCATTTAGTGGTGCTTGTATGTGTATAATTTCAGCATTGACCATCTTGTATCGAATAGTCAATTGGGGGCTCATCCCTGGGAAACCATGGTCTTCAAATATTCAGTAAACTGTATTGTAAACAGACATGGAGTCACTAAGTGTTCATCATCTAATTTATAGAATATGACTTAAATTTAGTATAATTCTTAGGGACATTAGAGTCTTCGGAATGCTAAATGGCCATTGGCTTCAACTTAAACTTACTAGCTTTAATATCCACCCTAAAGAATGCCAGCTAGTTCTCTGAAACTTTAGGGCCAGTCATTGAATTTGCTGAACTCATTAAAGTTCCAAATGACATCTTCCTCAAATTATTAGGCTGTTTCATCCATGTAGAAAAGGATTGAGGAAACAGGAGAGCACCACACAGAGTAAGTGAATCAGGACCCTTAGGGGCTCACAGACACTAAAGTGGCAGACACAGAGCCTTCATAGGTCTATGCTATGCACACTATATATATCTTAAAGTTGTCTGGCTTGGTGTTCTTGAAGAATCATAAAAGTTGGAGTGTGTGTGTGTGTGTGTGTGTGTGTGTGTGTGTGTGTGTGTGTGTATGGTCCCTGAGCCTTTTACTTGCCCTTAGGACCCTTTTCCTCCTACTGAGTGGCCTTGTCCAGCCTTGAGGTAGGAGCATGTGCCCAGCCTTTTTCCATTTTGTTAAACCCTGCTATTAAAAATTAATAATAGAAAATATTATTTCTCCTGGCTGCTTTTACCAATGATCTTAGCAGGAGCTCCTGCAGAACGTGTTGCAGCCTATGCATTGGCGTGTGTTACTTCACCTTTGGTTCTTAGATTAAGAGAATATATGCATCCTTAATCGTCACGGACCACCTCAGCTTTGAGCTTGCTTTGTTTGCATATTTGGAAGGAATAAAACTATCATTGTTTACATGTTTGATGATCACCAATGTACAAAATCCAGGAGAAAATGCAAAACTAAAACCCCACAAACCAAGCAAGGTTACAGGAAACAAGGATTACATAAAATTCAAACATTTTCCTACATGTCAAAGACGAATCAGTAAGTTTGGGATTATAAAACACAATTCTATTATAAAACACAAAATACAATTCTATTAGTATCCAAAAATTGAAATCCAAATTGACCTAACACCTCTATGAGGAAAACTTCAAAATTTATGCAAGGGGTTCTAGCTGAATAAAGAGGTTTTTCCAAGTTCATGGATATGAAGACTCAATAGTATCTGTTTGACAATTCTTCCAAATGGATTTTTAGATTCAATGTGATCAAAATCAGAATATCAGGAAGTTATTTTGTGGATGTTGGTAAACTAATTCTGAAGATTATGTGAAGAGGCTAAAGATATAGACCCGCCAATATATGATTAAAGAAGAATAATGTTGGAAATCTGATATGACCTGACTTAAAATTTACTCTAAATCTCAGTTATTAAGGTATCATGGTATTGGTGAAAAATAGACTAAAAAGTCACTGGAACAGATAGGAATCTTGGCAAAATCAAATCTACGTAGGTATTCTCAACAGTACTTATAACAGATTCCATGACTTACAAATGATCATTAGTTTCACATTCCCAGTGTAAACTCACTTTCAAGCTAAAAGTGAAGTTATCCGGAAGGCAGTGTCGTATTACTAATGACTATTAATGGATTCTGTAGGAGGGGAGCCATTTTCTGTAATGGTGTAGACAGTGGGAGACTGACGGAAAAGAAGTGATTTGGAGAAAATGGAAAAGGGGACTCCCGAGTGTAATGGGAGATGAATGGTATCACAAAAGGAATCCACACACAGTCTTTTAAGTGGGATGTTAGGAAGAATTCTTCATTTACTATCTTATGCCTGCGCATTATTGAGCATACATATGATGAAAATCAGATGAATTATGAGAAGGGGCATGCACCATAGAGAAATGGTTTTACAACCTAAAATCTATCAACTGAAATAGAGAACAACTTCCATTATGCCCCCAGTAACCAAATTCCTCCCATTTAGCCCCACAAATGGAAGCCTCATGCAGTAATGAGGGCTTCCTCATTGTATAATAATGAAATCCTTTCACTTATAACAGTATATCCTCTACTATGTGCTATTGCTTTGCTTTGAATAAAGTATTCTTGCTACTTCTCATTTCATTCTCTAGTAAGATGCCTAAAACCTGAAAACACCTGGCCTGGACCCTGACTGTCAGTAACAAGATGATGGAATTTACTTCAATTACAGAAGAAGATAAGCATTTGTAACTGACAGGACCAAACTTCTAGGAAAATACTTTGTATAACTTTAGTAATTTCCACCTGGAACAAGTCCATTAATATCCCAAGAAGCCAGCATGATAGAGTGCCTGTATTCTTCACGTAAAAGGGCACACTGATATGTGCTTCCAGTGAGCTCAGATTCAAGGCATATTCTCTGTTCCATATTTACTTTTGCTTACATGTAAGCACATCAAATTTCATAAAAGCATAAGTCTTTATAATTTTCGCTGTTGTCTTATAACACCTGGGAGGTTAAAAAAGCATATTATAATAAATTAGAACAAATATGAAAAAGAATCTCCCTAAGAAAGAGCTCCACGATGATATTGAGTTTGCTGGGTATTTGAACAAAGTCATGATTCATTAACTCTGGCCTTTAACATTCAAATAAGCAAAACTGTGCTCTACCAGGCATCCATTAGCACACTGACACGCATAAATCACTAGCCATGTGACTTAGGGCTCAACCATTTGCCAAACAGCTGCTTTCTCAGCTCAAATAATGAAGAGAAAAAAACAGCTGAAGCCAATTAGGGAATAAGCATTCATTCCCAAATATCTGAGGCGGTTGAGTGGTTTATTTTGGAGGCCAGATATGTTGTTACTGGATCCAAGAACGAAAGTCCCCTTTACAAAAAATTGAGGGGTTTAGGTTAACCCTTGTTTGTACTGGGCTCTCCTCCAAAGACCAGGCAGAGACACAAGCAAGTAAGCAAACAAATACACAAACAGATAATTAAGGTCTAGGATCCCTGAAAGCAGTTCAGGGAACTATTTATTTAGAATTCCTTGTTCCTTTGCTAGTGGATTATGCTAAGCATTCCTGGTACTAGGAAATGTGAGTGTAAAACTGTAATAATTTAAATAAAATATCTAATTTCAAGCAGTAATCATGCTTTAAAAAGACAACCGATGAGACTGGAGCAGTCAGTAGAGAAGACTGAGCATGGAGCCAGCACCTGTTTTTTTCCCACAGTTGGGTGCAGTTGGGTGCCAATTGTGGCCATTTAATAAGTCCAGCAATAAATTAATAAAGACACATGAGACATATCTAAAGGTACAAGCTGCAAGAGCAAAAGTTATGCTTTAAACTTTAATTGCTCTGCCTAAGAGATCAATGGAACAAGGACATAACTTCCTGAAGTGCTAGGTGGGGCTGTTCAGGTGAGATAATCCCGAATCTCCCTTGCCCAAGGACACAACCTCTTGAAACGTTGGTAGGGAGTGTCTAGATTCTCTTTAGTCGATCCCACTGCACAGGACATGCTCCAAATGCACCAGATGTGCTTGGTCATGTATAGGTGAGAGATAAACCAGACAGGAAGTATAGCAGGATAGATCCTTGCCACTGATTGGACCTGGTAGGAAGTATGTAGCCTTATGGATTCTACATTTTTAAGCATCTGTGCCATGTGATTCAGGGAATTTGGAGGTGACAAGTTTACTTTGTGGGTACCTCAGAATGGACCTGGTCAGATTCCATCTTCCTGGCCAGTATTTAATTAATTTCATTAAAGCTTGCTTGCTTCAAATTTGGCTCAATTGTGATGGTCTTATTTTGACCTGATTTGAGATTGACAAAGCCAGGTAGACCTGAGCAGAGAGCATAGCATGCCATCTTCCAAATCCAACATTTCCTCTCACCCTGGAAGTTTATTCTTATCTTAAAAGCCCCTCCTAGCTCTCTCTTAGAAAACTATTTGCATGATCAAAGCGATACAATGATTTTACTCCCCTAAAACCTTTGGCTGTTGGGGCTGTGTATGTTTATAGTGGAGTGCCATCAACACAAAAGGGACCAGGCCACACCCTGTCCTGAGTCATGTCCACGTTTATAGTGGGGTAATTACAGAACAGTAGGAGAGCCCAGGCCTTGCCTTTGCTGCCTCTAGCCTTGGCCTGGTGGAGCATCCAAATGATCTTATTTTCAAAAACTCATTTTACATTCAGCTAAGAGGGAGTAGCTTTTTATTACACTAGATAGCAGGCTATTTCAGCTATAGAAATCACATCCTGTCAGGCTTTAGGCAGCCAGTGCAAATGACTATTTTCAGTGAATATAATATCTGGAGATATATTCAAATATACCATCACAGTTTCATGTGCCTTGATGCTGAAAGGAAAGCTGTTCTCACCCAAGGGACAGCTTTAAACACATTGCATTTTGGGGGGATTGGGGGAGAATATTATGTTTTTTAAAAAAAACAAAAAAAAAACAAACCAATGCCCCACATAGACTCAGGTTAGTTGAATGCCTGGTTGCTGGTAGATTTGGTGAGGTTATGGAAGGTGCAGCCTTTTTGAAGTATGTCACTGCTGGCAGGCTTCAGGAGCCTGAAGTCTCACCCTACTTTCTTTCCGTGCTTAGTGTTTCCAGTTGAAGACCTGACTTCTCATCTTCCTGCTTCTGCTGCCACAGGCCTCTCTGCCTGGCAAATTCTATGTCACCACTCTCGAATTGTAAACTCAAATAAATCCTTCTTCTATAAGTTTCTTTTGGCCAGGGTGTTTTATCTCAGCAACAGAGAGGCAACTAGTGTGAAGGAATGCGAAGGAATGTGAGGGAATGGGAGTCAGCTTTTACTAGGCCTAAGCTTCCTGTTCCTGGCAGTCAACACCAGGGACCAGGAACAAAGAAGTAACAAATATCAGTTAGTTGGGACTTTCCAGAGCCCCCAGTTCCAGGAACTAGCTCACCATTATACCACTGGACAGTGATATGTATCAAAAAAATTGTCAGGGTAAAGGGCTTTAGAGGCTGTCGGAATGTACCCACTCAACCTGCATCTGGGATACTGCCTCTGTACTGTATAAAACTGATGGAAGTTTGTTCTTCGGGGTCACCATTTTCACTTGTGTGAGGGTGACCCCAGCGCGCTGGTTCAATAAAGTCTCTTGCTTTTGCATCGATATCCTGGCTACGCGTCTCTGTGGGGCTGCAGCATCCCAGTTTGGGCCTTTCGGTCCAACACTAGTACAGTTGAGATCCACACTACTTTTAGCAAAAACTGAGTTTTCATTAAATTTCCTCTAATACAGTATCGTATGTACTGTCTCCTGCCTCAATAAAGGCATCATCTGGAACCTTGTTTGTCTTGACAATTTTGATAGCTATGTTGCATAATATGGGTCACCAGTAAAAATTTAGGAAACATGACATGTTATTTCTGGAAAGAACCACCAAATAAGATACCAAGACACCTTTTTTCTTGCTCACTGTCTTAATGCACACAATAAAGAAAGGAGACTGAGCTATGTACTCATTAAAAAACATTTAGTAAATTGAAATCCCTCTCAATTTGACTTTTTAATCTATGTAGTGTGGTTGATTATGTCTTCCTCAAAGACTATAAGACTCAAAGACTGCTAAATTTAAACAAGCTATCCATTTTTGATGAAGCTGGAATATTATGAGGTAAAATTTACCCAAAAATCAATTCTTGCCTACCAAAATGCAAAAGTATACTTTTAAAATGGTTAATATGTTACCTGCTGTAAAACGAATGTGCAAAGTACATACACAAGCTGTTTTCATTTTTCACAGAATTCCCTGGGTGAGACTATACCTTTATAATTAGAAATAAGAGCTAATCACTTAAAATTACAAACAGTTCAATTTTCTAGGATAAAGAAAGTTTTGCACTTTTGGAGGAAATGATCTCCTTGTCATTAATGTCATTAATGCTGAGAATTAGGACAGTGCCTAACTGCTGTTCAGGGGAAGAGTTCAGAGTGATGAATTAAACAAAACACAGTTGTTTTGAAGAAAATGTTGGGTACTCTATTAAACTTAAGATGGATTGTCCTGGAAGAACTGGCACAGTTGTCCTGGAATGCATAGGGAATTGGGATTTACAGCAGGAGAATACAGTCAAAACATTTACAGACAACTACAAATGTCTCAGAAGACAGTAAAAGATGAGTAGTTATGGAGAAAATTTGGGGACACGCACGGTCCTGCTAAAGGGAGGCAGGCCAGGGCTGCTACTGGGACATGGGAAGGAGATTAATGTAGTATCAAGCAATTTCTTATGAATGGGCTCTCACGTTTTTGTTTGACTTTTAGTTTTATGTTTTGCCATGCAGAAAAGTACATTGTTTCATTTGTTATTGCTTTTGCATTTTAAAAGTTTCAGCAAACATATTAGCGATTGTACCGAGGTTCAGAAAATTTTTCTAAATAAAAAAATTAGTTGCAATAAGAACTTGGTGCAATAAGACCTAAATAGAACACAAGAGGAAAACCATTCTCATTTAATATTGCAAAGAATAGATGTGTAGTAAAATATATGAATTTATTCACAATGTAATATAAATGTCTTTGAAAAGATAAACAGAATATCAACACCTGCAAAAACAAATAGCCGTAATGATAGTTATAATTTTAATATTTCATTTAATTTACCATTTTTAGTTGTATAAGTAATGTCTTCATAGCATGAGAAAATTCAAAGAAGTATTTTAAGCTTAAATAAATTAATCATATATATATATAACTTGTGGCAAATTGTAATAATCTATTAATTTTTATTTTGTGAAAATTAGCATATCATACCCCAACAATCAAGTGAGTTATAGCTTTTAAAAATATTATTAAATTAGTAATATAAAATTGACAGTCGAAATTATGCTAGTAATATTATAACTGTCAGCTCCTTGTTTTTAGTAATTAATTACTTTTAACTAATTACGGAGATAAAACAACTTTAAAAGGCGTGGTCAATGTTGTTCACAGCTTCAGAGCTTTCAGGCCATGGTTGACTGGTCTGTGATGGCCCAGTTGGTAATAGAAGGATTGCAGGGCAGAGGCTCATTTACTTCCTGGAAGGATGTGAAAAAAACAGGGAGAGGAGAGAGCCAGATCCCACAGTCTCCCCTTAAGTTATCCCTAATGACCTAAAACTTCCAGCTAGGCCTCAGATCTTTAGGTTTCTACCTAAGTGTGTCACTGTGGCAACAAGATCTTTGTGCATAGGCCCCAGGGGGACATTTTGTGACGGGACAAGACAGTGCAGAGTTTCCCTCATCTTGTATTCACGTGGAGGCCATTTCAAGTTTGGCTAGAATTTGATCTCCTTGATGGAGAATTCCATGGAAAATTACCCAACTCTGTCCTAGGTACCCAAGGTCAAAGATACTTTAGCTAACTTAGCTTCTGTTAAACTGCTTGCTTGTGCAGAAACCCCTCCAGCTATCTGCTTATCTTGGCTTCTGGCAAGCTAATTGTCCCCTGCAGTTGCTGAGCAAGTAAGATGCCAGGACATGGATTTTCTCCAACAACCCCATGCTCCAGACACTTGGAACTACATGCAGGACTTGAATGCCTGTACCTGAGTGTAGTCTCAGCCTGCTGGAGTAAAGATTTTCAACTGGCTATAAACTGTGTCTTAATGGGTATCTCTGGCTTATTCCCCATAACAATTTCAACTTCAAACTCCAGCAAATATCAAAGGAAACCTAATCAAACCAAGCAAACAATCAAACAAAGAACCAAGATGGTAACAGCAGTCAAACTATGCAAAATACGTTTATGTAAAAGAAAGATCCTAGCTAAAATACTTTTATTTGGAGAGTTGAAAAATCATATTTTTACATTTGCTTTTAATATTTTAAAATATCTTTTATTAATAAAACTAAATTTAACTTGTATTTTCCAAGTAATTATTAAAAGGTGTGTGTTTGTGTGTGTGTGTGTGTGTATGTGTGTGGGTGTTCCTGTGTGTTTGTGTGTGTTTGTGTGTGTGTGTGTTTGTGTGTGTGTGTGTGTGTGTTTGTGTGTGTGTGTTCATACGTAGGTGAATATGTGGGATTTGAGGCCAGTATATAACCACGGTACTGTGCTTAGATTCTATCCACATATTCTTTGAGACAGCGCTGTTCAGTGGCCTGGAAGGAACTCACTGAGTAAGCTGGGCTGGCCTCCCTGTCTGCTCTTTCTGCAGTGCAGGGATTACAAGCCCAAACCCTTTGCCACACTTGATGTTTTATGTAGGTTCTGTGTTTTGCAAGACAAACAGTGTACCCACTCAGCCGTCTTCTCAGTCTGTAAAAGGAGATAAATGATTATTACTTTATTATTTGTGCCATAACTTCTTTATTATGTTATTCTGTGTGTATAAATGTGACTCTCCACCCCCATCTCCATCCCCCAAAGCATCTTCCAGTGAGTGGCAGCTCTCACAAAACAGTTCCTGGACTCCAGCAGGGCATTCTACCAAGATGAGATTAGTAAGTCACCACACTGCCCAGCTTACTTTTCTGAGAACTGTTTCTTGAGTTCCTTCCTCCTTTTTATGACAAACTTCTTCCTTATGTGCATTTGAATGTGGGTTTCCAGACTAGGCGATTGTCATGGGTCCTTTTTTGGGTGTTTGCATTAGAGGATAAAAGCTTCAAAACAGGGCTCTTTGAAAAATCCTTTGGATTTGACTTAAAAAACAGAGAAATGATCAAAATAGCATCCCTCAAGCACGGTTGGCAGGGCCGCTCTGTGCTGAAGTTTTCTTTATTCTTAGAACTGGCATTTGTGGACGAACTTTGCACAGACAGTAAAACATCTTAAAGAAAGAGAACTTTGTAGCTCCACTCAGTATGTAATTATATTAGTGGGCCAAATATCCTGACCTCTGAATGAGAGCTGGGTGACATGAATGATCTAAGGACCCTTTTCATATTCACTTCTGAAGGGAAAAATTAAAAAAACAAAACAAAACAAACAAACAAAAAAACTATAACTTCTTCCAAATATAGCATCAGCGAGATTTATTTTATTTTATTTATTTAGTTTTAGTGATTTTTTGTGGAGTTGTGTCTTTAGTCTGGGTAACATTTCCTGTTAGTTACTTTAAAACAAAATGAAATTAGTCATTTTTTATTGAAAAAGGGGGGATTTTATTTAAAAAACAAAAGCAAAAACAAAAAAAAAAAAACCCTTTTAGTAGGCTTGCAGTTGGCACTCCTCACTGGCTTTGCTTAAAAGGCATTTCTTGGGTCTGAATTGCTTTGATTTATGGTCACTTGAAGTGATCCCTACTGCACCTCCTCTGTTTCCATTTCCTACTTTGCTGCCAGCCCTCCCAACTCATTCTATTATTCTGGAATTGGTTTAGTTGTGCTGGAAAAGAGGTTCACTTTACTTGGTATCAGAGTTTCTCAGGCTGATTTTTTTTTTTTTTTTTGCTTGTATGTGTGTGTGTGTGTGTGTGTGTGTGTGTGTGTGTGTGTGTGTGTAATAATCACAAGGGAAACTGAAATTCCTTATTGAATACTGAGGTACTTTCTATAATCTACTACATATAGTTTCTTGTGTTTTTTTTTTTTGTTAAATATCCCCGAATCATAACATGCTTAATAGAAACTTTGAAAAACATAATAACTATATTTAAAACTAATGACATTACAATTAGGTTGCATAGTATTATACTTGTTGTACTTAAGCTTTAAAAAGATATACATTTTGGAAGGAATTAGTCCAAATTTTATTATTTTTCTCACTAAAACCTAGTGCAGCTACTTTGTTTCTAGAATGAGAACAATTTAATGTGAATTTTAAGAAGAAAAATTAAACAAAAAATTATTTTCTATTTCTTCTTAGAGGTATGTGACCTTTTGTTATAGTCTATGTTTCAGAGTTAAACATCTAGAATAAGCAGGAGAAACCGTTCACTTTGGGAACATCCTGACCTATGTATTTTACCAAACAGCATTTACTAATGGAAGTGCAGTTGTTTTTATATTCAAGGCTGCAGAAGAAAGACACCATACCTGATCTCCTCCTCCACAAAGAGAAACAAAGCAATAACTGCATTAGAATTGACTATGGGAGATCATAGTGGACCAGTAAAAGAGATTGGAATCTTATAAGATTTAGAGACCAGGAACAACAGCATATAACCATAAACCATTTTAGTATCTGTTACTGAGGCCACAGGCAGGTGAGGGAAACCTCTCCTTTGCAAAGGTGAGGGCAAAAGATTGGTGCCAATACTGGTAATCCCAGCTACTGGCTGAAGGCCTACTTGAAAAAATAATTGGAAGTCTGCATCATAACTTTGCTTTGGAAAAACATCAATCGCCTACTGAATACCCAGGTTGTTGCAGCTATGAGCCACCTTGAAAAATGAACTACTTAGCTTGGACTACACTGATCGCAAACTCTTCCATATTAACACCTCTGAGCATCCTCAGATATATTCCATTGTTCTGATTTTAGTGGAAGATGCCTTTCAAATTCAAAGAAACGTAACTGAATGATTGTAATCTAAGCTTTCTGGGTGTCTGGCTTACAGGGATGAGTACTGTGAAATGGAAGAGACAGGATACCCAAAATAGACAGGAGATCAGAGTACCTGAAGAAAGCTTCTGCTGATACCTCATCTGCATAGTAGCACTGTTATGCTCACCCTATGCCTCCTCTGACAGTACATTGTAGTTGGAATTGACAGAGCATTGTACAGGAGGCATTGGAGCTCACTGCAACCCCTGTGCACGCAGAATCAAGGCACACACCATATATCAGGAAAAGTATTTCAAGTTTTTTGTTACTTCTGGAACTGATAGTAGCAGAGGTTCTATCTAGGATCAGAATGAGTATAAACAGTGTTTGTGGAACCTGTGTCATCATCCGATAGGAACCACAACTCTAAACTTAGGAAAAACTTGATACTTCTACGTGTACCACAACTGCCTAAATTACTAGCCTGCCTCCATTCTTGTGTGAATCTTTTCAACTCTGCCCTGAAATACTGTGTCTCAAGTCACTAACCGCAAACAATGAGGCTATAAAGATATTATATTACAGTGCTCAACTGAAATAAAGCCAATATCGCAAACAAGCAAGCATGCCGGACACATCTTTAAGAGAAAGACACTTATTAAGAAAGATAACTGTCAGAAATTAAGATACCTTGCCATCAGTTGCACAACTTTCAATATAAGAACATTGAAAATATGAAAGCAAGGAAAAGAGAATGTAACACTCTAGCAATAAAAAAAAAACAAAAACATTGTGAGTAGAATATCTGATAAAAAATTGAAAGAATGATAATTTTTAAAGCTCAAATGATAGCCAAGAGAATACAGGGAAAGCAAAACATAATGAGAAAGTCAACAGAAACAGGTATAGTAGTAAGCTGCTGTGGCGGCTCAGCAAAGAGTCATGGAGGCATAATTATAGGTGCACACTCTGCCAGACCCCAGCAGAGGGAACTGCCATCCTGGCCAGCCCCATACTAGACAATAGAACTCTGAGCATTTGAGCTCAGGTATTTTTATTAATTCAGAATTCCTCAGGTGTTCTACTGATAGCACCTGTGGATCACAAGCAATCAACTCCCCCCTCCCCGCCCCACACACATTAATCCAACACCTGCAGACAATACAAAATGTCAAAGCCTATGTGGCCCCTTACCTAACAGTGCACAAAACAATTATTAATTTTTAAATTTATTTATTGGTGTTTGGCCTGAACGTGACAGAGCAGGATCCACTGGAAGTTGAGTTATAGATAGTTGTGAGCTGCCATGTGGACTCTGGGAATTGAACCCTGCTCCTCTGGAAGAGCAGCCAGTGCTCTTAATCACTGAGTCATCTCTCCAGCCCCACAAAACAATTATTTTAAACACAAGTAAAAATAAACTTCTACAACAGGTAGGAATTTTGAAAAAAACTAAAAAAATCTTGAAAATGTGCAAATATGTCAAAAAGATATTTAAAAGTCTCAATAGTGGAATAGATTAAGTAGAAGAAAGAATGTTTGAATTTTATAACTGAGCTACGAAGTGAAGAGAAAAAGAATCTAAGAAAAAAAATGAATTAAATACTCTAGAGCTTTAAGACATCATTAAACAGACACCCACATATGTTGAATACCCATGGATAAGGAGGAGGGATTATTAATAGCATTGAAATTATAACAGTAAGGTATAGAAGGCTTATAGAACTACAAACAGACCTTGACCAGAAAAGATTTTCATAACAGAATATTGTACATAATATATCAAAAACATAATACAGAGACAGGCTTTGGAAATCTGCATGTAAACAGTGCCAAGTCACATTTAAAGGTGTTAGGACTAACAGCAGATTTCTCAGCAGAAACCCTATAGGCCAAGAAGCAATAGAATGATGTATTCCAAGTTCTGACACAAGGCAACCTCAAGAAGAAAGCTGTAGCCAGTAAGGCTAGTCTTCAAAAATGAAAGAGAAATAAAGCCTTTCTAAGAGAAGAAAAAAAAAAATGAGGTAATTCAATATGACCAGACAAACCTTGCAAAATGATGCTTAAGGGATTTCTCTTTTCCAAAGTGAAAGAAAAATAACCATCATCATGAAAGCATGCCAAAATATAAATCTCACAAAAGAAAAACAGAAAGGCATCAACATCAATATCATAAACCATCAAATTACCAGAGACAAAGCAATGGAAAGAGTCCCCAGAGCTACAGAATGACAAGACCGAGTCCTACCTATCAAAGTAAACTCTGATATCAACTCACTGAGCTGTCGAAATAAAACATGAAGGCTGGCTGAATAGCAAAACCAAGGCAAAAGAAACACAACTCACTATTCAAAATGCATGAGACACACACAGTGAAAGTAAGAGGATGGAAAGTGGTGCTCCAAGCAAAGGAAGATCAAGTATGAGCAGATTTACTATCTGACAAAACATGCTTCAGCATGAGTTTCTCCCCAGTGCTGGGACCAAATACCCGAAGAGAGCAACTTCGGGAACATAGTACGTGCTTCTGGGATTTACCTAACAGGAGCAGTGATGGAAGGAAAAAAAGACAAACGCACAAACACATAGAATTACTGGGGTTGGGTAGTCTGGCTCCAGGATAGAAAAGCCACAAACCTTCAGAAACAGCTCTGCATTGCACACAGTTGAAGAGGGAGGCAGGTTATTACATACAGCTGAACAAGGAGAAGGGGTTGGGCTATTACATACAGCTTAACAAGGAGGTAGGGTTATTATATACAGCTGAATAAGGAAGCAGGTTTAGCTAATCTCAGTGGGAACAGTCTCCATAGAGGACCGCCTTCATGCTACACACATCCAGGGACAACAGCTATCATGATTGTTTTCTGAATACCTTGTCAATATTCTCACTCAGATCAGAGGAAGGTTGTCACACTCCTCTAGGGTCCTTGACATGGTTGTGTCCATGTCAAACAATTCACTCATTCATTCATTACACATTCACTCAGGACTTTCCTCACTCCCTGCAAAAATGCATTTATTTTTTCTCAGTTTGAGGGTACAGTTCATCTTTGCAAGGCAAGAGTGATAGGGGGACATGATATTCGCTCACATTTTGTCAGCAGTCGGAAAGCAAAGACTGGACAGGGATCGCATCCAGGGATACATATATTGGTACACGTATGCCACAGTATGCATGAGGGGGACAAAGAACAACTTGGTCTTCTCTCCCAACATTTGGGAGTCAGAGGTTACGCCTGGGTCATCAGGCTTGTTGCCAAGTGCCTACACTTGGTGAGCCATCTCACCAGCCCCAGGCTCAGTTTTAAATTTATATGCACATAATGTTGGAATCCTCAATTCAATAAAACAAACACTATTACATATAAAAGAAAGCACAGGTAGAAATATAGTAATAATAATTTTAAATTTCCATATTCAGGAATAGGGAGATCAATCAGGCCAAACAACAAGAACAAGATATTACAGTATACTGCTAGTCCACAAAACAAGCTTTTGAAAATTTAAAGGATTGAAATTACACAGTCTTTTCTTATTACAACATAGTAAAGGTAGGAGTCATTAGCAAAGTTCATTTTAGAAATTATGCACATACATTCATAAATACAAATACGTTCAGATAAAAATACACATTCGAAAGAGAATGGGTCACTGTTATAATAAAAAATACTTAATTTTTTATTGAAATTAGTGAAATGAAAACACAAAATGCCTAAACTTGTGGGATACAGTAAATGTAATGTTCAGAAAAAAGTCATAGGACCGAACGTATGCATCAACATTTAGTTCATATAAACAACCTAATGAAGGGCCTGGGGATAGAGATGAATGGTAGAACATGTGTGTCACCCTGAATTTAATGTTAGTATTGTAAACAACAAACACACACAAAGAAAAATATTAGTGATTTTTATAAAGAATTAAAAAAGCAAAATAAACTCACCAGCACCATAAAATGTAAGAAAAAAAAATCATACTCAGATGAAATAATGGTCATAGAAGAAATAATACTGAGAATAAGAAGTACAACAGGGCAATGAAACAAAGGGTTTGCATTTCCGTTAATTTTTTATTGTTGGTTTTGAAGAAAAGCAAAATTGACAAAACTCTAGCTAGGCTGACCAAGGAAATAGAGAGGGGAGAGAGGGAGGGAGGGAGGGAGGAAGAGGCTTCAAAAAGTAAAAGGATCTTATAACCAATACCAATAGGAATATAAAGGATCATAAGGAATTACTATGAAAATATGTATGTCAACAAATTGGAAAACTCAAATGAAATGGAGAAAGTTCTTAACATGAGATTATTCAACTTGGACCATTATAGCATGAAAAGCAACTAAAAACAAGTAATGAGATTGAATCAGTGATAAAAGTCTCCCAACCTCCAGGACTGGAGAGTCCACTCAGATGGAGACCCACTCTCCTCTTTTAGAGGTCCTGAGTTCAATTCCCAGCAGCCATATGGTGGCTCACAGCCATCTATAATGAAATCTGATGCCCTCTTCTGGTTTGTAAGAGTACATGCAGGCAAAACATTCATACATAAAATACATAAACAACACCCCCTTTTTAAAAAAAGACTTCCAACCAAGGAAGTTCAGGACCATACAACCTCATAGCCTCCAATTGTAAAGTTTTTAAAGAAATATTCTCTGACTAAAAAATTACTTCAAAGAACTGAGGGTTAGAGGGCTCTTCACTAGTCTTTCCTTGAGGTCATTCACCTTAATCAAACAATGTAAGGATACAGGAAAACAAACAAACAAACAAAACAAACAAAACAAAACAAAAACAAAAAACAAACCAAAAAACAATTTCCACAATGAACATAGATGCAAAAGTTCTCAGAAAATACTAGTAAATTAAGTTCAGTGCTTTTAAACTGCCCAGAGATCAATCATACCCAGGTATACTACATTGCCTGAATGTGCTGGGACAAGCTTCTTTTGATGGGATGGTAGTTAGGAACAGGACTCATTAGGAAGCAAGGTGGAAGGCTATTTTAAGTTTTCACATTCAGAGCTGAGGGAACAGGCATAAGGGTGAGAAGAGAAAAAGTAGGTTGGAAAAGATGCTAATTAGAGCTAGAAATTGCAAACTAAGAATGAATAGGAAAAATGATAGATTATATAAACTCAACCAAGGAACTTCACAAAATACTGTCAATCAGTTCTAGCTTACAATTCTCGACAGATTAAATTAGGCTAGACAACACGGTAGTCTGTCATTTAAGATTTCATGATAGATATAGCCTTCTGTCTATGTTTATTTAGGTACTACAGTAAAATTATCCAAATGATCTGTATTCACTCTACTATCAGTGGTATGTCCTGAAATTGTTCAATGACACATTTGGTCTCAACCCATCTGATTCTCAAAGCAATAGATGCATGTGCATTTGTGTTCTTAGAATGACAAACACATCTCCAAACACCATCAGACCGGACTCTTTGTTACTATACACACACAGTATTCCTCTGCTTGGAAAGTCTATTTCAGAAATATTACTGGAGTCTAAAGGGAACTTCAATTTCCTTAAGTGACACTTAAGGACACTCAAGGACAGCTTTATTTTGGCCTATTTCTTGGGCATCCTAGCCTTTACCCTTCACTCAAGTGTGTCTAGAAATCCAAATGTTTAGAACCAACTGAATTGAGACAGAAGAATAGAAGACAAGAGAGACCACTCCCAGTCTTCTCATTAGCACAAAGGAAGAGAGGCATTTTAAATGAGTCCTTTAATGCACTATAAACCCAGGAGCTCTTTAATGCCCTAAAACTGACTTCTTTACATTATTTTAGAGAGAATTGCCTACTCTATGGGGAGGCAGGATGTATGTCTCCCTGAAGCAGTTGCAGTCTGATTATTCAGAAATGGTCATAGTTGTCCTGGTGATTCTCTGGGTCATTCCAGTCAATGGTGTCATCGTAACATCCTAGTGTTCTTGCTTTCACATACAGGTATTTGGAACCACTTTACTCTAGCTCACATAACAAATAAACTGGCTACTCTACCCATCAGTCGTCAGGTACACTGTGTGGAACCATCAGGATGAAGCTTGTAAAGGATACTTTGAGTTTATAGACAGAATTATAATTACTATTCCAAATGACCAAGATCCATGTCACAATGATCCAGATATGTATTTATTTGCCATAGACTAGGTGATAAGAGTCTCAAAAACATTACCTGTGGGTACACATTGGTCCTTTTCCACATATGCCATAAATTTTTTTCTTAAAATGTTGATTTAAATGACTTATTTTATACCATAGGTGTTTACAAGAAATAAGTGGGATGGGAGTCAATGTTCCAGTTTCATTTCCATCACTGTTCACATGAGAGTTAAGTGTCTATTATCTCTTTTAAGCAATGACTAAGGCATACAATTTAGTAGAAGCTGAACTTCAGAAGGAGGCATATGTAAAAGATCAGTGGATACTGACTAATTTGCAGTCACTAATTAAACATAGAAGTGACAGTAGTGAAACTTTACTTTTACTTATATTTCATCTTTTGCTTTATCATAACTTACTATTTACTGTTATAAAAATCTTCAGCAAGATCATCTATTAAGTTTTTAAAAAATTTTCTTCACTTATGTGCCAGTACTTTTCCCTGTTTAATGAATGTGTTTTATGGAAAGTGGAAGGTATGAATAATTAGATGTAAGTCTGTGCAGCAGAGAGCAAAAAGAACCACTTTTATATGTACATAAAATATTTATTTCATAATTTAAAGTACATGAAACAAAGGTGATTTGATGCAAGACATTGTGCTGGTAATTTTCCTTATCAGTGTGGTTTTACATAACAAATTGTAGGGCTATTTTTTTCAAGGCATCTATACAATTCAGAGTTCCTTCTGTGTCTGTACATCTATATGTCTGAAAATCTTGTTATTGTTAGAAAAACTAATCAACAAGGAAAAGTTGGAATAAATACAGAGTTGAATTATGTGTGCCTTCGTGACTAAAATTAGATCACTATCAAAAATATTAATATTTTCTCCCAAGTCCCAGTATGATTAATGTTCACACTCCAGAGATATGTGCCCAGGAAGAATTTATTTTGCATTGGAGAGGACTTTCTGTGGAAGAAGATGCTTCTGCTGCAAAATAAATTAGTTGTGCTGAAGAAAGGGAGTATATTGAGTTTTAGATGATTTATTTAGTCTTTTGCAATTCACGCTTTGAATAATACAAGTAAAATCTCCATCAATAGCATTTTGTATTAACCACTGACTGTACAGCAGTGGTTAGAGTATTATTTCTCCTTTCTTATCAGAACCAGATGTTGACATTCACAAACATGTGGATACAAGTGAATCCTGGGAACTTCAAAGTGCACTTGGATATCAGGTTACTGATAGCAAAATGTAGATGTAGTCTTCTAAAATGTAGTTATTTGCTATATGGTCCAAGTCAAGGAAAAGTTATACAATGCACATTTTGTAGAATTTATGGGCAGACTCTACCTTTCATTTGAAATATGTCTATAGCAGAGTGATTGTTCTTATTCATCAAAAGAGTGATTTCCATAACTGAATTCATATGTGATTGCTTGGAATCCCTTGTCTATTTTAATCTGCAACATGGTATTACAGATTCTGCCTCTCCAGTATTATCAGACTCTGTCTTGGTAGTCAGAATTCACACATTTATTGCCATTTGCTTCCGTAATTCCAGTGGTTGGAGACATCTGGCTGCTACGTATTTAAGGAAGGCTATTTTCTTTAATAGCACAATTGAGAGATATAATATTCTCTTAATGAATTTTAAGAATACTGAAGGGGGAAAATTAAGCAAGAATTAGGTTGGGAGAATAGAAGCTAGGAGAAGATGGGCACAGGGGCTAACAAAACTAAGTGTACTAAAAAGAAAAACAACCTTGCAAATCTTATTATTTTGTAAGTCAATTAAAATCCAGTTTGAAATATTTTAACAGAAACACCCCACATAGATGGATAATGCTCCTCTCAAGATACATAGGCTATTAAACAATACCCCAGTAACAGATGAAAGATATGTGCCCACAGCTCAAAGATGCTCAGATGCCCCTAAAACATAAATGACTATTGTCAATGCCTTTGCTTTCCCACCTGAACTAGACTGTAAGACCCTATTGCTAAAGAGCCAATACATTTAGTTGAAAGTCATAGAAGAATCAAAGTGGGTTTGAGGTAAAAGTTTCATCCTTGTAGGTCATCTGCATAAACAGTGCTGGAAGATACCATGCAAGCTGTTGGCAGAGAAAAGTCATTAAAGATCTTTTTAGCTTAGAACTGCTAAGCTACAATAATGGCCTCCCTGGTAAGATGTGCTCATTGGTGTAACAATGTCATGACTATTATGTGATGACCAACTGATTTCTGATTAGATTTGAAGCCCATTCCAAAAGAGTTAGCTCATACCCGGTTCTATGCACTTCACCAAGTGCTATAGTTGAAGAGGTCTTATATCCTAGGGGAGAACCTACAACTGCCATTTTGTTAAATGAACATGATATCAAACTGCTTTCTGAATAAGGGTATACCCATAGATTAGTGCTGTTTTCAGCCTTCCTTAAAGAAGTTTCCTTTTGCAGTGAGAAGTGGTTAATGCTGAGACTCACAACTAGTCAGAGTGGGGAATAATGGTTGTGGAATGCTCAGTCTTACAGCTAGGACATCAGTAACATCACCTCCTCCCCCCTGTGCCCAGGGAACATCATAGAATAGGGAGCAGAAAAATGTAAAAGACAAAGGTTGGGAAGGACTACTGTGAAAGTGTTTTCTGGTCATAACATAGCCCCAAATGCCATGTGCTCAGAACTGTGATTAACTTCACAAGACCAACATAAAATTTCTCCTGTCACAATTTCATCATGATAGAGTAGAGTATAATGAGGCCCCAGGTCTCACTGAAGGATGTATGATGGGGAGGGTGTCATTTTCTTTAGTAGTGTAGCCAGTTATAAGTTGCCCATGTTCTATTAAATGATCATCAAATCATGAAAATACCTTAAGAAAACCTTAAGTAAAATCAGTCAGGAAAAAAAAAGTAGGAGATGACTTCACTTGAAAAAGAAGAGCTTCTGTGAGTAGGAGGGTTGATGAAAGAGGATAATCAGGCTAAAAATGACCCAGAAGCAGCATATACACGTGTGAAATTGTTAAAGAGTAGAAGAAAATGAAGCAGTGGTTTAATATGTGCTGTTACTGGATACTAATGTACAACTTATAAAATTTAAATCAGAAACAGTCTTCCAAGATATCATAAAATAAGATTTATATCTGAGATTTAATTAGAACTTCCTTTCATTTGATAGGTATTTACTGATTGCTTACTATTACGCATTAAGGACTGATCTGAGCTGTACAAACACAAAGGGAAATCAAGCCGATAAGGTCCTTGCCTTCTTGGAGCATCTGTTCCAGTGGAAGGAGATGATGTACAAAAGGAGTGAAGAGAAATGCAGAGCATTCAAATCAGGGAGTAGTCAAGGAACTCAAAGAAAATACGATGTCAAGTTAGCTATTCCATGGGGCCAGAGAAATGAAGTAAATTAGAAATACAGTCATAGCTTCATAGGCTGTGACATGGTCTTTGAGTAACTAGGAAGTTGTCTCTGGAAGACAAATTATTATGAGTGATTTTTATTAGGTGCACTCTTGGAATCATCTTTGAAAAGTGAACATGGCATAGGCTGGTACAAAGCAAGATCCCATGTTATATACTGCCCAAAATGTGCCAGTCCTGTCTGTGGGAGCTCAAGTGTCACTTGTGGGTTTCTGCGTGTCATGGCATCATACTGATAGGTCACGGTATGGCTGCTTCCAAAGGGAGGACCTTGAGACAAGTAGATATTTTCTGCTAAGACAATCCATCAGGGGATCAGGAATCTGATGGCTGGCTTGGTATCATTCCCAGAAGGTAGTGAAAAAAGTTCTTCCTGCCTGAAAGTGGACTCTTTTATACGGATTTTATTTGAAGCACAATGGGGAACCACCGGAGCGTTTTTGTAAATGAATGTTATAATCTGATTTTTGTTTTTATATGATTACTGAATATTTTTTTAAAAGAATCAGCTATACAGAGTGTAAAGAAGCAACACATTGGATTTGAGTAAAAGCAAGAAGTTAGGTTAAACTTGCCAACATTTATTTTGTCTTAGTTACAGAAATCATAACATTTGAACAAATCAAGCTTAAAATTCTGATTTGGTGGTCTCAGAACTACGAGAAGAACTAACATGAACAATTCTTTCCACAGAATTAATGGAATAGTAAATGCCTGAGTGAGTGCTTATGTGTGTTCGAGTGTATGTAAGTGTGTGTGTGAGAGAGCACACACATGGCAAGAAAGAGGACAGGTCCATTTTAATCTTATTTCCTTTTAAGTTATGAGGTTAATCTGAGTTTTAGAGTTTTAAGTTTTTTTTCTGCTTCTAATTTCTGATTATGAGGTCTACGTTAAGGATTAATGATGGGTCGCACATGATAGATCCTCAAAAGGACTGCGAATTTCATTTGTCTTAGAGAATATCCAAGAGTGTGCTCAGCTTCCCTATAAAATATGTACTCACTGGACGATTGGCCTACTGATGAAGGTACTGGTAGGTTCAGTGTGCGGCTGTCAGGTAGAAACACGATGGGAATCCTCGTGGTGACAGGATTATTTTGTATCTTGACTGTGATCGTGGTTACATGATCTACGTGTGTGAATAAAGTGACAGAATTACTAGAAGCCATTTTTTAAGGCAACAGCCTGCTTTGGATATTGAACATAGTTGTTCAAATGTAATTGCTGGGAGAGACTCAGTGATGCATACAGAAGGCCTCTCTGTGCTGCATTTGCAATGCCCTGTGGATTGATAATTCCTTTACTATAAAGTTTGTCTGTCTGGTGCACATATGGTCCACATGCCCTTGTACACTATCCTTGGATTATTGTACCCGCTTTGGTGATAAAAACTGCTTCAGAGACCATAAGAACATAAGAAAGACCATAAGAAAGAGGGCCTTTATTTCCTTCTGATCTGTACCATGAGTCCCAGACTCCATGACTCTGGCTGACCCCATGGGCACCTAAGACCCAGCCCAGGAGAGTTCATCCTCTTTCCTCACCAAAAGTGGATTTTGGATTAACAACAAAATTTGGCACACATTTTACTTAATCAAAATCCTTTTAAATACTTTTTGGTTCTCACAGCATGTGCCTATCCTTGGATAGCACAAGTATCCTTATTCAAATTTGGGATATAAAGAGAGCTGCAACTAATATAATGGAAGGATAAATTACTTGGGCCCGCCCACATCTCCTAACATGCATTCCAGTGCCTTTGCGGCAGGCTCTTTCTCCTTTCTCAAGTTGAATACACACTAGTAAATTCATGATACAACACAAGGAAATAATTTATAGCACATGGAATGTTTATTCTTTGTTTCCTAAAGCACCTGATTAAATAATTTTCGAAGGGAACAGACATGAATTAGTTCTACATTCGTTGACATTTCAATGGTGACACGGAAGTGTGGTGTTTCTGATCACTCATCTCCTGTATTGTTTTCATTTTATCTGTTAGTTTGTGCTTTAATTCCAAGTGAAAAGGGCACTTAATATAACAAAGTATGGGATGGTATGCAGGGACCCTCTCTCCTTCCTTCCTTCTTTCTTTCTTTCCTTTCTTCCTTTCATTCTTTCTTTCTCCCTTTCTTTCTTTTTTTTTCTGACTTATGACCAAATAGAGAAATTAAATTCTTGGTAAGGAAAAAAAAAAAACAAAAAAACAACTCTTAAATACAAAGTCTCTGACATGTTTCCCTCATTTATCTGGATCTCCTAAGATCGGCTTATCTCTCTTGGCTCTTGGAGTCTTAAATTGAAAACATTGCTTTGATTATGTAAGCTTCCTTGATTTATGCACTGTTAAAATGAATATCAGATGGTTTTATACTTTTGCAAAGGCAATAGCTCAAACAGGTAAGCTTTATCATATCATCTGAAAATCACCATGCTGAAACACGGGTATTAAATAACATTGCTTAATTGTTTTAACTACCTTGGTATTTGGGATTTGGCCTTAACAAAAATTGACTTAAGTTGAGTTACAAGACTTACATCCAACACATATTTATTTTGTACCCCATAGACATAAGAAGCTAAGAGGTCTTTCACCAAGGAAGCTAGGTAAACATAACAGATAAGTTCCATTTTAAAGAGAAGCAGATGACTGGAGAAAAAGACATCAACAAAGAGAAGGCTGTTCTTTGAGGAACAGACTGAGAAACTGGCTGTGCAGTACATCATGAATAGTTCAAGGAAAAAATAATAATCAAGTGAAAACTAAACATTAAGCAAAATGCCTCGAGAACTTTGTGACATACTTTCACAGGAAATTCAAACCTGAGGAGGCTCAATGACACGCACACAGACGATGAAATTGATTTCTGAGCATATTCATGTTTTTAGATGAATGATTTGGTGACGTGAAATCAGAAGATTCTAGACACTACCTGTCCCATAATCCATGGCCACGATAGCAAGTGTACCCCTGCGTCACTAGGCCAGTAAATAGGAGATGAAAGAGACTAAAAACTCATGTTACTTTTCTTAATTTGTGTTATAACAGAGGTAAGGACAATGTATAGGTATTGGAGGTGTCTGTTGTCAAATTACAGGTGTAAGTTTTGTTGTAAATAATATTCGGTGAAATCAGCTTTTATTAAATAAAGATTTTGCATTTTCATGTATTTAAACTACAAATAAAAACAAGTTAGGGACTATGAAAACCTTTAGAAAGAGTTTTACAGACTGCATAGTGGTACATGTGGCCCTATTAACTCTTTTACTTCATGATTCACGTAGCTCATTAAAATAAACCTTCCGTTTTTTATCTGAGCATAGCTGCTTACAAGAAATGTAAGGCTTACCAATTTGTGACATGTTTTTCATCTAGACTATAGATCCTGGAGACTGTGTTCCATAGTGACCTGATAAAATCTCTGAAGAGCCTTCCTCAATGACCTTTCTTCTTCAAAGTTTATCTAGACAAATTCTGTGTGGTGGTGGTTTTAGGAGTAGAACAGAAGAAGCAGGAAAGATAGAAGGAGATAGCTGAAAGACTTCATTAGCGTCTGAGATAGAAAGCGCAGGTGTGTTGCCAGGAAAAGGAACTGAAATGAAAGAGGGTGTCAACAGCTCTATGGAATCATTTGATTGGCTCTCTGTACCTTACATCATCCTTTTGACTCTGTTCTGAGGCAGGGAATGTGAATCTGAGGCAGTATGGGAATGTAAATACATGCAGCCATTATTACTATTAGTGTGGAGATTTCTGTACATCACAAAACAGCTATATGTGTATACCCAAAGGGCTTTGTGACAAAGCACCAAGGAAATACTTGCACATCACATCTACATTTATTGCTGCGGTGTTCACAATCAATGATTAAATGATCTGATCAAATGTCCATCAGAATATGAATGAATAAAGAAATTGTTGTATAATAAATATCCAAAAGAAGTTCATGCAGCCCTTAGTAACAAGTCTAGAATGCTAGCATTCCTTATTTTCAAGGAAGATCTTTTAAGAGTGGTCTTGAATATCTGTGCTAGTTTGTTTCTCTGTTGTGATAAACACCATCACCAAACTAACTTGTGGAGGAAAGTTTATTTGGCTCACCGGTAAGAGTCCACCATGGAAGAAAGCATAAGCTTAAGCATAAAGGTGAAACCCAGAGGCAGGAATTGAAGCAGAAGTTATGGAGGAGTGATGCTTATTGCCTTTCTCCTTATGGCTTGCTCAGCTTCCTTCACATTAGGGCCCTTCCCCAGGGGTAACACTGCCCACCATGGGCTGCCCCACAACATCAACCTTTAATCAAGAAGATGCCCCACAGGCTTTCCTGCAGGCCTATCTGACGGAAGCATTTTCTCAATGAAAGTTCCCTCTTCTCAGATGACCCTGCCTTGTGTCAATTTCACAAAATACTAACCAGTCCAATAACCTACCACCAACTTGACTTTAGAAAGTTACTTAAATTTCTTGATTTTGGTGAAAATTTTAGTCTTAAGAGATAGAAAACAAAACAAAAAAGTAGAAAAATAAAAGACAAATCAAGTCTAAAAAGAAGGTAAAAGGAACAAAGCAAGTGACATTTTTAAGTAGGTCTACAAATACTTGTAGATAACCAATGAATTAAAGAACTATCTATAGAAATATTTATGTATTTTGCATCCAAAATGGGAACAAAACTTATACTAAAATTGCCTACTATGCACACACACTTAGATTAATAATAAATCGTTGATTTGGATACTGTAGATTACTAAATGATAACATTTTCACTGGACGATTTGGAGCTTGTTTTTCAAATTCAATCATTAATAATCACTAATAATAAAAAATGTGATGGCAAATTTTGTGGTAAACCTAGCATATGCTTTTCAGCTTGGCACATAGTGACCAATGCATGTACACAGTGGACAAAAAAACCCAAAAGAACCCAAACCTGGGGTATCATTAATTCAAAGCTTCCACAATATGACTCATGGAGTCACGTGGAAATTAACCTTCAAAGAAAGAAATTTCAATGAATAAGAGTATTCTGACATTTTCCTCCATTTTTATACATGTACTTTGTGCCGTGTGTTATAATCCAAAAGCAAAAATCAGTGCTCTTCTTTTATACTGCAGGTAGAAGGGACTATCAGTTCAAATTTCACAGCTTCTAAATTAGATTCTCAAATTAAGCTAGCATTCGAATCTAGAAGTTTTCAACACTGTGGTGCCAAATGCTTAAGTACAAACTGTAAAGTTTAGTAAGTTAGAGGAGGATTAATCTAAACCATGGCAAATATTTGTATTCCAATAAAAAGATGAAATTGTAGGTATTTTGGATGCTCAGTATTTGCTGTAATATTTGCTTTAGATATTTTCAATTATCCTGGGATCTACTTGCAATATCTTTTCTTATTTACATTTCACATGGATCTGTAAGAATAGTGCTCATGCTGTCTTTTAAATGCATTTTCTTGCTGTAATTATAGAAAATGATACTTAAAATGAGATATTAGTCAAATTTCTGGAAGAAGTGATGGCACATTGTCAGTACCACGCGTTTTACTTATTATCATCAATAACAGGTGTCAGTCATAGGAGAATGACTTGTTTGAATATTATTTTGAGTTACTTGAAGCACACGCTACTCTCATTTTTGTATGATAATGCAAACCAAATATTTTAATGATTTTGGCTTTATATCACATTGCACAGAACAGTAAAGCAAGCAGCAATCATTTTATGCAATAACAGACCATATAATTGGAGTTTCATTTTTATTGGAGGAATGCACACTGAATAAAGAATTGAATCTTTATTTAAAGCATTGTAATGATTAAAATGTGGGGGAACTCACAGATTTAAACACATTATCTTATGATATCAATTTTACGGTAACCTACTTTCCAGAGTATTAAGAAAAGCATAATGAAAAGGAAGAATGATTGAAAAGTCTCTGATCAAATCCTCCCTGAATTACTCCAGAAAACATCCAGAAAACATTATTATTGTAGATCATCAGGCAGGCGCAAATTACTGCTTTGGTATTCAATCTCTTTGGATATCATTATTTTTCAAAATACCTAGAGGTGGGTATTGGGTAAATATGAATTTACTCTGAGCATTCTGACCACTTAATCATCTGCACTGAATATTAACAATATTCATGGAGTTGTGAGATTGAAAAAAATTGTCCAGTTTTCTTTTATACCCATGATAATTTTGAAACAGCTAATAGGAAGAGATGTTTAACATGAGAATGTCTAGTTCTAGAGGATTAGATTGCAAGTCACCATTCAATATTTTTGAGACAGTTTTCAAAACTGGGTGTTAAAGCGTGCTTGATATGAACACAGACCCTAGTCATACCTTGGAATATGACCCAGATAATGTAATGGATAAAATTGTTCTTTGAATGGTATTCCTGAATGCTGAAACATAAATTCATAATAGATATAGTTATTCCCATTTAAAAGGTGAGGAAACGGGTACTGAGATACGATGTAACTTACCAGGGCCACTTTTGCATCTGGCATTATGGTGACATTAGGCTAATGCCAGATGGTTGTCTTGACTCTGGTCTGGCAGTGGCTCTTCGAGAACTTAGACATCAGGGCGTGAGATGCTTTGGTTCTTGTATCTTTCTCTTCAATAACCTCAAATAAGTTCCTCATGAGAACAGAACTTGTTTGAGATATTAGACTGGGAACATAAATTAAAACAGACAGATAAAACTGTTTGCTTTAGTTGTACATAAAAACAACTCACTGTTAGATCTATTTCCAACATTACAAATATACAAAAATTCATTGAAGTAAATACTGCTAGTAGTAGAAATGTCTCTTAACTAGGAAGTGTTCCTATACTTGCTTATGTGAGAATCACAAAAGTTTTGTGACATATATGATCAATAAATCTACAATCAAATAGAATTATTGATTTATTTTTAATTAAAAATGTTAAATAAAGTCTTGCAATTATTTTTTATTTCAACTAGTTTTTTATGTCTATATACACTTTATTTCTATAATACTTTCAAATTCACAGCAAAATCAGAATGGTTGGAGGTCATATATAGTCTCTGACCACATACACACTCTCAAATTCCCATACCATCAACATCCGAGGATATTGATCCCAACAACAGAGGACTAGTTTGGTCCTTTCCTTATCACTGATGAGCCTCTGTTGATACACCTTCATCACCTGAAGTCAAGTTTTTCATCATGGCTTTTCTTGGTATTATGCATCCGGTGTGGAAGGACATTTATCTGCTAACGTAGTATCATTTAGAATAGTCTCAATGCTCTAAAAACCCTATTTACCTTTCATTCTCCTGAAGCACCTAGAAACCACTGATTGTTCTACTGTCTCTATATATGAAGGCAAATCTTATATGTGTGTTTAACAGAAGAAAAGTTTCCATACTATATGTCATACTACCTGTATGGCATTCTACAGTATTTAGTTGTGTTATGATTCACTTTTTAAAAATTCCAAAAGTAAGTTTCTCTCTGTCTCTCTCTCTGTCTCTCTGTCTCTGTCTCTGTCTCTCTCTCTCTTTCTCTCTCTGGATTAAAAAATTTAATATTTATTTTCTTTTTTCATTCTATAATTGCTCTTTCTGTAAGTCATCAAGTTATGGGATGGTGTTCACACATATGTACATTATATATGAACTATATATGTGCATGTGTAAGAGACAAGTAGGCATCAAATATCTTATGAACAGCATCTGCCTGCATTGGATCTAGTATCTGGCTCTCTATTATGGATCACGGTGGCTCTGTCCTTCTCTGTCCCCACTGGCTTCGGTGCTGTTCCTAAAGTACTATCTCCGGATCTGAAAACTAGGTATATTTAGCATGGATTTCCCAAAAGCAAGTCCTATATAAAATATTTGGATGAAAGTAACTTACATAGATGATAAAAGAAGCATCGGTGCCTTTTTTTTTCAGATTTCTATGGTAGACTTATTGTAAAAAAGTAGCTTATGAAGAACAAAAATGTGTTTCTCACACTTCTGGAAGCTAGGGCCCAGCAACTGTGAACTGAAAGATTTTGTGTTTGGTTAGGGGGCCTCTTCCTAGTTCGTACACAGCCATTTTTCCTCCATTTTCATATGATGGGAAGAACTAGAAACAGTCTGTCTTAGGATTCTTCTCCTGAGGGCACTACTACTGTTTGTGAGGTCTCCATCTTCATAACGTTATCCAATCTGTTACCTCCCAAAAGCCCTTCCCCAATACCATCACATGCACCTGATACGATCCCACTGGAGTCAAGTTTCAGTGTCTGGATGTGAGAGGGGTCAAAAATTCAATCCACAACAACCAGTAAGGAAGAGAGACCTGAGGCCAAAAGGAGAGGCTATAGGTGTTACGTCATTAGTCAGCTGCCCTATGTACAATCTGGGCTTCACACTGCTGAGGAGATATAGAAGACAGTGCATGGTGCATCCCCTGAAATATTCCACTCCTGGGGAGGAAGCTGGCACAAACTCCAGTTAGTTACAAATTGATGCGAAGGGATGTTGAAATGGAGAGCTTGATCCCATTTACACTCTGAATCCCATAAATTTGTTTCAACTTTCTCATAGTTACAGATGAGAGTGCAGTGTGGAACACTGTGTATGTTATACTTAATTTTGCTGTGTTTTGTTGTGGAAATACTCACTTTTAATTAAGATTCCACGACTGGAAATATTTTTGTATTCTGTATTATATATTCTTATTTTAAATTACATTCTTGGTTGTTCTTTTTTACACTTTAGGGAATACTTCTCTCCAGTACCGCATGATACTGCTTTTGGTTTGATGCTTTTTCCATGCTTTGTCCTAGCTGCTTCTGTCAAATTTTTTTTTTCTAATATGCCAAGGAGGCTCCTCTGCCCATGCAAAACTTCTGTTTTATATTCATGTTAACAAATCAGTCTTAAGTACCTTCATGGAACACTCAAACATTGATTACTTTCACCTGCTTTGCAGATTGCATGATACACACAAAAATTTAATATCTTCCATTTCAGTAAAGCTCACATTAGTACTAAGCTGTGTGGGAGTGAAATGGGTGTCAAGACCATACTTTACACATCTGATTTCTCACTGGTATCACCTAAGATTTTAGTAAAACTCCTGGACTTCTTCGCATGCATATTGAGTCACATTTGGGGCAGCTTTGAGAAGAGATGAATGTAGAAAATTTCCATTACTAAACACACTTGCAAGTGGTGCTGATGGCCAGTCACCTTTGAGAACTACGATCATAGACACAGGCAGCTACCCATGTACAAGTGGGTTCCTTTTTATTTAAAGACATAGTCATAGAAATGTCTTCTTATTCTTTTCTTTCTTTCCGTTTCTAATGCCACTGTGCCAGGTCAGACACTCATTGGTACTGGCCTGGGTGGTTAAGCAACCTCCTAACTGGTTTTCCTCAAGCCTCTTTTCAGTTAATCAATATCTATCATTGAGAGAAGACCCAGGTCTAGGCTTCTGCTCTTTGTATACTACGCTGCTCCCTTTGGAGCAGTCGCTTCTATAGAATGTCACATACATTAACCAAAATCTCTCAATTGAGTTTAAAATACCATTTTTGAAACTGACATTGATGTCTCCTCTTAAATGTCCTGAGCTTCAATTTAGTCAAAGATGATCTCACTCACCTCCCTGGCTTCTCCACAAATTCTCAAAGTAATAATTTGTCTTCTTTGTCTGACATTCACATAACTCCATAATTTGATTATAAATAGCATTTCAAACTCCTATCTTATTTCAAGCCTGAGGGAATCCACCTGCTAAGCACACAGATATCTTTCTTCCAACTCGCTCAGCATCTGTTTGTTGCCTGCTTAGCTCATGAGAAGTCTTTCTTACAGTTCTCAACTTGCTTTGCTGGCTCTAGTCTTATTTTTCTGTACATGATTCACATATTTTACTAATTTGATCTTGTTCTATGTAAGAATTTGCATGGCCTAATTAATTTTGTATGGTACTTTCCTGCTAATTTCCACATTATTCAATATAACATTGCATCGGTCACAAACACAAGCACCAACAGGAGAGTTTCTGAGACTTTAAAAAACATAAATTTTGAAGATTGGGACTACTCTGTGGAGGTTTATCCTCTTTTGATTCAGTATCCAAATAATCTTATTATCATTGGAGAAAACTGTTATGACTTAGTGAAATGTCAGAAGAAAGGCCATTTGTACTGACTTGGGGTCACTCTGTTTATAGGACATTCATCCATGCCCACACTGAGTAAGAACACTGTAAGTTTGTAAGGTCATGATGATGAAGCCAACTCATATAGAACATGCCCAAGGGGCTCCTGTTCCAGTTAACAAGATGCATACTTCACTAACAGAAGAGTAAAGAGATGAATTTTATATTCTTTTATGGAATACCTAGTATACTTGAACATAATTTAAAATTAAAAATGATGTGTGGTTGAATCCAGGACCACCACAACTTATTAGTCATGTCATTTGAGACACATTATTTGATTATTCACTTTCTTATCTGCAATAGTATTTTCTTTGGAGGAGCAAAGTAACTAATGCCCCCCATACTTAATGCCATAAGTACACTTAATGCCCTAAGTACCTGAGACTTAAGGAACCACTGAAGTTAAATCATTGATAATAACAGTAGTGGTAAGAGTATTAAGTAGTAAGTAGTAAGACTTGTTGTTCACATTAGTAATTATTTTCATCATTACTTTTGGCCAATGGATGTTCCAAGAGATTGAGAATATCATTTGCCTTCTCCACTCTTATACCCTCACAACCAACATCCAGTTTCTCCATGAGTTCTCTGAGAAGGAAAGCAGACATCAGTAATACTTCTTTATGTCTACGTGTCACGTGCATTCTGTTTGATGGTCACAGCTCCCTTCTGGCATATTTATACAAATCCTTTTCTTAGATGAAAAAATCAGGCACAGAAGGACTGAAGCCCTCGCTCAGGGTTTCACAACAAACATCACATCTCCATCCTGTGTTATTTGTAGCATGCCAGGCAGTTCCACTTTCAGGGTTTTTCCTCAAGGGTGGGCAGTTCAGAGCCAAAACGAGGAATGTGTCATTTAGGAAATGTGATGTCCTCATGAGGACAGATTTGTAGTGTTGCTCCCAACAGGTGTTCACTTCATTAAATATAGACACACATTCTCAGACACACAGTGTAACGATAATACTTATGGAAAAAGTCACAGATGTGAGAAGGAGTGAGGGGGCACAGGAGATGATATAACTACAGTATAGATGTATAAAAGCATATGACCCTGGTATGCACACACACATGTGTATGTGTGAAATTCATTTTAAATAAAGGATACAAATCATCAAAACATATAAATATCTAGCAACGTATATACAAATATATCAGAAAGTATTCCACATTCCATTAATCAGTAGACAGGCAAATAGCTTTAGGAAGATTAGGAAATGTGGAGTTCAGAGAAAAGGATGGTTTAGAGGACAAAATATCACTTCTAGATCTTAAAATCTTTAATGCACCAAAGAAGTAATTACTATGACTCTAGATGGTGATACACACAATTAAAAAGGCTTAAGGTTTATAAAGTGACAATAGAACTGGTAGGTAAACCAGAGAAATGGACAGTTATAGTCAGATTTTAGGACTCTCAATATTGATATACAGAAAATCAAAAAAGAGAGATTTGAACAACATTGTCAGTGACTTGACATAGTGGGTATTTATAATGAATCCTTCTACAAAGCAGCAGAATATTAATTGTATTTAATTGAAAACAGGACTTTTTAAAAGCCAGATCATTTCCCATGTCATGATATTCAGAGCTCAATTAATTTAAAATAATTGAACATGCTTTTGAACCAAACAGAAATAAATTAATAATCAACAGCAGAATGATACCCCAGAAATCCACAAATATTTGGAAATATAATAACCCACATCTGGATACCCAAACTGATCAAAGAGTAACTCCTAAGGAAATGTATTTGTTGTAAAAACAGTATTTCAGCATGTGTTTAGAAAGGATAGCATGAGTGGTGTTTCGGAAGGGGCTGACAGTTACACATTCAGAAAAGGTGGAAGTAGTTAAGCTTATGATCTTATCATCTGCTTCAAAAGTTAAAAATAGGATAAATTATATTTAACAAAAGCAGAATAGTAATAATGATAGAAGTAGTGTAATAAATATAAGATGAAAATAGAATTAGGAAATTTTATATAGTAAAGGTAGAACTGAACACAAACAACACCGTAAAATCAGTGCCATACTGATCAGAAAGTAAAAGCATGGCAGAAAGGATCATATGAAGAAAAAGAGGTGGCACTGGATCTTGCAGGTTCTGAGAGAATAAGAAGTATATCTTGAAAACTGTATGCTAATAAATGTAGATAAAAATTGGATAGAAATTTAAAATAACAAGTTCAAATAGTACCCTGCTCACCAAAGTTTACGCAAGAAAACCATAATCTATACAGTCCTGAGTGTTACTAAGAATCTTTTTGAAAGAATATTTCTAATACAAACACCTTCACTGCAGAATTCTACCAGATTATTAAAAGAGGGATGACATGACCTGCACACCAACTCTTATGGAAAGCTGAAGAAGATGGGTACACCCCACTTTGTCCACAAGATGCTGCTGGCCTCAGAAGCGCTTGTTGGGAGAACTTCAGCGTCGTTCATCAGGACTTAAGAACATAGGAAGTGGTTCAGGGTGATCTCTAGTTCAAAGTTAGACTGTACATAAGGTGTTGGCCTCAGGTCTCAGCTCTCTGAGGCTTATGTGGTCCTGGAGCTGAGAGGCTCAGTGTTTCATACCTCTTGGGAACTGAATCGCAGACCACACTGGTGTGATCAATGCCTGGGTGATTCAGCCCTAGAGTGCAAGTAGCTCACACAGAGAACAGGATCACCCTCTGTGGAGGCATCATGGACACACTGAAGCACAGCACAGCACCAATGATCCAGTCTTCTCATCTCATACATAGTGGGAGGGTTGAAATGGAGATGTTAAAGTGCTTTTATAATTCACCAGTAAACAAACTCTTCCTGCCAATTATTCTGTGCAGAGCTGTGGGATTCTTGGAGATGAGAGACAAAGAATAAAGAATGTCTTGGGAGACAGCCAAAATCACCATTTTCTCCCTAAAATTAAATTAGACTATTGAAAGGAAAACTCATGATCCAGAGCACAAACTATTTCCATTTCCCCCTAAGCACTGTTCTTTGGTTATTAACATGTTTCTTTGTGGGATTGTTCAAATAAAACATATTTTTTTTTCCTTTGAAACAAAAAAAAATCCTATAAATTTCTACTTAATTGAGAAAATGCCTCGTCCTTCAGTGTATATGCTGTCAACTAGCAGTATGTACTGGTGTGTGGGAAGTAAGAGCCTGACTGTAAAACATTCTCAGAATACTGTGGTGACTCATTTCATGTTTGCTTTTCATCTGGCTACATTTAGAGCCATGAATATTCTATGTTTATGTTAGAATTAATCACATTTAGTGACCCTTCAGCAAGCATAATTCTGACCTGTCCTCATCACAACTAAGTTCATTATACAGTACATATTACTTTATCATAGGGATCATGAACAGATGACTCCTCAGTGGCCTGCATATGAAATTGAGTGTAGAAAGGTTTACAGGTTGCATACATTGTTAAGATAAAAAGATATTAATACACATGTTCACCTGTATATGTAACTGTTCATCCATATCCACATGTATATGAATAATAAGACTTTAACTGATTGCAAATTTATTAAAAATGTGGACATTGGACTTTGCTTAAGAAACTTCAATAAACCCACCTTACTTTTTATTTTCTCTATTTAAAATACCTTCAAGAAATCCTTGATTTTAGAAAAAAAGCATTACCTCTCCCCTGTGTACACATTCATATATTTGGGATAAAAATATAACCTTAGAAATTTCCTATTTGAAAAAATAATGATTCCCTAAATGATTTCTATTGTTTGTACACTTGGAGGCTGACCTCCCCAGGTTGAGAAAATAAAGCTTGTAAAGAGGTCCAAATAATCTACAATAAATTAAATTCTTACATGCCTGGGGAAGCTGCTTGAGATCAGGGAACAAATTAACATATTTCCGAGTCCCCAGATGTGCTCTTGCATAACATGAACCACTTACTGAATTTTAATTTTTATATTAAGAACGACTAAGCTCTGTGAAGCATTTAAAAAATAAATAACCTAGGTTCAGTGATACTTGATCATGCTGAATTGCAACTGGACTCCTAATATCACTGAAATTTAGACCAAGCAATGGTCATGATGTGCAGGCTGTAATAATTCACGTAGTTTGAAAAACTGTCCTCATCAGTCTCCATGTTGTATTTTTCTCAATCTATGAGAAATAAGTGGCATGAGCTGTGCTCTCTATTTAATTCAAGATATTGTTAGAACTCTAAATAAAAGACTTTAGGAACAGTTATTTTTTCTCTCTTCTGATCTTTATAATGCCCTTTGAATTAAAAGCTTAGCTGGCACTTTAATTGTTGTCTGGCCAAAGCAGTGTATTCATGGACTGGAATGAATGCTAATTTGTCAGCCAGGCTAAATTATGCATGTCCTCCTATCTTTTAATTTCCCATGGCTGTTCACAGTGGGGGGCTGCTCCTTCATCCGGTATTTCACTGTTTTCTCTAGAAATCCTTACAGTTGAATCACTAAGACTGAGAGACAGAGCTGCTTCCCGTTAGCCTTACCTCTCTCTCCTTTCTTGCTTGCCCAGCTTCCTCTCTTCCTACACACCTATCCATCTTGAAGTTTATAGTTTCTGCAGGATGATTTCTAAATGCTATGTAGAAAGAACATACTGGCTTACTTACTTCTAAAATTAAACATTTGAAATTGGGGTAAATTTCATTTTTATAATGCAAAAATTTCCAAAGCTTAAAAAATAAAATATATAAGCTACACAGTACTAGACAATGAGCAACACGGAAGAATTCTTAATTAATATTGGAAAGGGCTGAGGAAATTAAGTAAGATCTATTTGAAATTTATCATAATTTTGTAAGGAGGCAGTGTAGAATTTTATTTTGAGAGAATTTGATAGACTGTAATTTCTGTATATGGTTGAAGAAAACCAATAGCTAAAGGAAAAATAATAAAGGAATAAAATAAAGAATCTTTGAATAACAGTCCACAAAGCCCTAATGGGTCACCAGACTGGATGAAAGAAATCTAAGCAGTAGTGTTCCATTGCAAGTCAGTATCAGCAACTAGACTTAGAATGAATTCACATCTTGAGACTCATTTGATTCCCGGGGTAATGTAATGTCTCCTTTATAAGGAAGCATAACAAATATTTCCAAAACCTCTTACTTCATTTCTAGTTACATATCACACATGAAAATTATACAACTGATGCAAGTAAGTCAATCTTTGGGTAGTTCTGAGTGGTCCAGCAGGATGTCTAATGTTTATTAGATGAGATTTCTTCAGTGCTGGTTTTGTTGTAGCTGACTGCACACAGTGAAGCCTCTCCCTGTGTATAAATCAGATGTACTGAGCCTACTGGCATAGTCCTAGATAAAATGCTCATCAAGATTTCTTCTGGGGACCTTCACCACTTGGATTCTTGGCTAGCATCTTATCTGGATGGATGCAGCTTGAAAAGCAGTACAAAGCACAGGAGTCAGGCCTGAGGGCAGGGGTGATTTGACATGCTTTACTCCTGGAAACAAAACTCTCCTGCTGCAATACCTTGGTTCTTTAAGAAACAATTGTTTCGAGGTAGTAAACCAGAAAGTATAAAATGAATAAAGCTTTGTGAACATGTAAGAATTGAAGACTGGTTCTAGTTGTGAAGATGTAACTACATTCCAAATACAATCAACATATTTATATAGTGTCTCTTTCTCCCACACATACTTTGCCATTTCTTAAAGATTGCATTCCAGTGACCCTGATTCTCAGTTTTGTGCTCTCCAGTTGCTAATATTTTGGTGATATGCAGTGTTCCCATTTTGGCTCTAGAGCTCTGATGTGATAAGAAAATTTTACTGTACAACATATGACACACATTTGGCAAATATGCTTATTCATATGTGTAAGTAGAAATAGTTGATTTATAGATAGAAAATTACTCCAATTGAGTTCCAATTTGGGAGGCACATTTTGTCTGCTGGCTCCTCTAAACTACTGACAGGGTAACATTTTTTCTGTTTAGATGTCACATGTTAACTCCTGGTCTGTCACTTAAAAAAACAAAAACAAACAAAAAACAAAAACAAACAAAAAACAAAACAATGTGTAGTCTAAAACTGAGAAAGCACACCCCTTCCTTTTACTTTCTTTTACATTGGGAGGGATCTTGAATTTTAGGGACATTGTTTATTTCCTCAGGAAATGTTTCAACACTCTTGGTCAAATCTGAAAAAACAGCTTTGTGTGTTTCCCCTTGAGAAATAAAGGGGAAATAAGGTCTTTCCTTCTCTCTTCTGCTCTGTAACCTACATACATAAACAGCTCACCAGTTGCTCAATAATCGTGTTTTCATCAAGGATGCTGGATGCTAAACCATGAAGGATATTCAGAAAAGAGAACAGGAACTGGCTAGTGACTGAAGAGGTCCCCCGGGATGCACAGTGGGCCATTCTTCATTGTTTTCCCTGTAGTTAAAGGTGGAGTATTCCATCTGATCCAGGGTCATAGCTACTTGTGATTTCAGCAGATATTTTAGTGATGTGATCTCTCGACAGCTGGGTTGTCCCTGAACTACAGTAATGGCATGGTTAAAATGCTCCTGTTTTCCTGGATAAATCATCACAATATAGCAGCTTTTCTATTTGCAAACACTTTTAGATCTATCTATAGCACAGTAAAACTAAGGAATAAGAGGCAGCACAGCTACACTCTAGCATTTCCTTAGGTGTTTCATCCCCAAGCACAGCTTTGAAGCTGTGAAAGCACTTCTGTAAGTGTTCTCAATTTAAATTGGTACAATGTGATAATTATTACTCTATTTCTAGCATGCTTCTTGGCTCACCTGTATTTGGAATAAAAGATAAATTTATTCTTCAGTATATACACACATATATATTGCATTTTGAATAAATGTTAGAGTTTGTCAAGCTTTATAGCTCAGTAGTACCTATAGTTTTCTTAAATATGATATTTATAATCACTATAAATCTTTTAGTTTTCTTTAAATAACTGTAGTCAAGCATCCAATACCCATGGAGAATAAAATATTTGCGATGTGAAGAATTAATTATGGAAGTGATTCACAGGACTCTTCTCTGTTGACTTTTCATGACATAATTATAATTTGTCCCCATTAGAATATAAGTACCATGGTTAGGGTCTCAGTTTACACCATTTTACAGTGGAGTGAATCAATCACCTAAAACTATGCTTGATAAATTGTTGGTGCTGAATACTTACTGAATTAATAAACTAATGTCTTATTCAATCTGGACTAACTAGAGTGGTAAAATTGACATATAAGGTATGGTATAACTTCTCTATAGAAATTGCTTTGTGTATCTTCATAATAGAACATTGATAAAATGGCCATGAAATCTAGGTTCATCTAGAAAACAAGAGGGATCTGTAGATAAATCATGATATTAGCATTTATATAAAGGATGTATTTATGTAGAAGTCAAGAAAATAGAGCCTGTAGGAAAGATGGTCAGAGTGTCTCACTCTCCTCAGTGGTGAAACACTGTGACTGGGAGACTTCAGTACCTAGTCTCTCTTTCCATCAAGCAGGTACTTCTAGAGGTTGTAAAATCAACCAACCCAATCTCTATACCCTCATTTACATCTCATTACCAGAAATTCCCATATAATTGAGTGTGGGACCTCTGGGGCTGAAGAGTAGTTGAAGCAGCAGAAAGGCGCCTGGCCCCCTCCAGGTGAGCTGGCAGGACGCTTTGCAAGCTCCTTCTCTTTTAGCCCTGGAGGGACCCAAGCCGTTCACAGGAGCAAAAAGGAAAATAACCTGGCGAGTGTTTGTCTGCCCTATGGCTGATTGGACACCCGAGACTCACGCCTCAGTTTCTGAGCGTTTTCCCTCTGCTCAAATCCGAGCTCTGCCCTCCTGGCCAATGAGTGGAAACCGGGTCGCTGCAGGTCAGACGCCAGTGGTGTGCAGATTGGCGGTTTGTGTGCAGACCAGAGGAAACCTACAATTGCGCTTACTTTTAAACTTAGGGTTGGCTTAGCCATAGACTTGGTCATGCTTTGCCAGCCTCCTCGATGTCTCTACACACATAAGACAGTGTTCTAATTATCTTCATAGGAGTATGATCAGCTCCTGAAACTGACCACTCTTGAACACTGTAATTATCTGCCATTTTTCTAAGCTATGGCACCATACTATACAGGCTTCAGCTTTCTCCAATTACAGTTCTAACTTCTACTTCCTAGTCTCCTAGAGGACAGACATCTCCATACTACCAATGACTATCTGTATATATATATCACACTACACTAGGCCGAATTAAGTTGGAAAAAAACTCAAACTAACAAAGCCAAACAAAATCACACTTATTTATTTAGATTTATTTATTTAATTTAAATCTATTTATCATCTATCATCTATCTATCATCTATCTATCTATCTATCTATCTATCTATCTATCTATCTACCTATCTAGTGCTTTGCCTGTAAGAGTTTATGTGCATGAAATACATGCCGATGTTTACAGAGGCTGGAGAATGCTGATCTCCTAGAACTAAAGTTGTAGGCAGTTGTGAGCTGTATGGAATGAGTCCTGGGAACCAAAGCTGGATAGTCTGGAAGAGAAGTTAAGTACTCTAAACTGCTGAGCCATCTCTCCTGACCCCAAAGTAACATGCTTTAAAAGATAGATTAGTAGTTTAACAAAGTTCAAACATCTCTGCCTTTAGTAGGGTCTATTGCAGGTCCGGGATTGAATTGATATGCAGCCTATCTCTATGGGGCAACTAACTACATGGTCTGCTGAGATCTGCTGCATTCTTCAAAAGCAGCAAAAGCTTGAAATTGCTGCACAGTCAAACAGGGCAGAGATGGTGCCCTTGTATGAAAATATTTCAATACTAAGATGAGAAAGTGCTCTAGGGTTAGGAGCCATAATGTTTCAAGGTGACTGATGCAGATGTCATATCATTCCCTGAATAGAATAGCAGCATTGAGAACAACTACACACACTAGATGTTACCACCATGCAAGTGCTGTTCTATTCAATTAACAACAGTGTCCTCTTTGACTTGAATAGATGATGGTCTACAAGGGACATGGCACTTATTGAAATTTTGGTTAGTAAGATTAGGATTGAGAGGGAAGTAAGATTGGTAAAAATAGGAATAAATACTAAACTAACTTCTAAAATAAAAAGATGAAATGGACCATGTAAGTTGGGATATTACTAGGGTCTACAGATTTTAGAGATTGTTAAAGTTGTGAATGGTTACAATTATGCGTTAAAAAGACAATGCGGTATGAATGGGAGAACAAGAAGAAGTAGGAATAAGAACCAAAGCCTTGGAGTATGGGTGAAACGTGTAGTAAAGAATGCTTTGTATTCGGCTGGACAAGGGCACATACACAGCAAATCTTAAACTTAACTGAGCAATATACAAAAGAAGCAAAGCTATTATGAGGTAGTTATGCAAGAGTGGACATTAAGTACTAGAAAATAAGAAACAGGAAGATACTTATGGCGAGAATTCCCATCAAATTTGTGCTGCGTTGAAAGGTAATTTCAGATCCCTCTGGCTGGAGCAGACTCCATGTGGTGCAATTTGTTGGGGGAAGAGATGGAGCCATTGGTCTCCAAGCCTTCATAGTTGGTTTCATATGGGTATATGTGGGAAGGGAGGTTTCCTACCAAGTCTTCTGGTCCTTCAGGTCCAATGAATATGTGCTTCAGATGCAGTTTGTTCTGCTCTTTCCTGGGTAACTTAATTCAGTCAATAGTGCTATTCATCTCAACTAAATCAGAAATTAGAAATTCTTCTCCAATTCCTACCAAAATAATCACCCACCATCATAGTTCCTTTGCCAGAGTTATAAACAGAAAGTAGCAGAACACCAAATCCAGCCAGACAAGCTTATATATACTACCCATCCCCCAAGTTCGTCTAATACAGATTTGAAAAGTGAAGTACACAAATTTAATGCAGAGGTTTAAAAATACCTATGAATTGAATGATTTCTTTTTTACTTTCAAACAGAAGTGCGGAAAGTAGAAATTACCAGATGTCTGACCTTGAAGAATCTATCTTCTGTATTTATGTAGAGAATGGCTAAGATTATAGAAGAAGTCAGAGAAAATATTGTTGTTTTCATTTATCAGCACATAACATTCCTCTTCTTTGCAATTTTCGTCAAAGTGACACTAGAGTATAGTACTGTGCTCTGCACAGCATAACCATTGTGCTCTCTGGAGAATTTAGAATGACCAATGGATGTAAGCTTTGCTGCAAAATAACTTTCGTGAGAGATTTAGAGGAACTTCCCAGTTCCTCAGCTAGGACCAGGTGGTCCTAATAATGTAGTTCTTTCCTGCTGTGTTTAATTAATTTTCAATCATATTTCTATTTAGCTTTTACATTGTCTATGCTTGTATTTTGGTGACTGCTACATAATTACATCATTTTAGAGATAATTTCTAATTTGAAAAATTGTTTTTAGAAAAAAAAATCTGTTATGCTTTTTGGTCTTCCCCTCATTTAAATATGAGTGGTAAGCGCTTTTGGTCCGTTATGTTTAATTCATTAAGTAGAAAACAAACTTAAAAAAATCATTTGGTTGAAAAATTATAGTAATATTCTAGTGTATAGAGCTGTATAATTCAAAATGATGTCATTGAAGAGTTACAGTCACTTTGTTGGAAGTAAAGAAAATGAATAAAGGATATTTCTTTCTGAGTGAGTATTTTAGTTACTATAAACTAAATCAGTAACAGCAGATGTAGTTTTATAAATTACAACTGTAATAAGATATATTGTGTACATAAAAAATTTCACTATTTGAAACATGCAATCAGTGTTGGCAGCATCATATATTCATTTACTACCACCCAAATAATTTCATGGTGCATTCCCATCTTCTTTGTTTCTGCCCATCTGTCTCTCTGCCACTCCTCCCTCTAATCTGCCTTCCATCACTATTGTCTTCTTCCAGAATTTCATGTCAATGGAATCATAGAGCTCGTCACTTTTTATATCTTATTTTTGTTTTGTTTTCTTTTGTTTTTTGAGACAGGGATTTCTATGCTGTAACTCTGGTTGCCTTGGAACTCACTCTGCAGACAAGGCTGGCCTCGAACTTACAGAGATCCTCCTGCCTGTGCCTCCCAAGTACTGGGATTAAAGGTGTACGCCACTACCACTCGACTTATATCTTGTTTTTATTTTGGTTTTTCACTTGACAAAATGATGGTGAGATTCATCAAGCTATTTCATGCTTTGGTAAGTTATGCTTTACTCTTTTTGTAGTAGTATTCCAATGCTTAAAGGCACATATTTTATAAAAAAAATTTATTTTATTTATAAAAATAGTTTTCTTGATATTGAGATAGAAGAATTCTTTTATGTATCCTTTATCAGTTACTATGCGATTATTTTCTCCCAACATGTGGAATGTCTTGTCTTCATGGTTTATTCTATAGGTCATTCAAGGAATCATGAAATTCACTTTGTCAATTAAGGTACTTTCACTACTTATGATTTTTATATCTTAGGAGGAAAATTGCATCTAGCCTTATATTGGAAATATAAATTTTATTCTTATTTTAGGATTATGATACAGTAAAGCTAATATTTATATGTAAGGTGAAGTTAGGGTCATAATTCATGTTGATTCTATTCTTTTGTGTTTATGAAATTAAATTTTGTATTACTCTGGACTTGGGAATTCTTGTTTAGGAAGGTTTTTAAGAAAACAATCCAGCTTTCAATCGTGCAGTTTCTTTTCACACAACCGTTCCTCTTTGGTGTGCTTCTAACTTTTGCCCTTCAGTATCTCTGTCTACTTCATTCTTGTTTTCAAGTGAATGGGCTTAAAATGTCCATATTATTCATTTATTGCTTTTTACAGTGTATGTTCAGTACTCTCCTTTCTTTCCAGTTATTACTAATTTGTCCATTATTTTCTTAATCCAGTCTGGTTATGTATTTAACAATTTTATGGATATTTTCTCAGCACCAAAATCTTCATTTTTTTAATAACTTATTGATTGACTCTGTTTTATGAAAGTTTTTTTCTTGCTTAATAACTTACTTCTGATGCTTTATGCCTGTTGTTCTCTATATTTTAAGTTATTATATGTTAGGATACATTTTTTATTTGTTATGTGTCTTCTTTTTCCTAATAAAATGTACTTACTACCATTGATTTCTCTCTTCTTTGATGGGAGTTTGATGCTTCGTCTCATTCAATATAGGTTTTAAATTTTGTCTTGGGAAAAATACGTGATTTATTTAAAGTACATTTTAAAACTTATAATCATGCAGGTATGCTTCACATGATTTTTAACTTTAGTTAAGGGCAGATAATATCTGGCATATAATTGCAATGGTCGTAAATATATTCAGTTTTCATTATGAAACAAAATAGAACATTTCCTGGTAAATATCTTGTATAGACTTTAAAAACTTGTGGTTTTATTGTTGTTGGTGGTAAAATGCCTCATGCCGTTTAGATCATCTTGGTTGAGAGATTTTAAAATATTCTAAATTCGTACTAATAATTTTGTCTACTATCCGTTTCACATCAAAAGGAGCTGTTGCTAATTCAGCAGGGATCTAACTATAATAAACACAAGAGATTAACAGAGTAAAGTAAGTGCAGTGGTGTGTATGATGTGTGTTGCAGCTGAATAGTGGGCTTCTGAACATCACTCTGCCACCTCCTTCTGTAACCTTTCTCCTGGCAAGCCTTAGTGGGAGATGACTGGGTCTTTAGTATCAGTTCCTCAGCATGGGGAGCTCTGCCAGCAGCAATGATCTTATCTGTAACTACAGAGTTCACTGATACACTTTGACAGGCATTTAGGCATGTTTCAAAATATCCAAAGGGGTCAATCCCAGCTCAACCAGAATTTACTTAATTGCTCTGGCTAGTAGCCTGTGGGATTTTTAGACAGAAACAACATGTGGCTAAGCATCGTCAAGCTTTCCTAATAGGTGCCACGGCATTCTGACCTGGCTGAGTATGACCTTTCAACAGGAAAGTACTTTGTTTCTTTTAGTATAAAAAAATTAGAATTTTTGTGAGTGTGAAACTCTGTGGAAATATCTAATAGGTTTTTGAGTTTTCAACAAAATAAATTATCACTTAGTTACATACCCCTTGCCTACATATGCCACCCCTCTGCTTTGACTGTAATTTTCTAAAACCTAATACACAAGGTAACACCTATACATGAAACACTTCTGCTTATGATTCTCTACAGTGAAACAGTTTGTCACCTCATAATGGCAAGGGGTTGTTAACAGAAATAGGTAGGTGGATCCTTTTAAGAGGAAGAAGGTATATTTAAAGCAACTAAAAATTACTTTCTTAAAGAAAATCAAAGATGGTAAGCTTATTAGATCTCATAATGAACATTGGTACAGATGTCCCTTTTGGCAAACATGATCATCATAGTCCTACATAGATGTGAATGTGTGCTTCCCCCTCACCCCAGTAGTATATACAGTAAAACTTCCACTAAAGTATTATATTTGGAGTATGAGCCAGGTTTAATTTATGTTGTCAGGATTACAAAGCATTGTCAAATTAAATTTTATTTACTGGTTTAAATCTATAAAAGAATGTAAGCTCACTAAGTATTATGATAGGCCTCCATAGACACAATGTAATTAGTTTGCTTTCTGCTGCTGTACTAAATACCATGATGAAGAGCAAGTTGGGAGGAGAAAAGATTTACTTCAATACATGGGTTACATACGTGTGTGTGTGTGTGTGTGTGTGTGTGTGTGTATAAAGTAAATCCAATATTAAAAACAAAATCCTGTCATCTACAAAGGATAGTTTTATTCCTTCTTTTCTATTTTTACCCGTTTTATCTCTTCTCTTGTCTAATTGCTATATGTAAGAAATCAAGCACTCTAACATATGAGAGAGGGGAGAAGAGGAATTCCTATCTTGTTCTTGATTTCAAGGAAATTCTCCAAGTTTGTTTGCATTACTGACTTTAGAGGTAGTACTCTGTTTGTCTTCATTTCCTGTAATGAAGTTACAGGTGTGTTGTATATAGCCTTTATTATTTTGAAGCATGCTCTATTTTTCTAACATTTCCAAGACTTTTATCGTGAATGCATAATGAACTTTGTCAAATACCTTTTCAGCACTAATGGCAATGATTATACAGTTTCTGATCTTATACGGTTTGCTTATCTGATGCATTACGTTTATTGATTTATATATCTTGAACCAATCCTGCCTCTCTATAATGAAGCCCATTCAGTCAGGTCATAATGTATAATCATCCATCCTAATGTGATTATGAACTCTGTTTGCACATATTTTGTTGAGAACTTTTGCATTTCTCTTCACAAAAGATGGTAGAGAGGTTGCTCAATGGTCAAGAGCACTTGGCACTCTTCCAGAGGTCCTGGGTTTGATTCCCAGCATCCACATGGTAGTTCACAACTATCTGTTATTCCAGGTCCAGAGACTCAAACCACACCCCCTGCCCTTTTTTAAAAAAATTTTTAATCATTGTGGACACAAGGAAGGCACATGGTGCACATGCACACATTCAGGAGAAACAATCATAAAATTACACAAAGGTATAAAATTACAGACTTAAGATTATACTACAGATCTATAGTAATAAAGCCATCTTGGTACTGGCATGGAAATAGAAAGGCAGACCAGTGGAATAGATTAGAGGAGTGGGAATTACTAATGTATCTAGGCCCACCTAATTTTTGACAAAGGAGGCAAAAAGTATACATTGTAAGAAATATAGTCACTAAGTGGTGCTGGCAAAACTGGATATTCATCTGTAGAAAAATACAATTGAATTTATATCTTTTGCCTTTTACAAAAATCAGTTCAAATAGGTCAGTGACCCTAATTTAAAGACAGAAATTCTGAAATTTCTAAATGAAAACACAGAGAAGGCAAGAATTTTCTGAACAGAACGTTGATGGTGCAGGAAATAGCCCCAAGTGTCAGCAGATGGGATTACATGGAATAATATTAATATTGGAATTAATGGAATAATAATTACTGCAGAGCAAGGGAAACTACCAGCAGAAAACACAGAGCCACGGAAAAAGAAAAAGAAGCTATATTTCAGATGTGGACTCATTCAGAATTTACAAAGAACTGTAAAATGTAAACACCCAGGGAACAAAACTGTCAATCACACATGCGCTAATGAATTAATAGTTTTTTAAAAAAAGAAATACAAATGGCCAGATGGACATAGTATCAAATTGATTTCAAATTACCACCCTCCTCAGAAAGCAGCCTGACTGTGTAGTCCTGAGCCCTGGAATGTGCTCTGTAGACCAAGCTGATCTCAAAGTCAGAGATTTTGCCTGCCTCTGCTTCCTGAGTGTTGAGACTAAAGGTGTGTGCTGCTATGTCGGGTCTAATGACTTATTGTCATGCCCTCAGAGCACTGCATCCCTCATCCCTTATCTGAGAAGATTCTAACTATAATAGGTTGTGATTAACTCAGTAACTCCCACTGACCAAAGTACAGAGAACAAGAGAGCAGAGAATGCTTAGTCCTGAAATGAACATATACACCGCAACTTCTCTCCCGAGACTCAAGGATCACTGTGGAAGAGGACAAAGAAAGAACATAAAAGCCCGAGGTACTGAATGACAACAAAAAAACATGATATTGTGAACACAGCATGTGCAAAATCTGTGCAAGCCCATGCCAGACCAAATCCTAACAAGGAGTTGGGCAAACAGTCTCACCCCCAAATTAGGGTGTTATTGGAAATTATTAACTGCTGGAAGACAGAGACAGTTTGCTCTAAGAGTTTAGCCCTTGGAAAGTTACATTCTCCAGTGTAAAGTCACATATCCAAGAATATTTAGATGGCACAAAATTAGTTACGAAGGAAGGATTTTGTTTTTTAATGAAACAAACTTGGGTGGGTAGGGACAGAACGGGGTAAATTTGAGTACAGTTGAGGAGAATGTGTGTAAATATGATCAAAGCACACTGCATGAAACTCTCAAAGTATTAACGGAAAGAAGAAAAGTAAAAGTGTTCAACATCTCCAGCCATCAGGAAATTATAAATCAGAACTACATTGAGATATCGCCTCATCCAAGTCAGAATGAATATCATTAAGCAACCTGACAGTAAGTGTTGGAGAAGGTGTGGAGAAAGAAGAATCCTTAGTCACAGATCTGGGCATGCAAATTAATACAGACAATATGGAAATCACATTGGTTGTTCCTCAAAAGAATTAAAAATAGAACTACCATATGATCCATCTACTTGACTCTGGGTCTGTATTCAGAGAACCTCAGACCCTACCAGAAAAATATTTGTATCTTCATGTTTATTGTTGCTTTATTCACTGTAGCAAGGAAATGGATCCAACTTTGTTCTTCATCAACAAACGAATAGATAAAAATATGGTGCATAAAAATGGAATTTTATTCAGCAAGAAATAAAAATGAAGTGACAAAATTTTCAGGAAAATAGACTTATAATGTCTAATATTAAGCAAGTTCTCACAATCTCTGGAATTAAAAAAAAAGTGTGTCTTCTTCCTCTAATGCAAGAACTAGGCGATAATATGTACATGTATGTGTAAACAAATGCATGTATACTATAACATGTAGACAGGAGAACAAGGAAGGGCGATATTAAGTGATTAGGAAGGACTGAATACAGGTAAAAGATACAGAAGTCATGAAAGAGGATATAAATCTAATTGTTCATCTAGTTTAAATTCAGTCATGTGATTTCTCATTTGTGTCTGTGTGTGCCTATGTGTGTGGTAGATAAATGGACAAAAATGTATTTGATAGTGAAAACTGAAACCCCCAAACAAAGTTCCATGGCTGTAGGTTGTCTCTTCTAACTATATAAAGTTTGTTGGCATGTATAGACTTTGGGTCTTGTCAAATGCATGTTAATCTTGCTGCTTGATTTTTTTATTTGCAAGCTCTTTACAATGAAGTGATTTTTTTTTAATTTTAAAAAGGAAAATAATGAGTTTGGCATAAGAGAGAAAACAATGCTCTGTAAAAAAGAGCTTAAGAAAAAGAAAGAGGAGGCATAGTCAATTTAATTTTTTTAGCAAGTAGATTTAGTGATTTGAACACAGAAAACATTCCAATGCCAACTGAAAATATAAATATTTAAAGATTGAAAAATATATAGAATTGTTACTCTAGTATGGAAATATATTCAAATTATCTTGTGTTTCTGTTACATTTTCAATACTAAATGTAAAATCCATGAATAAAACTTGTTAATTCCATCATTCTCAGTCAGGGAGGTGAATTTGTATAGACACATATATGTGTGTCCATATATCTATAACCATCTATATATCAGTACATAAATATTTACATAATATATATGTATCTCCATGCATATATTAATATCCACATATGGTTATGTCATTTTTCCTGCAGATAAAGAGACATCTATATACCAAGACAGAGAAGGCAGTAACAGACCAAATAAGGGGTTCTCTCTAATGCTAGCTTCATGAACCAGTGAGTTTATTGGGGTCACCTACAGGAGCATGGGTAACTCTCAGACAGCTTCACCATCAGGAAGTCTCACTTTGGTCAGCTGCTCATCTTTTATATAGTGGCAATAGGAATAATGGGAAGAGGTCAGGGCCTTGTGCAAATCTGGGCAAAGCCTCATTAGGGTCCCTTGACCATAAGGAGCCTAATGCCTCTCTGAAAGAGGGGATTAATAAACCTAAACTTGTGATGATCTGGCGTGAGTCACCATAGTTGCTCTGTTTCAAGAAAGTTCTGATTATGAACAGTCACTTTCTGCACATGCATACAGATAGTAGGACAATACACAACAGCTTTCTATGAATTCAATCAATCATTCATTTTAAGAAGCAGAACCTCCATTTAATGTGAGCTTTTATGAATGCTAGAGGATTGGTTTGGGTGCTATCTCCCTTTACTATGAAGCAATGACTATGAAATAGCAAATTTTCAGTCAGATCTATTTTCTTCTCTTATCTGAAGAGAAACAATATGCACCACCCCGAGGATGCTTTTGTTTCTCTGATGTCCATGCAGGCCTTGAACTTGCTGCCTTCAGGCTTCAGCAACTTGACTGACTAGGGTGCCTGGCAGGCTCTGTTTATTGCCTGCCTTGTTTTCTAAGCATCCATTTGTTAAGTTAGTAACAACTGATAATGTCTTCAAAATAGAACATAGCTTTACAAGTCTTGTGGGATGCAGTGTTTCATTCCATGATCAGGGCACTGAGTTAGAGCTCACAGTCAATCCTGGAGTTATTGAATGAGGGAATCCAACACAATGCCTAATAATCCATGGATATTTTAAAGGATTTCTGTCACATGGTTACTCCAACTTCACTTAAAAAGTGAAATGGAAACACCCAAAACCAGAAAGACAAATACTGTTTGTATTCTCTCACATAGGTGAATTCCAAAAGAGAAATAAATTAAACATGTAGGAAAGCAGAAGGGGTCATTACAGAATTGAGTGGTTGGGAAGGGTGAAGCGGATTGAGCATAGGCGATAAGGTAAATGCAATCAGAGTACTTAATGTATGTGTTGGAAAGCATCATAATGAAATACAATGCTTTGTCCAAGTAATATACAACAATAAAACATTTTCTCCATTTAGATCTTTTCTCCTAATTGGTTCAAAAGAGAGTTTTAAGTGAAATTGTAAAAATACAATGCATATCCAAAGACATGTAAAATAAAGATTATCCAATAAATATTTAGTTCAATTTAAATTTCTGATAAATAACAAATATCTTTGGTATATATCCCTTGTAAATACTTACACTAAAAAATTTCTTGTGCAGCAAAACTTCACATTTCATTGCTCACCCTGTTTTGTTTGGGACTTAATTTGTTCAGTCTGTTCCACCTTTGGATCCAGAAGACCTGATGCTCCGCTGTACATTTAAACCTACAGAAGAAAACAAATGAAGAGTGACACTGTCCCTAAAGTGTTTGGATATGTTTCTCTTTTCATTATCGCAGAGACTGGTTGATTTCACTGAAGAAGGCCAGGATCTTCATTAATTGCATCATTAAACCCCAATCAGGGGAAAGGTGTATGGGAAGTGCTGTTTTTAAAGTGTAAATCCTAAAGTCAGCATCAGATTGAAAGGCTTCTTTCTTTCCTTCTGAATTTATCTTCATTACACTCTACTCTGAGTTATATAAAAAGCTTGCTGAAGGCTGAAAGTTGTCAGGTGAATGGGAGTGTGGTCACTTTATCACAGTGACAAGTGCCTCTGGCTGCCACAGCAGCATTATTGCAATGTTCCACAAGGGCTCAAGGATAAAGCATAGACTGTCTGTAGTGCAGAGATCCCTGAGGTCATACTCACTGTACATCTGAGTGTTGAGGTGGCTCTGGAGCAAAGGGAAGCTATCAAGTTTTCATGGTAAATTTTCTCAGTCTAGAAAGTGTGAATTCTGATCAAAAGTAGTTCTTAGTATTCTTAATATTCACAATATTCATAATATATTCATAATATTTATAATGAATAGTTATACATAAGTGAACTCCCTGCCATTCAGCCTTGCTGGTTCTTAGGAAACAAAGGATAATTTCCATGACAGCCATTAGAGTTTAGACTAGAATTAAAACAAGCGAATTTCTCGCCACATGTATTATCCCTTTTGTGCAGGAGAATATGTAGCAGTCCTAAGATAATGGCTGAGTGTTGAATGTGCAAGGATCACATCAGTCCCATAGTGCTAGAATCATGTCTAGTGTGAGCATGATATCAGCCTTCACTGCCAGGTTTGTTCCAGAAGAAGAGAGGAAAGATGTCTCCATGAGGGGAAAACGACAGTGTTTCCTCCTGCCAATTTCAAGTAAAGTTTGTTAGGTGTATGTGAGTTGAGAAATGAAAAACACTGAATCACGGTAGTTATTAAAATCTACTATTAAATTGATATGCAAGTAAAGAAAATGAGGATGATGTTCTAAATGCAAACGCACATCATGAGCTATTACTATTTTAATATGTACATAGACTACTTAGTGGATATGGAAGGGAATGTGCATTCCCTTGTCTTTTTTTTTTTGTAATTGCAAATCAGTGCTCAGTGTATATTGTCAATGGTTTCACGTGATGTCTGTAAATTTAATTCATCAGAAGAAAATTCTGACTTTCAACATAGAAAACACAACTTCAAATGCATACCATGAATTAATTCATTCTAATCCTGAGCCAAGATGCAACCAAGCTTATGGTATTCAGTGTTCACTGGTTATGACCTCTAATCATGTTCCTGAATTTGCAATAATTTTCAACACCTTCATTAAATACTTTTAACATTGTTACATCCTGTCTAGTACTTATATTTTATCCTTCCCTTAAACAAATGGGTAGTTATTTTACATTACAGCCTACATTAATCTAGAGGTTAAGTTATCAGTTATAAAAATAAAAATAATTGCACAGTCCACTAACAGACACTTTTTTCTTACCTCAGTGTTTATATGTCAGACAAATTTATTATTACTCATATATTACCATCATCATAATAAATTTGTTATTACACACACACACGTATATACACATAGTTATATATGTTGCATATATATAGCAACATGACAGTTCATTAGAGAATTAGAATGTATTTTCATCTCTTGGAGAATAGTGCCTATTTTATTAAATGGAATGCAAGTATGAGGAAGGCAAATGGGACACACTGTTCATCATGATCAAGTAGAAATATGGAAATAGTGACAGCAATAGGTTAAGGGTGGCTGCAAATTCACTGCTGCTCATCTCATTGAGAAGCACAATCTAACTGGTCTCCTTCTGACTTAGAGCTCTTCTAGGGATGTCTTTGATCAACAGAATACAGAAGGTAACCATTCTGAGACTCATGTGGCTATGTCAGGAGAGACTTGGGAGGCTCTAATTTGGATAGTCTCCTGGGTTTCTAAGCTTAAATATGAGATATATGTGGATCCTTAGGTAATGACCCTCAAGAGGTCATGTGGAGGTTTCTGTCAGTCATTTATGGCTGATCCTAGTGGTGCTTGTAGATAACACATACATGAATTTGTAAACCAAGGCCTCCTAAATTCCCTAAATGACTCACAAAAATAAGATAGAAACCATATGCAACTTTAACCCATAAGCTTGTGGAGTTTTTCTTAAGGAACAGTAGAAGGGAGTTCATTCTGGATCAAGGGAATTAATTCCCTTTATAAGTGGCACTTCAACCCTATTGACTTTGGCCTTCTGTCCTGTGGGTGGATTTCAACTTGTTTCCAACAATAGGGTGATTCTGCATCTAACTAAATGATCTAGAATGACAGATGGGAGCAGGGAGCTGGACTAGCTTACAAAACCTATGTGAAATAGTGTTGCTGTTTGACACACTACCTGCTTTTAGCTGCTGCTGTTTCATGCCCTTTCCAGTACATAAATCTAAGTTGTGATTCTGCTGTTCCAATCAGTGTCTAGGCCTAGTGAGTTGCTGCCAGAGTTCATTGATGAGATAGGTGAGTGTACATCCATGCTCACTAATTACCTTGCTCCTTGTCTGGTCTTTCTGGGTATGTAGTATATACAGACAGAAAAAAAAAAAAAACTATGTAAGACACCCAGAACAAGCTAATTGCCTTCAGCTGGTGTACTGGAAAGATTAAACCAGCAGGTCTGAGACTACCATTGTTAGTGCATCTCCTACCTAGCAGCAAGATAGCTATGGGCATAAAAAGACAGCCAGATAATAACCTAAGACACACACACACACACACACACACACACACACACACACACACACACACGCACACACACACACATCTCCAAGAAACCCCTCTATAGTGCCCCCCACCTCTCTCCAAAAAATCCATACTTCCTTTTCTTTGTTCTCCCAGCCAATCAGAATCAGCCAGCCACTCTACTTGAACTGTACCTGCCTTTTACCCTTCCTACCTATAACCCTAGGTAAACCCACCATCTTTTCTGTCCTTCCTTCCTTCCCTCCTTCCTTCCTTCCTTCCTTCCTTCCTTCCTTCCTTCCTTCCTTCCTTCCTTCCTTCCTTCCTTTCTTTTTTTCTTTCTGCCTGATTCTTCCCTCTCCAGAGGTAGTTCTTTGTCTCTCCAGGGTAAAAATATTCCTTCCCCTCTCCTACACTCCTCCCCTTTCCTCTCTCTTGTCTCTGTCCCTTGTCCCTTGCCCTCTGTCTCCCTGGGGCAAATATATTGTGCTAAGAATCTGGTGTCTGGATGTGCTCTGTGCTGATGCTGAAGTCTTTATATTGGTGTTGTGACTTGAATTGGCCAGTAATCCAGCCCTTCTGACCTAGACCTTGCAAATTCCTGACCATTCTGTGCCTGCTTTCTCCACCCAACAGCCGCTGACTGGTGTTTTCCTCTATCACCTATCATTAGCCATCCTATACACTCCTCTAGCTTCTACAGTCTGCTACAACCTTCACTGATTAAGGCAGACTCTCACGGACTAGCTGTTAATTTGCTACAACTTACTATATATGTGTTTCAACTCTGGTTTAAAATATACTGCATGTGCAACTTGGATTCAACTCTTATTAAAGAATATAAGCCTAAAAATGATATTTTAAACAATAGTCAAATTGGTGGCGGCTATTTTTACTAAGGTTAAAGAATATATGTCTTTGACTCTACCATCTTAAGTTAACCACATGAAGCAACAGTAATTATAAAACTTCTTGGTCCTATTGAGCTCTATGTTTATCATCGTATCTCTGTTAGAATAAAAAAAATGTCTCCAAAGTATTTTATATAGTTGTGGACTTTTGTATGGTAATAAATTCCTAAGGTTATAAAGGTATATTCAGGTTAATGTAACCTAACTTAAAAATGTATGTCTAACCATTTATGTCATTGCTGACTGTTTAACACCAGCCCTCTAGAAAAACATAGGTACATTTGATGAAAAAATGCACAACTCAGCAACCACACCTGGTCTTTGATAACACTATCCACTGGACAAAACTGCCTCAAGCCTTGCCTGCTGCCAGAGCACTGCACAAACTGGACACTTTTGGATTATCTGCTGTACTCTGCCTTGTCAAAGTAAGGTCAGTTTTCCCAAGGCCTCCTCCACAGGAAATCCTGGACTCCTATACTGCTCTGTGTGACAACTGATGATCAAATGCTGCTCCTGTATAATACCCAAAGACTGCTTCTGTCTCCAATGAACCGCAGGATCCTAAGTCACCATCTCTACATAAATCTCTTTTATTTAATGGAGACAAAAACCATTTACATTATACTTCCTACTCATGTTTTTATCCTTCTCAGATCTTTGATGACGTTGATGACTAACTGCAGTTTTATTAACAATAACACCGAGGCACCTGGTCAGTTCATTTCTATGTATAGTTTACCTTGTTGTCAGGCTTCACACAAAGTTTCTAAGGGTTATGAGAAACAAACGAATAGGTTGCAAAGTTCTAGAAAAGTGAATTATATGTTATGCAGGTCTAAGAAATTAATCAGGGGTATATAAAGGTCTGATGATATAAAAGCTTAAGTCTTAAGGGTCTGAGTAAGTGCTTTAAGGTATGTAAATGTAAGTTATAAAGGTCTCAAGGTATTCTTTCCTTCGTAAAGATTAATCAATAGAGTTTTAATATCTAATAAGTCATTACTCTAACTTAGGTATAACACTGATACTATTATAGTCACAAGCTCAAATTTTTAAATTTCTTTGGTTGTCTTCTATGTATAGATGTAAAAATGCTTCTCATTATACTAAAAGCATCTCTGTCCAGTCTATTTATCCAGTCATCTATGAAGTGTGTTATGTTAATATTTTTAACCCAGAATCATTTTGAGACCCTAAGTCTTTATTATGACCCAAACGCGTGAGTCAACTGCTCTCTATAACGTGGATTTCAGTATGAATCACAAACTGCTAATGCTAATATATCTAAAACCCTCCCTTCTCTCCCATTTTTCAATACTCTCCCAATCCCCACTTTTCATATTCATCATCACCTGTAGCACGATTAACATTTATTGCCAGCTGGCTTCCTTAATCAATTTAGCATTCCAAATGTCCACAGATATCAAATGCTCTAAACAAACCCTAAATTCCCAATTACAAGACATAACTAAACCCAAGCCTCTACAGCTATCTCCTTTTTAATAGAAACATTCCCATGACCAGGCCTTCACTTGTTTGAAGGTCATCCAAAAAACCCCTTCTCTTCTCAACTTAGCTGATCCCTTCCTTATACCTTCCTTCAATTCTTTCAATTAATGAGCTACCGTCCTGCTCATTAATAAACCTTAAAGACACATTCTTCTCAATACTCCTAGGTGACTACCCCCAAAACCTTTTTGTCTTCACATGGACAAATCCTGACCCTCAACCGTCCCAGAAACTGACCTAGACTGTCCTTCTCCAAGGGTTCAGGGACAGCCCCCAGACACTTGCCATGGATCTGATCTGCCTTTCCCTTCCCCCTTCTGCCTGCTCCAGTAAGTAGATAACCTTCTCCTTTGCAGTACTGCCCTCTCTGACAGCAAGTCTGACACTGCCTCACTCCTCAACACCTTCCAAACTCAACACTCCTCTTTCCAAGTCACCACTTGTCCCACCTTCTAACATACAAGGGTCTCTAAACACTATCCTCTTCCTGTGTGTTCTCTCTTCAGGTAGCATACACAGAGGACACAACTAATACCTTTCAGCCATGCCCACATCTCAACACCTAATCCTAAGGGTAGAATCCCTTTCCATTTCTTAAGACTCCCCAGCTACCAGGACCATGGACTTAAATTTTTTGCAAGTACACCCAAGGCAAAAAATTTTCTCTAAACTCCCTAACTTTACCTTTTCTCTAGTCTATCTGTTGCAACATATTTTAAATAAACTACAGACTGTTCCAGCAACTTTCTAGCCCCTGCTATTTCCTCAGAATCTGCATTCCTGACAGATTCAAATCAACTAGCCCCAAATGGTCCAGCTTCTTAGCCTACTCTAATCAGATTACACTTCCCAACAGACAATAAGGGAAACAGCCTACCCTTCCCGAACTTGACCAGCAACCCAACTTCCTTGGGTCCCCAACAATGACTTGCCAATGTCAACAGGAAGTAATCAGATGAACACTGCCCCATTCCCTAAAATAATGACAAAAGGTAGGTGGGCTAGGTGGGTGGGAATGCTGGAACATCTCCTAGATAGGGCCAAGATGGCAGTGGGCCATGAAAAAGAAAGCCAAGTATAACCCTAATTCCCAGCCACACACACACACACACACACACACACACACACACACAGGCCTATCTCCCAGAAATCCCTCCATGTTCTACCCCTCCACCTCTTTTCAAAAAGTCCACTCTTCTTCTCCCTTGTTCTCCCATACAATCAGAAATAGCCTCTTCAGACCTTCTTGGATCGTACCTCCCTCTTTTCCCTTCCTACCTACCACCTATATAAACCCATTATCTTGCCTAAGGGCTTTTTTCTGCCTCTACCCTTCCCAGAGGTAGCCCATTGTCCCTCTAGGAGACAAATATCCCTTCCCCCCTCCTATGCCCTTCTCTCTTCTCTCCATTAACTCTGTCCCTTGTCCCTTTGCCCTCTGTCCCTCTGGGGCAAATATATCCCTTTTGTGCTAAGAACTTGGTGTCTGGGTGTGTCCTGTGCTGACTCTGAGGTCCTTACAACCATTCTTTGGAAAGTCTGCTTTTATGATTGGCCCCTTGATGATGCTTTGGTGTTGTGGAGTAGATATTCACCAGAGGAGACTGCTCAAACATGAGTTTTAGCCAATAGAAAGTCTTTGTTAACTAGGTGGTGATGACTAGTATTCAGGATCTCAGTGTAGCCCTAAGCCTTTCTCAGGGTGAATTTTTAAGCAGAAAAACTAAATTCTGGGTTTACATAATCCGATTACAAGAATAATTAGCCAGAAGTAGAAGTACAGAAGCAAAAAATTAAGATTAGTACATTTTGAGACTTACCCAGAACTATATGGGCTTTGGTGGATTAGGCCTTTGTTTTAGTTTTGGCAAGTGGTACTGTCTACGTGCTAAGTCTTACAGCCTGAATGACACTTTCATCATGAGTCAGTTGTGCTTAGGCCTGAAGACCTACTAAGTTTTGGGGCCATGTTACATAGAGACAGGTTTATGGAGGGGTCTATTTCCTAACTGATAAGAAGGGCTCTATCATGTCTAATATGTCTTTACAATGGAATTTATGCTGGATGCTTGATTTTGTTTGAGGAATATGCAATTTCAGTATGTCTTCAGGCATGCTTATTCAAGCAGCCCAGAATGAAATCTTTGGGCACCAAATCTCTTATAGACTTTTCTATTGAGCAACATTTTACATACTTTACAATTCGATGCTAGAAGGCCTAACAGTACCATATGTGACTCCACTGGAAGAGGACCATTGAGAACTTGCACCTGATTTCCTCTAGAGTTCACCTCATGAGCATTTTTGCCTTTGCTGATTGCTTAGAATCTTTCCACTATACTAAATCACAGCCACGAGCAAGACCATGGCAAGCACAGCTCAAAGAAGAATAATTCTCCCTTTCCCTCTCTCCCTCTGTGCCCTCCTCCAGTGTTCCAATTGAGACTCTCCTGCTTAAAAAAAAAAGGCAAGATCATTGATGAAAGGGAATTTGGTTTTTCATTAAACAATACTGATAACATGAGAGATAGCATGTATGATATTCTTATTCCTGCATTTACTTAATTTATCTGTCTCCACTTCTTGGTTACTTTATATAACTTTGAATTGCTCCTTGATCAACTTCAGTAAGGCCTTCTGCCATGACTCTGACACTCTCCAGCTAACTTTGTGCCTTTTTCTTGCCCATGGCTCATCCTACATCACAGGAGTATCTCTCACAGATGAACTGTCTCTTTGCAGTGCTTTGATCATTTGGCTTAATATGCACAGATAATAGTTTCTAAAAAAATTTATTCTTGAGAATTTAATTCATGCGCACAATGTATCTTGATCATTTCTACCCTCCACTTCCCCCTCCTAGACCCCATCCTCTGTAACTCTGGCAACTTCATGTCTTCTTCTTATTTTATTCCTCACTAAATCCAGTTAGTACTTGAAAATTCCCTAATTCCCAAGCTTCATCTCCCCTCTCTATCCACTCATTTGCTTCATATTTCAAAGCTTCACATGTTCTGAGCCGTTTGCTGTTCTTTTGTTAACCATTCTTAGCCTCACAGCTTCCAGCCTTATCATTTTAAATAACAATCATAAGCTTCACCCCCAAAATTGTATTACCAGTGCTGAACGCTGAACTCTCCCTTGAGATCTAGACTCTTATAGGAAACCATTCAGTCAGCATCATTTAGAGGTGTAAACACTTTCAAGCAGAATGAGCAAAGCTGAACTCCTGTTTCTTTGCATCTTTGCCATTAGTCTGTTCAAACCTCCAATTCAATATCTACTCACTTGGTTTTTCTATCTATGTATCATCTATCTATCTATCTATCATCTATCTATCTATCTATCTATCTATCTATCATCTATGTATCTATCTATACATACATATGTACATATCTAGACACATACATATATGCACAGACTTATTCTGTAAATATTTATTTATTTATAAATATAATTTCAGACATATAAAATTCCAGATTCATTAAAATAAGTTGTGAAAAAACTCAACCTGATAATGAATGAACTAAAAACAAACCTAACATGTAGTTTAGGTACACACAAGTAACAAATTCGTTACTCTATGTATATGGCTATTTTGCCTACCTATATGTCTGTGAACCTTGTGTGTACAGTCCTGGGAAAAGCCAAAAGTGGCCAGCAGATTGCCTGGAACTGAAGTTACAGATGGTTGTGAGCTGCAAATGATGGTGTTGGGAATCAAACCCAGGTTCTGTGGAGAAGGAGCCAACTGCTGAGCCAACTCTCAGCTCCTCATTTTTTTTCCCACCTAGTTGGTTGATCTTTTCAACATTTGTATTTCCTACATATCTTAAATATGTTAATAAAGTTTGATCTATTTCCAATCACAGCCACCACTATCTTTTGTATGACTGGCAATTTCTTGTAATGGTCTCTCTAATGTATCCACAGTCACAGTTGCTCTTTGGAGTTGAAATAGAGATTGGAATACAGAACAAAGGAGAGCGTTCTTGAAGTTGGCTGCATAAAACTTGAATGTATGTAAGGCATTTATTTAGACCCTCAGTTAAGAAAAAAAACATTTAAGAACAGATATTTTTATTATTTTTATGTCAAGTTCTCCAGAGAAACACAGTCAAGGGAAGAATCAAGGTATGGGAATTCACTGAAATGATTATGGAGGGTAAGTTCCCAAATCTGTGGTCAAGTCCTTAATAATGTAATAAGTAATTGTCCCTAAATCTGAACTGCTCCAAAATGCATTTTTTAGTGTCTCAGAATAATGTGAGTAATTCCATACTTGACCTAATGTGACAGGTCACAGTTAAAATATAATTATGCTAAAATATTGCATAAAATTACGTGCAGGCTAATAGCATGAGATATATTTAAAACATATGTAAATTCTGTGCATAGTCTTGTGTTTCACCCTCAAGACAACTTGTATGTATTCAAGTTTTTTAAAATTCATGAATTCTGAAATACAAAACAATTCTTATTTTGTAGAATTTAGTAAATTGATGCTCAACCTGTATATGACTCTTCTGTAGGTGAGGTTATTTGTAGACTATTTGGTCTTCTTGATTTGCCTATTAACTGTTTACCATATGTTCATTTTAAAATTGCTGTTGTTTTGTGATAGCTAATCTTATCTGTCAACCTGACACACTTGGAAACAGGTAACCTCAATTGAAGAAATGTCTCCATCAGATTATCCTGCGGTCATGTCGATGAGGCATTTTTTGGTTGTTAATTGAGTTAGGAAAGTCCAGACCACTGTGGATGGTGCCACTCCTAGGAAGGTGGGCTTGTGCTGTATAAGAAAGGTAGGGAAGATAAGGCTGGGACCAAGCCAGCAAGCAGCATACCTCCCTGTTCCATGCTTCAGTTCCAAACCCAAGATTCTTGCCTTGAGTTCCTGCAAGATGAAGTAAGCCTTCACCTCCCAAGTTGCTTTTGGTGTCCATATTCATCAAAATAGAAAGCAGGCCAGAATATGTCTTCTCCTATTTGAAAACCTTTGCCATTGACATTTTGGAGTATAGAAGAGTAAAAAATTAAATGTGTGCATGTTTGTGTATGTGAAGAAATGGAATTAAAATGACATGAAAAAGTGGAATTGGGAGAAACAATGTGCACTCCTTCTCGTTGATGATTGTTAAAAGTTGACAGTAAAAGATCACTAAATCAGAGTAATTGAAATGGAGAATGGGACAAAGGAAAAAGAAATGAGCATATTGTTTAATTTAGACTCAGTCTGCAATTATTCTTTAAAAATGACCAATTTACCCATATAATGAACACTTCCAAGTAGCCACAGCCAGTTTTTAATATTGGGGCAGTAAATATAAGCTTATTCTTGGCTTAGCTATTAATAAAAAGTGTAAAGTTCACATTTTTATCATTTAAGGACCTTTTTACTGAGCCATCATCATTTACATTTAAGTATCTTCGGGAGGCTGAATTTTTAATATGGTGGTAAAGTGGAAATGTAGCCACTGACTTCCTGATAGCTCTTAGGCCCTGGAAAATGACTTGCTCCAAAGAGCAGTTGGTAATTGGTGGGAGGAGAAGAGCTGCAAACCACTTTCCTTTCTTGTTTGCCTTGTTTATCTTAACCATTTCATTTAAGTCTTATGAGTGTTACAATGCTTGGTATGATCTACAGAGAATAGGCTTTAATATGTAGGAATAATGGTGATAGAAATTATAAATGTTGGTGAAGCAAAATGTTTGTCTTGTTCCTATCTCATTCTACAGCAAAATGTCTACCTTTGAGAAGTTAAAATACATTTGATGATAATAACTGATAAACCTCATCTACAACACTTGTGCCTTTAACAAAAATGTTTATGTAAATTAGATTCATCAGTGAATATATTTAACATTGATTGATTAAAGATCTTTCATTTTAAAGTGCTCTTCTGGGCTTTGTCCCTTTTATGTAAGTTTCATGGGACCCAGCATAGAAGCTGTTCTCATTCAACACCAACAGTTTAGTCCATTCTCTGGTACTAGCTACAAATTTGGTTTCATACTCTATTTAATAATATAAATAAACTGAAATATTTCTGTAATAAATAAAATGCTCCACTGATGAACTAGAGAAATAGACAGTTTTGGTGTTGGAGAAATTACACGTCTCAAGAGGTTTTCTTGGGTGTATTTTAGGTAGGGATGGACTGCAGTATCTATCAAGGTTTTTGGTCAAACCAACTCTGTAAGCCCATGAAACAGAATCTGAACTCAAATAGCTTTATTCTCAAGTTTCACCTACATCATTTCTTTTGTCATAAATTAAGCATGTGAATTCCAAAATGGATTGTGCCATTGCACACTTAACCTGTCTATTAGGAGTATATGTATGTTTTTTGATAAAAAATGTAAATTTGATAATGGATCATCTTGGGCAATGTAAGTCTTAGCTACTTCTTTTAAAATACACAAACACATTTGTAAACAAAATCTATACCTTTAATTTGTAATATAGCCACTAATCTCATGACATTAAGTACTTCTATTAGCCTTACAAAAGAGCTGTAGTCCAATTACCATTAATATTGCTGTGTATATGTTGTGGAAGTTTATTTTTAGTTGTGTTTAAAATAAGTGTTTTTGTGCATTGTTAGAAAAAGAGACGCATAGGCCTTGACATTTTGTATTTTCTGCAGGTGTTGAATTTCTGTGGAATGCTTGATTGTTTAAGATCTGCACAGGATATTAGTAGAACACCTAAGGAGTTCTGAATCAATAAAACATCTGAGCTGAGATACTCAGGATTCTACTAGACACTCAGGATTCCACTGTTGAGGATGGTGCTTGCCATGTCGATGGTTACTTCTGCTGAGGTCTGGCAGGGTTTGCAGTTATGAAATATGCTTCCTTGTCTCTCTTGTTAAGCTGCCACAGCAGCATACAAATGGTGCCTGCAACATGGGGCCTGACATCATGTGCCAGCTAATCTAAATTAGGGACAGGAAGAAAAAGAAATTCTAGACCTTGCAGAATCTGGTAAAGTATGCTTAGGGAAGCTGCCAGAGGATAGAGATTAAGATACTAATTGAAGGTTCCTGAAGGAAGAGGAGAGAAAGGGAAATAAGCCTCTATGAAGAGAAAATTGTGAAACATAGGTGAGAAAGAGGGCTCAAAAATGAGAGTCACAGAGTAGAGGCCTTTAGAGAAAGACATTTGCATGGTAGAAACAAAAAATTCAGGTGGGAGCAGGAAAGAAGCAAGACTCTTAACTACTTTTCCTGATCATGGAGCTGGCTCTCCCTCCTGCCCCTGGTGGCAGCCAGGGCACAGGAAATGGAAACCAGAGCACACTGTTGTATAAACTGAGTTTATTGATGGCTTTTTGTGTGTGTGAAGCCCAAGTGGACCTTTTGTTTGAGATCTATGAAAAAGGATGCATGTTTCCCCTTAGCAGGGGAAATGCTTCAATTGGAGATTTTTCCCACTGGCCCAGGACCTCGGCCCTGAGGCTTAGAGCCAAAAAGCTACTTAGTTAAAAATGAACAGCCCCCCCACCCCCCCGCAAACCTGTCTACAAGTGGTCCTGGTAAGACACATCTGCTATGGTGATGAGAACTCCACACCATTAGGGAACCCTTCCTGCAGACAACGGACCAGTTATTTTTCCAGCAAACCAGGATCTATCTTAAAACCTGGAAAGTGTTTCCTAATGGTCATCATACAGAAGCTGTCTTCTAGAACTGGCCGAGGTTGTATCTCATGCTGGCAGCCAGCTGATGCTGGTTTTGAAGGCATGAAGGGGTCTTTGGAGAGCAGCTGAGGCTTGGCACTGTGAGAGGCCAGGTGTTACTGTATCTTTCGATTATTATAGTACCGTTCGATCGCTTAATAAGAGTCCATCATTGAATTTTCCAATGCTCTTTATTAATCATAAACCATGTCAAATCTCAGGGAATTCCATAACTGAGACTTTATCTTTCTTCCCCAAATCCTCTCTCCAAAAACTCTTTTAACTACCCCCTCCACCCCCTCTATCCTTCCAGGTCTTCATAACAACACAATGATACCAGGCTGGGGGTGATCAGAGTCTTTGCTCATGATCTACTCGTGACCTGCTCGTGACCTGCTTGTGACTGGTCACCTTCATTTGTCTATCTGTGGAGATCTCAAGGCTAGCACAAGGGTGTGACTATGTAGGAAGCAAGGCCTGCACTGCTGCAAGGCATCCGGCTTCCCAGCTACAAGGGGTCAAAGCCCTTTTGCAAACCAAAACAGTACACAGGAGTAAAATATCTCACAACAGCCAGGGGAGGCCATTAGTGAAGGTGTAGCCAAAGTAGTAGTTAAAGGCCCAGATTGAAGGATCATGAAACAAAATTGAGGCTTGGTACAATGAAGAGAGCCCAGGAGAAGTTGTTGGTGAAAGTGCAGTCCAGTTGTAACAAGGGACTCCAGCAATTTTTGAGATGCCAATAACATGCAACGACCACCAAGAACAACAGCAGCAGTGGTGTGAGCCAGCCAGACCCTGGAAGACAAACTGTGTGTGTTTCAGAGGATAGAGCCAGATGCAAGCACTTTGGAGGAGCCCAGGAAATCATGAGTGAATTCTAGATAATTGGACATTGATAATTGTTTTGTTTTTTTTTTTTTTTTGTTTTTTTGTTTGCTGTCCAAAGACATTGTGAAAAGCTTGGCAGATGTTTGGTAACATTTGATCATGTGCATTAGAAGCCTCATTGCTGGTGCAGTATTAAATTGTGCTGTAAAGGTAAAGCAATCTTTTTCTTATACAGAAAAGAGGAATTGTTGTGGAAGTTTATTTTTAGTTATGTTTAAAATAATTGTTTTTGTGCACTGTTAGAAAAAGGGACATGAAGGCCTGGGAATTTTGTATTGCCTATAGGTGTTGGATTTCTGTAGGGGATGTTTGATTGCTTATGATTTGCATATGCTATCAGTAGAATACCTAAGGAGTTCTGAATCAATAAAACACCTGAGCTGAGACACTCAGGGTTCCACTGTGAGTATGGCATTGGTCATGATGGTGTTTCCCTCTGCTTAGGTCTGGCAGAGTTTGCAGTTATGAAATATACATCTTTGTCTTCCTGATTAAGCCACTCCAGTGGCTAACTACTACATATATATCTACTATGAAAGATGCTAGCTGTCTTTATAACAGGACACCAAGACAAAATTAGATACTCCTATAGAATGTATTTATATTGATATATTTATATTTATATCCTTTAAATTGAAACATTTCATCCAAGAGGCAGTGGGGCAACTCAGGAAATTCTGGAGGCTATCAAAATTCAAATACCTGAGAAGGCTAAAGCTCATAGGATTTACCAAGCTCCCCCAGGGTTACAGAAGTAGTAAATAATTGCTGGTGGAGGAGACCTTTCTCAGACCTGTCAAGAGCTGTCTGGTAGTCGTGCAGAGAGCTCCAAGGTTGTATCTTTCCTGAATCCTAACTCTAGAAGAGCAGCAAGTGCTCTAACCTGCTGCACTATCCCTCCAATCTCAGTATGCAGCTTGCTGTTTTCACATTAGATAGTCTGTTCTAACTTGGCTAGTAGATGAAGCAGCACTGGTGTACATGAGGAGGCACAAGTGTGTTGTTGCACTCCTACTTTGTTACTTAGAGACGGTATTTGTAAAGCTATCTCTAACAACACATGGGTTGTAGCTGAAAACTGATGTGTGTATTGCTCTAAAGGATTGAGAATTCCTTTTCTTGTCAGTCGTATCAGGCAGTGCTCTAGACTTTTACAGTTTAAAATTTCTGCACTAGACTAGTTCATGAAGTAGGTATTTTTGCTGTTGCTATTTTTATTATTATTACTTTTTTATTATTACTTTTATATTACATCACAGACAGTCAATAATAGAGGGCACATCGAAGATTAAAACTCACATTCTCTGTCTGTCTTAGTCTCTGGACTATTTCTTAGAGATGGAAGATAAATATTGTCTAAAATAACTTAATTTTGCTACTGAGTAAACAGGAGCTCCCTTATTTGTTTTATTTACAGCAATTTATACCAAAGCATGTTATAAAAGAGGTATTTGAGAAATCAGTAAAATAATTCAACAATGCATTTTAAAAGCCCATGTTAGATAAGATATCCAGAAAATTGGTCAAAATATACTGACCTTTTCAGATGTACATTTTAGGCTAAGACAATAAAGCATTCTCAGTGGTAGTAACATCAGCTGTTTAAAGCCTTTTCTTTTCATCAGTGTTCTGGAAGTTACATTATCACTTCTATATTCAAAGTCATATATCTACTTGGCTTCTTAGTCTCTACAAATTATTTAAATTCTTTGAGGACTTCAATCTCATACAAACACTGAAAAGATACTTGCTTTGTGTTGATTTTTTTCTTTTGGTTTTTTCTTTTGTTGTAAAAGAGATTTTGCTTTATTTCAAATCATAGATTCTTTTTATATATTCAGCTATTTATACCTTCCAAGATTATACAAAATCCCAGTAGAGTTACATTGCTTAAAATAAAACACATGAACTGAATTCATAGAATTTAAGAATACTATATTCTTTCATTTGATTTGATTCATGTTCTATAGATGATTTTAAATTCTGAAATAAAAGTGAAAATAAAGAACTTTTTGCTTCATTGCAAATCTAGACTCACTGAGATGAACTAGATCTGGAGGTTACCAGTTTGCGTAATAGATGATTTCATTCAATTGTTTAGTTTCATGATTTGCTACATTTGACTAAGATTTAGAGACCAAGAAATGAACTTAAAACACAGCAATCATTAATTTCAATCTACCAAGGACATTCAGAACTACAGTTCTATGTTTAATCTGTTTGTCTAGGGACAATTTAAAATTCTTAGGCCAATGGGGTGGGGCACTGGTTAAAGCTGCTTGACATCAGTCTAGGCCATCTGAGTTGGATCCCTTGGTCTTGTATGATTGAAAGAGAGAAAGGAGAACCAACTCCTGAAATACAGTGTCTTATGATCTTAGTGGTGCTTGTCGAGGGAGAGAGGGATGGAGTGTGCAAGCATGAACATTGCAAACACACGAACACACCCCAAATAAGTAAATAAATATAAAAATTATTTAAGATTCTCTATCTGGTTAACCTAATCTGCCATGTATGTCCCATTTAAGCAGGACAGAATGGAGAACAAATAATTTTTCTCATCTCTTTTGAGACTGATATCATCTTATGAAAGCCATCCACTGCTTTTAATTACTTTGGTAATACAGTCTCCCACAGTTTTTATTCTGTTGGCCAGCAAGCCTCCTTCAGATGGCAAACAGCATATATCTCTTCAGGGCCAACTCTTAGAGGATGATTTTACTAGGAGTCTTAGAAAGCTTCATATGACTATCTTTTTTTGGGCTATTATAATCTTAAGAGAGAATTAGTTTATTAGAGAAATACATGTATTTAAGCCATAAGACTTTACAGCATTGGCGTCCTGGTTCCCCATCGACTCCCACCATCTACATTTTTCAGACCATCTGTGGTTAACCTCAAAGAGCTATGGAGAGAGGGGGGATGGTAAACGGGGTTTTTCCGCTATTACAATGGGAGCTAACACTTCCTTACATTGGCATGAGCGTCATTATTAAGAATTGATTGTCCCTTAGTCTCAAACTCCATTGAACTCAATGACGTGATTTAATTTTCTTTTCTGACCTTCATTCTGAAAACACTTTCCTGTTTTTCCTTTCCTGATAGGAGCCAACAAGGGTCGGCTTAAAGCATTTTACTAATGACAAGGGTTTATGGTAAACAGCCTCCACCACTCTTCCAAAACGTGTGGCCTGTGGCCCTTTCCAAGTTCACAGAAGTATTTTAATGATGCCATCAATGGGTTTCACCTCTGATTCATGTGAAAACTTGGATCCCAGGGATGAAATCATCTCTCAATAGATAACTCCATATTTTTATCAGATTCTTTTGATAAACATCGCATCTGTCTATGCCTCCATTCCCACTCTCCACCACACTCCACTGAGCGAAACTTATCCGTCATTTACTCACTCCACTACCATCTTGGTCTGAATCTGTCTCTTACTGATTGCCGAGAACATAGTTTAACGTCAGTGTGCCTGAATAAGGGTTTTCCGTCAGTGATGTCCTGACACTTGAAAAAGGGGAGCCGAGGAGACAAGACACAGTGTGACAATTGTTACCATTGTAAAAAAAAAAAAAAAAAATGCACGGATTACAATCGAGACAGCTCTGGCCTTTGCCAAAATTAAAAAAATAAATAAAGTCTATGGGCATACCATCCTGCATGGACCTGACCTCAGCAGCAAAGACTCACTCCTGAAGAGAATGAGACTAGCGAGAGCTTCTTTCAATTAACTTTTAATTTTGTTTCTAGTGTCAATGATTTGATCTTTTACAAAATTATACTCCAAGCCAATATAATTTTATAATACTGTTTAAGATTCCAGAGTGAGGTAACCATTTTCTCTCACCTGTTTTCAATAAATTTTATTTTGAACAAAATACTACCTTCTTATTTTGAAGATGTTGTTTCTTTAATATATGTAATCCAAATTTTTGAAAATAGTATTTCTCTGTGGAACTTGAAATCAAGAAATTATTAACTTTCAGAAGGCTCAGTAAAGCTCACTACTGAAAGTCATTGTAAAGTATAAGCATTTATCTTATGGCTTTATTTGTTTATTTATTTCATTTTATTTAGTTTTCTAGACTGGTCTGTTTCTCCTTTGATGTCATGCACCATATCCAAGCTTGCTGGATAATAGTGGATAATCCTGTAGGTGGCGCTGCAATCCTGCAAGAATAATGGTAGAGCTACCAACAGGTCTCCATCATGGTTTGCCCAGATACTGGGATTCCTTTGGAAAATGGAAACACCAGTGGTGGTGGTGGTGGGGGGGGGGGGGGACAAAAACAAAAACAGTTAAGTCTAAACAATAATGAACAAAAGGAGAAAACTTACTGGAAAAAAAAAAAACCTGGAAATAGATATAGATGTGTACAATACACTTTAGACAAGACATTCACTCTTCCTTAATTCCAAATCTCTTACTTGATCCTTCCTAAGGCTCTTGGCAAACCCCATTTATACACTGAAAAAGAAAGTGGCATAGGGAAGATTGAACTGGCTTCCTTAGCTGAATGTTCGTTTCTGTTAGTAACATGAACATAAGCCTGTGTGGTAAGACAACCCACCACACAGGACCTGTAAGAAAATTACATTGACAAATAACAGATATAATTATTCATTTAAGAACTCAAATATTTTCAATTATTTATATATTTAGGCTGATAGAATATAAGTAAAAAATAATACATATTAGTATATATTATTTTAGTATATATATTGATTAGTATATAAAGTAATATATATATGTATATATATACACACTAGTTAAGTATGAACAATAAATTCATGCCTTGTAAGCAGAGAAATGTCCAACATTTGACAGACTGGATGCAGCAAGAGTTGAGAATGTATAGTTATGACCTACAGCAAGGCTCTTGAGCTTATCCTCACCTTATCCGAGCCAGTCTCCTGTTGGGGAGTACTGCCTTCATGTTGTAAGATGATTAACATCTCCAGTCTCTACACAATAGCATGTAGCCCATGACAACATCTGCAGGACACCATATAAAGTATAATAAGCTAGGCACAGAAACACACATGAGTCTTGCATGATCTCATGCATGTGTGGAATCTAAGAACTGTTAATGTCGTAGAAGAAAAAGAAGCTTTTAGAGTATTCTTGTAGATACACAACAGTTACCTGTGATTTACGAAGGAAAGTTTTTTTACTTCCTCTTGCTTACAATTCCAGATAGTATTTGATAATTTTGTAAATTTGTCTTGCTCGCTGTTTTTCACCCTGCCCCCCCCCCCCCCCCCCAGTTTGTGAAAAACAAAACAAATCTTCAAGTACTTTTAAATGTCTCTTGAAAGGCAAAACTGTCCTTAATTGAGAGTTAGTGGTCTGTAGTAGTGGAGTTTTTATATTCAGAAGAGGAAGTATTTTGAGATGGCTTCTGCTTACACGTTCAAAGTGCTCTGTTTTCTAAGAAATTAATGCTCCAGAGGCCCTAGAAATTCTATGCCTTTGTCAACAAGAACATGGTAATGCAAATCTATTTCTTGAACATGTCCTGACATGCACACTCCACTGTGTTTAAAGGAATGATATTTCTCTGTTTTAAAACAAAACAAAACAACTATGGTTCTTTGAAGTTTTATCAGACATTCAAATGGTTTGTGGTGTTCCCACAAAATAAAATTATCTGGTTCTACAAATGATTGTGTTTTGTTACAAAATTACTGCAGCACAGTCATCAAACAGTTATTAATGACCGTGCCAAAGCTCCTTTAAGACATGATCTCAAATGACATTGGAACCACCCAACCTGGACTTCAACTCGAAGGAGGATAGCCAATCAGGATAGGAGGAAAACACATTGTCCTTTGAGTTTAGATTCTTAAAGGAATTAGTGATATGAGACAAGAAATTGCATCATATGCCTAGAGAGTTCTAATAATCTTTACTTCTGTCACTTAATCATGGTAAAGTAGTGGTTTAGGAGTGGCTAAGTAGTGTGCAGTGAATAAGAGTGTCCGGACCAGAGACTAGTCTAGAACACCCTCCCCTGGCCTCCTCATAATGCTTTCTCATACAACAAGGAAGCATGGCATTTGCTGATTCTACACTGAATGAATCTGTGTATTGGAATTCACTAACCTGAGTGCGGAATATGCAGGCTTTCTTAGGTATAGTGTCATGATAATTAAAACTATGCTACTTATAATCTTATACCTACTGTCCAGTCTTCCCCAGACTCTAGTAAACATTATTGTGCTTTCATTTTTAATTTTTTTATTTTCTTTTCACTTCAACAGCATTAATGTTTTTAGATTCCACAAATGTATGAGATCATGAAGGTCATGAAACACGGGGGACTCATTTGTGTTTCTGTGCCTAGCCTATTGCACTTTATATGGTGTCCTCCAGACGCCATCACTGGCCACATTGTATACGCATATTGAAATGCCGTAGGTCCTCATGTAGATTGACAAGTGACTGAGATTCATAAAAGAAAGAAATTTAAGCTCTTCTTGCTTTGTTTAGGACCCATTTTTTGACTAAGTCATTTAATATCTGTGTGATATTATTTGGTAATTTTATAAAGCTGTCCTGTTCACCTGAATGTGAGAATATTACTTAAATTTGAATTAAATAAATATGTGGTTAACTAAAAACATATTTTAAATTTATTGGAACACTTGATAACTGGCCATTCACTGGCAATACAAAGAGCATGGCACAATCTGTCCTCAAAAACATGGCCATGTCTGTGTTGTGTGGTTGCTGCTGTCCAAGTATATTATCTGCCTTGTTATTACTAAATTATTTCAATATTTTTCTCCAAAAAACAAGGTATCACAACAAATTTGATTATACGGCTCTGAACATAAGGCTATCTTATCAGTTTTATGAAAATCAAGAGCTGAAATAATTATAAACTGAGACACCAGGTAACCTAAAATGTGAGCTATTTGGATGATTTCCATAATAAAAATGAAAGAAAATAGTCTTTGAGAGATCTGGTTGGCCTTGGGTAATGTTCATAAACTTCAAACGTAGATGAATTAGTCTAATAGGAATTCACCCCATTTATAAAAGATTATGTAATTAGATCTGACCAGTAAGGTCACCCTTTGAAATGTTTGTTCCGAGTAAATGAAACTGTTTTATCTTTTTCAGTCTCTCTGACTCAAAGTGCCCCAGCTGTCCTGACACGAAGCCCATAGAAACCCAACCTTCAGTGCTATGGGTTTATCCCCCAACAGGATTAATTGGATTATATGAAAAGAAAGAACTGGAAACATGTTATAGATGTCTTTAAAGATTGGGAGGAGGAGATGAAGACTCCTGTTAAAAACTGAAACAGTTATACAGAGAATTGCTACATGATGTTTTTAATTCTAGTTTTAATTCTAGTTCTCCGTTTCTGCTTTTAATTTAAAATCTCTTGAGTCAATCACAACAGACATTTTTTTTTTAAGTCAGAGCTTAACACCCTGTGTCTTTCATGTGCCCTATACTTGATGTAACATTGGTGGAGCTGGAAAGCAAGCTCTGAGGTAGACATTTCAGTGAGTCTGAGCTGAGAAGAGCCACCTCACAGGGCTCATTCTAAAAGTGGAAACCTGAGGCGCCGCCTACTCATTTTGTGGGGAACAAATCCTGAAGTGTTTCTTTAGTTGAACAAACAAGAAAGAATTACTTGTCAATAACCTTAGAGAAAGCCGTGAAGTGATCTGAGAAGGAAATGAGCTGTTTGTAAATGACAGCAGATGGTGGAGAGCAGAGTTGTCATTCTGCACATGTCTTCTTCATTCCTTTCTGGCAAAGGGTTGTGTTTTGACCTGGTGATCTCAGCTTCTCCTTCAAGATTGGTGGCAACTCTGCTGGCCTCATTCTAAGAAGAAAACAATTTTAGAAATGTTTCCCTAGAAGGGACATAAAAGGAAGTCTGTAAAGGACAGGGTTAGAGGGAAAGCATGGCTAGATTTGTCTCTTTGCTCTCAATGTGAAGTTGCACATCGGCTTTTTACACATACATATTGGTTTCTTCGACATGTGGGTTCAGGAGCTGTGAAGATGACCACTGTCTCCAGCATCATAGTAACAAAAGTCAAAAGCAGAAATCAAAGTATATCTTGAATTCTCACTCTATGGCTCTGATCCATGTAAACTCCTCAAATCCTGATTTCTTACGAATGTAAAGTAGATACATATCTAGTATAGGAGTTAGTAGATAAGCAATAAAAGGCCAAAACCTAACAGATTACATGGAGACGCTGAATGTCTGACCCACCTCTGGTGTGTGGTACATGTGTGTGAGACTAGTTCATTCACTTATCATCTTCTTTCATCAATTCCTTGGAAGAGCCATCTCTTACTGACAGAGTCTTGGGGTCTATTTTTCAACCTCACTGCTTCTTAAGGACTTCCCAATGCTAAAAGCATATCCAACTACATGTCTCTCCCTAGGGCTCTGGACTTATGGATATTGTGCTTCTGACACACACTGGAGAGACTCAATAGAAAACACCCAGGTATCTATCTGGATTCAAGCACACAGAGAGATGAGTGCTAACAAAATGTGTGCACACCATACTTCTTCATTCTTTACTTTTGGCAAATGTACAAATTTATCTACAGCATTTAATCTCAAATAAGAAACATCTGAGTATTTGCTGTTTGATTGCCCTGGATATTTGGAAGTTATGAATTCATTCACTATCTCAAAATAAGGAAATCACCTTTTAATTGTCGCTTTGTAGATTTGAAATAACTGGTTATCATTACTTTTTTTTTTATATACACTGAGAAAGCACGTTTTACTGAGACCAGGACTTCCCCATTTCTCTTTCTGACATACTGATCCAATAAGAACTAAATCTTCACAATAATTGTTGATATTTAGAAAACATTTACTGTGTACAAATTCTCAAAGCAGTTAGATTACTGTTAGAATACAGGTATTTTCTCTGGTCTAGAAATGAGAATATTTTGTACAGAGGGCACTTAGTTAACCTATACACAATCAGAGATTTCCTCCTACACATTTCAAGGTTGATATACTTTCATTTTGTTTTATATTTTTGACTTGTAAGTATAAAGTTTCCTGCTCATTAAACACACTTCAAAATGGACTAGGGAGATTGCTCAGTCCAAAAACTGCTTGTCCCATAAGCATGAAGATCTGAATTTGATTCTCAGAACCTACATAAAAAGCCAGACATGTTGGAATGCTTGTGAACTGGAAAGGCAGAAACAGGAGAGTCCCTAGACTTTTATCTCTAGTTACCATAGCCTAGTTGGTCAGCTCCAGACCAATGAGAGACCCCTTTTCAAAAGATGGCACTTCTGAGGATGATATCAGAGATTGTTTTCTGGCACACACATCAACAGATACACTTGTGAATGTGTACATCCATACACATATATAACTGTGCACATGTAAGCATGTCTACATATGCATGCATGCTTACAAAGGTTTCACAAAGAGAGTTGGATGGGCTCCTCAATGCTCTAAAACATAGATGTGTAGCGATTTAATTACCTTTCTTTCAAAGGTTTCATTAATATAATGTTGACATGAGTGCTTTAGTAACATTTTTTTTAATAATTGTTTTGATAGAAAAATTTCCAAAAGCAACATTGTCAGTCTAAATGTGTAATTGGTTTTAAGGTCTTAGGTTGATTCCTAGGAGGTATGTCATCATGTTAAACTGAAGATGAATAATTTTCAAAGAGAAAAGTAGTCAAAGAGATAGATGAACATCACTGTAATGATTTTTACTATAGTTAACAATGGCTTCTGGGGATGGATGCCAGTTTTTTTTTTTTCAATAATTTGGTCTCACATAGATTGTCCATGCTCCACACACCCATGCATATACTGATAGCATCAAATGAACTCAGTGGTCAAAAAGGAGACAGAGGCAGAGAGGGATACAGAAACAGAGACATAGACAGAGACAGAAAGAACATGATTTGGAGGACAGAGAGATGTGGTAGTGGTGGAGGGAATCTGAGAGGACTTGTAACTGAAGAAAACAGAGTAGATCTGACCCAAATACATAATACATAAGTACAAAAGTGAGAAATTCTCAAATGATCAATAAAATTTTTAAAAATCTGAGACTCAATGGTTATTTTTAAATTAATATATTAATATTTTCTTTAAAAATGTATATGTTCTTCAAATGTTTTGTATTTTTACTCATTTCAGAAATTCAGTATGAATGAGATATTAGTATGACTAACTTTTATCAAGTTCGTAACAAGTTTTGTTTAACTTTGTTTACAATTTTGTATTCAGAACTTAATTTTACATACACACACATGTACACACACAAAAGGAGGTCATCTAAGCGTATATGGTAGTATACTTCAGTAATAGCACGTAGGAGGCTCAGACTAGAGGGTTTCAAATTCAAGGCCCACCTATGCTACAAGAAAGACCTCATTTCAAAACAAACAAAAACAAAATTGCAAAGCAAATCTAGAAAACAACTCAGATAAACAAACCATCACAAGATTCTATTCACCTTCATACAAGTGTGCTTATCACTTTTACAATCCCTTCTGCTTCACAATCCAGGGCTAAAAATCAAATTTAATACCATAAACATTTGACACTTTCCATATGAATACAATATCTTTGGGAAAACAATAAGTAGCTACGGAAAGACATACAATGGAAACGTACATCGGCGAGCATCCAAACTTTACCACTTACTCCTTTTTTTTTCCACCTGTACTTGAAAATGCATATTATACTGTTTATAACAATTAAATTATTATGAATTATATAATCGCTATGGTTTATTTTAATTTTAAGCTAGTATTTGTATTCTATTTATACACATGCTCACTGCTTTCTATCACAATGTAAGAAGCTTTGCTCTATTGGTTTGCACAACCCATAGGCCCATACATGCAGCAGAGTTTGGAAGAAGTGAAGAGAGAGGACCCTCGTTCTGAGGCTGACATCTGGCAAAGGATTTGTGAGGCGGACTGGACTTCGCAATATGAAAACAGTGACTACGTCATGTGATTGATTGCTGTTCACTTTTAGAGAAGCTGTGAGCGCAGTAGGACAGAAATCAGTGGATGCTAGATGAAGGAAGATACACAGATCTAAAAGAGGCAACTGCCTGAGACCCCATCTCAGTGAAACAGGAAGAGGGGAGATAACGTTTCGGTAAAGCAATTGCAATTTAAATACATGTGCTAGGAGTCCGTATCTGTTTGAGTTTAAGTAAGGAATTTTAGCTGGGAAAGTCTGACAAGATCTGAAGATAAATCTAAAAACTGTCTGGATTTTGTCGTTTTCTAAATACAGTGTGGTTTCGTCATGTCACGGAGGAATGTTTTATTTTAACGTAAAGCCCAACAGAAATGTCATTGATGCTGACATTGCTTTCCTATGTCTCTGTGTAGTGTTTACCTGAAATGTAACCCACAATCTCGGTAATTGCATTGGTCAGATAAGAATAAGAAGTCAGTAGGTCTGAAGGGTCTAAATAAAATGCTGTTGTCTGGCTAAACCCAAGTCTTGCAGGAAGAGTGTGTGTCTTTGATGAATTGAAATGGTGCATTAAATGGTGCATTAAAAAAAAAATCTAAGGAGTCGCAGTCCTAGTCAAGAAGCTATTGGTATTTGATAGCAGCTAAGCGAGGGAAGTCAGTTTTATAATGGTGTTAACTATGGTATGTCTACTACGCTCTAAGGCAGGCTAGACAGTCAAGAGTAGTTGGCCAACACAAATTGGACTTGCTAGGTTTCACTAAGGGGGAAGGGAGAGAGAGAGAGAAAGGAGAGAGAGAGAGAGAGAGGAAAGAGAGAGAAGAAAGAGGACGATGGAGGGTGGAGGGAGAGAGAGAGAAAGAAAGAGGGAAAGAGAAAGAGAGAGGGAGAATGAAGTTGGGTAGTTAGGGAGATGGGAGTGGACTGGGAAGGAATTGGGATGTGGGGTAGATATTATCAATATGCATTGTATAAAATTCTAAAAGAATTAATGAAATATTTTAAAAAGTTAAGGATAGCTAATAACTTGCAAATTACAAACTTATACATGTCAATTTTATTCTATGACTTCAATTTCTATTCAGTTTGAAAGGACTTCCTCTTTTCCCTATATGTAGCTTTTGTGTGTGTATATGTATGTAAATGTGTGCATGTGCGTGAGGACATATGCCTAGATGTGAACATGTGAATGTTAGAGTTCAACTTTGAATGTTGTTTCTCATGTAGTCTCTATCTTGCTGTGATTTGTTTTGAGATAATGTTGTCTCACTCAGCCTAGACCTCTCTGATTTTGCTAGAACTCATGCTCCCCAATGAGCCCCAGAGATTTGTTTGCCTTCTCTTGTGCAGTGTTGGGCTTACAACTTTGTGGGCATCATACAGGGCCTTGATTTGTTAATTGTGCAGATTGAACTCATGTCCTTATGCATGCATGGCAAATACTTTACTGATTAAAGCTGTCAGTCCAGCTCTGCTCCCATGTATCTTCTAATGTAACTTTACTAGTGCAAAAGCATAAGTTACTTAGGCAAGCCCACAACCCTCATCTCCCCAGAGTCTTGATGAGTGTGTGTCTTTGAGTGAGGCAGTTGTGCAGTCACATCTTGCTCCTTATCTTGTGCTGTGCACACTGCCTCTTGCCATTCTTTCCGTGAACTCTGTGTTCTAATGAGGCTGTCTTACCTAAAGGTTGTTCTGGAAGCAGAAATGCTGGATATACCTTTGTGGTTTTTTTGCTAACCTGTATTTTTGTGTGAGACTCTACTTAACTGTGATGATTCTAGTAGAGTATCTGTGGTGGACATTTGCTGAAAGTCTTTTCCAAGAGTAATCAAAAATCCGCTAGAACAACCAAGTCAATCTGATGAATTAAAATGTGCATATTAAACCTCAACTATATTGATCTTTTGTGATGAGAATGCTGCTCTGCCAAGGGCCCTTAAAATAATGTTGTCTGCACAGCTGCATGTGGGTCATGATGGTGGGAAAGATAGTTTAATGTCCTGCAGAATACTGATCCCAGCCAGCAAAACCTTGTGATTGTTGTAAAATACATAATAAAGAACTACAGATGTAATTTTAGTAAGAATTTTTTTTCTGGTTCCACATCCTTGAATTGATTAAATTTTATTCTGAAGAAAAACATCTGCACACCAAGACACTGAGGCCAATCATTCTTACACTTTGCAATTTATTTTTAAACCTTTTGTGTCAGTTATGAGGCAAGTTGTAGACTTTATTGGTTCTTTGAAATTAGAGAGTAACATAAGATGTTGTGTGTTCTGGCTGGCAGATGATAATAAGCCCATGCCCTGTGAAGATATTTGGGTTATAAGAAACTCTTATGAGGTTTTATGAATATCAGAAGAGCCAAGAAGACAGTGTATGACCAGTGTTATGCACTCTAAAACTTCCAGTGACCATCTGTCATCAAAATGTACATAGAGAAACACATACTCTAGTATTGGGACTATAAAATGAAGCAGACATTCACAAGAGGAATCAGAAATATTCCACAAAATATGCTGTGCATATTTCTCAGAACTTAACAGTTTCACTCCATGCTGTATAGATATGTCCTTGAGAAACAGGGAAACATGTTAGAACACATTCTCTTTTTTTTTTTTTTTACTTTAAAAATATTATTTATTTTTGCTTCATGTGAATCGGTGTTTGCCTGTATGTATGTCTGTATAAGGGTGTCAGATTCCTGGAACTGGAGTTACAGATTGTGGTGAGCTGCCATGTAATATTGAGAATTGAACTCAGGTCCTCTGGAAGAGCAGTCAGTGTTCTTAAATACTGAGTCATCTTTCCAGCCTTAGAACACATTCTGATAGCATTGTTTGAAGAAGCAGCATTGAAAACAACACATTGTTCGTAGGACTGAGAAGCTTAAAATCTGGGATACACATGTAATGGAATCCCACAGAGTACCTTGAAATAAGGACTAGTTTTACATATAAGAATATAGAACTAAAAAGTTCTTGAAAATATTAAAAAAAGAATGACATTAAAAGCAGGATGTTATATACAGAAAGATGTACACACATGTACTTGTATACACATCTGTGTATACAGTTGTATACAGTGTATACAGTTACAACTCTTCAAATGTATTTGATGTACATGTTTGAAATAATTGGGAAAGACGTAGCTGTGGTAAGAAAGGAACTGAAATGACTTGAAGAATGAAAGGAAATAGCATTTAAAAATTAAGAATATAATTACTATTTGAAAAGTAATTATATAATATTGTATATTATTATATAATATTTATATATATATTATTTGAAAGGTAACTATATAATCATTAGAGAGATATAGTGCCAATTACTTTCATCATTACCTAAAAATAAAAATGAATTAAACGAGTGATTCAAACATGCAATTATAAAGAGATGATAGCATATAATTATGAAGTATTTCTGTGGTGAATAAATGGATGAGATGATTTTTGTAATATTTCATCCAGCTAACAATTTTTGCCCCAAGATAACATTTTTCCAGCATGATATAGAATATAGACAATGAATATTGCCAGACCAATAGGCTTCAGTTTACTTAACAAAATTATGAAGGAAAGTGAGTTTTAAGAATTTAGGTATTGTACTTCTTATAAATCGTATAGAGCTTAAAGAACAGAACACACTCTAGAAACTTTCCATAGTTACTATGTTTGGAAAGGAAAGATGGAGTTTCAAATCTGTGCAACAGGCAGAAGATGAAAGACATGAAGAGTGAATTGTGAATTTTCCAACATAGAATTTTATTAATTACTAGAGTTTCATACAATGAATCTAAATCACACCCTCTCTCAGGACCAGCCTCCTACCCTCCATACCCTCAAAAAAAAAAAAAAAAAGAAAGAAAGAAAGAAAGAGAGAAACGTTAAGTGAGGCATGGATCATGGGCATGTCCTTGCTTTTTGGTGGTGGCAGGCAGGCTGGATCATGGACATCCACCTAACCCATATTAGCCTGAGATTATACATGACAAAATTCAACCTGAAGTTGGGCTTCACTGCTCAAACACTCAGGGACTCTGCTATCAGACAGGGACCTAGACATAGTGAAGGCACCTGGCCATTCTTTAGGCATCTGGCCAACCCACAGGTCCCATGGCTTCCCTCAGGTAGGCCCTCAGTCATCCCACAGGCACCTGGACATCATGCAGACACCGTGGCACCAGGTCGTCTCGGAGACATCCGGACATCATGCAAGCAAGTGCTTCATATATCATTCAGGCTTCTGGATAGCCTGCCAGTATGAACACCTCATAAAGTCAGGGTCAAGCACCCAGTTAACTCTGACAGTGTCAGCAATGCAGATGGGGCCCTGATTGTCCTGGTTCACATAAGATTTTTGAGGTTTTGAAAAACCCCTACCAAAAGGAAGAGACTGAACCCCAAATATGGAATATTCTTCAGCTGGGACATCTTGCTTTTGCTCAGGATCAGGGTGATCCAAAAGTTTGGCAGAGCATTTGCTGGCAGGGTATGCTCAAGCTCCAGATTGTTGCACACCATCCTACCCTCATCACCATCCGTCCTCCTGCCTTGGCCTTTGTGCTTGCAGCCTGTGGGTAGTGCTTTAGCCCATTCTCTCCCCTACCCCATGAAAGAGAGCAATAATAGAGACAGCCATGGCCACGGAAGCAACAGTACCAGCCTGACAGTACTTCAAAGGGGTCAGGAGGGTCTAATGGTAGCCTAAGGACCAGTTCCTTGTGTGGAGACCCAGTCCAGGATATGAGACATTTTTCAGGTAGGCTATCTGGTTGATGCTCAGGATCTGGGTACTCCTGAGGTTTGACAGCACATTTAGAGGCAGGACCTGGTCAAGGTTCAGACTGCTGCATTCCACCCTGACCTCATCACCATTCTGCTAACTGGCCTTTGTGTCTGCAGCCCTTGGGAAGTACTGCAGCCCATGCTCACCCCCATCTCATCAGGGAAAGCAATGAGAGCAGTAGCCTAGGCCACAGGAGCAGCAGCCTGAAGGATGATGAGGGGTCCAGAGTGTCTGAGGGTAGCCTGAGGACTGATCCCCTGTCCACCGTAGGTGCTCAGCCGTGCCTGCTACTGCCCACAGCCATGTGTCTTTTAGCAGCATGCTTGCTATTGTTCTCCTGCCTGTCCAGTCCCTAGCTCTATTTGCTATTTGTTCCACTCTATTCTCTGAGTGGGAGCCCTGACCTGGCAGGTAGCAATAGGGTGGCCCAATTATGGCCCCAGCCTCCTGACACCCCTTGTACTAGTCTGTCTCAGGGGCTGAGCTCCTTTGTTCTCCATCTTGCTTATACCACCACTGGGACCATGTCTGCAGTTCAATGTCCTCTCTGCCCACAGGCTGAACCTGAGCGCTCTCTCTGCCATCCTTCCTCTCTCCATTGGTTTCCAAATCTATCATTACTGCTGCCTCTTTCCATCCACTTTTAATTCTCAAGGCTCTCACCTCCAAACTTGGTACCTGTGTAGTGTTCTCCAGGTCTGTGAACAGATGAAGAGCTGGCAGTGACCTGGGTGGAACTGACTGTTGAACTCTCTGGAAGAACATATGGGTGGGGTTGAGTGGGAACTCCAGCCTGGTTGGCAGGGATGGGGCCAGGGGGCCTGCTTAGCATCTCTCTAGTGTGGTGCTGTCCCGTTCTGTTCTTCAATCATAGACTCTTCTCCACGTTTACTTCTTCAGGCCATGGGCCAAACCTTCAGGCTAAGAGGGCATCTCCACCCTGCAGGCAGCCATGGGGCATGGCAGGGTGCATTCAGTGGAGGTGCTGCTTCTTTAGCCTTTCCTCCCAGCTAGCTTCCTCTATGCCAGTATTCCTCTGCCATCGTTCCTCTCTGTACGCACAGCCCCGTCAACTTTCCTGTCTTCCATCTCTGCTGCATCTTTCCAAGCACTTTTAATTCTCAAAGTTCTTTCTGCGAGGCTTGGCACCAATATAGTGATCTCTCCCAGTCCATGAACATGTTGGGAACTGGCGACCTGAGTGGAAGACCCTATCACACTCTGCCTACTGTTTGGCACCATCATGGTTCCCTGAATTGTGATTTTTTTCCCTCCCTGAATAAATGCCTCTTCACAAGTTAAAACATGAATTTGATAAGCTCAGACTGTATCTTATGACAATTTCAGTGAAAAGCATACATGATCAACTGGGTTAGCAGTGGAGGAATTTAGGAAACAAGGTGACTAAGCCTCTTATGGAGAGGCCATTTCTCCTAGGCTTTTGGTAACTTGGCAGAAGCTAGTGCCAAATGGGAAGAGAACGTTCAATTGAAGCAAGCAAGCAAACAAACAAACAAAGACAGCAAAGAACAACAGCAACACACATTCTTCAGATTTGGCCATCAGGAAAGTCTTGATTAATGATTCATTTTGAAATGCCTAACACACTAAAGACAGTCCCCCTCCCCTCCACCTGGCAGGTAGTCCTGGGTGTTGTAAGAGCAGGCAGAGCAAACAATGGGGAACATGCCAGTAATCAGCCTTTCTCCATAGCTTCTTCTTCAGTCCTGCCTCCATGTTCCTGCACTGACTTCCTGTACTGGTTTCCCTCAGTGATGGACTTTAAGTAAACTGTAAGTAAACACTTTCCTGTCTCTGATTGGTTTGGTTAGTGTTTTATCACAACAATAGAAATCTAATGAATGCACCATCCCATAATCTTGCAAAGAGATAACTGAATCCTTAGACCCCACAAAACTAACAAGAAAATGAAAATTTGAACACTAGGGAAATAGAATTCATACAAGTTAAGATAAAAGACAGATAATATTTAAAATTTTCATTTTAGGGTGGAGAAAGACAAAATAAGTGAAACTTCAGATGACAGGGTTGGAGCTCCCTGTGAGATAAAGAAATGACAAATTATTCTGTACAGGAAGGGCTGGAATTCTGAAACAAGACCAGGGCATGGCCCTGGAATGTGGTAGCTAGCTATGCATGACAAGGTGTGGATGAGATTTCTTTATGATGGCATTTGATATGATATTCTGAAACAGATAATAAGATTCAAGGGAGTATTTAACAGGAAACATCAGTGTGATAACACAGAAAGATGAGTTTTAATAACTCATTTGTTATTATATTTATTATTATAATTAATTATTATTATTTATTATTTTATTAATACATTTATTATATATTTATTATTATATTTATATATATATATTTATATATATATATTATATATATATTTATTATTATTATTTATATTTAACAACTCATAATAACCAATATGTTGGTCCTTCCTCCCAGGTCCTCTTCCTGTAGGATAGCCAAATCATTGTGCACTGACCCAGCCTCAAGGAGGAAAGTGCAGGCAGTGGCTTGTCATGGGTTTGGAGATCTTTAGCAAAGACTGAGAACCAATAGGAAAGACTTCCAAGGAGACAATGTCAGTGTTTACAACTCAGTTTATTGAAGCAAGGAGAATCACATTTATAGAGTAGAGAGGGGCCATTGGTTAAGGCAGTGGTACTGGGGTAGCGCCATTTGCATGTAGGGGGTGCTGACAACCAGACCTAGGTGACCATATTGTCATTGGCTGGGGCCAAAATCCTGAGGAAGCCTTCTTTGCATAGTCAGAGGTCTCACATGAGCTAGAGGAAAAGACCTTATAAAGAGAGAAGTCCAGCCCATGGCCCTCCAGCTGCAGTGGTCAGATAAACATTTACCAAGCCATATACCTTGGAGAGGCAGGATGTTCCAGATACTGCATGTTGTAAAGCATGGTAGCATTGGAGGAGCTTAGCTAGCTGTTAGAGTAAGAAATAGGGGATCAGCTAAATGCTTTCTGCTCTCAGAGTGAGAATTCCAGGGCTCAAAGCACATTTCAACCCCCTCTTAGCTCTAGGCTAGCCTCACACCAATATATTTGCAAGATACCCAAATATGGAAGCATAGTCCTCCTTTTCCACTCCCCAGGCAACATCTACTTATGCCCAAAATCCAACCAATGGGAGATGAGATAAGTAAGTCATATTATTGAGGGCTGCTAAGCTTGTGACGGTTTCCCACAGAGCATAAGTAAAATAATGGCTTAGAATTACCTTCATTACCTAAGTCTATGCCCACAATTCTGTCATAGAGTCCATCTAACTGCATCTACCGGGAAATGTGAATTAGTTTGTTCTTAAGACAACATAGGCTGACAAACACATATCAGTGATTTTTCATCTGTATTCACGAGACTTAACCAAACCATATTCTCTGAGGACTTTAAAATAGACACCTTGGTATGAAATCTGGTTCACTGATTTCATTTTCTCATAAGGATGTTACATGAAAGGCAGATAACCCTGGAGAACAATGCCAAGCACATTTCATCCTTATGCTTTGTTTTGGTAGATTTTCACAAATCTATTCGGACATTTCACTTCATTTTTGATAAATTCATAGGTGGACAGTCCAAATTATACATGAAGGGCCAAAACCTCACCTTTGTAGAATACCTAGGAAAGAGGAATTTCCTAGTTTCAATCTTAACAGATTAGTCCTTTCCATGTGGCTTCAGTAACAGTATCAAAGCCTGTACTCTACTAACTCCAGCAGGAAAATCAGCATGACCGAGGCCTATGTGCTCCTGAATTTCTCTCAAGAAGCATTTAAAATACTTACTATATGGGAATTTGGCTTCTGATCATTTTATCTGGAACATTTTCACAGTGAGCTTGCCCACAAACACCTTTTCTCTGTCTTCTGTGTTCTCTCCAGGTCAGACAAATATGCTGAAGGGTAAACTCATTTTTTTGCCTGAAAATCTACAATTCACTCAATTGTATCAGACTTAATATTTCAAATATAACAGTATTTTAACTAAACCCCTACTATTTCATTGTTGGTCCTGTGTCTCTTATCTTTTGAAACATTAGCACATGCATTCAATTTTCCAAGTCAGATAATTGCAGGTAGCTTAGATTCTTCTTTTCTAGTTCTTCCAAGATGCCACCAAGTTCTGTTTTCTCTATTTGCTAAATATCTTTCAAATCTGTCTTGTGTTCTCCATTCTGACCAGAATCCCATGGCTGGGATTACCTTAGAATACTAGGAATTCTTTCTAATTGACTCAGCTGATCCCAGTCTATCAGTTAAGCAACTGTACAATATGATCTCTAATACATAAACCTTAACATTGTCTGTAGATTCTCCTTTTCCTTGGGGTAAAAGTCTGAAACTTTTGCCTCATGATCAGTCTCTTTATCACATTCCCATTTTCATCTCTTACTTCAAGCTCAAAAGACAATTCATCCAGCTCTGTCAAAATTTTTGCAATTTTCTAAGAGAAGCATACTCTCTAGCTCAGGTGATTCATTTTAGATACTGCTTACCTTACCTGGAACATCTTAATTACACTGTAAATTTTAAGTAATTTCTATTAAGACAGAGTTGAAGTATTACATTTTTAAACCTTTAAAAGCTTTTGTTTACTATTATTGTGTAAAAGGTGAGTTGGTGTGAGTGCCTTGGCACATGTGCAGAGGGTGAAGGCCCAAGGATGTCTTTGTGGAGTCAGTTCCTTCCTTCTACACCTTGTGCATTCTGGGACTTAAAATCAACTCAGTGGGCTTGTGCAGGTGGGCTTTTACCTGCTAATTGGTCTCACTGGCCTGGATTACCTTTAAAGAATGCTTTTCTAAAATTCTGGGATTAAATTGCATGCTTTATTCAAACTTTGCAACTCTGAGTCTGCACTATGGAATACATTTAATTAAATGTTTTGCTAATTCTTGAATATTCCCCACAATTTCTGAAAGCTTTTTGTTTTGTTTTTGTTTTTTGGTGATAAACCTAGTAATTGTTTTGATCTCCTTGGTTTCTGAGAAATTTTTAGCTCATTAATCACAGAAGACACCAAGAAAGTACTCTGAATGAATAAATAAATAAATTAAATGTAAGGCAAAGGATATTTTGAAATGAAATGGTGGGGAGGAAATCAAGAAACAGTAAATTGTGATGCATTTTATTTTATTTTATTTTTGTTCATCATAAATAAAGATTTTATTCTTTATAGTCTACCAGAAATGTACAGACGCACTAATTGTAAACATAATCACAAACTGTAAATAAAATCTAAAATTGTTATGTTACTATATTTTTAAGACAGAAAAATAATTCATGATATATAAGTAACAAGGTAAAACTTGAATGAATTTTTGTATTTCTATTTTGACTAATTTATATAAAGCAATAAAGAAACCCATCTGCTGCACTTTGGTACAAAAATTCATCATAAAGAGAGAGAAAGGTGGGCTGGATATATTTGTGACAATTTTCCTACAGTTGTATAAAGTTAAACTCACCCTTTCATGAATTCTTAATGGAAATAATGTCTGCTAAATGAAAATGCTTGTCAATTTCATTTCTCTTTACTTTCTAAGTATAGAGTTTGAGCTGGAAAAAAGTGAGATTTGACTCAAGGATTAACTACCCATCTTCTCTCTTTGAATTAATTCATATGTCAGAGTAGAGAGAAGCCTGAAAACCCCTCAGTAGCTTTTCATGTTGTTTCAGACTTTTTGGTTTTTAAAAGTCTGGAATTTTTTGGAATACAAAGAGAAATTTAGCTTCATGATGTGTGATGTGAAATGCCATGTGTTTTCTTTCCCCATGCCTCGTTTCCTTACATTCCTGATGTATGATGAATCCTGTTCTCAGTTTGCAGGTATGTGGACTATTTTGGGGCATGTCTAAGAATTTAACATTCTAGAAAAGGCAGAGTGTTTTAAAGGGCTGCTTCATCCCCAAATCCCAGAGATTCAGAATCATACAAAGAGAGAGAGATTACTCAGAGTAATTGCATTCCCGTGCATTTGTCTCAATATCATATTCATTGACTTTGAGTTTCTTTGCACGAAGAAAATTAAACACTAAGGACTTCAGTGGACAATATACTTAAATAATGATCTCCATTTGGTTTGTGAGCGCATATGAAAATCAACATTTTATTTCCTATCAAGGACAGTATTTCTGTTTAGCTAAACCCATACTGCATCTTCTAAAAATTATGAGTTGTAAGTGTTCATGGACTGAACTTTCAAACTGCAAACTATATGTTTTCCTTAATAGTACAAAGCAGAGTAATCCTTAGAGAGCTTATTTTAATGATTTCTTTACATATTCTGTATAATGATCCATGATACTCAGGAGGCTTGTCTGGTAAGTTAATGGGCACTAAAAACAGACTTGCATGAGCTCCAGATAAAAAAGTGATCTGAACACGAAAAGGCAGATACTAACTAGAATGGATTAGATATCCCTTTAAATTACTAAATTGTTTTTAGTACTTGTTTGTACTGGAACTTTAGTGCCGGTTACTTGTTAAACCATTAAATGTCCGCAGTGACATTCTTCAAAATTTAGCAAAAATCCATGATGATTCAATGACACATGTACTGAGGACTATAGCACATGGCTGGCGATCTATGTCTTTGTTGGGGAAAACAGACACAGTGAAAAGTATAACTGTATTGTTATCAGAAAAAGTAAAGAATAAAGTAACATTGGATAAAAATGTGTGTATTACTATTGCAAAGAGAATAAAAAGAGGGTGAGTCGTAAAACAACATTCTCATCACCAACAGAAGCAAACAGTGATAAAGAATTCAGATATTTAAATAGTTCTGCCTGATGTATTACATCACCATTGTTCTGAATCGTAGTCTGCATTATATTTTTGTTTCAATGGGAGGAAGGGACGAGACAGAGTAATAGGGGGTGAAAAGAAATGAAGGTAAGCAGAGGCATGTGTGAAGCTGTCAGAGTTAAATAAAAAATGATTTTCTAAGATACAGAAGACACAAAAGCAAGTCAGGAAGAAAAAGAGTGATACAAGAAAGAAATCAAGAGAAAAAAAAAAACATAAGGAAGGCAGAAGAAAGTAAAGTTTTATAAATTAGCCGGTTGTTTTAGATTAGAAAAAATCAAAAGAGAAGCCTTTGTTGAACTGTTTTATTATTTTCTCTTATGTTTTTATCTAAATGCTGACATTTCCAACAGCTCCTTAGAATCATAAGCAACTCACATCTCCATTAAGAACTTGGTTACTCTATTCACTCAGTATAATAGAGATTACATTAAAAATAAAATTGTCCATTAGGAATATTAATACCCATGCCAAAGGCTTGTATTAAGGCAGTCCAAATGTTTGCTGTAAAGTAGCTGGTACATAATTCACATTGTGTAGGTACCTGTGAAAAGGACAGAAATGGTATCAGGAGAGAGGATAATCCTTTATCAATATATTCAAGAAATAAGACATTTACTACTTGTTTGGTAAAGAGTTTGTTATTAAAACGTCTTTTATTAATCAGAGGAGATTGATGGCATCAATTTACTATCAAAATTCTTAACAAAGCTCTCTCTTTCTCTATGACTCAACTCCCTGGGGATGCTGATGAACCTCACAGCAGACACAGCTTTCCCTCTTCTTGTGGACCCTCTCTGCATCCACTTCTAGCTCATTTTAGTTCGTTTATGGAGCTGCCAATACCTGGAGGCATTCTCTACCTGTGAAACCAGTGGCCAGGCCAGCCCAGGAACCAGGTGGGGAATCTTCTCTCTTCTAATCTCCAATGCAAATTCTCCAGTCTCATTCCAGCCATAAAGCAGACCACTTGGAGGAATCTGTCCCTCCTCTTTTACTTTACTCTTAGGGGACACTGATGAACCCAGCTTTCTTCCTTCCTGAAGACCCTCTTAGTACCCACTCCTAGCCCATCCTTATTTCTCCATGTCAACCTACAGTACCTAGAAACATGTCCTACCTAAGACCCCACAGTGGCCACAACTCTCAAGGACTCGGGAACATTCTCTATTAGGGAATCTATAGCCATTACACTTTCCTACAATCCAGAGAGCTTAACAGAAACCAAGAAATTGGACACCCATCCAGAAAGGAGAAGACCAGATATCAACATAGAGTCATAATCATCCTAAACACAGATGCCTGGACTCCAATGCAAAATCTCAATTATTAACACCCAAGACAATATGTCTGCACCAGAACCCACCAATCTACAACAGTAGGCCCTGAGAAATGCTGTATAGCTGAAGCACAAGACAAGGAGTTCAAAACAGCCCTTATGAATATGTTCAAGGACCTTAAAGCGGATACGAATGAATTCCTAAATGTGGTCTGTGAAAACACAAACAGTGGAATAAAATGATGAAAGCAGTTCAAGACAAGAAAGTAGAAATATAGTCACAAATAAAGAGTGACAAAATGGAGGGAGGGAAGGAAGAAAGGAAGGAAGAAAGAAGGAAAAGTAAAAACAAACAGATAAAACTGGAAATGAAACATTTAGAAAATCAAACCAAAACCTCAGAAACAAGCCTCGCCAAAAGAGTACAAAACATGGAAGAGAAAATCTCAGGCACTGAAGACAAGGTATGCAAAATGAATACCTCAGTCAATAAGACTGTTAAATCTAAAAATAACAGGCACAAGAAATTCAGGAAATCTGGGACACCAGGAAAAGAACAAATCCATAAAAATTCAGACTAGAGAAAGGAGAAGAAATCTGTCAATGGCATGGATAAAATATCTTGGGGGTACCAACGAGCCAAGTGAAAGATATCTATAATAAAAACATTAAGATATTGAAGAAAGAATTTTAAGAAGATATCAGCAGATGGAAAGATATCCCATATTCGTATGTTGGTAGGATTAATACAGTGAAAAACGCCAGTCTACCAAAAGCAATCTGCAGACCCAGTGCAATCTCCATCTGAATTCCAACAGAAATTACCACAGAAATTTAAAGGATAAATTTCAGCTTCACGTGAAAGGAAACAAACAAACAAACAAAAACCCAGGGTTGCTAAAATAATTCCAAATAATAAAAGAACTGCTGGAACTATCACTATCCCTAATATCAAATCCTGACACTACAGAATGATTGTAATAAAAACAGCACAGTGTTGGCATAAAAAACAGACACATTAGTTAATGGAATAGAATTGAAGCCCCAAACATAAGTCTAAACAGTGATGGGTACCTCATATTTGATAAAGAAGCTGGAAATACACACTGAACGGAACAGCATCTTCAACAAATGGTGATGCACTGTCTACATCAGCTTATGGACAAAAGAATGCAAATAGCTTCAAACTTATCACCCTGCACAATATTTAACTCCAAATGTATCAAAGACTCAAAATAAGACCAGATACACTGAACCTGATAGAAGAGAAAGACGGAAATAGTCTTGAACGCATTTTCATGAGAAAAGACAGAGCACAGGCATTAAGATAAAAAATTAATAAATGGACCCTCATGAAACTGAGAAGCTCCTGCATGGCAAAGGACTATCATTCAGACAAAGTGGCAGCCTACAGAATGGGAAAAGATTTTTACCTACTACACATCCTAAAGAGAGCTGGTATCTAGAGTACATAAAGAAATAAAAAATAGGACAAGAAATAACCTAATTAAAATGGGGTACACACCTAAACAGAGAAGTCTCAAAAGAAGAAACACAAATCGTGAGAAACACTAAAAGAAATGTTCAATATCCTTAGTCATCAAGGAAATGCAAATCAAAACTACACTGAGATTTCAACTTACACTAGTCAGAATGTCCAAAATCAATAAAACAAATGACAGCTCATGCTGGTGAGGCTGTGAAAGAGAACACTCACCCGTTGATGGTGGGAGTGTAAACTTGTACAGCCACTAATAAGATCAGTGTGGCCATTCCTTGAGAAGCTGAGGATTGATCTACCTCAAGATATAGCTTTGCCATCCTTGGGCATATACTCGAAGGGCTTTACATCCTAAAACAGAGACATGAAATCAACTATGTTCAGTCCTTCTCAGTTCATGACAGCTGGAAATTGGAATAAGCCTAGATGTCCATCAATAGGTGAATAGATAAAGACACTGTAGTACATTTAACCCAAATGAAATATTGCTCAGCTATTTAAAAATCATTATATTTGCAGGTAAATGAATGGAACGAGAAGAAATAATCCTGAGCGGCAATCCAGACTCCAAAATACAAACACGATATGTATTTGCTTAGATGTGGTTGTCAGATTTAAGGTTTCCATAAGCATGCTACAATCCATATAACCACACAGGTTAGATATAGAGCAAGGGACTAGTGTGCGGGGGAAGCATCTCCCAAGAAAGGGGCAACAGAATATATAGCTATGAATGGGGTGGGCTGGAATGGGAAGATTCAGTGGAGATGGGGATGAAAGAGGGTCTATGGTAAGAAATATGGGTGGGAATGGACAGCTAAAACTAAGGGCCATTTGAGGGGGAAATCCACTAAAGTAGAAGTTTCTTAAATATGCATATATGAAAGAAATGTAAGTGGAATCATCATGGCATTGGGTAGGATCTAGGAGGAACAGGGGAGGGGATATTTTAATTAGAATATTTTGAATATGAAAAAAATTTGACATATAAGAATAGAAATTATATGTGTTTCAACTCCTTTTATATCTTGTGTGTGTGTGTGTGCGTGCATGTGTGTGTGTGTGAGTGTGTGTGAGACCCACTGAATTAAATTAGGGTTGCTTTCTTGAACAGGAGTAGACGGTTCTTTCCTGGAACATGACAAGTTTATCAGTGGTCACAAAAATGAAGAAAATGTCATCTTTTCCTTTAACCACCATTGTTATCAGTATCCTACAGAAAGAGCTGGGGCCTCATAAGCCCTCCCCCTTTCATGGTAAAATGTTCATGAACCCAATATTGTGCAGGTCTTGTGCAACTGAGTATAACTGCAGTGAATTCATGAATACATCGCCTGTGTCGTGCTCAAAAGACATTTGTTTTACAGTTCTCCTGAGCGCTAGCTCTTAACAATCTTTCTGTCCCCCCTTCTGTAAGGTTCATTGAGCTGGTGTGTGTGTGTGTGTGTGTGTGTGTGTGTGTGTGTGTCCCACAGTTCCACAGTCACTTTACTCTATACTTTGAACCACTGTGAGTGTGTATTCATTGTTGTCAACTGCAGAGACATGCTGTCTTATGAGAACAAAAAACATACCAATCTGTTGGTATGGTGAATAATGTTTGGGAGACAATTGGATACGATGGCCATTTAATAAAATACTAGTAGGTTCTTCACCTATGACTTCCCAAGCCATGGATTCTTATACAAGTTTACAGGTCCAGGCATGAGTTCAGTCTTGTGGAATAGATCTTCAGTACAACACGAATGTGGCTATTGAACCCCATATTCGTGTGACTCTTATACTTGGCATTTTATACAAGTCAGAGCAAGGGAAGAATGCTTATGAATTTTATCTACCAGAAGCCTGTGTCCTACCTCCCAGCACTATGAAAGCTAGCCAATAGTAAGGAAGCATCCAGGTCAGTACCAGCTTGATTTTTCCATGTCCTGTGGCCAAAATCTGAAGTGTCGTCAGCCATAGGGACTTTAACATTCTGGTGGGAAGCCAAGAGCAATGAAAGTAGTCTGTATTATTTTGGGGGTTTCTGAGACCTCCCTTTCCATATCCAGCAACTCAAAGGGAATGATCTTACTCCTGGTACTGGATCTTTGTTTAATATCCTACAGCTGCTGGGAGGATCATTATATTACCAGGTAGTATAACTTCTTCAAAGTTCCTTTAGAGATTAAAATGTTAGCAAGGTTATAAAATAGTAAGTTTCTACATGCCATTCCCAAACATTGTTAGTGTTAGTTGCCCCCATCAGTACCTCTCCTGTCTTATCCTCTCATTCCCTGCCCCGCTTAAGCTATATTCTCCCATTACTCTTCTTATTCCTTTATAACACTTGCATTCTATCATCCCCCATCCCTTTATGTTCTTCTTCCCTTCAGTGATGGTCCCTTTCTAGTTTCTTAACTTCTACAAGTACTCCAAGTTAAACACACAAATCTAAAGATTTGAAATGAAGATCCACATGTGAAGGAGAACATGAACCAGTTGTCTCTTGGTTTGGGTTACCTCACTCAGTATAGTTGTATCCAGTTCCATGTATTTAGTTGAAAATTTCATGAGTTCGTTTTTCCTTACAGTTGAACAGAAATCCATTATGTACATGTGCCACATTTAAAAAAATCCTTTCATCAGTTGATGACTATTTAGACTCATGTTATTTCCTAGTTATTGTGAATAGATTATTCTATTCACCAGGATGAATGTGGGTGAGTATGTTGCTCTCTTTTGTCTTTAATTAAGGTTAGTGAATACAAGAATATATACCTCAAAGGAATTGTGATTTTAATCTCTGATTATATGAATTATGTTATATCAGTTCAAAATATTTTAAACCTTAAGTATTAGATTTATGTAATTTCTGAATAATGCAGAGAAACTAAGATAACTTCATTTCAATCTATTTGAGAACAGAATAACATGGTTCACAAGAATATATTTATGAAAACACTTTTTCAGTACTGATTTCTAATTTTTATCATGTAAATGTTTTATGTAGGTTTGCCTCCTTAAAAATAGCATGCATCAATTTTGAAACAAAATTTTAACTGATTATTGTCATATATTTTAATGATAATTCCAAATAATTTTTAAGAATCAATCAAATAATTTTCATGATGGAACAATGTGAAACTAAAGGTTAAAAATTTGATCAATACTTTAGCTGGCAACATGCAAACAAAAGAAGGCAAAAAGTTATAATTTTATTCGGTTGAGTCTTCCTCAAATGCCTCCATCATCCTGCATTTTCTCAGTGCTCATGGCATGCCTTTGTCCTTGTATCTATCCCCGTGTGTCCCAGGATAATCATCATGCTTTCCTGATCACTGTTTCTGGAATTCTTGTCTTTCTTTATTTTAAACTGATCATAATGTAAATTGCATAAAATGTATTATGTAATTCTCTTCTCTAAATCCATTGCTTTTTATAAAGTTTCGAGCTATAGAGAAGCTTTAAAAAAAGCTTCCAACATTGAGTTTTTATCTGCTTCTATGACAATCTTTTTTGGTCTTTCCTTTATTCAATGTAACAGAGATTTCTTGCTTTGTGTTTTCCCACGTTAGGAATTGATGCTGCCTTTCTCAAGCATTCTTGACCCTCACTGACAAAATTAGTCTGTACACTGCAACAGTTTAAACACACGCACTGGTTTTAGAGAAACAGAAGTTCTAATAAACAATGCTTAATCTTCCCAGCTATGATATATTCTAATATTCTCATCCATTTTCTTGTTTACTTTACCAGAAAAGAACACATGCTGGATCTTTAAATTACAGTTTCTACATCTAAGAAAAAGTATAATTATAATATATTCTCAATGCTGCTGATATGGAGAACACATGGGAAAATCCAGGAAAAAATACGTAGAATACTTTGTGAGTCTGGTTAAGGTGCCTGCTATTATTACTATTTTAGCTAATAAGATGTTGTCCGTGTAGACCCATTTTACTAAATAAGTTTTAATGGTATGTTTTCTGATCAATTCCATTTTATTCTTCTAGGTTTACACTGGGAGACGTTATGTCCCCACTTCTATGTCTGGAATCCTAACTTGGCTGCCTTCAGCAGTCAAGTGGAAATTAAATTGATGAAGCAGCTCCACATGATGCAATGACATAGTCATACCTGTAATAAAACACACCATACCATCATGCACTCACACTCCGATGGTGATTAACAGATGGTTCAACATTTGATCCTTTTTCTACAGTTTACCCCAGAAGCCTAGACTTCCCTTTTATTTTATTTTTTAACATTTCTTAATATGTCAAACAGTTGTTGAGCACTTATCTCTCTCTGAACAGGCCCTAAATTCATTGTTTGTTTTGTATCTCTAGTTCTCAAAGTAAAGCTCTGCATATGGTCTTTCTGAACAAGGAAAGCACACCAAAGTGGAGGGTGATACCAGCTGATTCGTGCCTGCGCATGACTCTAGCTTGTCTTATTTGGGAGTCACAATAGGCCTCTTTTGAATAAATTCCTGGCATCATAAGCTGGCAGAAGAGAGGCTCGAGGACAGTGAGCCAAGACAGAGGAAGAGGATGTTTGTGAGTAGGGTTTGGGTGCTGCCGATGACTGACTGGGTACCTCACTAATACTTTGGCCCCCATTTTACTTAATCTTGGAAAATGACTCTAGAATTCAAACCACTTTGTAAAATCACTTTGAATATCTGAGAATGCAAGCCAACATGAATGAAATGAGCAAATCTGATGCCAGAACCCTTGATAGTGTGAGAAGGAGGAATTCTCAGCTATAGTGTGATAGCATGTTTTCTTCTTCAGCTATTGGCGGCTTGAAGCACACTCCATGGTAAGAAGGTCAGTGTGAGGTCATTGCAGAGCTTCTGAGAAGCCATCGCAGCGTGGAGCAGAGCATATCATGCTGGGGTAGCAGAATCGTTCTTGGCTACTTTTCTACTGAGTTTGAAAACTCCTCTGAGACTTCTTAAATAGACCCAGAGATAAGTTACAGAGTCTTTGAGGATCTCTGTTAGGTTGAGGTTTTAGAAAATATGTATAAGGGCAGGACAAAATGAATATAGTTAGGAGACATCAAGATCTCATCTTAATTTTCAGATTAGAGGAACATAAATCATTATAATTATTATTTGAAATTATAGATAATACTTCGTCTTTTATGAAACTTTTGTAATGTCTGGCTTATTTCTTCCAAATAGATTTTGAAAGAATGAAAAAATAGTATATGTTATTTGAATAACTCAATATGTCAGCATATTTTCACTACATAGAATTGTATTTGGATATCTATATATCTATAACTGTACCCCTCTCTCTCTCTCTCTCTCTCTCTCTATATATATATATATATATATATAACACATAATTGTATTGACACACACACATATATAACTGTTAGCTATAAAGAGCTGCTGTTAGATTCATTTTATTAAAAAGGAATTTGAAACTCTTGCCTGGTCCAGCTTTCCCCACAAAAGTAGAAATCAGGTATGTAGTAGAACCATTGGTCCATGTAAAACTATGCTTCTGTTCTCAAAGACAATTTTTTTCCCAGCTAAGTAGAAAAAGAAAAGAAACTCTCAGTATAGGGGGGAAAGAATCATGTTTATATTTTGTTTGCAGAGGTGAGAAACTGGAGTCCCTGTGTAGCTGGTTGAAAATTAAAGAGAAATTGTAGAAAACAGAAGGTGAAATAACCAGGGTCTATGCAGTAAACTCTACTTTCCCCTCTCTAAAGAGATTATTACAGTGCATTGTACAATTATCTTGGTGTTTACTGTCTTGAGCATTATTGGTAGCAGACAGACATTACCAGCATTATTTTTGTAGCAATAAATAGTTGAAAAGGGAGATTTATACAAACCCCAGCAACCTCTGGGAGTAAAGCAGGAAATGTCCACAGAGGTGCCAGACAAGCTTAGCAAATGTTTTCTCAGTTTACATGGAATTGAAGTGCTTATTTTCCTCAGTGCAGTTAAGCCCATAATCCCAGTAACAGTAATTTTGAATACTGTTAAGTTTTCCAATTTTAGAAACTAGGTTTTATGTTTAATTTTTTATTTGCAGATACATGTACATGTCCTTACACATACCAATTAAAAGCCTCCTCACTGCAAGAAAAAAAGAGTCATTTTGAATTAATATCAAACAATTTGTTCTGGCTCTGCTATTGAAACACTGCTATAGTTGGATAAATGTATTGACAAATGTAAAACTAGATTCTGGAACTGGTTCTAAAATTCCCTTTTCCTTGTGTGTATAACATTTATCTGCAGTAGATATTTATTCTACAAACTTTCTGAGGGTACATAAAACAAATAATTACCAATAAAACTGGGTAAAATAATTTTAGTCCAGAATACTACAGTGATTATAATTTCTGTGAACAAGTGTCATGTGTGACTTAAAGAACAGCCCCAAATCCATGTGACTAACTGTTGGAGAATCACTCTCCTGCTTCATTAGATGTGAGCCATTATTCCTGCTCACATGCTGTTTGCCATTCATTTGTGGGATGCAGGGTGGTGATGACGAACGCACTCTGATTCTAGCTCTTCAAATCCTGCTTGTTGCAAACTCATATTTCTGGCTGACTCTGCAAAATGGTAGGTAGGATTAGGACTGATGATGAGACAAAAGGCTGCTTACCCTTTTCCAAGGTACAATGTGTGCTACACCATGAACTAGCATGGCACAAGATATGGGCATTATTAGGGTGTTGAAATCAACCTAAAGCAGAAAAATATGCACTGTTGCAAACCACTCAAGAGCAGTTCAGTTTTCCTATGTACAAATGCGAACTGTAAGGTATAAACTATATAGCAAACATTTCAGGATGCAAGTGCTGGATACAGGAGGACCCCTGGGGCTCCCTGGACACCCAGTATAGCTTTCTTGGCAAGTTCCTGGGCAGTGAGAGTCTCTGTCTCAAAATTAAGAAGATGTCTAGCCTGAGGTTTAATTCTTGCTTTTAAATGTGCATGTACACACATATATCACCACACAAGCAATTGACCTGCTATGTTAATATAGTTTTAATAACATGATAATTATGTTGAGTCTTCAGTAATCAACCATGCTTTAGGCAATCATATATATGTTCAAGGCTCTCATCAACTTTATTCTCTAGGTGTTATTCCTGTTCCACACAAAATAAATCAATCAGCTACATGACTTGTTCCTTGAAATGGCAAGTAAGGACACATTATTTGGGCTCAAAAATTCTCATTCAAAAACATATGACTAAATAAATATTTAAATTTAAAATTTGTTTTAAATTATAAAAATAAAATAAAATAAAGAGAAATTAAAAAAAAACCAAAACCAACAACAACGTGATGTTAATCTTGCTCTGTTTTCTAAGACAGAGTCTAAATTTTTATAAGTTTTGGAATTGGGAGAGCTCTGAGTCCAATTTATCTCAAGCAGATTAACTAATGCACCAGCTAGAGTAGTCCTTGGAATGCTTGTTCATGAACTCAAACATTGCAGTAAACATCTTGATTAAAGATAACACCTTGAAGCTTTAATTTAGATGTGGGTTTTTACATTTTAAGTAATCTTTGTAAAAATAGCTTTTCATGTATTTAACTACTGTGATATCTGTGGTAAACTTCCTTTCTCCTTTCACGTGGCGTAATGACTACAAAGTCTTAGAGAGAATGTCTACCAGCAGTCACTCATGAACAAATGAGACAGGAGTAGTTCTTTTTAAAATGTGCAAGCCCACATCTAAGCCACAGCTGCCTTGCACCACCCAGCCCATCACGTTCTCTATTCCTTCCACATGGATAGAATTGCCCCTGAAATGCAGGTATACATTTGAGATCTCTACCGCTTCAATTTGCGGTAGGCATTAAATTGATTTTTTGATTTATTCCCACGTGTTTTACAGGAACACTATCTGTGCTTGTTATTAGAGAGCTTTCATATCTATACTTCAAAAAGTTTAGCATCCTTCTCTCTCTTCACTAAAATATGCATATCATTTTCTCACAAGACTTCTTGAGACTATGGAATCATGAGATGTCTTTTTCCTTTTCAGCTCTTGCTCATTCAGAAATGTGTGAGACCTGTGAGTTAAGGATCATGTATCCTTTATTTCTGAAAACATCTTCTAGTTTGAATTGCATTTCTTCTCATGTACCAACATCTTAGAAACATTAAAAAATGCATAAATATTCTTTTTTTTATTTTTCTAAAGTCACCCATACATTAATGATTTTGTTCACAGACTTTTGCTTTTTTTAGTTTTCTATTTAAATCCCTCATAGAAAGAAGAAAATGTCAGATACAAATGCATATGAATGTGGGAATTTCAAGTGATGGAATTATCAGACCTTGGTTAAAATGAGGTTTTGGCAAGAATGCAAACTCTTGTTTCTAATGAGTTCAGTGGATCTTTGTGTAACGTGACAATGTGCTTTTTTTGAAGTACACCCCTCGCTATTAAACTTTAATGCATACTAAACTGGAAGAGAAGGCTTTTGCATGATAAACCTTCTTTTAAGTTGTTGGCTGGGACTATTCTAAACATATATTCTAGTGCTGTTGCCCTTGGTTACCCTATGAGATGGAAGGTCAGCCCATATTGCTGAAGACATCATGTACTTCAGAAACATGACCCGGAGACAGATCCCTGAGCTGAAACTGACCTGAATGACCTTCCTTGAGAACTAGCTTTCATGGGACTAGGAGGCACTATGTAAGCTTCCAAAGGAAGAAAGCAACCAACACCTCTACTAGCTACAGTGCAATTCATAAGAACCACCAAAACAACCAGCATGGCTTGATAGCTCTGAGGGTATAGTACCTTGGTGGTAACTAACAGTTCTCTAATTGGACATAAAATCTACTTAACAAGACTAAAATCATTCTTGGTACTGGAAATCTAGCTAATTACTCAGTGCTAGTGAAACGGTGGTTATTGGTTATCTACAAGAACTAATTTACTGTATTGGCATAATCCCTAACAACAATCTATAAACATGTGTTCCTATATCCACAGGTAAGTACGATCTTCATCCTTCATCAAGGAAATTTCTCCTTGTAACAAACTGAGATCACTACAGAAACCCACAGTCAAACAATAATACAAACGATTTGTTGAGCCCAGTCCCAAAGGAAACATCTAAAAACCACTCCAATACCTAAGGCTCAGGGAACATTGCTGGGAGACAGGGGTGAAAAGCTGCAAGAGACAGAGGAGCAGAGAGGTTGCTGTAAGATTGTGTCTCATAGTAATATCAGCAGCTACACCTGTAATACATCACCAATACAGCTACTCAAATATGAGCTGAACAAGGACAACACCAATGGACATTCCAAAGTACATGGGGAATAGCCCATAAGGCCTCAAGTCCACACAAAGAACTATAGTAAACTCAGAAAAGCCGGACATGGGAAAGGTGATTTTCTCCAGAAAAGAGCACATCAGCATTTTGTCCAGTGTGCCAACTAGTCGGCCCTGAAAACGTACAAACAACATTAACAAACCTAACAGGCTATATTTAGGAATGTATATATACGCATACATTCATGGAATAGTAATAAGTGAGAAAAGGGGGCACAAATTAGAAAGAGAGGTGAAGATTTGGAGGGAAGAAATGGAATGGAGAAATATGTAATTATATTATAATATCAAAAATAAAATAAAATAGAAAAGAATTAAAAAATTACCTTGGGGCTGGAAAGAAGGCCCAGCAGCTTAAGAGCATGCGTTGATCCTGCAGGGGACTAGGATTAGCCCAGCACTGAAATTTCAGCTCCCAACTGTCTGTAACTGTCTGGCAAGTAGAGCAACATACGTTCATTAGGGCAACTTCAATCGTCCTTTATCTTTCTTTTTGTTACAAAGAACAACTAAGTAGTATGACCAGTCTATTGATTGAGCATTCCAAGTGCCAGGTTCATGACAGACATTTATCCAGTTGTGTAGTAATGCATTTATCCAGTTGCAAGTAATGCAAGACCAGTATACTTTAGTTGAGTGAAGGAATACACTAAAGCCTAACACTTACCTTAATTAGCATTACCAACATCATTTTTATTAACATTAATTTGTGACATTAAAGGTAAAAATATATTGACCTAGTAAAATTAATATAATCTATGATGTATACATAATCAATTTGTGCATATGCAATTTTGACATTCATACCTTAACATTAGAGGTTACAGAGACTGAAAAATACCTAGATTTAAAAATTCAATATTCTTCACATTTCTTATTTGGTGCTCTCTTTTCTTGTGTTGCCAGAGAGAGTACAAATGTGACTATGGTCTCATGGCCAGCTGATTGTTGACTTGATTTACCCCAGTATGCCTCAAGTTTTATACTCAGTTTTTGGTATTGTTATTATATAAAAAATACAGTGACTTTTTGTCCTCCTAAGTTAGCCAAAGAATGGTCTGGCTTTGTTCTTTTCTTCTTTTCTTAAAGAAAATTATGAAATGGTGGGTTATGGTTGCAGCTCATTGTAAGAATGCTAGCCTAATACAAATGAGAATGTAGGTTCAATTCCCACTTTTGGGAAAAATCCTCTTAAGTCACCTATCACAAGATCATAAGTTAATGTTTACTTAAAAGAAGAGAAAAGCAATGATTTGAGAAAAAAAGATATTCCTAAAGCCCAGTCGTTAATAATTACCATTTAAAAACAAATCAGAAGAGCTGTTTTATTAAAATTAATTAAAAGATTGTACTAATAGTTAATAAAATTTCATCAGGCCCTGCATCTGCATACATTTCCATAGTATACTCATTCTCAAAATAAACCCACATGAAGAAATTGTCAGACGGCAACCTTTAAAATCAAGAATGCTAAAACTACATGTGTTTATTTTTCACCATAACACAAACACACTGGAAAGTAATGGCTATGATCAGATTACTCCACATTGGCAGGGATCTTATTACAACTTTTACACACCACACACACTAGTATTAAAATATACTACTGTGCCCTTTTGCTGTGCTTATTATTTTAAATGTATTATGACCCCAAGGGACATACATGACTTAATAATATGGGATTGCCAGTGCATTTTACATAGAAAAGCTTTGAAATTGGTAAATTGATCTTCAAAGATGAGGATTTTAAAGAAAGGCCATCTCCTCTATAATGCTTTCTCTTCCTCCAGATATTCCATCTATGTCATCTCACTATGCATGAGTTTAATTTAGATGAATCCAAGACTTTTGAATCAGAAACAGCTTTGGGTAGTATTTAAATCAGCCTTTTATTCTGTTCATATGCCATCCTCCTCTGTGCCATTGCTATAAACAGACAGCAAGTCAAAATTTGACATCATTATGAGAACATACCTCTTTCTTGACAATCTGAACTGTCAGGAACGTGTCCCTTGTAAGTAGATGACGTATCGGTCCCCATTATCTTCCTATCACTCATTTAAATTCTTTCTTTCAGAGTCATGTGGGATAAGATATATTACATCTGATTTGATAACCTTGCCAAACTTTGTCTGGGTCAACTGGCACACAGAAATCAAGAATCAGTATCTTGGGCTTACCTATTACTTACTAGCTGTTGTATGTTGCAGAGAAATTTGGAGGTAGTCTCATCATAATTTCTACTATTTTGTAATATGATAAAATTTCACTTTTGATGGGTTGGGGAGATAGCTCAGTCAGTAAAGTATTTGTCATGCAAGAATGAAAACTGAGTTTGCATCCCCAGTCTCACATCGAAAGCCAAGACAGAGGCATATGTCTATAATCCATGTCTATAATCCCAGAGCTGGAGAGATGGAGACAGGAAGACTCCTGGGGTTCAGTGAGCAGCCAGTCTCAATGAATTGATGTATTTTAGTTTCAGTGAGAGATTTTGTCTCAAAAAAAGAAAAAGAAAAAAGACAGAGAGCAATTGAGGAAGATACCCAACCTCTCAAAAGCACATGTCTATGGGCGCACCAGCATGAATATGTGTACATATACATATACAGAAACACATATACACAATTTTCAGCTCATTTTCCAAACACATAAACTTAGGACTGAGTGTCAATTTGTGTTTGTTTGTTTCTTTTCAGTACTATTGCAGAGTCAGTGACTTTCATGAGACTGATGAGTTGAGCCAAAGAGCTCCACTTGAGAAGTATAGACATGGAATTGCACTGGAATATATTTTCTACCTGCTTAAGTTTCTTCAGTGAAAAAGAATACTGACCATGGCACTTAGAGCTTAGAGACTGAAATCAGACTATATAGCCACTAATTGGCTGACTGGCCATCAGCAAGTGCAGCCATTTCCAGGGGTGGTAACAGAGCAGTTGTGATACAAACACAAATTGACACTCAGTCAGGTTGCTGACAGATCTGAATACTGATAGAGTGATTACAAGCAGCTTGTGGGCTGGAGAAAGTCTCCATACTCTGGATATCTGTGGTCAAGCTATTTGACTTCTCTGTTCATTGGTAAAACAAGGAAAAAAAAAACACACTTCATAAGTGACCTTCCCCCATCTTTCCTTTCCTCTGGGGCTTATGCAGTGCTGTTAGATAGCTCCTTGGCAGACATGTGCTTTGTGCTTACTACTGTGGTGAGAGAGCTGACCTCTACCGTCTAAGCAACCCAACCATTCTTACAGAGCACTGCTCTAGCTACAGACAACATGTAGTAGAGTAAACTAACAAAAGGTATTAATCTTACAACTTAAACATAGGATTTTTTGACCCCCTGTATCTATTCTTTCTCTCTTCTCTGAAGTCCCTGATGATCGCTAATCTAATTCTACCATCTGTTTTTTTGTAGTAAAATAAGGCTGATAATAATTAAACTGGAACATGTCTAAAAAGATCAAATTTTGACAAAATGAAGATGTCGGTTTTTTAAATCTGAAAAGTAAAATATGATTGTACAGATGAGGTATATGACAACAACAGACTGTTGTTAATTCCAAAATACGCAAAGCAAGGAAGTACTGTCCTTACTATGCGCCTGCAACACAGAGTGCCCTCAGGACTCATGCACAGGAAGAAGGACTGAAACACAAATACTCAAAGCTTTGAGCCAAGCTCACAAAAGGAAGCTAGCCCGTTGGTAAGCAGTGTTTAAATTTGGCCAGAGTTGGTAAATTCTTGACATAAGGCAAGGTAAATCTTATCATTGGGACATCCATGGGAAGTAAATATAAAGGTTTGGATGTCCTGACTTCTGCTCTTTCCCCTTCATTCTGGTACTTGGAGAAATCCAGCTAGCTAAAGTCTATGAGCGAATACCTTGGGGCCAAGGTGCTTGTGATCTGAAAACCTCACCTCTTTTCTGCCGTGACCAAACACAGCCCAAGTGTTCTCTCATCTCTATGCTTCTCATTGGTATTTTGACCCATCCTTCCTATTTCACATGAGAATGCCAGTCTCTCAGTCTATCCTTTCTCAAGTCCTTACACCCAGCCCGTTTGCTTCTCACAGCATCAAAATCATAGCAAGCAGATGTCTCTCAAATCTACCTGAATCTTTTTAATCACTGATTCTATAAACCACAAGTTATTTAGGCCATTTCACCTGAAAAAATCTAGTGGTTCACCAAACTCCATAACTTTTAAACTTAACCAGAAGTCCTTTTTTTTAAGAGCTCAACTTTTAATTTTAAAAATTATATAGTCATATTTTGTAATAATTACATGCTTCTTAGATGTTTGGGATATGTTATGCCGATCTGAAATTATCTCACTTAAATCATTTGTATCAAATAGACTTGAAAATGTTCTCAAATTAATGGCTAAATTCATTCAGAAAAGTGGTAAAGATTCAATATACTGTGTGTAAAGAATTTAAGGCAGTAATTAATATATAAAAGACGTGACAAATAAGTAAAATGTATTTATTTATTTGTAGATGGCTTAAATGCAGAATATCTAATATTCTTTTATTCTATGAGAATTTTGTATATGTAAACAACATATTTTGATCATTTCTACCTCTGATACCTCCCTCCTCCTCCTTCTCCTCCTCCTAGAATCCCAACCACATATTCTTCCCAACTTCATGGTTCTCTCCCTCTCTCTCTCTCTCTCTCTGTCTGTCTGTCTGTCTGTCTTTCTCTTTCTCTCTCTTTGCATCTCAGTGGTAGTGGCAAATTTTTGCTACATCACTGAGATTCAGTTCCAAAAGGAATACCATCATTGACACTCGTGTTTGCTTTCTTTTCTTTTTAAAAAATATATCTCACTGATTTTAGTTACTGTTGTCATTGATGCGTGTGGTGTGGGGACATCCACTACAATATGGGAAGCCTGCCAAAGGCTAGAATCCCAAAGAAAAAATGATTCTCCCTACTGAAAAGGTATCAACTGCCAATATCTCCTCAAGTGTGGGTGGAGGCTTGTGAGCCCTTTCACATCCATACTGGATTTCTGCCTGGATTGATTGTCTGCAGGTCTTGTTCAGCTCTCCATAGCTAATGTTTGCAACAGTCATAAAATGTGCATAAGGCAGCATTTCAACACTTTGCTCTTCATCCCCTGGATCCTACATTCTGCCTCCTCTTCCTCGATGCTTCCTGAACCTCAGTGGGGTAGTAAGTTTATAAAGATGTTCCAATTAGGACTAAACACTCCCAGTCACATATTCTCAGTACCTTAACCAGTTATAGGATTTTGCTTTGAATGTTGTCCACTATAAAAAGAAATGGTTTTGACTAAGACTGAGAAGTTAAGACTGAGAAAAGCATAGATCCATGCACATAAACAATAATTTAGAAGGCAGTTTGTTTTGTCATGTTGACATGAAATTGTCATGACAATTTGTTGAAATAACAATAGTAAGTTTTCCTCTAATTTTTATGGCATCCATAGGCATGAGCTTTTGACCAGGTTTGCAGTAATATTCATGATGCCCTCCCAGAAACAGGCCTCAAAATCAACCAGAAAGTGAGTGGTTACCACATATCAGTCATTTCACTATTACACTAGAGGGCATATCCTGCATGGCACGTCTATATTGTAACATGCAGAGGCCACTCTTTAGCAAGTCCACTGATGACTTTCCTGCCTGAGCGGTATATGTAACAACTTCTGGCATCGTGAAAACTATCCAACAGGGAGGAAGTCTCACAGTAAGTTCGAGATCCATTTCTCTATATCCTTACGTGAAAGTGTGTGATGCCTTCATCAATAGGGTCTTACTATGTAGTTATGATGGACAATCAAATGTAATAGCAATAGCTTATTGTATTAGAAATGCCTGGAGTATACCTAACCAGTAACTCATAGAGAGGCATCTAGCAGTGAAATTTTTGTTTAATAAACTGTGTCTTATGGGAACAATATTGTCTACCCATGCAAGGTATTCCTGTTCAAACGAAAAATGAAAATATATTTTCCCCTTGAACACCATTCTATTTTACCCTGGGCTTTGAGATATAAACTTCATAGACCAAAAGCCTATCATGTGTGCATCTATAGACATTAGAGTACTTTACAGTGATCTGCATTTTGGTCTGGAATATTAATAAACAGAATGAAACCATGATCTGGGCAGTGGTGGTGCATGCTTTTAATCTTAGCACTGAGACGCAGAGGCAAGTGGATCTCTATGATTTCAGGTCCAGTTTGGTCTCCATAGTAGTTCCAGGACAGTCAGAGTTACAACAGAGAAACCCTGTCTTGAAAAACAACTACAACAACAAAAGAATGGAACCCTGGAGCTGGGTGAACAGGCTGGGTGAAGCTCAATATCCTTCTTTATTCACGTGGAAATTTCACATTCCTTTTTCCTTGACAGCAATTTAGAAGCTCCACAGATTATGCACTTTCACTGTCTTATCCCATACTAGGGCTTTTAAAAAGGCATGTGGATCTGTAATTAGAAGCAAAAGTGCCACGTAGGCTCTTGCTGGGATTGGCAGTTAGCACACTGTCTTCTTTCAGTTCCTTCTAGACTTAGAGGAGGATCACTTCCCAGTGAGAGACTCTGAGAGTGTCATTTTCAGGAGATGTCACTTTAAAACCACATTATAGATCTGCTCAGGACAGAAATCAGGGAGAAGACAAATACTTCATTTGTCTTGATTACTTCATGACAGATAAATATTTCTTAGTATAGAAGTTGGTCAAAGATAACATGAAGTAAAAAAAAAATAACTTGTTTAAAAGAAGAATATATATTATCAGATAATCTGCTTTGAGTGAATGATTTAATCAGTTTTTTTGCTAACTGGATACTATTAAATGTTTTTGGAAAAGCAGATGCATGTAGACCTTGAATAAAATGCAATATGTATTTCATGTTTCATGAAGTATGTGAAGATCATATTTATAATATGTTTTGTGGCATTTTGAGTGATAGCATTTATCTTCTACTTGTGTCTTCCCACTGTTTCCTGCCTACTTCCTTCTTTAGCCTTTGTTTTCTAGATTCTGTGTAGGGAGCCAACACGGCTGAAATTTACCCGTATATCATGATTAAATAATCTACCCAGATTTTATTCTTATTTAAATTTACGTTGGAAAATAATAAGCAGATACTTTGAATTTTCACCTTTTCTTAATGCTGAAGGAACAATTGTAGGAGGAACTAATTTTCTAAAGGAAAATGTTTTAGTGGGGGAATAACAGGCCCTTCTCGGAAAGATTAGTGTAGTGATTTTTTTTTCTTCCGGTAAAACAATTACTGTTTCAGTAGATGTAAACCCCAAACTGAAATCATGCATCTCCAATGACTAGGAATTTTCAACCCACAAACCAGGTGGACTCAAATACTAATAGAATCAACTTCATTTTGTTTAAGCTAATATGGTTTTTACTTTGAAGTATTATTATACTGAGTTGCAGAAAATTTAATATTTCAACTCTAGGTTGACATTTCCATTCTAGAATATCATCAATCATCCATAATTGTAGTAGTTAGGCTGCTGTGTTGGCTCACCCAAGAAGAAAAAGAAGGCAATTTCATAGATGTAAACCCTTCCAGACCTCAGCAGAGGGAATTATCTGTCAGGGCAAGCATCACTCTGAAGAGTGGAACCCTGGGTGTCTCATCTCAGGGGTTTTTATTGATACCTAAGCTCCTCAGATGTTCTATTGATAGCACGTGCAGATCAACACAACAACCACACAACAACACAACCATTTTAAACATAACTGAAAATAAACTTCTGTATTATTCGTAGCTTCATACCTACTGTGGTGGCTCAGCCTAGAAGACATGGAGGCCTATTCATAGCAAACTCTACTAGACCAGAGGACTCTGAAATACTGGACAGTGGAACACTGACCAGGGGTTTTTATTGATACCTAAGCTCCTCAGGTGTTCTATTGATAGCACATGCAGATCAAGTGCAAACATCTTTTACATAAAGCCAACACCTGAAGACAATAAAAAACACCAAGAACTAGTCAGTGTATCACTCAACAATGCACAAAACAACCATTTAAAACATAACTAAAAATAAACTTCTGCATCACATCTTCAAAATCATCCTACAAGAATGATACACGTCCTTACATGTTGTTATGACGTTGGATGGACACCGTTTTCCCATCCTCCATCATGGTGGCATCTACTGATTTTCAGTTGATTCTATCTTGCACTGGGTTTGGTTTTTATTTCATCTGCTAGTGGGAATCCTGTGTCCCTAATGGTTGTACTATGAGTAACTGGTCTGCTGTTGCCTAGCCAGGCTGCTTTACAGGAGGACTCCATAGTCAACAAGGCAGGGTGGAGCTTCCTCAGGCTTTCTTGTTCCTAGACTTGTCTCTGTCCTTTATCTCTTCTCTCTTACCCATCGTGATAAAAGCATACACATCTTGAGACTACTAGGTAAAGGATATAGTTTCTCAATATCCACTAGCATTCATATGGAGCTTCCGTTATTTACTGTTCCTTCAAACCAACTTGAAGAATGAGAGAAGGGCATCCTCAACATAAACCTTCTAATCCTCAACAGCTCCCTGCATTGATGAGGATTGACAATGCCCAGAGACAATGTATGCTTCTGAGTGCCTTAATTTTGTGGTTTAGTTAGATTTTCTGATATGGGACAGAATAACTGAAGTAAATGATTTTCAGGAGGAAGTATATGTTTTTACTCCCAGTTCCAGTGGTGAGCCTGAAGTGATACTGAAATCTCATGACATAATCTCATGAAATTATAGAGAAGAGTATATCACCTTGGGTACACAGAAACAGGAAATGCGAGGCATGGACCAAAGACAATGTATACTCTTTACAGACTTAGTTACTTCCAGTGACTAAACTCCACCATCTCAGCTCCAACTCCTTAGTTCTACCACCTCCCAATAAAGTTATAGAACTAGGAATCCATCAGGGGATTAATTAATCCATTGTGTTTTAGCCCTTGTCAATTCATTAACCTCTCAGGAATGTCTCCAGCTGGGAACCAAGCTTTTTAACACTTGAGACTTTAGGGATATCAGTTTATACACAAACCATATGCAAAATAAAGTCAAAGGTTAAAAGGAGAAGACAGAATCAAATACTTAAAAAGAAACTTAGTTTAATATTCGTTTATTTCGATGTTGATACTGAGAAGGGTTCTATGTATATGTGGAACGTTTCATGTAGCTTAGGTTATCCTCCAGTTTACCTCATGGTCAAGGGTGACATGGAACTTCTGCTTCCCTAGTCATCAACTCTGATGGACTCAGATTCTAGGCATACACCATCATATCTGGTTTTATAAGATGTTTGGATCACACTTGGGGCTTTCTGCATGCTATGAGACATTCTGCCAACTGCATTCTCAGCTTCAGAAGCTGGTTTTTCTTTGCCTTTCCTTTTTGGGCTTTATGTGTGATAAGTATTTGCTCTACTGTTGAGTTACATATCAGCCCTTCTACTTTCATTTCTCTTCTCTCTTTGCCCTTCTTTCCTTTTTGTCTCTCTCTCTCTTTTCCTTTGTTCTCTTCACTTATTTCTCTTCTCCTTCCTCCTGTCCTCCTTTCCCCCTTATAAGAATTACCTGAACTTTGATATATACATTATGGTTTTTTCCATCTGGAGGAAGATACATTTTCAGAATTTTAATTTTAATAATAAAGTGTCTATTCTTCTGTGCTCTTACCGTCTTTAAGCTCATTTTCAGTAGTAAAGTATCATTTGACATATGAAGAAAATTTTTATCGACTTACTACTTACTCCTTATTTTATTAATTCATGAATCCCTTCTTTGAAAAAACGCAAATAGCAAATTATGGTTAACACTAGATATTTGCTGAAAGCTGATAGGATCCTTGTTTTGAGTGCTTTTCTCCATTGTTTTAGATGAAGTTGGAGTGAAAGGAATAATGTAATCAGGTGATGAAGATAAAATGAAGTAATTAAATTATATACTGTATGATAATATTAAGTTCTATGAAATAAGAAAGCATAGAGCTATGAGGAATGATATTAAGAAAGCACTTTTAGAAGAAGTAGTCTTTTAATTCATTCTTCCATTGGCATTATAACAAGAGTGACTTATGAAAAGAATGGAAATAGAATGTATAAAGTATTACTTTGTGAGGAAAACTGCATTTTTAATTAGAAAGTGATGAAAAGGAGAACAGCATACTAGCAGTAGGAAGATATTATTGATAGTCAGTATCGTCAACCTGAATGGGTCTAGGACACAAGCCTCTAGAGAGGCCTATGAGAAATTATATAGATTAGATTAAGTAAGATGGGAAAGCTCGCATTAACTATGGATGACATTATGCCATGGCTGATGTCCTGAACTGAATAAAACGAAGAAAGTGAGCTAAGCAGGAGCATCCTCTTCCTTGCTTCTTGACTAAAAATGCTATGAAACCAATTGCCTCAATCTCTGGCTACCATGACATCAATACCATACATAATATACTGTATTGTTGAATGACCCCCAAATGCCATTTTCTCCTTAAACTGCTTTCATCATGCATTTTCTACAGCAAATAGACAAGAAACTAATATGCTAATATAGAGTTTTAAATCGAAATGTGACAGTCCAATTTGCCTATTTTGAAGTTCACTCAAGTTGCTTTGTGAAGCATGGATTTCAGTTGTACCAAAATATAAATTTTGAGGAGAGCTTGCTGGCTTCTTAGGTTGTTGCTTTCAAGTGCTAGACCAGTTGGAGAAGATGGAACATCAAGAGTGGTAAGATAGACTCCATTAAGCAGTGTTTGATGGACAATCGGGGTGAAGATGATGAGGCAGCTACCAAGTCTTGTCATAGTACTTCTGTGCTTCTGTACTTTCTGTTGCTATTTCAGACAGCAGACGAGAAAATATAATTGTTCATATTACTCCACAAATCTGTATTTTACATCTCCTTCCAGTGTTATTCCCCTTAAAACAAAACCCAAAGATCTTTGTGATTTTTTATGTATTCATTGCCAAGCAAAGAAAGGACTTTGGACCCTTCCAGCATATTTAAGTACTTTCATGGTATTTTTCCTAAGAAAAATGTAACCATTAGAGTCTTTCCCCTGGCTTCCTGGAGAAAGACTTGGCCCAGTGTCTGAATTCTTTGGTATAAAGATACCTTCTAGAATGACAAACAGGGTTTGATTGGCAACCGTCTGCTGTATGCTATGATGAATATAAACCACAGTTTCTCACAAGTGAAAACTTAGTTTATGGTTGAAACTATGTTTCAGCACATGATTCCAGGTGGTTCTGAAAAAGAAGCCACTGCTTATTCATGAGCTGGTGTATCACAGACTAGAACCACACACGTATCGAGAATGACACCTGTCTCGCTATTGTAAACATGTGTCATAGTAGTCACAGATTCCTGGGGGAGGGCTTGTGTGTGTTTGAATTAAACATATTTTATAGGGATTAATTTACACCTTTGATTACAAAATCATTGATACAGAGCCTTGGGCTAGATTCCCATAACTACACAATGGCTGCCAATCTCGAAGCATCCTGATTATTGCAAGTTAGTGTTGCCTTTTCAGTGATATCCATTCTGTCTCAACTTTAAAAGAAATACAATCTCTGCTCTTTACCTGCTCTGCTTTTTTTATGTTTTCTACACTACTTGTATGATTTTAGTAGCCCAGATACATTGCTTATTTCATTGATTGTCCATTGTCTGTCACTCCATTGAGAATAAGAACAGTTGATGATGTACCTTAAATATCTGACATGTAGATGTTACTCAAAGTTTGTTGCATAAGGGAATTTTCTGGTGGATCTCCATCCAGATGAAGTTGAAAGATTAACTCTCTCTGTGAGTAATGATTATGACATTTTTTTTCTGAAAGAAGCAACACCTTTATGACATCCTGTCATCTAGGAGATCTGAGCCATCTCTTGGGTTTCACAACTCAAACTGTCTTCTGACTTCTACTTTTTCCTTATAGTAATCCAATGTCTAATAATAGAAAAGCAATAGCATGTTCTGTTACATGGTATTATTCCCCCAACCAAATAAGCATTTCCTGTGTATTGTTTAGTTTTGTGGAATAATAACATGTTACAGGGATATCTCAAAATGCAGCAGACTGTTTAAAACAGTACACATTTTTGTTCCATGTAGGCATTGCACTGGGCAGCTCTGACATAGCATGAACTCAATTAGACTCTGTAGGGTTGGCTCCAGGCTGTGGGTTGGAATTGCATCTGCTGCATATGTTCTTCTGTTTCTTTTGGTCCAGCAGCTACCCAGAGCATGTTCTCTTTTTTGCAGATTACTAAATATCAGTAACTACACTAAACCACACTAACTTGAAGTCTCTGTTTACTTCATATTTTCTTACTTCTACTGGCTAAAACCTGACAAGTCATCATTCCCAATATAAGTGTGCAGATAGCTTTACCTCAAGAGAGCATGTGCAGAAGGAGAACATGTTAGACAGGAAGCTAGAGAGATTTAAGGCCAAGTCTACTATTCTTATAACAAATCATGCTCTTGAAATACAACTCATCCCCTAAGACCATTAACCACCTTTGAAGATAATGACCTTTTCGCACAGTTGCTGGGGTTGTATTGTAGATATATTGAGGATGGATAACTCCTGGTTAGTTGTTCTCTGAATTTGACCAGCTATGGATTTCTACATGGTTTTTATTTTAGTAACACCTTCAACCAAGTTCTGACATTTATTTTTCTCTTCCTTTTACTGTGTTCATCTATGTGTTGACCCAGAGTACTCATTTCTATTCTCCTTCTAGAAGCATCAGACACTGTTTCTGTAATTAGAATAACCAACTCCACTCCTTGCTCTTTATAGTATATACACCATTGAGTTTTACGATTTATGCTTCCAGTCCTCAATTAGTTTTAAAAATAACTTGTATAGTTGCTGTCAAATAAATTATATATGAGAAGAATGTGAATTGACCTTGAGATTGCAATCTACAACATCCATAGCGTGCTGATTATCTTAGGGATAATTATTATTATCCCTACAAGTTTAGGGATAATAAAATAAGTACTAAATGATAGAATCTTATATTCAATTTTTTAAAAGTAGTCAGATCTCCAGAATTTTATGTTGAAATTTAAATTTCTTTCCATGGGAAAGAAAATGCTTTACACGGGTAGTAGACATAAAAATGGGAGCCAAGATTATCTATTGAAAAATAAGAAATTAATCACTTTTTGGATATATTATTAAGAGCATTAAGAGTTTTCTGCTTATCTACAAATAAGTTCTGTTCATTTAAATTTTAATTTTCCACCATTTTTATTACTTTAATGTAAGGCATGGTGTTTTTAGCTTAATAAAATTCTACTTTATTATCTGTATATCCCTTATCTGGATAGATCACATTAAAATTAATAACTGACACATTCAAACACATGAAAATAACAGAAAAAATGCATCACCGTGGGCGGAGAGAGTGATCAAATCTTGATGCTCTGGAGAGTAATTAGGTTTGTTTTGAAAGAAAAACAGGGTGATGAAGAAATATCTAATCTAGTAAATACAGTCCTAACTGGCTTCTGGCTTTGAAAGAAATCATGTGGACATTATATTGAAAATATTACATCCTAGTTTTACCTAAGAGCATTTCAACCCAATATAATAAACCAACTAAATAAAGCAGCACGGAGTCCTCAGTATGAGGCTGCTGATGCAGGAAATTGACTTCAGTAGAGTAGAGGATCCCTCAACCACGTGTGGTTCAAAAATGAGCAAGCATACATGGCAAGAAGAGTCTTCTAGTATGCAGATGCATCTTCTCTATAATCTCAATATCAAGATTTGTCATATTGAGAAGTCTTGTTTAATGGCCTTGTTTAATGCTACAAATCATACAAATGTGAGTGATATTTAAAGTAGGAAGTCATGATTTCTTCTATAATAGATACAAACATTTTCCAAAACTAAAACCAAAACCAAATATGGGATGTTTTTGTATCCCTTGTGACTTTTTCAATGAATTTATAAAGCAAGAGGAGACAAGGAAAAATATGTTATGAAAATATTGGAACTGGAGATTCTTTTATTTATTTATTTATTTATTTATTTATTTATTTATTTATTTGTTCTGAGACACGGTTTCTCTGTTGTAACTAGCTGTCCTGGAACTCACTCTGTAGACCAGCCTGGCCTTGAATTCAACGAGATCCACCTGCCCTGCCCACCCAGTGCTGGACTTGAAGGTACGCACCACCATAGCCAGGCTACTAAATCACTAGAAAATGTTCCATATAAGGACTCTAGATTGTTTGTTGACTATAAGACAGATTATTTTTTTTTTAATTCTGGAAATCTATATTCTACATTTAGTAGATCTTGTGATTTTCAACAGTTTCCTTAAATGTAATGAAATTCAATTTATTTTTCTTTAAAATGGGAACAACTTTAAGAATATGAGAATTTTGAACTCATTTGTATTCTTTGTGTCTTTTTAATATTTTCATGAAAGGAAAACCATAAGGATGTATCTCTCTAGTATATTCTACTTAATGCTGTAGATTTAACCATCTTATCTTTTCAGTCCTGCTGTTTATTTATGGAATAGTTATATATTTTGAAGGCATTCTTCTATTGAGATTTGAAAATATCCTGCAAAACTCTGACAATATATTGTTGCAAAAAGTGAAACAGGAGTTGTGCCTTGGCCACTGTATGACTTGGTTAACTTATTAACCCTTTGCTATCGCCTTGATGAGATTCAAGCCAAGTGAGTATTTATTGTAAGTAAAATGCAAACACAGATAGTTTAGCTATGGCAGCAGAGCCTGCCAGAAACCAAACTACCAACACACACATGCATGTGCATGCACACACACACACACACACACACACACGCATGCATGCATGCACAAACATGTACACACATGCACATGCCTATGCACAACTGTTTCCGTGCATATACCCCACCTATATTCCCAAAATATTTAAGCTAGACATTACAATTATTATTAAGTCGAAAGACTTATTTACTTGTCTTTATTTTTAGAGATACAGAAAAAGTGAAGTCCAAAAGAGTTTGACAGCTGCTGTCCAATGCATAGGAAACACTAACATTTAATTTCAATTTGAGTTTGTAGAGCCTCATTAAGTGAGATTTCATTATCCTATCATAGTGGATGCTAAAGTTTGACCCTCAAAAACAAATACTGAGTTAGGAAATTGTGAACCTAAGCAACTCCATGAAGGCATACTACAAAGATGAATGGGCTTGGAAGATTCCATGGAGCTGATCTAAAAACCTTGCATGATCGTGTTTGCTTCTTGCTATAGAGTCTCTACTACTTCCTAGCCTTTCCTCTAAAATTTCATGAGTGTCAAAGCTTACTTCCTTTAGATGCTAGTAGAGCCTACTTAGGAAGACCAGTTGCCATAAAATGCTTTCTCATCTTAAGTCAAATATGTTTTTCCCATGGCTATTCATTAACCTCAGTACTACCTTTTAAGCTTAATTAAAACAAGAATACTTTTTTTTCTCTTGAAAACTATTTATGAAAACTTAACATTCCCTGAATGGCTCCTTTGCTGAGCTAAATGTTGCTAGATTCTACACTTAATACTCACAGGACTTGGCTGTCATTTCCCCCAATGGATTCCTCTATAAAATCTTGGTTATGTCCTAACATCTTAATTTCTTCTTGCCGTGACAAAATACTTGACACATACAACTTACGAGTTGTGTGATGTAGTTTGGCTCATATTTCTGCATAGTCAGGTCTCATGTGCTCAGGCAGAACATTATGATAATAGAAATGTGGAGTGGAAGAGAGTCCATCACTTCATGACTAATCAGGAAGCAGAGAGAGAGATGAGAAACAGCCAGGGATAACATGCCGGCAAGGACCCACCCCTAGTGACCTATTTCCTCCAGCAAAGTACAATCTAAACTTTCCACAATCTCTCAAAATAGCATCAGCACCTGGGGACCAGGTTTTCAAAACTTGAGCCCTAGGGAATACGTCCTATCCAGTCAATAACAAGCACATAAATTGTCCAGGTACAATTGCACTATACAATTGCACTATAGAAAAGCAGACTCGGGGGGTATGTCTCAGTGGCAGATATTTCCCCAGCACACCTAAGGTCCTCAGTTTGATCCCCAGCATCAGAGAACACAAAGGAGCAGGGAGAAATTTCTGGCCATAAGGCTACACTGGTATTTCTGTATCGGTCTTCATTGTCTCATCTCATCTCTCATGATCAGCAACAGACAAGCAGTGGTTCCCACTGCTTTTCCTACATTCTGATGTAAAAAAAACATGCTTCTTTTGGCATTCCCACTTGTGTGTTTATTTTGAACAAACTCAGTTTTTATTTGTTAAACTTCATCTTGTGAAGTGACAGCATAAATTTGGTAATGAGACTTGGTGCGACAGAGAGTGTTCAATATTCAACAACATCTTTTCCTGCTATTCTGGGCACCCAGGTTGGCCACATGCATGATTTTTCTAGAGCTACATATAAAGTTTATTGACTATGTGGTTTAAAGCAATGGAACATTATCCTGTCAGAGTTTGGGAGGTTAGAGAATTGCTGTCAGTGTGTTGGTATCTGTGGTTGGATGGGAGTCTATGTTCCCTACTTCTACTCCGGTTGCTAATGGCTGTCAACAATCTCACACTCATGGCTGATTGGTCCATCACTCCAATCTGAGCCATGATTTTTCTCTATGAGTTCACATGGCAACCTTTTGTAAGGACATATTTTACTGGCTGAGGGATGAGACCATGTTCTTGTATAACCTCATAATAATTTAACGAATGATATTTGAGATATCTTTTCCTAAATAAGGTTAGAGTTGACTGTAATTGTTCATGGTTATGTTAGTAAACTGTTGTGTGACACCTCCTGTTTCAACAAGGTTAATATCCACCAGTATCTTTTCCTTTCTGCTGGTGGTATATAGTAATGAGAAAGGGAAGCTACTTGATGCAAAGAAGCCACACTTTTCCCTGATGCCCCAGATGGAGAGCTCCCCTCTGGAGAGCAATAATTGCTTTAGTTTAGTTTTTGAAATAAGCAGGGAAGATACGGATTTTATATCAATATATTATATATTTTTCTTTCTTTTTTTTTTTTTTCAAGACTGGGTTTCTCTGTTGTAACTCTGGCTGTCCTTGAACTCATTCTGTAGATCAGGATGGCTATGAACTCACAGAGATCTGCCTGCCTCTGCCTCCCAAGATATTATAAAATTTTTCAAACATACTTGCCAAACTGTAACTATGTATCTGGATTGATTCTTGTTTTACCATTAACTAGTTGTGTAAATTTGGGTATCTTGTCCAGCTTTCTACGGTTTCTGTGCTCTTTAAATAAAGGATGTAATTCTCTCATGGAAGCAGTTATTCCTGAGGCCCTACTGGATATAGTATATAGTCATATACAATAAAGTTCTTCTTCCCCATGTTATGCCAATATGAAAGATAAATGCTAATGTTTAAGTAATTAATTATATGAACACAGAATATTCATAGGCATGTTGTCCATGAAGAAAATAAATGGACAGATACATAAATTAAGTAACATGGAAGATAATCATGAACTTAGTGGTCAGCAGGTCCTCTTGGATAGCATGGAAGAGAGGGGTATGTCTGAGATATCATCCATGCAGGTTCTAGGGAAAAGCTCAAAAACGTTCAAGGAAGTAACTCAAGACTGTTGTGATCAGAGCACAGGGTAATGTGTCCAGAGCAGAAGGTAAAGGAAGATGGGAAATATTATCTGGAGGTAGGATTTTGGCAGGACCTATTTTTAGGGCTCACTGCTAGCCACGGAATTTCATTCTGAGAGTTTGAGAAGCTGATTTATGCATTTAAACAAGACAGTCATGTGATCTGAGCTTTGTATTTTTTTTTTTAAATCTGTCTGATAACACTGTGGGCAGTTACAGTAATGCAGATGATAAATGCCAGTGAGGTAGAGCGGTACCAGAATGTGGTGAGAAGCTATCAGTTTTATGGATCAAACTCATATTCAAAAGAATACATAGGTAAACAAGAATAGCAAAAGTATGTTCAATCACAGCAATAATAAAATATAGCACACTTTTAACATTTAACATTGGCTTTTTAATATTTGGTTGATAATATCATTTTTGGTGATTAATGAAGTGTTAAAATTTTTAATTTTTACCTTTATTTATCATTGATACTCAATAAATGATGTAAATGTAAAATGAACAAAGACAATAGACTCCAACAATCACAAACCTGATAGAAATGAGAGGAGGAGAGAGAGAGATAGAAATGAGGTAGTGGGGGGAGCCTGTGTATGCAAGCATGCATGCATGTTGAGGACAGAGGTCAACTTTGGGTATTGTACTACCCAAGAAATCCATCTTGATTTTGGAGACAGGGTCTCTTACTTGGATACGGCACTTGATTATCAGCTATCAAACTAAGATTTTTATGCTTGTGTGGCATGCACTTTATAAACTGTGCTATCTCTCCAGTTCCAAGTGCAAGGTTTGAAAATGATGGAGATGGACTTATGAAGCTCAGGGGTAGCTACAGTCAAAGAGGAGACTATGCTTCTCTGACAATGGAACAAGTGGCTCACAGGTTTGAGGTGAGAACTGAGTCTAAAGGAGAAATATTCAAATTCATATTTTATATGAATTCAAGTCCTCTATCTCTCACCCAGCAGCCAGGAAGTAACTTCCAAGCAAGAAAAACCAAGTACACAAGCAAAGAAAATTTTTCTTTAATTTATTAGCTGTTGAAGGCAAGATGGAGCGATTATTATATTACAGGTACAGTGACTGACATCCAGCCTTGATCACTGGTTGACAAAAACATCCAATTTAAAAAATAAAGCTATACATTTTCAATATATCTGTTTGAAATATGAAAGAAAACAAAGGTAAAAGAAGATATAGGACAATCTATCCTTAGAACAAGGCAGATGGGATTCTCCTGTAATCCCAATACTCAGAAGGTCTTAGACAGAAAAATTTCAATCATAAAGCTAGTTGTACCTACAACCAGTGATGTTTTGGATCAAAAGTTCAAACTAACAATGAGAAGTAGAAGAAAGATTAACATATATGTGTGCAAAATTTATGTATAACATGGAAAGTATACACATATGTAATTTATAATTTAAATAAATACTGTGGCATGTCAAATAAAAGAGCCACTAGTTAAGAAGCTGTTGACATTTGACAAGTACTTGGAGAGACTCTGTCGTCTTTAATGCTGTGATCCCTGAATGGTTAACCATGTGCTAGGAGAAGCCCCACTCCCAGGGCTAGCTGGGCCGCACACACTGAACTTGATGAGAAAAAAAAGTTGTGAAGGAAGGGATAGGAGGCTGGGAGGAATGGTTATGTTTGGAAGGGATGGGTATGTTCAAATATATCGTGTGAGATTCCCAAAGGAATATAAAACCAATGTTTAAAAGAATAAAATGAAATAAATAATAAAAGGCATGATATTGAGAGCAGACATTTGGGGAAGAAGTCTCTGTAAGGTTTAAGGGAGGAAAGGAGAGTGATACTATCATATTTTATTCTATTCATGTATAAAATTCTCAAACATAATTTTAAAAGGAAACAAAGGAAAAAATCTAAAATATAAGTATTATTAACAACATTGAAATAGAAAAATATTAAACTGAAGCAATTCTTTAAATATAAATTAAAACACATCATTATGGGACTATATGAGAAAAGTAATAGTTATTCCAGTGCAAGAATAACTACTTCTGTTATGTTATTTAAGACATAGACTTGACCTAGAGTTCTGGGAAGAGAGAAGAGAATGGAATTCAGTTAATTTTAAAATATAAGATTTTTTTTCCCATTATGAAGGAAAGTATGTTAAAGAACTATGACAATACCAATTAAAGTGTGATTAAAATTCCTTTCTAGGTATGACATTCTAAAAACAGTACTTGCTGCTTCCTAGTAAATATATCAAAATGTATTGAATTCATGCTATGGATTAACTAGCTTGATCCAATCAACTCACAATGTATACATGCATCAAAACACTGAGTCATATGGGAGGGTTTGGAGGGAGAAAAGGGAAAGGAGAAACATAAATTATAATTCCCAAAGGAAAAAAAGACAGAAACAAAACCTTGAGCCAAGTGTAGTGGTTCAAAGGGATTTGGAGTTCAAAGTCAAGTTCTCCTCAGCTTCATAACAAATTTGAGGTTAGCCAGGTCAACACAATACACCTCTGAAAAAGATAAAAAAAAAATACTAAAACATATCATGCTGAACACTGTAATCATATACAATTGTTGGTGTTTTCAAGACAGGGTTTCTCTATTGTAACTGGTTGTCCTGGGACTCTCTCTAGACCAGGCTAGCCTTGAACTCAGAGAGATCCACTTGTCTCTGCCTCCCAAGTGCTGGGATTACAGGTGTGCACAGGTGTGCATTGTCTAGCTCATATACAATTTTGTAAGTGTAAGTAATATAAATTAAAAATAATAATGATTTTCATTCTGGAGAGCTAGATAGTAAGTCTTGGAGGGCCTTAGCTGTACTACTTAGCTGCTGAAGTAGGAACTTTGCAGTAGGTAACATAAACACCAACAGAAACTAGATCTAGCCTCCAGAGCACAGTTTTTCAGGGTCTGCTCTGAAGTAAATTTGGGGTTAAAATTTTAAAAATGTGGTGCTGTCATTTTATACAGAAAAGGTTGCAAGAATGGAGGAGTTTTAGGTGAGCTAAAAATTTAGAGCTATCTTATTGAAAAGGATAAACTGATGTTAAAAGTTGATATATAAAAACTTGGAGACATGCATATATTACTTAGAAAGCTAGAGGCAACTTCTATATATACTGGTATAACTGTATCATTTAGAGCAATAATTCTAAGCAATAGTGTCTGGGGAGTGAGACTAAATTGGAAATAGAAAGAATAGGAATTACCTCTTTTCATCATCAGTTTCTCTCGATGAGGGAAGTCTTAAGTATAAGTTTGTTAAGTTGGTAAAGATCTTAAACACTATGTGATATGATACAGATTCAGAGATTGAATTCTTATTTAGTCACTGACTAAAATTCATTAAGTATCCTTGCTGTTAAAATCTATGTGAACATTGCAAACTTTATTGTTTCCAAGGTTATAATGTTTCATCATATTTATAAATCTATACACAAAGCATGTCATGGTTAAATGACATGATTAATTTTAGACATCAAATGTAAGTGTACGAACAGAATGTTCTTCTGCCTTATTTTAGAGAAAAATAAAAGACTTGGTCTTCGCAAATTTCTTGGTCTTCACAAATCCACACAAACTTCTCTTCCAAGAACTAAATAAATATCATTTGACCACAATTTTGAAGAAAATTAGTGTTCATTTCAGCTTCATCATGGAAAACATCTTTTTATGTTTGCTCGTTCTTAATAGGGACATTTCTCATTTTGCATTTTTTGTGGGGGTGCTTATCAGGGGCTCAGTTATCACATGGACAAGGCTCAGTGGAACCTCAGTAACTTACCCTGTCACTGTTTGTCCTGCCTGGAAATTGCACTCTAAGCCAGCATGTTCTGTTTATTAGTTTCACCTTTTAAAGATTTATATTCTTTCTTATTTTTCATGTAAGAAAGGCAATAAAGGCAAGGAAACAAGGACTTTCAGCATGTCTTTGAAATGTATTGATTGATTAGATTTTGATTTGCTATATTCCATGAATCAATATTTTCTTTGCTGTATATACAAAGAATATATGATACATGAATACCTCAAGATGATTTTGCTGATTTGGAGGATATTAGCTATTTGTAATTAAAAGAAAATGGCAATATATTTCCTAAATCATCATTTTAGTAAATTTTGGCTGCACATTAGTGTTTACTGAAAATTATTTTTATTAACATTGACTAGTAACTAAATTAACATATCATCAATTTACTGATGTTTATGACTACTATTAATTTGGTTAAATAAAGATTGCTTTTTCTATGGTCATTTTATGATGAGAAATAAAATCATAATAAAAGTTCTCTTGAGAATTAGAAAACAGGTTTACATTATGGTGATATAGTTGTGTCTTTACAAGTGTTTTCATTAGTTGAGAAGCATAAAATGTCACTCATTTTAAGATAATTCAAACCATATTTAATCTTAAAATGAAAATAAATGTGTTACTTCAAAAGAATGGCAATCTAAACTATCCCTAAATATGACAAACAGAAAGTTTTCTAGTCATCTGAGCTAAATTGGAATTATTTAAACTGTCATGTCTGTCACACTTATCATTTGTTAGTATTTCAACACTTTACCTGTGTTGTATTGCTTTTATTTCTCCCAATACCTCATGAGTAGGTGCTATCCTCTTTTAACTACATCCGGAGATAGGGGTCTGTGGTGTTAAACATTGTTTCTCACAGGTAAGTATTTGGAGAAAGCACTTTTGATTCTACCTGTAAACATCTCCATCTTTCTGCTCTTGGTTACTGTAATAGCCACAAGGTGACGCATCCTGCCCACTGTCTTGCCCTCTTTTATAAATCTCCAGTCCATCCTCTTCTTTGCAATCAAGATGGTATTTCTGAGAAATATATTCATGTGATGATTTTAACTTTAAATAATGTTTATTTGAGAATTTCATAAAATATTTTGATCATATTTACCTCTTCTTCCAACTCCTCTCAGCAGCCTCCCTCTTCTCTGTCTCTTCCCCTCTCCTCCCTCTCTCTCTCTCTCTCTGTCTCTCTCTCTCTCATAAAGTTCAATTTGTGTTAGCCAACTAAATTCTGGGTGTGGGGCTTGCCCTGGAGTATGGTTGATATAACAGGGGCCACACAGTACTGGAAAAAATGATTTTCCCTCTTTCAGGAGCAATGAAATGCCTATAACGATTCAGCTAACGGTGGGATTTCATGCCTCCTCTTCTGTGTTTCGATTTTGTCTGGCTTGAGCTTGTGCAGGTCTTGTACATGCTGCACAGTCACTGTGAGCTCCTCTGTGCTTCTGCCCTATTGTGTCTGGAAAACACAAGATGCCTTTCCCTGAAGGCATCTACTTCCTGTGGCTCTGACAATCTCTCTCTTCTTCTGCATAAATCCTTGAGTCTGGAGTGTAGGGCTGTCTTAACAAACATCCTACTTAGTGCTTAACAATCTGACTAGTTGTGGCTCTCTGTTAATTATCATCTGGTATAAGGAGGAGCTTCTTTGATGAAGATTTAGTGATGCATTGATCTATAGTAATAAGTCATTAAGAGTCATTTTATTGCTGTGCCATTTAGTATAATACTAGTAGGTTTCCCAGCTGGGGCCAATGACATATGTAGCCACAGGTCCTTGGCCCATTAACAGTATCAGGTGTTCTTTCTTTTGGAGATCACTTTAATTCCAATCAAAAAGTTCTTGGTTACTTACATAATACTGCTGCCTCTACTGTCCAAGTGAGCTTATCTGATGGCTCTTCAAGAACGAGATCACCCTGAAGCAAATTTTTTTTTATTCATGTTTTATCCAATTTTTTAAAATCCAAATTTCTTTATGGTATGGGGTTCTTTACATTCTTTCCAGCCTGCATCCATTAACACTATGACTAAAAATTCCACCAAAGCTGATTCAACTTTTATTACTTAAACATATTTTCATGTCTCCTATTTATATTTGTTGTTCCGTTTACCTAGAAAGTTTTCTCTAACTTCTATATGGATTTGCCCAAGTGCAGACTATGTGCAAATTGTCACTTATTTCTTATTATGACTTGCTATCAAGACAGGTTCATATGCTGTCCTCTATTAACGTGTTAGGAGCATACCTCTGTAGCAGATAGCTGTTTTGTGGCCTCAGCAATAAAGACAAGGAGACATTTTCGTAGATGCAAACCCTGCCAGATCTCAGCAGAGGGAAATACCTGTCACAGGAAGTTCATACTAGACAGTGGAATCCAGTATCTGATCGCAGGGGCTGTTATTGATTCAGAAGCTCCTCAGGTGTTTCACTGACACAAAACCCAGCCCCCCTCATCCAAAGGCCTATTTGCATAATGAAAGACACCCATAGCTTAATATTATCCCACAATCCTTATGGTGGGGAGCCTGAGGGTAAGAGGATCTCACACCCTGTAAGGGTCCTAGCTATGTCATGTTAACAGTGGGGAACTCATAGCCTAAGGAAAGTGTTCGCCCCTTGTTGCTGGAGACTGTGGAGAGGGGCTACAAGAATTCCTTCACAACTTTGCTCTTCCACCATGGCTTTGTCAGAGAGCAGTGATCAGGTGCAAGTCATGAGGGAGCCAACATCTTAGTCACATAAAGCTGACACCTGCAGATAATACAAACTGCCCCAACAATGTACAAATAACTATTATAAACATGATTAGAAATAAACTTCCCCAACATTTCTCCATTCACTCAGTCATCCTGACTTATAGCTTATTTTCTTGTGTGTCTCCTTTGACCACAACTTAATCTCCTTGAATGTAGGACTGTTTATATTTTAAAATTCCTATGTTTCTCTATGTTGATGTTAGAGCTTGGGTAATGATAATATTGGTAAGTATTTGTGAATCTTAGATGAATTAAAGATTCATTTTCAATTTATTTATTTATTCATTTCAATTTACTTTAAATTAGAACTCTTTTTCCTCTATAGCTGGCCCTCCATACAGCAATGTGTATCAAATAAAATTTTGTCTATGCATATTTTGGGGAGTCTTAGAATGTTTTTAACTTTAAATTTAATTGAAAATATTTTTGCTGAATGATTACATTCACCTTTAACTAGAACCTGAAATCAACATGCTTTCTTTGGAAGATAAATTTTATTCCCTGCCTCACAAGCACATAAAGGCTACAGGAAAATACAAACAGAATCTGTACCTGATGTTGATGTTGAGAGAATTGGGAGCCTGAGGAAGTCCTTAAGAGATGATTATTTCATAGCTAAGGCATCTTTTTTAAAGTAAAACTATTTGAGGATAGAGAAAACTCCATCCCCTGCTGCCTGCAGGACACTTTAATATGAGAGGAGTCTTTCACATGAAATACCTTTTCTTAGGGTTTTCAAATTTTTTAGAATGCCTTCCAATGCTTTATAATTAGTCAATATAAACTGACTTGTTGAATAAGCTTTCCCTGTGACTTTTCTTAGGATAAATATAAGAAGTATATTCTGAAGTGGCAGGTTTCTAATAAGGAAAAAAAAAAAGACCATCCAATGGTTTTGTAGAAACGGAAACAATCATGAAAAATTCACTCATTTTAACAAATACTCAATCCAATAAATGCTAAATAAATACTAATTATTTTAAGGAAAGAAATATGATACATTCATACTCTATTTTGCAACATGTGACACACATATTGATAACATAAACAATTTCAGATACTAAAGTCATGAAGCACATGAGGATACAATATGAATGTAGGCTAGCTTAAGTGTCTTAAAAATCTCATTTACTTTGTCCATGTGCTAGATGTCCCCACATAATCATGGCTATGTCTGTGTGCCAGACCTTGAAGACCTTCTTGGTGGTCTAATGGTGAACATAAGTTATGTTAGACTGCTGCTTCTTGCTAGGGCCAGGGGCACTTCCTCTATGACTGGAGAAACCAACCTTTGAATCTCACTTTTGCTTTAATATAGCTGGTTGGGGAAGGACAGATTTGGTGGGAAAAATTGGCGAAGGAGAAGAAATCCTTAAAAGAAGACCATCTGTTCTCAAAAGTTTGCATTTGCTTAAATGTTGTGATAAGTTTTTTCTCCATATTTTCTTAAAAATATAAAAGAAGTAAGTGGAAGGATAATTGAACACATGTGATAAGAAAGAAGGCAGTTACTGACCATTTAAGAATTAATCAGAGATCATGGTTTAGGGATGGGGAAGAGGAGAGGATAATAAATGATTTAACTAAAACTAAAGATTACAGTGAAGCCTTATGGAAGCTCAGTAGTTAGTAAGTTAATTTCAAAATGCAACTTAAAATAGAGTTCAATGTGAATTTCCCTGCATGTGTGGACAATTGTTCCTGCCAGAAGACACGGTTATTTATATGAAAATACAGTATAGGGCAAGGGAAAACTTCCCACAAGTTATTGTTCAGAGAGGCCTCAGAGGCCTCCAAACAACATGGGCTATTGCCATATCCTTTGATTACATACCATAAATACATGACAAGATCCTATTGCTAAAGATAGTACATACTTAGGCTACAGATCACAGAGAAATCAATCTCAAACAAAACAAGGCACCTCCTCCCTGCTGGCTAGCTTTAAGAGTACTAGAAAGAGGCTGGAGAGATGGTTCAGTGCCTAAGAGCATTTTTTACTCTTGCGAGAACCAAGGTTTGATTTCCAGCACCCAAATAGTGGCTCATAACTATCCCTAACTCCAGTTAGAGGAGGTCTAACACTCACTCCTGACCTCTGAGAGCACCAGGTATGTACATGTTACACATATACATGTTTAAGCAAAATACTCTTACTTCTAAAATAATTTTTTTTAATTAAGAAAGCGAATGCTAGAAGCCGTTTTGTAGACTCCTGGATGAAAAGACATCAATGCTCTCACTAAGGACTGGTAGTGATGACATCCTGTCAGGCTATTTGTGCCTAGTGGAACAATAGTTTCACCAGTGTTATGGGGTAACTAACTACTTTTTTATTGGATTTGAGGTCTTCTCTACAGTGGGGAATTTCATGCCTGATATGATAATCCTGGAGAAAATCCCATTACTGGGGAGGTTGTAAATCCTTGTGTAGAACTTGCTATTGTTATTTTGCTCAATGGTCATGTTCTCAAGAACATCAAGAACGGGAGGTGGGAAGAACCTAAGAGGTAGAGGATGGCTAGTAGAGCTTTCAATGCTGTCTACTGAACATGAGGTAGATATAATAATCTTTGTCTCAGAGCAGATCAAGATCAAACCAGCCAAAATCTCAGTATAGAAGGAATAGGTCATTTCCATGCCTCACCACATATTTAGGAGGTATTTGCATCAGGTACTTTCTGGAAAGGGAAAATAATTCTTTGTTGAGGACGTGTTCACTGCTAAGTGCCCTGTGTGCCAGTGGGTGACTTCTTCCCCATGCATGCCTGGGCAGTTCTAACTGGACTCAGTGGATTATCAAAAATAAAGACATGAAATGTGGAATGTGGTAAATGCTCAGGTGTGGAAGATCTATGGTGAGCTGGAAGGGGAACTGGTTATATATGATCATATTTCATTGCATCTGTATGAAATGTTAAATGTTAAAATATAAAATGTTAAAAATAAAGAAAAAATTTTAAACAGAAATTGAGTTTAGAGCTAAAAATACACATCCATGCATAGATGCTAAGGATATTTATGTCACTGAGACACAACTAAGGAACTATGTGTGAACTCCGTGAGCACCATTTCCAATGATGGGATTTCAACAATTTACAGAAGGGCCTACCTTTAAGATCATGGATCTAAAACTTACTGTGCCATCATGCATTCACCTCAGAAATTCAATACCTGAACAGTCCTATCTAGAATAGAATAAATTTATAAACTAATGTCATAATTAACTAAATTTGAATTTTATTAGTAAGTTTCTATAGGGATAATCCATTTTCATAATTTGCCTACACACATATTGATTAAAATTGATTCTATAATTACTTACAGATGTTTCTAATATAAAACAATTACTATACAATACAGATAAATGTAGGTATTTTAAATCTACTTATTGGATGTCAGAAAAGGAATTGTTCACAGTCATTTCATTTAAGCCAAAATGGTACTGTGATTTTCTGTAATCAATTATGATTGAGCAGAAAAACTCAATTTTTCTTCAGTCATGGGTTTCTTAACTCATGTTCCTTAACCAAATGCAGTAAGAAATAATTTACCATTTGTCACTAAATCTGGGTGGTATAATCAGTTGATGTTCTGAGAGGGAACAAGTTATAATGCACTTGAAAAATAAAATGCTATAAACATATTAAACCATTCCCTATAGATATAGCAAATGCAATATTACCTAAACCAAGTGACTGTCTCAATGATCAATTCTCTTTCAGCAAATTACCAGGCTTAGAAGGTATATGGAGTGTTTTCATTTCTGGAAAAAGTCTAATAATGGATCTTAGAATCAAAAACAATGTCCTTCTTCCCCTACATTTCTGACCGAATCTGAACAAAGGCAGCACACTTTATAGTATCATATCCTGACAGATCCTGAAACTGCCTATTCAGCACAAACTAATTCTGAGCTTATCTTCCTCTGAGAAAATAGTGCTATAGCATTATATATATATATATATATATATATATATATATATATATATATACACACACACACACACACATATGATATGTATATATATCATACATATGTATGTATATATAAAATATATATATATAATATATATATATCATATATTATACAAAATGGTTGTTATATATTTACCTACAATTTTGACAACCAGAAAGAAGCTCATAGTTTAAAACTTACAATCTGAATTTGGTAGCATGAATTAGTTGATTATTATTCACTAAACCTCACATCTCCCCTTTTGGGAACAAAATACTCCTAGACCATTGGTCTCAGTTGTTATTAAGTGCAGTCCTGTGCCTGTGTCTTGATAAAATAAATGGTGGCAGATGCATTGCATATTCTCAAAAACCTGTCCACTGTGATTTTTCTTTCTTTTTGTTTCTTTTGGTAGGTGTTGATCCCTGATCATGTTTCAGAGTTATGTTCACTTTAGAAAAAAACTATAAAATAAATATATTACTCTAAGTAGGTCAGTGTTCAAAATGACCAAGTGCTCAGCACAGTTAAACTAAGAATGTCTAATTTTGTGACCCAGTGAAATCCACCTAATTATGAATATAAATATGAGCAATTATAGATTATGAATAATTATGATTTAGTTCACGAATGTGGAAAACTAGAGGCACGGTGTACCTTTACCTAGCAATCACCATTAGTGGTTTCTTTAAATAATGAATACTTTCAAATCCATGTCTTTCACTTCTATGCCACTTGGGGGTTTTGATAAAAATTATTCATCCAATAATTATGTCCTGAATACCAAAAATGTGCCAAGTACAACTTTAGGTTCTAAGGATACATGAAAAAACACAGCAGGTGATCCTGCCTCATATACAATTTCTTGACTATGTATACCTAGTGCAAAAATAAGGGTTTGCTAATTAAATTGCAATATACTCAACCAGCATTTTAAGACCCTTATACTTTTGCATTTTCCAGATATATCAGGAAGGACTGCTGATATCTGAGGTTAATATTTACAGCTGTGGAAATAATAAAATGTCAAGCCCTATCCTTGCTATCAAGCATCCTCTGTGAACATGGCATTCACAGATACCTAGAATTTACATAGCACTTCAGATCCGGTAGGCAAGGCCTCTTTCTGGTGCCTCCCCCGACTCTGTTTCCTGTTGATTCAGGGTTGACCAACAGCAAATGGGCATAGGTCCATCGACAGATAATACTTGACTCTCTGCCCTCATAGTTTCTTTACATTTCTCAATGAAATGCACATTCTTGGTGCAGCTTCAGAAGAATGGCTCGAGTACAGTTGAAAAACAGGGAGAGTTCTGTTAATGGCTTTTGACCAGTGGGAGGCAGAAGTTGGCAGATAGATCATGTCTCTCCCTTCTTGGTTTTGGACTGTGTCTGAAGATGCAGTGATCCCCATATAGACTATAAGTGCTCAGCAATAATCAGTCAGTCACATCTGCTACCAAGAAGTGCTCATCTCAGGGGCACGGAGGTGGCGCTGGTATCGCTTTTGCCTTCGTGGATTTTTCCGTCTTTTCTTTCCTTTCTTGTAATCATACACTCTTATTAATTATTGGCAAATAAAATTTTCTGAGAACACTGAATTACTCTACACATTGGAATGCGGCAGTGAGGACGAGAGAGCTGCGACCAGCGTGATACGAGGGTGGGGAAAGGTGGTCTTGTTTCCAGATGTGGGTTGCTATGTGAGCCAGCGAAATGGAAAAGAAAACTCAGGTTATTAGATTTCACTTTGAAATATGACTATAATTAGATAGATGTGGCTGGACACAGTTTGGGAAATGGTAGACTATGAAACATGAGAACGAATTACCATCACATAGATGTATTCACAGTGGTAATCTAAGGGTGATTCTTAAGGAGAAAGCACAAGGTAAAGCTAAGACTTCAGATAATGTAGCCGGGCAATGGTGGTCCACGCCTTTAATCCCAGCCCTCCACAGGAAGAGACAAATGGATCTTTGTGAATTTGAGGATAGCCTGGTCTACCGAGTGAGTTCCAGGAAAGCCAGAGTTAGGACAGAGAAACCCTCAAAAAATCAGCCAAAAAAAAAAAAAAAAAAAGAAAAAAGAAAGGAAGGAAGGAAGGAAGAAATCAGATAAAGGAAGGTGATGAGAGATGGACATAATCACAGATTACCACATGTGAGGGTAAACTAATGCCATGAGCTTCTGCTATTTTCTTCAGTGCTCACACCTTGGTAGCTCTGGTATATGCTAATGATGACAGCAATGTTTACTGTAGGTCAGCCACTGAGGCAGCCCAGGCCTGCATGCTTAGTCATCCTCTAGTCACATTCTTGGCCCTTTTGCAAATGAGGAGGTTAAAATATTTGTCTGAAGCAATTTGTAAAACACCTATGTTGTTGTCAGCTCTGTGGCTGATGTTGACAGAAATTGCTAGTTAAACCTAAGATTAACTTTTCTAATTAAGTTGCCATGAATCTACTTTCTACAGACGTCTAGTTCCTGCTGTGACAGAATGTCCCAGAACCATCAAGATGCACTCGAGAAAAAGAAATAAGAAATGAGGATCCCAAATAAGGAAGATGAAACTAAATAAAAGTGAAACTAAACAAAAAATATGATCAGCCATATGGTTCAGAAGATAAAGAGGCTTGCTGCTAAGCCTGATGATCTGAGTTCATGCTCCAGGATCCACACTACGGAAATAGAGACCAACCACTGCAAGTTATCCTCTTTCTTCACAAGGGCAACAGGCATCCCTTCCCCACACATCCCTCTTTCTCACATAGTATGTGTATATACATATACATATATATACACATACACATATATGTATACATATATACACATATATGCATACACACACACACATATATATGTACATGTATATATACATATACAAATATATACATACATTTCTCTTTTATTAGAAATACTAGAGTTAAGCCAAGCTGGTAATTAGTTAATTTATGATTTCTTAAATTTGGGAAACACTAACATGAATTCCAAGGTGACAGGAAATATTGTATTTCTAGTTGTATATTTGCCCAGGTTCCAGAAGAGCTGAATTCAGTGGTGAGGATTCCATGTTGAACTAAAAGTTAACATGGAGATATAAAAGTCATGTTTTCCACAGGGATCTGAGCCTGCCTTAAGTCATTACCTAGGGTTTTCTGTGCTGTGTCCTAGAGTATAAAGAGAAATGAACTGCTGGCTTTACAGGTGAGATCTGGGAAGAGCCTCTTTCTGAGTTAGTTAAATTAAGCTGAGTTGAGTTCAGAGTAAACAGGCTTTTACTTTTTTGTCCACCTGTCAACTCGTGTACACTGAGAGCACGGTTAGGTCTTCTCAATCCGAGTGTGAACTCATGAGTGATGACATAATTGGTGACCTAGTCAGAGTGAACTCATCTGTCTTGTTGCTAAGAATTCTTCAGCAGATACTTCTAACAACATAAAATGTGGCCACAATTAATGTGGTAGGGATTTCTGGGAACTCACACGGAAAGTGTTAGCGGCAGATGGAAGGAGACCCCCGAGAAATCACCAGGACTCGGGATCGATGCAAAAGCAGCAGGTTTATTTCCAGCACGTTGGGGTCTGCTCCCACAGATTCCTCAAGTGAGGCAGGTGGGAGTGACAACTAGCACACTCTGAGCATGCTTTATATATGCTTTTCAAAGGCAGAGCCTAGCAACAGAGTACCAGGCGCATTCTATTGGCTACGCAGTCATGTGGGTACGGACCCTCAACTGATTGGTGCTGGCATACAGCAAGGTTGTGGGCTCCTAGAAAATGCAAGCTTGGGGTTTTAGAAAATGCATGTAGGGGAAACTCCTAGCCCAAGGCTGTCAGTCAACGGTCCATATCTTGTTCGTCCCAGAAACTGTCTTTCTTACCCTAGTTCCAGAAACTGTTCTGAGCTACCTTGTCCCTGACTTGGGCCTACACAGTTTTGGTGCTCTTAGAAGCCTGACTAAAGTTTGGCTGCTTTGTTCTTGTCCTTTCAAAAGGACACACTTTTCTCCATGCTTATTTGGATATATATGGGAAGGGAAAGAGATTACAACAAATTTCAAGGTATGAAGTGACAATCATAAAAGAAAAAAAAATCTATATTTTTACATCTTTAAATATTTTCATACTTGAAGTCTGTATCTTAGACACAAAAATATGATATAGAGTAAAATGCAGGCCCCTGTTTTGTAATTGTAAAAGGAATAATTGTTACATCCTACTATTTCTGTAACTTTCCTTACTTATTAAAATTATTTAACACCTAGAATGAACATGCTAAAGAATCCTAAAGACAGTGTCAAAGAGAAAAAGAACACTTGCCAACATGTTAGTTGTTATAACTAAGCTAAACACAGTGTGATGAGACAGAGCAGATAAAAACAGATTCAGAAAAAAACAGATTTTGGAAGTAGATGACCAGACATTTAAAATAGCCATGATTACTATGATAAAGACTGTCGGAGAGAAAAACAGACAAGTAAGAACAGAGAGGTAATGTGGATAGATTAAAATTCCTAGAGTAGAATTAGAATTCCTAAAGTAGAGTTAAAATTCCTAAAGTAGAATTAGAAAAGAAATTCTAAACATTAAAAACCAAAAGCAGCAAGGGCAAGTATAATAAAAATGTATTTGCAAAAAACAACCTGGCATCAAAACAGGAATGAAGATGCATCCAAGGGGCTCACAAGGAGGCCAGAAGCAGTTGAGGAAAGAGGTCGAAGATAGTAGCACTGGAAACTCCCACTGTGAATAGTGCAGAGAATGAGGAAAACAAAATATCCAGAAACCAAGAGATAATTACAGAAGGGAAATCCAGAGGGAGAACAACCAAAGAAAGGAACAGAAGTCTTTGGGTAATAATGGCTAAGGGTTTTCTAAAAGTAACAGTAATAACATCAAACTTACGGCCTGGGACTGTGTGCCTAGTCCTGTCTTTAGACACTCAGAAACAAAGAGAAAAATCTTGAAAGAGGCCAGGTAAAATGCAAACCTTATCTTGAGGGATATGTCTTCAGAAACCACACCATGAAGAAGAGAGTAGAAAGGAATACTTAGAGTTTTCTAACTCGTAGAGTATCACTAACTCAAAATTTTATAGCCAGAGAAATCTCAAGAGCCAAATCGAATGAAGACATTCTAAGTTAGTCAAAAATTGAAGGAGTTTGTTATCATGAAGTCAAATGCTTACTAGGAAGACTTTAATAAGTAGATCTGTAAGACTCTGTCATCTCAGAAGAAACCATCTTAATTTGCTTTAGATAAAACACTATGACAACTTGTGTGACAGAGATGGTGTTTTGCTTATACTTCCACATCATAATCCATCACTGAATGATGTCAGGGCAGGAATCAAGAGAGATCCTGGACACCTGAGTTGATGCAGTGGCTATAGAGGAGTGCAGTTAATTAGCTTGCTCCTCTTAACTGTGCAAACCTGTTTTCTCTACTTAGCTAATAGATAAACTGTAAGGAGGCATTTTTGGAACTTGCCTGGCATATGAGTTATATGGTTGAACACCTCATGCTGTCTAGCAGTCAGCATGACATGCATCTAAACTCTGTGCATCACTTCATTGTGTAAATAATTATTACACCAATAGGTATAAATTAGTTTTCAGAAAATGAACACAAGTGAGCCTATAGAAAATAGCTCAAATAATAGATTTCTAATCAATGTTACATTGGAACATATACCCAGGAAGAGCTACTTCTTTGTGGTTAGGTACAACCTGATTACTCAGAAATAAATGTTTTTCCCTCCTGTTCATCCAGGGTTTTAAAATAACTGCTCAACTTTTTCTTTTTTTAATTTTTCATCTCTCATACAACTCAATCAATAAATCCGGACACCCCTCCTCCACTCATCTCCCTATGCTCTTAGATATATTGGCCACCCATAAACCACATTCCCCTGTTTCTCTCCAGGGAAAAGAAAAAAAAAGAAAGAAAACAGTCCCTCCCAGGGTTGCTGCTCAAACAGGGATGGCATTACATTAAGAAAAACCAAATTGTGAAGCTCATGGGTAGCTGGGTGGAGCTGAAAACAGCTAATCTGAGTGAAGTAACCGAGACCTGGAGGGATAAACATTTCATTTCTTCTCTCCTTAGTGGATGCTAGTTTTAATCTTTAGATATGTGTTTTCCTCTGTGATACCCATACGGGTCAGAAAGTTAGTGATTGGCCCTGGGGGAATTTCAAGGGAGGGGAGTTAGAACACTGTGCATACATAAAGAGCTAACAGGAATACTTGAACAGAAAGGGTTAAATGACTGAGAGGTGGGAGGGAAGTATTGCAGGATGTTTGAACGTATCTCCACATATTATATTCACTGAGGATACTCACTGCACTGGCTACCCGAAGCCTGGCGGGATGTGATTTCTATGGCTGAAATGGCCTGCTTTCTAATATAAATAAAGGACACTCCCTCTTAGCTCAATGAAAAAAGAGTTGCTGATAAAGTGATCCTTTGGATGTTCCACTAGGCCAGAGGCAACAAAGGGCATGGCCTGGTCTCTCCTACTATAAACATGGACATGGCTTAGAAGGGTATGGCCTAGCCCATTTTGTGTTGGATGACACTCCACTATAAATGTGGACACACCCTGGGGGCCAAAGGCTTGGGAGGTTGGTCTACAATTCTAAAACTGGTAACTCATTCATAGCACTGGGCTTTTTATTTGTTAGTCAGTGTTGTGTAATAGGCACATTATTAACCATATACAAGGTAAGCCACTATATGCCTTCGATCATGCAAATAGACTTCTAAGATAGAGCAAGGAGGGGCATTTTAAGATGAAAATAAGCTGACAGGAACAGAGAAGGAGTTGGAGCTGGAAGATGGCATCCTGTGCTCTCTGCTGGGTCTGTCAGGCTTGTACCTTTAAAAATGTCTCATATGTCTTTATTTACCAGACTTAAATGACTACAGGGAAGTAGAGAAGAGGGATATGGGGAGGTATAACTAACACCAAAGACCTTTTGATAAAGTCCAGCTCTGGAGGGTCACAAAGAGCACTGGCTATAACCTGTTATGTTTAGGAGTCTGTTGAAACTCACTGGTCTACAAACTCTAAAAAAGTGGTAAATCATTCATGTGGCACTGGGCTTCTTATTTGTTAGCCAGTGGTGTCTAATAGGAACATTATTACTCCTATATGAGGTAATTCTATTTAAATACTTTTACATGTGTGTATTTATATATTTTAGGAAACTTTTCTAGTTATAGGTTTTCATATGACTCATTGAATGTAGGCTTTCTTATGATTGTAAAGATATAAAGCCATGTTCCTTAGAGCATAGATTATTAGCAGAAGGTTTTATGCATTTAAATGATAACAGTCTTATAATAATACCAATAATGCTTCAAACAAGTAGTTAATTAAGTTTCAATAGTGCCTTGTTATTTATCAACTTTTACAAAGAAAAATTTCAAACATTTATTCTGATTTAGTTGACTGAATTAAATCTCATAAACAACTCAAAAGATTAATACTGGATACATTCACCACTATATTACAAATAAAATATTTAATATGATATGACAACATATTACTCATTTAATTAGAAAATACATGGAGAAAATTCATACTTAGAATTGGCTATATGAACATTAAATACAGATGAGAATTTTGCATACACAGTTACTAACTGAATCTAATGAATTTTGTTTCTTATAAATCTAAGTGGAAGTTGGTATTGTCTAAATATTTTTTAAAACAGAACACAGAGAAATTAAAATCTACAATTTAAAGTATATATTATGTGGTTGGAGTGATGGCTTGCTGTTCTTCTGTTCTGCTGTTCTTCTGAGGAAACGGAGTTTGTTTCTCAACATACAGCTTACAACTGCCTCTAACTCCATCTCCTGGGGATCCAATGCCCTCTTCTGCCCTCTGTAGACATTAGCATGCATATGGAATGCACTAACACACACACACACACACACACACACACACATGGGACACATGCGTATCACATGCACAAACATATTTTTAAAAGTTAAATACCTTTACTTAACATCAATAACTTTCTCTTTTTTATTTGTGCATCATTACTTGATTTTAGTATTTTTGAGGCTTTGAATAACTAATAAATCAACCTAGTTTGAGCCATGTTAATACTGAAGATTTTTATATGATATTTATGACAGTCTTTTTCTTCAAAATTACTAATCAATGTATTGGATAAATTAGCTAGCAAAATATTTGAAATTTTAAACAAAATGTCTCAATATACATAAAACTTGTATTTATAAGAATAAGGCATAGTACTCAGCCCACAATGGGACATGTACATCACACATGCCCCCATCAGTAAGGTTCTGGGATCATCTTAGAAGTTGGGGACTGAAGGATTATAAGACCTGGTAACTGGGGAAATCTGAAATAGTGTCTGCAGAACATGACAGGGTCATTGCTCAATGAACTCACAGTTAATTGAGGCTGGTGGTTGCTGAGGTAGGGAGAGAAACTTCTTTTCAGGGCTGTAGCATCTGGTAGATTTTCAAGAACTATTTTGAAATTTTGTAATTTTTTTGAAATATCTTAATTTCTTGCAGAATAGTGGATAGAGTTTTTATTTTTGAGCAGGAAAATATAGCTGTTTTGAAGTAGAAAGTAGAAGAAATAAAAAATGTAACATTTCAATTTGGCAAAATATTCAAAAGCTTTTTAAATAGAAACAAGTTTCATGCTGTGTATTTTGTCATGAAGATATAAAATGTTTTTCAAAATTACAAGTTTGAGAAAATTTTCAGCTCTATAAGCTTCTCAAACCTCATTATGTATAGAGATTTTTTAAAACAATTCAATACTATATGAACTACAAAGGAAGAGTGAATTTAAAGCACCAATAATTTTATCGAAAAATTTTAAACCACCACGCTGAATAAAAGCATATTTCTCAAAAGTCTCAAGTGGCTTAATATTAGATCAAATATGTGAATGCGCAACAAGGATAAATTCGTTCTTAAATGAATTCATAATGATTAAGTGAGAGATACCATCCTTTTATTTACTATTCAGCTATTATTAACATTTTCAAACACAGATTAAAATGTTTTTTAAAATTGCTTCTTCTGAGAAATAATAATTAAATTAAAATGTGGCTATGTCATTTCCCCCTTCTCTTTCATTCCTACAACCCATTTCCTGAACCCCCATCCTCTTGGTCTCTCTCAAAATCATGGTCCCTTTTTCTTTAATTATTATAGGTACACACACACACAGACACACACACACACACACACACACACACACAGTTCATTTTGCTAGGTCCATTTCGTGCTACTTGAATACATATGATTTCAGGGCGGACCACTTGGTATTAGATAACTAGTTAGAAGGCTTTTCCCTGGGGGATACTATTTCTCTTACTTTCAGCATTCCTTAGTTGCCTGTAATTCTTTGTCTGTTAGCGGGGCCCTGTGAGATTTCCTAATTCTATGTCAGTATGTCGATTGATGTTGTCCTTTTTTGGGTCTTTTCCTGACAGCCATATTTGAGGTATCATGGGTGTCTCCTAAAAATTACTTCATAATTGATCATAGATAAAGTATTTTCTTTGTAACTTTCCCTAAAAAGTACAGTATACCAAAGATTTTCATAGGATTTATACTATATTCTAGTATAGTATAGTATGTGAGAGGTAATGAAGACATGATTTAATATAGAGAAGAAAGTGCATGTAAGCTGTACATAAATATTATTCTGTTTAAATGTCGGACTTGAGCATCCCCATGTTGACATTGGAAAGAATTCCCCACGATACCAAGGGGCAACCCCTATCTGAGGGTAGGGTGGGGTTAGGGAGAAGTTTCAGTCACCTGTAAGGGAGCCTTCATTTTCAGGGCTGCACAACACTTAAATCCTTATATGGCACCATCCTTTCAGGAGATCAACTGGTCACTAGCTGGAAAGTTGTTGTATAACCTACCTAAATTGCAAGTAAAGTACTAATTTGGAAGTAATATTTTGTAAAAATGTGTTCCAACCTCCTGGAGACAGCGTGTAATGTGGTGTGGTTCTGGTGCAATTCCTGTGGCCGTGACAACTGTCTTTCCACAGGAAGGAATGGGGATGAGTGACCCCACTGAGGGAGTTCCTGGCTGTGTCTCTGTCCTCTGAACAATTTAGATGTTCTAACTCTTAAAGGAAAGGAAAGAACTGACTGTCTGGAGTCTAATTCTTGCCACCAGATAACCCCACCGAGTCTCAGAGGCCGTGGTAGGTAAAACCAAGGGGTCTAGAACATATAGCAATTATGATGAACACCTCAGAATAACATAATAAGATGGTATGGAGTCAGGAACACTTTACCCACCAGCATTTTCTTTATCATTCATAACCCTAGGAAAGAAGTATCCACCAGAAATCTGGAGGAGCTTTTCCAGACCATGCGTAGAGGTTGATCAGAGTGATGTAAGGGGAATTGTCACAGACTGCATGGATCCTTCCTCAGTAGATATTTCTCCAGCCACTCTGAGCATCTTCGGAGATGGTCTTCCTCTATGCTGGCTACTTCAGGAATTGACCCAGCTGATAAGATCTGCCTTTCTAACACTATTTGCAAGATAAAACTAATCAGGGGGAAGTGTAAAAGACTGTTATCAGGAAGGGATCTCAGTCTAATTTCTTCCTCTTCCCAGTCCTTATTATGCTGACTTCTTTCTCTGCTTCAACATCCTTATATCGCTATTAGAGTCATCTTCTCGCCATTGCATCTTAAATAATGTAGTTAATTCTGTTCTTTAGTTACATAACTGACATTCGCTGACATCTACACATTTGCCCATTTTCTTTATCTTTCCTGTATTCCCTTTTGACATCATCATGTGCTCTTAGTCTGATGAACACCTTGAAGTATATATTTTTAATGAAAATGTGAAGGAGAATTTTGTTTCAGGATTTGCTATCATTATTACTAACAGTATTTATTTGAAAATGGTGTTGTTACTTGGGGAAAATATTTTCATTGTACAAAGTTCTGGCTTAGTAATTTCATTCTTTCAATACATCTATGTTTTGTTTTTTTTTTTTGCATTGGGAAGAAAGATGACAAAATAATTTGGTAATCCTGGAAATTTTTCTTTTGTATAATATTTTGTAAGATTTTGTTGTGAGAAACAATACAAGTTGTTTTCTGGGGTATAAAGTGCTTCTTAGATTTGTAGTTTAAGTTCCTTTATTGCTTTCATGAATTTTCTGCTTTTGTCTCAGTGAATATTGTTTTCCTGAAGTCATTATTTATCTCTAAACTGAGATATAAATCATATATATGTAAATAATAAAAATTATAAAAATAATACAATATTATTTTATTAAAATTATTTATAAAAAATAATAAAATAAAAATAATATAAAATAATAAATGTTTATATACATATATAGTGTATTTCTTTCATTTTTTTCTCATTTGTCCTTTAATGTCTTCTTCATTGGATCTTTTCTTATGAGTCTTCCCATTCATCAATTCCTTCTTCCATTCTATCTAACCATCAGGCAGACATAACTTTAGTTATTGTTTTTCAATTACAGATTTCTACTAGTGATTTCATATCTTTTCAAATTCCTTTTTTAACTCCTTGTTTTGTTTCTAATTTTTTAGTGTCTGATTAATTTTAACATTTGCATCTGATCACAATGTTACCTACTTTTCTCATAGGACCTTTTTGGTTACATCTACTATCTTTTTGTCCTGAATTCTTGTTGATGCATATTCCTGTCTCCTTTTGGATCAGGTAAGTTTGGATGAGTTATTTAAACTCGTACATGAAAATTTGATAACTGATGATAAATGTTTGCTGTCTGCAGAGTCACAAGCAGTCATTAATCAGTTCCAGAGCCTGGGTGTTTCTTGGGGCTCACTCATCTCAAAGGCCAATAAGCTTTTGACCTTCTTTAACTCTTGAGTTTAGTCTGCTAGGATCCCAATTCAAATCCTAGGCATGTTATCATGAACCCCATTTATTTTGATTCTGGAATCAATTTTTCTTCTTTCAGTGACCTAATCCAAGATAGGCAGATGCTTCTATAGAAAAGGAATACTGATCCTCGACTTAACTTTCTGGGGCTCCTCCACTTAGGCCCTAGCCCTTCAATCTTCATTAGTCTCCTAGCTGTTTAAGAAACACTTCTAGATTTTCTAGTTACTTTTATTATATACTTATATAACCTACTGGACATTTGATCTGGATTCCCCTAGCTGCCACTATCAGATATAAAACTTCTGGAATCACCACTTCCTAATTTGGCTTTTGCATTTTTTTAAGGATGAACTGTTGTTCTTTTGTTGTCACTGTTGTTGTTTTGAGACAGAGTTTTTCTCCATAGCCCTGGCTCTCCTGGAATTTGCTCTGTAGTGGAGGAGGTCCTCAAACTCAGAGATCCACCAGCCTCTACCTCCCTAAGTGCTACAATTAAAGCATCCACACAATTCTCTGGAAAGATGTATTGCTCTTTAAAAAACAAAAACAAAACAGCAACTATCATGCTTACTTTTTACATTAACCTCCATTTATTTTATTCATTTAACTTTCATTGGTCTTATCTAAGTTGCTCAGAAAAGTCTAGTTGCTTACTTAGGAGAGTACACATTCTTTCCTAGGACAGGTGTGTAATTTAGTAAGAACATAAACATTCCTAACTAAGAAAACAGCTTCCTCCTCTAAAACTAATGGTGAATAGATCACAAATGACATTTATAACCTAATGGAAATTACAGGAGAAAAACAATTCTCTATATGATCAATACCTACCATTAAAACCTAGATCTTAAATGAAGTCTCCCATCCTGGCAGTGGTGGCACACTGAATCAAATACTATCTATCAATAGCATAGTCTGCTTACACAGTCCAGTTCTTTTACTTCTCCATATCCCACCCTTAGATGCAGGTAAAAATTAGAAATCTCATAAGACAGCTGTTAAAAAACTGGGGAGCTGGAATAGGCTAAGGAATTGTAGAACTTAACAAATTCCAAGGGAGGTAGAAGCAATGCTGGCTCAGTTTAAGACCTGGTCCAGTATGTCATTCTTTGGTGATAGAGTCCTAAAGGGGAGGACAGGGAATGGGAAAATAAAGATAGAAAGGTTGGGAGCAAGAGGTCTTGAATAAATTGAAAACTTATGCCAAGAAAGTCTATTAAGAAATACATCATCTTAGATACTTTATAAGAGAGAAATGGACCAAGGTCAGCAGAAAATTACCATACAATGGGATAAAGCCAGTGGGAAGCTAATCAAGCAATGTTGGACAAAAGGATCACAGGATATCTCAAGTACGTCGCAGACCAGGCACATAGCAGTCTTGGGATGATAAGTCCATTCTCTTTTGAGGGAAAAGCCAAATTCCCAGGAACTAAAACTTAATTCCTTCAAGGCCCTGCCCCCAGCCACATACTAGACCTCTCTAAGTCTGCTCCTGTGCAAAAACACAGAACTATGTTCCTTTTGTTTTTTCATTGGGACCTCTGAGAAAGCTGTGGATCAGCCTGTCTCTCACAGGTCTAAAACATTATTTTTTAACCACTTCATAATCTATACTTCATTTCTGGACCATTCCCTTAATGAATGTATGCAAATGTGTTGACTTCTTAGCAGCAGAGACATATGGTGCTGTGTGCAAGGACAGTGTAAGCATCCCATGTTTAACAGTTTTCAGATAAGGCCAGAGTGAAGAGGCAGAAATCCTTCTAAAGATATCTGTGATAGTCTGAGATGATCAAAGTGATAATTGTTGAGTTTGCATCCTACAATAAATTAGGAAACCATAGGCTTATGCTTATAACATTAATTTAATTAATTTGATAATAGAAACTTACCACAATCATGTGATTTTGCCAAAAGTATAGTTAATGTTGAGAAATTTAATTTTCTGTTATGGCTGTTTAGTTGTCTAAGTACAGAGGAATAGTAAACATGGTGTATCTAGTTGAGTGTGGAATATATTTATTGGAATTATCCCTGATAATACCTGATAATATTGGCTGGAAAATCTGAATTAGATGTAAAGAAGCGATGTATCTTTTTACACATCTGTTTCCTATCCTATGTTACCTTGACTCACCTAGCTGGAATAGCCACTGGCAGCTGATAGATTGAATGTATTCCTGAAGCATCCACTCCCATCATGTACAATGTTATGAACATTGAGAAGTTTAGAATAGTATTAAGTACAGTCTCTACACCAAATTCCTGCTGAGAGCTTGGGACCTGCTGCAAGGAAATATTCTGATGCAATCTACAGAAAGAAATTTCTAAGGGAGGGGGGGAAACTGAGTAAAAAATCTCCCTGTGAGCAGAAGCTTTGTGTTGCATACATTTGTGATATCCATTGGATTTTTGGAGAAGATAGATAGTAAACAAATGATTATGAATTTTCACTTGGTGTGATTTGTTTAGTCTTTCTTGGGATGGTTGGATTTAAGTTTAAATCACTGCAGATTTAATTTATAGCAGAAGAGAGGGGAACCATAAAACCACCTTAAACTTCAGTCTCAGATGTAAATGTCAGTAGAATAAAGATTACGTGAGAAACTTAATGCTGACACTATGATCACGGTACTGCAGCAAAATTAACTACAAATGGATTCTGTCTGGAAACTCAAGACAGTGATTTCAATTGGTTGGATAATATGTAGATAACACTTTAACTGAAAATTCTCCACAAGATATTTTTAATCAAATGACTTGCATAATTAATGTTAGACCATCACATAGTCTTTTTTTAAGTAAATTAAATGTCTCACATATGCATATGAACTTACACATTCAAGAACAGATACTGATGTAAATATTCCTATACTGTGTGCTGATTCATTGGCCTTGGAAGGGTAGCTTTATCTAACAGAAAATTAAGACTATGTCCAATTCTATTAACATAAAAATGCAACCTCTTGACTTTAATGAAATAGTACTACTAAGACTACATACTCACCCATGTAAACAAAAAGAATGTTTACTCTCAATTTACATGTGTACAAACACGACAGAATCCAAAACTTATGCTTTTTAATGCTAATAATAATAATAATCAAATGATTAGTTTTTTATGTTAGTTTTCTATTCCTTAAGCTGACCTTGGTAGCTTCATTAATCTTTAATCCCAACTTCTTTTTTGTTTACACAGTGATGAATAGGTTTACATGTTGAGTAAGTGCACTTGTAAACAAACTTTTTATTTATTTTTTTGTCCATAGCATGTGTTTTTGGTATTTATTTATTTATTTTTATTTATAGACATGATCTCATATAGCCCAGCCTGGCCTGTAACTCCCTAGGAAAATCTCCCAATTTTAAAATCTCCCAAGGAAGATTTTGAACCTTTGGTCTTTCTACCTCTAACTCCCAAGTGTTTGGCTTACAGGTAAAGTAAATCTTTAATCACTCATTGATTTTTTACAACTAAAATCACTACCATTATGCAGAACAAATGGTCACTGTGATCAATATTGACCAGCTGACCAAACACAAGTATATTCCTCAGAGTTATGAGTACCTGTCTCTGAACTTGCCTTCCTACAAGACTTCCATGTGTATCCAAATGGTGGCTCAGGGTTGCTGTGAACATATACCAACAGAAATTTGTAAATTAAGTTAAATATGATGAGACTTTTTGCTGTGATCTTGTTGTTGTTTCTTTCCCGTTTTGGTAAATTGAATGGATTTTTCTTGAGTGTGAACTTTATAGATGATGATGTGGCCCAGAGAAGCCAAAAATGGGATGACCCCTACGTGGTCTTAGATAATTTCAAGAACCTGCCTGACCCCACTTTCTCTATTTACAGATTCTAGTCTTTACATCTTTCCCTTTTGTTTACACTTTCAATCAAAACTACTAGTTCCATCTCTTTTATGTTTTCTTATGAAATTCTATTTTATTTTTACATTATAACCAAGTCTTTCATATCAAAAAAATTCCAGAAGGTAGTCCACAGAATAAAGGAGCTAATTAGCTTGAAAATTAGATCTTTAGATATCTGATAAAAATAATATCTTAAGATTACAATTTAAACTTTACTTTTATTAAAGGGACATTGATAAAGAAACTTAGTAAATTGTAATGTAGATATAAAGCAGTGATGTTTTTGTCTTTCCTAAACAAAACATTCAATAAGACAAAAAAAAATACCCGATCATTTGGAATTCTTTAGCAGTATCAAAACAGTAATTTTGCTATGATATAACTATCAGGAAATCATCATCATAGATGATAAGCAGAAGAATGCTATTGGAGATAGCTATTTAATGAATTCTGCTCAGCTCATCCCATAGAATAATGGATCTGTGGAATCTCTAAACTTCAAACAGTCATGTGTCTCACGATGACACTTTAACATCAGATCACAAACAAGACAGTGGTAGCTGGGAGAGTGTATCTCGTAATGATGCTGTCAATATCCCAATTTGTGTAAGAACATGCTATGAGGTACACCTAACAAAACTGAAAATTACACATGCATGCTGTTTTGAAAATGTATTTCCAGAACATGGCTGTAATTTCATAAAGTAGGAGAGTTAAAATAGAATCTGCAGGGTGGGTCCTAATCCATTGTAATCAATGTTCTCTGAAGGAAAGAAGACACAAACAAGGACAACACAGAAAGATAACCACTGCAGTTAGCACAAAGGTCGCCATCTGCTTGCAGAGGGCCATCTGAACAAGCCAAACCTGTCAGTGCTTTGGGCTCAGAAGTCTAGCCTGAGATGATGAGAACACAGTTTCCGGTGTTTCAGGCTCTCAGACTTGGGATTTGATTATTGCAGCTGCAGCAAACTCACCAGCAGCGTAAAAGCAAGAGTCCATGTGTCAAGGAAGGTGAAATTTGGAAAGGACACAGAACTTGTTTCATTTTTTCTTTAGGCTTTCAGGGCCTGGTGAGATAAACTCTGCTCTTTAAAATATCAACATGCCTTTCAAAGTTGTCTTTGAAAAGGTTATTTAATATCGTTCATTTCTGCCCATACGTTTTTGCTCATTTTAGAAAATTGTCTTTGTTTTTTTTAAAGAAGCTTAGCATTTTCATTTGACTAACACAAACAGGATTTAAATAGTGCTCATCAAAGTGAAAAAAACAAAACAAAACAGATTGTTCGGTATGGGATGAGACAATGGCACAGTGTGTGTGTGTGGGAAGGACAGCAAGGTGGAAAACGCAGTACAATAACAGGCTGAGTCACCCCTTTACTTCCATCCAGAGGGCTCAGGTTCCTGGGGGAGGATAGCAGTCCCTCAGCATTTCACGGAGGTCTGTAGCCACGTGGGGTGTGACTCAGGCTACATCTTGCTGGCCATCATTTTTCACTTCTGTGTGTAACCCAACATGTTGTCAATTCACACTTCTTTTAAGTTAGAGAAAAAGTTGAGGTTTGCTTTTTTAAAACTTTTCTTTATTTAAAAAATATTTCTTAAGTTTGATTTTGTTTCCAGTTTTTCCATGTAAGACACAATCATTTTAAAAATAAACATTTCTATCAGCAGAATTTCTTGCTCATAATTCTGCCATAGAATTCTCCTATATACAGCTTATAAGCAAAATTAGGAATTCTTTTAATCTTATAATAGCAAACATACAGCACACTTTAGGAACAATCAAGGGATACCTAATATAAATTATATGTACTCTCCAATTCATGTGATACTAAACATTCTTTTTAATCTCATAATGTATGAAATTCAACACAATTAAGTTCTCTTTGAAAATATTTTTGTGAACTCATTTGTAATTGTCTTTCTAAATATTATTAGTCAGAGTTGATTGGCTTGCTTGTCCTTGTTTCTTAAATAGTATTTTGCTACATAATTAAGATCTGTTTTGCTTCTGCTCTTGACTGTTGGGCTCCAGGTATACAGCACCATATCCAACTGTATTTGTTTTATTGAAGTTTTACAGTTAAAGGGCTTGCCACTCAGTTAAATGGTAACAGTATTATAGAAACTTGTTTTTAAGTCATTTTCTATTGTTAATATATATTAGTGCATGTTAGTGAGGTTCCGGTACTATATTCACACACACACACACACGTATAGTATACATTGATTAAATATATTCCCCATTATAGTCTTTCTTCCCTCCCACACATTTTCCTGTCTCTAGAAATTATTGTCCTACATTGTAGTCCACTATATTTTTAAGCCTTCACATAGAGAACTTGTGATATTTGTCTTTCTGGTTCTGGCTTATTTCATTTTTTTTTTAATTATCTACCAGATGGAACATAATCTCTGGAGGGACTGTACAACATTGGTCATTGTACAGAAACTAAAATCCCCCTAACCTAGCACTGAGTCACTTCTGGTGAAGTCTTACTTCACTAAATTGAGCAACAGCACAGCACATGACATTACACAGAGGATGCACTTATTGTTTCTAATTACTGGTTTCAGAAATTGATTCACCCAACTTTCCCCTAAACTTTGAAATTAGTGGACTTCCCCAGCCTGACATCACTTTATCCACGGGTATGCCTACATTACTGCTGAACGAATGCCACGCATCAGCAAAATGCTACACTCTATGTTGCTTGTCTAAGCACACTCGGCGCCAGCTCATATGTGTGAGCACGATCCCAACTGCCCAGTTCTACTTCCAGGTGGTCAGTATAGATGTGCAGTATTGCCCAACCACAGCTGAACAGATTCTTTCCTCAATAACTTTACACTATGAACAGTTTTCTCACTTTTTCTAGGCTGCTGAGTCACTTTACAGTGTTCCCCATACTTGAATCCCTTACACATTATTTTCCTAAAAATGTCTGCATTCGTAGGTCACAAGGCTTTAGGGTGGATGATATTAATGATTACTTTTCTTTCCTCATAGCATGCAAAGCAACCTACAGCACCAGGGACACTAGTCAGTAGGGCTGAAGCTCTGATTTGGCACCAACTTGATTTTTCCATGTTCTATGACATAGTATTCAGCAATAGGTACTTACCATCATATTACGGAGAGTAAGAAATGTCCTTGGTAATTGACTATGATGTATGGGTGTGTATGGGAGGGGGGTGGGTCTGTGGGATCCCATTGGCTAATGATTCAAACAAAATGCAACCCTTTCTGAGAACTTGGGGTTTTATTGGTAGCATAAGATATATAGTTGGGGCATTATTCTCTCCATTATAAGATGACTCCATTCTAAATTCCTTTGATATTATATATTTTCAGAAGCTTCTTACAGTAGTCAGTTTTTATATGGCTTTTAAGAAGGCCTTTAGTCTTAGAACAGTAGAATTTGGTTTTACCCTAGGTTGCTGGGCTCTCTAGTCTCAGGGTCTTGGTTACCAAAGCAGTACAAGGTATGGATTCTACTTCATGGATTGGGCCTTAAGTCAAATCAGATACTGGTTGGTTGCCCCCACAAGCTTTATGCCACCATTGCACTAGCATATCTTCCAGGTGAGACACCTTTGTCTTCAGCAATGTGATCTTGCTGTCTGTCTTTGGAGAACAATCTATAGTCTTGGCAATAGCCTGAGTTGTTTGGGAGTTCCTATGGTACATGTTTGGCCAACAACTCAATTAGATATAACCCAATTCTAAGATAGAATCTTCATTTAGTGACAACAGATAGCCAGCTGGGTCTCAGTCTCCCTCTTTATTCAATGATTTCATTCAGGTTGCTTTCATTTATGTATATGTTTTAGAAAGTTTCTACTCTATTAGTTTTCCATACCACCCTTCAGATGACCCTTACTTTTGCTCTCTATCTTCCTATTCTCTCCTTCATACCCCTCTTTCCTTCCCCTCAGCACTTGATCCTCCCATTCCAGCCCCCCATACATTCATGGCTATCTATTCTACTCCCCTTTTAAAAACATCTACCTATTTCCCACTAACTCCTTATTCTATACCTGCCTCTGTGGTTCTATGTATTGTAGCATAAAGACCACTGACTTGAGAGCTACTATCCACATATAAGTGAATACATATCATTTTTGCTTTTCTGGGTCTGGGTTTCCTCACTCGGGATGATTTCTTTCTTCTATTTCAATCATTTACCTGAATTTTTCATGATTTCATTTTTTAGACAGCTGAGTAATATTCCATTGTGCAAATGTACTACAGATTCTTTATCCATTCATCTGTTGATGGATATCTAGGTTGTTTCAGAATTCTGGCTATTATGAAGACCAAAAATGAACATGCCTGAGTAAGTGGCACTGTGGTCAGATGGAGCATTCTTTGGATATGTGTCCAAGAGCTGTATAACTGGATCTTGAGGAAGATCCATTCCCTTCCTTCTGTATATTGTATATTGATTTTCACCACAATGATTTCCACACTGGCTGTACAAGTTTGTACTTCCACCAGCAATGGAGGAGTGTTCCCCTTATTCCACATCCTCTCCAGCATGCGCTGTCCTTTGTTTTATTGGGCATTCTGATTGGTGTAAGATGGAATCTCAAAGTAGTTTTGATTTGCATTGACCTTATAACTAAGGATGCTGAACATTTCTTTAAGTGTCTCTTAGCTATTTGAGTTTCTTCTTTTGAGAATTCTCTGTTTATATCTGTACCTCATTTTAAATTGGACTAGTTGTCCTTTTGATATCTAGGGTTTTTTTTTGTGTTCTTTATATATTTTCGATGTTAGTCGTCTATCAAATATGTAGTAAAAAAGTATTTACCCATTATGTAGGCTGCTGCTTTGTTCAAATGGTGGTGTTCTTTGCCTTACAGAAGCTTTTAGATTTCTTAGTTGGTATTAGTTCATGTACTATTGGTGTTTTATTCAGAAGGTCTTTTCCTGTACCAATGAATTCAGGACTATTCCCCATTTTCTTTTATGCAATATTCTATATATCTGCTCTTATATTGAGGCCTTTGATCCATTTGGAGTTCTATATATTGCCTATTCCAGTGTATATTTCTGGCTTTTTATAAAAAAGAAGCCGTGTGTGTGTGTATGTGTGTGTGTGTGTGTGTATGTGTGTGTGTGTGTTTGTGTATGTGTTTGTGTGTGTTTTTAAGAGGGTCTTCAATTAAATTTCACTGATCAATGTCTCCATTTTTGTGCTAATATCAAGCCATTTTTGTTAATATAGCTCTGTCATACAACTTGAAATCAGGAATGGTGATACCACCAGAAGTTCTTTAATTATTTAGGATTGTTTTGATATCCTGTTTAATTTTTTTTTTTTTGTTTCCATATGATGGTGAAAATTGTCCTTTCAAGATCTCTGAAGAACTGTGTTGGAATTTTGATAGGGATTGAACTGAATCTGTAGATTGCTTTTGGTAGAATATCATTTTACTGTATAAACCTACAGACCCATGACTATGGGAGATTTTTCCATCTTCTGATATCTTCTTTAATTTCTTTTCTCAAAATCATAGTTTTTAATAGATGAGTTTTTCACTTGCTTTGTTAGAGGTACCCTAACATATTTAATATTTGACACTACTGTAAAAGGTGTTGTTTCCCTGATTTCTTTCTCAGACTGTTTGTCATCTGTACTTGAGAAGGCTACTGATATTTTTGAGTTACTTTTGTATCTTGTTACTTTGCCAAAAGTATTTATCAGCTGTAGGCATTTCCCAGTGGAATTTTAGGGTCAGTGATGTGTACTATCATATCATCTTCAAATAAAGGTATTTTTACTTCTTCCTTTTCAATTTGTGTATTCTTGATCGCCTTCAGTTGTCTTATTGCTATAGTTAAGACTTCAATACTATATTGAATTGACAGGGAGAGAATGGACAACTTTGTCTGTATATAAAATTTGTAATAACATTTCCATTATAAAACAACCTTTTAAAATTTCCGTGGAAAATGTAAACACCCAAATTCTTGCTTTTAGTTCATTTTTTACTTTAATATCCATAGACACATTCAGCATAAGTCTCTGAGTTATTGTACTACCCTTTGTCTATTAGAAGGTAGTTCATTATAGTCTATGATAAAGGGTTGATTCCCATGTGCTACTCAGCCAAAACATGAAAGAAAGAGCACCAGCCTTGAAATCAAGACTGTAGTTCTGGCTCTGGTCTGGATAGATCCTTCTAATCCTTCTCATTAGGCTGGGTGATTCCACTGTGAGTAACAGGGAAGCCTGCATTCCAGATCATGAACCTCCCCATACAGGTTCTTGACCTTCTCTAGTAGATTTAACAACTTCATGGCTGAATCAGTCGATATCTTTGGAGGAACTAACTCAGTTACTTAAAATTTTTAATTAATATTTATGGTAATGTGAGATGATTTTTCGGTCACACATCAAGAAAAGAAGCTTTGCAGTAAATTTAAGGAGCCAGGAAGAATTTGTATTAAAACTGAAAGAAATCTGAAACAGTGGCTATAAGATAGTCATGGGATGCAAAAGATGACAGAGGAGGTATCTCAAATAGATAAAGAGAGAGAAACATCATTAGGGGTTTAAGAAACTTCAAAGGTCAATGTAGGAAGCAGAATGGTCAATGAATAGGAGACTTAGAATTCAAAAGCAATAATAATTTAAAAAATAGCCTGACATGGCATTATGAGACAATCCCCCACTCCTCCCACCCCCCCGGGATGCCACTGAGCTCAGTTTTTTTTGTTAGCTATTTACTGCTGGTCATGTGGCCTACCCTTAAGAATTTTTTGTTTCCTCAGCAAGAAATTATGTTTTTCTTTGGAAGTGGTTATCAATTTAAATTAGCCTGGTTTACAGAGTGAGTCCCAGGTCATCTAGAGTTAGAACAGAGAAACCCTGTCTTGAAAAACAAAAAACAAAACAAACAAACAAAAACCCCAAATAATACATTTCCCTATAACTTTCTCAAACCTCCTTAGTGATATTTATCTTTTTCTCAGTCTCCCATTGCTACCCAAGTTAAGGGCCCCATCCCATTTCCCCTGATCCTTTGAAATGTAGATTGCATAAAATTCTATGAGAGTCCAACAATTTCCTTAGTCTTAGAGAAGAAAATCCTTAACTTTAGCTTGGTATTATCAGGCTTTAAGGAACATTTGTCATCTGATTTGTGATCTAATGCGTTTGGAGTTTTCATTCTCTGGTTCCCTAGATTTAAGAATTTCCTTTTTGCTTTCACAGAATAAGCTCATCTTATTCATTCATGCCCTGACCATTTTCTAGAAATATTCTTTCTGCATAATTTTAAATCATTATTACCTTCATCTTTCTATTAGGGTGATGTGTACTTTTCCTTGATAGCCATAATGAGATTCATACCCCATCTTCTCCTCTCCCTCCCCATCTCTTACTGTTTTTGTTTTGATTTTTAGATGTCCCTAGTCCTTCTTCTCTAGGACAGAAAGCTTAATTTTTCTTATTTTCTTCAATGGACTCTGTTGTCCTAGCTACTAAGCATCACAATTATGTATGCTGACAAAGGGATATAAGCACTGATGAATTTCTTCTTTGATTTTTTTTCACAAGTACTCCAAAATTTGCAGGAGTAAAATTATCAAATCAATCCATAGAATTCCATATTATTGTGTGGGAGGCTGAGGCTTAGGTCAGCCTGGAATTTTGCCAAGGTGATACAGCTAGCTGTAGACAGAGTGAAAGCAGCATTCTTGCTGCTTATCCTGTCTACTCTTCATCTGGGTCTTTTAAGCTTCTGACCTTCCTAAAAGGAAGATGTCTTGTTATCTGATAAAGAAAAATCTTTGTCACAGGTGAATTCCCAGATTAGCCCTTCTAAGTAGCAGGCTAATTCTAAGTACAGTTCCCTTCAGCAGGCAATAACCCGTCACCCACTCTGTTGTGAATCTTGAAGACTCACACATGACTTCTGAGATATTCTGGCTGAACTGTGTCTCTCTGTTTTTTTTTTTTAAATCCAGTATAAAAGAAAGTCTATTTTATAGGAAAGACAAACTATAAAGAACCTTTTATGAATAACAAACATTATTTTGTTTTATATGAAAGAGCCACCATAACTATTTCTTCTATTAATTTTTGAGATATCATTATTGAATAAATTCTAAGCTCATAGTCACTTTGGGATATTTTTTTTTACCATTCTTGTGACTCTCATTTGTTCTCTTACCATATTTAATATTTTAAAAGTAATTATTATATTCACCTGAGAGCAGAACATTTCATAGATTATTTCTAAGTACTCTTTTGATGTGCTATTAATTAAGTCTGAGGTCTACATGGAAATAAAATTATATTCTAAAACATGTATTCTTCCTATTTATAATTAATCTATAAATGAATATATTATAAGTAGTTCAATTATTCATATTGGCCACAAGTTAGATGGAAAACGTAAGATAAATATAAATAAAGGTTTTCTAAATTTCTTCTCTTTTTGCAAGAGTGTTTTGCCTTAGTCTCCTGAGTGCTATACTGATAGGAACTTGCCAGGATTTTATTTTTTTAAATGCTTCACCAATAGCCCTTCAGTATTTGCTGAATTAATACACAAGGGTGATAACTGACTCTGTGCTCTTGTATTCTATGATATGTCCATTATAAATGGATTTATTCAATTTATATCCAATTTTATTTAAAATACATGAATACTAGGCATAGTTTACCATAGTCTTCTTGCAGATTTAAACACAGACAGGCCATGCTTTATAACACGAACTCAACTCTTGGTGTCAACAAATGGGAAGTACAGCTTCTCCTCCATTTGTGATTCTTTCAGATATATTTAGCATATTGCTTCAACATAATGGACATCCAGAAAATGTTTCTAAATTGCTTTAGAAACATATTTGTATGATTCTTTTAACTATGAAAATGGTGAAGTTCTCATCCTTAGTGGAGAAAGAAAGAAATAAGGAGAATGCTAATGAACTCAGGAGAGAGGCTTTCACCTCATGTTTTGCCTGAGTTCTTTAGATATCAAACGTTCAAGTGGTTCTTAAAAGAATACAGGCTTGAACAGGTATCCAAAGTCAGCAGGTAGGAAAACAATCCTTGACATTTTACAGGTGTCCTAAGTGTCCTGAATTGAAGTAGCTTTTCTGAAAAAGACCTGGTGACCTTGCATGAATGGTCACATGGTTAACATTAGAGTTCTTTGGCATTAAGAATCCAGAGGTAAATTCCATAGGAATCCACACTGAAACTCTCAGGGCATTTTAAAAAGAGGTTTATTGATTTTTGTTTTATGTGTGTGAGTGCTTGCCTGCAGGCATGTATGTGTACTGTGAAAGTGTCAGAAGAAAATATTGGATCCCTTCGTAATTAAGTTATAGATGGTTATGAACCCCCATGTGGGTTCTGGGAACTGAACCTAGGTCCTCTGCAAGAGTAGAAAATGGTCTTATCCACAGATCTGTCTCTCCAGTACCTCACAGGTCATTTTTAATGTAAAAGGAACTAAGTATTTAATGTGAAAATATATTAAGTGAAATAGGCTTGTGATGGCTATTCTTAGTTATCAACTGACTACATCTGGAATTAACTAAAATCCAAATGGCTGGGCATACTGATGAGGAATATTTTTCTTAATTAAATCATTTGAAGTGGGAAGACCTACTTCTCATCTCATTCTCTGAGATGAGAAGATATGCCATTAATCTGGGCCACAACCTTCTTCTGGTAGCTTATATAAAGGACATGGGAGATATAAGTTTGTTCTAGCTGTTTTTTTGCTCTTTTTCTTAACAGTAAGTCCATTTCTTCATTGACATTAGAGCCAACTTTTTGGGATTCAAGCATATACTGATGACTAGCTGAGACTTCCTGCCTCATAGACTGAACAACTACTGGATTCTTGGTTCTTCTGTTTGTAGACAGCCATTGTTACAGTGAATTTCTCCCCTAGCTTTGCCTGCCATTCCTTTTATGACCTTGATCAATACTGTTGGTGGGAGGAAGTCTCTTTTTCTTTATCACTACAGTATGCTGGTAAGCTAAGTTATATTTAAGGGCTCCTCTCCTTAACAATATATGATTCTTCCTGAGCAATTTCCAGTGAATGTAAATTTTCTCTTCTGGTTCTACAGCTGCAGTGTACCAATTGCCCTTTTGAGTCATTTCATATCAATTTTGGTTCATTAGCTATTTTAAGCTTATTATTTTATCCATACATAAGATGCTGATATTGGATACACTTATTGTCTGTGTTTATTGCCTGGTTTCTCCATATTTCTGTCCTAGACACAGAGGTACACAAATGCACAAATACACACATTTGTCCTATATATTCGTTTCAATAGATTATACATATTTTCATTTCAAAAATCATACAGACCTTGAAGTTAGGCTTTAGTCACCCTGCATCAGTCAAGGAGCAAGACAATTGTGTAGTGGATTTTAAGCTCTGAGAAGATTTACTTATTCACATTTTGCTTCCATATTTCCTTGTTTTTTTTTTTTTTTTCATTTCAGGGCTATTAACTAAAATCATTGCTATTTACAAATGCTTTCTGTGGCCAAATTGAACAACATTCCATTTTATCCATTTGTAAAATTGTTCAAAAGTCTTCTTAGCCTTTGGCATCATTTTTCTATTGGTTTCTTCCCTTCACAGCCTTCGGAAGCTTTGAGGTAGGCACATGCTTATAAGGGGGACAGTCATATGAAACACAATTCTCACAGTGCTAGAGAGATGCTTCAGCCTTTACAAGCACTTGCTGTTCTTTGCAGAGGGCCTGGATTCAGTCCACAACACCTCCCCTGGGGGATCACAACTACCTATAACTCTAGTTCCAGCATATTTGACACTTTCTTTTGCTTTCCATGGGCACCTACATATATGTGGTGCACATACACATACTCAGGTATACACACAGACACACATACACACACATGCACACACATACACACACATGTACACACACACTAAATAAAAAATAAAGTTTTTAGAAAAGTGATGCTCTTATCTATGGTATAAGATGAAATTGTCATTGGGGATTATGCTGGTTTAGTAAATTAGTGCTTGTAGACTCTCCTCCAATAATCATGATTTCACCAGCCCTAAGTAGTTAGCTAGGATTCCAGTATTCCTCTTTTTGAGAGAGTTAAGTACAATTAGAGAGCTATTGTTTCTTGCCAAGGTATGTGTCCCACTTCTGTACCCATAAGAATATTTAACATGCTGTTTAGTATATGCAATAACAATTAATGAAAACCAAGGGGCCAAGAATTTGAAGGAGAATGAGGAGCAGGATACGGGAGAGTTTTGAGTGATGTCCACTTCTCTAGGGGCCTTTGTCTTTGGGCTCTGTCTGCTTCGATAGCTCTAAACTGTAGTCGTTCATTCTTCAATTCATTCATTCTGCAATCTTGTGGCAAGCTTTTGCTACTCTCCTCAAGGGAAAGAAGTGGTGAATACATTTCAATACACTTTCTTGGTAATGTTGACTCTCCTAGTTATGAATGCCTTGATGGATTGTTAATGCCAGTAACCATAAAAATGTATTCTTGTTTTGTTGTTCTTGCTCAGTAGGTTAGTTTGCTACAAGCTATTCTGTCACTTTAAAAAGAATAGAGATTCCTGGAGCCTACATTTGTACTGAAAAATATAATTATTGTGGCAAAAGAATTATGGAAGTCTGGGTTACAAAAATTTTCCTGAAATAAGTTTCATATGACCATAAACATTATAGCCAAAATTTTATCATAGTACCAACATAAGTAAGGTTACAATCCAGGTTTAGATACTTTAAAAAGTCTGATAGATTGAAGAAATTATTATAGGGTTACTGGATCTACAAGGTAAAAGCCTAATACAATTATATAATAGGAGAAATATCTAGGTGCATATGAGCACGCTTGGTCTAGAAAAGCATAGTTATGAACAGAGTTAGTGATGGGATTAAAAAAGACTGAAGGAACTTAAGGACTTGGAGAAGGAACAGAAAATGGTCCGAATTGAACTCAACGTCAAAATTTTCCAGGAAGTAGATTTTATCTAAATTGAAAAATTAAAGCTCAAACCCTTAGATTCCAGAAAGAATTGGGTGACACTACATTAAGGCTATATTACATGGCATGGGCACTGTTGATATAAAGGAATTTTCCTCACTAGGAGGTAGGTTGAGCATTACAAAACAAAAGCAGTGTTAACAATTATTTTCTCCCTGACTCAGTTAGATGAGTAATGAGATGAAGGCATCTTAAACTAAGAACCAGCTTAACCCCTACCAGCTATGGATTAAATAGCAGTCTCACTTTATAAACTAGGAAGTGGAAATATAGAGAGCAAATGGGTTTTTAGGAGTCAAATAGTGAAGGGTGAGAAGGGACCGAAACTCAGGCACCTGCCTCCAGGTATTCTCATGCAGCATATTACACTCTCTAAGCTGTATTCTTGATTTTTCAAGTTTTTACATTTTCCTGAACATGGTGTAGTAGAAATAACCAAAATTGCTTTAAAACTGGATAGTGTGTTTATGCTTAGGAAAAAAAAAATGTCACAAATAGCATATAAATGGATTTCAAGTTACTTGCTATGTGCATTGTTTAATGAATCGGGATAAGAAACTAGGGGTATTCTTGGATAGAATTTAACTTTTAAATAATGCATACAAAGCATAATGAATATAATAGTATAGTAAGATACGCATGTAGTCATTTTATGCTTCGGTCAATTCTTATATAAATGTCATGGTCATGCACTTGATGGAACTTCAAAGTGTAATTCAATATCATTTTAATGGCTAGTCTGAGGATACTTGTAGTTGTATTTCAGCAAGTTTTTAAAGTATTCTTTTAGAGTGTTCCAGACAAAGGAATGTTTGTTACCTAAGTTATATGCCATAACCATTGTCAGCATTTCTTTACAACTCTTCAGTGGAAACCAAAGCTCTATGCTACTTCTAGGACAGATAAAGCTAGAGGACCACAGAGATGGTTCAGGGGTTAAGTATGATTGCTGGAAAAAACCCTTGTCATGCAGACAAGCGTTCAGATCTTAGTAGTCCCGAATGTGTCTGTGGCTTCAGCTCTGAGGGATCCAACACCCCTCACTGGACTCTGCACCTATGCACACATACACATGAATCACATAGACAAGTAAGTCAAACAATAACATATTTTTATACTAGGTGTGATGATGCACACCTTTAGTCCCAGTACTTGGAAATGCAGAAGCAGGAGGATAGCTATCACTTAGAGACCTGGTCTACATAGTGAGTTCCAGACTAGCCACAGCTACACAGTAAGAGTGTCTCACAAAACAAAACAAAGTATCAGAACACAACAAATAATTACAGACATCATGTGTTTGTGGCCATTGCATGCCATACAGTTAGCAAAAATAGGCCATTTTCTATGTCTTCATAATAAAAAATAATAGAAAAGTTTGACTTCAACTCAGGTGTTGAAGAATCAATCATTAATTTTACTTCTTATGATTAATCTGGAAATTACTGTAAAATCATTTTAGTATAAATCAAGCACTAGATTTACTGTTTTTGAAAGATTATCAAAATAACATCAAAAAGTGCTAGTCTTCCTCAGTATGATTACAGCAGGTGACCTCCTTAATTAACTGTGACCGCATCTCCATGACGTTTCTGAGAGCTCTCTGACACCACTCTTTAAGGGCTTGCTGTTAAGCCTGTTTTTCTCCTTCATTTCTAAAGACTTCAAAAGAGTCTGGTATTTCAGAAGACTGTCAAAATGTGCTGATGCATAATTGAAAGAGCACATATTTTTATAGCTTGCCATAGTTAGTGCACATTATTATTTTTCTCAGGTTTCCAGCTAAAGACCTATATAAATGGAAAAGCGCTCTGTGTGTGGGAAATACCATGCTTGTCAGATGGCAAAGGGGACTGGGTCGAGTGTCTGTGACTTTCCTCCCGAAGAAATTAAGAGAAGAATTTATCAAATGTTAATGTTAAGAACCAAGAAACTCTGGAATGTTTGTCCAGAGTCCCCGGCCTCAGAGCAAAGGCTCTTACACTGCTGGGCTCCAGGGGAAGCCTTCAGCCAAAGTCAACATGAGCAGAAACTCCATCTGAAGGGGCTGTGGAAACAGCTGGAAGCACTTAGCAGGCAAACCACCTCGGATTCCTCTCCCAGAAACACGCTGACGGCATGGGAGATGGGGGCAGGAGGGGGGGTGGGGGTAGGGGTGGGGGTGGTGTGGGGGGGGTGGGGGCAGGAGGGAGGTGTGGAGAGAGGGTCGGGGAGTTGGGCTGTCAGAGTCTCTCTTCAGCTGTGGTCAGAAAAAAATATTTTCTTTCCCTGAAAACTGTAAATATATGTGTTCAGCCTTGGTCACAATAAACATTCCACCAAAAATGTCTTTTGTTTTTCTTAAATTAGCCCATATTGATTCCTTTTTGGCATTAGTCAGCATTTGGTTTAAGTCAACTTTTGTTTTTCTTTTTTCTTTTTAATATTCACTATTCTTAGGCCTCATTTTTTAAATGAAATTGGATAGCAGCCAGACTACCATTAGGGACTAGACTAGCCTGTCCAAATAATGTTTCGTTTTGACAAATTTTTAGCGGGTAAAGCTACAGTCGTAATTCTTCGGTTTGCGAATGTTTTCCTCCATTATTCTACCTGGCAATTTTGGTAACATGATTTCAGGGAGAAAAAATATCAATGTCACACAAAACGGCAAGTAGAATTTTTGTAGCTCTCCTGATGTTTAGTGACCAATTTAAAATTATGTGTTTGTAAGTTCTACAAGAAGATTTGATATAGACATACATTGTGAGATGGCCATACAAATGAACAGCACACTCATCATCATCTCACAGTTATTCTGTCCGGTGTGGTGAGTAGACTTGAGATCTAGATTCTTAGCCAACCTCCTGCACACAGCGTCCTAGGACATTGGTAATTCAAGCAGCACTGTTATGTATTGGATTATTATAGCACCAGTGTTAGAAAGTCGTATAATTGAAACCACCGACCTCTAGACTGACACCTCCTGGTATGTCTCTTCCTCTGCCCTTTGAAGTAGCACTATGCTACTAAGTTTGGCATTTGTAGGGCTATATAATATCATATATAAGCCTGGTATTTGAAAAATATTTTTTCATTCAATTTATAGAAAATCAATTTTGATCTCGTGATCAAAGCATTGAAAATTATCACTAATCTCATGACTAGAGCTATGGGAAGAACGAAGAATTACCTAGGAAGAAAAGAAAGCAAAAGCAACGTTATTTTACTTCTGAACATTCAGTATGTTTGAAATCAAAATCTGGAAAGTCCACAGTGAGATTTTGTACTGGACAAACACAAGTGATACACATATGTGTCTAATAATTTTTGTAACAAGTACTGAACCTTAGGTCTCATGAGTGACAGACAAGCACTCTAGCATTGAGCTTTGTTTAGTTGTTAATCTTTGAGACAAGTCTATCATATACATTTTATTTATTTATTTATAATTTTTTTTATTTACTGATTTGAAATGTCTTGCTATGTAGCCTAAAACTCTGACCTAGAACTCATTATGTAGACCAGGGTAGCTTCAAACATATAAAGAGTGCCTACCTCTACCTCCAGAGTTCTGGGATCATAGATGTGTACCACCATACTCAGCTCATACTTATTTTTAAAAGGTGTATTTTTTGCCTACCTTTCATTAGATGGCTGTTTGATTACTACTATTTTGTAATTCTGTAGTAAATTCAGTTTTGTACTTGTCTCATTACATAGAGTATAAAATGTCATCTAAATGTGATATAACTACATGAGGGGTGACTTGTAATATTGAGCATTCTATTTACAAAGCACTGAATAGCATCCTAATGAGCATTCCCCAAAATCATGGGAAATATTTCATTCAGGTATTCAATAAGTGTTTCCAAGGTATTAGGAATTACTTCATATTCCTAATATAGCAGTAAACTGAGCAAATCCTATTCCTTCAAGGAGACTATTATTTCCATTACAAGAGCAACATGCAGTTAAAGAAATAAATATGTATAGTTTGAGGTTGCACAATATCATTAGTGAAACATAAAACAAGAGAAGTATCAGCGAGGTACAGTGAGTCTGGGGGTGCTACTTCATATAAGACGATTAGGAGAAACCTCTCTGGGAAAGTGGTATGTCCATGTAAATGTGACATGCTACAGGAAATCAACCTATGTGTCTGGTGATCATAAAAATTTTCCAAGAAGGGAAAACTTTATTTGCTTGGCTCATTCAAGAAAGTCTGAAATAGTTAATTGGTGTGCCTGGACACATAGAATATGGACACGGTAGTATGATGATGTGATAGCAGGAACTGAACCTGTAGAGAGCTGTAGGCATATAGACATTGATCCATGATGTGAATCCATGGGAAAGCTTTGATCAGAAGCATGAATCAATGTGTCTGATGTTTGAAAGGATGCCTCTGGCCTTGACATGGGTAATCCCATTGGGAGGCATAGTAGTAATGGCTTGGATCAAGGTCACAGCAATGAAAAAAAAAAAGAAAAAAGAAAAGAAGATAAAGAAAATGCTATTTTCTGCAATACCACATCCAGAAAATATTTTGAAATAAAGTCACTGGTTTTCTAATGGTTTGGGCATAGGACAAGAGAAAAAACAATGATTCAGGGTTTATTCCAAAAGTTTTGATCACAGCAACTGGAAAACTAAATGGAAGGTTTCAGGAGAAGTAGGCTTCTTTGGAAATTTCATGGAGATCCTTCATATGCCCGGAAGGTCCAAGAAATTAAGGAGAGATCGATGTAAGTTGATTCACCAGGAGGTGGGAGGTAAGTTATAGGTCTGGGAGAAAAGCATATAGTAGATAGAGGTCATTATCAACCCTACATGTGGAATTAATGTAAAGTCAAACTGAGCCAAGAAACAAGAAATAATTGCATAAAAAGAGGAAGATATTGTCAGGCAAGTTCCCAAGAGTAGCTTGATAGATTCCCCCAAAGTTGGCTGAAGGCAGAAGAATTTTCTCCAAGCTGTAAGACAGCAGATAGGTAATGGATGGTTCCAACAGGACTCAGGCAGCCACTAATCTCCAGTCATAGTGGAATGCAGCTATTAGGAGGTGTACAGGATAACATAGTGCTGGAGAGCAGAGATCTCATGTCATGGAGATGAAAATCCAGACTCTGACTTTCATTATCTGTATGACCCTGGGCAAGATATGTGACCTCTCTAAGCCTTGGTTCTTTTATCTTCAAAAGTGTGGTCTGAGGATTTAATGAGGAAAGGACTGCAAAGTGCACAGCAGAGTGCTTGTCAGGGAATCAATATCAGTTAGTGTGTTCTGTATTATCACCAGTTCAGAGACACATCTGATCGGAGTGGCATTCAGTGGTCAGGGTCCCAGGAGGCAGCAGAGAGCAGAGCACACACAAATCTCCCTTGCTAGTGTGAAAAAGAACAGCTGGTGTCCAGATGGAAGTCAGATGTTTGGAATTTTTCATGTTTTTCCTTTCGCCAAGTCTACTGAGATGTCACCGTAAAAGGCTAAAACACCTCTGATGTAAATGTCAAGGCTTTTCTCCCCTTAAATGAATTTGGGATGAAGTACATATTTAAAAATCACCCTAAAGCAGTATGAGTGCAATTATAATTTTTAATCCAAGTTGTTCTTTAAGCATACATTTTGTGGTTACAGTTCAGCAGAAATATGGACACAGATTAGCAAGTACCATGAAAAGAGGCCAGAATTTTAATGTAGAATTACAATTGTTTTCATTTCAAAAAGCTTCAATATGACATATTTTGTGTTAGGCATATAGTTACCAAAATGTTTTATAGAGTTAGAACTCAAACACAAGTGCAACTATGCTTTAATATATGATTACATGTGCATTGCAAAATGTCTATATATGCACATATGTATATGGCTGTGTGTGTGTGTGTGTGTGTGTGTGTAGCAAATGTCACTGATTTGAGGACTTATCATTTAATGGCACTTTGAAATTTTTCTATATTTAATTCTTCTACAAATGAGTCAAAACTTACAACCATACTAGGAACTAATCTAAATGATATAATATCAAGAGCAAACTTTATTCACAAATAGCAAAGTAATGCATTCTCACCCAACATCCACTGGTGACACTTTATTTCCCAGGGTAAGGCTACTTCTGGCTTAATATATAAAAAGAAGCCTTGCAAGAAGCTTGTTGGGAAAACCTTGGTGAATTCTCCTCATTAAGCCTGGCATTTGTTAAATTTTCATCCGTTCACTCATTTACGTTAAACAAAAACCCAAAGTGGTCCCAGGTGTGAAGACCACCAATGCCAGTGTCCTAAGAAAATATTTGCAAGTAATTAGTGTTCACCCATTTGGGGTAATTTAAATTATTTTCTTCATTACTTTATCAAATTATAGAATCCATTCCTTAAGATTAATTTACAAACGCTAGGTTATCTGATTAAGCTAATATTTCAATGGCTACTCAGGTATTTTGAATAATCTGAAAAACTTCCTCTTGTTTCTACCAAACATGCCCCAGCCTCACCCGTAGATTATCAAGTGTTTTGGGTGCTATCTAGAAATTTCTAGGTAGAGGAAACCGCCAGAAGGTGTACTACCTGTCTGATTTATGGATCCCTTGTGCCTTTCTTTAAAGCTGTGTGCAAAGGTGCTTCTCTTTTCAAGGTAAAAGTGAACCTCAGTGAACACATTTGTTACAATTTTAATGCTCCTGTGATAAAATACTGGCAGAGGTAATTAAGTAAGGAAAGCTTTAATTTTGGCTTGTGGTAGGGAAGTCATGGTGTCTGGAACAACTCTCTCCATATTCACGTGAACGTGAGGTGGCAGCTACTCACATGTTTATACAACTGGAAAGAGAAAACTTGGGCCAGAAGTGGAGTTAGCCCAGAACTCTCAGAAGCCTGGTCTCAGAGACCCACTCCACAAGTCATATACCCACAGCTGAACATGTCACAGCCTCTGAAAATATCACTCAAGCTAGGGTCTTGTTATTCAAATACACGAACCTGTCGGGAACATTTCAGAAGCAAGCCACAACATAAAGTTTAAGTGGACATCTACTTTCAGAGAATAGGGACTACTTGAAAGACCTAGGTCTATTTAGTATATATGCCAAATATGATGATTTAGCTGTCAGTAATTGCCATTTGCTATAAATCTCTGTATTAATACAGTGAAGATTTTTTTTTCCTGAGATAGGGATTTTCTGTTGTAACTCTGGCTGTCCTGGAACTCACTCTAGACCAGGGTGGTCTTGAACTCACAGAGATCCACCTGCCTCTGCCTCCAGATGTGCCACCACTGCCTGGCTGGAAGAATTTTTTTAATGCTGGATTGTACTCAGATTGGCCTCCAAGACTGCTTCTGCCTACCAAGAAAAACTCTTATTTAAATAACAATATTTAAATAATAAATATTCAAATAATAAATGATGAACTTCATGGAAATTTGCTGTTCAACATACTGAAAAGACATCCTAAATCCTTGAAACACCTTAAGAAGATGTGACTGATATTTTCTCCACTTGTCCTCAACAAGCTTAAGTGCTTGAGTTTGCCAGTGACCATTTCATGAGCTGACACAGAAGAAGAGCTGCTTAGCCCAAGGAAAGCTTATCCTCACAAACTTTAGCAAATGCCATGGATTCTTATTATTGCCAGCTCTCAGGGACTAGAGAAGGTGGTCCTCATCATCCAGCTGATGAAGCAGCACAGCTGTCTCAAAAGAGAGACCAGAACTTGGAAGTTGTTTTCCAAGAATTTAGATAGTGTGCTACTTATTTATTGCTGATCTTTTGCTTTAGAGGTTACAGAACATATGTTTATAATACATATTAATTGGCCACATTAATTATTCACCATGCAAGCAATTTTCAGGGATCATTAAAATTTTTTGTCTGTTTTAAAGACCTCTTACTAATATAAATATAAATATTCCAAATGTCTTAAATTGGATCTTGCACGAAATAGCAGAATTCATATGATTTTTTACATTTCTGGCTTTAGAAACAAGCCACATTTTGAAATCTCTCAGGAAGACATAGCAATGCTGACCTGCCATGAGCAACAGAACACAGGTTCTTTCCTGAGACCATTTAAAATTATTTGGCCAGGAGGGAAGCATGGAGAAGAGGACAGTTGGTGAGGCAAACTGAGCTGAATCACATGAAGAATACATGGAAAGACAAATGAGTATGTTTTTTGTTTGGACCTATGCTTACAGCAAACTTTTGTAAGCCTACTCTCTATAAATAAGGCATATTTAGTATATGCACTAAATGAAAACATTTAACCTTCAATGAATGGCTTCTGCTATAAATGGCTCTGAAAACACATGTGAAAATGTTTTATTATTTCTTACCTTCGAAAATTAAAATACAGTTACATCATCTCCCACTTCTCTTTCCTCCCCCCACCTCTCCCATGTCCCTTCTCCCACTCCTGCTCAAGTTATTGGCCTTTATTTGATTGATTTCCCCTTCTTCTTTTTTTTTTCTCTCTCTCTCCTTATGTGTATGTGTGTGTGTGTGTATGTATTTAATCAAATATATTTACTACCTCCTGCTGAATCCATTTAGCATCGCTTGTGTGTATATTACTTCAGGGCTGACTGCTTGGTATGTAAAAACAAATTGGGTTCTCATTCTTGGAAACACTAATTAACTAATTCTCCCTTGTTGCAGAACTTTTTTAGTTGTGTTAAAATGGTAGTTTTGTGCACTGTTGGGTGAAGGGCTGCCTAGACCTTGGAGTTTTGTATTGACTGCAAGTGTTGGCATTTTGTAAAAGATGTTTGATTCCTCATGATCTGCATATGGTATTAATAGAACACCTGAGAAGCATAGATATCACTAAAAACCCCTCAGATGAGATGCTCAGAGTTCCAATATCCAATATGGCACTTGCAATGATATTAGTTCCCTCTGCTGAGGTCGGGCAGGGTTTGCACCAATGAATGTACCTTCATGTCATCTTGGATGAGCCACCCCAGTAAGTGTACAACTAAATGTACCAATGTGTACCAATGTGATTGCACTGACATCATGCCAGCCACATCCAATGTGGAGACAAGGAAGAACGATAAAACTCCAGAGCTCAGAGTCTGGTAAAGTGCACTCAGAGCATCTCCAGAGGATAGAGATTATATATATACAAAAATAATTAGTGGAAGTTTCCTGAAGGAAGAGGAGAGTGAGGAAGAGAGAAGGTTGTAAAAATTAGGTGAGTAAGAGAGCTCAAAAGTGAGAGCCACAAAATAGAGGCCTTCAGAGAAAGAAATTTTCATGATAAAAACAAAGAATTAGCTTGGAGCAGGGAAAAAGCAAGATTCTAATCAATTTTCCTGATCATAAATCCATTGCTCCCTTCCACTGCTGATTGCAGCCAGGGCACTAGAAACAGAAAACAAATAGTACTGTTCTACAAACTGAGTTTGCTGATGTCATCAGTGTGTGTGTGTATATGTGTGTGTGTGTGTGTGTGTGTGTGAGGCCAAGGGGGGTCTTGGGTTTGATCGATGAAGAAGGTTGTATTTTTCTCCACAGTGGTGGTATAATAGAACAGCAAATCTCAAAATGTTTTGAGTGGAAGTTTTTCCCGCTGGCCCAGGACCTCCTGCTGTGGAAGTGGCTTGGAAGCCAAGAAGCCACTGATATAAACTGACCCATTATTTTTCCTGCAAACCAGACTCTATCATAAAATCTGGAAAATGTTTCCTCAGGGTCAACACAAAGACGCTGTCTTCTAGAATTGGTCGAGATTGTATCTCATGCTGACAAACTTGGTACTGTAAGAGTCACCCACGTGTTACTGGTTTTAAAGGCATAAAAGGTCATGGAAAACAGCTGACATGTGGCACCATGAAGAAAGCCTAGGAGGGGCTCTTGGTGAAAGTGCAACCCAGTTGCAGCAAGGGACCTCAGCATTCTGAAGATGCCAGTGTCATGGGATGACTACCAAGAGCAGCAGCTGTGGTGGAGTGGAGCCAGCCAGAACCTGGAGGACAAACTGTGCGCTGCAGAGGGCAGAGCCAGAGAAGTGGACCAAGCCCTTTGTAGGAGCCCAGAAGATCATGAGTGATTTCCAGATGATTGAAAATTGATTATATTTTCTTGCTGTCCAAAGATGTTATGAAAAGCTTGATAGATGTTTGGTTTTGTTTGATTCTGTGAATTCTAGCAACCTTTGTGACTGTTTCTCTTGTGTATAGTTTTGCTGGTGTAGTGCTAAATTGTGCGGTAGAGATAAAGCATTTTTTGATGGTCTTATACAGAAAGGAGAGAATGGCGCTGAAGTCTATTTTCAGTTAGGTTTAAAATGGTTGTTTTGTGGACTGTTGGGAAAAGGGCTGCCTAGGCTTTGGCACTCGTATTGTTTACAGGTGTTGGCTTTATGTAAAAGATGTTTGATTGCTCACAATCTGCATGTGCTATCAATCTGAGGAGCTTAGGTATCAATAAACACACCTGAGATGAGATGCTCAGGGTTCCACTGTCCAGGATGTCATTTACCATGATACTGATTCCCTCTGCTGAGGTCTGGCAGGATATCTACCTATGAATATGCCTCTGTGTCTTTCTTGGTGAGTGACACAGCAGCCTAACAACTATACTCCCTCTCTGAATTATCTTTAGTTACATATAGTTCTTTAGAGGTGGAGTCCTATGGTAATTTCATCTTCCACAATACTGCTTCTGCTGGTGTTGTCACTGTTCATGTCTTATTTAAGAAGACAGATTTTTATCACAGGTGTAACGTCCCTGTCATTTCTCAGAGACACAATCTTACAGCAGACTTCTGGGTCCTCTGTCTCTTACAATCTATCATCTCTTCCACAGTGTTCCCTGAGCCTCAGGTGCAGGAGTTGTGTCATAGATGTATTCACTGAACCTGGGTACCAGACAATTTATTTCTGCATTTTGACCAGCTGTACTTTTCTGTAATCATCAGCTGCAAAGAGAAGCTTCTTTGATGATGTCTTATTGCATAACAGTTTCCCAAGGGATTGAAACCTTCCATCCTGCCAGGAAGCTCCTTTAGCAGGAAAGTAAACATTTCAAAAGAGTCCAAAGAAGTCCCTGAAACTGACCAGATTGACTAGGCCCCTCCCTGTCTCAGTAAGCAATAAAAGCTGAGAGTCTCTCTGAGACTAGTGGAGCAAAGACTCTGAGACCAGACCAGCTGACTGGAAGAAGCAGAAACCAGCTGATCTGCGTGGAAAACGTTTAGACTAACTGAAGTCACTTGGAAAGACACTCTCCAACCTGCTGAACTGCCTTCAGACTGTACAGTATGCTCCATGTTCCCAAATTTTGTAAGCTGTTGGCAGATGTGGACTTTGGTGATTCAACTGTCTTTGAGTCTTTTCTGCTCCTGTAAGTAACTCTTCACCCATATCCTGTAAGTATCCCTAATAAACTTTATTGGTTCACCAAATTAGGCTTTGGTTGTATCATACTTTGGTCTGTCCTGAGATCCCTGTCTGGGGTGAGTAGACATGTGTATTGCACCTCCCCAGGAAAATGTTGTCACACAACAGAAGGTGAAACCTGTCCTAATCAGTTGGTATAAGGGTAAGTTTCAAAGTGCAATTAATAGTTATGCTGGTCTGGTAAAATAAAAGTAGTAGGTTGTCCTCTAGATCGATAGCCTCACCAGCCCCAGGTAGTTGCAAGTTTTCTAGTATCAGGCATGAGTTCCTTCCTGTTGAGTTGGCCTCTAATCCAATTACCCATCTGTTTGTTCCCACGAAGATATAAGTGCCACTACTGCACCTTTAAGTTATCTTGCCTTGCTAGTCATTATTGGGAGTTTCATAGTTGTCACAGCTGGAGAAGATTATTGATTATTTCCCTCCCTTGACAGCTGTCACAGCAACTTCTGCCACTCTGAAAGCTAGGCCCCAGGAAGGAGGCTTCTCGGCCAGATCCAGCTTGAATCTTCCTAGTCTTCTGTCTGAAGTGTGTGCTATTTTTAACAATAGGGACTTCCTGTCAACCTCTGGAAGGCAATAAAGAGCAATATGAATTGCCTATATAGTTTTAGGAATCTCTTGGATTCCCCTTACCTCTAATTCAATGATTCAATGGAGGTTTCTTATGCCTTGTACTGTGGTTTTGTTAGATAGTGTATAGCTTCTGTGGGGAGCATTGTAAGTTCTAGTGGTATAACTATATATGTGTGTGTGTGTGTGTGTGTGTGTGTGTGTGTGTGTGTATGTGAATGTGTGAGTGGTGAGAAAGCTTTAACTGGGAAGTAGGGAGGAAAGTCAATACTTTGTAACAAATAAGGGGAACAAATAAGGATGTTGGATACACCTTAAGGAATCAGATTTTTTAAAAATTTTTATTCCTTTTTCTTTAGCATATGACTATTTCTCATCAAAGAAATATACAGAAATAGTAATCCCGTCAGGAGAATGGAGGCATCTCACCTCCCCAGACCAAGCTGTGACAGACTTGATTAGGAAAGACTCATCTGGAGGCATTTGAAGATTGTCTCAGTGTTATAATCACCAGTAGGGATACTGTCTATCTTTGAATTGATCATCTGACCATTGACATTCTCTTACCATACCTGTTGGCAGAAAGGAAATCAGCATTCAGGAGCCCTTATGTCTCAGTTTATGTTTAGTGTTTTCTTTGTTTTTATTATAAAAAACACATTGAAAAGGAGACTAGGAAGAACTAAAAGTGAAATTCTGTTGAAAATAACCTGCTGGTTTACTGTTAGGTGGGCAGATAAACCACAGCAGTGTTGGTGGAGACACCATAGGGCATGGTTGGTCAGGAAAATCCTTCTCAGGTGTCTGTTCCACTGCCTCTCATTTAAGGGGGAGTTCCTAGATTTTTCCATACTTTGATATCTTTATCTTTGAATAAGGATAATAATAATCAGCCTCATAAGGTCCTGTAAAGTTGAGACACTGTGTCAAGTATTCATGGATGTTCTACACATAGTACCTGTCATATTAAAGTAATTAGTTATGAATAATTGATGTGTTTACTTACTTCAAGGGCATGGAATTGTTAGAAATAAGAGTGGTAGAGTTATTTAGCAAGGGGACTATGTCTCTAGTGACAATAACACATTCTATTTACCGATAGTCTTATCTCTCTGCTTTGTTTTACATTTATTTTGTTTCTCCACTGGCATATTCTATATGAGAATAAATCCTTTTTGAAAATAACTAAAAGCCTAGAAACTATCATAGTATTTATATATCTGTCACTGAAGTATCTGAAGGTGTTTTATCATTGTTAAATATTTTTCTAGGAAAATTGTAATTTGTTCAAGAACAGATTTATACTTTCAGGTGTTTGATATTTGTGGCATCCAAAGGAATTGATGAATTGCAAAGAACTCCAAATGATGTATCAGGATGTAACTATAATCCACAAGTCCAATAATAGTGATAACACCTACCATTAACTAAATGTCTTCTAAGTCAGGCATTGTTCTTTGAGTTTTAGAATAAATATATTATTTAGTTATTTCCTTAGTCCATAGTAATACTTTTATTCTACAAGAGAGAAAAAGGTTGGCACAGACAAACCAAGAGATTGGCTAAGGATACATGGGTGTAATTATAAAGCTATGACTTAAAACAGAACACAGTTTCCGAAGCATAAATTTCCCAGTGTTTCCAAACAGTATCCTACGTTCATATATGCTTCTTCCTGAGTGATATGGGTGTTTAGGTTGATGGAGGAAAAGCACATGGTTTCTTAAAAGCAGTAGATCTACAGTCTTTACCATTAATGGGTTCTCTTCCCTTCATTTGTTCCAACTCTGATCCAGAGAGCTACACAGAGTTATCATTGCTACTGAAAAGACACCAATGCATTAGGCTAAAGAACTTACTTCACAAAGTAAGACCCTCTTCTTCCATATCCATATTCCACTCTCCGCATAACACCATGGAGGATATTTTGCCTCTTTGTGGTGGTCCTCACTGATTTCCCAGTTTCTTTCCCAAACCGAAGGAAGATGTCCATACATTAGCTTTGCAGTTGTAATGACTAGTTATCTAAGAGATTTCCATTCAGGCAAACACCAAAACTGTCATCCTAAAACAGAACAGAAGAACCTTTGTTTGTTCTTCTCCTGTAGATGATTTAAGGAGACATGTTAAGTATGTGTACTGTATACAAAAACAAATTAGGAAGAAAATGGCTACCTAGTGTAATACCAGTGGACTCTCCAGGGTAGCTGCTGTGGGCCTTGCTGTGAAGGAGACTTTCACCACTGTAAAGAGGTTTACAACACACCTGAAGAGGTGCCCTTAGAGTTCTGTCAATGTGCTTTTTGGTGTTTAATATGAAGAGAGAACAAAGAAGTGACAGGACACACAGGACAATTACATCTTTCTTAATATATGCCTATCCTCAGGCCATGGGTGACTCTATATAAAGGCTTATTAAAGAAAATCCCTAATGTCTCAGGAGAAAAATTTACTTAGACAATAGTTTACATTGATGCTATTTTACCTGGTTGCAAAATAAATTAAAAAAAAAAACACGTAAATACTAAACCCAGCCACTGAATTTTGTTATGTAATACTGATGTTATTTATAAAGTATTAGTAAATTAAAGAAATAATGATATTAGAGTGAAAACCTCCTCTTGTATCTAAAAGAAACATCTCAAAAGGACACATTGGAACATGTCACTTATTTTTTTAGTATTTTAAAATTTGGTTCTAGAAAATATAAGGCATGTTATAAGGGACGATAAAATACTTGAATTTTAGTTTTTTTTTTTTTTCAGCCAAACAACTTGTATAATGTGGAGCTCTTATCAATACTATGCGACTTGCAAACAGGAGGGCTTGAGTTCCAATACCCAGCACTGACACAGAAAGCCAAGTCCATTGGTAAGCACCTGTAATCCTAGCACTGTGGCGATAGAGACAGGTGGATCTTGGGGTGGGTGTCACTGGCTAGCCAGCCCAGCTGAATTGGTGAGCTTCAGGTTCACTGAGAGATCCTGTCTTAGAAAAATATGGTGGAGAACTATTGAGAAAGACATCTGATATGACCTTTGGTACCCACACACATGTGCACACAGGAACACATATAACACAAGCTAGGATTGTAATTATGAATACTTAATAGAAGACTATACTAATTAAATATTTAGCAGAGTTAAAGAATATGATGGGTCATGAACAGGCTACATTTGATAGTAATTTGTGGAAACCTGTTAAATGAAGTGGCATTTCATTAGGTAAACTCCTCAGAAGGAATAAGCACAAGGACTTCTGCTTATACATTAACAGGAGACTACATTGGCTGGTATGGCTTGAGCAAGAAACAGCAACATAGCTTAAAGAAGAGCAATCTCACCTGTCAGTATACCAAATGCTAGGGGAAGAACGTTAAGGAGAATGTCAAGCGCAATTCGAAGGAGCAATTTCAAATAAAGCAATGATGAATTCCTCACCAGAGTGAGTACTCAGAGCATGCCTACAAGAGGCCTGTGAGGATGTAGTAGAAGAAGATTTCAGATGCATAGCTGGACCAGTCATTCTAAGATCCTATTCAGTATTGAAGTTATGCTATTTTTCTTCTGTACACAAGAAAATATATATATGTACATGGTTCCATGCACATAGGATAGGTATATGTAAATATTACAATATATTTGTGTGTGTGTGTATACACACACACACACACACACACACACACACACACACACACACCTTGCATCTAACTAAAAAAAATTGCTGGTTAAAAGACTGAAAAGAAACACACAATAAAATACACGTCTCATATGAGGTAGGAAGATGGTGAATTTGTTTTAAAAAAATGTAAGGGCTATTTGAATGAGATGTGGAAAAAAATCGCTTAATCTAATTCAGGGAAGTCCTTGATTTGAGTGAGATTGATTGACAGTGAAAACTTCAGTGCAACCTCATTTCTTTTCTATGATTCGTCCAAATTGACCATAGGACTGAGGATAGCACTCAGTGGTGCGATGCTTGCCTGGTGACTCTTAGGGCACGGGTATGTCTCAACAAGGAAAGAAAGGAAACCAAAGAAACCACAGTGGGGCCAGTGTGGGAAGAGAAAGGAGATGGGAGAGGAAGAGAAAAAAGGAGAGGGGCTGAAAAGATACTTCAAGCTGACACTGATGTTCCAGGCCTAATGTGATCCTCATTCCAGATTCGGGCTTCTAAAGTCTTTTCTGATTTGCTTTATAAATGTTTTATAAAACACCAAGATGATGACACTTGTAACAAGGGAATTTTTAATGAATATTTACAACCTGATGAAAAGTATGATTTCTGGTCCACTGACTCCGTGGGCCATATCCTCTGGTGTCTTTGATCCCTCTGGTTCCCACAATCCCTCCTCATCTTCTGCGTGTTCCTGGAACTCTTCCCAAAGCTTGACTGTGGGCCTCTGCATCTGCTCGCATCAGCTGCTATGGAGGAAGCCTCTCTGTGGATGACTGGGCTAGGCTCTGATCGTAGGTGTCCACCCTATTCAATCTCAGGCTCCTGTCTATCCCTGCAGTGTCAGATAAGGTTTCTATCTCTTGGTTTGGGCCCCAAGTTACACCCATCTTTTGTCAGCCCCCCTCCCACAGGTTCTGGTCCTCCATTGCCCCAGTAGATCCTGTAGGAAGAACAGATTGTAGTTGAAAGGTTTTGTGGCTGGGTTGATGTCCCAGTACCACTGCTGGAAACCTTGCATGGTGACAGAAGATGGCCAGTTTAGGCTCCTTATCCTCCATTACTAAGAGACCTTGCTAGGGTCACCCTCATAGATTACAAGGGGTTTTCACTATACTGTTTCCAGATCACCCTCCCCACCCAATTCCCCAGTTTTTTTTGTCTCTCCCCATATTCTCTCCCTCCACCCCTCTCCTTGGTGGCCTCCTGTTCCCATTCCCACCATTCCCAAGTCCACTTGAAAAATCTGTTCTATTTCCCCTTTCCCAGGGAGATCCTTGAGTCCTCACTAGGGCCCTCCTTGTTACCTAGCCTCTCGGTCTGTGGATTGTAGCATGATTGTCCATTACTTAACAGCTAATATCCACTTACAAGTAAGTAGATACCATGTTTGTCTTTCTGGTTCTGGGTTACTTCACTCAGGATTTTTTTCCCTAGTTCCATAGAGGCTCACATGGGTCTGTGCTAGGTCCCCTACATATATGTTAATGTTGTTAGGCTTGGAGGTCTTGTGAAAGTCCCAAAACTGGAGGAGGCTGTCTCTGCTGTTTTTACATACTCTTGGGACCCTTTTCCTCCTGCTGCATTGCCTTTTTCAGTCTTGATATGGGGGCTTGTGCCTGGGATTGTTGCATCTTGTTAAGCCCTGTTCCACAGGTAACCCTGGGAGGCCTGCTTTGTTCTGAACAGAAGGGAGAGGGTAAGGGGTGATGGTCAATCTTACGGAGAAGGGAGATGCTGAGAGAGCTGGGAGGAATTGGAGAGAGGAAATGCTGAGGTTGGTATAGATTGTTTGAGAAAAGAAAGAAAAATCAAAATAAAGCAGAACATTTTTAAAAAGGCAAAAGAAAAAGGAAAATATGGTTTTTAGCTTGTCTATAAAACGGAGGAAGAAATGTTTGAAGAATAATTTCTCTATGCCTTTGCATAGTGTTGATTAGCTGGAGAGTTCTTGTGACTTGTAGTGACACTTTTTCTTGGCCCAGTCTTTTGTTTGAGGAACGGTGAAAGAAAATGACCAAGAATAAAAATAACAAGCTATCATCAGCAGAGCTGAATGAAGAGCCTTACACTTCATGAGCTTTTATTACAATGATTGTCCTAATCATGAAAAAAAAAAGTGGTGCTAACTCCAAATCGTTCAAGTGTACCAGATAAATAACCATCTGTGGAGCTTTCAACACCTTCTTGGAAAACAAACTCTGTAGTATAAGGTATACTTTATTAACCCAGGTGTGCCCTGTTATTTTTAACAGCCCACATAACCCAACATTAAAATACCAACAAATTGTGGGCAAACTCTCTTTTGCATGCTCAAATTATAGCTACCAGCTTTACCCCATGATAGTTAAGTGAGGTGTTCCTTCAACTTATTAAAGAACTCATAATATCTTACACTGAAACTTCATCATTTCAACCTAAGAATCTGGATGAGCAAATGGTTTGTGCTGTTCTGGGAAAACAAACAGTAAACAAAAAGGCCTTGTTGAGGAAAGACAGTTACAAAACACAGAATGCTAGAAAACAAAGGGGTAGTAATTAAACAAAGTGAAGGAACTATTATGAACTATTATGAGTGAACCTATTAAGTTTTGTGAATTTCATATACATGTTGAATGGTCCTTTTTTATAAAGCTCTTTTTTACTTTGAGACGGCACAGTGGTGTAGAAACCAATGTCATTTTCTGCCCCATTGAGTTCGACATTGTTCCAAAAAAAAAAAAACAAGAATCCCTCTCTATAGATTTTTCTATAACCCCACGTTCAGTTATGTCATACTAATTGTGGCATTCTTACTCCACTCTATAAGAAACCATTTTCAGAAATAAATTCATAACCTTTTCTGGAATCCAAAGGAAAGAATTTCCAGTTCTAAGCATTTCTTATAAGACTAAGTGTGCTCACTTTGCTGGTCAGGTTTTTAAGCCTGCATTGTTTGTTTTTGGTATTAGTATGCTGGTTTTATTTCTTGGGTCACTAGCATGTAGTCTGAGGGGTTTTATGGCACTCCTACAGCAGTTTCACAGACCCATACTAGGCAATATTTTTAGGATAAAAGCCCTCCCCTTCCAAAAGCTCCAAATACGTCACCTAATTTCTCCACAGTACCCAACACAAAACAGCTTTGTTATCTTTTGTGCTTGTGACAAGGATTTATACCTTAGTTCTTTTTTTCCTGCTTTCTCAACTTTTCAAAGCCTAACAAAATGACACCTCCCACTAAGAGACAAACTGCAGCAAGCTGGCTGGCCTTGTCCTCCCCTTTCTGTGCTTGGTATGCCCTTCTGAGTGAAGTACTCCCTATGGGATGCCCATCCCTCCCAGTTCATTCGTCATCAGCTCTGCTGGAGCTTCTGACAGGTGTATAAGAAACATAAAGCTCAAGTCTCACCTGAAACACCGGAGTTAGTACCTGTGAGGAAAGAGCACGGACACTCCTAGTTTTCAAGTATTTTCCCTGAGATCTTGGTACATTGTGGAAATTAGGAAATCAGTTGATCAACTTAAAACAACTTGTTGGCATAAATGGCTGTAGTTTGGGAATATACTTCCTGCCCTTCTGGGTTTTTTTGTTTGTTTGTTTGTTTGTTTTTCTGTCATACATGTGACACAGTATGTGCAGAACATGGTGTATTCTTGAATCAGAACTCATAGTTCATTCTGCTTTTGAGCGGTGAGTTAGCTTTACACATCAGCTGTAATTGCTTGACCATTGTTCCCTATGGATCATGTGGAGAAGGATTCAGAAGACCCTCAGGATATGACCAGCTAAAATAATTGGTGGCACACGTGGATAAAGAGAAATATGTAGCTTGCCTACTAAGTACTTTTGTTTTAAAATTTATTATCATATATCAATTATGCAATAATAAATTTTCTTTTGAATATCATTATATATCACTCACATATACAATGTACTTTGTTCATATTCACCCATATACTACTCTTTTTAAACCTGGTTTCAGATATAGTCCTCAGAAATAGATTAGAAAACTGAGGTTCTTGTTCAAACTTAGAAGCATAATAAGGATTGAAGAAGACCCTGGAGGGAGTCAGCAGCCCTGTAGGAGTGAGGCCTTAGAGCTTACCTGGCTTCACTGCAAACTGCTTTATGCTCTAGTTAACTTGTCTGTAGTGGCCCTGACTATTTTGGTGTTCTTAGCATCTCAACTCAATTGCTTTGATTTCTAATCAGTACCTCAAGCACTTCTTGATTTCTCTGCATGGGTCAGTGTGTACAATGCATAAGAGCAGAGCTTGGCTGTCCTGATTGAGAAGTAGTTTCACTCTTCTTGAGATCTTGAGCTCTCAGGAATGCTACTGTCCCAAAAGAAAGCCATTTTTTTAAAGAGCCTCAGAATAAAATGGAGATTGCACTTTTGTAACCTAGTGTTAATGGGTCAACTTGGTCTTTGGTGAGTGTAAAGTGCTGTTGTTTCACAGGAACATCAGATTCTGAAGCCATTTGCCACATCCCAATCTCTCTATTGCTCCCTTTCCTTGTGACATGTGGCTGCACAAGCCTGAAGAAGCACACTACCAAACCTTGGAATTTCTATTTTATTCTGCAGAGTCATAGAAACCAGGAGAAGAAACACTAATTCTTTAAACTCCCAAACTCAACAGGAAAACAAGTGTACAGGAATCGTTCGTTTTAAATGGGCATAAAATGGGTTCCCATCAGAAATTGCTTCAGTGAAGATTAGGATTTGCTCTCACTGCCCTCCTCTCAGCCCGTGGTCTTTGTCTCCATACCCTTGACTGTTTTCGCTGGTTGGATGGGAGGGGTTCAGGGTCATTGTTAACAGGAATATGAAGGAAACTGTCTATGTCTTCTCTTTGCACAGATGCAAGTCAGGATTTAAAACTCTCCAAACTATTTCAAGTTCAAAATATTCAAAAGTTTGTTTGTTTTGTTTTTGTTTGTTTGTTTGTTTTTCTGTAATAAACAAGCACAGAGCTAGCTACCTGTGAATACTTCACCACAGGACTCCTAAACTGGGAGTTTTGTCTGAGAATACACGTTTTAAAAAATTAAATGAAAACTTCAAAACTCAAAAGAGCATTCTCTTGTCTGTTTCTTTTCTGACAGATACTGTGTGCTATTCTATATGACCTTGGAAGATAACAGCTGACTGTTAAGATAGCTCTCCTGAAAACCGTCATAACAATAAGGATTCTTTTACAACAATACACAAAAATGTGTCTCAGTTGATAATGTCTATAATTTTTCCAAGTTGTAAATATCTCATTCAGTGACTTCTACTCAGCAACAATTTCATTTTTTAACTGAAAGAAAAAAAATCTAATACTGAATATATTTGAATGGCTGAAAGTAAATCAGTCCATGGCAGCTCTGCACGTGGAAAGGGGAGTTCTCTGTTTCCATAATCACAATTTCTCTTATTCTGCCAGCCAATTACAGGGTGCAAACCTTGCTGCATTGAGGGGAGATGCCATTTTGTGAACCTCAAACTGAATGGACTAGGTAATGGTTCAGATACAACAGCAAACGATGAGAATGTGCAGTAAGGCACGGGGACATGGAACTGGAAGGAAATGTTAACTTTGATCTTCAGGCTTTGAACTGGCTGAAATGTCTCCCTCTGTGGCTGACTGTATGCAGAGAATGCCTTAAGTACCCACTACTCAAATAAATGTTGCTTTCATTAAACAAACTTTGCAAAGCTGTGACCTATTATGGTGGAATTCAGGAAAAATTTCAAGTGCATTTTTCCATAGCAGCCAGTAAGTTAGTTTTTGGAAAGATTTACACTCACACACACAAACGTACACGTACACACACACACACTTAATAAATAAAAATTAAGAAAATCGTATTAATTTCTACATACAAAGAATTGTATATACATAATTAAATATAAACATTATATATAAATAATACCTACTCTTAAGTGTACATATAATTGTCATCTTCTGTCCTCCTTGATCTATAGTGATCATACACTTAAAAATCTATACTAGTTGATATATGCACAGATTAATATAAAATATTAACATATTTTATCTTAATTATAATTAATAATTATATTATTGATATAATAAAATAATTAATTATAATTAATAAATATTAATATAAAAGTATCTTATATTAAACACGTCTACACATATTATACATGCATACAATGTAGATACATACTTCCGTCTCAGGGACAGAGATGAGGTTCCCACATCGTGCTTTTCGTTTTGTAGTAGTCACTGTAGCAAGTGTATGTATGAGTACAGGTCCCGGATAAAGATTGCCACTTCAACTTAACTGACTATACCTCACCATCCCTGAGCCTCAGGTTCTCTTACTTACAATATAGGGGTTGCCCTTTCAGCTTGACAACAACAACACCTATATGCAGTACAGGGTTAGTGCTTGGTTATTAGTAATTATTCAACCTTTGATTTTCATCATTATTAATGGTCAAAATACATTGAGTGAACGAATGACCAAGATGTTTTAAATTAGCTGGCATATTACTCAGGATTCTAATGAGTGTAGCCAGACTATGAAGGGTTCAAAAATCCATTTACCAAATGACTAGTAAGAAAGGTATGAGAAGAAAAAGAACTAAAAGGGATGGTGTAAAAGGTCCAGAGCACACGGATACGCTGAGCACATGGTTACTCATTGTTTTTGTGAACCAAACATAAAACTTCCAATTATTCAGAAAAATTCCATTATTCTTCTCATTTTTATTCTGTACTATGTCTGTCTGTTCCTCTGTGTACCCAGTATGTAGTGTAGAGAAGGTAAGCAGTAATTATTAGATATCCAAAAGAAGCTTTTGTCATGATACAGAAAGTAATAGGAAGACACATGTACCTTTTCAGCTAGGAAATTGTTTGCCTTATTATTTGATAATTTAGAAAAAATTGATTTAGCAATGTAAAAATGAAAATTAAATGAAGAAATGAAATTACATCTTTTAATTTAATCATTCAGGACAGTGTAAGCAATCTTCATATACTGCAAGTAACCTCTGTTTTGCTATCCACAGTTTCGCTGTCCTTCGAAATCTGTTTTATCTGCTCTCTTCCATTGCTTACACCGGAAGATGACACCATCTGTAATACTCGGAGCCAATTATAGAAAATTTGCTCTGTATATTAAAGTAACCTGAAAAACACACAATATGTCCCTGTGTTATAAGGTGAGCAAACGCCTAAAGGCATAACTACAAAGTCTATAAGAAGCGTGGGAAGTCCAGCTTATTCTTTCCTTCCCGGTGACTGCATGACCTCTGGGTCCTATCATCTCCTTCCTAGAGCTGCCTCTTCTTGGGCTGCAAAAAAGCTAACACAGAGTGTGTCTCTGTTCCTGGAGCTCTATGTTACAGGTGTTTGTGTTTGTGCTAGGTCTCCATAGCTTCTAGAACCCTGTCTTGTCCTCCCCAAACTGCTTTCAAATGGGGATGAAACCTTCTATGGACCAAGAGACCTTCCTTTTCATTTTATTTTATTTTATTTTATTTTTGTGTGTGTGTGTGTGCTATCATCCAGGATCCAGGGACTCTGTTGTCTGTAACTAACATCATCTACAATATCTGAAGGCTTCCTGTAGGCCCTTCTTTTAAGAACAAGTCACCATTATACACAGGATTAAGGCAAGGCCAGCTGTATCCTGGGATGCTGAGAGAACTCTATCATGCAAGAAGGGGTGCCAACATACATGTAATTCAGGCTTCTCAATATATACAACAGAATGGCATGAAAAGAGAAGGATAGATAGCATTTAATAGAAAGCATTGAATTATTTTTCATTAACAGAAATGGAATGAAGAGTTTATATTAAAAATAAATAATCATTGCATATTAGAACCTGCAGGAAAATAGCAGAGTTTAAACTAGAGTACACAGCACTTGGAAGTGAATTCTAAAATGCTTTATATTTACACCATCTAAATCAAATGGGGCTCTGCCTCACCTTGTAGGCTTGTGTAGAGAGTTAATATTACACACACTCAGGAAGTTGAATGGTTGAATGGTTACTATTCTAGTGTGGGTTGTCTCTCTCCCTCTGCTTGCAGGGCCTTGCTTCCCTCCCATAGAGGGTGCTAAGCTATCCACCATTTAGCTTAGCAGAGCCTGGATGGATGTGTCCAGGGGTCCTGATATCCTTCCTGGCATATGGCTAAGCTGTTGGCCACTAAGCTTAGCCCCCTGGGAAGGAAAGAGCAGGGTATGGGACAATGCATCCGAGCATCCAAGCAGGTCCCAGATAGGGGGACTAAGAGCCATGAGAGCGATTAGACTCGCAAGAGAGGCTGTCAGAGGAGCATATCTCTTGTGTTTAATTCAAGGATCTTTACATTTATGGGGCACAGTCAGGGGAGGGTCTTTGGTACTCAGGGATAGAGGCTATTGGTTAAGACAGGGATACTGGGGCTTAAGTAAGCAATTCTGCCTTGTGCAGCCTGCCTTTCCGGAGAGGGTGGAATTTTACTGTGGCTTGTGGTTTGTCAGCACAAAGGCTGAAAAGGGGAGGGGCGGGGATCTTGCCAGCCAGATCCATGTGCCAGGGCTGGGAGTCTAAGCACCCTTGACCCACAGCTACTGCGTGACCAGTTCCACAAGATCACCACATTCTAGAAACTCACACACTGACGTTTGGATATTTTCCAATAAAAATAAAGCATTTGACTTTTTTTTTCTTAAGACTGAACAAGGATGAGCAAAAATATTAAAAGGCAAAGATAAACAGTTCTTGCTGAATTGTCCAAGGCTAATTCCATTTTAAATCAAGGTCATGTAATTTATCAGTGTGGTTTTAATTATATTGTTTTCAAGTGAGCATTATGGGTGTGTCAATCTAATTTCAAATATTTCATAAACGTTCAGTTGCCTATGCTGTAATGAGCTACAATGGAGCATTAAATCCATCAGAACCTCCACCTAATTTCGGTGGGAATACTTTATGAGGATAAGCTAAATATTTGAAACTAGTATCATGAAAAGCAACAATGATGTGTGATTGCGAGTGAGAGATTGCTTTTATGTGCAGAAAAGTTCTTTCTTTGTTCTCCAGATAAAAGAATTCTTGACAATAAATGATATGTAGAGATTTACTTACTTAAATGGTGTGTAGGTATTTTCACTATTTTAAACTACATACTGAAATCTCTGCCTAAAATATACAGTGCATGAGACAGTCATGCCCAAAACAAAGAAATAAAACTTAAGCTATTCTGACAGTTTCATGTCATTGTATATTTAATGTTTGCTTCTGTGAAAAGCATCACTTATTAGACCTTTGAGTTAAAATGAACTTACGGTGACTATAGTACGAGAGAAGGGAATGTTACTTTTGGGAAATTTTTAGCTTATCTTCAAAACCTTGGTAAAAACTGCGTATTAGTAAATAACCTTTACAGACAATGAGGAGGGTAGAGAAAAAAATGAAAACTGAATGTGACTTTCAGACAAGGACTTAACAACAGCATGTTGATGCTTATGTTAGATGCCCTGCTTTGAAGGGCTCCGCTTTCTCTACTCGCCAAGCTGCCTGAATGTATACATGCCTTGTGAGAGCACCGAACAATAGTACCACACTTCAGTTCTGTGGGTGAGTATATGTACTTGGTTCTTGACTGTTCACATAACCAAGCTTCCTGAAGAACAGTCTAATTATGTTAAACTAATTAAGGATGTTGTATTTTTATTTTCATAGTAGGGTCCTATCAGATTATGCTTGATAATCAAGCTGAAATCTTTTCCTATTTCAGAAATATTTTATTCACACAGGAGTATTTCTTAGTTGTGTTCTACTGAAAAATAAGCAACAAAGAACATAATTTTCCAAGTTATCATCTCACACAGAACAGAGTGGAAAATGAATATGATTTTTATTGAAATTCAATTCACTCACAAAACTTTATCATTGCTGTATGAAAACTCTAAGATGGAAAAAGGGGAAAGAGTAAGTCACTACACATTTAGAAATATATTGTTTCAAGTAAATGCCATTTTTTATTTGTTTTTGATGAGTAACAGGTATTTGAAAGACAATGGTTAAACTGTCAACATTTCTCCAGTATTTATGTATTGAGACTGGAACAATGAGAGTGATTTGTTGTTCTTGTCTAAAAGCCTGGTTTTTAAAGAGATTAAAGGGACCTTATTCTAGCTCATATTACTGCATATAAGAATGTTTAAAAGTAAATGACTATAATGCCCTTTTAAAATAACAACAAAATAATCAACATTTGTTGAGTGGTATAATATTTTGAATTATTTCATGTTGTAAGTTTTATTATGTGATACATGTGCCTAATAATAATATTACTAAGGAAATATTATTTAGAGATTAAACATTAATCAACATAGAAATAGGTGTAGTTAGAATCTTAGAGAAATATTCCATAATTTCATGTGAGCGTATTTTGTGGCTTTCTTTTCAAAATTCTTAGCAAAGTAAAGAAAATACCAAATAAATTATTCTATTGCTATAAGACGTAATGAAATACACATTTTGCTGTTGGTGATAAAAGAAACCTTATTGTTAGGACATTTTGGCTGGACATTTATGAAAAGCAATGTCCTGGAGATTCAACTATTTTTCTTGTTTAGAATCCTTTAAATCCCGCACCCACTGATTGGTGCAGATAGCCAGCTATCATGTGATATTTCACTATAAATACACTCACGGTCATGAGAATGTGCATTTGATTTGGAGCTGTTTTGCATCGGTTTCTTTTCCACATGTCCATCCAAAGAGGGCAGAGACTGGTCTGTCATATGCCTGTTCCTATCTTCACAATTGCCTTGCTGTATGGACTTGCTTTCCTCTCTTTGAATCTATAATGTGGATTAGATCTGTACACATTGTTGCTAATGACACTGTTAATGGCAGTAAAATGAAGTTGCCATGTGGCATGAATATTTTATTAATTGTCCAGTCTGGGCAAAAGCCCAAGGTAAAACCAACAGGCTAAATGGCCCATTGCCATTTCTTTCAATAGAACATTATAGCACTGTACTCCCTTCCTAACACTGGCTAATTTTCATTCTTTAATTGATCTGCAAGAGGCTGACACTATTAATTTTCTTAATTTTTTTGTTTGGGATTGTCTAATAAGTTTCCCCCTCCTGTATCGCTCTATTCAGATTCCTGTGATTTTGTAATTATATGCATCCTTAGTTCTCCTCTCTTGTTTTTCAGCTTCTTAGTAGACGGTGAATATTTAACTCGTCCACAGCTTATTTTGTATTACATTATATTGAAAAGGTGTACAAACACGGGGAAAAAGTTGGTAGAAAAATACGAGAAACATATATTTTATACAGGTTCTCAGGTAACTGTGAGAGCCATGCATTATGTAGCCATGCATAACTGAAAGGACAAGAACAAAGCAGCCAAACTTTAGTCAGGCTTCTAGAGGCACCAAAATTGTATAGGCCCAAGTCAGAGGCAAGATGACTCAGAACAGTTCCCAGAACTAAAGTAAGAAAAACAATTTCTAAGACAAACAAGATATGGACCGCTGACTGATGGCCTTGGGCTAAGAATCTCCCCCCACTCACATCGACTAAAACCCTAAGTTTACAATTTCTAGTGCCCACGACCTTACTATATGCCAGCACCAATCAGTTTAAAAGGTTAATACTCACATGACTGTGTAGCCAATAGACTCACGCCTGATAATCTGTTGCTAAGCTCCGCCTTTGAAAAGCATATATAAACCATACTTAGAATGTGCTAATTGTCACTCTCACCTGCCTCGCTTGAGGAATCTGTGAGGGTGGACTGTAACACACTGGAAATAAACCTCTTGCTTTTGTATCGATCTTGAGCCCTGGTGATTTCTCAGGGGTCTCCTTCCGTCTGCCCCTAACATAACCTTGAGCCTCGGATTCTCTGCCTCTACTTCCCAAGTTCTGGAATTAGAAGTGTAGGCTAGAAAATCTGTGTTATAGCCTTAAGGATTGAACCCAGGGCTCCATGCATGTTAGAAAAGCACTCTAGCGTCTGAGAAGTGTTCCAAGCCCAGGGAATACACAGGCCTTTTGACAAAAACTTAAGCTCCTCATCAGGAAAAGTTCAGGGATAGTAAGAAAAAGATTTTATGAGAAAATACTGAGTTTTACAGTTTTCTAGCAGAATGATACCATACAGAGCAATGGAGTTCATCATAATTATGACTTTATGCTCCAGCAAAGTGAAAAATCTGCTTGAAACATATTTTCTAGGTAATTTTAATTACCATATGGAGGTTGTTCATTAGAGGCAAACTTAATGTTTTTAGCATCCAACTTAAAACTAATGTCTACTTTATGCCTTGATTATGAGCTGTCTTAGAATAAAAAAAATAACAGAGTCAAAGAACTTTATGATAAATGATCCTGGAAAATATTATAACTGATAATGTAAGTATGAGTAAAACAATTATATGAGATGAATACATGTATATTAAAATGGAATTTTAATAACCACAATATTTTAAGTCAATGAAAAGTTTTGTATGCCAAAATATCACTCAGTGAATACTTATCTTGATCAGCAAAATGTCAAATGAGTGTATGACATAGAGCCCTGCTAAGCTTGAGATCTGACATACACTGTGATTTAATTCTCCACCTGGTACCAATTTATTTGAGTCTGTAATTATAAACTTCTATCAAAATGATATTAACTACATCTGTCAACACATCTAGTTTAATCACTCAGGCAATAATTTTTTCTTTGTTTAAAAATAATTCGTTTGGATAAGCAGAACATATTCTCATAGCCAAGATTTGGGAAATGACCAAAATACTTTGTTACATCCTTTAACATTAGCCTGAGGAATCTGTTGTCCAGAGAGAACAAAATCTTCAATAGTGAGTACTTACTCTGCCAATACAAATGTGTTAATTGTGACTAGGTCCCTATATATGTTTTAGTAATAATGAAACATTAATAAAAGGGGATAATTTGAAGCTTCCTGAAATGATATCAGTATTTGAAAGTCATTCATTTTATTTATTTATTTATTTTTTATTTATTTATTTATTTGATTTTTGAGACAGGGTGTCTCTGTTGTAGCTCTGACTGTCCTGGAGTTCACCCTGTAGACCAAGCTGGCCTTGAATTCACAGAGTTCAAGCCTGCCTTTGCTTCCAGAGTGCTGGGATTAAAGGCCTGTGCCACCACCACCCAGCTGAGTCTTCCACTTTAAATCTTTAAAATATTTGCAAGTAATAATTATAACCACACAAACCAACATTAATGATTTGACTGGATCCATCGCTGTAAGTCAGTAAGACTCAGCTAATCAACTATATTTGTAGAACTAATCTTTTTACAGCATCCATGTATTCAACTAATATAATTATCTAATAAAATAACATATTCAGTTTATAAAAAAATTTAGAAATTTCCTAAACCTCTTTCAAACCAATTCATTAAATGGCCCATATATTAAAAATATTTTGTCTACAGTTCTTCTAGTTTCAATGGGATATTATTTTGGATCATATGATTGCTATCCAGTGTGTCAAATGTTCTTTGAACATTATTTTTAAAGCTGTGACTTTCAGGGTTTAGCTCTATTTGCAGTGGTGATCTTCTGGTATCATAAAAGATATTTTAGGATCCAAAGTGCCCAAAGTTTATGATGAGAAATCCTGGAACATTAACTCAATATCTGATAAATGATTAACTAGATTAAACATTATCTTAAAAAGTGGAGTTGTCTCAGTGAATACTCGCCTTGGTTTCACTACGATGTTAAGGTGGGAGACAATGCAGGAAAGAGTGTGTTCATAAGAGGTAAAGTATCAGGACAGTGTGTCAGCGTTGCCTCTTATGCCACTCAAAACCCAGCTGAACACAATTCTGAGTATCGAATCCTGGACAAAGACTGCTTAGTGGATTTCTGAACTTTGCTTGAAGGATTCCATTTTCATTTGGTGAACCTTACTTATAAGACAGAAAACAATGAGTAAACACTAGAGAAGTGTTAAGTGGAGCTTTACACGGCATGGAAGATGATATTTTAGCAAACTGTCAACTTAGTAAATGAAGGGTTTTTACAGAGGCATACACCACAGTGAACAAGCAAATTATCTATTGTTGTAATTCACTTTTCCGTTAAATAAAGATCCTCTTTGGAAACATTGCAATCCAGCCTACTATTCAGCGCTAAGGGGAATGCCTCCTCAGGTGAACTTTAATGCTTTCTTTTCTGTTTTTTTTAACTTGTCTGCAAGTAGCTGATGTCAAATTCAAATTAACTCAAGCACAGTGGGGAATTTATTGGCCCGAGTAAGCCAAGGATACTGAAGTTCTTCAGGGAGCCAGTGGCTTAGCCCAAGTACCAGTCTTCATGAAGTTGGAATGGGATACCGTGCTCCTTTCTTCTCCTGATCCCCCTCCTCCTCTTCTTGATTTCATTTTTTTACTTATTTATCTTTTAAATCTTATCCTGTATTTTCCTCTTTATATCTCATCTCTCACCACCGGTTTTTGAATGGCAGCCCTAATACAACCCATGAACAAAGAGCATAGCCATTTCCCAGTTTCAATGTAACAATTTCAAGGACAAGTTCTGATTTTCTTTACTTGACCCATATGCCCATTTCCTGACTATGTTTGTTATTATTGGGAAGAAGTACTGAACTGAGTCCAAGCAAGATCTTATGTGGCTACAGGATAGTCTTCTAAGAGGAGGAAAGCTAGCCAGGATCTTTCCTATCTCAGAAAAGGATAAAGCTAAGCTAATGGGAAAATATATATGGACACAAGGGACTGGCTTCAGTTCCCAGCATACAACTCATTTGCCTACTCCCCTCGCCCACACACACACACACACATGCATACCTTAGAATCAAATGTGCAATTCTTCTGTTATGTTTTATTCATGTCTCCTGTATTTGAAATCTTGTTAATCTTGTTTTTCTCTTTCTGTTTTTAAAATAAAACTATTCTCACTTTTTAACATGTTTTGGTCCAACAACTAACTTAAAACTCACTTCTGAGATAGTTTGTATTTCAAAAAATTAGATTCAGTTTAGCACAGTAAATCAGAGCATTATCTATTTTAGAAATGTTAAATAAAGCATAGACATTTCATTTCAGTACATATGGATATTCTATTCAATCTAAACACATGACTAGAAAATATTAGATATTCTACAATGCACTGCTATTAGCCACAGGTGACTTAAATAGTAGCTAAACTAATTCAGTTGTGACTTGAAATGTTGATGTCAACTTAAAATTACCCATAGCTTTGACTTAATCTCTTTGCTTGAACTCATTTAAACTCTGCAGGTGAATGAGTGTCCTAAGAGTCAACCTGTTATCAAATCATAATAACATTTCAGGGAGTGAAGTCAGGAAAAATGTATGGCATTCTCTAGCCATCACATTTTAAAGACATTATTGTTACAATTGAGTTTAGGTTTCAATGGAGCTTTTCAGTGACTCGTCAATAGGGAGGATACCAAGTGTACATGGTGAGTAGTAATTACATTATTTTAGAATGCTGTGAAGATGCACTTAAGGGTATCAACTGAAATCTTTGACTTATATATGTTTCACAGCCTCACAACAGTTATAGGACCCAGAAGAGAGAAGTGTGAAAATACTTAGAGTTTGAAGATGTTTCAGAAGTCACTTGCTTCAGAACCTAGTAACTAGACAGAACCAAAGAAATGTGTCATTTGCTGGCTTCAGCAAAAGCTATACTCATCCAATATCCCAGATTGATCAGAAACAAATTAGAAAACACTTGTCAGAGCACATAGGGAATTCCAGAAGACCTCTGGGAATAGAGCTCTCTTTCTGCACTTAACAGGTTGTTCTGGTTCCATCCCATCAGATTATTTTAGACTTCTCCTCTCTTTGAAATTTCTATCAAATGATACTGAAAGGAGAATGTCTCTTAATCATTCCTAGGAGGATCTATCTCTTTTACTGAGGGACCTGACATTCTGTGCAAGGCCTCCCACTGATGCTCAAGAATAAATTAAAGGAAAAGTTCAAGCTAGAAAACAAAGAGACATCAAGATAGATGACACAGTATAGTAAACAGTGCCACCCCACTCTGCAATTTAAACTGTATTTATGTAAACTGTATATGACACCTTTTCATTTGTAATCGATGGGTCATTAGATAAAGAAATTTTCTAAACATTCTGTCTTTCCCAGAGTCCGGCAATCAATTTCTGTTCAAGAAACAAAGAGAAGAATCAAGCAGAAGAGGGAAAAACAAGGCAAGAGTTAGTACAGAGACATAGACTGGGATGAAGTGGATGCAAAGCAAGGAGCTATTGGCTTTATACTTCCCCATAATTTTCTCACTTTATTATTATAAAATTAATATGTGAATGCAGTAAAAATAATCTCCTAGGTCACACAAAGAAACAATAGAACTTGTGGATCTCAGATAATACCTCAACATACTCGAATGTGGTTGGTTTTTTCAACTAAACAAACCTAGATGTATCTGGGAAGATGGAATCTCAATTAAGAAAATGCCTCCACCAAATAGGCTGGTGGGATACTTTCTTGATTGATAGTTGACATGAAAGGTTCAGCTTATTCTGGGCAGTACCATCCCTTAGTAGGTAATTTTAGATAGTATAAAAAAAGCATGCCAAGCAAGCAATAAGGAGCAAGCCAGTAAGTAAGCAACACTTCTCCATGGCCTCTGCTTCAGTCTCTGCATGTAGGTTTCCTGCCTTGACTTTCTGCCCTGACTTCTCTGGTTGATGGACTACAAGCTCTATGATGAAATAAATCCTTTCCTTTGCAAGTTGCTTTTGATCATGGCGTTCATCACAGCAGTGAGAACACTAAGATACTAAGAAAACATTCATTTTTCTTATGTTTATTCTTTAAGAATGACATACCTGAATTCAATGTATTTTGATCAATCATATCAACCCCCAACTCCTCTCTGGCTCCTCTGAGATACCTACCATAGCCATGATCAATCCTGTACTGTTCTGTCGTCCACTGAGTCTAATGAGTGCTGTATATTTCTCTATGCATCAACACACACAGGAGTTTTAAATAAGTGTGACAACAATCAATTTGTTATTGTGTTTTTGAGTTTTTGCTGGTGATTGAGACTAAGGCCCTCTGCATGCTCAGCAAGAACTCTGCTATTGAGCTACACCCCCAGTCCTCACTTACTGCTCTTAATCTGTTTGTTTTTCTTCCCTCAATTATGTGTCAAATATTTTCATTCCACTTCAGTTAATATGTCTCTACTCAATAGCTCTTCATAGTCAATGATATTTCATTGTACGCTTGGATCACACCTGATTCCTAGAGTTGAATATTTGGGTTTCTCTTAATTTGGATTCTTTATACAATATAATAATTAAAATAATTCCCTAGGTCCATCAGTGATTGCCAGGAACTGTCTGATTCCTGTGCTTCACTTATGTGTACATGATCTTTTGTCAGGATGCCTACTTTATGATCATGAACAAGTCACTATAATACTTTATAGAGCTTGTCTTATCTGTAAATAAGGAAAATAAATAACATTCAACCCTCAAGACTGCTGTGATGATGTACTGTTTTTTTGTTTTTTGTTTTTAATTTTTCATTTGCTTTTAGTCTCATGTAAGTTAGGCTGGCCTCAAACTCTGTATGTACCCAAGGAATATGCCTGGATTTCTGATCATCTTGCTTCTGCTTCTCAAATACCCTAACTCACCCACTGTACAGTAATGATTTGAAAATTAGCATAACATTAAAATATATGATGAATGCTATCCAGGAAGAAAAAAGAAGTGGCCAAACTGAAGTGGCTATGAATTCATCTCCAAATGAGCATCTGACATCAGTGTCTCCTTGATTACATCTCCTTGATAATGAAGTGGCATTCATCAGTATGGACCAAAGTATCTAGAAACTGGGTAGAAATGTGTACATTTTGTATTTTTCTTATAAACTTTAGGTAATCTTGTTTTTACAGGAATGCTGAAGTGATCACCTTGTTTTCATCATTCTTTTCGGCACATAGTCTGGTTAATATTAATATAAACGGTAAGAACAGTTAACATTTGTTGATCAGAAACAAGAACTTCTGACAGGTCAATGAGGATCCTTGTAAACATGAGGAAGTACATCAGGCATCAAGGAAATTCAGCCTCTTGCCCTTTTATGCCTTAGAGGAGACATGACAGCTAGGAGCTCTACCTGAAAGTAGCTATTACAATTTGAAGGTCTTCTTTATGCCTGATCATATCAGCTCATCTCGTTTATACTTTTTAAGGAGTCTCTGTGTGAGAGTTCCATGTGATTTGCTGGGCTTTGAGTGCTTAGTGGAATAAATACTGGAAACTCAGGGAAAGCCTCAATATCGTTAAAAAGAAGGATTGATTTGTTAACAGTGCCCAGGCAATGGGCATTGGTTCTTGTACATACCACATCTTTATTATTGCTAAAAACAAAATTCTACATCAGATCACTTCCAAGTACAACCCCAAGAACATCACAGAAACCCAGTTATTGGGTATTGCTTCATTTGAAGCAATTGCATGCTGGAGATACATATTTCCCACCAATTGCCCAGACGCTGAAAGCATATTCACAAAATATGATGTATGACTTATATTTTCTTATTTTGTTGCCTGACTAAACAAATGGGTATCCCATGGATGAAAATTTATATTCCCAGTGTTGAGATGGAAAATGTTCTCTGACATTAAAGACTCTAGCAATTTTAGAAGTAATACTAACTATTGTTAGGAAAGAATTTCTTGATGATCAGTCTTTTAGTTGGCATATATTTGTGAACCTGGACAATGTGACAGTACATTATTTCAGAACTCTAATTTAGTTTTAGATAATCTGTGTAAAATCTTGGCATAAATAATCCCACTGTTACTTCTAAGTAATACATTTTTCCCCATTTTCCATCCTAAACACGTCTTGTTTCTGTTCCAGTTTCCTTTTACTAAGTTCTTTGTTTTTTCTCAAATTCATTTTTTCCCCACTATATCCTCTTAGAAAAAATAAAGACCTTACACAGGGATGCCAAACGTGTTTTTTAAAAATCATCTTTCTTACTACTTTTATTCTATGATATACCAAGTGTTTACTTCTAGCCTTTTGCTGTCTTAAAACTTAATTTCATTTATGTCAATTTATATTTGTTGAATTAAAGAATATGTGAAGTGAAGAAAACTCAATGACAATGAATGTACAAAAAAAATGACAGCTCACTTAAGCCAGGCAGAATTGTATACGCTCACCCTACAGACAATATTCAATCATAGGAAATTGCTAAGGGTACACTACAACAATATGCTATTATAATTGTTTCTAATAATTGCATGTCCTCTGGAAAATGGCTTTTCTATGATAACCATTAAATATAATATTGGCAAGATACAATAAAGGAAAAACTTAAAAATAAATTTTTTACTTGATATGCCTTATATAAAAATTACTTTCCAAAAATAGTATTCTAAAATAGTTTTTAATTCGTAAATTCTTAGTTATCAGTTATCAATAATAAAGATAGTGACACTGGCTATTTAGATACAAAGGAACATTTCATTTATTCAACCAGTGTTAATGTGTCATTAGTTATATATCACTGGCTACTTAAAGAATATTCTTTCTCGATAATGTCTAAGGATGTCACAAAATTAATTGACTTGAATAAAACATTTTATTTAAATAAAAATTGTGTAACATCAGGGTGATTAATTATGCTTATACAAATAAGAAAAGTAATCTTTATAGTATAATTTAAATGTGATCAAGAAGAAGAAGAAGAGTTCTTTAAACTCCCATCAATATCCTGGTGTCCAGTATCCACATCAAACAAAAGAGAGAGGAGGATGGAATTGGCCAAATGCCCAGATGAAGAGGGAGGACAGGGGCCATTAGGTAACCAGGTGAGTGTTAAATCATTTGAGGTGAATTTTGAATCATCGAGTGAGAAAAGCATTGCCCTGGCACTTGAAATCTGGGTTTTTGGCCCCTTCTGTTAGCAGCTAAGAGGCTGTGAACAGGACACTCTTAACCCCACAGGTACCAGTTCCTCTCTGTGAAAGGGTTAGTTACAAAGGATAGATTATGTATTTAAAAGATGTGATTTTTTAAAAAGAACATGTAACACTAGCTTTAGCTTAGCATTTGCAATCTTTTTTTTGTCTAAGAATTTAGTATGGATTGCACCTGAGTAGTGTCCGGTTTCTTCTGGGAGCCACTTACCTTTCCTGCACCCAGTCCTAGTTTCTGCTCTCATTTATCCTAAAACTCACTTCTGTTAGAGTTCACACATATTTTACATCATGGGGACTGGTCATGATGGAATTTAGGTTTCGTAGCTAACATTTTAATTTATTTTAAGGTGTTGGTTCCTACCCAGATGGTCAATCCATGATTTACTTGTTAAGGAGAGAAACGCCTCATTTCTACACTGAAGGGAAATGGTATCTGTCAGGTAAACAATTGTTAATAAGACAATTCAGCTGTTCTTCTAGTTTTTGAAATAGTTTCAAAAGGGCTTAGTTGATACTCAAATTATTTCTGGGAAAAATCAATCACCAAATTACTTATTTTGAAGTGTATTTAATTCATGAGGAGTGACTGACAAGCATATTTGTTACAACCTAGTTTATCTCTTTAGCGTTTATGTTTATTTTCAATCAAAGGGAGTCATATTTTTCTTTTAGATGATCCAGGAAAGGTATGGTAGAACAGAAGAGTTCACATCATGGTGGTCAGGAAGCAGAGAGAGAATGCCTGTGTACTTTCTCTGCTCTTATTGCAGCCAGGCTCTGAGCCTATGGACAGTATCACCCAATTTTAGACTCACTCTTCCCCTTTTAGTTAAGCATGTCTGGAAATGTCTTCATTGATGTAACAGAGATGTTAGAAAACCTTAGAACTTTGTACCAATTTGATCAAGTGGACAGTCAAAATTAAGCAAGATTAAGTCAAGATTAGACCCCTTATCAGCTTGGCACCCTAAACAATAGCATGATTTGTTTTACATGTAAAATGTCACATGCATTAAAGAACTTACTCTCCTGCTGCTAACTATGGCAAATTACTTGTAGTAACTCTTTATATTTCTGTGTTCACATTTTCCCCACATAACTTGGCTGTTATTTTGCAACATGATGATGCAAAATCAGCTACAGATTTTGCGTGTAAATTGGTCTTGTTGCTTTGACAAAAGCTATGTGACAGAAGCTATCTTGTCGCTTTCCAAGGCTAGACTTTTAGAGACTTCGCAGCTTCCATTCTTTGACTTTTAAGGCACTGAAGCCAACACATGAAGGAGCTCAGATTTAATTTTTGCAGTTACTATAGTCTAACTGGCAAGTGTGTTGTTGGGGCCATCCTACACCTTTCAGTGTCAGTTGGCCTGCTATGGGACTTAGGGTAGAAAGACAAACCTTAATGAGACTAGCAGAAGAACCATTCAGCTGAGTTCTATTCTAAGTTCTCATCAGGATGTTGTGAGCAAATGAAATAATAATTATATTTTAAGCTACTTTGTTTTCAGATCATTTAATATAATAAAAAAGTTTCAAGTGGAAAAGATGTGACTTCATAGATGAAAGATTATTTTGTTACTCCATAATGACACTACTCGTCTAAGTTCAAGAACTTCAAGGGGAGGAAGAGAAAGATACATCTTTTGTTTCAGAGAACATGAATCATCAAATTTATTTAGTTTGAAGTCTACTTAACTCATAAGAATGATTGACAAACATATTTTTATAATATAATTTATCTCATTAGTTCTAGGTGATCCAATTGAGTATGGTGTCAAAGGTATGGTAGAACAGAGGAGTCCACATAATGGTGACCTAGAAAGAGAGAGACAGAATACTTGTGCTCTTTGTCCACTTTTATTGCATTAAAGTTGTGGTAGGAAAACTGAATTTTATTTAAAACATGAAGATATTCTAGAAAAGAGATATTCTTATTCTTTTCCCCGAAACAATTAAGGATTCTACTTTTCTCTCCCTCTGATATTTTAGAAACGTCTCTTGCCTTTACAGAGTGAGAGGGACTATTTGGCAATTTCCCAAAGAATAACTATAGACATATGTTTAAGCTACAAACTGCAATTTGCTAAACGCTAGATAATTTATTATGCCTTCTCATACCGGAGTGATTTCTGCCAATTCAAATGTGTGCACTAAATCACTAAAGAGGGTGTGTCAATTGATGGTCTAAAAGGGTAACTAAAGCTGCAATAGCCATTTATTCTCCCTTCTACTTATTTTTATTTTATTTTATTTTATATTTTATTTTTTTTCAAGGCAGGGTTTCTCTGTTGTAACTCTGGCTGTCCTGGAACTCACTCTGTAGACCAGACTGACCTCAAACTCACAGAGAACCACCTGTCTCTGCCTCCCAAGTGCTGGGATTAAAGGTGTGTGGTGCTACCACCCAGCTGCTACTTATATTTTGATTAAGAAATAATATATAATGAATTCTCAAATTTCTTTCTATTTACATAATATGGCCTCAGGGGGACAATCTCCTTTTGAAACATTGCCTTACCCTTGCCTTCCTAGATTGTGACATGGGATGTAGCTGACCAAAGCATGTCCACGGGCTGATACTTGTACCCTCATTACCTTGTACTGTGCCCTGCTGAGGCAGTTATTCCTTTACCTTAAGGCATAGAACAGGTTGACAGCAGGCTAGCTCAGCATGTTAACCACACCTTAACACTAGGCTGTGAATTTTTGTCATAATTCTATGTATTCTTTGTTATGGAAAGTTATTGAGAAAGTGTATTAAAATATAGAGTTATTTTTGTTGAAAGCCTTGTAGATGTTTAAGAATTAGGTATGGCCACAAAATAATTTTTAATAAATATTAAGTATTCATAAAAGTATTAATCATAACACTTAAATTTAGTAATACTATAATCAACTATAATGTTCGAAGGGAAGATGACGTGGAATAGAATTTAGGAAGATAAAATGGCAGGTAGTTTCATGCGATTACCTTGTTCTAAAGTTTAAGTGTATTGTCACTGTGTGCCACAACTTTTAGAGTTAAGAGTCCAATTATTAGGTCACTACAATGAAATACCCAGGAGGCTGAGGCAAGAATAGCTTGAGGTAGAGGAAAGCCCTGCTAGGTATGAATCATTGTCCTAAAATAAAAAGCAGTAGGGCTGAGCATGTAAATGAGTTCTTGACAAATATTTATACACAAGCACACATGTACACACACACACACACACACACACACACACACACACACACATACACACACACATCAACTACTTATTTTTCTTCAGATATATAATGGTATCAGATCAAAATACCAACGGATTGTTTTACATAAATAATAAAATGCCTTATATCTTAAATAACACATGTGAGTAGTCAAAACTTTTAGGAAGAACAGACTAAACAAACAGCCTAATTATTAAAACTTCTGTTCTTAACATATAGAACTATGATATTGATGCACTAAAAGGAAATTGTGGGAAGCGGTCCCCCTGGTCACTGGCTTGAAACACAAGGCACCCCACTTTTCTCTCTGGTCTTAATGGACAGAGTATGGACAGGGTCAGATAGCCCGAAGCTGCTCAGTTCTGAGAAACCGCCCTTCCAACTAACACAACCCTATTGCTTCCTCATTCCAGATTTCCACCCTTTACACAGGAAGCCCTAGAGAAATCTCACAGTACTTCCTTATTGCTCTGAGGCCATTGACACTTAAGATTTCTTAACTCACTGGACAGACCAGTTCACCTGTCAGGTAGAATTACCTCAGATACCCGCTTATGCATTCCCCGCTTTTCTCCCCACTTCAAAAATTGTATAAATACTGGTACTATGTGTTCAATAAATCGAAGGCTTGATCAGATATTAATCAGACTTGCCTTTCATTTCTCGCACCTCCTTGTCCCCCAATCCTCGCTCCCTCCCCTAGGGTTTTTTGTTGCAGAACTCCACAGACCGGGACAGGAAATGTGTAAAAAAAGATCCGCAAACTTGTTAAAGGAACTCATCTGGAGAAAGAAGTACAGATAGAGAGAATGCAGATCTACATAGAGACAAACACAGATGTAGGCAGATGCAGAGCTATGTCCAGTTACATATCTATGGAACATGTATTCAAATGCAGGGCACAAGCCGTTATGTGAACTGATCAATGATGGCAGAGAGCTTACCAAAGTTGTTGGGAAATAGCTGTCATTATCTTGTGTTTGTGCTTAATGATAAAATAAATTTCAGATGGAATGATGTTCCCAATGTTAAAAAGAAATCTTATAGTGTTAGAAAATGGATAGCATCTCTGTACAGCAGTGCTTCGAAGTACAAAAGTCACAAAGAGAAGTTTATGCTTGTTAGCAGTTTGTAAACAGACTTAAAATGAAATTAAAATTGACATGTGATCTCATTTCACACTTTCCAAAACTAACGCCTAAAGAAGGGATGCTCTGAGGAAGGAGGGACCAGAGGAAGGGTACCAGGTAGCCAGGTGTTGGCTGGGGAAGGTGATCAGCAAGAAAAAAGTGAGCAAGAAAACTGCATAATAAGATCCTTTACTATGCATGCTAATTCAAAGAATTAATAAAATTAAAAAATATAAAGTATAAATAGCATATACTTTGTGCATATAGTCTCATTTTATGCATAAAATTAAAATCATATTGCACCAATTATAGTACAGTACCTTATTAGTACTTCAAGTGAGGGCTGCACAGTTTTACTCTACCCAGAAAACTCTGACATCTTCATAAAAAATGATTTTGCTTATTAAAAATAATCCTTTACATCTACCTTAGACTTCAGGAATGATGATGCAATTTAGCTGTTTGTGTTTTCTTTTTCAGTGTAGCTTTTCCATTTCTCACTTGTTCTATTCTCATCTTCTTCTTACATATTTAACATAGTCTTTAATCATTTATTATTTGTGGCAGTTCTTAGAGAAATTCATCTGATGAAAATGTAGGAGTCATCAACTAAGTTACAGTAACTATTTTAGGAAGCAGTGATGAAAAATTCAGCGTCATGATAAAGGGGATAGAAACCAATTAGGATTCAAAACACAGATTTTTATATAAAAATTAAAAAGCTTTCCTAAAGTGGCTTTTGTCTTGAGAGACACAGGAAATGAATAGGGATGGTCGTGGATGTAGATGGTTGTGGTTGTAAATCTATATGCATGAAATTTAAGTGAAAAATGTATGTTACTATGTAACTATGTGTGCTCAGGAAGGGTTGAAAGGGAAAGTAAGGAAAAGAGGGTAAAATGTGTCAGCATATCATCTACAGTTTTGAAATTTTAGAACATCCCAGCAAACCTCACTGAACTGGCATCCTAGTGAAAAATGTCACATGGTTATCTAGATAGGACTTCCTGAAGAAGGAAGGGATGTGAAGCATGACCACACCCAAATGTGCCTGATACAATTAGAATGGCCAAGGGGGACAGCAGGGAATATTCTAGAAGATAGGCAGAGAGAGACTGGGGAAAGATGGAATTTGAAGCCCTTATAAAGAACTGCGTATTTATTTTAACTAAAATGTGTACATTTTTATTTTTAATGTAACTAGATTATTTCAATGAACTAATAAATCAGGATTCTTTTCTCCCAGAGGCTTTAAAGCTTTCTGTTTTAATCACAGAAAGTGTTTTCTATTTGCTGTGTAGAGTTTGTGAATTATACAGACAGATAAATGGATGGAAGAATAGATAAGTAGAGACAGAGATGATAGGCAGAGAGAAGGTTAAGTCATTTGTGTTCATTGCCTTCGGGATTGCTATTTCAAACCACCTGTTGTCAACAACCAACCTTGACTTTGTATTACAAGTTGAACACTTAACTGTTCATCTTCCAGGCCCATCTGCACACCATCAACAAAATATCAGACTTGCTGACTCTGAATTGTACTTAATGCTTGGAAATAAGGGCATAAACTTTTGCACCCACACCCTCCCACTTTTTTTTCTCACTGTGAACTGGTCCTTTTCCCACATGATTCTGCTCCCTTTAAAATATACCTGATCCATAGGAATTCCTCATGGTGCTGACCTTGTAGTTTTGTTAAGTTTTGGTCCAATATCTGTTTTTGTTTCTTGTCCCTTTGTTTTGGTTTCCAGAAGGAGAAGCAGGGCGGTAGTGAGAGGATACCATTATTTTCAGAGGGGAAATCCTCATAATGCTATATGAGCATAGGAGAATTTTATAATTACTTAGTTGAATGATCTGCACAGTACAAAAACAATGTGAATGACTCAATGAATATTCACAAACTGAGAAAACTCCCAATGTATAAACATAAAGAAAGATCGCTGGAGCCTTGGAAGCCTTCCCTCTCAGACTACCCACTCAGATTTTCACAACTTTATTTTTATACATTTGATGATTTTAATTTTATAGCTTCTACAATTCTTGACTTCTGTTTTATAATCAGAAAATATAAATTGTAAAAGAACTTGAATTCCTTTTTTTTGCATTTACATTCTTTTCTTAACAGAAATATTTTGATTAAGGAAATCTACCTCTTGGTGAAACTGTTGAATTCTGCTTAACTTCCTATATTTAATTAGGATGTAGGAATAAGAGACATGTTCAAGTGTGAACAAGACACTTCAAGGTTAAACTGGTGATGTCAAGCTCTTTGGGAACACATTACGACCAAAATGATTTTATTTATTCATAGTATATAATTGGGCCTTACTCTCGGTGGACCATGACCTCTGAGTTCCATATACTTGGCATGGTATGATTCGCATGGGGCTCCCTGAGAAGCTTCTGTGTAGATGTGATGTTCTGTAAAGTGAGGTTTTGCCTTAGTGCCTCTGTCACTGTGGTAGCCACAGACTTAGCAGGCGTCCCGCTTTTGAGTCTAACAGCAGGACAGTGCACTCAGGCCAGTTTCTGAGGTAATGGAAATCGTAGTGTGCCGTTTCCAAAATGTTTTAGCCTTTATATTTAAAAGTACTGATTGTTCCACTCCTACCAGGTCAAAGAAGTGGGTTTTATTGATGACATGATGAGTCTCTTTGAAATGATCAGTAAGGTCCTGCTGGTCCACGAAAGGATAAAGAGAGCATAGCACACCCCACATTTGCACACTGGCTCTGACATTTGCCCTCCTTTCCAGTCTTATCTGTTTCATGTTGCCCTCACCTTACTTTTGAGCTGCACTGGATGAACTGGCATCCAGGTGACATGACCATGCTCAGTGTCACAGCAAACAGGCCCTTCTCTGGTTTCTTAGAGAGAGAAAACCAGCTTGTCTGTTGAGTTGGTGAACTCCCAATTCCCCAGTATCCGGAAGCTGAAAGAAAGCCTCTGCAGGAGCAATTCCTTGTCCAACAGTAACACAATGGAGAGCGTGGGAACAGTTGACTGGACTGACTGTGACAGGGAGTCAGAGCAATGCAGAAACAGCTCTTGCTTAGACAATGGACTTTTCATGCTCTATGCAAATTTCCTGGCTTCCATTTCTAGGATTTTTTCACAATAGAGAATATGTAGTGTCAAAGTGGGTTAGCACTCCCCACAATAACCAGAGCAGTGGCCTCTCAGGTCACTACCACATGGCTTCAGTGTCACTGACTGTACACGATCTTTGCTCATTCCACAGCCAAAGCTAAACTCCAGACAGAGATTCTGTTTTTCAAGTTTTCTTATGCTTGCTCGGAACCCCTCCTTTCTAGACTTTCACAGAAGACTTTAATTCTAGCTCTAGCAAGGGTTTTGGTAAACTAGATGAACATTAGGGTTCTCAAAAATATATAGTAATTACATAGAGCTGCAAAGCATGACTGTTTTGAGGAATTCTCATATCATCTTACAAAGTCTTCACTATTTCAACAGTAACAGTAGAAAACACATAAAACCACAGAGGCAAAGAAAATTGTCAGGCTTGGCCTTCATATGGTCAATCCTTTGAAGTAAAAATGTCGCTAAGAAAGATTGTGATAGCAACTTATAAATTTGATGTTTTATTTCTTCCAGTGCTAAAGTGTCAATGTTTAGACTGTTTCCAATTTTAAATATGAACTGCAATAAGATTCATCAGCATAGTCAGAGTCTGTCCCTATCATTTGCTTTAAGAGCAGAGACCTAATTCCCAAATAAAGGGAATTTCTTTTCCACTTTTAGCATATATTTGAAAAAATTGCAAGAACCAAATGTTACCCACATTACAGTAAGTGTCTATGTGCATATTGTTTTCAGAACTTTGGACATTTGGAAAAAAAAAAACAGCCTCTGGTTCTAAGAATCTTGTGAATGTCTATAATATTTTTATTATGTTTTGTTTTGTATTTAATTATAGAAATCCAGAGTGGTATTTATATAAAGGAAAATATTCCATTGTAATGGAATATGTTTCAATTAATCATATGTTTCTAAGTTCATGGTTATTAAATGCCATAGGAGAAAATCCAGATGGCTGAGAATGTTTTCATAAAGTATGCAGTGTTCATGATGAGGAAAAAAAGATTTCAAATATTAAACTTGTATCACCTATATGCATTAAATATAAAAAAATATTGGTCTTACTTTGTAACTGATTAAATATTTCATAAGACTCTTTCCTGTGCTGGCAGAGCACCAAAGGACTCACGGCCTCAGAGGTTGTACATACTGAGGATTCACTGCAAGAACTCCTTTAGGAGTTTGAGCACATAACCTCTCTGGGAAATAGAAATGAAGACTGGGCATGCTCTTTCAAAGGATTCCTGATTCTAAGGTGAATATAGTCCAAACACCGTGTTTATGCTGAAAGAGGAGAGAAACACTCAAAGGTCAATGATATAAGAGAGAATGTCTGACTTTGTAACAGATTTTATTCCATCAACAAACAAAATAATTGAAGGATGATGATCTTAGATCAGTTGTTAAAATAGAGTGCATGACCAGACCCCCCCACACACACACACGTTTACTTTGGCACACACTGTGGAAGTGAGATATTGAAGATATTGCCTGACTTTCAGAAGTGGATTTGTGCTGTGTCCACTCACAAGAGGAAGCAGGAGGTCAAGTTTTGAGAAAGTAACAGAAAGCCGAGAAATCCTATTTACCTTTAAAACAAACTGCAATGACTTATCTGCAGAGAGATTCTTACATAGTATACAGTAGTTGAACTATTTGAACCTAAAAGCCTCCATCAAGTCTCATGTCCCCAACCACCATATTGGCAAAAGCAAAACAAAACAAACAAACAAACAATCAAAACTTCAGCATGGATTTTGGTAAGGAAAAACATACTCACACCATAAAAAGAGTCTAGTAGGAGTTACGTTAATGAAGAGAGTGAAATTATAATACTAATCTTGATTAATAATAATCATTATTCAAAATTAATAAATTGAGACGTGCACAGGAGATGCACTGGCTAGTTTTATGTCGACTTGATGCAAGCTAGAGTGATCAGAGAGGAGAGAGCCTCAACTGAGAAAATGCTTCCATAAGATCTAGTTGTAAGACATTTGCCCTTTGTGGTGCTGCCATTCCTGGAATGGTGGTTCTGGATTCTATAAGAAAGCAGCCTGGACAAATCATGGGGAGCAAGCCAGTAAGCAGCACCCCTCTGTGGCTTCTGCATCAGCTCTTGGCTCCAGTTTTCTGCCCTGTTTTGAGTTCTTATCCTGACTTCTTTCAGTTATGACCAGTGATGTGGAAACATGGCTAAATAAACCTGTTCCTCCCCAGGTTGCCGTGGTTAGTGTTTCATCACAGCGTTGGGAACCCTAAGACAGGGGGTGATCAAGAAAGTGAGAGAATTTAAAGCTATATGATATGATGACTGGATGAAGGTCTGAGGATATTTGTCCTAGCTGATGGTTTTGATATTAAGAGAAATGTAATGGTTATTCTTTTGCATTATACTTATACAGTGCTGTGGAAGAGGGATTAGTTGTGTTTTCTATAGTTCTATGAGTTGTGCTCTTTCCACAGCAAAACTTCAGCACAGACATCACAGTAACCAATGAGGGTTTAGCAGTAAAGGTAATCTGGAAGTATTAGGGGCAAACTCAGAAACAAGATTTGTAAGCAAGGTATCAGAATATGCATAGTAGTGCTACCAGTGTCCACCTCTTACAGAAGCAGAAACATGCTATCTTCTTAAGTGCTCCAAAGCTTCTGTCCCCTCACAATTAAATAAGAAAACCATTACTCCTCAAATTACTGGGATTTTTCAATATTCAATGAATGCTTAATCTACACAAAAAATTGGTAGAATGGAGATACTCTGTAAAGTTAACAAACCAATGCCTTAATAGCCATTACAAACTCAAATCACATAAGACCTGCACAAGACTTGTTCTATCAACATTTCACAGATGGAAGAGGGGCCATGAGAACCATCCCTTCCAGAAGGACTGCTGGCAAACCAGGGTTGTTGAGGGTGGAGATGCCATTGTCTTTGGTAGCAGCCAAGATTCCTTGCTCTTGCTCTACTAGAAAACCTTGAACCAAAACTGGAACAGGCAACTCAAAATTCAATGAGTCATACAAAAAAAAAAAAAGACATAAAAATGTTAGGGGGACTTGTTAAGAAGAACGGTTCAATAAGGAGAGGGAGGGGAATGATGTCAGGGATGGAGACAAAATGATTGTAAATCATTTTATAAATGTGTGGCGCTGTCAAACAATTGAAAAAGCCTTTTGAAATGCCTTCTAATTTATTTTTTTACATTCTATTGAAGATAATTGTTTATACAATGTATTTTGAACATGTTCCCCCTTTTCCTAATATCTTCAAGATCTTCCTTACACAAAAAAAACTTTATCTTCTTTTCCTCACTCTCCTCTTTAAAACAAAACAAAACAAAACACAAAAACAAACAAAAAAGAAACACAAGAAATACAAACACACATGCAGCCCCATGGAAACAGAAATCAAAATGAACAAGCAAAACACAATAAGACAAAAAAAAAGCCCTATTAGACAAAATCTGGAAAAATAGCTTTTTTTTTTTTTTTTTTTTTTTTTGTAATTCATGCAGCTTCAAGAAAGAATGAGATGTAATCACCAAGGAGAAAGCCTGGACTTAGAATGCTTCAGCCTCTGAGATTGAACTGAACTCTGAGTAGCTGCCTTTTCCACAGCCTCTTTTCCACACACTTCTTCAATCTCTGATTCTTGGTTCTCACTCAGCTCCTACCTCTACTTCTACAATGCTTCTCTGCCATTTCTTTGCCCCTCTTCTAATGAGTTTTGCTTTATGTTCTGAAAGTTGGGATTAAAGGCATGTGTTTCATTGCCTTCTGAGTTCTCTTACTTAAAGGTGTGTGCTATATTGTCTTCAAATAGAAAGTCTCATTTTGCATTAATAAAAAGAATCTTATAATCCACTTCCCAAATAACAGGCCAGTAACCTTGTTGCCACTAGGAGAAGATCAGACTGAGAGACACAGGGTGTTCCTCATATCTCCATGTTAGTCTCTGAGAAGGAACCACAGACTTTCCTTTCATTTAGCATTAGTACATAGGATAGACTTAGCCTGATTAGCATTCTTTCTACCCTAAAGCAGCCATGATGATGAATTAGAAATCAAATATCTCTTACACAGGACCTTGAAGATGATCCAGTCCCAGAGCAGCCATGCTGCTGGATCAAGGAACAAATGTTCCTCTACATCTTCTCCCTTTCTGTGTAAACTATAAAGTGTGTTGTGAAAATAGCTCTAACACAGTTTAACTATCACAATAAGAACAATTATAAAGATTGCTAGGACAAGATTAAATAAAACTAAACTATCTGCCAAGCTTTCTGTAATGTCCAGCCTCTTTGTATCTGGCAATTTTTATATAAAGAATAATATCTATCTTATTTGTTTGAGTCCATAGTTATTTAGAATGCTTGTATCAGTCCAAAAACTTAACAATGTGAATGTCCTTATGAAGACCTACTCCAGCTGATGCAATGATCTCCATAATTGCAGCAACTATCAGTCTTGATCATCTGCTGAGTTCTCTTCAATATTCTTTTCAGCAAATTCTGTTTCAGCATCTCAAAAATGAGCTCTGCAAGGGCCATCTAACTCTCACTGGTATCCTGAGAGTTGTTCTTGCTCTGTGTAGTTACAACAGACATCAGAGCAAAGAATAAGGTTGTGGCATTTAAAAGTTTTGCAATGTGATGAGCTGTTCCCTATCTTTTCTTCAGCCAGTTTCTTGAGCTGTCCCCAGGTAGGGGTATCACCTTTTTGTATTGCCTGAATCATTGTATTTCTGTGCCTCTTACTTACTTGCATCTCACTCTTCATATTAGTAGTTGGTATTTGGGAAGCTTCTCATATTCAGATTGAACCAATTTAGATGGAACTCACAGCTTTTTGTCTCCTGTGGAAATATAAACAAAAGCTCTCCCCCAACACAACACATTCCCTGACTTCTATTCTGGTGTTAACACATCCTTATAGCATACAGGCTGGTTTAATTCAACAGATGTTTTATAATTCAGTGCCTCTCAGCAGCTGTTGTTCATAATTCATTAGCATTTAAAGCTAATAAAGCATTATACAATCTATCTGTGGGAGTCCTTATTTACCTTTTCTGTTTATTAAACATCTCATTTAAATTATGATTAGACCCTTATATAGCTTCTTGACCTGTTGGATTACATGGTAATATGTTTTATGTTATAACAGAAAAAAAATCTGTTTAACTTTACTGGAGACATATGCAGAGGCATTATCAGTTTTAGCTTGTAAAGGAATCCTCATGATAGACATTACTTCTAATAAATATATAATTACAGAATCATCCTTCTCAAAGCACGAGGCAGAAGGACATTGAAATTCTGAATATGTATCAATAGTATGATGTGCAAATTTTGGTTTCCAAAATTCTGCAAAATAAAACACATCTACCTGCCAGATTTCATTTCTTTGTATAACCTTAGGGTTACTACCATTAGGTAATGGAGCTTGGTTATACAAAGAACAAGTGGAACATTTTGTTTTTATAATTTCTTTAACTTGTTGCCAAATAATGGAAAATTTTATCCTTAAGCTTTTGCTGTTAACATGATGTTTTTTGTTTTTGCTTTGCTTTGTTTTGTTTTTTAATGAAATTCTGAGGCTTCTAGCACATTTCCTATTAATAATTGGTCAATCTCATTTTCTAATGCTAATGGACCTGGCGATTCTGTATGAGGTTGAATATGGGTGATATATAATGGATAATTTCTCTTTTGAATTGCCGGCTGCAGTTGCATGATTAACAAGATTAATTCTGAATTATTAGGAATAAGTTCAGCCATTCCTATAGGTAAAACAAACCTTTCTGTATATTTAGAGTCAGTAATAATATTGAAAGACTCAGGAAAATCTATTAATATCACAAGAACAGCATACAGCTCTGATTTTTAAACCAAAACAGATGAACTTTGAAATAGTTTTCTGACTTATAACCTGTCATTCCTAATTTATTTGCATCAGTACAGAATATAGGGGCTCCAGAAATTGGTATTCCTTTTACTATACAGGAAGGAATCCAATTAGTTCATTTTATGAACTGGAGTTGCTTGCTTCTGGGATATTTGCTGTTAATTTCTCCTAAATAATTGTTGCAAGCTCTTTTCCAGTATTCATTAACTACCCATAATGAGGTAATCTCAGCATTGGTATAAGGTACTATGATTTCTGCTGGATCTGTTCTTGACAATTGACAAAGTCTCATTCTTTCCTTTACATTTAAATCACAAACATTTTCTATGTTGGTTTTCAATTTTTTACCTTATTTATTTATTTATTTATTTTTGCTAAGAAGATCCATTCTAAAATACTGTCATCTTCTGCAAAATGAGTCCAGTATGGGAATGTGTAGAGGGTAAAATGACTAAAATACATTTTAGTTTAGGATTTAAGTGATCCATAAGTGCATCCTGTAATCTCTATTCTACCAGATTTAACTCTCTTTCTGTTTCAGCTCTTAGTTGTCTAGGACTATTTAAGTCTGAATCACCTTGTAAATTTGAAATAAATTATCCAAATCTTGGGTAATTCATCCAATTATATGCCATAACCAGTTAATATCTTCCAATAATTTCTGAAAATCATTAAGAGCTTGTAACTCATCTCTTCTGAACTATACCTTTTGTGGTTGGATTTTTTGTTGACTTAATTTAAATCCTAGATAGTTGATAGAATCTCTGGATTTTTCAGAAGTAATCTGTAATCCCCAGAAAGGTAAAATCCTTTATGTTTCATTAAACAATTTTTAGTGTATTTACAGCAGAATAAACCAACAAGATATTGTCCACATGATGGTAAATTATGTATAGAAGAAGTTGTTTAAAAATTATTCCTAGTGGCTGTTGTACAAAATACTGACGTAAAGTTATACTACTTAACATTCCCTGAGGAAGGACTTTCCACTAGTATCGTTTTCACAGGTTGAGCATTGTTATAAGTAGGTATAATAGAAGCAAAGTTTTCTCTATCCTTCTCTTGTAAGGGGATAATAAAGAAGCAGTCTTTTAAATCAATTATTATCATAGACCATGTCTTAGGCTATAAAGAATTTAAGGAAATTCCAGTCTGTAATAGACCCATAGATTGGATTATTTTATTCACATCCTTTAGGTCAGTTAACATCCTCCAATTTCAAGATTCTTTTTAACTGAAGTGCCCACTGGGTGAAGACTCCCAAGAAACCACCAGGACGTGATATCGATGCAAATGCAAATTATTGCTAGAGCGCTAGGGTCAATACTCACAACTCTGTGAAGCAAGAGAAGGAGTGAGACCCCAAAAACCTCTCACACAGGGTTTTATAGCATTTTTAGAGGCAAAGTCAGTTACCGAGTATTTGGTGCATTTTCATTGGTTCACAAAATAAGCAGTTGCTGACCATTAAACTGATTGGTACTGGCAAGAGGTATATTCCTGTTGGGGTGGGGGAATTCCCAGCCGAAGGTGATTGGCTGGGAACCCTGTACCTGTGGTTCCTCTCAGTATTGTTGAATTGTTTTTCAGTTTGCCTATCTGGGAACAACTAACTGTCAGGAACATGAAACGTAGGCCTACTAGCTTTTAGTCAAAACTGAAGCCTTTATCCTTTTCATAATGACAAATGTGGGAGAATTTCAAGGACTGTTAGATTCTTCTATATGTTGAGCCTCCAGGTGCTGTTGTACCATCTGATCAACTGCCTGTAATTTTTCCTTTGTTGAGGGCCGCTGCTCTACTCACACAGGTTTGTTAATTAACTTTCTTAAAGGTAGCTCTTTTTTGGCACAGTTCTAGCAGTGATTCCTATTGTAAATTTGGAAAGCCAATACCTGTTGTGTCCTGCTTTTGGATAACCTGTATAGCCTGTGATTGTTTTTGATAACACTTTCCAATACCTTCACTAGGGACATATCCCTTTTTACGGGTTGTCTCTGAGACTGAAGGAATATTAATCTGAGACCCTCATTGTAATAGCTCTCTTCCCCATAAATTTAAGGCTATGTAAGACACATAAAGTTTTAATTTTCCTATTTGACCTTCTGACTCTACATATTTAATTCACCTTACACTTCTGTTTTTACTTGAGATAATTTTCCAATCTCTAAAAACTGTGTAGGTACCTCTGAAGGGGCCAATTTTTATTCCAAGATTCTTGTGAGATTATAGTTACACTGGTTCCTATAAACCTCTAACCTTAATTTTGGTATTTGATCATTGATAACAGTATGCTAAAATACCTGTCTTGAGGTACTTCAAAATCCTCCTGTTCTTTCAACTGGAGCTTTTTTTGCTCTTGATTAATGGAAACAGTAAAAAGCTGAGTGATCCTGTCACCCACTTTAAACTTCATCTTTCTTTACATAAGCCATAATTTCAATCTCTCCCTTGGAATCTTCATCTATAATTCTTGGATGCAAAATGAATCATTGGAAAGTCAATCTACTTTTTCCTAAAAGCATTCTTACTGCTTCTGGGGATAGAGGGCCATAAACTCCAGTGGCTATCTTATAACACTGACCACCCTGTATACCTCCTGTTGATCTACATTCATTAGTCCAGTGCTAACACTTACTACACCTTTTACAAACCCTGAGAGGTTGGGGCCTTCTTTCTGGATTATTTTTAGCTTTAGGAACATCCTGACTGCAATCCCTTTGTAAATTACTCTGTCTTCCATAGTTAAAGCATCAGATATTTTGAGATCTAAGACTTTTAGCCAGTGCTTGTTCAATTACAGTGGCATTATAAACATTAGGGCCAATATCAGCAGTAGTTATAGTCCATTCATCTATAGTCACAGATAATGCTTTTAGAGGTCAAATAACTTTTTTGCATTCTGCACTTTCATTTCTAAAGCTAAAGATTCCATTAACACCTGTCTTATATCTGGATCTGATATTCCTCTATTTACAGCTGAAGTTAATCATTTTAAAAAATCAGTGAAGACTTCCCCGGAGCCTTTCATAATCTTTATAAATGATGTAGACCTCTTTTGTGGCTCCTCAACCTTATACCAGGTGCTACTATATGACACTGTATTATAATAGCATCTTCAAATTGAACCTACATTCATAAATCAACATACTGATCCTCACCTAGCAACTGATCTTTAAAAATATTGGCACCTCTAGCCCTAATATGCTTTTCCATAATCATAACTTCTTCCCTCCACCAGGTAAGCCATTGCAATTGAGGAATTGCTTCTAATATAGCTGTTGCCAATTCTCTTCTGTCTTTGGGAATAATTCTGTTTTGCATAGCCCAACTTTAGAATATCTGTTTCATATAGGGTGAGTGTATTCCATATGCTACTACTGCCTCTTTAAATTTCTTTAACTCTCTCATTTCTGTAGGTTGCCAACCTAATTCATCATCACCATGTGGGTCTTCACCATTTGCAGGCATTTCCATGGTAAATAGAAAAACTAGTGGTGATTTTTCTAATGACTTTTGGTCGCCATTCCTCAATTTTGTTTTGCGGCGTCACCATAGGTTCACAATTAAAACACTTCACTTAAGGAGAGTTGTCTATCTTGGTTTTCTTTTTCCCTGTATATCTTGTATACAGTTATCTACTCCTAATACTGAGAATAAATCTTATTTTTTTCTCCCATTTTCTTTATGTTTTGTTTCTCCAGCTTTTGAATTTCTATCTGTAATTTTTCTAGTTGTACTGCCAATTCTTCAACCTGTTTTGAGAAGAAACAGTAGATCAAAATGGCCATTGATAGAAAGCTGGGGAATATATCTAACACTTCACACCCTGCCTCTAAGGAATTTGAAGTCTCCCTCATTTTTAAAGCCAGAAAAATCTCTGTATCCTTTTTTACTTTCAAACTCTTTCTAAGAGGCTTCCTATTCTTTTGCAATCTAGCTGCTCAGAAGCTTCTGTTTATCTCCTGAACTGAGAAGAATTTTCTCCTTGTGTACTGCCTGTGGTTTGGAATCCCTTACATTGATTAGCAGTCTCAGAGGTTCTGGATGGTCTTTTTCATTTTTCTTTGCCCCCAGCCTGACTACTGTAGGATCCTGAGTCCCTCACAGCTGATTCTATTCAGGCACCTAGCCAAACTTGAATCCTTCTACCAATGATATTTATTTGCCAGACATGAAAGTGTTTTTATTTGTGGGGGTTCAAGGAAGAATGAGATACAATCTTCAAGATGCAAGCCTGGACTTAAAAGGATTCAGCCTCTGAGACTGAACTGAATTCTGACTAGCTTCCTTCTCCATGGCATCTGCATGCCTGCTGCTTCAATCTCCTGCTTCTTGCTTCCTTTTTTGCACCCCTGAACCCTCAGAGGTAAGCTTTGATGAAGATGTCCGATTAGGACTGAATGTTCCAAAGTCTCTGACTCTCTGCACATTGTTTATTTGTGAATCATTCTGTTAGTTTTCATCTACTGCAAGAAGAATCTAATATAATGAAGGCTGAATGGTGTTTGATTAATAGATGTAGCAATATGTCTTTAGGAGTCATTAAATTGTTGTGCTCTTTTAGCAGAAAAAATAGGTATAGGTTTTCCTCTAGGCCCATGATCTATGTAGTCTCAGGTTTTTGGTCATTTTAGCACTTTAGTATCAAGTATGGCTTCAGTCTCACGGAGTGGGCCTTAAATGCAAACAGAAAGTAGTTTTTACTCCCATAACAGTTGTGCCATTATTGTACCAGTATATTGTACAGGCCAGGCACTGTTTTAGGTCACAGTGTTTGTAACCAGGATATTTTAATGATTACTTTTCTCCTGTGATAGGTTGTTGTGTACCTTCCAGTACCATGAATATTTGTCAGTGGGGATTGAAGCTTCTAATAAGCAATGAAAGAATTGTAAAGCATATCTCAATGTCTTGGATTTCATCAGAATTTTAGTTTTAATTCTTTTATTCTAAAGTAAACAAGATAATAAAGGTAAGAGATTGGATAAAGTAAAACTTTCTGATTGAAAGTGAACCAATAAGTTACAGAATATAAAACAGGTGACAAAAAGACAGATGTTTTAGATTTGCAGAAGACAATAAAGTCTCCAGCAGCCACCAAAGCTAAGAGAGTTCTGCATTATACCAGGAATCGGATTGCTAGATAGACATCAAAAATGGCTCGCATAAACTTTGAAAATCGAAGAATTGTTATTTCCTCATCAAATAATTCTCCTCAGAAAATTTTATTAAAGATATAAGAAAAGTTGAAAATGTGGAAGTAACAGAATTAAAAAAACATGGGTGAGAGGTTTATCTATTATTTACCTGAAACTTGTTTCCAATAAATCAGGAGTAGCTAAATGAAGGACACTCTGCAATAATTCTAGCTGGAAAACAGGAAAAGGTAATTTGGAAAATATTATTTTATATTAGAAGGAAATATCTTCAGTTTGTGAGAGGTCATGAGGCTTCAGGAGAAGAAGTGGGAATATTAAATAGATCCTTGAGAAATATAATCAAAGTTGGCTTCAGACATATTTTTCCTTAAGAAATTATAGTTCATTTTGTACAGACTGATACACAGAAATAACAATCTGGAACCAGGTGTACCCTCATTTCTAGGCTTAATCTATTCACTGAGTTTAGGAAGATAAAAGCAGATTTGGATGAAATACAGATAGAAATATATAGTTACCATTTCATGAAGATTGTTTCCTATCTTGATCTGCCTACTATCATATGTCTAGATGAGAATAATTTTTCTGGCTCACATTTTGTTATAACTTTTTGTACTAATTATTTTCATGAAGCTAAGGAGTCCTTATCTTTTTCTATTTGACTCAGTTTCTCTACTCACAGATCCTTCATGAATAGTTGTCTTTCAGCACTGGGTCATTTTATTTTCTTTGTAAAGCATGTTAGCACAACTTTGTTGATGGAAACCTCCCTAGTGCTTCTTTTATATGATATGATTTTATTTCACCCTTGATCTCAAAAGATCACTTTCTGGCCATAAAATTCTAGTTGAAGATTATATTTAAAAACAACCTTAGATAGCATTTCATTGTTTTTTTGGTTTCTGTTGTTAATAGTAAAATGTCAGCTATCATTCTGAGTGTTTTTCCTTTATAGGTAATCTTTCTCACCACTGGCTGAGCTTAAGATTTTAATTTCCAGTGCCACTATGTCTAGGAATAGATTTCCTTTAATTATTCCTGATTTTATTCCTCTGCCTATGAAATATCAAAATTTGCCCATGCTAGATCTTCAAATAATATCTGTGCTAGTAATTGAGATCCTTTATATATTAGTTATACTTATAAAATAAGAATGCTCATTTTCATCTTGAAGTTTTTCTAGATTTTTTCATTACATGTTTGTCCATTACCTGTAGTACAGTTTCTTCATGGTCATCTTTCTTCCTGCTTTTTTGCTTGAAATTTTCATTCTGGTTTTATTTATCTGTTTATTTATTATTTTATTTATGTATGGTAAAGACATAAAATGCAAATAATCTGGATTAAGAGACTTTTGCAAATATTGAATCTATACTTAATTTCTCAGACTTCATATCAATAAGAAGATGCAAAATATCTTTTGGATTACTCCATGATGATTATGCATTAAAATAATAATACTTATATATTGCTTAAAATATATTAAAATTATACTTACCCATTTGTAGACCTCTAGGGCTAAAGAGCAAGTTGAAGTCGGTAAAGGGTGCCTTGTCCTCCGCAGGTGGGCTAGCAGGATGCCTTGCGAGCTCCTTCCCTTCTAGCCCTGGAGGGACTGTAGCTATTCACAGAAGCAAAGGAAAATAAACCTGGCAAGCCTTTTGCCTGCCCTGTGGTGAATTAGGCACCTTCCTCTGTCTTTGCAAAGACCATGAGGCCAGGTGCCTGCCTTGCCCCCATGCTAATTAGACTTCTCCACCCGGAGTACAGGGACCCTGCTTTCTCTGGGGAAAGATATTTAAACAGGGACAAGCCCGCCAATAAACGAGTTCAAGTTTGTGGTCCATCAGATTCCGCTCCCGAGTCTTCCTTTGCATCTTGTGCCTATTCTCAGGCCGCGGGTGGACAGCATCCAGGAGAAATCAACCAAGTCCCCCTCCTGGGGTCCCAGAGTGCTTCCCTGCTGCTCAAACCCGGGCCCTTGCACTTCTGGCCAAAGAGCAAGGCCTGGGCCAGCATGAGAGGGAGACTCAGCTGCCGCTGTGGCTGATTGGCGGTTCAAGTGTGGGACCCTGGGAAGAAACCTACACTTGTTTATTTGTGTTTTTAGCATGATTAAAATTTAAATCATGTTTGTGGCTCATGAAACATATGTAATAGAATGCATGTTAGCTTTGCATGGCACTTGTAGCTTTCCAACCAAGATTGCTGTACAATGGAAATAGTGTCATGAAAAATAAACATTATTTCATATACTAGCAAAGGAAAATGATAAATAAATTCTGAACAAACACTGTAATTCTTCCTCTAGAATTTGTTTTAGTGAGAGATATCTTTAATTTTGTTTCTATTTACAAATATCAGAACTACCTTTAAAATGTCTGGAAATATAGATCTACATATATCAAGAATAAAAAAAAACACATAATGTTGATTAACAGTCATTCATAAAAGTACTATAGTATTAGAGCTTCTAAGACTTTAAATATTATGTAACAACACGTACAACTTTTAAATTAAGAATCAATTCCAGATGTGAGCTAAAAATATATTCCTTATCAGAATGATGGATACAGAGGATGATGACAGTAGAGGGAGAGGAGTTAGTCGAAAGAGTCATTAATGCGTGCTAAATTCAGATTTGGAGGTAGCAAGACGCTCTGTTCAGCTACTGTAGATTAGCCTAACTGAAAGTAACATGAGTGTACTGTGCATTGAAAACTCTGTGAGATTGGCCTTTTAAGTTTCTACCGTAAATAAATGACAAATACATGAGACAGTGCATGTTACACAATGTGTAAATATATTAAAATATTACTTGGTATTTCACTAATATGTGTAGTTTTGTGTTTCAAAGAAAGAAATTTCAACAATTGAGAAATATTAAAAAGAAGGTAGATCTCATGTTAAGTATAAAAACATTTTAAAAATTATTTAATCAAAGTGATGATTTTGAAGTAGAATAATGAACGTATATACACACACACACACACACACACACACACATTAGAAGTTAAAGAGATAGCTGAGACAATAAAGTCTTTGTTTTGCAAACACAAGGACCTGAATTTGATCCACAGAACCCACATAAAAAACAACAAGGAATGATGTCTGTATTACATTTGCCATCCCAGCACTGAGGGAGGCATATCCCTGGGGCCTACTTATCAGCATCTATTACTAGGCATCTTTTCTCCATCTCTCTTCTTTATGTCTCTCTCTATCTCTCTGTCTCTCTCTCTGCTGGTGGAAACTATTAAAACAGAGGCAGACCAGGAAGTTTGTGATAAAGAAAAGCCACTGTTTTACTGCTTGCAGAACTTTAAATCATGTACAACTTTCTATTATATTTAGCCAACTGACAAATTCTTTTCTAATGACTAAAACTGTTATATTTTAGATAAATTAAAATTTTGTCACTTTACAAACTTTACACAATGTATATCATGATTGATTTGCGCTAAAGTAAAATGTCCATGACCTTAAATTTCACAGCAGTGGTGTTGCTGATAGAAATCTTTCGTTCTTCTTTGGACAGATCAAGTTATGAGGTTAAAAGTAAAATGAGAAACAGAAGTCTTGATAGTGTAACTCTTGGGGGGTGTAATATAATGGAAAGAAATTAATGAATATCAAAAGAGAGTAAAGAAAGAAGAAAAGTAAGAAGCAGCCAATGGCAGGCCTTTGGGTATTAGAAAAATCCCCAAGTCCTTTTTGTAGGAACTAAGGTGTCTTGCAAAGTGTGAGTAGCCCCATCTTTTCATCAAATTTTCCTTATTGTCGAGCAGACAGACTATTCTTAGACAGTCCAAAAGTGCTTGGTCATTCTTTTAAAATGAACAAGAAAACCATAGTGGTTATTGAAAGTTGAAAGCAAGGGAATGTATTTGAAAATACATTTGAATTACTCACTTAGTTAAAATTTTTGAAACTTACATTTCAGTAGTAGCAATAAGAAAGTTCTTATTGAGTAAGTTGCAGAATCAGGAAAATGTTGGGTTGAAGAAACAACATAGGCATAACAAGTAGGCTTTGTTGAACATGAAGGAATAAGAATTCACTCTCATGAAGAAACAAGACTAACAGTTCAATATTCCATCTTGTGACCTAATCCATACGTGACGGGAAAAATCAATTATTTCCAGAAAATTTAATTACATTTAAGTCCATTTCTCATCCACAAGCCTAATGGCTGCCCTGGGTATAGATTCTAAAATGATGGTTACATTATTATGTTCTACTGGTCTATAAAATGAGATGGTATGCAGAGGATTTTATAAAAAATTAGACTAATGGATATTAGTTATTGCATTTGTATATAGGCCATGAGATGGAGCACTTAAAGACATGTATAGATTACTGCTTAATAAAACTTTAGGATTCTTATCTATAATCATACTTTAAGGACCAGCCTCTATATTTACATATGATAAATTAAATGGTTTCTGGTGATTTAGCTTCTGTTATAACTTATGTAAATATATGTGAAATAACACACTGATGTCTTTAGAATAAGTTGCTATAGTTTCTCAGTTTCTTAACATTAGTTCTTGTGGGGCTGTATTTTTATGAGATTATTTTTAACAAATTGTCTGCATCATACACTCACAGATATGTAAGCTTTACCTATCTGTCATTTAAGTGTTTTTACTTTGCTCCTCTTAGTTTGCATAGATCAAATGATGTTCTTATAGACTTTCATTTTCATTTTTTTTCAATTTCAAGTATCATATCACCTACCCAGATTTAATGTTACAATGATGCAGTTGTCTTTAAGAATTTTCCTGCAGCTACTATTTTTTATTACCATTTTAAGCCTGCATTCTAGATGGAAAATTGTAAGTCTCGTTTATAAAGGTACGTGTATGTTTCATATTTCTGACTCCATTTACGGAAAGATATATAGAGATGTTGATGTGTTGGATATTTACTTATAAATATTACTTATAAAATGTTTACAATGCCTTTGACACTATCATCATTATGATACTACATGTTTTTTATACATTTTAATTGATTGAAAGGGCATGAAAGTGAAAATGGAAAAGTGTTCATTTTTCTTCGACTGCTTTTGAAGAGCAAGCCCTGCTGATGATGACACAAAGCTACATTTTGTTTACATAACTTGCTACAAGCTTTGATCTGGACCAGCTATAGCTGATGGAAATTAATCAGAATCCATTCCAACAAACATCAGCTACCTCTGGGTTAGAGTTTTTGTATTTCAATTTTCCATTTCCCTGGGGGACAAAGTATAGTCTGATTGAAGCTTTATACTTAATTTCTATTATATTGATGATCACAGTAGTCAACATTCATTAATTTTTCAACAATGTATTAGGCTCCAACTATATACACAGAAGCGTTTTAAGAAACAAGAATGTTTATAAAGATAAACTCTTATCTCATGGAGATTATTTTGCAGTGGAGAAGGAAGACGAGAAATACATAAATAGATAATTAGTGATAAGGTGATGGAAATAAGCCCTGCTCTAATGAAGCATCATTCTGGGCACAGGAAGAAAAGGCCTATGAAGCTGGACTGGAGTGAGGGTTGTGGAGAGTGGGTGGAATATCTATCGTAGCTGGCCAGTACCAAGTTAAGTAATGGTCTGCCATATGGAATGCATTTTTAAGTTTGTTCTGTTTCAATGGGAAACCACTGGAGATCTAGAATGATGGAATAAAAACAAATCTTCATGTATTCATTTTGACTCTCATATCTAAGAGGCAATCTATAAAAACTGAATCTTCATTATAATGGCAAATTATAATTGTTTCAGAACAAGGAAAGAAAGCTATCATCTGAGTTACAATTTATAAAATTTTTCTCATACCTTATTGTTCATTATACTCATCTACTGAGATATGATATATTGAATTACACTTTTTACATGGTCTATCATCTATTTTGATGACACTCATTCCTGGTTTGCATTTATTACCCTCTCCCATTGCCTCCGGAACCTAACTCCTTTTCTAACATGTCAGCCCCCCCTCTCTCTTTTTCTTTTCTCTCTCCCTGTCTCTCTCTCTCTCTGTGTTTTGTGTGTCTGACTTAGTTTAATAAGGGTTGCTAGCATGAGCACAGATGTGGAATTACTTACTAGATCACGGACAATTTACCAGTCATTACAACTCTGAAAATAAATGACTGTTTCTCTCTCTGCAGCCATTCACTGCTAATAGTTCCCCAGCTATTAGCAAAACCTCACAAGCACCCCTTCCCCTTATAGATGGGAGGGTGAAAGTTAAGAAAACAGTCCCTGTTTGGATTGGGTGATAAAAAATGATCCTAGGCTGGGAAGAGGAGAGAGGGGATCAGTAAGGGGAACTGGAAGGGAAGAGGGAGTGGAGAAAGGGGAGAGGAGGAGAGGATGGAATGGGGAAGAACTTCATTAGATAGGAGCAAGCAGTGTTAGTGCGCTATTGCATATAAGGTGACTATAATTAAGAACAATATTGGGTACCATTCAAAAGCTAGAAACAAGGATTTCAAATGATCTCCCTTTTAGAAAGAAATAATTTGAGTAGGTGGATAGGTTTAACTGACTTAAATATTAAATAATATGCATGTGTCAAAATATCATATGATACCATTAATATGTATTAGTTTTCTGTTTTATATACCTGTTAATATGAAACAAAAATAGTTTTTTAAAAGTGGATGTTGGGCTGAAAGACGACTTCTCAGTTAACAGTGTGTATTGTTCCTGTAGTTTGAGTTCTACCACTCATGTCAGATGGCTCATAAATAGATGGAACTCAAGCTACATGGGATCTGCCAGTCTTGTCTTGATTTTGTGGGCACTTTGGTAACACACACATACTTAAAAATAAATTTAAAATCTAAAAGAAAATACATAGCAAAACTTAAAAAAAATGATGTGGCAGCAATTCACATTAACTATGGATTATATGCATACAAAGTTACAGAAGGGAAAAGATCAAATAAAGATACCTCTGAGGATTCTATTCTGAGTGCATAGAGAAGGGGATTATGGTAGGAGCACCAAGTTCAAGAGCATCAAAATAATCCTTGGACGGAAGTCTGGAAACATCCACCAAGCAGAGTTATACTAAGGGTCAGGGCTGAGGAAAGACTGAAGCAAGTGTGACATTTGCTTTGACTGTAAGCTTAAGGGGTCAAGAGAAAATTCGATAATCAAGATATGATATTTTATTCAGTATTTCAAAATATTTTAAAACTAATAATTTTAAAAGCCATCAACAAACATTTTTAAAAATTAAGTGAACATAAGGTCAGTTACCATATTAAATATACTGACATTAAGCAAAGGGTATAAAATTGTTGTTATAACCAATCTTTGAAATGATTACAATGAAAACTTTCATCAAAGTATAAATATTTACATAAAACGTTAATGTTCTAAATATTAAACAAGAGTATACACAAATGCACACATTTGTATACAGAGAGAACTCACAAGTGGAACAATATGTGGGACTCATTGGTTTCTAACTCTGTATCGGGGAATGTATACTTAATTTCTATAACCACACGGTAAGAGGACACCTCTGTCTTATATATGGGGAGGCTGAGATGAGACTAACCAGTGCCTCCCACTTCTTCAGCAGCAGAAGTGACAGTTGGATATGTGGGAATCTATCTATTGCTGTCTCCCAAAGAGCTTTGATGTGATTTTTCATTCATCTCTAAAAAATAAGAAATTCAACCTACTTTTCTATCAATTCTCACAGCTTCACCTAATTTCACACTCTAAGAAAATTTCAGTCATTGACTAGCTTACACACACACACAAACACACACACACACCCACCCACTTTAGTATTAAGACAAAAAAATAATAAGTTGACCAAATGTATAAGGTGAGAATCCTCCTCGAAATGTTTCACAATAATGCATACTTTCCACAAAGTAAAAAAGTTGGATTCTCAAAACTAAAAAGAGGTTGTTCACACACCCAACATTAGACACGCTTAAGTCTTTATTGTCATAATAGTGAATTGACATGTGGAAAGTATCATTTATATCACAACGATTTAAGAAAAAATATCCAAATATTTAGAAAAACAGGATCCAAATAAGGATTGTGCTTTTAGCAGTCTTTTAGATACATTTGGCATCAACAGATAAGAATTAGGAAATGCTTATTGAATCAATGAACCCTATAATTTAAATATGAAAAGAAAATTATCAGTTGTGTAAATGTTTCAAGTGATATTTAATAACGTTTCAGAAAAATCTAATCTTGTAAAAATAAATGTGTAAATTATATGTAAACCCTAAGTACAAAATAATTATCAGCGTAAGGCAGGGGAAGCACATAGCATAATTAATGAATGATAAATGATACAATTTTAATAAAAATAAAAGCAGAAAATTGAATGACTTTCATACATATGAGAAACATTGAGCAAAATCATAAAAGAATGCATGCTTGCTGCCTTTAACTTATTGAAAAGTTAAATTGTACACATAGTTTTTATCCTGATATGTTATCAAAAAGAGTTCTGCTTCCTTATCTGTACTTCGCATACTTTAATATCTTTCTTTCTTTCATTTTGATAAAAATTTCACATGACCTATCCTTAATGCCATTTTTCCTTCTATTTATTTTGCTTAGAATGAAGCCAAAACTTTTCTGACATTCTCTCAACTTGGTGGCTTTAGTAGGATTTTTCCTGCTATCGGGGATTGAACCTACAACTTCATGCATCTGGGAAGCACCCTACCACTGGGTACACTTTCTCGCAGTTGCAGTCAAACTCTATAAGGATGTTAAGGACTAAAAGTTCGTAGTAGCAGAGTCTTAGTAGAAGACAGTAGATGCATTATACGTTACAGAATAACTTGGCTCTCTTCTCAGAAGCTATGCAAGCGGTCAATGGAGTGACATCATTAAAATGTTGAAAACAAATATATCTTTTGCACCAAGAATTCTATAATTAGAGAAGCTACAGTTAAAATGGAAGAGAAATGAGATCTGTCCCAGTCAAACAAAAGCCAAGAGTAACTCCACAACAAATTTTAAACTATTGTTTGTTTTAAGAAAGAAACAATGAAAGCAGGTTGAAATGGAGAATGAAGAAGAAAATAGGAGTCTTTTGAAAAATGATGAGCATGAGGATGATCACACGTATATTTTTACCATTTGCAAAACGATGTATTTTACATTTATATCCAAATACATTTGTAGCACATCGAAAACTAAAATATATTTAAAAATAGCACAAAAGACAAAAGGTAGTAATGGGCATATTACCCCATGAGGGTAGGTAAAATTCTTACTCTCTGCCTGAAGTGTTGAGGCATTCAGTGCTTCACTGAGCGCTCCATGACAGTAAGTACCTCAACATTTAAAGAAAGAGATTGTACTCTTTTTAGAACAAAGAAATTTGGTATTATAAATGAGAGTAGGTCTACACTCCTAGATGTATCTTTCTTCCACCATTAAAGTACAGTCATTTATTGTTAACTAACCCATAATTATGTTAATAGTAATTATAGTTCATTGGAATCAAAAATTGTTTTTCAAAAATGAAGGTAAATCATTTTTGAAAAATTAATTCAAATTTAAGTCTACGGTGCAGGCTTTAGATTGTTTTGTTGCTTCTTGGGCTTCTGTACTCAGTTTACAAAGCTTTGGGTATGAACAATGTAACAGTTTTATCAGGAGTGTAACATTTATTTACAAAACATAATGAAAATAATCTCAAATGAAAGCATGCTCATTTTCATAAGAGAAATTACATCTCAAAATAAAGAAGATTAAGGGGATAAACGGGCATTTGAGAAGAACATAAAGATAAATAATAAATGATATTAAGATGATTTGTTATTTCAACCTGTTTAAAACAAAACCAAGTTTGTGACTTAGTTGACAAAAGTTGCCTGAGTATATCAGGCACATCTGCATCAACAGCAGAAAGAGCCCATAGGCTGAAACATCGCCTGAGGTAATTGGGATAATCTGACCCACCGATTTGCCTATATTTAAAATGATACTTTTTCATTATGACTTTTCTTAGCGGTTTTACTTTTCATAAACATTGCACTGAATGTTGTTTTGATTGAAGAGCATTGGCTTAACCTTCATGTATTACATGTTAAGTCTCAGTCTCAGCCTAGCCCTACCTGTAAAGGATCACTCCCAGAATATTTTTTGCTGAAAGTTCTGTTCTTCATGCTGTTATAATTTTAAAGCCAATATAAAGTCAATATGTGAAAAATGAGAATCAAAATTACTCCTTTTTATATTAGATAAAGGTAAGAATATGAACTTTCACATCCTGAAACAATGATGCTTTGAAAATAATTTCAGATAGGAGCTTTTGTTTTATTGTGAAAAACAGAATTTCTCCCGTGAATGAAATGGGGCACCAAGAACAATTAACAGCTGAAAGTTATGTATTTCTTTGTGGAGAACAGAGCACAGATACTATTGATTAAACATCAGATACGGTTTTGCATTCTCCTCTTCCTATTACTAATGCAATCAGAAAGTAGCTGAATATTTCCAATCCAGTATAGCTTTCATTGTCTAAAAGGCTCTGTGCAGAGCAACTCAGGAGACATAGGCCTTAGTCAATTGAGTATACATGTGAGAAAAGAAGCCTTGCTTAGGGAGTAAAGAGTCTTAGACTTTTAACAGGGTCTCTACTGTAAGATGAGTCTTGTTCTAGTCAACATGGACTGCAAGGATGTATAATTGTCTTCTTTCATGAAGAGTCTGATTCATCTTTCAATCACTCACATCATGGTGACTGACAAGCAGATTTTTAAACTTTATTTTGGAGATTATAATATAGTTACAATATTTATCCAACCCTCTTCCTCCCTCCGAGTCCTTCCACATTCACATCTCTGCTTTTATTAAAATTCACCACCTTTTACTTACTGTTATTACATGCATACATATGTGTGTGTGGATAGACACATATATTCCTAAATATAATCTACTTAGTTTGCATAATCTTACTTATATGTATGTCTCCATACTACTGACTGTTTGAAGATCACTTCTCCCACTCCCTGCTTTCTTTAATTGCTTATAATTCTTTATGTTATATTGAGGCATTGTGGGGTTTTCCCTGTGCACTTTGGTGTGTTCATTGGTGTCGTCATTGTTCAGATTGATTACGTTTGAGTGGTTGTTTTGGTGAGACTTTGTGGGTGTAGCTTCTGATATCACTAGAAAACAATTTCATAACAAACTCCTCAATCTTTTGGGGTCCTTTGGGATCTTACATTCTTTCTGCAACCCCTTCTACAATGCTCCTCGAATCTTAAGTGTGGAGTGTTTTGTTTTGAAATCCATTAAGACTAGGATCCAAAACTTTGCACTTTGATTGGTCATGGTTTTCAAAAGTACTGTTTGTTGCAAAGAGATGTTTTCTTAATGAGAGATAAAACTACTTTTATCTGTGGGTATAAAGATAAATGTTTATATGTTGTAGAGTTTATTTTTAGTTATATATAAAATAATTGTTTTGTGCACTATTGGGTGATGGGCTGCTTAGATCTTAGTTTATTGTATGGTCTGTAGGTATTGGATTTATGTGGGGGATGTTTGTTCATGATCTGCATGTGCTATCAGTAGAACACCTAAGTAGTTTTGAATCAATAAAAACACCTGAGCTCAGATGTTCAGGGTTCCACTGACCACTATGGTTATTGCCATGATGGTGGTTCCCTCTGCTGAGGTCTGATACAAATTTCATCTGTGAAAATGTCTCTGTCTCTTTCTTGCTGAGCCTACACAGTGGATAACTACTACATTTATAGATTGTTGTTAGATATTATTAGTAATTGCAGATTCTCTTTCAATAACACTGACTTTACTAGCATTGAGTAGGTAGCTAGGTTTCCAGCATCAGGCATGGTTTCCCACTTGTTGAGCATGTCTTAAATCTGCCTAGAGAGCTGTTGATTACTGTCAAGATATGTGTGGCACTAGTGTACTCTTAAGCTTATTCTGCCATGCTAGTCATTGATGTTGAAAGCAGATTTTTAGTAAATACTAACTACAAATTAGTTTACAAAGTAGAATTTTTTTCTAATCTATTCTAAGTTCAGAAAGTATATTTAAGTAAAATATCTATAGAATAGTATGACTTAATATATTCTAACTAGTCCCAAGTTAGTATACCCTTAGCTCAGGCTATTCTGATGAGAAGGTCATTCTTCATTAGCTTGAGTTAGATCTTAATACATCTAGGATATTTGACTACATGAAAGAAGTCATTCATTTAATCTATAGTGTGGTACATGTTCAAGTGTACAAAGTTTGGTCTGCTTTGTTGTTTTTATTTGAAAAAAAGAGACAAGGAATAAATACAGTGAGAACACTTGTTCCAGTAGAGGTTTACTCCCCTATTTAAATAGAGAAAGTCAGCTGGGTAGTGGTGGTGCATGCCTTCAATCCCAGCACTTGGGAGGCAGAGGTAGGTGTATCTTTGTGAGTTCAAGTCCAGCCAGTACAGTCCAGAGTGAGTACCAGGACACCCCAAATTTCAACAGAGAAACTCTTTCTCAAGAGAAAGAAGAAAGTCAATGCTGGTGAAAAAAAGGGAAAGCCAACTTCAAATTCTAAGACAAACTACTTGACAGTGTGAAAAAGTTTTCAGCTTAAAGACTTCAATTTGTTGAGCAAATCTCATAATTAGTAGCAAGCTTTTAACAGATCTTTAGTTAACTGGATTATAGGAGAAGGAACCATGCTTACTTCATTGATAAAAAAATCAAGCCAAATAGAGTTTGTTGTTTTGGGAACAGTCCAACCACATTGTCCAGTGTATATCGTGAACTAAGTTCATAAAAGAACTTCTGACGCCCACACATGGTCAAATGTACTTTTAATCATTGGCAAAACTTTAACTTACTTTAATATTGTTTGTTTTCATTGGTTTATTAATTTCTCTTTTATTTAGTTTTTGCTTATTTTGTAACACATATTTAAATTGTTCCTTTCATCTCCAAACTGTTTATACTTTAAGGTCCCTGTAATAATTTCTTTTTCTGTAGCTATGTTATAGTTAAACACATTGGATTCTGAAAATAGTTTATATTTTATAATATAAATTCAACTCTGGTTTCTTCCACTAGTTCCTTTATGCTAGTGTCTTCATTCTGAGTATATTAACTACAGGCTTTTATAATTCTTATTTTACTCAAAATGTTCTATGTTATAAAATGAACTAACTATTCTTTCAGCAAATTTGAGCAGTTTTATGTAAAAATTGAAAGCACATTCCTTATTTGGATCCCATTTTTCTAAATGTTTGGATATTTTTTCCTTAAACTGTTATGGTACAAATGATACTTCCCACATGTCAATTCACGATCATGACAAATAAAGACTTAAGCATGTCTAATGTTGGGTGTGTGAACAACCTCTTTTTAGTTTTGAGAACCCAACTTTCTTGCTTTCTAGAAAGCATGCATTATTACTTATTTTGAGAAAGACTTTATGCATTTGGTCAATTTATTGTTTTTTGTCTTAGTACTAAAGTGTGTGTGTGTGTGTGTGTGTGTGTGTGTGTAAGCTAGTCAATGACTGAAATTTTCTTAGAGTGTGAAATTTGGTGCTGCTGTGAGAATTGATAGAAAATTAAGTCCTTTTTCTCTTCTGTTCAAAAATTTATAAGGGAAGGAGTAAATTTTTTATTTTGATATATGTTAAAAAAATAACCCAGCATTTAAAAAATGAAGGAACAGTATATTTTCACTGTTGGGATATAGCAGATGGCTAATAGTTCTATAGGAATGAGTAAGCTACCTCATTATAGAGCTGGCTTTAGGTGTAGTGCTGGCAGTGCATGTGTTCTATTTTGATACTTTGATATTTGCATGATACTTTCCTCATCTCTTCATATGCTGGCATCACCTTCCAGTGACCAGCAAACACAAGAATGTGTTAAACAGAGCTGTGTTTTTATAAGGTGTCGCATGAACCAAATGTCACAATGCAGGAACTGACAGTAAACTCAAAAGACAATATTTCCCCATGTTTCTTTTGATCAGTTGTTCATTCTTTCTGATTTCCAACAACTTAGCTGTGAAATAAGAGTACTGTCTTGGATCTCCCACAGTAAGCCATTTTTGTGGAGTTTTAAGACTAAGTAGGAAAGCTTTACAGGCCTGTGACAGGCTGAGAGAAGCCCCAGGAAGTTAACATCTAGTCTTGCTTTTTTCAGATATGTTAGTTATGTCTTTGATGTTATCTTTGGACACTGGGATTTCAAATAAAGCTTACTTGAAAGTGAATAAACCTTAGCCTGTCAAATGTTGTCATTCCTATGCATTAAATAAAATATATCAATAAAATAAAAACTCTGCGTATACTTATTTTCCCTTTCAGATTTTGTAATGTTTCCATATTCATCCCCTCTTTCAATTATGTGCTGGGAGAACAGGATATGGTCTTCACTTTGCATTGCGGTCACAGAGCTACCATGTGCCAGTGACATGGCTACTGTAATCCTGATCCCTCTCCTGGGTCATCTCCACATAACTGACTCCATCATCTCTTCTTTTCTTCTATCAGACCTAGGGAGACAGCTACCATTTTTTATCCAATTTTGATTTTGTTAATCCAAAAGAGCAATTTGAACAGTCATGTAGCACATCTAATATCAGTGAATACCAAGAGCTCACTTAGGTTTATAGCAAGTATATGAATCAATGCACTTACTCCTAATAGTCCTTTTCATTAAATGTAGTCACGATTACATGGCTCTCATTTCTAATCCCTGCCCTTTGCTTCTGCACCAAACAGCTGAGTGTGACCTACAGCTCACTGCTGGCTGTCCTGCAAGCAGGATACTATTTGCCTATTCCAACCCCCAACCCCCTACCACTTGAGTGATGCTTAACAAAGTCTCTTTTGTCTATTTCCCTAAATAGGTTGTGCTGTTCTTTCTCAGTATTATAACCATGAATTGGAGGCTAGAGAGGTAGTGAACTAATTAAGAGTGCTTGCCACACTAGGCAAGAGAGAGGACCAGGGTTCTGATTTTAGCACCTACATAACAGTCTTGTCTTCTTACAAACCCTTGTAATTCTAGTCACAAGGAGTCTGACTCCTTCTTTTGGTCTCCTTTTGTGTACAACATATGTACTCAGACATACATATGCATATGTCACATAAACGAATACACAAATGTACATATATAAATAAATTAAATAAAATTTTAAAATTGTCTTAAAATCATGAATTTTTATGAATTATAAAATCCTGTGATATATGACTTTGTAAGAGATTCTTTTTAACACTTGTGGAGAAAAGTTGAAGCTTTGTGTGTAGGTTTTCTGAAAGCAAGTCTCATATAATCATGTAGGATAAGCTACAAGAAAACTATAATAAAGTAAAACAGATACAGAAAATATTACTCTTAAAAAATAGTCAACTTATCAAACTAATCCCTTTATAGGTTTAAAGAAACTTACTATTTTGCCTGTCACTACCTAATAGAGGCGTTTGACGTTGGGTTCACCACAAGACCAGGTTCTCAAAAGACTTATGGGTGTTATATAGACTCTGAAGCAGTTGTTTAGATATCAGGAGGCCATAGCAATAACCAAACCATAATCAAGGAAGAACATTTTTTCATTAACTAATTATAGCCTTAAGTTTCAAAAGACCATATTTATCAGTTTTATGCCATAAATTCTGTTAGTGTGAATTCATGACTCAGAAGAACAAATTGAAATCTAGATGAACTCAAGGAGCCATGAAACTCAGATATGAAACATTCTTGCAGTCAAAAAGACTGGCACCTGACCTGAGCATTGTTGCTGATGAAACACAATGGAAACAATGTAAATATATTCAGTATGTAAGATGTGTTTTTGATGTGATAAAAGAATAAGCTGTGTTATTTATGTTGACTTTCCTTAGCTCAATGATTATGCTGATATATTTGAGAATGAAAGCAGAAAAAGCAGTTGTAGGTTTGATGTTTCTTTAAATTCACAGAAGAAACAATCCTATCAGAGATTCATAATGTAAGCAAATGAATGCAAAGTGTAAATGAGGCAAGAAGGAGGCATCGTGATTCTTTCTGAAGTGTCAGTTGTAACTTCACGGAAAGATGTTGGGTTTGCAGCTAAGTGAAGAAATGTGCAATGTAGAGAACTGGGGAAAAAAGAAAGCCATGAGCATGATGGAAGAGCTAAGAGAATAAGAAAGAGGAAGAGGTGGAGGAGGAAGAGGAGGAGGAGGAGGGGAAGAAAGAAGAAGAAGGAGAAGGAGAAGGAGAAGGAGAAGAAAGAACTGAGAATTCTAGCCAAAGACTAAACAAATCATTTGCTCTTAATATAGAAAGTTAAACTCACATACACTATTATACTTTAAACATGAGATATATATTTTTTTCTTTTTGATTTTGAAAATAACATTCTCTAGACCTGAATAACATCAACTGGACATGGTACACAGTTTTAAAGTGATAGAAACAGTTTCAAATTTAAAAGTACACACATATACATTAGAGCATTTAAGTGAATTCATTGGATAACACTAATTACACATATTTATTAAACTAATATTTTCATCATCTTATGGACTAAACCCAGGGTCTTGCACATATTAAGCAATTGTTCTACAACTGAGCTATATCTCCAGCCAATAAACTGATTATTAGCATTAACCAGCTGCTAATAATAAAGGAATGCTACTACATGCATGGATTAGCTCAGTTGGTTAAGTTTTTTGTTTTGTTTAAACATATTTTGTCGGCCATTCATAATTATCTATGGAAACTTCATTTTGTTAACCAGTATTTTTTTCTAGTACAAATGTGATACCAGAAAGAAATATAAATTGTGTATGATGCTTTCCACTCCACTGCAGTATCTTCTTGGGTATAGCAAATCATTTCAGTGAAACTTTCTGTGAATGACTTTTTATTCAATTCAACAAAACGAAAAATGCCTTTAAAGATACCCTGATCAAACAACACATATCCCCATTTCATGCCGTTTCATTTATCTTCCGTAGTGCTTATGCTCCGTCATAGATAAACGAAGTGCCAGACTCGAGACACGGTTGAATGGAGACACAGTTCCTAAATCCAAGTCCATTCTCCTTCCCAGACTCAATTCCACTTCTAGAAATTTTAATCTGTTTGAAATTTATTTTGAATTATTTAATAGTTATGTTTGAGAAGTCTTCATGTGGAGGTATAAGAAAAAAAGGAAGAGAAGGAGAAAGAAAGGGAGAGGGAGAAAGATAGAGATGATAGATACAAATATGCATACAAAATAAAAGACAAGTTCTTGTGTTTTAAGGTGATGAATTACTAGAATTAATTTTTAGATTAATTAAATTAAAAAAAATCACTCTTCAGTTAGTCCATATCAATTTCCTTTAATTATAAACTTAAACCACATTTACATTCCCTTGAAATCTTCCAGCCACTTCCATCAGAGACATGCAAACCGCAGATCTTCTTTTCCTCCAAATCGAGTCCCCACTCTCACCTCCATCTCTATCTAAAACCACCTGCTGTGACCCACCTTCCCTGCCCCCATCTCCAGTGGACCACCCACTGTTCCCTTCTAAACCTCTGTGCAACCACTCTTCACTTTTCCTAGGCTCCAACTCCAGCAGGCATTCCCTGGAAACCCACTAAGTAGCCAAGACTGTCAGAGAGTTAAGTAGGCCACCAAAGCTGACAGTCAAGCTTCATATTTTTACTCTCCCTCAGCTATACCATGTCTAATCTCCCAGCTTTATCCCAAACTCTGTAGTAGGCTATTCTTTGTGACCTCTCCTTACTGCCCAAATTCCCAGGGAACTAAGCAGATCTCGGAAGAATAACACTCTCTTTCCTTCCTCCTGTGAACCTCTTCAGTCACCCTCCTAGTCCATCCGTATTACTAAATATCAACACCAATACCTAGAAGCACATTATATTGGGAACCCCAGTGGTCACATTTAGCAGGATCCCAGAAGCATTCCCTACCAGACAAGACAGAACTACCACACTCACCTAAAAGAACAAAGTACCCAAACAACAAAGGCAAGAGTAGATACCAGCACCTAAAATTATAATCCTTTCAAACCCACTTGCCTCGACACTAGTATAAAAACACAATCAATAAGTGATACCACAATATGTTTCCACTAGAATCCACTAATGCTACCGCAATTGGCTCTGAAAATTGCAACATATCTGAAACAAAACTCACAACTTCAATTAGTCTTTGTGGATATAATAGAGATTTTTAAAGATAAAATGAATCAATCCCTTTAAAAATCTATGAAATACAAACAGAAACTGGAAGAAAGTAAATAAAACAGTTTAAGATGTGAAAGCAGAATTAAAATCAATAAAAAAAAAAAAACCTAAATTAAGGTAAATAAAAATTTGGGAACTCAAACAGGAATTTCAGAGGCAAGCCTCACCAACAGAAGAAAGAATATTAAGAATGAAAGACACAATAGAAAAAATGGATATTTCCATCAAAGAAATTGGAAAATCTAATTTAAAAAACCCTGGCACAAAACATCCAAGAAATCTGAGACACTAGGGAAAGACAAAATCTGAGAACACTAGATATAAAGGAAAAATTTCCCACAAGACAATGGCACAGAAATATTTACAACAAAATCATAGTAAAGAAAATCCCTAATATAAAGGAGATAACTATCCTGATATAAGAAGGATACAGTACAAGTATACTAGACCAGAAATCAAATTCCCCTTGGCACATAGTAATGAACAAAACACTAAGAACAAAACAAAAAAGCAATATTAAAAGCTACAAGGGGTAAAGAGTAAGTAACATAAAGACAGATCTATTAGAATAACATTTGAGTTCTCAACAGAGAATTTAAATCCAGAATGTCCTGGACAGATGTTCCACACCCTCTAAGAACCACAGATGCCAGCACAGAACACTAAATTCAGAAAAACTTTCAATCATAGTAAATGGAGAAAATCCCATATAAAACCAAATTTAAATGCTATTTATATACAAATTGAGCCAGACAGAAGGCACTAAATGGAAAACTAAAATCTGAAAATGTTACCAACACCCAAGAAAATACAATACCAGACCAGCAAATAAAAGGAGGGAAACACACAGACACACATACACACACACACACACCATCAAAATAACAACATAATAGGGATCAATCAGGAATCAATAAACACTGTTCATTGGTATCCCTTACCATCATTGGTCTCAGTTCCTCAGTAATAAAAACACAAAGTAACAGAGTGAATTCCAAACAGGATCCATCTTTGTGTTGCATTCAAATAACATATCTTAACATCGTCATCTCTGGGTAAAAAAAAAAAAATGGAAAAAGATATTCCAAGCAAAAAGACCTTGACGCAAACTGGACTAGCAATTTTAATATCTGACAAAATAGAATTTAAACCAAAACTAATCAGAAGAGAATGTGAATTAAAAATTCCTCATCAAAGGAAAAATCCACCAAGATGACACTGGCATTCTTAACATATATTGACCAAATACAAGGATACCCAAATTCATAAAAGAACCACGACTACAGCTTTAATCACATATTTACCCTCACATACTGATAATGGGAGACTTCAGTACCCCAACTTCACCAATGGACAGATCTTCCAGACAAAACCAAAGAAGAAAAATACTAGAGCTAACTGATGTTAAAAACAAAATGGACCTAATGGATATTTACAGAACATTCTAGGCAAGCATAAAAGAATATACCTTCTTCTCAACTCCTCATGGAACTTTCTAAAAAAGTGACTACGTCACCAAGCTAGTCACAACAACAAGAAAATTAAAATAACTCTATATATTGTAATTGACCACTATGGATTAAAGCTGTATATCAACAACAGAAACAACAGGAACCTAACAAACTCATAGAACCTGAACAATTGGGTGATAAATGGGTCAAGACAGGAATTAAGAAAAACATTAATTGCATTCTAGACTTGAATGAAGATTAATACACAATATGCACAAAATTATGGGGCACAATGAAGGCAGTTTTAAGAGGCAAGTCATAGCACTAAGAGTTTAAATAATAAAATTGGAAATAAATCCTGTTAGGTTACATAACAGCGAGCCTAACTTAGTAAGGCTCTAGAACAAAATGAAGAAATAATTATCAAAAGGAGGAGATGTCAAGAAATAATCAAATTAGGGCTGAAAGCAATATTATAGAAACAAGCAAACAAACAAAACTACAAAGAATTAATGAAACAAAGAGTTGATTTGTTGTGAAAATCAACAAAATTGACAAAACAATATCCAAATTAACTACAAGGCAGAAAGTAAATACCTAAATTTAGAAAAAAATAGAGATAAAATAGGAAATATTACAGTAGACGCCTAGGAAATCCAAAGAATCATAGGAATACTTTAAAAACCTGTATCCCTATAAAAATAGGAAAATCATTTGTCAAGGTTAAATCAAGATCAGGTAAATGAAATAGGAACTATGATTAAAAGCCCATCATACAAAAACAGCTAGGGCAGGGTGACTTACTCAAGAATTCTACGAGACTTTCAAAGAAGAGCTAATGACAATTCTCCTCAAATCTATCCACAAAATAGAAAAAGGAACAATGCCCAATTTATTTTATGAGGCCACAGTTACCCTGATATAGAAGCAACATAATGTCCCAACAAACAAAGAGAATTACAGACCCAAGAATCAGTAGACTTCCTATGTACAAATGACAAATGGACTAAGAAAGGAATTGGGTAAACACCTCAGTAGCCTTAAATAATATAAAATATCTTGAGAAAACTCTAAGCAAGTAAAAGACTTATATAATAAAAACTTTAAGGCATTGAAGAAAAAGTTGTAGATGATAGTAGAAGATGAAAAGATCTCACATGGTCATGGATTGGTAGGATTAACAGTAAAAACAACCATCCTACCAAAGTAATCTAGAGATCCAGTGCAATATCCATCCAAGTTTGAACACAGCTCTTCAAAGATCTTTAAAAGAAGATTTTCAGCTTCATATAGAAACACACAAACTGAGGATACTTAAAACGATCATGAATGGCAGAAGAACTACTGCGGTATCTCCATCCCTGATCTCAATTTTACTACAGAGCTATAGTAATAAAAACAGCATAGTACTGACATAAAAACAAACATGTCTATTTGTAGAATTGAATTGGAGACCTAGAAATAAATTCACACACCAACGGACACCTGATTTTTGACAAAGAATCCAGAAATGCACACTGGAAAAAAGACAACATCTGAAACAAATGGCTCTGGTCATACTGGATGGCTGCATGTAGAAGAATCCATATAAATCCATATTTATCACTGTGCATAAAATCCAACTCCTCCCAAAAGAATCAAGTGCGCTGATCCTATTAGAAGAAAAAGTGCAGAATAACCATGATTCCATTTGCATTGAGGAAGCCTTTCTGAACAACACTGTTAATGTAGCCACTAAGATAAACAATTAATAAACAGAACCTTATGAAGCTGCAAAAATTCTATACAGGAAAGGACATTGTTTTTCAGACAATGGGGTAGCCTATAGAATGAGAAAATACTTTTACTAACTATACTTCTAATAGAGGGCTAATATACAAAATATATTTTTAAAAATCTACATATTAAGAAATTAAATTAAATATCAAGGAATTTAAAAAGGGTACAAATTTAAACAAAATTTTCTAAAAAGGAAATTCAAATGGGTGAGAAACACTTAAGGAAATATAGAAAATCCTTAGATATAAGGAAAAGGCAAATCAAAACTACTTTGAGACGTCATCATACACCTGTCAGAATGACTAAGATCTATAAAGCAATTTGCAGTTCGTGCTGGTGAGGGGGTTGAGTAAGGGGAACACTCATCTATTGCTGGTACAAGTGAAAACTTCTAGAGCTACTATGGAAATCAGTGTGGCAGTTCCTTAGAAAATAGAAATTGATCTACCACAAGATCCAACTATGCCACTCTTGAGCATATGCCCAAATAATGCTTCATCCTACCACAGAGACACTTGGCTAACAATGTTCATTGCTGCTCTATTGATAACAGCCAGACATTGGAAACAATCTAGATGTCCCTCAACAGAAGAATGGGTAAAGAAATATGGTGCATTTACCCAATAGGAGCTGTTATTGACAAAATGAAATCATGAAATCTGAAGGGAGATGGATGCAACTAGAAAACAAATCATCCTCAGTGGGGTAATCCAGGCCCAGAAGGGCAACTATGTATGTAATTGCTTATATGTTGATATTGGCTGTTAAATCAATGATAGCCAAGCTACAATCCATAGAATGACAGGTCTTCGGTATAGAGTAAGTGAATAGGAGGGAAGATAGATTCCCCTTAGAAAAGGGAAGTAGAATAAATAGATATGAATGGATGAGGGTGATTGGAATGGGGGCATCAATGGGAAGGGAGAAGATAGATGCAGAAGGTAGGGGGAGAGACAGCTAAAATTAATGACCATTTGAGGTGTAGTATGGATAGTAGAAACTTTGAAAAATATACACATATATGAATACAACCTAAATTAAATCACCAAATAACTGGGGAAATTGGGCCCCAGGTGAGCATTCATCTTTTATCACTACATGAAGATTCCAATACTAGAATTCAGGTAAATTTTACTTCATGGTTGACTAAAGGGATCCTATGGGAATCCTCAAAGAATCCAGCCTGTTTACATGACCATAGTTTGCTTTCCATAAATGAACTGAAAGGCCTCATTAATAAAGATAACACTTATACAACTCAATGAGCATGGAAAAGTCAAGCTGGTGCCTACATAATCATCTTTATTACTATTGACTTTGGTACAAGAAGATATTCTACTTGCTACCAAAGGAGAACTTTTAATACCAACCCAACTTCAAACTTTCATCTACAGAGGCGTGCTGCCTGCAAGATATGCTAGTGCAATGGTGGCACAAAGTTTGTAAGAGTAACCAACCAGTATCTGATTTGACTGACACTGCTTGGGGAAACAATAACCTTAGACTAGATAGTCCAGGGACCTAAGATAAAACCAAATACTACTGTTCTAAAAGACAAACAAAAAACACAGCAATAAAACATTCCAGTAAGTATTCTGCTTTACTAACAGATTAGTGCCTTGCTCACCCACCATCAGATAAACTTCCACTTGCAGCAAATAGGAACAGATACAAAGATCCACAGCCAGAAATTATGCAGAGAGTGAGAGAAGTTGGAACTCTCAGCTCATTGAATCCATTAAATCCTTTGGTTTGGGGCTCAGGAAACCCTGCAAAAAGGGAAGTGGAAAAAGTGTAAGAGGAAGAAGGGAGGGAGGAATCAAGGAAACCAAGTCCTCTATGTTACCCTGCTCAATGCACATATGAACTCACAGAGACTGGAGAAGAAGCATGTACAGGGTCTGCATAGATCCACACTAGATGGGGTATTAGAGGTTTAAGTTGAAGCAAACACATGGCCCATCCCTAACCCAGAAGCATTCTCCAACATTTACATTTAACCACTTGCAAATAAAAATTTAAATTCGTCCAAGGTAGTCTCACTTTGAAAAAACAAACAACTTTTAAGGGTAGACTGCAAGCCCAGCAGTAGATGGCGAACAGAAAACAAACCCCTGGCATCATTGTAGGTTACTTTGTCTCATAATATTTGTCAGAGAGTTTTTAATTTTTATTTTGATTATACAGATATATGTTTCTCTCTCTTTGTTATATATATATATATATATATATATATATATATATATATAATGATTTCCAGTTTATAGTTTTTATAAGGTTCATGAATTTATGAATGAATGGATATCTAAGTCTATATCTTGTCGTTTTTACTTTTCTTCCTCTTCTTGGGCTCTTTTCCTTTTTTTTCTATTCCAAATTATTGGATTGTTTTATTTTATTTTGCTATTATCCCTTAGCAGTCTTTTCATGTTCTAACGAGAGAAAGGAGGTGAATCAAGATTGAAGAGGAGATGGAGAGCAACTGAGAGGAGTAGAGGAAGAGAAAATAGTTATCAGGATTTATTTTGAGATGAATGAATGCTATTTTTAATAAAAGACAAATAAAATAGGAATCTCTAATATACAATGTAAAATAAAGTATATTAATGCTACACATTCATATTTTGCAATGTATCTACAAATTGTTGACAAAATAATAAAATAATGATAGATGTTTTGGTGTCATACAGAAGAGCATTTAAATCATAATATGTTATTTATGAATATGAGTTATATGAATATAAGTAGAAATATATATACGTATAAATGTAAATATAAACTTTAATAAGTTTAACTGTTATTTTAAGGCATTGACAAGCACATTACATAGCAATTATGACCAGCATCTTGACTACTAAAAGTCAATATTTAAGATATATATTTTATTTAAGATAAAAGTTTAAGATATAGGAAAAAGTGTTGACAAGTTCTGATTTAATTGGTGTGTGCTCCCTTTCTCAAGCACAATTCTTACTCTACATTAGACTATCTGGATTACTAAAGCTATGACCAACTAGAACTTTGGTTCAGTCCCATACAGTACTTCCTAAAAACTCATCAAACTTCAATAGAGTTTTATGTCATCTGATCAATACATTCTTAGATTATTGCTATGTCACTGTCTTGTGTCTCTTGTAGTACTATGATTCTTGTCTGGAGTTAAGTGACAAGCAAAATATAATTAGGTGTATACAGTGATGAAAGGTGTCACTTTGGTTCTAAATGGAAAGATATTTTAAGAAAATAGATTTTAAACTGCAAAGATAAGAGAAAATGTGTATCCCTCCTGTCAGTTATTTTTCTGACCTGATTATTTTCTTTTCACAGAAGAAATTTCAAAAGGATTGTTTTTCTGTCTGCCTCAAACAGAGCGTGGGGGTCTTACATGCATGGTATTTTTATATTTTACAAAGCCCTTTCAGGACTGAATTCATAAATAATTTGGACAAGAAGCTGCCCTAAAGTTCATCTGATCAAACAAATACAAATAAATAAATAAAAGTTGACAAAGCTGATTTCATGAGATGAAATAACTTTCTAGAAAGTTCCAAGATGATTGATTAGTCAGAAGTCAAATACTTAGTCTCAACATCTGTGTTCTTTGCCTCACAACAGCAAAGGTGATGTAAAAACTATTTATAGTATTGCTATTTTTTTTTCTATTATAGTTTCAATTTCAGCAAGCTGAAGCCCAGGTTTCAGAGTGAATTAAGTTCGGCTTGCCTTACTCCTTCCCACATCTGGCCCATATTTCATTGTTCCATCTTTTAAACATTTTATCTCCTAAGTACTTATAAATCCCCAAGGAGGAGTGTGTTTCTAAGTCACTGTCAGTTTTTCATGTTGTTCACTGATCTGTATTAATTTTCCCAACCTTCCTCGTTGAGCAAATGATGGAATTCTCACAGGTTGCATCCCACAAGCTGGCTTGGTATATTGCTTGTTTTATAGAAGTTCTCTTTCTCCTAAAGGATAAGCTCTATGTTAAGACATAAGGTGCTTGCTTTCTCTTTAGACACTTAACATCTAGCAGTGTTAGGAAAATTATCAGTTTCTTGCTGTTTTTCAAAAAGGGGAATTAACAATGGGAAATTGCTTTGATATATTTACTTAAGATTTTCTTCTTACCTGAAAAATAATATAATTCATACCCAATCCTGATACCAAGACACACAAATAATTTTATATTTGATACTCAAATTATGTCTTAAAATCTGGCCATCATTCTTAAAACTACATGTTATTTACCTTATCTTAAACCATGCATAGATTCTATATTACTATGTGACGTAAATGTACTTGGAAAATAAGCAGAAATTGACTGTATTAATTGTTGGCAATTAGAAATAAGATAACAGTGTTCTCTGTGTTTGATACTTTAAATCAGCAATTCTAAGTCATTAGTTTTCCAATAGAGGGCTTTAAAGATGAGTGTGTCAGAGGCACTGTTGCTGTAGTTACAAAACCTGTGTATGTTGCCTTAAGACCATGCTTTTCTGCTATTTAGTGTTGCCTTTTCTTTTGAATATTTATTGAAATCCAACTTTGTAATACATTTCAATGGCCTAGAAGGAAGATAATCACACCCAAGAGAACACAAAGAATAAATAATCACAGACCAGCAAATCAAAGGATCAGAGCACACAAGGCACAGACACAGACACAGATACAGACACAGACAAATGCAGACATATACCACACTACCATCATCACCACCACCACTACCACAACAACAACAATAGTTACAATACAGCAGCATAGCAGGCATCAAGAAACAGGGCACACTGATATGTCTCAGCACCAATGACCTCAATTAACCAATAAAAAGACATATATATATAATGGATAAAAAATAGGACCCATCCTTCTGCTGCATCTAAGAAACATACTTCAATATCAAGGATAGACATCATCTCTGGGTAAAAGTATGGAAAAGATATTTCAAGAAAATGGACCTAAGAAGCAAGCTGGACTAGACATTTTAATATCTAACAAAGTAGACTTCATATCAAAGCTAATCAAAAGAGAATAGGAAGAACACTTCATACTCATCAAAGAAAAAAAATTCTACTGTGGAGACTGTAAATTTTAACATCTATGCATCAAATACAAGGGCACTAAGTTCACAAAAGAAACTCTTCTATAGCTTATATCACATATTGACCTGCACATAATGTAGTGGAAAACTTCAACATCCAAGTATTACCAATATATAGATTGTCCAGACAAGACTGAACAGAAAAATACTGAAGCTCACTGAGTTAATAAATCAAATAGACCAAACATATTTTTAGAACATTTCACCCAAACACAAAATAATATACCTTCTTCTCAGCATTTCATGGAATTTTCTACAAAATTGTCCACATACTCAGTCACAAAATAAGCCTCAACAGATACAGGAAAATTAAAATGGCACTCTGTATCCTATCTAACCACCACAGGTTAAGTTAGTTATTAACAAAAAGATAAAAAAATAAAAAGAAGGCTTGCATACTCATAGAAATGATGAATAACTCACTATCGAATGGAAAAAAAGGGTCAAAACAGAAATGAAAACGGTATTTAAAGATTTTCTATGATTGAATGAAAATAAATGCATAACATGCCCAAACTCACAGGGTACAATAAAGACAGTTTTACAAGGAAACTTCATATCACTAAGTGCCAAAAAAAAAAACTAAAAGAATAAAAACAAAAAAAAGGAACACCACAAAGGAGTAGATGGCAACAAATAATCAAACTCAGGGCTGAAATCAATAAAATATAATCAATAAAAAGAATGAATGAAACAAAGATTGGGTTCTCTGAGAAAATTAGTAATATTAACAAAATCTTATCCAAATTCACTCAAAAGCAGAAGAGAGAATATTGAAATTGATGTTAGGAATGAAAAGACAAAATGATAGACACTGAAGAAATACACAAAATCATAAAAAATTTTAAAAGCTTGTATTTCACAAAACGGGAACATCTAAAGGAAACAGGTAATTATTTTTTTCTTACACTAAAGTTGAATCAATACCAGATATTCAATTTAAATAGATATATAGACCATAATGAAATAGAAGCAGTCTTTAAAAGTCTACCAACCAAAAGAAACCCAAGGCAACATGGTTAGCACATAATTCTGCCAGGCTTTCAAAGAAGACTTAATGCCAATTCACCTCAAGTCATCCAATAAAACAAAACAAAACAGAAGGAATATTGCCCAGTTTGTTTAATGAGGCCAGTTACCCTGACATCTTGACCGCAGAATGACCCAACAAAGAAAGAGAATTGCAGAGCAATTTTTTTATAACCATAGACACAAAAATTCTCAATGAAATAGTTGTAAAACTAATTCAAGAAAATATCAAAAATTCATTCACTATGACAGAGTGAACTCAATCCCACAGATGTAGGGATGGTTCCACATATGGAAATAGATAAATATAATCCAACATGTAAAGAAACTGGAAGATAAAACAACATGCTCTTCTCATTAGCTGAAGAAAACATCTTTGACAAAATCTAACACTCCTTCATGATAAAAGTACTGGAGAGATTAGGGATACAAGACACATAGCTCAACACAATAGAGGCAGTTTAAAACAAGCCCACAGCCAACGATGTAAATGGAAAGAAATTCAAAATAATTCCCTGAAGATCAAGAACAAGACAAGGTTGTTCACTGTCTCCACACCTATTCATTATAGTACTTAAAGTCTTAGCTAGAGCAATAAGACAACTCAAGGAGATAAATAGGATACTAATTGGAAAAGAGGAAGTAAACACATTGTTATTTGCAGATGTTGTGATAGTATACATAAGTAACCTTAAAAATTCCACCCAGAAGTCCAAGAGCTGATAAACACTTTCAATAAAGTATCAGAATACCAAATTAACTCACAGAATTCATAGCTCTCCTATATTCAAATGACAATCAGACTAAGAATCAATTAGGGAAAAAAAAACTTTTACAAATATCCTCAAATAATATAAAATATCTCTGGCTAATTCTACCAAGCAAGGGAAAGACTTGAGAGAAAAATCTTTAGCTTTAAATATGAATGAAAAATGAGGATATGAGTATCCCGAGCTATGGTTGAAGAGGTTTACTGTAGATATGAGAGAGAAAGCAGCAGGGGCATCTAGAAGAATCCAGACTGAACAGGGCCCATAGACGGAACCAGGCCATGAGAGATGGGGAGAGCTAGAAGAAGAGAAAGAGAGGGCTTGAGAGGAGGGAAGAAAAAATTAGAGAGGAACCAAGGATCAAGAGGCCAAAAAAAGCAAAGAGCATTAGTCAAAGTAGCTGAGCTATATAGGAATCAGAATCTGGAGAAGGGAAGTCCAGCCCTAGGAAGGAGAGGTTTAGGCTAGGGGAAGGGCTAAAACTACACTAATATAAGAACTTCTAGAGGTATCACTATCCCCAACATCAAACTGTACTACAGAGTTATAGTAATAGAAACAGCATGATATTAACCATATTGATCAGTGGAATCAAATTGAAGATACAGACATATATGTTCACACACCTATGGATGCCTGATTTTTTTTATAAAGAAACCAGAATATACATAGGAAAAAGACAGACAGTGTCTTCAACAAATGGGCTGGTCAAATTGGATGGCTAAATGTAAAAGACTCCACAAACAACCTGTGCAAAACATAAAACTTCACAAAACATAAAACCAGATACACTGAACCTGATAAAAGGGAAAGTGGGGAATAGCCTTGAACTCATTGACACAGGAGGAGAATTTCTGAACAAAATGTTATTAGCACAGACCCAAAAGGCAACAATTAATAAATAGAACTCATGTACTCAGAAGCTTTTCTAAGGAAAGAGACACTGGCATTTGGAAATGTGGCAGCCTACAGAAACAGATTTTTATTTTTATTTTTTACCAACTACACATTTGATAGAGGACTAAAATTCAAAATGTATAAAGAACTCAAAAAAAGAAAACATCATATCAAGAAAAAAAAAAACCCAATTGAAAATGGGTTACAGGTCAAAACAGAGTTCTCAAAAGAAGAAACTCAAATTGCTGAGATATCCTGAAAGAAATGTTCAACAACCTTAGACATCAGGGAAATGCAAATCAAAACTACTTTGAGATTTCATCTCACACATGTCAGAATGGCTAAAATCTACAAAACTAGTGACAGCTCATGCTGGGGAGGAAAAAGATAGAGCAAGGGGAACACTCATCTGTTGCTGGTGGGAGTGCAAACTTGTATAGCTGCTATGGAAATCAGTGTGGTGAGTCCTCCAGAAGATGGGGATTGGGCAAACTTAAGATTCAGCTAAACCACTTAGGTATGTACACAAATGACAGTTTAATCTAGCACAGAGACACTTGATCATCCTTGTACATTGCTGCTCTAGTCATAATAGCCAGAAACTGGAAACATTCTAGATGTCCCTCAACAGAAGAACAAGTAAAGAAAATTTGGTACATTTACACAGTAGAGTGTTACTCAGCCATTAAAGAAAATGAAATCATGAAATTCACAGACAGATGGATAGAACTAGAAAAAATCAAACTAAGTAAGAAAATTCAGTCCTGAAAAAACAAATGTGGTATGCATTCATTCATGTGAATATTAGCTCATAAGTCAATGATAACTAAGTTACAATCCTTAGAACCACAGAAGCTAGGAACACAGTAAGGAATTGAGGCCAGACAGATCTCTCTAGGAAAGGGAAATAGAATGTATGGTTATGAGTGGATAAGACAGAGGAGGGGACAGGAGGATTATGGGGAGTAAAGAGGGAACAAGGTAGGGACTATGGGGAAAGATAGCTAAAATTAAGGACCATTTGAGGACTAGTATGGAAACCTAATATAGTAGAAGCTTCTTAAATATATATGTATATGAAAGCAATCAAAATGGATTTGCCAAATAATAGGGTATACAGAGCTCTAAATAACATGTCTTGTTACCAAATGAAGTTTTCAGTACTGGAATTGGATTACATCTAATTTAGTTGCTAGCCTAAGAGGCTCCATGTTCGCGTATTCACCAAAGAACTCAGGTTGTTTATAAAGCTACATGCTGCCTTCCAAAACTGATGGCAAGTCCCTATTGCTGAAGACAACATCTACCCAATTCATCCAACATGGGGAAGTCGAGCTCATAGCTACATATAGCCTTTACCATCAATGCCAGCAACTTGGGTACAGGAGGTACTCTGCATGCTACAAAAGGAAAAACTTTAATACCAATCCAACCACAAATCCTTTGATCTACAATGGTGTCATGCATGCAAAATATGCTAATCAATGGTGGCACAAAATTTTTTAAGAGAAACTAACCAATATCTTATTTTACAGAAGGCCAACTTCAGGAAATGGAACCCATATCCAACACTGCTTGAGTGACCAAGAACCCGAGACTAGATAGTCCAGGGTCCTAGGGTAAAACCAGAGACCACTGTTCTAAACAAACAAACAATCAATCATTAACAACAATAACAACAACAAAACATAGTAATAAAAAGATTCCTAATGACTTTCTGCTTTACTCATAGATTAGTGCCTTGATCAGGAATCATCCGAGAAACTTCCTCCTGCAGCAAATAGGAGTAAATACAGAGACACGCATAGCCAGACATTATGCAGAGAGTAAGAGACCTTGGAACACTAAGTCCTAAATGAGATACTTCCATTAAATCCCTTGGCTCAGGGTTCAAAAAACCCTGAAGAGGAGGCACAAAGTGTGTAAGAGCATGAGGGCATAGAGGATACCAAGAAACAAGGTTCTCTAAACCAATGTGATTGAAGCAGATATAACTCAGATGCTGAAGCAGCATGCACATGGCCTGCATGGGCTTTTACCAGTTGGGTTCATAGAATTGACAGAAGTGGACACATGCCCCCATCCCAACGCAGACACTATCTCTAATTAATAATGACTAGCAAATGAATATTAGTTTCCTCCAAAGGACTCTCAGTGGGAAAATAAACTAATCTTAAGGGTAAGCTGCATGCCCAGCAGTAGATGGCTAAAAGAAAATGAACTCTATAGTTTTGGAAGTTTCTTGTCTTATAATGTCCTGTTGAGGCTCTTCCTTTTGAAAATTTTTAATGTTACTATTTTTACTTTTATATTAATTTTATTTTATTAATATATTTTCTCTTTTTACCACACAGGTTCTTTGTGTATATATTATGGCTACCAGTTCAGTGTTTTTACTGGTTTCCTGATTGTATAAACAAGTGGGTTTCTGTTTCATGTGCCTTCTTATGGACTCCTTTGCTTCTGTTTGTTTTTTACCCAACTCTGATGTGTTAGTTTGGGGCTTATATTATTATAATCGATTTTATTGTATTTTGTTTTATTTCACTGTTATCCCATAGAAGTCTGCTTTCTAATGAGGACAGAAATGGGGTGGACCCAAATGGGAAGGAATATGCACATGAGCTGGCAGGAGTGGAGGGATGAGAATTCATAATTAGGATATATTATGTGAGAAAAAACATCTGCAATTAAAAAATATGTATATGTGATTAGATTATGTCATATTACTTGGAGCTTTTCTTCTTACTTGCCATTATGGCTCTAAGAAAGCTCATGACCCGGTGGGCTTAAATACTGCTAATCTATCTTTATATCTGAACTTTGAGTTGTTTGAATTATATCATTTAGGTTAATGGAGGCATTTTTAAAGCTGCATACTTGAAGTTCTGGATAATTTTTAAACCTAGCAATCATAATAAAACATAAGCATGTCACAGTTTTTAAAAGTAAACAATTAGGACTGGACAGTGGATTAATCGGGTAAGAGTGCTTTCTGTGCAAACATGAAGACCTGAGTTTAAAGTCTCAGCATCCACATAATATTTGGGTATGGCCACCCTGGCATTTGCGCGTGGAGATAGGAGTATCCCCGAAGCTCACTGCGCAGTTAGCCTGAATGGAACAGTTAGTTTCAGATTCAGTGTCAGGTACCGTCTCTAGTTAATAAGGTGAACACCTTATGACCTCCTTGCCCATATCACCCACGAGCACGGGCACATGCAGCCAGGTACACCATTCCCCCGTCTATATAATCTTCCTAATTCAGGTGATGATAGAACTTCTAAATAGTCATATGGAGTTGCTAAACAAAATGACAGGTGCAAAGCAACTACTTCAACACTTGATGTAAGTGTCGTGTAGATGTCACCTTAATTAGTGTTTTCTTTCTGTTGACTGTCATACAGTTCTCCAGCTGACACTAGAAATGATATTGGGAAGAATACCAGGATTTTGTGACTCATACACATAGAGAAAATTAGCTAACTCTTGAAATGTCTGCTGAGATTTCAAGGTATTTTCACACACACAATGAAATTTTATTACCATACCTGAGAACATGTTTATAGAAATATCAGAGTACTGGGGTTAGGGTTAGAGACAGCAGCTGTTTGTTTCTCAAGTCCCTCTACCCCAAAGACAAGGTCTCCTTTATCCCAGACAGGAATTGGACTTGCTATGTAGCAACTATGACCTGGAACTTACCATCACCCAGTCTCCAATTTACAAGTGTTGTGACTGCAGGGTGATACCATCATGTTCAGTTTATATAGCGCTGGGGTTAAACCCAGGCCTCACACGTGTCAAGCGAGCACTTCAACAATGGAACTATATCCCCAATTCCCTGAGTACATACAATTTAGCATATATACATATACATATAGTTAAAAGAACAAATGCATAATATAGCAATTATCAATATAAAATCATTTTAGGAATTGTAGCTATGATTATAAAACACATGTTTGGGTTTACAGAATCTGGCTTAGTGTAAAATCACAGATAGATGTTGTTAATCTTAGTTCTATATTTTTCCCGAAACACAGGGATCATAGGTAAGGAATCTAATGTTTAGAGATGTTTAACTGTTTGTTCAAAATACTGTGATAAGTGATAACACTCACCAGTCTGCAGGAGGCCTCTCTTCTGGGCCAGAAATGTGTTCTCGACAGATTACTTTGGAGTTCAGAGTTGCACAAGACTGCCTTCTTTACTCAATAACACAGAGCATATAGCTAGAACTCACTGTAGAGTTGTCTTTTTAAATACATTTTTCAGAATTAATGTTCTCAAGGGTTTCGTTAAAAGATAGTATTTACGTGTAAATAGCACTTCATATAATTATTATGATTTATTATACTATTTATTATTGTGTACAATGCTAAACAAATATCCACAGGCAATATAAATGTTAAAGTTTCAATTTTGGAAAGTCAGAGAAGTACAGTGGTACTAAGTATATTGAAAGCTGATTTAAAAGTGATTAATAAAGGCTGCACTAGTTGTTGCTTTTGGTTACTCTATAATTACATTGGCAATTTTTTGATATTTTCTCAAATAAGGACTGTCTGTCATTTACTTGAAATGTCGTAAATGAGTCTATAAAAATTTAGAGCACTGCCATCATCTTGAAAATACGGATTTTCAAAGTATTATTGATCATATAACTTTGAATTTATCGTGGGTCATTTTCTAGGGAGTGTCCAGAATTTGGAGATATGTTAACTGCACTTGCTTATTTTGTGTGACTTCTACCATATGATTAGTGAGTATGCCCAATTTGTTGAAGATTTATTCTACAGATTGGGGAGATAATCACTGGGGGGGGGTGATCATGGTAGATTATGAGGACTCTGGCTGCATTAAGGGATTAATTCATTAATAGATTCCAAATTTGATGCCCCTGTTTGGAAGTGGTGGAAGTGGGATCAGGAGGAGAAAGCAGGTTCCTGCATATTTGCCTTTGAAAAGTCTCTTGGTCCTGATTTCACCTCCCTTACTTTCTGCCTCCTGATCACCATGAAGTAGATAATTCTGCTCCACTGTGCCTTTCCTCCATTATATTCCACAGAGGCAGAGGTTCAGCAGTGGGCCCAGCCATTCAGATAGGAACCTCAGAGGCTCTGCACCTATGCACTTTCTCTCAGTTATTTGTCAAAGTAATAAACAAAAAAGTCCTTACTCATACAATGGAGATTTTTTTCTTAATGGAAGGCATATTTCCTAAGACTCTGATGGGGAATATTTGATCATCCAAACATGATCTGGCTTGCATTAAGAGTGTTAGGGAACCTTGGCTTAAAGGAAGCTTATTTTGATATACATTGAAAAAACATCTAGCACATTTGCTATAGTCAATACAGTCAGTCTTCATAGCAAGTTCATGATGTATTAGCTTAAACTGATGGGATAATGAGCTGCTGACAGATATGATTTCTAAATTGACACTTGAGGATGGTTCAGCCAGAGTACTTGGCATTAAACAGCAGAGGAGCCAAGGATTGAGCTCACAGCTCTGTGCTGCAGTGCAGCTAAAATGCATAAAGTTGAATTATTTAACAGGCACTCTGATGTCATATCTCACAAACTCTGAAAAAAGTATTGAATTTAACCATTAGAAGGACTACTATTTTCCTACCTTCATTTCTGTAAACACAGGTTTTGCCACTACTGGCAAGTCTTGAGAAAGTGTCATTTAAAGTACTCTTTGATGTAGCTTCCTTATTGAGTCACTGAGCCCTCAGACATTAAAAGAATATAAACCACAAAAGTAATGTGTGTGTGTGTGTGTGTGTGTGTGTGTGTGTGTGTGTGTGTGTGTGTGTGTATGTATGCAGATTTAGGGCAAAAGGCTGTTTATTCTTTGGTTAATTCAATCCCCAATCCTAGTCCTGGAGCCCTGAAGTGTTCTGGCCTCTGTACAATCTAATTTTAAGTCTAGAACTGGAAGGCTTCAGCCTACCTACAGTCTAGTTTAAGCTTCTGAGACTTGCTGCTGACTGAGCCACTCCTTCTGAACCCAGAGCTCTACTGATCAACTTATTCAATGTTCTGGCCAAACTCTTCTCCAGACTCTGACTGCCTCAGACTGAACTGCTCTGCTTAGCTTCTAACTACACACTCTTTCTGTCTGATACTGACTTTTGTTCAGCTACCTCTGTGTCTCTGCCTCAGATTCCTCAGACTGCTCCTGTGGCCTTGCCTCTGTTTCTTATCCTCAGACTACCTGCTTCAGACTGTTTCAGATTCCTCAGACTATTATCCTCTGTGCCTGTTCTCCAGCATCTTATCCTTAACCTGCCTCAGACTGCTTCATACTGCTTGCCTCATACTGCTTCTGTCTCTTATCTTCTGTTTACCCTAGACTGTACTGAAAGCCTGCTTTTCTATCAGGAGAGCTGGGCATGCCCTCACTCTGCTAACTCTTCCTTTGATTTGTCACTTTGCCCTTCATTCTGACTCATCTCGGATGATGCTTCCTGTCTGACACTGACTCCTATGTTTTGCTTCTTGTCTTGCTCCTACTTGCTTCTGTCATGTGGATTAAAGATGTGCGCTATCACTGCCTTCTGAATACTAGGATTAAAGTTGTATACCGAAATTCTTAACATTCTTTCTACCCTAGAAGAGTCATGCTGATGAATTAAAATATTAAATGTATACACACACACACACACACACACACATATTTATATACATGTATATATACACATTTAATATATATATTTTATATATATAACTTATTATATATATATAAAGTAAATACACATAGGTACATATTTAACTTCAAATTATTTTCAGAATTCCAGCTATTTGTTGAAATTAGTTGAAATCATTGTCTATATTGTTTACAATATTTTTCTTTTATATGTACACATGAATGTGAAAATGTATAGATTCCATGAATAGTACTTCAAAAGATAAAATATTTTCTTCATGGAACCAAAACATTTTAGAATTCCTATTTTTTGTATTTATTTTAATTTTTAGTTTCAGATTGAATAGCAATGAGATTTGTCTAATTCGTAGATGAGACATTCCTGCATAAATTGCAGTATAATTTCCAAAGAGATTATATTAAACAAACTTTTACACAGACACACACACAAATAATAATAAATTTTATTCACTTTTATGATTAACAGTTGCTGCTGTTATTTCTTTAGTTGCTTCAGTCCCCAGGTCCTCGTTATATAGAGAGGATATATCTAAGTCTCCAATCAGGAATGGGGTATGACTATAGACATTAAATCAGCCCAAGGGACCCAAGACAAATTCCCTGCTGTTAATTCTAAGCTTTTATTAGTATTCTGTTTTCAAGAGTTCAAATAAACTAGTATAAAAACCATCATTTTTGTTCTGTTGCTCCCTCCCCAAAACATGTACCTGCTCAGTCTGTGCATCTCCTAAACGCTTTGAGTGAAACTATGCTTATATGCTATGGGAAGTAGTTTCCTTTATGACAGTATTTTCTGATGTTTTTGAATGTTGTTCATCAACAAACAAACAAATAAAAACTCCAAATAGTACCCAAACTGCTTAACGGAAACTAAAACATCTAAGAGCAACTTAAGGCTTTATTGAGTAATGGAAACAAATTCTAGCATCATAGATTTACACTGTTAAGCTGATATCTCCATGGCACAATTTAGAATCACGAAGACATAAATGGCATGTCAGTAACCATAACATCTATCTGTGACTAAATATCCTGCCCAGGGAAGCTACTTAAAATCCACAAGTGCTGATGACCACTGACTGCATGCAACACTTGAACTCACTGCTGTAAAAACCAGGCCTGAAGCTGTGTGATTTTATTCAAATTGATGTTCTTTAAAATTTAAATGTCAGTTAGATTTATAAAAGTCATAGATATTTATGAAGAGGCCATATTTTGTAAAATCTTGAAATGTAATGTAAGTAATATTTTGTTAGCTTTTGATTGATTCTAGCAAATGACATTCAGATATAAAATTGAAAAAATAAATAAGTATAGGCCTTCAGTCCACATAACTTTGAAATTAAAATAAAACTGACAGGGGTATTATTTTTATATAGTGTAAAGTAGAAAAGCAGAGGGCACTACAAATGCTCTAAAATTAGATATGATTTCAGCCTCTTAGAGTGAAAGGAAAAGCCAAGTAGGTTGCATTTTGCTCTCACAAAACTTTTGCCTTTAGTGAGAGAGACAGGCAGCAAAAAGGAATTACATAATATAGTACCAGATATTGATAAATACCATACAGAAAAAGAGATGAGGACTCTAGCAGATGAGTTGGTAGAATGGGCATGCACATGAGGTAGGGAGTTAGTGAAACCCACTGAAATACATCTGTAGGCAAGTAGGAGACCAAAGATGAGTGAATTGTGAACCCTTGAAAAGGGCTTCAGCAGATGGCACAGCCTGGATTCCAAGATGATTCTAGGAGTGTTAAGTTCTGAGAACATCAGTAGGCAATATTTCTACCTTGTTAAAACAAAACAAAACAAAACAAAAAACAGGGGGGTGTTTTGAAATGATGTTTCAGAATCACCAAGTCTGGGTATGAGAGACCCTTAGGCCATGTTAGACTTGCTAGGCAATCCTTTGGCTGTTCATAAAAGGGGATAAATGATGTTAGCTGGTGAAAAGAAGAGTTTCTCCAAAGACCAGTGGTTCTCAACTTTCCTAATGCTTCATTTCCTTAATACAATTCTTCATGTTGTGGTGAACACCAACCATAAAATCATTTTTGTTGTTACCTCATAACTGTAATTTTGCAACTGTTATAAATTATAATGTAAATACCGGCTATGTAGATAATCTTAGGTGACCCCTGTGTAAAGGGTTGAGAACCACTGTCTTAGAATCTGTGCGGGATTAGTTTCAACACTCTACACAGAAGCCCACATTTATGTATGTGTAAGTCTTTCATATAACAGTGTGATATTTCCTTACAAGCTACTCAAACCCTCTTGTTTGTTGTCATCTACTGTGTCATTTCTTGTGACACATAGAACACTATAAATTTGATATCAATACTACCATTTGGAGAATATGTAAAACAAGGGGCTACAGTGTTCAGGACCAATCCAATTCGTCTTTAGTATCTTAAATCCATAGTTTGTGGCAAGGCATGCAGATATGGATGGCTACCTATAGGCAAGTTTTTCTTTATTGTCTTTTCAAATGTGCTCAGAGCATAAACAAGGTATATGTAACATGCTTTTTGTATATTGCACAACCATTAGAAATGGATTTCCCTCCATTCAGCCTTGCTTCAGCAATCTTGCCTCAGCTGCTACCTTTGACCTTAGCAATGGAGCTCTTTAGAAACTGCAGCCTGGGAGGCCAATGGGAGCCAAGCCTGCTTCATCCTACTGAGCCTGGATGTGGAAGGAGGTGGTAGCTCATGGGGAAACCCCGCCTAGAGAGTGTGTGCTAGGGATCCATTCACTTCTTTTCCCCTCATTCAACATCCTGAGGTATGCTTTGTTTGGTTCCACTGAATGTCTTAGACAACTTGAGCTCCAGCTGTTCTCTAGCTGTGGTTGATAACTGAAGCTTTACCCTTTATCCCTACTTCTCAGTCCCCAAACCATCAATTCGAAGCATGCACCTCCCTTTCAGCCACAGTCTCAGGCTTGATTTTCTGGGAGAAAAGTTATCTAAGATAATAAGTGAAAAAAGTGCCATGAATAACTAACTATACAAAACACAACATGACTATACCGTCAACGCTAGGAGTGATGTAATATTCCATGATTATTACAACTTCCTCTGATGCTTCCATCACCTGTAAGTTCTGAACCTCGTGCTCTCCTCAGTCTTAGACAAGAAACAAGCCATAGCACGTGTATGTGTGTGAGAGAGAGAGAGTTTGTGTGAATGTATGCATTTCAATGGATATGGTTTTCGTTTGCATATCGTTTGCATCATTTTATTCTATGATAAATGTAATTGTATAATTCATATCCTTGACTCCTATTTAAATTTCTCAATTCTCCCATCCTTATGTGAAGTTGTAGTTTCAGTGCTATATAATAAAATAACTGCTCATCACAGTTTGTTTATTTTTTTCTCCTGTCAATGGTACTTCAGACTTTTCCACTGTTTAAATGTGTTGAGCAGTCACTGTAAACAGTTTTGTATGTGTGTCTCAGAGCATATCTGCAGGAGATCTGGTATGGCTGTCCAGTGCCATGCAGATAATCTATACCAGAATATTCTGTGAAAATCAAACTATATATCAGATTTAAACCATCAAGTATTAAAAGAAAGAAATTTATCTTTTTAATAATTAAAACAAATTATTATATGTAGAACTACCACTAACACAAATAAATTGGATTAGTAAAATATGTTATTAAAATAATTTCAAGTGTTTCTTTTTAACATGGTTGTCAGGGGCTTGAGATTGCACACTTAGCATTAATTCTCTTTTATGAGAGTCTGAGCTAGTCTGGGGAACCCCTATTTCAGTGCATCCAAGAGCAAAGGCAGCAATGCCATTGAGAACCCTCTTGCAGAGGAGGAGCCAGAGACCTGGACAGGAAGAGAAGTACAGCAGGTAGAATGAATCATTGAGATCAAAGCAGAATAGCCTGCTGAATATAGATGTGCAGAAAAGTGATTGAACAGAGAGAGGCTACTAAAACAAATGGGTGGGATATTTGTTATAAACAGTTTGAAGGAGTAATTAACTGGAGTAAAAGCAACAAGAAAAGGAATGGAATTCCAGAGACTGTTTTTTTAATGAAAAATGTTTATAAGTATGAAAACAAACAGTGGGTAAGAGATCGCACCCTTACTTGATGAGATAGAGCCACCATCTGGACTTGAGGATATGTGAAATGAAAAGCCTATGCTTTGTCTATAGAGACAAGAGGTCTGTGACAAAAGGAGCTAAAAGAAAGAATCACAATTCTAATACAGGAGGAAGGGAGCCAGTAGTCTGGCAAATATTAGGTGAATGCTCTTCCATCATAGTGAAAGAGATTCTGTAAGTAAAATGATAGATAGAGACCTGGCCGTAGGAAAATATCATTTTCCAGAAGACAGAGCCGAAGAGTTAAAAGTATTTCTTCTGAGGAACATGTCTATAAGGATGGGAAAATTGTTGCTCTAGATCTAATTGTATATATTCTTTCATAAAAATATAAAAAAAATTATAAAATACTTAAATGTTTAGATATAAAATATTTAGGCACTTAGACACTGTCTTTTACTCTATAAAATACACAACTATTTAAATATGTGTCTATGTATCTATATTTAGATCTATAGTATATAAATATATTGCTTACAGTTTGGATAATTTTTATATTAACTTCTTATGGGAACATATATTTATCATTCTCGGATTACACAAGTTTTATTTTTGTCACATGTATATTTGCTTTGTGTTTTTTAATCATTACTTAGTTTTATATATCAGCATTCCATATTCTACCTTAAATGTCTGAAAATATTCTTGATATTTTCTACATTTGTTATTGATATTTAATAGAGAAAAACTCTGCAGAGCAAGTATTTGATTTTTCTTTTGGAGAATCATGAAAATGCTATCACTCAGACAATACAATGGAGTTTATTTCAAGAAAATAAAAAATAACATGAATTCCTTACAAAGATATGATGAAAAAAGAGTTCTAAGGAATTAATTCTTTTCTAATGTACACTCCCAAAGCTGGGAGTTATTTTAAAATTTTGAAATATCAGAGGCCAATGTGATTGCTCTATGGGCAAAGGCACTTGATTCCCAGAGCCTCTGACCTCCACAGCCTTGGCTTTTGCACATACTCCCACAAACACTCAAACACAAACACACATACAAGCACAAATGAATGGATTGTAATAAAGGAATTTCGAAATTAGAAACAGGTTGGGGCTTTAGCTTAGGGTTACAACAGTTGCTTGGTTTAGTTTGGTCCTCAGATAAAAGAAGAAGGAGGGACAGGAGGAGGAGGGAGAGGAGAAGAAGGAGGAGAAGAAGGCAAAGAAGAAAAAAGATCTCATTACTTTTGCCACCATTGCAATGTTTCTGTTGATTTACTTTTTCTTTCTTGTTTTCCCTACTTAAATGATTGATGGATACCTAAGACCATCATATATCAGTGTGATTTATAAAACTTTATCAGCTACATTCTTGTTTTGAGATTTATGCTGTTGGATTATTGCTTTCACATGGGTAAGCACGCCGTTTACACAGGGTTTTTGTCTGTTTATTTGATTTGTTTTGTTTTAGTTTGACTTTTTTCAAATTCAGAAAGTGTGGCAAACCAGACAACAAACGTGAAAGCACAAATTATTTTTTAGTTCTCTGTATAACAATGTTAGCTTAACTTTCATTCAAAGTTTCATGCAAAGCTGCATGAAAAATGTAGCTGCATTCTTTTCTGAATCTGAACTGCCAGATGTGTATTAGGAATCCCTAGAGCCTAACTCTAACATGCTGCATCACAGAGTACTTTCCATATCTGTGCTAGGTTTTTGGAAAATCTTGATCTGTCTTGCTTACAGACCTTTAAAACATCTGGAATGATAATATTTGAGTAAGTAAATAAAGTAGTCAATGAGAACAATCACTCTAATTGTTTGGTGATAATTTAAACATGGTTATAATTTCGATAACAAAAGTGAACAGCAGTGTTTGTATGGATCAAGTAATGAGCTAGATCCACAAGTTATGGGTATCCTTGGACTTGGGGTTACATCCTATTATTTATATAGCTTTTGACTTTACTGTTGGTTTTGATTGGAATATTCTCTCTGAGTTGCAATTTTAGCATGGATTGTTTTCATGAAACCTCTTATTTTGAGGCCCAGAAGTCAAGTCTATGATAAATTTTGATCAACATGAAAAGTTACAGCCACTGGTTCTATGAAGTAAGACCCTTTGATGTAATTTTAGAAACAGAAGATAGTTACCATATAATTTGTGCAAGCTGTTGCTTTCACAGTTTCAAAGACTAATCTAAAACAGAGATTAAAGCTATCAATCATTTTTGAACCTGACACACTCAGCTGATAAGGTGTGTGCACCCACCCATCTTGTGACTTACAAGCATTAAGCAAATCTAACCCCAAAGGCTGAAACGTTTGTCAACTAAAGGGGAAAAAAAGAGTGGGTTTCCAGTTCATGGAAGAGAAGGAATACTGAATCATAAAACAAACAGACTTGCTGGGTGAAGGATGATGAGCTACTTGCTGGCTTTCTGGTTCCTTCAGCCTTGGAGATTGCTCCAGACATACAGGGTTTGAAAATCAATAGGTTGCCTAGTCTGGAGAAAACAGCTGCAAAGATTATTCAAGAAAAGGATATTTTCCTCCATTGTTTAAAACCTTCAAACATACACAAGTGGAAATGTTTTCTCAGTCAATGACAAATTATGGAAAAATTTCTATACAAGGGCATTCTCTGAAACATACATCTGATTTAGTCTCATGTAACTATGTATGAAACTTAAATTATTTCAATTTGAGAACATGAACAAACTTTTACTCAAATGTTCCATTGGTCAATATAAATCCAGTAAATAAAAACAGATTACAATTAATTTATTCATTTTAATAACTCTCTTAAATTTAAAAGCTTAATATTCTTAAGATTAAGAATATAAAATGATAAGTTTAATATACTTAATATTCCAAAGTGATATAATGATATATGCACTATCTTAGGTACAACAAATTTGCCCTTTAAAGTCTTTCCAAAGAAAATTTAGATTAATATCTCATATTGATATCGCAAACTAAAATTATTTTACATTTATATCTGTTCTCAGGTAAAATAATATTAGAAGAAAAATAATAGGTTAAGTGAATTACACTGAGTAAGTGTCGTGGTCATAAAGAAAAGAAAGTAATATGCTCCAGATTTAGATGATGACATTTGTTACGGGAGAATCGCAGATCTCCCCCACCCAGTTTGTTTTGTGGTAGAAAATGTTTACCTGGCTCCCCTCCTCCCTGTTCTCCTATTCTTCCCATCTCTTCTCTTTGTCTCTACCTTTGTTTGGTTTGTTATACAAAGGACTTAAAGCCCAGTTACAAATTTCTTCTTCCCCCTTTCCTCTTCTAGCAGAGTTATACTCCTCTCACGGGTCACTTTTCCACGAGGACAATAGCCAGGTCTGAGTTGTGGTGATGAGCCCAGACCTTCTCTCTGAGCCATGGCAGAAGCCTGTCCTCACCAAACACTGCCCTTCTCTCTTTCAGTGGAACTAATTGAAGCCACTGGCTCCTGTCTCCTGAGGCTGGTAGTAGGACCTGCACTTGGTTTATTTCCTCCAAAGGTTGGTTTTGTTTTTAGGTTTTTGTTTTGTGGAGTTTCATTAAATGCCTAACTCTATTTTATTGTCATTGCAAGTTCTATTTGCCCACAGAATTTAATATCTTAAGAACAGTGCCTGTTAGTAAAACCGAAAAATATCCTAGAGGCCAATTTCCTTTATTGAGCATTATTTTTCAGAATGAACATACCAGACTAATCCATGACAGTCAAAATAAACATGCTGTTCTAAGAATATGTCGTTATAAGCTCATTGATCAACTTGGAGACACATAAAAATGTAATTACAACAATTCAAAAGCATTCATCCTCATTTCCTTGGTTAAAATTAATCCATATAACCACAAAGGTCAGGCATGGAGTAAGGAACTTTGGAGGACAGAACTGTTCATTAGGAAAGGGCAATAGAATAGATAGTTATGGGTGGATTGGGGCTTGGAACAGGAGGGTCAAATGAGGAGAGAGAGGGGAAGGAGGGAGGGGATTCAGGAAAGACAGCTAAAACTAAGGTCCATTTGAGGGGTAGAGTGGAAACCTAATACCGTAGAAGCTTCCTAAAATACATACATATATGAAGATGATCTAAATGAAACCACCAAATAATGGTGGAGAAAGAGTCCCAGTTGGACATCTATAGTTACAAAATTAGGCTTCTAGTACTAGAAATTGGTTTAATCTAATTGAGTTGCCCGCCTAAGGGGTCCATGGTAATCCCCACACAACCCAAACTGTTGCCAAGACTCTAGGTTGTTCTCCACAAATTGACAGCAAGGCCCATTGCTGAAGTCAACACTTATACAACACCTTGAACATGGAGAAGTTGAGCTGGTGCCTACATAAAGCCTCTATCCCCACATTCTAGGATCTTTGGTATAGGAAGGCACTCTGTATGCTACCAAAGCAGAAATGTAAACACTAACCAAACCTTATGATTTAAATCTGTGTCTGGCATGCAATATATGCTAGTGGAATAGTGGAGTAAAGTTTGTGCAAATAAGTAAAGAATATCTGACTTAACTTAAGGCCCACTCCATGAGATGGAACCTGTTAGTTTATTTCTAGTATACTTAAAATGAGGTGTTCTCTCTCTCTCTCTCTCTCTCTCTCTCTCTCTCTCTCTGTGTGCATGCATTGTTGGGGGAAGGGCTGCCTAGGCCTTTGTATTTTGTATTATCTTCAGGTGTTGACTTTATGTAAAAGATATTTGATTCTTCAGGATCTGCATGTACTCTCTGCTATCTGGCAGTGCCTGGGCTCTGGAAGAGAAGGCAGAGTTTTTGTCTCAATAGGACACCTGAGGAGCTTCTGTATCAATAAATTTCCCTTAGATCAGACCATCAGGGTTCCACTGTCCAGAATGGCACTTTCCATGACAGATGGTTCCCTCTGCTGAAGTCTGGCTGGGTTTGCACCTAGGAAAATGTCTCCTTGTCTTTGTTGCTGAGTAACACTGTAGGTGTCCTGCTACAAGTGGCATACAAATGTGGAGCATGACATCATACCAGCTACATCCAATGTGGAGACAAATGAAGAGCCAGAGAGAAACTTTAAACATCACAGAGTCCAGTAAAGGTAAAGAAAAGCTCCTGAAGGAAGATGAAAGTGAGAAAGGTGCAAAGCAGAGCCCAAAATAAAAAAGGCCTCCATAAAAAGGAGAGCCAGAATAAAAGGAAACCTGTATAGGAGAGGGTTGTAAATGGAAAAGAAAACTCCAAACTCCAGAGAAAGTGAAAGAAATTGAGAAGGCAAGGAGTCCTTCTGGTAAAGTACGAGAACCTTGGCCAGATCTGGCAAAGCCTTAGCTCAGGGGTACAGCCAAAGCACTCATAAATTGTCTAGGAATGTTTTGGACAAATGTTTTAGATAAATTTTCATGGTAAAAACAAAGAATTCGGCTAGGAGCAAGGACGAGGCAAGGTTTCAACTGCTTTTCCTGGTCATGGAGCTGACTCGAATGCAGGGAAATGGCATGGCTAAGTGAGGCGTACTCTGACAGCTAGCCAAGCTCCTTCCTGCAACTAGCAGTAGCCAGGGCACTGGAAATAGATGCCAGACTGTGCTTTGTTACACACTGAGTTTGCTGATAGTGTGTGTGTGTGTGTGTGTGTGTGTGTGTGTGTAAGCGTGTGTGTGTGTGTGTGTGAAGTCCAAGAGGGGCTTGTGTTTGGGGTCTATGAAAAAGGTGTTTTCCCATAGTGGTGGTGGAAAAGAAAGCCAAGCCACTGGGATGTTTTGGTGGGATATTCTTCCCACTGACCCAGGACCTACTACTATGGAAGCCATGGTTTAGAGCCAAGAAGCCGCTGGTATAAACTGAGCAGGTTTTTTTTTTTTTCCTGCAAACCTGACTACACATTTTCGAATATAGCTAGAGGCTAATAAGAGAAAGACAAGGGGTCTGGATACTGGTGAGGTGGTCCTACGAGACACATCTGCTATGGAGATAAGAACTCAACCTCACAAGGGAAGCCATCCTGCAGCCAAGGATCACGTGTGTTGATACTGAAAGGGACACCTGCTAAAAGAATATTTTAAAAATCTCCCAGAGGATCAGGACTAATGGCTGCTGAATTATGAAGAAGTCTTTGGAACAGACTCTGCAGAACTTTGAACTCAAACTTATTTCTTTAGAAAGATTTGATAGATGTTTGGTTTCTTTAAATCTTATGCATCCGAGTAAGCCTCATGGTTGTTCCTCTTGTAGATAATTTTGCTGATGTAGTATTCAATTTTGTTGTAGAGATAAAACAATTTCTTTTTGGATTGGCTTATACAGAAAGGGAGAAATGTTGCAGAAATTCATTTCTAGTATATTTAAAATGGTTGTTTTGTGCATTGTTGGGGGAAGGGCTGCCTAGGCCTTGGCATTGTGTGTTGTCTGCAAGTGTTGGCTTTATATTAAAAAAAAAAGTTTGATTCCTCATGATCAGGATGTGCTCACTGCTATCTGGAAATCTAGCCAAGCCTTGGGTAAGAGGGCAGAGGTTTTGAATCAATAGAACACCTGAGGAGCTTCTATATCAATAAAAATACCTGAGATCAGATTATTGGGGTTCCACTGTCCAGAATGGTGCTTGTCATGACAAGAGGGTCCCTCTGCTGCAGTCTGGCAGGGTTTGCATCTATGAAAATGTCTCATTTCTTTGTTGCTAAGCAACACTGTAGGTGTACTGCCACAGGAATCCATACCAAACACTGCTGGAGTGCACAAAAACCTGAGATTACAGAGCCCAGGGACCTAAGGCAAAGCCAAGCACTACTAATCTTTAAAAAACGTAGTGATAATATTACTCTTAATGATATTCTGCTATATTCATATATCAATAGTTTGCTCAGCTGTCATCAAAGAAGCTTCCTCCTGTAGCAGATAGAAACAAATACAGAGATTCACAGCCAAACAACATGCAGAGAGTGAGAGACCTGGGAACATACAGCCTGAAATGGAATGGCTCCATTAAATTTTTCCCTGCAGAGCTCAGGAAACTTTGAGGAAAAGGAGGTAGAAATAGTGTAAGAGCCAGAGAGGATGAAATACACCAAGAAAACAAGACCCTCTAAACACGATCAAAGCTCATATGAGTTCACAGATACCGAGGCAGCATGCATGAGTCCTGCAGGAGTCTGCACCAGGTCCTCTGCTTTTATGTTAAGATTTTCAGTTTAGTGTTTTTATGGAATTCCAGAGTGCATAGAGACTCCTCTTGGGCTCTTTCCCTTCTTTTTGTTTTGCCCAGTTCCAATGTGTGAGTTTCTGTTTTACGCTACTATATTTTGTTATCTTCAATAAAAGCCTGTTTGTTTTCAAATGAGAGACAGAGAGGTAGTGGATCCAGACAGGAGGGAATGTGGGAAGGAACTGGGAGAAGTAGAGGGAGGGAAAACTTTAACCCGGACATAATATGTGAGAAAAAAAAAACTATTTTCAGTAAAAGGAAAAAAAATATTAATCAGAAATAACTTGCAGAAAAGACTGAGCAGTGTATATTCCTTTCTATCACACTCATGAATATTGTCTGGTATTTATTAGGTAGGACGCGAATCAAGGTACTTACAGGCCCACAGCATCTGTCTGTATGTAGGAAACTACCAGGAAGAGAAGGACCATGATTTTATTAGTTAGATGAGCATTAGGAATCTTGGAAGGTGGTTATTTGTAAGAAATGTTTTCAACTATTGGATTGACAATAGAAGCTTCATAGATGATGGGAATTAAAACACAACTCAATTCCCAGCTGACTTGTTAAGTCAAAAACTTGAAGGCGATTCTATAACACTGACATTTATTAAGCAACTCCTTGGAGGACAGAGGAGGTTGGTGAATCATTGGTACTAAATCATTTAAGTTATTCATAAGAATATATTTAGAGTATTTGAGAAAGATAAGAAAAAGCCTCCAAATAGAGAAGAAATGGCCAACTGAAATAGACTGAGTTGAATCTTCTAGTTAAATTCTTTTCTCTTCTTCACCTTATACTGGGTTGGCCTCAAAAAATATGTGAACACCTTCATTATAGTCATGAACTATAATTGGTATTCCCTGAAACACATGAAAAACTCAAAGTGCTACATGCACATACACTTACAAAATTTGGTGGCAGCTGTAAATGTGGAATTGATAAATTAGTGAATTCAAAATAAATGGAAAAAAAGTAATTGAAAGACTGAAATTCCTATATTTATTTTAAAACCTACAATGTTTTCTTTGTAATAAATACGATACTATCAAAACAAGAAACAAAAAAATACAAATTGAAAATAGAAAATGTATTAGAAACATGTAAATAAAAAAAAATCATAGTTACACTTTTAATATAAGACAAGATAGTCTTCACAGTGAAATCTTACAGTAAAAAGTACAGTGAAGATAAGAGAAGCTTAAAATGTACACTATTCAAAGGGCGGTGATGGCCACAAATGCATAGGTTCTTACCAATGTGACTCCAATTGCAATTTAGTTGGTCAGTAATAGGCATTGATCATCATTATTCTCTAATATCCAAATGACTTATTTTCACAGAGTTGAAAATCATTACACGATTTCTAGCCAATAAGAAAAATATAGAATCTAAAAGGTAACAAAGTATAAAATTGCTCAGAGATCAGCCTTACAGAGAATGCACAAGACTTTTCTGCTCGGAACCTACAATTCTGTTGAAAGAGCATTTAAGAGAAGTCTAGGGAAAATGACTCAATGTGTTACTAGATGCTGCTAATACTTCTATTGAGGACACCTTCCCCACATCAGAGCTGTGTGTTTCTTGGCTCCTGGTGGCTGACACCTTTCCTCTTAGAGCTCCATTGGGTTCACCTTACTCACTTCAAAGCTGTGTGGTCCCTTGGATCCTGACTGCCAGACACTTTTGGCCTTATGCCATGAGGGCAATTTCTCAACAAACTAGTCTGTTCCTTCAACATGATTACGAAGACTCATTAACAATTTTAGAAGTACTTACCAAACTCATTCTCAGATGTATATTGAAGTATAATATCCCTAGATTGATAAATCATTGCTCTTTTCTGAAAGAAAAAAGTAAAGGAGAAGGTTCTTAAAAAAAAAAAAAAAAAAAAGAATCTGTATCTGTTCATGTTCCCAGCTCTGACAGAGATGAAAAAGCATTATGGCAGTCAGGGGCCAAGGAACTACAGAGCTCTGAAGAGGGGAAAGTGACCAGCAGAGCTCTAAGAGAGGAAAGGTGCCCTGTTAGTCAGGAGACAAGAACCAACTCAGCTCTGAGGTGGGAAAGGCATTTCCAGCTGACATGGAGTGTTACAGTGTAACAGCTCCACTCTGCTCCTCTCCAAGGGGAGAAGATTCCCTGGTTTTCCATCTCTAATGGGAGGATATCCCCAGCTGAGCTGAGGTGCTTTCCTCTCTGTTGTACTTCACTTCAACCTGATAACAAAGGCAGCTTCATGCAGCAAATCTCATGAAAGAGATTTATTGGGAGGAAAAAAATCCAGGGCTACAGCTCCCTCTGCTTGGGAGGAAGGCTGCAGCTGCAGCTAAGCTGAGAACGGAACAGAATGTGGCTTTTTATAGTGATCTTTCTAAGGGTGGGGTTCAGAGCTTTTTGAGGTGGCTTGGTGGGATTTTGAGCTCTTTTTGAAATTTTTTTCACTCTTTTTGAATAGTCTGGCAGGAGGGGCCCAGCCACCTGTGACTTAAGGGGATTACACTGACTATAGGTTCTGCTTAATAAAATATAATTTTGAGGTAAAATGAACAACTTTCTTCAAATAAACTTTGAACTTTTGTATAGGGAGGGAAAATGGGGATGACATGGCTGAATCATGGAGTCCCTGTGCCTTTCTTTTTGAAGAAATGGGGTACATTATTTTCTATCTACACTGCATATGCAATGCTAGGGCTAAGATGCTACAGAGGCAGAGGCTGTGGCTACAGCTGCTACTTCAGAGGCTGAGGCAGCCCAACAAAGTCACTAGGATCACACTAACTGAGAAAAGAGAGAGTGGGCAGGGCCTACAGTGTCTGCTAGGCATATTGAACAGTCTCAGCAATCAAAAAAGTATGGGACTGTTGGAGGAACAAATCAAAACAATAGACCAACAACAGCAACAACAACAAATATAAAAGAATACTAGCTAGTTAAAAAACACTAGAATATGGAATTGATAAGATCTTTCTCTACAAATAGTGCTTCAAAATTTTTCCAATAACTGACATCATTTAATAGTTAAGCCATTTGATCAAATACCAAGGACTCCACAATACACGGTCAAAGCTGATCTCATCTGAAGAAAAATTTGAAAATGAAATATTGACAGGGTTGAGAGCATTGGTTCAGCAATTCAGAGTACTTACTGCTCTTCCAGAGGGCCTGAGTTCTCAGAACCCACATCTGGTCTCACAGCTTGTAACTCAAGCTCCTGAGAATCCATCACCCTTTTCTGGCCTTCCTAGGTATTTTCACACACATACCCTTTCACAGACATATGTACATAACAATAAATCTAAAAAAAGTATTTAGAGTGTTACTTTTGGTTACTTTTTTGGGTTAGTCTTATTTATTTTTATTCTTTGTCCGATTCATACATGTATACAAAAAATTTTAATTATTTTTATCCCCTTGTTCTCTATCATATCCCTGCTTCTTCTCCCACAAAGATCCTTCTTGCTAACAAGTTCACTCTACTTTGATGCCTTTGTGTGTGTGTGTATGTGTGTGTATGTGTGTGTCCTGATGGATTTGATTGGGGTACTTATTATTTTAGACAGTGCAAGGCCTCAGTCTAACAGCACGTGATTATAAATTACTGATTTTCCAAAGAAAAGACCTGCTTTTCTTTCACAAAGGAGAACCACAGTTTCACTTCTTAACATAACACTCAGTTGACCCTGGCATTCTTGTTACAACATTGTGCATTAAGGCAAGCATTTTCCTTTGGTGTTGTCTCTTTTTTGGCTGGTCTTTCCAAGTATGCAGAAAAAAGAGTACATTTTACTAAGTGATTTTATTCTTTTTTCATAGATATCAGCTGCCATTCTGTCCCCCCAGGTCTTCTAATTCCATGTCAGCATTTCTTTCTAGATCTTCTGAGTTTTCAGTGCACAAACATTCTCTACCACTGGCATCCTGAGACAACACTGTGAGAAATAAAAAGGCATTCTACTCATCTGCTTCAGATGCCATGATGTCTGGCAGCTTTTGATTAAATATCTTCTGAAGTTTTCATCTGTGGGTACCATACTAGAAGCTTAATGTAAAGGAAATTCATAACTTTTATTAAGATGATGTGTTTCACAAAATGAGAATAAAACAAAACTATTTGGTAAATTAAAAAATTTTCTTTCATTGAGAATGACTATACAAGACACACTCTATGGCAGAGCACTATTTAAAGGTGGCCATAACTGGGAAGAAGTGAGAAACAGGCAGGAAGAACTCATGAGACATCCAGATAAATGAAACATCAAGTTGTTCTAAAAAAACTGGAAATCCAGTTTACAGTGAATGAAACTATGTATTTTCAGCCAATTATAAAGCATAGTTCAAGTCTTTGATTTGAAAAAGGGTCGTTGGTGAATAGGCTTTACTGTTTGTTCTGTTTTATGTTTATTTATTTTTTTTGTATGTGTATGTGTGCCTGTGTAAGCAAGTACCACATATGTATTTTTACCCCCAGTGGCCAGAAGAGAAGAGGTAGTTGGATCCTCTCAAACTGGCATTAGAGACACTTGTGAGCCGTGGATGTGGGTCCTAGGAACTGAACTTGAGTCCTCTGGAAGAGCAGCAAATGCATTTAACCACTGAGCCTTCTCAGCAGTTAAAACCTTCTCTCCAGCCACATCTTTCTCTTTTTCTTTTTTCTTTAAATTAAAAGGCTCAGCCAAATTTTATACAAACTGGGGTATGTTTAAAAACAAGATTTCATCTCAAAACATCTTGTGCCTGTTTCTCAACTTCCCCTGGAGCCCAAGTGGCATCATAAATTTAATATACTGAAACCTGAGCTTCTTCATGCTGGAACACAGGCCAGGATGTGTCAGCTTACCCAGAAAGCATATTATTCTTGGAGATAAAAAAATATTTGTTCTGTAGCTACAATGACATTAAAATTCTCTCCATTTCCAAGTGTTCCTGTGGGACACATGATGAAGCACCCATCTTGGCTGAGGCTGCGTTGCCTCTTCTGGAATCTCTGCATCTCGAATGTTAGTACAACTCGATCCTGCTTCTCTTCATCTTTGATAGGTGTCTAGGAGGAGGCTGTTCTCTTCTTGTGAGTCAAATAGCTGAGCTTTGTTACCAAAGAATACGTTTGCATAAATGAGGTCTTCAGTCTCCATAGGTAGCTGGCAAAAGTTTGTCTGTAATGTGATCAGCAGCTCTACCACCAAGTCATGGAAGCACATCCACATCTCAAAAATTGCTCAAGAGGAAGGATGCACTACTAGATTCTGAAAGGAATCTCAAGACAATGATAGATAGCCATAAAACACAGGCTTAGGCTGAGAGATACAGGACTTAAATGAAAAAGGTGCATGAGAATCTTCAAAGGTATGGCTGCCTGATCTTTAGTGTCTACCTCACCGAGTCTTGGCTGAATACAATTCCAATTCTTCTGGTGGCGCCAAATTTGCCTTAGTGCCATGGACAACAGATTCTATTTTCCAGGTCCATATATTTGCACAAAGTCCTGTGTAATCACCGATTGAGACGTTGAAGCTAAGTGTTCAGTGGCTTTGAGGAGAATTCACTGTACAAAAGACTCCTACACAAATACAGAAGAACCCATTCATGGAGGACACAGTCACACTGGATCTACAGATAATTTCAAGTGAAAAGGTAGAGTTTTCTGTCACAAAGGTTTTTCAGCACATATATGACAGCAAGGAGCTGCTATATGATTGCAGAGAGCTTGAATTGGCTCATGAGTAACCATGTGATTCTTCCTTCAATTTTCCCTGATACTTGTATATGTGGCTTTATATGGTTGCAATCTACATTCGCTTAGAAGTCTGACTCATTTCTTTTAAACTGACTCTGAGTTTATAAAACTATAGAATCAAAAATACAGTGCAAACCTTGCATTCAACAAAAATAGCACAGCTTTCTTTTATGAAGAGGACACTACAATTTAGAGAGATTTAATGTTAATGACTATGTTTCTTTTGTCTTGGTCTTATGCTAGATTATTAGAGTAATTAAAACAATTCTCATCACTGTGAAGAAAAATAGAATATATTTTATGCTTCTTCAACTCCAAAACTTAGTATAGAGAAAAACATCCCCGCAGCTACAATATCTCCTTACAGTATGTCCCAGGTCCAGGTAGTTCTAGCAGTCATTCACAGGTGACTAGTCTCATTTTATTAATCCATTTGTTTGCAGTACATTTTGGTTGTAGAAGTGAAATATGCTCATACTTTGCAAGATGGTTTTTAAAATGTCCATAATTGTTGATAAATCTGAAGCAATAAATTGGTGGGACCTTAACATAGTCCAGCTGTTAGCACCACTATTATATAAACATACCAAGATATCTTGTTACATTTTTCTAGCTTCGGAAAAAAAAAAAACTGTGCACTTTGTTTCTAGAGTCTGTAGCTATAAATTATAAGAAAAGGTTTAATCTGAAGAGCAAGATGATTGTCAATAGGAGTTATTTCCCTCTGAAGAACTGCTTTCACGAGAATAGTTAATTTGATCTGAGGGTGTATAAGCATCCCTTGGCATTCACAGAATGATGAGAGTTTCAATGCAACTTCTGAAAACTTGTACATTTGTAAATAAAAGTATTGAAGGCTTTAACAAGGGAAGGGTTGTTTCTACTAAGTACACAATCTCAAAAGTAGGTCACCATGGCTACTACCCTCTCAATAGAACCCCATCTCTCCAGCAAGCAACTGCACTTCCTGACTTCAAGGAGTCTCTGTATGTTCTGAACAATCCCCTGCCTTTCTGACAGTGTTGCCTTTTTTCTTATTTCCAAGAAGTCAGAGTATACTGAAAATGATATAACGTAGAGTGGGTGAGTGAATGGAAACTTAACTGTAAATTCCTTAAGCAAAACTAGAAGAAGCAGCAACATATTAGCAGCTAAAGTCAAAGTACATCAAGGTTGCCCAGAGGCAATTCTGTTTCTGACCTATCTTCTATCTAGCTTACTTGTTACACAGAAAGCTTTGGACAGAAATAAGTGAGTTCTGTACTTGCTTCAATAATTGTTGACAATATTTTAATATTTACCCATGCTTTTAAGTATAAAGGTTTTTTGAATAATTTAGTACTCTAATAAATGAACAATATAAACTATCATACCTGTTTTTATAAATATATCGACTAAGCTGAAGTTTATACAGTGTTATTAATGTCATCAAGCTTTAAAAAGTGATTGATTTATTTATGTGTTTTGTGTATATGTGTGTCTTGTCTGCATGTATGCACACCAAAGAGAACATCAGCTCCCATGGGACTATAGTTATACATGGTTGCGGGTGCTGGGAATTGAACTCAGGACGTCTGAAAGAGCAGCGAGTGCTCTTATCTGCTGAGTCATCTTTCCAGCCCTATCACCAAACTTTTAATCAGTGGATTTAGGATCCTGAATCCTAAATCTCATATGACAAATTCCTGACTGACTCAGACTTCACATTTTCATGTTTCCTGGATTTTACAGACTTATACATCTTACATTTGTAGGAGGAGAGGTTAATCATCTATAAACAAACTTTGGCAAATTTTGTAAGTTGCTCATTTTTAAGATAATTGTCAAATCGTTTTGGTTATTGTTTCTAAAACTAAAGGATGAGGAAAGAGCACAAAATTTCTTCATCCAGTCTTGGAATGAGAATATAAACTAAGCAACCCTGGTAAAGATGCACTTCACAGTGTGACAAGGTATTTATGAGTGCAGGCTGGTGCTGTAGACTGAAATGAACCTTGACAAGATAATAACTTTGAGAATAACAGGTTAAGAGTGAGGAGGTAGTGGGTAGGGGTGGGGTTGAGGAGGGAAAGTATAATATTTTAAGGGTGATATGAGGGGTAGGCAACTTAAAGTTCAGAACATCCTGGAACTCCATATGGTCTAAACATCAGTCAGATATGGTTGGGGGTGTTTTGTCTTTCTTCAGTCAAAGCTGGAAATAGAATATCTCATATCATGTATGTCTTTCAAATAATAGTTTCTGAAATTAAAGAAATGATTTTTACACATGGTATATTCTGAAATCTGGAAATTTCTTTCTTTCCACTCCAAACTTTCATTAAGTAGCATTGTATTTCCTCAGCTATACAGTCCTGGGAACTCCACTTTTAACCGTGTGATCGGTTCCTACTTTATGTGAATGCTGTTGGACACTAGAGACAGTTACAAAAATGTGTCATTAAGAATACTGAAGCAATTTGAATATACATTCTCTGATGTCATCATGAGTGTTCATTGATGTGAGGACAAAAGTTCTTGCAATAAAAGAAGGGTTTTTATTGTTTGTTTTGTGGTTTAAAATGGCAGATAGAGCACTCTATATTCATCAGGTAAGTAATTCTTTGAAGGCTTAACATTGAAATTAATTGAGCAATATGTATCTTTTTTAAGTTTTAAATATCAAGGGAATTTTTACGTTATCTGTAGAATGAACTTCAGTATACATTCAATTATTGAGTTTAAGATTTTCATATGTGTAATAAAGAAAGGCAAATAAGTCCCCAAAATGTACTAAAGAACTTGATTAAGAAGTCAGAACATGGGCTGGACAGAATTCTCAGCAGTTAAGAGCACTGCTACTCTTGCTGTGGACTGAGGACTGATTCCCAGCTGCCACAGGGAAGCTAACTCATGTAACTCCTGTTCAGGGGATCTGAACAGGATCTGGTTCTGGTTGACTGATGCCCTCTTCTGGTCTCCTTGAACATTGGGTATACATATGGTACACAGACATGCACACAGGCAAAGCATTCATAGATATAAAAATAAATAACACAACGCCTGCATTTAAGGCTTTAGTTTTTGCTGTTGCTGCTTGCATTTAAGGCATTTTAATATAGCCAAGTTATATCTTTCAAAGAAACCTGTTAATTTTTTTGAGAAGGGGTATACTATATTATATATATATGTGTATATGTATACACACACACACACACACACACACATACACACACATTACTATACTATTATACTGCCATATTGAATGTACTTGCCAGAGAGGTTAAATAAATTCTCTGAATGAACTCTGCCCTTTGCTATGTAGCCACTTTCTTTCAGAAAACACTTAGTAGCTCTAATTAACTAATTTGAGAACACTTAGTAGCTCTAATTAATTAATTGTGTGATGTCACTATTATGATAAAATATTGTCTGTATCATACAGTAAGTATATTATGCTATATGTCGTATAAATAAAACATGCTATATATTTATGTATTTTAGGTAAATAAACAAATAAATATAAATACATAAAATATATTTATGTATATTTATGCATCTGATTTATATAATTGAATTACCATTATAGATGTTTGACTTTTCTTCTCCTGAGTGTTATATTAAATATACATAGTGTCATTACCACATCCATTCACACATGTGTATGTGCATGAGGGTCTAACTACAGGCAGTTCTCACCGTAAACGGTACTACAGAACTGCAGAAATGACTACACAAAGTGAAGCCATGAAAAAACATAAGATTCATAATCAAGGAGAAAATTGGAATTACAATCTATGAAATGTTTACCCAAAAGTTCAAAAACTCAATTTAAGTTTGAATATACTATAAAAATGAAAAAAAACCTATCTGTTTAACAATATTCATATCATTTAAAGCACTGTAAACACAGAACTAAAGTGCTTTGTTTCTTCTTTGTACAAACTTCTTAAGGAGGTTGTGTGAATGGTGCCCTCCTTTTAACTGTGTAGCATCAGATACAGTCACCATCTCTGTCACTTAGAAAAATGTCATATTTCTTTTCTTTAATAATACTTTTATTATTCTTTGAGAATTTCATAGAAAGAATGTAATTTGATTGTATTCATTCCCCTCTTCTATCTTCTCCCAGATTCTCCCCACCTCCCTACCATCCAACTTTATTGTCCCTCTCTTCCTCCCACCCTCCCACCCTCCCTCCCTCTCTCCTCATCTAGTCCAGTTTGTGTTAACTGAAATAATAAAATTATGAAAACCTTTACTTTTAAGATTTATTTTTATTTATGTTTACATGTGTTTGCTAGTCTGTGTCTATGTGTGAGGGTGCCTGGAAGGGCCAGGGGAGGGTGTTAAATCTCTTAAAACTGGAGTGACAGTCAGTTGCGAGCTATTAAGTATAAGTGGTGGGAACTGAACTAGAAGAGCTACGGGCACTCCTCACCACTGGGCCATCTCACGGTTCCAAGCTGTACCACTTCTAAGTGTGGATGTGCTTTCGACCTTTTATCCTTCATACGCTCAGCATAAATTCTTTAAATCTGAATGAATTGTTTTACTAACATCACTTCCTTTGGGACAATCATGCTCTTGGTGTTACAGCTATTCTCTTCGTTTGTGTCAATAAATTAACAAACTTACCTTCATCGAATTCCCTTGGCTGCATATCTTATTTCTTTCTGACGGTGGTCATATCAACATTCCTTGTTTGTTTTTTGAAACAGAGACTTTCCACTGTAGCTCAGACTGGCCTGGAACTCATTATGTAGCCCAGGCGGGTTATGAACTCACATATTCTTTGTGCCCCGGACCTCTGAGTGTTGGGATTATAGCCACACAGCAACACATCTGATTAATTCTATGTTTATTCGGTTGAAATTTAATTTGCAGCTTTATCTCTTTTCATGCGTTTGTTGTGGTATGTTCTTTCTGAATGGCCTAATTTTCCTGTTTATTGTAAAATGTCACTTGAGCTTTTCACTGAAATTCAAGAGCCACTGTGCTTTCTGTGAGCAATCTAAACAATCACTATGCAATGACCGATCACTGGCAGACAATAAAGGTGGTACAGTCAGTCCATGACAGCGATGTGCATCCACCTCGTATTTACAGAGTAATGTACAGATGAAAGAAAGCAAGAAAGTCAATTCCTTATAAAGCTTCTTACGATATGACAATGGTCAGTAAAATTCGAAAGTGCTGCTGACAAACTTATATTACTCAATTGTGGTAGCTGAAGTTTGTTCCCGTGAGAACTGTGTGAAGAATGCAATTCTTGTAAATTACTGAGATTTGAATTGTTATTCTGGCAATAATGCCCTGATCTCAAATATTTAAATATAATAAAATTTGAAGTAATTAATCTTTGGCTGGAATGCTTATGAATTAATCATGGCTGCTGCCTTTATGACACTTGAAGAGTGTCCAGGCCATTAAAACCAATACATATGGAACAGAAGCATAACATGAAAAACATGTAGATTACACAGTTAAAACATCTAGACTATGTAAAATATTGAGCTTAAATTTTTGATTATGGGAGAAAAACTTCCTTATTGAAATCATTTTATGTGAGAATAATGTATAAAAATAGATGGCAGGTATTACAGGAAGATTTGTTCAGAGACAGTATTGTTTATTAGTAGGATATCAAATTACCTTTGTGAAATAATTATTGGGACAATGATATCACTACTGGAGACAGAATTACAAAGCCAAAGAGCTAAGACCTGTCACCTTAAGATAAAGGGAGTAAAAGAAATTTAGAAATAACCATGGGTTCCTATTTTACTGACTCTCAGAAACTAGGAAATCTGAGTTATTATGAGATGCTAGTGGTGTTTCAGTGGTTCGAACCAGATAAAAACAACTAGAAGATTATCTAGAGAAGTTGCACGGATCATCATTCTTGCTTATTCATCAACGAGGCTGACTCACTGACTAACGTTAAAAAGGAAAACCAGCTGACAATATCTACCCCCCTCTTCCAGCTGTATTCTTTAACGCACATAGCACTTTCCAAGCAACATGAGCATTTCTCTTTCACTAAACATACAAGGATAATTCTAAGCACTTACTGAAAATACATATTTTAAGAATTTGACTAATAAATGACATCTTCTTTTCTATTGTTGCTTTATTCTTTAATTTTAAAAATTTAATCCTGTGCTGAAATTCACTTAATTTTGTCTTAGAGAGATCTTTCATAGTAAAATAAACAAAATGAGGCTTCCTACCTTCTCACAATACGGCTTTGGAGAATCAAAAATATGTTTTATGCATTTCTAGCTCATTCGGTCATCAGCTATCATGTGTTTCTAACATGCTGAGCCTCATAAATGCCATCGTGCTTCTTATATTTGTCTCACAGGGTATGGTTACCAACTCTGGACTACAAACAGAAGCCTTAAAAATGCCAGTGTGGGTGGGCACTGTTATAGCATTGAGAACTTCCAACGTTACAAAACAAACCAGAGCAAGCAGGATTTAAAGGATAGAATGAATACTTGTAAATATCAGAATGATATCATAAATATCAGAATGATAGTTAAAATAAAAGATAATTTTGTGACCCTGAGAGTTCCAATATATTATTTTCTAATTATAACCTTAAATCACTGAGCACTGTCACCTTTCCTAGCCTGAGTGATGGTGCTTTAAGAAGTACAGCATATTCAGATATGCTCATCCTTGGAATGGATGTGTCTGCCATGTGATGTGGCAGAAAGGTAATGTTCTTTTGCCAATAAAATAATGAAACAATATGAGAACATGTCCAGGGACATATGGTGCAGCAGATTGAAGGAGAGGCCCAAGGTACAACTGTGAGTCTGCCTTCCATTCACTTGATTGACACGGGGTGAATAAGAGTAGCTTCAGGACCTTAGTCATTTGGATGATAGCAAGTCTACTCAAATCAGGATTTTGTCATGAAAGGCAAAGAGGGAAAATGAGTCAAACAGTATAAATATCTATAATATTATACAAGTGTAAAGATATAGCATTACTATAATCCATAATACACCATTTTTACATTGGAAAGTATAAAATGTATCCTAGTCATCATGTCTTTCAAACTGTCCCAACTACACTCTCACTGACAGAGGCAAAAGTTTAAGAGGACTACAACAGGCTGGGCATCATGATATATGCCTGCTCTCCTAACTACTTGAAAGGCTGAGGTGAGAAGTTCATTTGCAGTCACAAGTTTGAGAGCAAGTTTGGGGTGAAGGGGTGACATAGTAAGATCTTGTCTCAAGAAAATAAGCAGTAAGATCTACAGGAACAGACATAAGCCAATTTTTTCAGTATGTAAAGAGGTTCAATGTTATTTTGGTCATAACACAAAGTAAAAGTCCTAGTTTGTTTTTCTGATGATGAAATAAAACACTGACTTAAACCAATTTGGGGAGGAAAGGGTTTATTTGGCTTAGAGATTATAGTCCATCATGGAGAGGAAGCCGGTGTTGAAACTCAAGGCAGAAACCCAGAGGCAGGATCTGAAGCAGAAGCCATGAAACATGGTTTATTGGCTTGCTTCCTTTGTTTTTCTCAGCTACCTTTCTCAAACAGCCCAGCTTCACCTGCCCAGGGACAAAACATTGCAGAGTATACTGTGCTCTGCCACATTTATCATCAATGAAGAACATACTCCACAGACATGTCCACAGGCCAGTTAGTTGGAGAATAATTCTCAATTCAGATTCCCTCGTCTAAGGTCTTGGTTTTTGTCATGTTGATAAAAACTAATTATGACAATATCCGACAAAATGAAAAGAAAAATGAACAAGCTACCTTAAATCTCAAGGAGTCAAAGGATTACAGAGAAAACTATTAGTCTTGAACTTGGAGAATTGAACAGGCCAATACAAAGAATCACAATTCACCTGAACTTAACACCATGGAACCAGAGACAGAGTAGATCACTTTGACTGACTTTAACAAAGTTCATAGGTCTTGTTTTGGATGAGATTGACACACTGCAGGGGAACCCATTCATGGGTAATGGGGCACAAGTTTTTATGTTTTTTCTCTCCCAGATTTCTATTACTTTCACAGAGTTAGCAAAGAAAATACCATTTCTTTTTGTATCAGGGAGACAGAAAAAGGAACAACCTTGAGATTAGCTACTCTGCCTTTAAAAAGTCTGCTTTTTGTAGAAATTATTTAAGTAGAGGTCAAACCATGTATTTTTTTAAAATCAGAACATAATTGACCTCATGAAAGGGAAATACCCAACTCTGGCCAAATTTATCTTCTACTTGGAGATAGGAAACTAGATGTACATGTAAGAGAAAATATCCTAGCCAAGCTCAGAGTAGCCATCCTGTGGCACTTATAGTGAAGGAAATATTGCAGTGAGCTTGTAATGTTCAAATTCCAAGGACTGAGGCTCACTAAGGGTCTGACCCAACCATAGGACTAAGAACACTTCATTTCAGTCACATAATGATTTCTATCTATCAGGAAGAAGGGCAAAGTATACAAAGAGACAAAAATGAATGATTGACAGGATACAGTGAGCATTAAAGTCTGCTTTGGATATGGCAACAATGGTGGAATTATTAGCCTTGCATATAAAACTATGATTACTACACTGAGCTCTAGTGGAAAACATTGATGGCATGCAAGGATAGATGGTAAATGAAAGAAGGGTGTTTTAAGAAATATAAAGAAGAAATAAATGCTTTGAATAGTTCCTAATTATACTGGAATATATCACAATAGTAAACCCCAAGATTGACAATCAAAGAAGTAAAAAGAAAAACAATAACATAACAAATTAGAGCTGTAGGTGACAAAAAACATGTAGCATTTATAGAAGGAATTTTAAAAGAAGAAAATCAGTTATAGAGAAGAACATATACCCTGAGCGATGATTCTTGAGAATTTCTCTAAAATTAATGTCAGATACAAAACAACACATCCAGGAAGCTTAGAGAGCACTAAGCAGGAAAAATGCCCAAATATGTCATCTAGGCTTACTGTATTCAAGCTACAATATACCTAAAATGATAGGGGAAGTTCTGATAGAGGCCAGAGGACATAAGAATAACTGTTTATAGGTGGGCAATGAGAATATTTATTTTCTCAGGCTGAAATAGACTAAAGATGATGTCTAAAGAATTACAAGGAACAAAGCACTAAGCTAGAATCTTAGATCCTTCAAAAGTGAAGGTGAAATAGAGACGTTTCCTGATAAACACAAATTGAGGAAGTTTATTAGCAATAGATCTGCATCACACAATGTCTTAAAAGGTGTTCTTCACAGTGAAGGAGTTTCGTCAGTCAGAAACTCGCATCTAGGCTAACATAGGGTTTGTGTGGGAATTTTATTTTCAGATTCTTAATTTGGAACAGCAGTTTGTTAAAAATAGGAATACCATCAGTTTATTCAATTTTGTGTGATGAAAGAAGGGAGTTGGGATTGTTTTATTATTGTTAAATGTTCCCACCCACCATGTGCCGAAATAGCATATTCAAAAGCAGACCTGGAATAGTAGTAAATGTATCTTCCAAAATCTAGGACAACCATTACTTTAAAAAGGAAAGAAATATGAATGGTATACTAGAAAGGAGAAGAAATAAGCAGGTGTGAACTATTCAGTTAAAAACATAAAGAATAAAAGACAGTGGAAGATAAAAATAGCAAGAAAGAACAGGTACAGCAAGCAGAAAACATACAGTAGATATTAATTAACCTATGCTGACAATCACCTTGAATGTCAATCATCTGACTCAGTATGGTACCCATCACCTGTAATGATCCCAGCTGCTCAGGAAGATATGGTGTGCAAAGTATAAGTTTGACACCAATTTGGACTACATAGAAATACTTTGTGTAAATAAATAAATAAGGGAGTGTCAGTGGTCTAAATACATCATTAAAAGGCAGAGCCTGTCCAAATATCTTAAATAATTTTGCATCAAGTATAAGAAACTCAATTTAAATATAAAACATATAAAGTGTAAATGGATAGATAAGGATGTGTTATGCTTGTATTAATAAAGCTAAAAATATAGCATGGCAATTTTAGACAGCTAATACTCTATATCAAAGACAGTTGTCAGGTATAAAGGGGAACATATTCATAAAATGGCCAGTTGTTCCAGAAGAAACAACAAAATTAGATATGTATACATCAAAAACAAAAACAGCATATGAAGTATATGGAGCAAAAACTACAAGTGACAATAGGAAAGCTAATGTTTTAGTTGAAGACCCTGAAATGCTTCCCTGTCAGAAATGAATAGATCTATCAGGAAGAAAACCCATGATGCAGTTCAGTGATTCATTTTAATTCATACTGAGTGTAACTGACAATGCAATGAATGTGACTGACATCAATAGAACATTTCATCTAATTATTGACACATTCTTTTTGAACTTATAGGAAACATTTACAAAGACAGAGCATATTCTGAAACCACAATACATGTCTTACCAAATTTAAAGTAATAGAAATTATGCCTGCTGTTGGACCACAATAGAATTGAACCAGTTATCAATAGCAGAATGATAGTTAAAAAAAATCTGAAAGTCTCTGCATATTAAAGAACACATAACTAAATGATATTATTGAAAATTTTTCAAGAGAAATTTAGAAGTATTTCAAATTAATGAAAATGATAACACAACTCAACAAATTTCAGGGGATGTACACAAAGAGTACTTGAAATTTATGTGACTGAATATTCGTATTAAAAAGAGAAGAAATGTTTAAAGTCATCACATGAATTTCAGTTCAGGGAATCAGAAAATTAAGAGCAAATTACAGTAAATAGAAAATGAAAAGTAACAAAATTAGACCAAAATCAATAAAAGTGAAATGAATGATTGACAAACATCAAATGAAATAATGATGATTTGGAATGATTAAAAAAATGATAGTTGACTCAATGGACTAATTATTTTAAAACAAGATGTGGTTAACATGTCTGATATGAAAGAGGTATGGTTGTTCTGGTTATTGAGAGGATGATAAATGGATACTATTTTTAAAAATCCCATACGCATAAATTAGATAACTTAAACTAACTGAAAAAATTTCAAGAAAAGTAAAATCAGCAAACTCATACAAAATAAAAGGACTACCTAAACAGGTCTGTGTCAATTTAGTAAGTTGAATCAATAATTAATGATCTTCCAAAACAGAAGACACAAGGTCCAAGTAGTTTTGCTGCTGGGTTCCAATGAACATCTAAGAAAGGAACCATGACAATTCCCAATGACTTCTCTTGGAAAAAAGAAACAAAGAATGTACATCGTAACTAGCTAAATAAGGCCAGCATTACCTCAATGCCAACAACAGACAGAAGGTCTAAGAAAACAGTGTTACTGATGAACATAAATGCAAATGTGCTAACAAAGCATCATCAAATTAAAATTTAAAATCTATAAAAATAATTATACAATCTATCAATGAGATCTACATATACAAGATTGCTTTATGAGTTAAAATTAATATGATTTATAACATTAATAAGATCTAAGCTCAATTAGAAAAATTAAAACCATATCAATGGATTCAGGAAAAGCATTTGAAAAAAATCCAATGCCCATCTATCATAAAATTCCCTGTGAATTATGAATGAAGTCAGTATTCACACTGTAATAGTGAGAAGCTAGATGCCTCCTCAAAAAGAGTCAGGACAGACAGAGATGTCTTCTCTCAGCATAGCCTTTCTTATTAGAAGTCCTAGATCATTCAAATTACATGGAAATATAACAACTACTTTCAGACTAAAGAGGTGCTTCAGTCATGGCCCACAATAAAAATTCCAGACCTGGGAAGTGGATCAATGGCTAGTCATCTTGTCTAATCAATGAGCTCCAGGTCCAGGTGAGAGACCACTATGTTTCAAAAAAGGAACAAACATAAACAACAACAACAAACAAACAAAAGACCACCTAAAGAATGAAACCCTAGGCTGAATGCTGCCTTACCACACTTAGGCACACAATAACATATGTCTTTATTCTCAGATGACCTCGTCATCTATGTTGAAAATCTAAAATAAAATAAATAATAAATTATTTATATTAGGACGTCACGATGTTAAGAGACAAAAGTCTGGTGTGCTTTGCATTTACTAGAAATGAAGAAGCAGAATTTGAGGGTGAAGATGCAACATTATTACATTAGCAGTCTTCCAAAAGGGAATATTTAGATAAAAATCTAAAACAAATGTGTAATGAGGAAAATTAAAAAGCTTTGATGAAGGAAATCAAATGAAACAATACCACATGCTCATAGATAGAAAAACATCAGTATGCCATTTTCTCTGAAGATTATCTAACAGAATCAATGTTATTCTACTCAGAATTCTAGCAAGTTATTTTGAGGAGACTGAGAAGTTTGTTGCAAAGTTTGTAAGGAAAGATAAAAGGCTCATTGCAGCCATTGTGATATTAAAAAGAGAAGTCGGATCAGATATTTTCTGAATGTGAGACCTATTATTAAGCTGCAGTAATAAAAAACACAGCAGTGTTGGAGAAGGGGCAGGTCAAAACTGGAACAGAAAAGAGATTGCAAAAGTAGGCATAACTATATGCAAATGATTTTTGCAAATGAAAGATAAGGAGGTCTAATCATGAAAAGAACAGCTTTACAGCAAGTAGTGTTGGGACACAAAGAAGCACACCATGTGCTCACACACATGTACACACACATGCACTTGCATACCCACGTACATATGTCTGCATGCACACACACACACACACACACACACACACACACACACTTGGAGAATATACACAAAGCCATACATTCGTCTGAGTTTACATGTGTGATCGGGCTAGAATGAGAATCAGAAGTTAATTTAAAGTTAAGAAGTTGAATTAAAACATCAATTGCTTCCAACAAAACACCATGATGATTGTGTGCCATCAGTTTTTCAGTTGAAAAAAGCAGTTAAAATGTAAGTCAAATGTTTATACAGACATTATATTTAATTTTATGAATTTTTAAAGCCCCTAATATAGGTGCTGCAGAGATGGCTTAGTGATGAAGAGCTCACACTGCAATTGTAAGGACTTAGACCCAAGTCAGGCAGCTCACAACAACCTGTGATACCAGCTCCAGGGAGTCTTATGCCTCTTAGCCTCTGTGAGCCCTGCCACAAGTGTGCACATTCCCATCTCACCCCCCCCCACACACACACAGATACACACATATACATGCAATTAAAATATTTTTAAAAGATGAAGAAGACTCTGCTGGGAGAAGTGAGCTAGAAGCAATGATACGATATTGTTGATTGTGATCAAACAGCTTCTAGACAATGCTTGGAGGTTGGGCAGAACAGCAGTTACATTTGAAACACAAAGAGTGCAGCGCAAACTGGTACACAAACATTGACAGAAAATAATTAGTAAAGTTAGGATTCTAACTGCAGGTCAACCTGGCATGTGTTTCTGGTGGTGGGAAGATGGAAGAGTCCAGCCAATCAGCCTGTTTTAATAGGTCAAGTCTCAACATTTGACTTCCTGCATGGCAGCTAATACAGATAAGTAAGCACTCTGACCTTCCAAAATTAGATTACAAATTTCTATAGCTCTTCATTGTCTCCAGTCTTGTGTTTATTAAACATTTCTGTGTGGATTAGATTTTCATCAGAATCTAATATTCATTCATTAATTAGTATTAATAGTCTTGGCACCATTTGTGGTTCTTGGTGTGGATGGTAAGAAGGGAAAGATATTTATAGACAGGCATGGAGTTTGTAAGTGATTTTGCACAGCAGCAGCTCCTCATGCCCATGAGTAGCAAGGATGACCTCTGTTGCCTAGCAACACACTTAATCACAGACAACCTGATAGTCAACAAAATTGGAAGAATCAGAAGTTGAAAATGGAAAGTATGATCATTATTTGTCTAGGTGGATATTTTTACTGGTTTTCTATAAATCTTGTAAGTATATTTTTCATGTTTATAACACCATTAACACAGTGGAAGCAATGTGTCAATAAAACTTGAGTGAACCAATCACACGTGTTCACAGGCAGGATCTCCTATGGCAACCTGAGTTCTATGATGCAGGTTCAGTTCATGAATAATCATCTCAAAGTGCTTTAGGGAATGAAGCTTCTAGTCTTGTACATCGTACTTCTATTATAATTTGAAGTACTCCAATCACAGCTGAGACTCCTTGTTCCTGCTGCCTTTCGATTCCATCAGTTAGTTGATTTGGCCATACAACATGTTGAGTGCGCTTAAAATGGGGATGGGGGATGAGTAACCATACTCTCCATCCTCTTTTCCACACATTTGGTATTTCTCCTTTTACCATTAACAAGCTGAGAGGCTGGAACAGAGATCTCAAGTCATGTAACTCACTGTCTTTCATGTCATTTCAATAAAATAGTTAAGGCAAAATCCACTTGAATTTACTAATCCCACCCTATGTTATTGCAGCATTTGAATGAAATTGGATTTCATTCGTGGAATTCTAAGAGGCAGCATCTCATTTTTTCCACTCAAAACTTCCCCATTCATTGCCGACTGTCTCTCCCATGCACCTGTGTTCATTTTATTCTCACCTTTCTCATATTGTACCATAATCACAATATTAACAATGCTCCCCCCACCTCATTCTCTCTTCAAAATCTGCTCTCCTTTGATTCTGTTTTAGGTGAGTATATAGAGAACAAATAGCCACTATGCCACATGTTTGCTCTTCGTCCTTTGAAAAATCATTCTGGATTGTCTAGCATCCCAGTCATATGCCTATATTGTTTACACATAATATAAAACTTGTTCTTACAAAAGAGAGATGAGATTTGATCCACAGCTTGGTGACTCTACATAAGGACCTGTGTAATGTCAAGTTTTCATAGCACTGTGAGCAACTATGCAATGTTTTTACACTTGAAAGAAAGTCTGTAACCCTATGAAGGGTAGGGTTTCACTTAAAAACCTGTGGTTATCTTGCTATTGGATTTAAAAGATAAACTTGTTTGAAATCCAGCCACAAAATTCTTCTTCTTCTTCTTCTTCTTCTTCTTCTTCTTCTTCTTCTTCTTCTTCTTCTTCTTCTTCTTCTTCTTCTTCTTCTTCTTCTTCTTCTTCTTCTTCTTCTTCCTCTTCCTCTTCCTCTTCCTCTTCCTCTTCTTCTTCTCTCTCTCTGTCCCTCTTTGTCTCTCTCTTTCTCTTCATCTCTCTCTCTCTCCCTGTGTCTTGTGTGTGTATGTATGTGCTTATGTGTGTCGTGTATGTATATGTGTATGTATGCACACCCGCACCTGAAAGCCAGAGGATGCCTTCAGGTGTCATCTTCAAGAAGGCCAACCACCTTTATTAAGATAGAGTCTCTCACTGGCCAGAATCTCACTAATTAGGCCAGACTGGCTAATGAGAAAGTCCCGGGGATCCTAAGCATACAAAAGCCTAGGATTTGTATGTAGGTCCTAGGGATCAAACTCAAAAACTCCTACTACAAAGCAAGCAGTATACCAATTATGTGGACTGAACAAAGTCCCCACTCCTCCCAGAAATAAATGAAGCATATCAATGGGGCATGAGTAAGGCTGAAGTTTCCACTTTATAAAATAATCAAAAGATCTATGGATGTTTAATGTTATCATATTCTACTGATGATTTAAAATTTCAAACAATAAAACAAATGTTTTAGTCCCTGCTCTTGAGAGACGTTTGTGATTATATAAATTTGGAATATTAGTTTTAGTCCAGGCTTATATGTCTAGCTGTGTGATCTTCAGCAATTCATTTGCCACTTGAAGTCTACTGTGGTTGGGAATGTGGTTTGTTATTCAAGAGTCATCAGCTAGAGCCTTGGTCTTCAGTGGGAGGTGGTAGGACCTTTAAGAGACCAGGACTAGTAGGAGATCATCAAGTCACTGGGGCACTGATGCCAGAAAGGATTAGGGTATTTCCTGTAGAAACCAGTTAAGTTTTAAGAGAATGTGTTGTTATCACCAAGCATGAACCCTCAGACACTCTTTAGCTTCCTGGTGCATACACACTTACTACAGTGTCATCTACTATGAGATCCTTACCAAATGGAAAACAAACCAAGCTTCTTATTTATTCATGGACTCATAGTCTCAAAAATAATATGCTAAATGTACCTCCTTTCTTGATAGAAATCCAGCCTCAGTTATTTTGTTATCACAATAGAAAACAGATGATTATGACATTTAATTTTTTCATATGTACAAAGGAAAAATAAAATCATATTTGTTTAATGTCTGACCAAGGAATAACGCTGTTAACTAATAATAGATTTAATATTATTATTTTAAGGAAATTTGCAAAATCAAGTTAGTTGCACAAGTCAAATTCTATGAGTGAAATATATGAAATGAGTGAAATATAAAATATGAGTGAAACTATATTGTACATAATTTCTTATATTTTGATCAATAATTATCTAGTTAGCATTTTTCTTTTTGTTTCCAAGACTGTAAAGATTATTTGTATTTGTGATTACTTTTGTTGAGGCATGGAATTAAGAATTCCTTGGGTCTCATTTACCACCAAAAACACAAACCTACTTTGCTTATGTCTCAAATATATATTTTTTCTCATACTTTTCGGTAATTCATAGAGGATAGGGCATTCATTTATGCTTTTCACAAATCTTTACAAATATGTACACAGAATACAAAGGTTTAACTTTTAACACTCCATGGTTATGGATAGAAACTTGTCTGAATGGAATTAGTGTTATTTTAACCTACAATGCATGTCTTGTGTTCATTTACTATTTGTTTCTTAACTGATAACTGTGTTTTAGCCCTCTACAGAATAGTACTAAAGCTACCCAAGTCCATAGAAAATTATTAAACAGTTACTCTTAGTGTGTGTTGCTTGTGAATATGTGTGCACACACGAGTTTGTGGGCACATGCACTCACATGCACATGTGCACAGAGGCCAATGTCAGGTGCTTTTCATCTTATATTTTGATAAAGGGTTTGATATTTTGATAAAGGGTTTCTTAGCAATTCAGCAAGACTAGCTGAACAGCATGCCTGGCAAAATGCCAGGTGTGGCATTTGTGGGTGGAGATCTGAATTTAGGTCCTCATACTTGGACAACAATCAGTTTACTAACCAAGCAATCTTCCCACCCCCAACTTTTATTCTTACATTGTTATTATTTAGATAGTAATCTCTAGTGAAATGAGAATAATAATTTTTCTTGTTAGTCTTCTAGCCCATAGCATATTTATAGATAACACCACAGATAGAGTCTGTTTAATGAAGACTGTTTTCTGTATTTTTAAGCATTAATATGATTTGACACATAGAAGCATAATAACATATATATTTTTTATCCTTGAGTAGGAATTCCTCATACCTGAAGAAAGATTAAAACTGGCACTGAGCGTCATGAAGACAATGGGCCCCTCTGCCTCTCAGTCCTTGCCAATGCTGATTTTTGAGGAAGCTGTTTTCCAGGAACCTGTTCTCTCTACTAGAATGTTGAAAGTTAACAGACAAGCATGCCCAGCCTCACAGTGAGCTACTGTGATTTCTCAGCTGATACTGAAGTTAAAATAGATTAGCGAACAGTAAGAGACAAGAGGAAGCTCTGTCTGTAAGTAAAGAGCTCTCACGATGTGAGAGCTAAGGGAAAAACAGCTTCCTGTACAGAAAAAGAAGCCCTGAATGGAACAAGGTGCTTCCTTCCCTGCAAGTCAGCATTGACTTACAGGCAGCAGAAGTGAGGAAATAGATTTCTAGTGTCCAGTTCTTTGAGCACTAGAAGATAGAACGCTATCTTGCTTTTATCCCATTCTTTGCAGTGTGAGAATTCTTCACCCATGAGATGGATGGCATTGAATTTCTATTTAATTCCTCTAGCTATTTCCAACAAGATGAAGGAAATTTACATAATCTGAAGAATATGTTCAAAAAATCAGTTGAAACTAAACAAAGGCGAAGTGTGATTGATTTTTAACTGATTATTTCTTCATTGAGAATTATACATATTTCCATGTGACATTTGATTCAAGTTGACTTAAACAACTCACTTAAACATGATTTCTAGGAACTTGTGAACTGTTACATGGATATATATATATATATATATATATATATATATATATATATATATGGAGGGAGGTCTTTTAGTTTCGCAAGGGCACTTGGGGGCACACTTAACAATTGACAATTGACATGGAACAAGGGCACAGGAAAGCTAACAGAATGCTTCTGTGGCAGTCTGAAACAATTAGGCCTAAAATAAGATAATTCAGGACATAATAGTAAAAAGACATTAATCTGAAAACAAAACCATAGATGTAATTAAGAACAAATGTTGTAATTTTATTAATCAGATATTATTATGTATTAAATTGTTCTACTTACTCCTCAAAATGTTACCTCTATCTCGTTGTGCAAATATTTAGAGGTGGGATAATTGAGGTCATTTGGTGGACTCTGATCTCATGTGAGTAGCATCTATATGAGAACAGATTATGACTCAACCACATACAAAGAGGTAAGACCACGTGAAGACTTGAGAGTAGTGGGCATCTTCAAATCAAGGCAGTAGACCCTAGGAGAGATCAGCATTTCAGACAAGCAGCCTGTGAAAATCTGAGCAATAAGCATCTGAAGTTTGAGCGTCCCAGTTGATAGTGAAAAAGCTCTATAGAATACTCATGGAGACCCATCAATTTGGCTGTCTAAGCAAGACCTGAACATAAGTTACACTAATCAAAATGCTAACACAGATGGGGAGATTTTAATGGAGTCTCAAACTTGGACTAAGAACCACAGGCAACTAAGGAATACTGAAGCCAGGAAACTCAAAGCAAAGCTTCTAAACTTCCAAATTGGTTATCCAATACCAATTGGTCAGCTCACACACATATATATATATATGTAAAACATCATATGTACCTAGCAAGACATATCCTATATCTATATCTATAGCTATATATTTATATCTATATATATGTGCTAGTTTTATGTCAACTTGACACAATGCCTCCATAAGATTAGGCTAAGAGCAAATCTATAGGGCATTTTCTTAATTAATGATTGATGTCAGAGGGCCAACCCATTGTTAGGAGCCATTCTTAGGCTGGTGGTTCTGGGTTCTCTAAGCAAGCTTGCTGAGATAGCAAGGGTGTGAGTCAATTAAGTATCACTCCTCCATGACTTCTGCTCCTGCCTCCAGGTTCCTACCTTGTTTAAATTCCAGCCGTGAGTTTTTTAAGTGAAGGATTATTATCTGAAAATATATGAAATAAATCCTTCCCTCCATGTTATTTGAATAAAACTGTCTCCCAGTGGGCTCATATATTTGAATATCTTGTTCCTAGTTGGTGGCCAGTTTAAGGGATTAGGAGATGTGGTCTTACTAGAGTAGGTGTGACCTTGTTGAAGGAGATATGTCTCTGGGGTTAGGCTTTGAGGTTTCAAACACCTAGGCCAGGTCCACAGTCTTTCTCCACTGGCTGCCTGTGGATCAGGATGTAAAGCTCTCAGCTACTTCTCCAGCAGCATGCTTATCTGAGTGCTACAATGTTCTATGTATGAAAATAATGGACTAACTCTCTGAAACCCTAGATAAGCCCCAATTAAACACTTTAGTTTGTAAGAGTTGCCCTGTTCATGGTATCTTTTCACAGAGATAGAACAGGGGCTAAGACATTCTCCAAGATGTTTTATCACAACATTAGAAACTATAGCTAAGACGTGTTAATATATATGAATATGTGTAACAAACACACACACACGCACACACACACACACACATATATATATCTATATATGTATGTATATGTATGACTTAACTTGTAGATTTTTCCTACTTTTGCTCCAAGATAAAACTAATGTGCCCAAGTGGTTTCCTCCAAGAGTCACTAATGGAATTGTCATGCCCCTCATGTGGACAACGACTGCATTTGCTACAGGCTCTGGAGAAACTATTCAAGGATACATACAGGAAAGATAAACAGGAAGTGGGTAAGTTATCCATTGCTTGCTCTTCTCTGGTGTTAGTATAACTGTTCTGCATTCTGAGAAACTTCTTGTGTTTTTCTGGGCTCTTCTCATAAAAGTAAGAGAGACATAGAATTACAATCTCAGAATCAGAGTCTCAGAGATCTTGCCCACAGCTCCACTCCAACAGAGTCTCACTGGGCATGCAAACCATGCTTAAGGGTATGTAGGCCCCATATGCAGCAGTAGATGGGCAACACAAAACTGAATGGTATTAGGTCGGGGGAAGGGTGTGGTGTCTCATAATGATTTGTCTAGGCCTTTTTTTTTTAACCTTACAATTCTATTGCTTATGTATTATGGTTTCGAATTTGTTTTCGTGTGTTTTCCCTGTGTACAAATATGTGTGTGTGTGTGTGTGTGTGTGTGTGTGTGTGCCTCAGTATATGTTTCTGAGAAACCCAGCCCTACTTCATTTTAAAATCAGGAGCCATTCTGAGACTCTAGCTAAGTAAGTTTCTGTTTCTTGGAATTAGCCTGTGCCCCATCCCTGTAACTCCAAATTGCTCTGTTTCAGAAGTTCCAGGAAGACTTCCTTAACTGCTTTGTAACCACCTGGTCTTACTTCTGTAACCACGATTGCTTGCAAAATTTCTCCCTCTGTGGTTTGCTCTATAAAAAGGGTACAGGAAATTGAACTTTACGTTAGGCGGGTCAGCTCCAACTGAATGTGAATAAAAGTTTCTTTGATTTGGCCACAATTTGGGTCAGTGGTCTTTCTCTTTGTGTCTGTGGAATTAACATTTCTTTAGCTTTTTCTTTGCTCCTCTCCACCATTTGTTTTCTCCTATTCTGATTTGTCTCCTTTCATTTTATTTATTTATTTATTTTTTTTTTTTTATTTTATCTTATCTTATTTTATTTTTATTATTTTTAGATGCCTGATTGTTTTCTAATGAGATAGAAAAAAAAAAGATCGTGGGTTTAGCTGGGTGGGGAGGTTGGGAGGATCTGGGAAGAGTTAAGGGAGAGACAACTATCATCAGAATATATTGCATGAAAAACACTATTTTCAGTTTAAAAAGAAAAAAAGGAGATGGGGCCTGATTAAAGAAAGTTAGTTGCTAAATTGAAGGACATCAGCACTCTGTCATCTAGCCCACTTCAGGTTGAGCTTACTCTCTTCTTGTTAGTGGCAGGTAACAAGTATCTGACATGTGCTCCCACCAAAAGGGAGATGGCAGATACCATTCCTTCTATGCCATGATGGACTACATCCCAGAAACTGTGAGTCACAAAAAAAAAATCCTCATCCTTTAGCTTGCTTCTTGTTAGATATTTGACCACACCACTTAGAAAAGTAACCAACATAGCTCCTAATGCTAGAATGTCAAAACCAGGCTTCCCTTATTGATGACCTAGGCTAAAGCAGGAGAGAAGGAATGACAGCTCATTCTTGTGTTTGATTGCATTGTTAGATTCTAAACTAACAAAGCAACAAATATATTTAATTATGGTCTCTAATATAAGTACAGGTATTTGTTTTCTTTTACAAAAGATCTATATGGACATCTTGGCTGATTTTATTATTTATTATATTTTTTATTTTGGGGATTATAATACAATACCATCATTTTCCCCTTCCCTCTCTCCCCTCCAAACTCTTCCATTTTCTCATCCTTGCTCTCTTTCAAATTCATGGCCTCTTTGTCTTTAATTGTTACGTGTGTGTGTGTGTGTGTGTGTGTGTGTGTGTTTTGTGTGTGTGTGTGTTTGTGAGATATAAATGCATACATAAATATACATAAATTAAATATATGCATATATACAACCTGCTCAGTCTATAGGTTCTTTGTGTGTATATGTTTTCAGGGCTGACCATTTGGTATTGGATAGCCAATTGCTGTACCCTTCACCGGAGAAAAGTATTTTCTTCTTTCACAATTTTGTATTTGACTGTAGTTCTTGCCTAGAGTTGAGGCCTTGTGGGCTTTCCCTAATCCACATTATCATTATCATGTCTATTGGTTTTGTCCTTCCTTGGGGCATGTTAAGGCAGTCATGATGGTATGACTTTTTGAATGTACCTTCTTACTTCTAAAAGACACAGTCTCACAGCAAACTCCCTGTTCTTCTGTTTATTTTTTATTTAAGAAAAATATATAAATATATTATATATTTATATAATATATGTATAATATAATGTGTGTGTGTGTGTGTGTGTGTGTGTGTGTGTGTGTGTGTGTGTGTAGGGATTTTACATGTGAGTGTAGTGCATGTGGAAGCCAGAAGAGGATGTTGGATTCCCTAGAGCTAGATATCAGACAGTCATGAGCTGCCTGATGTGAGTGTTGGGAACTGATCTTGGGTTGCCTGATAGAGCATATGTTCTCCTGACCCCTGAGCCAGATATGTCAGTTTGGTGAGATTCAGTATGTTTTCACAAACTGCTCCCCAATAAATGTTGCCAGATAGCATGAGCTGCAGGTGTACTGTGTCATTAGAGGAGATAAGGGAGACAGTTACTCTTTATAGCATAATAGGGCAGCCTTGACACTGGTCATTCTGAAAGTAACACAAGTGCTGCGTGAAGGTGCTTCTCAGATGCATTAAACTTCCAAATGACTCGTAATCAAGTGGGAGATGATCTTGAATGCGCAGAGCATGAATTTTCAGAAGGCAATTTAAAAGAATGTTTGTTTTCCTAGCAGCTGAAAGACTCCAGATAGAAGCCAACTGTGATTGCTCTTCTGTTCATCCTGAAGCCAGTGAGCTTCAGCACTTACACTGGACTGTGGCTTATTCCTGGTTTTCCTTTCCACCTGCCTTGTATACTTCATGCTTGCTTAACCCACCCCCACCAATTTCTAACCCTAACTCTGACCCTTTGAAAAATCAGGACAAATATTAAATTTAAAAATTCTGTGTTTTTAATTAAGTAACACAACTACCTTCTTTACTTATTTGTGCTAGATTTGTTATTTATCTAGCACTGAAATAATTAAAATGAGCATAGAAGCTCAATTATATCCATTTATTTACTTTCATTAAATCTTAATTTCATTAAATCATTATATGATGAGTAGCATATAGAACTACAAAATCACAATCTTGGCTCTGTCTAAGAGGGATAATAAACCAGTAAAATAGATGATAGTTATCAAAACCCAAGTGAGCTCAGGTCACAGCACCAGGGAAGGCTTCAATGGTATTGCTTCAATTTAAAGATCTGAGGCCCAAACATTACTTCAATGAAAGGTTAATTTGTTTCAAGTGAAAGCGAACGAAATTGTCTTTCAATATATAAGAAAGGATCAAATAACATTGTTACATTAAAATCATACTCATTCATTCTGTGGATTGTAATATCTTTCTGTTTTGCTTAAAAGTTAATATCCACATATGAGTTAACATATACCATGTTTGTCTTTCTGGGACTGGGTTTCCTCCCCTGGTATGATTTTTCCCTAGTTCCATCCATATCCAGGACATCAGCTCAAATAAGTTTGTACCTCACATTCTCTATAATCACACAAGACAGATTTTTATAAGACTTCTTGGTACACATGAATTCTTCTATTGTTCACCTAATATACTTGGTAAAATGAAATGGAAACTTCAAAGAGAGATCTACATGAAAATTGTAACAATGAAGAACTTCTTATGAATTTTGAAAACAAGGATTGTGTGTGTGTAACAACAAAGAAAAAGAGGCCATGAATTTGAAAGGAAGCAAGGAGAGGGATACATGTAAAGGCTTAGACCGTGAAAGGAAAGGATTATGTAATTCTATTATAATCTCAATTTTTTTAAAACAATTATGCTTTTAAGCCTGTGAGTAGATGATACCAGATGCACGTCAAAAACTGGTTATTATTTCGCATTAAATATTTTATTATTGGGTGTATTTTTATTTTTTATTATTTATTTACTATTTATTTATTTAGTGTGTGTGTGTGTGTGTGTGTGTGTGTGTGTGTGTATGTGTGTGTGTGTGTGTATGTGTGTGTGTGCAGACTTCCAAATGTGAGAGCCCATGTATGGAGGTCAAAGAAAGACTGGATTCTCTTATGCCGCCTGATAGGATGTAAGGATTGAACTAAGGTTCTTATGCCTGAGTGCAACTGAATCTTCTGGCTGAGCCATCTCATTAGCCCAAGAGTTTACTTTAGAAACAGAATTTCACAATGGTTTTCTGTAAAACTTGGTCATAGTAGTAAGACAGCCTCAATAGTGACTCTTTACTTGAGGTTGCCAACACCTGATTAATTGGATAAAAGGGAATTCATGTCTGGTACTATAAATCTAACCAACTACTCATGGCCTGAGAGGTCCCAGACCATAGAGAGAAAAGCCATGAATGTTTTCCTCAATCAATATGGCTGCTGTTGGCATCTTAAATACTTCGTATTCCCACTCAGAGCTCTCATCCCTCATCAAATATGCTTCTTTTTGTAGAGATGGAAACTAGCACAGGGATCCACAACCGGTCAGAATAAGTGAACCGTGGGGTGTCCAACTTTAATCAGTATGCCCACAACCACCCTATGTCTAATGTTTGAGGAATACTGTGGAAGAGGGAAAGAAAGATTGTAAGGATCAGGATGCCTGCTGTATGTCAGTGTCTTCTAGATAAGACAGAGATCTGTATCTATGGAATCTCAACAAATGTCTGTCTTAATAAGACATACAAAACAATCAAATCTTTAATGAAGGGTGGTAAAATTTTAAGGGAAATGGGGCAAAACTCAAAACAGCCACCACTGAAGGAAGAACTACAGTAGCCAATGGTTACTGAGGGAAGGTGAATCAGTTTTCTTTAGGGAAAAGACCACTAATAGATTATCCAAGTCCAAATAGTTAGTCCTAAATACATATACATGCAAGCAACACTAAATGGATTTAGTTAAACACACATACACACATAAACATATAAATGTATTATATGTATGTGTGTGTGTGTGTGTGTGTGTGTGTGTGCAAGAATAATAATTATAATAATTCTAGAAAAATAGGTCATGAATTCAAGAGGGAATGCCTAGAGGAGAAGAGGTGAACTGAAGGAAAAGAAGGAAGATGGATTTGGAATGACATAAACACATAATAAGTTTTTATAAAATTCTCAAAAAATTAAAAAAATATTTAATAATACTTCTCATCTAAGAAGAAGATGGAAAGACAAGAAATAAAGATAGAATGACTCTCATATCCTAGTTTGCTTTCTGTTGGTGTGGTATTATTAGAAAAGCAACTTGGGGAGGATAGGGTTTATGTCATCCTATACCAAGAAAGAATGTTAGGGCAGAAACTCAAGATATGAGCCAGTGGCCAGGAACTGAGGTAGAGGCTATGCAGAGGTTCTGCCTACTGGCTTTTTTAGCTCATTTCCTTATAGTGTCTAGGACAACTTTCTCAGCTTGGTACCACCCACAGTGGCTAGGCCCATAACAGTGGTAAATCAATAAAATCTCCACTGATGAGGCTATTGGAAATCCGATGGAGATAATCCCTCCATTAAGTATCCCTCTTCTCAGATAATTCAAACTTGTGACGTGTAGCAGTGTGCTATTGTGACAGCTCAGCAAAGAAAACAAGGAGGCATTTTCAGAGGCACAGACCCAGCCAGACATCAGCAGAGGGAATTACTCTCATGGTAAGTGGCATCATGGACATTCGAACCCCAAGCACCTCATCTCAGGAGGGGGTTATTGATACAGAAGCTTCTCGAGTGTTCTATTGATATCACGTGCTGATTATGAAGAATCAAACATCTTTAAAATGCCAAGATCTAGATAGTCCTTCCCCCAATGGTGCACAAAATGACCATTTCACACACAACTGGAAATAAACTTCTACAACAGGATCCCATTGAGAAAACTAAACCAGAGCATCTCAAAAGACACAGATAGTAGTCCAACGCAGCAGGTAAAACTGAAACACAATACTATAAATGCCCTTTGCATTTCTAACTTATCAAATGGAATTTCCTAAATCTTATGAGAGTAAGTTAGCTTACAATGATATTACAGTTATGTGACAATCCTGCACCATAATCCTTAGATCCTTTACAGGTTTAAGAAAAGATCCTAGGGAAGAAGGGATCATAAGGATGTTCAAACTTTGTGTGCTGCTGTGGTGTGTATGTGTGTGTGTGTGTGTGTGTGTGTGTGTGTGTGTGTGTGCGCACACACACACATTAGCATCTAGGTGAAGATTGGAGCTTGGCTGGCATTTGATGTCTTCTTCGGTCTCTCTACACATTATTTTTGGAACAAGGTCTCTTACTGAATCAGCTGCTCACCAGTTTGGCTAGATTAGATGACTAGTGAGCTCCAGCTATCTGCCTATATCTAATTCTCCAGCACTGGGATTACAACATATGTGGCTACAGACAGCTTTTTATATGGATTTGAGGATCCAAGCTCAAGTCCTCATTCTTGTGTGGTAAGTATTTTTACTAACAGTGCCTTTCTAGCCCAATGTTCAAGTTTTCTACACAGTGTTACCTACAAATGTTTTAGAACATATTCATAGCTACAATGGATGCCAACTTGCATTCTGAGCACACCTAGGTAATCTAGGAAGCAATTAGGGACTGTGGTCTTAATGAGGAAAGATTAGGTGATATGAATGTACAAAAAAAAGCAGTAAGGTATAAATGGAATTAGGATACAGGAGGGAAAATAAGAGTGGCAATGATGGAAGAAGGAATAGAGACTCTACAGTCTGCAGAAAAAAAAAAGAACAGAAATTTGTTTAAGGCCTTAAGGTAATAAAATTTGAAGCCAAGTGTGGTGGCACATGCCTTTAATCCTAGCCCAGGGAAGGCAGAGGCAGACAGATCTCTGAGTTCAAGGCCAGTGTGGTCTAGAAAGCAAGTTCCAGGACACCCAGAGCTACACAGTGAGACTCTGTCTTGAAAATCAATAAAAAAAATTTTTTTTAAAGCAGACATTGAAGAAATGGAGTTGAGCTAAGCATGTCTAGAATGCAGTGTTTGGCGAATATCTACCTTATCCTCTACATTTCCTTGAACATTCCTGCATCTATCAGGGTTCATCAGAACCGAAAAGTTGTGTCAGAGCAAGGAGAAAGAAGTTACTATGTATTTCTCTAGATGCTCTCACTCCTAACTGAAAAATTTCAAACCATGTGTTTCCGTGGTAGAGTGATATACCCAGCAGAGCTGTCCTGTGTTAACAGAGTACATTAGAAAGAGGAAATCAGCTTTATTGTATTAAACTGCTGAGATTTGGAATGTGTTTGTTACAGGGGCACAGGAGAGCCATTAGCATCAATGTGCCAGCAATAATTGAAGGTTGCTTCCAGGATTACAGGTCAGAGCATGCAAGACTAATATGTGTGACTGAATAATTTTCAGCTGACTATCCACAGAAGCTGAAAAATACAGACCTGGGTTTTATTACTGGAAAGGAGACATCTAGAACAGAAAAAAGTCACATGAAGAGTTTCTTTCAGTTTGAAAAGCAGGTGTCTGGAGGAACATAGAGCAAGTCTGAAGAATGGAAGATGTAGTCAAGGAATGAAAGGTTTGGTTTATCATTTGCATAATTTATTATTTCCTGGTGAGATTTACATTCGTGGACTACTTTCCTCTTTGTATTATTTGGATGAATCATCTTTAAATCACATTTAACCTTAAATAATATACTTATTACAGTCACTATAGAGTTTTTATTTAGTTACTTCTCCTGTCACATAATATTTTTATTTAGAAAAATAAAAAATGTCTGGCAGGCATTTTGATGATGTTGGGCAGGTAGAGGTGATCACTGTTTGGAAGCTGTGCAATTTTGATATGATGTGTTAAATAAAAAATATATACTGAAGTACATGAATTACACCTTTATAATTTTACTAATTCTAATAGTAAGGGAAATTCTAATAATAAGGGAAAGTGTGGTATATTTAGGATGTACATTAAATTTACATCTGACTTTCAAGATTGATTTGGGTAACTGAGTTAGATTCAGGAAAGAGTTGAGCAAAATAAAGAGTGGCACTATACCATCAAGAGAAACGCAGCATCCTGGGCTAAAATTGTGAGTTCACAACTCGTGCAATCACTGCAATCAATTATCCTTGTCAATGCTCTTCTATAATTACCCTAGCACTGTATAACGGGCATCTATCCTGACTTCCAGTAGTTAACACTGAACAAGGAGTCTGAGCCAGAGTTTGCATGGTTTTTCCTTCACCTACCTCCATGCCTCAAGACTGTGGGAAGAATTTACTGGAAATCAGATGCTTCCACTTCTACTTCACTAGTAGCAAAGAGGCTTATCCCAAGAAAAGGTTGGAAACCCATTCCTAGGTTCCTTGTCATTGATTTATTGCCAAAAAGTGTTAGTAAAGAGCAGCCTACAATGTGTTGGAGGTCTAGAATGATTGTGGCAATCCCTGTCCCATCTCTGAAGAAAAACTCTGAAATGATCTAGGCTAGGAAGCCTCGGGGTCAGGGTCATGGAAAGCAGGTCTCTGCCCAGCTACCTCAGATGAACCAGCCCTATCTGTGACAGGCACACTGTTCCAGATCACTGAGGTAACATCATTAACTTTAAAAAGAGGGAAAGAGGTTAATTCTGCCTTGCTTCAGGCAAGCACAACTTGTAAGAGTCCAGAGTTCTTGAATAAAATATCTGACTCTTTAATCAGGTCTTAACAAATATCCCTTTCTGTGGCTGACTTTATTTCCATGTATTTATTTATTTTCCAATTTTCAAAAAGCTCTTTGAAGTTATTTAACCTTTCTGAGACTCGATGATTTGAAATCCAAAAAGAAAAAAACAAAAAACTTTAGAAATATATAGAAAGAAACTGTGATTCATGAATGTAGAAGAAAAAGAACTCTACCTGCCATTTACTAAATCATTCCCATGATGCTTGTTATACTTCATTTGGGGTGGAAGAAAGCAATGGTTTTAATTTTCAAAGCTTCTAGAGTCTGACCAATTTCTATAACTGCCATAACCAGGTTGATTATCCTGTGCCTGGTTAGAGCTATTTCCTATCCTTTAAAGTTGTACCCAACCTTTTGATACTGCGACATAGCAACATTAACAAAGTTCACACTAAAGAATCACAAAGTATAGTGAAAAACAAAGTCAGAAAAGAGCCCATGTTTTAAATTTTTGTTTTGTTTATAATTTTATATTGGGCCACATTCAAAGTTGTTTTCTGTATCATGCGGACATTGGACCAAGTCTTGGACATGTCTGAGGGGGAAAAAAAAACCTGTTTCTGTGGTGGGAACAGCCATGCTCTAAATCCAAGCTGGGATAAAAGCCATGGGAATTCACTAACATGAAAATAAAGAAGTCCTTTTCCTTTCACACTTCAACAAATAATTAGTGATACTTGTTTTAAATTTTAGTTTTCTTCTTGTATGTGAGCATAGATGTTGCAGTCGCATTTGATGATGATTTTGCATTTTATGAGGTATATCAATAGGACACTGGTGGGTGGTGAATGGCTCACTGAACTGAAGAATAAAAAGAGAAAACGAGAAAAGATTTCTTATCTAAACAACAGAAAAAAAGATGAGTGCTCATAAATAAGAGAACTTGTGGTTCTCCAGCTGGAGAGATGTGTCAGAGGTTAAAGCTATTCTTGCAGAGGACCAAGGTTCAGTTCCCATAACTCAAATGGCAGCTCACGACAGCCTGTAGCTTCAGTTCCAGGAGATCTGACACTTTCTTCTGGCCTCCTTGGACAATCATGGTATATATACATACATGCAGCAAGACACTCATACTCATAAAACAAAAACAGGTAAATGTCTTAAAAGGAAGAAGGAAAGAGTTCCAGTGAATCTTTGTAAAATAAAAACTGATTTAGAAGTTTGACTAAAGTAATAAGTTAAAGAGCACAGAAAGAAATAAAACTGGATCAGAGAAAAGAGTATCAAGAATTACATATGAGCAACCAATGTTTGATGACATGTCAACTGTCAAATGAGAAACAGGTGTTGTTCTAGTACCCCATTTCTGTGAAGCCTCAGGGTTTCTCAGGGTTTGGGGTGGGGAAGGAGGCAAGATTGTAACACTAACACATACAACTATGTCATAGCTTCTTTCTTTCTTTTGAAAGAAATTCATATATATATATATATATATATATATATATATATATATATATATATATATTTTTGTTTTTTTATATTTTCTTCTCTCATACAACTTATACAACACATCCCAACCCTCCTCCTCCCCTCCCTTCACATCCCAAATCCCCCCATCTCCACTCTCCCACAGATCTACCCCAATCACCACCCACAAACATCCCACCCTGCTTCTCCCCAGAAAAGTGCAATCCTCAGGAGTTACCCCTCATAAAGATCATGGCATAGCAGGATAGAACAAAGCAGGCACCAATCCCTACAACAAGGGTGGGCAAGGCAACCCAGCAGAAGCAAAAGGGTTTCAAGGGCTGGTAAAAGGGTTAGAGACTCCCTGATTCCAGCATGTAGGTGTTTTTCAAGAATACCAATCCGTAAGATGCATTTAGGGGAATCTGAGGATTCTGTGTGTGTGGCTTCAGTCTCTGTGGGCCCCTCAGAATTCAAGTCAGTTGACACTGTGGGACTTGTTCTCCTGGCATCCTTGACTGGTCTGGTCTCTGCCATCCCTCCTTTCCATCTTCTGTGATGTTCCCTAATCTTGGCACAATATTTGGCCCTGGGCATCTCCATATGCTCCTTTCAGTTGCTGGAGAGGGCCTGTCTGGTGAGGAATGAGCTAGGCACCAATCTATAAGCAGAGCATGACATCATTAAAAATAGTATCCATGTTATCCAGTCCTTAGTTCCTGGCCTGCCTTGCATTTTCAAGCAGGGGTTCCCTCCTTTGGCATGGAGTTCTGCTCTTCTATTGTCAAAGAAGATCTTTCAGGGATGATGGGTCATAGGTCAGGGTTTTGTGGCTGGGATGGTGTACCACTCCCATCACTGGAAGCCTTGCCTAGTTACAGGAGATATTCATATGTTCTTGTTCATATATTGCAGTGGGTTTCCACTACATTTGGTATCTGGATCACCTCCTAATTTCCCCCAGTTGTGGTTGTCTCTCCATATATTTTCTCCCTTCATATGTTTCCTCTTCCTGGTCCCCTCTGCTCCCTTTTCCATCCGCCCCCCTCAGCCTACCAGCACCCTCTGTTCTATTTCCTCTTTACCAGGGAGATCCCTGTGCTCAGACTGGAGCCTTTGTTGTTGCACAGTTTTACTGGGTCTGTGGATATTAGTACCTTTCTTCTTTGCTTAACAATTAATATCCACATATAAGTTGAGTACATACCATGTTTGTCTTTCTGGGACTGGGTTACCACATGAAGGATTTTTTTCTAGTTCTATCCATTTGTATGCAAAGTTCATGATGTCTTTCTGAATAGCTGGGTAATATTCAATTGTGTAAATGTACCACAATTTCTTTATCCATTCTTCAGTTGAGGGGCATCTAGGTTGTTTCCAGTTTCCGGCTATTATGCATAAAGTTGCTATGAACATAGTTGAGCACGTGTCCTTGTCATGGGAAGGAAAGTCTTTTGTGTATGTGCCCAGGATTGGTAGAGCTGGCCTTGAGGTAAGTTGGTTTCCAATTTCCTAAGTGATAGCCATATTGATTTCTACAGTGGCTGTACAAGTTTGCATTCCCTCCAACAATGAAAGAGCATTCTCCTTGCTCCACATCTTTGACAGTATGAGCTGTCCTTTGTGTTATTGATCTTAGTCATTCTGACAGATGTGAGATGGAATCTCAAAGTGGTTTTGGTTTGCACTTCCTTAATGGCTAAGGATGTGGAACATTTCTTTAGGTGTTTCTCAGTCATTTCAGATTCCTCTTTTGAGAATTCTTTATTAAGATCTATATACCACATTTTAATTGGATTGTCTGTTGTCTTGATGTCCGGTGTCTTGAGTTCTTTATATATTTTGGATATTAGCCCTCTAACAGAAGTGGAGTTGATGAAGATCTTTCCCTATTCTATAGCCTGCCATTTTGTATTATTGACAGTGTCCTTCGCTCTATAGAAGCATTTCTGTTTCATGAGGTCCCATTTATTAATTGATGATTTTAGTGTTTTTTGTGTTATTTGTTATTTGTGTTCTATTCATAAAGCTGTGTCCTGTGCCAATGCACTCAAGGCTATTCCCCATTTTCTCTTCTATCAGGTTCAGTGTATCCAGATTTAAGTTGAGGTCCTTGATACACTAGAACTTGAGTTTTTGCATGGTGATAAATATGGATCAAGTTGCATTTTTCTACCTGTAGCCATCCAATTAGACAAGCATCATTTGTTAAAGATGCTTTATTTGTTCCATTGTATACTTTTGGCTTCTTTATTGAAGATTAGGTGTCCGTTAATGTGTGGGTTTATGCCTGGGACTTTGACTCAGTTCCATTAATCTACATGTCTGTTTTTATGCCAAGACTGTGCAGTTTTTACTACTATGATTCTGTAGTACAGCTTCAGCTTAGGGATGTTGATACTTCCCAAAGTTCTTTTATTTTTCAGGATTATCTTTGCTACCTGTTTTTTTTTGTGTGTGTGTTTTTTTTTTTCATATGAAGTTGAGTATTGCTCTTTCATGGTCTATAAAGAATTGTTTTGGGATTTTGATAGGCACTGTGTTGGATCTATAGATTGCTTTTGACAAGATGGCCATTTTTACTGTGTTTATCCTTCCAGTACAGGAACATGGGAGCTATTCAATTTCTCTCTTCAAAGACTTGAAGTTTTTGTCATATAAGTCATTCACTTGCTTGGTTAGAGTCACCCCATGATATTTTATGTTATTGGTGAAGGTAGTTGTTTCCCTGTTTTCTTTCTCAGTCCATTTGCAGATAGGAGGGCTATAGAGGAGAGCTACTAATATTTTGCAGTTGATCTTGTAGCCAGCCACTTCAATTAAGTTGTTTATCAGCTGTAGGACTTCTCTGGTAGAATTTTTGGGGTTGCTTATTCATACTATCATATCATCTGCAAATAAGAATATTTTGGTTTCTTCCTTTCCAACTTTTATCCCCTTGGTTTTCTTATTGCTTATTTCTTATTTTCTTCCTTCAGTTTACTTACTGCTCTAACTAGAACTTCATGAACTATATTGAATAGGTATGGGGATAATGAATAACCTTGTGTTGTTCCTGATTTTAGTGGAATTGCTTTGAGCTTATCTCCACTTGACTTGATGTTGGCTGTGGGCTGGCTGTAAATTACCTTTATTATATTAGGTATTTCCCTAATATTTCCAAGAATTTTATCATGAAGGGGTGTTGGATTTTATGAATGACTTTTTCAGTGTCTAGTGAGATAATCATGTGGGTTTTATTTCAGTTTGTTTATATGGTGGATTGCATTGACTTATTTTTCTTTGTTGAACCATCCCTGCATCTCTGGGATGGCGTCTACTTGATCATGGGGGATAACCTTTTTGATATACTCTTGGACTCAATATTAGAGTATTTCATTCAGTATATATTTGCATCAATTTTCAAGATGGAAATTGGTCTATAATTCTCTTTCTTTGATGAATCTTTGTCTAGTTTGAATATCAGGATGATTGTGGCCTTATAGAATGCATTTGGCAATATTTCTTCTGTTTCTTTTTGTAGAATACTTTCAGGAATATTCTGTACCCACAACTCACTCCTCCATAGCCCCTCCCCACTATCCTTCAGCCCAGTCTCCCTGGCCTGCAACACCCGTACAGAGATCCCAAACACTAACTTATATATTTTAAAATATAATATATATATACATATATGTATGATTTTATATATTTTAAATATGGATTTATATAAATCTCAGAAGATTTTGTATTATTTTATTACATCTCACTTACGCTCAACTGACTTCTTAAATTGTTACCAATTATAGAATGCTAATTATTTACCAGGAAAAATTAGATATATTTCATAGTTTTGGGTTTTAATATGATAAGCAAACACGAGGAAAGGTCCAACAAAAGTATCAACAATTCTGAAGATTAGTTAAGTGGTTATAAAGATTATGAGACACTGTCATGGAGAAACTGAAGGCCAGAGAGACTCTCCTTTTGCAGGAGCGAGCAATTGATGGTGGTTTCCTTAATTGTTTAATGTTGCAAACCAAGGAATATCCATTTTAAATATTGCTCACATTTAAAATAGTAAAGGTTTTTAAATTATTCCAGAATTATGAACGTAAGTTCTCTACACTTTAAATTTTCTGTGAATTTAAGGGAAAGAAATGGCAACAGATTTTACAAATCTAGAGTATATGACATTTCCAAATGTTCTGTAATTATCTGCTTATTTATGTCTCTGTCGCCTAACCACCTACCTATCTGAAACAACACTGTGCATTTTATTTTGTCACATTCCTAGTGACAATTTAATTCATATTTTACAATTTTCTATGGTAGAGATTCTGGTTCTCCTTCTGAACTTGGCATCAAAAAGAAAAGCTGGCATTTTTTTTATCAGAACTTTCAGCACTGCCATCTGAAAATTGACTGAGACTTAAAACCTAATTATGTAGGTCCCCTGTGGCCAGAGTTGCTGTCAGCCCTGGAGCCTCTTCCTGGTGAGGTGCTGCATGAAAGGGGTCAGAGATCCAGGCGCAGCTGGGCTTTCCAGATGCCTAGACCTCCGACCAAGAGAGGGTTGATGGAAGTATGTCATGGAGATTTTCCAGAATATCAGGGTCATGTAAGCAAGACTGGTCACATAGCATCTGTGACAGCATTGGTCTGTGTACTTCATATTAAAATAAATAACTGCTAATTTCTCCCCTTTCAGTATGGAGAGAGAAATAATGAAGCCATTGTTCATTCCAATGTAAATTTCATGCCTGTATTTTATCTGTAGTGAAGATGCTGACTCAGTGCATATATGCCAAGGAAACTAGAAGTTAGAATATATTTTTCTCTAGATAAAAATATGGACAAGAATGAGAAAATTGGAAACAAATCACCCTAGAGATTCTAAGAACTGTAAATAATCATAAAATATTATTTTTAAAATACAATCTTTTCCTGAGAGCTTCTATTTCCTCTGAAATATTTATGTGAAACATATACAGGTATTTATATGTCACAAAGCTAAGCTATGGTTAATTAAAAATAAATTTTATGTAAGGAAATGATGACTTCTGTAGTAGGCAGCTTCATAAAAAAGAGGTTTGGAAAAGCCTCCACAAAGCACACAAGGAGTTTGGGCAGAAGAGCATGGAAATACAAGAAAGATGATATTTGGCTGACAAAGCTATGCAGTTGCTTCATTTGCTCTGTCCTAACTCATCAAGCAGTACCTACTTCCAAAGCTTGTTGTTTGGCTACTTGTGATTGATTGAATCCACCTGAACAAGAAGCAAGTCATTTACAACCTGTAGTTTCTAAGCCACTGAGTTGTAATACTGATCTAAAATTGAGTGCATTTGGTCTAGCTTTAGAAATCATTTCTGTATCCAAATTAGCATAAACTACACACCCAGGACATAGTAGCCCTTTTAAAAACAAAATAGAATTTATTTTTACACATGTCTGGAAACATTCAATGAACAATACAGTGTGAGTCTTATATTTTCTTGGATTGAAATAATTGAGGAAAAGATTAGTATAGCTTAATTGGAAGTCCCCACAGCTAAAGGATCAGTCAGAAATTGAACCTAAGATTTTTCAAATGTTATAACGCAGCCATAACAGCAAAGTAATAAAATCTTTTGACATTGAGAGCCATCAACACTTATATCCATGCACAAATAAACTATGAACAGATTCATCACTAAAAATATGAAAAAATACCAGATGGTAATGAAAATAAAATTCTCAGTGGCATCCCATGAAACTCAGAACTTACACTGAGACCTGCTCTGGTGTTCATTTCATTGAGAAAAGAAACATTACCCATGCGTTTTGATTCCTTGGGTTAGAACATGACAAGTATGGCAGCATCCATTGAGAGAGGCCGCCAATGGCACAGCTAACAGATACACAGGGAATGGAACCAAAATGAAAGCTAAAGTCCCTTTCTCCTTTTATGTGTCTCTCTATAGGCTTTTAAAGAAAAGAGTAAAGTAGAGTATCAAATTTTACACTGGGGGGGGGGGGATTCTACAGAGAAGAATGAGTTTTCCTGGTAAAAAGTACAAGCAATGTAAAAGCTAATTGGGAAACAAGAATAAACCATGTGTACCGCCATTTTATCTTGAGCTAAAATAGTTTTGTATAGGCCCCATAAACTTGCAAACCCTGCAAAACCTGAATAAAGCTGCCTAAAAAAAGATGCAAAGATGATGTTGAAGCTCTTAAGTAATAATAAGAAGAATCATACAATGTCCTGAGAATGATTTGCCATTTCAAGCACCTGGCATCTCTTCTGCTGGTGACATCTCCAAATTTTCTATCCACAAAGGGTTTAGTGCTTCAAAGGAACTTAATTTTTCTTGTTTGCTTTTCCAAAACCCCTCAGTAAATCCCACAGACTGCACCGGGAACAAATGGATGACTTTTATTGAAGAGAATTGTGCAACAGGGACCACTAATCTTTCTCAAAAATTAGGTCATGAAATTTCAAGTATGCATTTTATATTTGTCAAAAATCTCTTGTAACTTCTAGCTAAATTCATGTTTTATTCTCTCCTATCTTCATTTTTATAACTTTTCCTTGATCCTGCATAGAGCACAGAGGTTAAGATTATAGGCTTCATACACTATGTAATATGTTAAGAAACTATCATTCTTACTGTAGAAGCACCCAGAAAACAAATTCCACTCTTATTCACATTCCTGATAATGTGGATATTTGTCCAGCTCAGTGACATGCATGTTTATCTGCAATCCTAGCATAATTATCTTACTTATAATTTACAAAGACTATAAAGAAAGCCAAATGTCTGTCAATACTAAAGTAAAATTGAGTGGTTACTATATAGTGATATTCCCTAGAGCAACAAGAAAGGATAAAATGGATGGGAATCAGATGTAAAAGAGTATAGACCATATGATCTCATCTGGATAGAGCTCCAAGATGATGGAAAACCTTATCAATAATAATTCATCACTGTGGTAACAAAAAGCTGAGTGAGTAGGTAGTAACTAGAACAGAATTATTTAATTTCTTAATCTTAATGATGGTAACATTAATATACATGTGTATAAAATACATCGAATGTATTCTTGAGAGGAATAACCATAGATTTCACTTTTACAGCTTTATATACATCTTATTTTGAAAGATGTAAAGATTCATCACAGATTGTAAATACAGAATTCTATATATCCTTCTCCAAGCTTCCCCCAAAGTGAACATATTATAGATATTAGCTAAACTGTCAAAAACAATATTGAGATTAGCACAACCAACAGAGATTAATCATATTTCACGGGGTAGACTCACACTGTTCTGTATTCATGGCTTGATCTAATCTTGTCATATGTGTAGTCTTGTGTAATTTTTGTCCAAAATTCTAAACTATTAGGCCATTACAGGAAGTCCTTGATGCTACAACTGTTCTCATCGCAAATTCCTTCCTGGCAAACATTCATGTCTGCAGTCCTTCAATTATGTGTTTCACAAATAAAATGTACGGCAGGATTCTGTATGCATGGCTTTAGAAAAATAAGAATGGGGTCTGAAGAGATGGCACAGCACTTAAGAGCACTTGTCACTCTTCTGGGAGGTCCCGGTTTTGAAAACCAGTATCCACGTGGTGGTTCACAACCATCTGTAACTCCAATCCCAGAGGATCCAATGCATGCAAATTGTATACATACATACATACAGCCAAAACACTGTCACATAAAATAAGAAAATTATATATTATAAAAAATTCAAAAGAAAAAAGTAATTCTTGAAATTCATCCAGATTTGTGTCTTAACAATCTGTTCATTTTTAATGAACAACCATCTACTATGGCCTGGATATACCTGATTGTTGAAAGGTATTTAGATAATTTTCAGTTTGAAATTATTATGAATAAAGGTGCTGTGATCATTCACAAACACAACCTCTAAGGAAACAAGAGATTACTTTTTGGAATAAACATCTTCCAGAAATCAGGCATGACAACAGGCATGACAAGACCAGCACATGGGAGATGGAGTCTGGAGTACCAATAGTTCAAATCCAGCTTTGTCTACATGGTAAACTGAAGGACAGTTTGGACAATATAAGATGACGTCTAGAAATAAACAAACAAAAATAAAAATAAAAAAGAAGAGAAATGGGAAAACCCCAAGTAAAATTTCTAAACATTATTGATATATCACTTTTAATGTGAAGGTCTGCACTGGTCAATGAGTTTGAACATTTTTAATGTATTTATGTTCTATATGTTTACATTTGGAGGCAGTACATTATGTTTATCAAGTGCAATATTTTTAAATGATCTTGCAAAACTGTTCAGGCTTTTGAATTAATCACTTTTTAAATGAATCAAATGAACAGTATTTGGAAATATCTCTCAATCTCAACTGCTAGCTCATCTCAGACAATGGGAGACACTGATCTAGTATAGTCAACCTTTCAACGCAGTCTGTTATTAACCTCACAAGGTGATTCTAGCTGTAAGGTAGGTCAAGTGAATACCAGCACATTCTTCTATGTGTATTACATCTATTAACTCAGTGAAACTTCACAAAAACCTTATAACACAAAAACCTTATAACACAACACTATGTTTTGGTTATGAAGAAATAAAAGGATTAGATAATTTTTCAATGTTAAATCACAGTCAGAGGTCAGACTGAGGAACTGAACTCAGTCAGTCACAGAGTAGTGCTTTGAACTATGAAGTTGTCCATAGATAATGGACTTGCTCCACCGTTAATAACCTACTTACTCACCTTCTTGTAGATTCATTTTCTTCTTTCCTATCAAAGTCACTGTGAGTTCATGTATTATCAGTTGGAGATAACTTCTAAGCTAGGGATGGGAATTTGTGTCTACTTGTCTATCAGTGCTGAAGTCTCAGACCTGTGCAGGCGTTCTGTGTGCTGCCGCAGTCTCTGTGAGTTCATATGTGCATTGATCCTGCTGTGTTTAGAAGGCCCTCATTCCTTGATGTCCTCCATCCCCTCTGGTTCTTACAAACTTTCTGCATCTTCTTCCTTGTTTTACCCTGATCCATGAAGGGAAATATTTGATGGGGACATCCCATTTAAGACTGGATGTTCCGAGGTCTTTCATTCTCTGCACTTTGTCCTTCTGTGGCTCTCTGTATTTGTTCCCATCTACTACAGGATACTTCATTGGTCTTGTTATAATATGCAAAGATCACCAAGTAGGCTTTGTCCCAATAGTCACTGGAAGAGTTCTCTAATGTCAAAATATATGTCAAAATCAAAATAACCTTTCTCTTTCCACATCATCAGAATTGCTGATTCTATTCTCTTTCTCCCAAATGTTCCTTTTAAACGTCTTATTTCAGTATTGGTTGTTTGAGTCTCATTCTCTTAGCTACTGCTTCTTAGCCTTATTTCTGGGTTTCCTTTCCAGATAAACCTCATACAGAAAACATGGCTCCTATTTCATTCATGTCTTTCTTCTCTTTCCTACTCCCCCCTCTAAAGAGCTCATCTAGAGCTGTAGGTCTCATGAGTCAAAATACTGATGATTGCTATTTTATGTCTCCAGTCATTATTCATCCACCGAGATCTCAAGTTTTATGTACAGCTGTCTACCTGAGATTTTCATCTAAACATCGTATTAGTTCCATAGCTCTCGAAATGATCCCTTGACCCCATCTGACTGGTACAAAATTATTTATTGTCACTATTTTCCCTTTGATTAAGATTTGTTTCCGTGTGTGTGTGTGTGTGTGTGTGTGTGTGTGTATGCACATGCATGCCTGTAAAGACCAGAAGAATGCATCTGATTATATGGAGCTCGAGCTATAGTCAGTTGAAAGCCACCAGATGTGGTTGCTAAGAACAAAATCAGGTCCCCTGTAAGAATAGCAAACGCCCATAGCTCTTGACCCATCTCTCTCATCGTTGATTCTTTTTTTTTTTCTATTGTACTAAAAAAAAGTCACTGATAAGTGGGGTGCCATCTTTACTAAAGTAGGTGTAGCCAATCAAGTCTCAGGTTAACTATAGCCATCCTGTTAGAATCTGTGAGATTATAATGAATTCCTCTCTTGTCTTACTTTCACCATTTCTTGTCTTATTCTGATTTATTATTTTAAAGTATTAGGCAGATTTTCTGGCATATTTACTTAAAACTCTCTGGTGAATTTTCATCACACTTGAACTGAATTCAAATATTTATAAAAAGACTCGTGATTACAGAAAAAGCTCTATCCGAACTGACCATCCATCTCTCCAGGTTTAACTTCTCTATTCTCCCTCTTATTCACACTGGCCTTTAGCCTGTTGTCAATCATATCTAGTCTTTATTCTGACCAGACTTGCCTTGTTTTGAACTCATTACACTATTTAAGATTATGTTCAAATCATAGTTTCACTGTGCTTCCCTATCAATTTATCTTTTTATAGCCTCTTCATGGCAATTGCAAACTTAGGCTGATGTTTTATATTTTGCTTATAGCATATATATTGTCCTCATCACCACAATTACTACACCTCTCCTTAAAAAAAGCAATTTTCAAAGCTTTTGTTTTCTCTATTATTTATTATATACATAATTTCCCTGGAATTTAAAACAATCTATACAAACAAATGTTCAGAAGTATAGCTGTTCATTCTTTTAAAGCTATATATTAAGGAGAGAAACATAATATATGGTATATGCAAACTATACAATATGAAATGTATGTTCATGCATAATCATTTATTTTGTGAGAGAATTTTAAGGTATTGGAAAACAATTAGAATCTCCACAGATGGTGTGTATAAACTATGCAGATAGACTGCCATCTGTGATTATTAGACTATTGTCAATGACAAGACAACTAAAGACACTTGGAGAAGCCTCCAGATATAGACTCATCTAAGATGTTTTGTGACATTTCTTCTTATACTTCATAATTGTTAAGCACATTGAATCTAAATTGATTTATGTACCAAGTGGTCCTCAAATTATTATTACTTTCAATGCTTTGATTTTGGTTTTTATAAAAATAGTTTTATCATGATGCTCATATGTTATTGGCTTAATGTGCCATAAACTAAGATACATAATAAACAATATGTGATGTCATCATTAACAGATCTGAATTGGATTCAAGTTCCTCTTGTGACTCCTGGAGACCAGAAGGAACAATAGATAAGCCAAAGTATCCAGAGTCTTTCACGCCTTCAATCTATACTCAACTTCTTCAAGAACTGTCCAAGTTTTCTTGCTTTTACCAACAAACTTGATTAATTAATGCTTACTAATTTCGGATACCTATATACTCTTATGTTTATTAACAAAAAATATAGACATTATAGAAGACTGTCAAGTGTGTTTATATTAATGGAAAGAAAGCATATCCTTATAAAATAATAAATTGGTATGTTTTAAAACACTGCAAATGTCATATATTTTCTCAGATTTTTTGATTTTTCTAGACACCAAAACATGTATGAGACACTGGATTCAGTTGCAAAACCAAGAGTGACAGCGAAATATTAATAGATATCTCTAGCAGTAGCCTATGTTTGTGAAAGACTTACAGAGGTGTCTTCTACAGCTAGTATATTTTATACTAATGTTGGATGCTGACACAACTAAAGTTTTGAAACAATCATTTGTACAAATGGCTGTGTGTGTGTGTGTACATATATTACTTAGAATTTTGGTAATAACAATTTTTGATAGATTATTGGAAATTAAAATGCTGTCATTAGTATCACATACAGACATCTTACACAGCAGATTCCTTGCTCAAATAATTGAGCAGAGCATAATATAGGTCAATTATTTCATACAATCAAAAATTTGATATATAATTTTAAGACATATATTATGTTTTATTTAAATTGCTAATTAGTACAAAGTGTTACCTTATTAATATTTCCCACAGCTGTTTCACTTATACTGCTGAGATCAAAAATTTAAGCTATTGGTGGGAGGAGTTCATTTTTCAATTTAATTATTTATTCATTCTTTCACTCAGGTGACACTGTGATCAAACACAGGTCCTCACTCACAGTAGATAAGCACAGTAGATAAGCAATCTTCTACTGAGCTTTGCAATAATATTTTAAAATTTAAGCACATATACTCTTGATGTAACTACCATAATTATTTATTTTAGGTTATAGTAATAGTTGGAGTTTATCATATAAGTGTGTCCAACCATTGGAAATTACCAGCTTTAACCACTGACAGACTATTAGAGTGTTTGCAATGTTATCTTTGAAATTCTCTCATTAAATTTCATTAAACACAAGCATTTCTATTTCTACCAAGACAAAATAAGTCTTAAAACCTAAAATCTTCTTGAACTTTTTGAATTTCTAAAGAAATCACAAAATAAACATTTAACTTTTTTCTCTAGGAGTTGTTTCAAGTTACAAAAACAAGAGATATTGTATACTGGATATAGACTGTCACAAAGAACGAATATCACAATTAAACAAACCACAAATTTTTGTTTCTCTATACAAAACGATCTTATTTTATTTTGTTCTGTAGGAGCTTATTAAGTGAAGAGTATCATTTTATCTAAAAATCCACATAATGTAATTAAAATGTTTCATTCATAAAACAATTTGTTATCCGGTCCTTGCTGTTGAATGATCATACCTCATTCCTAATGGCTGCTGATTATCTCACACCAGATGCTTCAAAGTTGATGATTGATAAAGGTTGTGGATGTTCTGACCGGTTCCTAAACTTGGACAGCAATCATGTGTCACTGAAGACCCTTCCTTTTACAGCAGACAACTTTGTTAAGAGCATCTTCTCCATTAAGCTTAATTATCACAACCTTTTAATTTAAATTGAGAAACATTAGCGCCATTATTACAGAAAATGTTACAGAAGTTGTACAAGCTTTTAGAATTGCCATTGATCTAGCAATTAATATACACAGACAGTCTATTCAAAGGAAATGGGAAAGGGAAAGAGACGGATATGGTAAAGAGACATCTGCATTCCCACGTTCATTACAACTATTCAAAGTGCTATTTCTAATTGCTATTGATTAATTGCTATGAAATAGTCTTTTATATAGCCAAGAAGTGGAAACATCCTAAGTGCATATCAACTCATAAGTAGATAAATCAAGTGTGGTATAAATGCATAGTAGGATACTATTGAGCTTTAAAAAAATGAAATCCTATCACAGCAATATTCATGGAATTGGAAATTATATTTAATGGAATAAATTAATCATGGAAAGACAAATACTACATGATGATCTAATACATGTGGATAATGTACAAATGTGGATAATACTTATAGTTGAAAGTAAAATGATTGGTTATCAGAGGTCAAGAATAGTCAGAAGAGTGGAGGGACAAGGAAACTTTTTTCAGTGGCGCTATGTCACAGTTAGGCACACAATGATATGTGTTGTCTCACAGGACAGTGATTATACATTGTACTGAAGTATGGCACATTTATGGAAGCTGGAGGAAAAGATGTATAACCTGATTTAAGCATATTTGTACATATATCAAACATGAAATTGTACATAAGCAACACGTACAACTTTATGATTTTTTAAACTTTAATTTAAATGTTTAAAAAATTTAGACTTTTATATATGAGTATTGTATTTCCATCATTTCCGCCCATTCCTCTCCCCTCTCCAAATCTTCCTGTGCCCCATACTCATAAATTCATGACATCTTCTATAATTATTATTGTTACATATATGTAATGATATATATATATATATATATATATATATATATATATATATGTATGTATCACATGTCAGATGCATTCACATATTTGAAACCTACTTAGTCTATTTACTGTTACTCACATGTATATGTGTTTAGGTCTGACCTTTTGTGATTGTATCACTTACTGGGGTGACAGCCCAGTGACGTAGCTCATCACCCAGGGGTGAAACTTTGTGAAATCTCTCCTGTCCTTGCTGGCAAGTCACCTGATATAGTCATTATGCAGGTTTTGTTTTAGGTAAGCACATCATTAATATTTCATGAATGCATATCTTAGACATGTATGGATGAAGCTATCTAGAGGCAGGCATCTTGATTCTCTGGCCCTTACAATCTTTTCCTCCTCTTCTGTGATGTTTCTCTGAGCCTTAGGATATAGGTTAGATGTATCTATTGGAGTTGTGCACCCCATGGCCATTTATTCTCTGTGAAATGACCAGCTGTAAATCTTATTTATCGTTTCCATCTGCTACCAAAAGAAGTTTCATGGATGAGGGTGACAGCTGCACTTGTCTGTGGTTATAAGGATAAGTATCGAAAATATAGTTAGAAATTATAATGGTTTAGAAAAATTGAAGTAGTTGATACTCATCTGTGGTGTACAATTTATCCAGCCACAAGTATTTGGCTAAGTTTGTAATACCAAATTGTAATTCCCTTCTATTGAATGGAGCTTAAATCCAAGTTTGGTTACGGCTTTGGTTACCACAACAATAAAAGTGCCAATATTGTACCCTTGAGAATATCTTGCTGGGCTGATCATTGTTGTTCATTGGCTTTTCAGGTAGGCACAACTTTTTATCCCTTGGCATCTTGCATAGCACCTTCCAATACTATGAGAGCTAGTTCTCAAGAAGGAGCTTTCCAGGTCAGATTCATTTCAATTCCTCTAAGGTCTAACTAAGGACAATGTCCAAATTGTGCTATGTTCTCAGCAACTAGGTCTTATATCAAGTTCTGGATGGCAACCAAAGGCAACAGCAATGGCCTATATTGGTTTGGGAGTCTCTTGGATTCCCATGACCAACAACTCAAAAGGAGGTGTCTCATGCCTGGAACTGGGGTTTTGTTAGCTAATTATAGCTTTTGGGGTGAGTATTTTCATAGCAAATAGTAGAACACCATTTGCTTATTTATATTTATATTTATATTTAAATCTACCTATGTATAACTACCTACACATAAACACATACATGTACATAATATATTTTAAGTAAGTTTATGAAATAATAGTTTGTTTCCCTGTGACCTTTTCAAACATCCTTAATGTGGCTTATCTCTCCTTCTTCTTTATTACCCTTCCTACCCTTTCCCAGTTAAAGTTCCCCCATTTTCCCCACTTTATGAGATTCACATGTACAATCTAACTTAAGCGACAAACAAAATATTGTACTTTAGCAATACGCAGAGCTTTTATATTTTTGTACTTTAGTTAAAAAGGAACAATAAGAACAGAGGAGATGGCTCATGATAAAAGTGCTCATCACACAAGCCTGACAAACTAAGTTTGATTTCTGGAACCTACATAAAACTTTGTGTGTGGCAGTGCATGTCTGCAATTCCAGAACTGCCACAGTGAAGGAACGGACACAAGTTCAGAAGATCATGAGTCAGCCATCCTGAAGAATGCAGTGTGGCAGAAAGAAGACAGACTCTCATCAGCAAGGTGAAAGGCAAGGACTGACTCCTCAAATTTGAACTTTGTACTCCATAAATACAACCTGGCAAGTGTGCAGTCATGCTCACATATAAACACAAACTAGAATATTTTATTGAATAATAAAATTAAGTAAAAAGCTACAGAGATGGCTCAGCTGTTAGAAGAACTTCCTGCTCTTTCAGAAGTCCACAGTTCAGTTTCTAGCCCCACGCCAGGTGTATCACTTATAACTTGAGTGTCAGGAGAATCCATGCCCTCCATGGACTCTGTGATAACCTACACACACATGACACAGATTCATACAAATAAAAACAAACTTTTTAGAAATTAAAATGAACACTGAGAAATCATTATACATCTACTAGAGCTATAATTTTAGCTTTGTTATGTCTGAAAGAGTAGATCAACTTGGGGAAGCCAAGGAAGTGGAGAACAGATGGTGGAGAAGTCAGAACACAATACTTAACACTTTAGCTTGCTCTCTTCTATGCTACAGTTCACAATGCCCTGAAATAATTATGAAAGTAATGTATGAAAAGAACAATGATTATGGATCATTATAAAAGAAGAAATAATAACATAAAGTTCGATATATTCACCCAATATGAGCAAGACATAAAATAAGTACATTCTGATGATAAAATTTTACAAATGGGCATGTTTAAGGCACAAGGGTCACAAATCTTAAATTTCAAAAGCAACACAAGAAACACAGCAATGTAAGTTCAATGAAAGGTATATCTGTAATTGGTTTTGCCTAATTTCTTGACAGCTAGGAACATACAAAGAAAGCACTCATCTGATGTCAATTAACTATGATGTAACAACGAAACAGGTGGGAAAAGAACGATGTGTGCTATGATAAAAACTTAGCACATATCCTTAGAGAATCAAAATTTCTCTGAGTAGCTTGCAAATCTGTTGGTCACACTTAAATCCTTCCACATGACCCATCTCTAGAAATAATATATTTGCACATTTTAAAGTGTATTTAGATAAAAATTCCTCTCATGTGTCTTTAGTTGATAAGCCAAATATAATATCTCATACACTCTTCAAAGAATGAATGTCACCAAATAAAATTGGGTTCATTAGCTGGGCACCCCAACATTTTGACACAGTAAGATTTTACTAACACAGTAGGAAGAAAAATGATTTCCTTTGTCTTAATGCTACGAGTTTATCTTAAAATGGAAAGTTAAAGCATTTATTACAATGAAAATAATAGGGGATATAATAACAAAGATGGCCCATTTTCACTCATGAAGTGTGGAGAATGTACAATGGAGTTTCCTAACAGTTGGGCAGGAAGCAGGATTTGGTCCATGAATAGTTTCAAATCCACAAGTTGAGAGCGCTCTGGAGAACTGTTTCACAGCCATGTGAGTAATACTTAAAAAATAGTTAATACTGTGCCTCCTAGGTGCTCTGTTTTAAAACTACAATAAAACTAAATACATAAATAAAAGCTGAGAGTTGTTTTCCTTCTGTCAGTTCTAACATGTTGTCTTCCTGTTTCTTTTGAGCTAGGAAGATGACTAATTTTACACATACACACACACATACACCATTGGCAGGAGATTTGGAGAAACCTTTGAGCAGTATCAGCAACAAGAGTTCCACTGTGGTGGATTTCTGAATGCTGAGTGAAGCCAAGAGAATTTGAAAAGATCTGGACTCAGCATGACCTCTACTCACTGGAGTTCAGATTCCATGGCTCAAAGGGCAGCCCAGTTTCCTCCTTACCAGACATCAATTGAAGCATGAGATTTTTCTTAGCTTAAAGGCAACTCCCTCTACACATTCTTTATCAGTTATGCAGCTCAGAGGAAATAACTCTGCGAACCAGGATAGTTTCTTTTCATGGGACAATTGTGTATGTGAACATTTGATTAGTTTGAAACTTATCTTTGAACTTTAGTTATCTCAGTTCACAATACTCCTGAAAATATAAAAACAAACAAAAGTAGAAGGCATTTTATTTGTCTTAAAGCAGGAATAATAAAAATAGCTTTATCTACAGTGTATGTGTGACGATCAAACTTTATATGCAAAACTAAGTAGGTTGGCTTAACAAGTCATTGACTCCTTTCTGATTTGTATTATGAAGGTCATGATCCGACTTTCTCTTTAAATTTCTAATTAGCACTCTTAGATGTTTTGTGAAGAACAAAGGGAAGGGTCCATTAAAACCTGTCAGTATGTTCTAGAACCTTTACTCTTGTACTATGATCATTTCATGAATCAACCTCTTCACTATTTTTTTCCTTGCCTTTTTCCTTGTAGATATAAATTTGTATTTTAAAATTTTCTTTTAAAGTCCATTCAGCAGGATAGGCTTAGAGTTCATCCATTAATTAATTTTTTTTACTTAGGATAGAGAATAATGGATTTTCATATTATATATCTTATCTCCTTCAAACGTACATTCACTACCTCTCTCTGCTCCTTATTGCTAGTCATCCTTATTCCCCAGTGTAGAGGAAAATAGGCCTATGTGAAAGCTAGAAAGTGTCTATATTCCAGGGGTCTACATTCATACGCTCATGTGGTCTGGATGGAATGTAGACACACCTTTAATCACAGTATTCAGAAGGCAGTGGTGGATCACATCTTAATCTCTAAGACAGAAAGAAAGTGTGGAAGCAGACAGGAAGCAGAGCTCAGAAGGAGTCAGTGTCAGATTGAAAGTGACATCTGAGATGAGTCAGAGTGAAGTACAATGTTACAAATCAGAGGAAGAGTGACAGAAGAGTCAGTTACAGCAGTGTCCATTGCAGAGTGAGTTACAAAGGCAGTATTGGGGGGGGGGGGAGGAGGAATCTGAAGCAGGCAATACAGGGCAGTAAGAAAATCAGCCAGAGTAAGCCGGAGTCATAAGAGTTTGGTGAGAAACAGAAAGGTGCTCAGAAGATTGATTTGAACCAGCAGCTTGGGGAAGAGTTTGAGTCAGAACAGTGAGTTGAATCAGAATAGTCAGTTGAGTTCAACCAGCTCTGAATTTAGAAGGAGCTAGTCAGAATGACTCAGTCAGCAGTGAGTCTCAGAAGTTTAAACGTTTTAGACTGTATGAGGCTGAAATTTTCTAGGGCTCGAGGACATAGAACTGGGGATTTAATTAGGCAAAGAATAAACTACCTTTGCCTTAAATCAACACTCACATGCCAAATAATCTTCCTGTGCCTTCATAATACATATGTGTGTACATATCCACATACACATTACACATATATGATATATATGTATATGATAAAACTGCAATATTTGAGTTTAAAAAAAAGTTGTCAATACAATGTTCTCATAAACAATTTCAGGAGTCTGATATGTAAATGAGCTTTTTAGGTTATATAACTTTCTAGAGAACTTTTAAGAATCGATTTTTTTCAGAAACTTTAATACTAAAATGGTGAAATATAATTCCTCCCACAATTCATGGACCTTCAGTTTCCAATGATAACTGCTTACTTTTCAAAGACAACAGTCCTGATGACATCCTATTCTTTTAAAATACAAGTTTTTGATTCCCCCCTTTGTGTTCTGAGTGTAACACACCGCAATTGGTAGAGTAGCTATAAGTATAATATGGAGGTAACTTTAAGACCATCACCACAATTTTTAGCCAAATTAAACAAACCTTAATTAAAGTTAATTAAGTACTAGCCAGGAAGATGGACTCTGACCAGCCCCATTCTGATGATCTCCACTCTGGAGTTCATGTGGAATAGATGCTTAAAAAAAGCAGAGCCCATAAGGCTATATACTTCCTGCCAGGTCCAATCAGGGGCAAACATATATCCTCACTGTTCTTCCTGTCTGGGTTATCTCCCACCTATAAGTGACCTATAAGTATATCCAGAGCATTTGCAACACAGGTGGTGCAGTTGGGTTAACCAAATGGAATATATATGGCCTCTACCCGACATTCCAGAAGGTTTCCTGTCACATGTTTTTTTATATTTTATGTATGAAAATCTGGTCAATTCCAATTGTTTATTTTATAAAGTGGATAAGGAAACAGAGAATGTAAGAGCCTGTTGAAGTAACACAAATAGCGTACAGCAGAAGGAATCAAGCATGCGAGCCTACTTACTAACTTGGTCCTCTGTTTCTTTCAGTGAGGATTATATGCGTCTCAAAGTTCCCTGGTCATTGGAAAGGGTTATCTCCAGAGCAAACACAACCCAGGCCCCTCACAAATGCCAGTGCTCATTTTACCTTGTTACTTATTTTCTATACTCATGTAAGATTCCATTTTAGCTAAACAAGACGATGTTAAAGATGCAGATGAGAACCAGGAGAGTAAAGACAAAGACAAAGAAGGAAGAATCCACAGACAATTATTCTTTAAGAATACAATCGCTGAAATCCTCAATTGAGAAACAGGAAATAAAATTCGAAATTTAAATAAAGATAATTGTATATGCTGACCAAGTATTAATTGAATTCATACTCAGAATTCATACTGGCTCGATATTTGAAAATCAGTCTCTATATTCTTCCCTGTTAATATTCTAAAGAGGAAAAAAAATCATGTGATCATATCAATCAGTGAAAAGTACATTTTAGAGTTTCATAACAGAAACTCTAAAAAAATTAGAAACTAGAGGGAAATTTACCCAGCTTCAAAAATCTAGTTTGTTGTCTATTGGAAATTATAAGTTCCTGATGTTTTACTGGTAAACATTAAGACTATTTTTTTTATTCTCCAACCTAAAACTAGAAGTTTCTGTTCATATAAGAAAGTTAAAGTTTCTGTATTTATAACCTATATTTCTAATATCAAATCAGCCTTTCATTACTAGTATGAAAAAACATACTTGGTCAGGATATAGAATTTGTTAAACAACTTGGAATACTAAGAAGATTCATGAGTTTGAGATTATTAGGACCCTAGGCTCATGCAGGGTTCCCCATTTCAAAATAAAATTTAAAAATAATGCCACTTCATATATGGACTGTATTTTACTTATTTGTTTATCATTTTATGGCTATGTAGGTAGCTTCTATTTCATAGCTATTGTGAGCACAGCAGGGAACATGGATGAGCAAGTTTCTCTGTTGTAAGTCACCTAATCTTTTGGGCATATTCTTAGAAGTAGTATGGCTTGTTCACATTAGCAGTTCTATTTCTAGCAGTTTTTCCACTTTTTTCTTTTTTGAGATTATAATATAATTGCAACATTTCTCCCCTCCAGCTCCTCCCTCAAGACCCTCCTACAAACTCATTCCCTCTCTCCTTCAAATTCACAGCCTTTTTTTCACTAATTATTATTACACACACACACACACACACACACACACACGTAAATACATCTACATTCCTAAATATAACCTGTTCAGTCCATATAATGCTACCTGAATGTATGTTTTCAAGGATGACCTTTTAGTATTGAACAACCAACTGGTGTACTCTTTGCCTAGAAAGACCACCTCTCCCATTCCTAGCTTTCCTCAGATACTTATAGTTCTTTGTGTAGGGCTGAGACCCTAAGGGCTTTTCTCTATGCAGTCTGGTGTGTCCATTAGTGACACCCTTGTTTAGATAACATTTGGGCAGTCATGTTGGTGAGTCCCTATGGGTGTAGCTTCTGACGTTAGTAGGAGACACAATGTCACAGCAAATTCTCTGATGTTCTAGCTCTTAAAATCTTTTCACCCTTTCTTTCATAATATTTTTTGAGCCTTAGGTGTGAGAATGTTTTGTAGATGTATCTGTCAGGACTAGGCTCCAGTACTCTGCATCTGATAGGCTGATGTTTTCTGCAGTTGCAGATCTCTGTCTATTGAAACGTTTCTTTCATGCTGATTTTCTCAGTTATATAGAAAAATAAATATGGGAAATTTTCAGATAAATGGATTGAACTTATAAAAACTAAAAATATGCTAAGTGTGGTAACTGGCCTGGAGAGGTGAGAGTTAAAGACTAGGGCTAAACCCGAAAGACTAAGTGAATCAACCCAGACATGGAAAGACAAATGTCAAATGTTCTCATTCATATTTAGACCATAGCTTGTAATTTTTACATTTGTGTGTTTAATTTGGAGCATCTGTAGACTGAGAAAACTTCAAAGTGGCTCTTAAGGTAGAAAATGTCTTAAGGGAGAAGAGATACTAGAATACTGGTGATATTCAAGGAGATAAGGAAATTACTGAAGATGAAAAGGTTCAAGCAGGGATGGTGGAGGGGGGGAACTGGGGGAAGTGTTAACTAAATGAAGGGGATCTGAACAAAGCCATGTGGAAATCTACTTTTTTGTAAGCCAGTTAAAGAAAGATAGAAGGGGGAGTCCACACATGGCTCAATAATAGTGCTCCTAAAATTATAAAACTGCTACTAAAAATATTGTGTGGGTTATTAAACAAAAACACCAATGTCAAATGTAAGATACAAGAAACCCCCAAAACAATACTGTCTCATCAGCATGGCAGCCTAAACTAGATCTGGACAAAGATAAAACTAATAGATATACAAACATCGAAAAGAGAATTCTTAGGTAGACAAAGAGCTATACGGAATTAAGAAATGCTGAGAATGAGAGAAATAGTCTTCCCCAGGGAAAGGTTAGCCAACACTAAACGATCAGCCTTGAATTCGTAAACATACAGTTAACATTATACAAACTGAGCAGACTTTATTTATGTATTTAGGATATTTTTTAAAAAAATCAAACGAGGCCAGAGGCCATGACATTTGGAGAGAACAAAGATGAGTTGTGAGGGTTGACATGGAAAAGGTTATAAGGAGGAAAGGGAAAATGATGTAATTGTATTTTAATTCCAACCATAAAACTATCTTTTTAAATGAGCATATAAAATTATGTCAAGTCATAAATTTGAATCTCATAACTTCCTTGTGAGAACATAAAATAGGAAATCAATTCAGAAAAACAGTAACTTCCTTGAAAGATTGAATATATTGAATTGGCAATCAGGGAGCCTGCACGGTTTGCTCTAAGTCCTCTGCATCTATGTTATGGTTCAGCTAGATGTTTTTTTTTTTTTGTCAAACTCCTACCAGTGGGAGTGGTTATGTCTCTGACTCTTTTGCCTGCTCTTAGGACAGTTTTCCTCCTACTTGGTTGCTTCATTCATCCTTGATATGAGGGGTTGTGCCTAGTTTTATTGTATCTTATTATGCTGTGTTCAGTTGATATCTCTGGGAGGTCAGCCCTTTTCTGAAGAGAAATGGAGAAGGAGTAGATCTAGGGGAGAGAAAAAGTGGAGGGAAGCTGGGAAGAGTCGAAGTAGGGGAAACTGAGGTCAGGATGAGAGAAGAGTAAGTAAAAATATAACTTAAAAAAAGAATATACTCGGTTCAAATGACTCAAGTGATTTGCCCACATTATTATTAATGATATATAATGGCATATCTCCCAGAAAATTTATACTCAAACAAAATTCCATATAGGACTGTTCATAGGAGTTTTATTTAGAAAAATTAGGAATAATAAAAATATTTATAATTAGGTAAATGGTTAAATAGTTGCTACATCAGTATCATGAAAATGATACCCAACAGTAAAAGTAACAAAAATTGATATTTACAAGTTGGGCAGATATCAAAGATTTTAGTTGCATCAAGAAAAGAAAATCAATCAATCACTATCTGGATTTAAGGCTTAATTTATGAGATGGAAACCATGCTTGATACTGTAAAAGTGACCAAGAACCTGTGACTAGATAGGACATGGGCCTCTGGAAAAGCCAAGTGTTATTATTGTGCTGAAAAAATACAGCAATAAAATGATTCCTAAGGACATTCTTCTACACCCAAAGTGTCTTGCTAAGCTATCAGCAGAGAAGCTTCCTCTTCTAGTAGATGGGAACTGATATGGAGATTCAAAACTGAACAATGTGAGAGATTTTGCAACACTCAGTCCTGAAAGGGATGTCTTCATAAAACTCCTCTCAGAACTCAGGAAACTGTGAGGAAGAAATGAGGAACTATGAGGAAGAAGGAGTGTAAGAATAAGTGGGAATGGATAGCACCAAGAAAACAGTGTTTTCTAGGCACAACAGAACTGGTGAAACATATGAACTTATAGAGACTGTGGCAGCATGCACTGGGCGTACACAAGTTCTAGCACAGGTTTTTATATTGCATAGTTTGATCTTTTTTTTTGTTTTTAAAATCTTAATCATCTTTTGCTTAACCATTGTGGTTTCCAATTTGGTGTTTTCACGTGTGTGTGTGTGCGTGTGTTTCTTGTGCTTTTTTGTTGTTTTGTTTCTTTTATTTTATTCTTGTTGTTGTCTTATTTCCCTGTTGAGAAAAAAGAAAAAAGGAATGCTGTGGAGTTGGATGGGTGGGAGGGTAAAGAGGATCTGGGAGGAGATGGGGAAAGTAGAAAGGAGATCATAATAAAACTATTTTCATTTTGAAAAAAATGCCATACAGTCTTATTCTATTTGTGTTACATCATTCATAACACAAAACACAGGCATGGGAGGTAGATTAATGATTTCCAGGAGTTGATGATGAAGGGGAACAGTAGATAGCTATAAAAATAAAGGCAGTGAATGCTTCTGCTGATGGTGTGACTGCTACAGGTGACAGTATGCACAGTGACAGAGATTATCATATTAGTATTCACATAGGATAAAATCACACAGAGCCACACGTACATACGCCAATGTCAACATTCTCATTTTTATATCATGCCATGGTTATTTATGAAAACAACCTTTGGAGAACCTTCCCCCCCAGTGGAGTATTTGTTGAATATTCATGTTTTATTTTTGAAGTTTTCTGTTAATCTGAAGTTATTTTAATTAGCAACAAGGGGAAAAGGGAGACTTTGGGTGGGAGGAGAAATGCAGCTTGTACCCTTTAAGGTTGATATTAGCAGGGTTTTGTAGGGCTTCTAAAGTTAGAGAAGTATCCATTAGCTGAAAAAAAATTTTTTTAAATCATGAATGGGCATTGAATTCTGCCAAATGCTTTCACTACATCAATGGATTCTACAGAGTATTTTTTAAAATATCAGTAACATTTTCTATAGAAGTTATCAAGGTATTCTAAAACTTATGGAAATACAAAGAACTAAAACTGTCAAACCAAGAGTATTTTTAAAACATAACAAATATAAAGGAATCATATTACCAGATTTCAAAAAAATTATGAAGCCATAGAAATTGAGGTCATGTAAGACTTTCACACAGACAAATAAACCAGTGAAATAGAATGCTGAGGAGACATGATTTATTTCTCTCCAAGAAACAAGATAACTGAATAAGCATCAATTTAAAAATAATTAAAAAACTCCTTGATCTCTATCTTATGTTATATATAAAAGTTAATTTGAAATGTATTATGGTCCTTTATATAAAAAACCAAAAGATTTGAGTATAAGCCTTTGTGAAGATGTTCAACAACACCAACAATCAGAGGAATGCTAATTAAAATCTAAATGAGATACCATTTCACACCCACAATAACTACGTAGGACAAATGTGGATCAACTTAAATTTGCATACATAGCTTATGTAAATGAACAATGGTATTGCAAGTTTGGAGGAACATTTACAATTTTTTATACAAATAAAAACAAGTACCCAATGCCACTCCTTCAAGAAGACTGAAGAAACTACCCACAAAAATGTATACAGGCATGTCCAGAGAAATTGTATTCACAATAACAAATAAATCCAAACAGATAAATATCTTCAAATTCCTCAAAGATAGAAGTCAAGTAAACATGGGAGAGGTTGTGAGAATTGTGGCTGGCTTTGGAATTGGGGAAGCCCTGGATGGAGAACTTTCCGGAGTATAGGAAATAAACCATAACTTTTCTACATAATGTTTACATAACTGTATCTGCTTACCAGAAGACATATAAATGTAGACGAGCACACTTGAAAACTAGAGCACTTTATTACATTTAAACTAAACTCCTCTATTTTTTAAGAAATGATAATTTAGAATAATAATTTTCCAAGTTATCAATCATCGACAATGTTCACTTTATGCCTATTGATTAACCTCTGGTTATTTATGTTTAGTAATATTTTGAGGGACACTGAAGTCATATTTGACAATGACTCAGACTTAAACAAAACAAAGTGATCCGTCTGCAATTGAGTAATTAAATTCCTGAATATGGCTCCTTTATCATGGTGTTGTTACTGTGGTGGTAGTGCTAATAGCAGCAATGGTGTTCTTGTGGTGATTGTGGAGGTGGATTTTGGTGGTGTGAGTGATCAAACCTAGGGCCTTAGGAAAGCCAGAGAACAATTTTACCAGAGAGATATGTCCTCAGACAAAATTATCAAGTATGAAATGCAATACTTAGTAAATGTTTGTTTTCTTTTAATTGCAAAAACAAGTGCTAACTGAATAATCATGGCACATGGGGGAAAATAGCAGATTTGAACACAGAAAAACCGTTTCCTTTTGGCTTCAGCATTTCCTTCCAATGTCACTATTAGAAGAAACACCAGCTGCTAAGTTTCCCTAGCTCTCAAAGTACGTCCTAGGTTCAGAGAACCATGAGTCCGTAAGCAAAGTCCTTACAGCCCACAGTCACCTTAGTCTTCAATTTCAGATTAGTAAACTGAAATAATTTGTTCCATAAATAAAACATACTTATCCCTGAGCTTTACTTCCCCCGCCATGCGTGGAATCTTTATCACTTTGAATATCAGCGTCATTTTCTCTTTCGTCTACAAGTCTCCTGTGAATGCCTTCACATGCTTTGCTGCTGGCTCTTAAGCAGCTAACACAAAGCTAGAGAGGCAAGGCAAAGGAATAGATGCCATTTCTCTTTCCTTTCAAACTCGTTATATAGAACTATATGGGGATTCTCACTGATAATTTATCTACATTTCAAGAAATTAGTAACTGTCTATATTTACAAATTTAAACTTCCTTTTCTCTATAGTTATTAACTTTTTTTAAAATTTCTGGTGTGTGTGTCATGTACATGTGTGTGGAAGCGCATGTAGAGACTGGAAGTCTATATCATGTGTCTTCTTTAGCATTCTTATATATTTCAAACAGAGTCTTTCACTGAATCTGGAACTCACTAATTCTGCAAGATTACCTCACTAGTTACCTACAGGATCTTCACATCTTTGCATCCCTGGTTCTACTATGACAACAAATGCTTTGCACATGATCAAGGTGATCTGTGCTCATGTCCTTATGCACAGAAATCTATAGCAATGAGCATTCATATATTTTCATCGATTTGATACACATGCATTTCAGTGTCTCCTATAAATAAGCATTATCATACAACTTTGCGTTTAACCTCAAGCCCACTTCTGCCCTCCATGCTAGGATTTTGTCTAGCTAGAGCCTGCAAAGGTTTGTGCATACTGTCACAATTTCTGTGAGTTCATATGTGCAACTGCCCTGCTGTCTCAGGAAGATATTCCTTCCTTTTAGAGTCATCTACTATTTATGGCTCTTACAAACTATCTAATCCCCTTTCCTCAGCCTTGTAAGAAGGGTATGATCTAGATGTCCATTTAGAGCTGAGTATCTTGTATGTAGTCTCTTATTCTCTCTATGTTGTCCATTATGAGTCTCTATATTAACCACCATGTACTGCTCTGATGAGGTTTGAGAGCTGCATTAATCTATGGCTATAGATATCCTATCTCTATAAGTCATTAGGTTTAATACTTTGTTTATTTAGCAGAATAATAGTTGGTGGATTCTACTCTAGGGACTGTGTACTGTCTAACCACAGGCCCAATAATGGTGGAAAGTATGGGCTTCAACTCATGGAGTGAGACTCTAATCCAATCAGAAAGTAGTTTGTTACTTCAGTGTTATTTGTGCTACTATTGTAGCAGTAGGTCTGCCTTACTAGGCTAGTCATTATTGTAGCTCACAGCATTTGGAGATAGGTAATAAAGTTGATTACTATTTTCCTCTGGTAGTGTTCATAGCACTTTCCTTCCGGCACTCTGAAAGCTAACTAGTAGTGATCAGACTTCTGCTGGCTTGATTCCTCCAAGTTTTATCACTCAAGTGTGTGGTATCATCATCAATGGAGTCTTATCAAATTCGGGAGAGTAAGCAAGAGCAGCCACAGTAGCCTGTAATGATTAGAGTATATGTGGCCCCATTGAACAACAACTAAACTTTGTAACCATTCCTGACCTAGTTTTTAAAAATTTTTTTTTCAATAGTCTGTGGTGTCTTGTAGGGACTTTGTGCCCATTTACACAGAAAACTCATTTTCTAGAGGAATAGCCCTGTATAAAACCTAAGGGTTATGTCCCAGGGGCTACATTCAAAGACCTGTGCAATCTGGATGGAATGCACACACACCTTTAATCTAGTATTCAGAAAACAGTGATAATCTACACCTTTAATCACACACACACACACACACACACACACACACATACACACTCACACACAATCAAAAACAAAAAACAAAAAACAGTGGAAGCAGGTGCAGGAAGCACAACTCAGAAGGAGTCATTGTCACACAGGAAATGACCTCTGAGATAAGTCAGAGTGAATGGCAGACAAAGTGACTAATCAGAGGAAGTTAGCAGAATAAAGATGTGCCTAACTCTCATGAGAAAAGGCAGGCTTTTAGCTCAGTTATGAAGAGTTATATAGGAGTTAAGTCAATCAGTTAAGAAGCAATAAGAAGGGTCAGTTAACAGAAGAATCAGTAAGAGAAGTTAGTTGATAAGCAACCTGAAGAATCTGTGGAGGATCAGTTAATTGTAAGTTGAAGAGTGAGTTACAGAGGAGTTACAGAAGCTGAGGCTGGAGTGGGTTACAGAGCAAGCAGTTGAAACAGTCAGTTACATAGGCAGGATGGAGCAGTGAGAGCTCAGGGAGAGACACAGAGACATAGCACAGAGGTCAGCAGAAGTGATTTGAACCAGCAAAGTCAGAGTTCAAAAAGCTAGTCAGAGTGGCTCAGTCAGCAGTAGGTCTCCGAAGGCTAAGACTGAAGCCTTCTAGGTTCAGACTATCAGTTTAAATATTCTAGACTGTATGAATGCTGAAGCCTTCCAGTTCAAAGATTAAGACTAGACTGTAAAGAGGACAAAATGCTCTAGGGCTTCAGGGCTCCAGGCTAGAATCAGTGATTTAATTAGACAAAAGAATGAGCTGTCCTCTGCCCTGACCCAGTATCTACATCCAGGGAATCTACACCAATATCCACATTTACTACAACACCATTTAAACTCTTTATGTATATGTATGTGTTTTAAGAAGCAAATACAGTAGGTTTCCATATGACTTTTTCTTTTTCCTGTCCCCTGAGTACCCTCCAGTTCTAGCTGTCTCTCCCTACTTGCTCTTTGTCTACCTCCAAAATCTATTCTATTTCTCTTTTCCAGAAAGATTTATGTACCCTGCCCCTAGAGCCCTCCTCTTTATCTAATTCTCTGGATCTATGATTGTAGCTTGATTACCTTTTACTTAAATACTACTATCCACTTATAAGTGAATACATACTATATTTATCTTTCTGGGTCTGGGTTACCTCACTAAAAATGATTTATTTTTAGGATTTTAGAGATAATTTTTCCTCCCAAACTTCTCTGATATTATAACTTCTATCCTGCTCTCCCATCTTCCAAGTCCTGTTTATCTCTTTATGTTCCATAATTCCCCTTTCCCTTTCTATTACTGTAATCGATCTTTCGCCATTAAAAGTCCTCCCATGGTCCATTAATCGGTTCCTAACCTATTTGGGTTTTCCAGATGAGATACACAGACCTAAAGATTCAACATTAGCACTTACATGTGAAATAAACTATGCTAAGTTTTTCTTCATGATTTAACTTTACCTCACTCCATTTAACTGAGAATTGCATCATTTCGTTGTCTTAAATAGTAGCAATAATATTACATTGTGCAAATGTATCACATTTTCACTATCCATTTGTTGATTGAATGACATAGAGGCTGCTTCCATTTCCTGATATTGTGAATAGAGCAGGAATAAATATGAATAAGAAAGTATCCGTGTAGTAAGATATTGAGTCCTATGAATATATGTCCAAGAGTAGTATAAATGGACAATGTGTTATATTTATTTCTGTCATCTTGATGAACCGCCACACTGATTTCCATAGAAGCTATAGCAGTTTGCACTTACACTAGGATTGAACTCTTGTTCCCATTTGTGCACATCTGTGGCAACATTCTAACTGGGTTAAATGAAATCTCAAAGTAGTTTTATTTTTTGTTTCCCCAATGCCCAATAATGTCAAACATTTAAAAAACGTATCTCAATCATTACAATTCCTCTTTTGAGCGCTCTCTGTTTCTTTCCTTGCTCACATTTTAATTGGGTTATTGTCTTGATTTTTATTTTTTTAGTTATTTTTTTTATTTACCCTCCAGCAGCTGTGTAGCTAGCAAAAACATCTTCCCATGCTGGAGACTGCTTTTCACTTGAATGATGGTGTCCTCTGCCGTAGAGAAACATTTTAGGTGCTTGTGTCCCATTTGCCAATTATGGATCCTCATGCCCAGGTTACTGGGGTCCTGTTCAGAAAGTCCTTTCCTGTGATAATGAGTTCAAGCATATCCCCTCCTCTCACTTTTATCAGATCCAAGATATCAGACCTATATTGAGGTCTTTGATCCATTGATGGTTGAATTTTGTACAAGATGATAGATAAGGATCTAGCTTCATTGTTCTACTTATAACTTGACCAGTGACATTTGTTGAAAATATTATCTTTTCTTCAATGTGTATTTTTGACCGCTTTGTCAAAAATGAGGTGTAAGAGTATATACCTCATTTAGGAGTATATAGGAGTAAGGGTAATCAGTTCTATTCCATGGATCACTGAGTCTGATTTTGTACCTGTACCATGCTGCTTTTGTTACTATAGCTCTGTAGTATGTAAGTTGAAATTTGGGAATAGTGATTAGTCTAGCAGCTTTTTGTTGTTGTTGTTGATTGTTTTCTGCTTCTGTATATAATTTAGGATTGTGCTTTTAGTTTAAATCTAATTGCATTATATTTTTGATGGAGATTGTATTGAATCTGCTATTTGATTTTGGTAAGATGATCATTCTCCTAACATTAATCCTTCCACTTTGTGAACATAAAATGTCTTTTTGTCCTGAAGTATATTCAATTTATATTTTAATGTCTTGAATATTAATTATACAAGTGTCTCAGTTATTTATGTTTAGTCCAAGATATATTTTGGCACTGTTGTGAATGGTATTGTTTCCCTTATTTGGTTCTTGGTAATTATGTTGTTTGTGTATAGGATAGCACTGATTTTTTTGTATTGATTTTGTATTCTGCTACAGAGATTAATGTATTTATAACCTATAGGAGTATTCTTGTGGAGTCTCCAGGGTCCTTTATATATAAAATCATACCACTCATAAATTAAGATAGTTGACTTCTTTCCTTTTCACATTTCCTTTACCTTTATTTTGTGACTCTAAGATTTCAAGTACTGTTCTGAACAGGAATGGAGAGAATGGCCGCTCTTGACTTCTTTTAATGTAAATACTTTGAAGTTTTTAAATGATGCTTTCTGTGGGCTTACTTCTTATTACCTTTATTATATTGAGATATGTTCCCTCTAGAGTTTCCAGATATTTTATCCTGAAGGAATGTTGGATTTTTGTCAAAGGCCTTTTCTGCATCTGATGAAATAATCGTCATGTGGTTTTTGTCATTGAGTCTGTTTATGTGGTAAATTGTATTTATTGATTCACATATATTGAATTATCTCTTAACCTCTGGGATGAAGTTAACTTGATTATGGTGGATAAACTTTTTGATGTTCTCTTGAATTCTATTGAAAGTATTTTATTTGGAACTTTTGGGTCTAGATCAGAGAGATAGGCCCATAAATTTAGGTGTTGTTGTTGTTGTTGGATCTCTATTTGGGGTATCATGGTAGTACTGATTTCAAAAATAAATTTGGAAATGTTTCCACTTTTTTTTATGAAATATTGTGAAGAATATTGTAAAGTTAGTTCTTCTTTGGAATGTCTAGTAGAATTCTACATTGTCTTCACCTTGTCCTGGCCTATGTTTTAGTTGGGAGGTTTTAATCACTACTACTATCCCATTGGTTGTTCTGGGTCTATTTAAATTATTTACTTCCTGTTGATTTAATTTTGGTAGATTATACATACCTAGAAATCCATCCTTTTTTATTTTATAGGTTATATAAATGTGGATTTTTAAAATTATGCCCTTATTATTCTCTGAGTTTCCTCAATATCTGTTGTGATGAGTTTTGGCACTGATTATATTAATTTGAGCCCCTCCACTATTTTGCTACATTAGAATGGCTAAAGGCTAGTCATTCTTGTTAATTTGGTTAATCTTGTTGTTAAAAGAACCAACTTTTTATTGAAATATTTGTATTTAGGTTTTTTGTTTTTTTTTAATTCCTAGTTCATTAATTTCACAGTGGCTTGAACATCTATTCCAGACTACTTTTTTTGTATGCTGTTCTTGTTTTTTTGTTCAAAATCTTCAGGTGTATAATTAAGTTATTAATATGAGGTCTGTCCAACAGAAAGATGGCTCAGTGATTAACAGTACTGGCTCATCTTCCAGAAGACAAGAGGTCAATTAACAGAACCCACATGGCAGCTCACAACTTCCTGTAACTTCAGTTCTAGGGAATTTGACACCCTCATACTGACATAATTACAGGCAAAACACCAATGCACATAAAATAAAAAATAAATATATCACTAGTAAAATAAAAAATAGGTATAGATTTGTGTGTTGATTTATTTAATTATTCTCATGGATTCAACGCAGATGACAGTTTATTCTTTGCTAATTCAAACCCCAGTCCTAGAGGGTTTCAACCTCAGTACAATCTAATCTTAAATGCAGACCTGGAAGGCTTCAGATTCCTTACAATCTAGATTTAAGCCTAAATCTGGCATGTTTCAGCCTCTGAGACTTACTGCTGACTGAACTCAGTCTGACTCAGCTGTCTTTTGAACTACCTCTTTTCACTGTGAGCTCTCTGCTTTCCTCTCTGCTTATTCTGGACTGGCTTTGCCCTTCTCAGCTTCTGTTAGCTGACTGCACTAAAACAGCCTTACTCACCTAACTCTCCTCTCTGCTTCTTATCTGTTCCTACCTCTGCTTCTATCTTGTTTCTCCTTCTGAGCTCTGCTTCTTCTTCTACCTTGCGTCTACACTCTGCCTCTACTTTCTGGGCTCTCACTGCTTCTTGTCTGCTTCCACTTCTTTCTGAGCTCTGTCTCAATCTTCCATTCTCTCAATCTCTATTGCTTCTTTCTTATCTCTGAACTGACTGTGAACTCTGAACTGAGGACCATGAACTTAGAGCCATGAACTGAGAACTGTGACTTACTTCAGAATTCACTGCTTCCTTTTACATCTAAGAGCTGGAATTAAAGGCACGTAATACCACCACCTTCTGAATTGGGTTTAAAAGTGTCTTCTGTTACCTTGCCTTAAACACAGAAATCCCTTTCATCCAGCACCAGCAGGAACAGAGAATAGGATTAGTCTGACTGGTATTCTTTCTGCATTCCACCCAGATCACAAGGCCTCGAATGTAATCCTTTCTCAGAGCAGCCATGTTTCTGGATTAAAAGATGAAATATTCTTCTACATTTTTGAAGTAGGACTTAGCATATATGCTTCCCTCTTAGGACTGCCTTTATTGTGCCCTATAGATTTTGATATGTTCTGTTTTCATTGTCTTTCATTTCTAGGAATTTTACAATTTCATTCTTAAGTTTTCCATTTGTCTCATTGTTATTCATTTAGTTTATTGTTATGTTTCCTTATACTTTCTTTAGTTTTTAATCACTGTTTCATAACCAGGTTTATTCCTTTGTGGTCAGATAGAATGGGATTTTGAGTTGGGTAGCTGTCAGGTAGATGTGTAGAGTAGCTCCGGGGCCTTCTATTTTGGGATCTGGGTCACAGAAATCTATTTATTACCTCAGTGGTATGGTGGATGAAATGGTGGGCAGCCGTATGGATTATAAAATTTTAGAAATAACCAGAATGATTTTCACATTGTTTAAAATATAGATTCTGTCTACTTCTGTTTTACAATAAACTGCTGTGAAGATACCTTGAAGTCCATTCTACTAAAGGGAGACAGGGAATACTAGGAATCTTTTAAATAAAATCTATACTGCAGAAAATACTTTCTGAATTAGGCTAACATAAGAAATCTGTACAAAATAAAATTTAAAACAAAACAAAACCAATTAACGCAAACAATTTTGAGCACATAAGAGATGAATTACATACAGCGCAAGATTTTTTTAAAGTAGAATTAAATTCTATGATGATTTGATGGCTGAATGAAGTTTCACTGAGTACATGTGGGAAGCATTAGCATTCCTCTGGTTTGAATTGAATGTCAGAGTATTAGAATGTTTTTTTTTTTAACAACTTCATTCTTCATGTGTGTATGTGTATGCAGGTTTGTACACACCATATGCCTGAGGGTGTAGGCCAGAAGGCCACTTCAGCACCTAGTTACCTTATTTTTGTCACAGGCTCTTTTACTGAGACCTGGACTCATAGATTAGGCTAAAAGGACTGGTCAGTATTCCTCATGGCGTCTGAATTTTGCCATTTCCCCATGCCTAGCCTTAAAATGAATGCTTGGATCAAACACGGGTCCTCATGTTTTTATAATAAGCACTTTACTGACCAAACCATCTCTTGGGCCCTTAAAATAGTGTTTTTGATGTTGAAAAATTACTAGTTTCCAAATACCTAACCATAATCCACAAACAAAATGAAACAGATTTTACAGACGCATAACTAGTTTGAGAGAAGACTCATTAATAAATTCCTTGTCCACTAACCCAATGATTCATTTAAATATTTTTCCATGCACATTCATCTCAATATTCTGGGGCACTATTAGGTATAAACACCTAATATTGCACCAACAGCTTTCCAGCCAGGCTTGCCTGTAGCAGATTCAACTCCTGGTGTCAAAGAAGTTAGCCAAATTGTCAGGAAACATCAAATTCATCCCACTGTGTGCCTTCAGTATATTCTACCTACACTAGGTTAGTGTTTATTTTCAAGCCCACAATATACTGGAAGTAAAGTAGTTTCTGTAATGCTTTGAATGTTAATTCAGTATGAGAAAGTTATTTGATTCTCCTTTAAAACAATTTAATCAAGAAGAAATCTCTTACTTAATGGTAAAATACCACTGGATGCTCTCATTTCTGATGTGGAAATTAATCAGTTTAAAAGCATGAGTCATCTTAAGTAGATTTATTATCTTCTTCAAACATTTTATAGCTTCTTAAAAAATAAAGAAAAAAACATAAGAAGCAAAGTGATAATAAAGGAATAAAAGATGAAAGAAAGAAAAGAAAGGAAAGGAAAGAATTAAAAGAAGACAATCAGGCTGAAAGGGCTGGTAAGGCTTCTTCCACATGGCCCCAGCGCATAACTAAAAGCAGCTTCATTTTTCTGGGCAGTGTAAAAATCACACACTACATAAAACAGAGATAGATAAATTGCTCAAGAAGGTCTGTGATGATCCTCCTGGGCTCCCTTTGCACAAACAGCACATGGACTTCTGCTGGCTGTTAAGCATCCAATCCCCAGCATTTGCTGCTTGTGATGTTTCCTACTGACAGACCTCACACATTGAGTAAAGTGTCCTCACAGGTAGAGGTCAAACAGCTTCATTACTTGTTGATTCACCCAAATATACTTTTATTAGCAAAACTAACAGTGTTTACACAGAGTAGGCTTCTTATAATTTCTAAAAAGTATTATTAGTCTATGAAAGTTTTACAACGTAAATAGTGTTTAATTTTTATAGTTCTTAAATAAACAATTATTACTTTTTCTCTATGAACAAATAAATGTCTTATGCCTTCATGTATCTTCTTAAGTAAAACACAAGCCTCTTTTGAGCACTATGGAAACATATTTTGAAAATAAGTGATATGGGGATCTTACAGGATGTGAAAAACATTTACTTTTAAATTCATGTGACATTGCAGAGGGGAATGAGAAAGTTAATACATTAGAATAAAGATGGCTAACCTGCTGTTTACAGTGATCCTCAAGACAAAATAAGTTAGGAAATTCAGAGTAGTTGACAAGGTACTTCTCCTAATCATTAATATGGAAATAACCACCTTTCTTGGACAATTAAAAGAGGTACTGTGGATCCTGATTAAGGAACAACAATATCAATCCAGATTATGTGGTACTAAATATCATATTATATCAATTTAGAACTTTTAAGGAAGTTTCTAACTCTAATTTGCAAATATGTATTATAGAGTTTCAATAATATGCATTTTTACATTTTTTTAACCAAAAAATGGCAGGTAAAATGAACCTATGAAATCTCAACAATATGGTAGTTAGAACACCAGTATAATGCAACATCAGTCGGCATGCTAATGTGGACAGGTGAAATTCCACATGGTTCCATCCCTACATGAAGAACTACAAATGATCCGTCACTTCTGAAAGAAAGAGAACAGTTCCTTCTGGGGAGATGTTATATTATAGATTGTCCAATCACAGGTGGTCAGTTCTGGCTAACCAATGAACATATGAGCAACGAAAGAAAGGACCCAGTGAGTTTGTGTGTGTGTGTGTGTGTGTGTGTGTGCGCGCGCGCACAGGTGCGTGCACGCACACACGTGTGTCAGAACAATAATAACTAAAGAAGAAACCATGAATTTGGGAGGGAGAGGAGGAACACAGGAAGAGTTCAAGAATAGAGGTTAGGGCTGGCTTAACATGGCGCTCATAAATGAAATTCACAAAAAGATTTAAAAATAAATGTTTCTTGTGTTTAATATTAATTCCTTTCTCTGCATTTGTCAATATTTTCTTCATTAATTTCATTGAGAAAGTTTTCTATTCCTTTAATTTTTGACCCATGCCTGTCACCTGTAGATTCTTGTATTTGGTTTCTTGATATTATGCTAGAGTTTTTAAACACTAGTGAAGCCTGTTTATTTGAACTTCTTTCAGTGATATGTGTAGAGTGCCTTTATCCCCTTTATGTCTTGTCTTCTACTTACCGTTCTTTCTACCCTAACATTCTTTCTCCTGCTTCGTTGCATTTAAGGCTTATTCTTTCTTTATGATTAGCAATGCTTTGATGATTTTTCTCCTTTCTACTATTTCTATGTGATTCTTTCTCAAAGTCTCAAGTTCCTTGCTAGATTTCTTCCCTACTTGTTTACTTTGCCTCCCATTTTTCTAACTTTATCCTCTGCACTGATGACTTTCCTTCCCAAGTCCTGTGTTTATTTGTTTGTTTAATTTATCTTCTTGCTATATCCTCTTTAAGGTCACTGATCATTTCTATCTATTCTGTGTCTTTAAATTCACACTGAAAGAGTTATGATTATTTGGAGCAATCACACTGCCTTAGTTCTTATGTTTCTTATGTTGTAATTAGGGTTTTTATTTGTTTGCATACGATGACTTTTTTATTTGACGAATATTCTTTTTGCATGGTTTACTTTTCAGGGCTTAATCTCCACACAGTGAAGAGAAGATGGAAACAAAAATATTGTAATTGCAGCAACATCCAGCCATTCATGAATCAGAAATACAGTCTGAGTATATAAAACCCACAAATACATCTCCAGTGGTGAGAAAGATAAAAATCGCAGAGGCATTAATCAATATTCAATGAAATTTTAAAGTATTTAGAGCTTTAGATACTTTAAAAGTATTTAGAGTGGAAACTGTAAATGAGTGAGGTGAACAAAGGGTGCAGGAAAAGAAAAAATAGAAAAGAAGCAATGTTAAATAAAAGAAAAAGAAAAATAGAAGATAAGTGAATGATAATAATATTTGAAGGAAAAAAAACATAACACCAAAGTATAAGTGCAAACGAAAATATTACCTAATAACGAAAAATTTGTAACCAAATATAAAAGGGAAATAAAATACAAATAGAGGAATATTTGAAACAATGAGATAAAGTCAAGATATTGCTAGGAGTACAATAGAAAAAAAAACAAAAACAGAAAACACAGGATCAAAAATAAGCAAAAGAAAGAGCAAAAGGACAATTGTCTGGTAATGGAAAAAAGATTTAAACAAAATTGGCGAAGGGTATGAAATGGCTTCATTAGAAAACTACGAGTCATGTGTAGAGGGCCGGACCTGTAGCCCTGACATTTGAGTGCCAGAAAGAAAAGGATCACTGAAATTTCTAGACCAGATCTCACACTGTGGAACTGTTTCTCAAAGAAAAAATAAAAATATATTTAAAGTACAATAAAAATAATTTAAATGGAGGGAAACACCAGAAACAGAAACTAAAATAAAAATGATGAAAAAGATTATTTGTAGGGCAAGTCTGTTCTGGGTCCATGAAAATGGAGGCTAGACCAGTATATACAGAAGATGTTTTCACAACTCTGTAGTGTGGGGGTTTTTAAGCTTTCGGATTTCCTGCTGCTAACACTCTCCCTGAGTGTTGTCTCCCATACATCTGGGGAGTGTAGAAAACACCTACTGTCTCGAGATATGTACAGTCAGCCTGCCTCTGTACTTTCAGAACTCACTAAGCAATTATCACCCTGCTTCAGGGGTGTGGCCAAGGGGGTCAAATAGTCAGTCTCCTGCTGTTTTGATGTCAGACCCTGCAGTTGCCAACTTCAGAGAGGAGAGGTGGCTCTGTGCACTGACCTCAGGCTTGGGGTTAACAAATTTCAGTTATCCTCTGTTGGTGAGGTCTGCTCCAAGACACCAAGGCTAGGCCACCCTCTCTATCCCCTCTGCCTGAAGACTGTCTCTTGCTGCTGGCCTACACCTTTGGGCTTCTCAGTGTAAATATCTTCTGTTTTCCACACTCATTCCAGGGCTGTCTCTCACCCTGTGGCTGTTGCAGTAAATTCAATTCTCCTTGACTTTAGATTGTTCCCTGTCTAAAGGTCCTCAGAACAACTCAGTTTTAAACACTCTGTTCCTTCTCTAGATGGAACCAGTTCAAACCCTCTGAGCTGATCAAACTCTTCTATACTGCTAAACTGTCTGGAAGGAGGAGTCTCTGTCTCAGTAAGATTCCAGCTAGACTTGAGAATTGTGAGAGCTGCAGGCTGTCCCCTAAGAAGGATATCCAGTCTCTCCATCAGGTTTACCTTTTGAGGCTTTGGCTTCCCCTCTCTATCCTCCAGAATAGTGTTGGCTTGGGTTTCTTCCTGTCTCTGGACCATGTTCCTGTTTCCAGGCCGTTTCCTGTTCTCCTCTCACTCCCTGTGTGGGTTTCTGTGGCTTTTCCTCTCATTCCTTTTGTGGAACGGAGTCTGCCTTTTTTTCTCTCCTCATCCTGTGATTTTTTCCTTTACTATATCACGTAAAGTCAACTTCTATTCTACATTTTACAACAAATTCCTTGTTAGATATTTTGATAAATGTATTCTTTCCCGCTTTATCATCCTCAAGTCTCATAAGTGAATGCACACACTCACACTAAGTAGCTTTATCTGCCAGTTAAAGGCCAAATGGTAACCAACGTTTCACTTTTGTCAAAATGTCACAGCGTGTTTCTCTCCTTCGAGAAGGGAGTCATGTGAAAAGTAACTGTCATTTCTCCTATGTGCAGGCAGGTTTGTGTTATTGGAAATTATTAGTTCTCTTGAGTAGAGGTTCCCAAACTTCCTAATGCTGCGACCCTTTAATACAGTTCTTCATGTTGTGGTGGCTGCCAACCATAAATTATTTTTGTTGCTACTTCACAACTGTAATTTTGATACTGTTATGAATTGTAATGTAAATATCTGATATGCAGGTGGTCTTGGGGGACCCCTGTGAAAGAGGAGTTTGACCTCAGTAAAGCTGACAGCAATAGAGTAAATGTGTGCACCAGCAATGAATGAAGGCAGGCATCAAGAACCAGCCATACCTTTCTTCAGATTTCGTTATATCCGTGCTGCTGCTGGAAGGTATGCCTGTTGGAAAACTATCTCCGTACCTCAGTTACATCTGCTAAGAAATGTTTCACTGAGCTGTGCAGAAACATTTCCTAGTTGATGTCAGTTCTTGTCAAATTGACATCCAGGAAAAAAAAAATCATAGAAACCTAACGGAAAATCTGAGCTTACATTAAATAAAAATTTTATAATTGAAATAAGAAGTCTGAATATTTTAAAATTAAAATGAATAAGCTGGTCTTGGTGTCGGATACATGTCATATAGAGGCAGGAAGATGAGAAGGACAAGGTCCATCTTTAGCCAGACTGGGTTACATGAGATCCTGTCTAAAAATGAATGAATAAATGAATGAATGAATGAATGAATGAATAGACTTAATTGCAACAAAACAGCAACAGAAGAAGCTATCAATGAATTTGATGACTCAAAGGTCAAATCTCCCAATCTTGGTAAATAGAAGAAAAATTATCTAAAAAGGCACCCAAAGCCTAAGAAACATAGAGAATCGCATGAAAAGAAATAATATCCATATCACTGAAAGTTCAGGCAAAATGGAAAAAGGAAGTAAGGGGGTGAAAAGCCATTTTAAAAAATGATGACTGAAAATATTACAAATTAAAATAACAAACAAACAGAATATTCAAGATACTCAGAAAGCCATAAAGAGATTAAATATAAGAAAAAAATATCATACCAGGAAATATAATCAACTTTTGAAAACCAGTGAAAAGACATTAGCTTTTAAAATTTGCCTAGAAAGAGAATGATAATAAGAATGAAAACAGCCTTCAGAGAGTGCAGGGAAGGGCACCCTCTTTAGATGCTGACTGATCTGACAATTCAGAATTCTATATCCTGCAAAATTATTCTTAGGACTGATGGGAGGTATAGTTAGGTTTTCAGATGAAGGAAAACATTACTAGCAGATTGAGCTTCAAAGATTGCTAACAAAATTTCTTGAGACAGAAAGGAAGTAAGGTGGAATTTTGAGGCATTTGGAAAAAAAAGAATGAAAATATGGAAATATAGGATTCTTTTCATTTTATCAAGTATGTTTTGTGTTTGAATAAAAATATATTACTGTCTAGAAAATTACAGTAATGTTGGCTACATAACTCCATGACAGTAAACATCTTAGCTTTGAATGTATTTAAAAGTGAGTTGACCTGAGAAAGAAAGGGACTCTTTTTGTGATCATTAGTTCCTGTCAGTTTTATGAAATGACACAAATTTTATAGAGTCTTCATTTTTCTTCAGATTAAAATGATAATATAAAATATATTGATTTCATGAGCCTTTTTTCCAGAGAGTACATTTTATAAACTGGAAGATTTTAAAAATAATGGTATTAAAATTATCATTATCTTTTGAAATATGATCTTATTCAAAGGTGACATATTGTCGAATCTGTTCAAACATTTAAGAAGCAGTGAGATTCAGCATTTATGTTAAAATTAATGCAAAAATTAAGAGAATCAAGTGGAAAGTTAGAGAGGTGGTTACATGAACAATCAAGTATGGCAAACAATCACACGCGTGTATACATAAACTTACACATATAAACATACATAAGGCTTAATATAACAGACACTAAACAACATTATAAGAGTTTGAGCCTGGCGTATTTGTTCACTGTGTAGTTCCAGCACGTGGGAGGTGGAGACAGTACAGTACAGAACTAAGGCCAGCCTCGGCTGTTTAATTTGAGCTTAGCTCAGGTTATGAGAGATTCCTTCTCTGTAAAGAAGTAAAAAGGTAAATTTTACTCCAAATTCCCTCTTGTGTTGTGCTCAAGCTCTTCCAAAGCCCCTGAGCTTTAATCTTATAGTATCCCCAAAGTATGTGGATTTATCATTCTAGACCAGTGTTTTCAACATGTTGGTTGTGACCCTTTTTGGGGTCAAATGACCCTTGCACAATGGTTGCCTAAGACCATCTGCATATCAGATATTTATATTATGATTAATAATAGTAACAACATTACAATTATGAAGTATCAACAATAGTGATTTTATGGTTTGGGGTCACTACATGAGGACCTGTATTAAAGGGTTCCAGCATTACAGTGGTGGAGAAGTACTGCTTTATACCAAGTATATGAAAGAATTTAGACATATATCTTTCATTTAATAAGGAAAAAATGTACCACATTTTTTCTGCTCAAAGATGTTTAACACTAAACCATCATAATAATATTCATTTTCCAAATATGGTAATTGCTTTTAAAATTCTCTATTCCTTCACACAGCATTTGTAATGGAATCTTTGTTCTGTTAAGACTATACCCAACTCAACTCAAAACTGTTTGGTACTTAAAACTCAGAAGAATCCACTTTCTTTTTCTGAGCCAGGTTCCCATTCATGCAAAGAGAAATATAATCAAATTAAAATATCTGAAAATGTTCCTAAGGATATCAACTTGTTTTTATAAAGTAACACTTAAATGTGAATGTAGACAAGCCATGCAGCTTGCATTCCACTAAAATAGCCACACACCAAAAGCTTAAGGGTAAATGCGCTTGGAAAATGTTTGGAATGTGTTAGATTACCTTTATTGATCCAGATTTATGGTTTAAACTAAAAAGCCACAATTGGAGAGCACTGTCACCACACACAGCAGGAATGGAATTCCAGTTTGCCCTTTGTGTCCAAGAAAGGCTCAGTTTGAGAGCTTGAAATCTGTCAGTGAGGGAAAGGATATCACATTCTCTGATTCTGTAAGGTTTTAATGTTTCTGATAGACATGGAAGTCACATGTGTTAGTGACTTAGTGCTTGAGTGATTTAGTAGAGCCATTTAGCCATCAATTTAGTTCATCCTTCATAGTCTGTAATTAGTGTGCATATTATCATTAACCTCAAGAATCGATCTTCATTCAAAGTCAGTGACTCACATAATTCCTAAGTATAATTAAATTTCCATGCCTGAGTGTACTCTTGGTGTCACACCTATATCCAATCAGCACATTGATTTTCATTAATATCAGAAGACTGTCTAGAAGCCAGAACCCCAATCTCTTCAGCTGAGTGTTTATGTTTGTCCATCAAATCTTGCACTGTCTAGGTGAAGTCATCTGAAGGTCCTGGACCAAACTAATTCAGATGGGACAAATCTTGAAGTTCATGCTGTACATGCCCAAAGTTTCCCCATGAAATACAAACCTCTAGTGGCTCACATGGATAGCTTCTCCTTGTCTTCAGTGTCTTAGGCTGTTTCCTGATATCATGCAAAAAATAAGATGCTTGCTCTAGAATTCTTTTTCTGAAATTTGCTTCTAGAAAACTCAAACTGAGACACTGAGTAAGTCAGGCATAGAAACAGATTAAAAAATATCAAAATAAAATATAATATTTATTTAAATAAATAAAATGTATTTAAAAATAACTTTTTTAAAAAAATCTTGGTCATGGGAATTAATAAAAGAAGCCATGTTCTTTTATTTATTTAGTAAGAATTAACTAGGCAATGTTTTCTAAATACATAGTACAGATATAAACAAAGCAATGGAACTACCCTAGGTGTATGTAGGAATAAATATTATCAGCTGGTGGCACAGAAATCACCAAGAAGAAAGGAAAATAGTGGTAAAAATAAGAGACTGGTATTGGGGTGAAAGGGAAAGAGCATGTGAAAAAACCCAGAACCAATGAATATGCAAAATATTCTAAGCAGATGATGTCTAGTTGTATTTTGAACCAGGAATACTTTTTTTATGAACTGAAATATGGAGTCTTAGAGGCTAGACAGAGAAGGCTCACAATCACAACATGGGAAGTAGAAACAGAAATAACGTTCGCTGAGACCATAGAGAAGATGTGAGAGACTTGATAAAACGTGTTGGAGAGGGCAAATCTTATGAATACAGGAAGCATTTTAGAAAAGACGAGAATCCACAAGGACTTTCTGCCCTCCCATTCCCAGTATTATGCCCATCTGTTTTATAATGTTCTAGATAAGCCTGCGCTTGAATAAATCATACTTAGGACTCTGTCCTGGGTTCAAAGTAGCTGGAGGATTGATATAAGTTGTTCTATTAGTTTGAAGGTGACAGTTAGTGTGACAGCTACATTTGGTAGAAAAATTACCAAATGCCTAAACTGGAAAAGGTTATAGAAAACATTTTTCAAATCTCTGCACTCTAAAGAAACAAGCTTGAAACACATATCATAAATCAGTGTCTGTATCTACCATATTAAGTTGTTAGCAAGATAATTTCAATCAAAGAAATAAGGGGACGTATGCAGTGCATATTAATGTTCCTGAATACAGAGAGTAACAGTAAAATTCTTAGCTCCTTCAGAATAAACAAGTCTGGCTCTGTGTTCATTGTTACTACTGACAAGTATGGGTATGTAGAGTTCATATTCCTATTTTCTCCTTTGGAAATTATTCATCTAAAAATAAAACGAAAGCTTCAAACAATTTTATTTTGAAATCTGAATTTGATAGAAATTCAACAAGTTCGTGAATAGGAGAGCATGTACAATATCAGAAAGCGTGGTTCCTAAGCTCATTCTATTTTCTTATCTGTGTCAATCAATTCTGTAAACATCAGTTTCTCTTGAAAATGAGGAAAATGACTTTCAGCATGCTGCACTGTAGGTTACTTACTGCAAGGAGAAAAAGAAATCACACATTTGGAAGTGCTTTAAGAAATAAAACGATCTATATAGTATGATTGCCTTCCTAATCCACTATATCATCAAAACCAGTTGCGAATTCTGTGACATTTCATTATAAATGCATCATTAAATTTGACAAAGTGAGAAATTATTTTAAGATAAATAGAGATTAGCTACAATGTGGATGTCATTGGGCTGGCCTTTAGAGTATTTATTTGCTTAACTTGGGCTTTTCCTTTACCACTTTTTTCCTATCAGGATTCTGGAGAAGGGTGTGAATTTGATCTCCTGGAAGGAAGACACATGGTCATTTTTATGTAGAGAAAGAACACTTTTGTTTTCCTTCCAGGGATGATGAAGTATTTTATAAACAGATGTCAACACTCGAAAACATATTGAAAAATAAAAATTAAGTAAAAAATATCACTTATCTTACTTCCAATATTGTAATAATAGTCCATGATACTGGTCATATGCTCTGTTTTCCTAAATACCCACTGAAAAGAGCAAATTCTAATTCCTCTCATGAGGTTGTAGTCTCACACTCAATACTCACTTAAAAGCAAATCTAACTACCTGTCAAATGTGATAACTGCAACATTGAAAGATTTTTAAATATGATTTAGTAAACAATATATTATAACCCTCATACTGAGTTCTCAACAGAAACATAGGAACGACTCTGTAGGTTGTACTTTGACTTCCACGCATGCACTGTGCCACCTCCCATCCCCAAAAAACACATGCAGCAAATCACAATAAAAAATTTAGACAGGAAATAACTACACATGAGGCAGGAACAACATCAGTTCAGTCCATAAACTACTTCCTACCCAAGCATGGGGAACTAAGATTCAGCCGCAGGACCCACACAAAAGACTATGCGTAAGCAGTGTGCACCTTAACCCTGTGCTGGGGAGGCAGAGACAAGAATATTCTAGGACTTGATGGTCAGATCATCTAGTCATACAAGTAAGTTTCAGGTTCAGTGAGAGACTCTATATTAAGGTGAACAATAGCAACTGAGGAAGATACCTCATATTGACCTTGGCCTCCCCACTCACACAAACACAATACACACACAATATCTGGTGATCTACTCTCATGCTGTCATGTAAATATCTAATTAGAAGTCAGAACAGCTCCAAGTACTGATTTGTATAAACTGTAGCAAGATTGTACAATTTTTAGTAGAGCAATACAGATAAAAGTTAAAGGAACAGAAATTATTTACGTAAGTTATCAACCACAGGAACTGATTTCTCAGTGGCTAAGCAAAAATACCATTGCTTCCCCAAAGCATATTGAATCACAAAACAATGACAACAAAATGAGCTGGAAGGCCTCACTTTTTGAAACATCTGCTATGCAGAATAAAGTGACAGTAGTTTAAATAAACATTAGAAACTGAGAGCAAGAAAGATAGCACAGCTAGAAAGTAGAGTGGACATTGAAAATTCTCTAGAAAGAAGAGAGCATGGAATACATAAACATAAGGAGATAGAGAGATTGAGAGAAGTTTGCCCAAACTTGCTAAAGTTCAACTTGTCTTGAATTCGTATTTCCCCGAGTGAGCTACAGAGACACCTTCTGTCCTCTGCTTAAGAGACAGGCGGGTCCATGGGTCCATGAGAAAATGGGAAATTGTGAGACGGTTCTTCCTACAGCAGATGGGATAGACAATTCTGAGCAGGACAAGTGTGACCTTGAAGTGACCTTTTCATAGCCTCACAGCTGACCACTGTGAAGAAGAAACAAAGACCTTTCCTACAGATGAAATTCCTGAAACTCAAAGGCAGCTTTAAAAGCACAGGAAATCTGGCTCCTTGCAGTCTCCATTCATTGATTCGTTCATTGCATGCCACAGTAGGGTAGTTAAAGCACCAAATGGAGAAAGGTAGGATCCACATTCACACTCGATTTCCCAAACCCCTGCCCCTTGACTTCTTTTCTCACCCATCTAAAGACTTACTGGAAACCAGCTAGGCTTTGCTCCTATACCAGTCCAATTAGGACACACACACACACACACACACACACACACACAAACATGGGATGGGGGAGGAAGGCAGGAAGAAAGGGTACAACTCTAGAGTTTTATCTTTGCAACTGTTCTCCTATCAAGTGAAATCATATTGGGCCAAGTTAGGAATACTGGTGTAATTTACGAAAACAGAGAAATGAAGAAAGATTAATAACACCCCACAAGAGTTCCTAAATCAATAAGCTTCACAAATTTTGTCCAATTTCTCTGGTAGATGCCTTATGAGTTTTTGCCTGGGTCATTTTACAAATTGAAGTAAACTATACATTTTTGAGTGTCTGAGGTTATTTCATCAGTGAATCGAGGGTTAGGTAACAGATTGGCTGTCTAAAAGAACGTTCAGTCGGAATATGCTTTTTCCCTAAGGGTTTCATGTTCTTTTAAGTGTAACAGTTTATAAAGTTTTAAAGTATTAAAATCATTCAGGATTATCTTTCGAAGAATATGGAGCAGATATATCTTTTTCACATTTCTCTTGCTAAGGTTCCACTTAAATCTGAACTGTACATATAAACCAGCAAGGGACACTATGAAAGATGGTGGTTAAAATCAGCCATCTAGCACGGGATCTAAGTGAAGACAGTGAAATCCTTGGATTTTAACTTTTCCTCCTGTTGCCAAACTTGGTTCAAAATGGAGGAGGAGACAGAAACGGAGGACAAGGAGGAGACGGAAAGGGGAATGGAGGAGGGGAGGGAGGGAAGGAAGTTAAAGAGGTAAAGAAAGAAGTCACTGAATAAAAACTGTTCTTTGTGGCCTAAGGGCAATAGATGATGACACCCAGTTTTCCTAGCACCAACTGCAGAAGAAAGCCTTCTTTTCCCCAGTGTATATTTTTAGTATCTTTGCCAAAAATCAGGTAGCTGTAATTGCGTGATCATCTATCTGTGTCTTCTATTCTATTGATTTATATGTCTCTCTTTGTACCAGTACCATGCTGTTTTTCTTACTCTAGTTCTATAGGCCAGCTTGAGGTGAAAGATGATATTGCCTCCAGCAGTACTCTTTTTACTCAGGGTTGTTTGCTTGTCCAAAATCTTTTGTGCTTCCACATTAACTTTAATAGTATTTTGTGTTTTCTATTTCTATGAAGAATGGAATGGAGATATTGATTGAAATTGTATTAACTGGAAATTGCTTTTCATAGCATGGTCATTCCAATCATATTATTACTATTTGTGAGCCTAGAAAGTGTTCCTACCCTCCAGTGCAATGTCTTCTTTCACTTCAGTTTTTAAAAGTTTCCATCATAAAGCTCCTTCAGCTCTTTGCGAAGGTTAAATCTGAGATGTCCTGTTTTTTGAGATTATTGGGAATGTGATTGTTTCCTTGAGTTCTTTTTTACTGTGTCTATCGTCAGCACTAAAAAGGGCTGCTTGTTTCATGGTCCCATTTCTTGGAATCCTTTTTTTCCCCCAATCATTTCACTGTAAGCTAGTGTCTAACCTTAATATGTATTTCTTATAGATAATCAACAAATGGATCCTGTTTCATAAGGTAATCAATTAGACTGTGTTAGTTTGACTGGGGAATCAAGGTTATTAACTCTCAAAGTTATCAAAAGTGTATTAATTGCTGTCATTTAGTTTGTTTTCATAGCCTTACCATGATTAACCACTATTCCATCATTTCTTTCTTTATCATAGCCTCTTGGATATACTTATTCTTCTCTACAATACAAAGTATTCATTACAATATTTTCTGTAGAACAGGTTTAATGATAATAAATTTCTTAATACCAGGATGTAGTGGTGCACACCTTTAATCCCAGTACTCAGAAGGCAGGAGCAGGTGATCTCTGTGAGTTCGGGGCCAGCCTGGTTTACAGAGTGAGTTCCAGTATATCAAGAGTTACTACAGAGTAACCCATCTCTAAAAACAAAAAGTAAATAAATAAACAAACAAATAAGTAAATAAATAAATAAAAATACCTTCAGCTGTTTTTTTCTTTACATGTTTTTCTTTTATCATTACATGTTTCTCCTTCCATTTTCACAGTTTCTCAAGTCTAACTTGAGACTTTTCATCTTTCAGAAATTGAAGTATATTTTACTAATCTCTTCTGGCTTTCAAAGTTTCCATTGAGAAATGAATTATTCTCACGGACCTGTCTTTCTATGTGAATAGATTCTTCTTATTAGGAGTTTTCATTACCCTCTTAATGCTATTTAGTGTTTTAACGATGATATAGAGTAGGGCATTTCTTTCCTATCCTGTCTACTCGGTGTTCTCTACATATAAATGGGCATCCCTTTCTCTAGAGTTGGGAAGTTTTCCTTCATGACTTTATTGAATATACTTGCTATGTCTTTGACCTGGAATTACTCTCTTTCTTCAACACCTATAATTCATAGATTTGTTTTTATCATGGTGTCCCAAACATACTGTATGTTCTAGTCCTGAATTATTTTTAAAGTATCATTTTCTTTGGTTGAATGATTCGGTTCCTCTAACTTGTCTTCAAGCCCTGATATTTGATTCTCTGTGTAATCTATCTTAGTGGGGAGGCTTTACACTGAGCATTTTAGCAGATTCATTTAAATTTTCACTTCCAGCTTCATTTCAGTCCATTGTTTTGACTAGTAGTATCTTGTTATTTAATTCTATTTTTACATCCAGAATTGTTCTTGTATCATTCAGCTATTTGTTTGTTTCCTTGAACTTCAACTGGGAATTTATTCCTGTCCTCTTTAAGTTTATTCAGGTATTTACTTATGTATTCCTTAAATTACTAGAACTCTTTGAACATGTTTGTAATTGAACTTTTAAATACTACTTCCTGATTGTTCTCTATATTGTTCTCAACATGAACCATTACTACGGGATTGGTGATTTTTGGAGGGTCCAAATCATCCTATTGTTTTCATATTGCTTGTGTTTTTTTCAATGGAACATCTGGATTTAAACCACTGGTTATGTTTCTTGATATGGCTTTTTTTTCAAAACTCCCTCTTCCCTGTGTTGAGTTTTGGGATTCGTATTTACTGTTAACCTCATTTGCTGGGTTTGGCATAATTTGGAAGATGCTTGAAGCTTAGTTTTAGCTATTTGGTGATTATATATGAGTGGACAGCTGAGATTATTCCAGTTCAGCCAGAGAAAGGGAGAAAGGCATGGATTAGACATCACCAGTATGTGCTTTTGTTTGTTAGTGTTCATTTCTGTTTTTGTATTTCTTGAGTCTTTTTGTTTAGCTTAGGTTTTGTTTGTTTGTTTTAAAGAGAATGATGAAGAACATAATACTGAGATAAGGAGGTAGGTGCAATATGGAAGGAATTTGGGGAGGGAAAATTAAGATCAAAATATATTATATGAAGAAATATTTCAATAAAAATGATAAAAATGAACTCGCTGTGTTAATCAGCTTCCCTAAGAACTTTTCAGAGTAACTTTTAAATGCCATCTAATGTCCACATGATGTACTATGAGATTCTAGCCAGGATCATTATTTTGACTTGGAAACTGTGTCTGTTTCTTAAGTATGTATGTGTTCTAAATATATAATGCCTGCCTTCATAAGAACAAACATGCTTCACTTTAAAGTAAGATAAATTCTCTAGTATTGGTAGTGGCTCAGAATGTGAGGTTTTCTCTGAAAGAGAAGAGATATTATTTTAATATCAACTCTCTTTCAGCAGCTGACTTTTCAATTGAAACTAGAAATTATTTAAGTCCCTTAAGCAAAGAAAAAATGTATAAATGAAAAACCACAGGCCTTAACTATCAGGCAAGAGTAACTGGTTGGCTGGAAATAGGAGGGATATTATGCAATGTTTTCATTGTATAGATCCCATACTTTATGATTGTACTGTTGTATTCATGTATCCCCTATTTAAAGGAATGAGTGTTTGCATGGATAATTTATAAAGCACATATAAGCAAATAAAATTGTTGATGTCTTAGGTTAAAAAAAGATTTTTTAACTTGCATTATTTTTCTGTCTCAGAATATATTTGTATATGGGAAAAATCACCTTTGGAAATATTTCAAGAAAGAAAAATGTTCCTTACTCTCAGTGATTTATTACCATGCTTACCATTGGCTTGGAGTGTACTGGAATCTACAAACAGTTATACAGCTGCCAATGTGCTTCCTTGGTTGCTACTGATAAGTACCATGAGTAAGTTATAAAAGACCAACTTGACCTACTGAGTCCTGTGAAAACAGAGATTGACATCACAGCCATGTCTTGCCTACAGAGGGTATCGCAAACAACACATCCAGTGCCTATGGACTCGTTATCATTTTAGTTGCAAAGAGGACAGAAACATGATCGCTATGATCATAACCAGTAAAAAGGTCAAAAAGTGACAATGATCAGTAAGCATCAAGGCAATTAAGTTTAAACCAGCTCTAGATCTCACGAGAACAGCACCTAATTGTTGGTTTTAAATACTGTAAGACCAGTGGAAGCCTAGCAGTGCTTACTCTGGCTGTTTCTGAAGACAAAATCTGAGGGAACTGTGTAGCCAAAGAAATAGTAGAAACAAAAACCAAACCCCCAGTGATGCCAGGCTGCTAATGTTTCACTCACACAGTATCTTTTAAAAACCTCAATTTCATGAGCTCCTTGTTAGCTTTGTATTTCAAATTTCAGTTTATGATTATTTAGGTGGCTATAAAGATACTGTATGCACATTTCAAAGGGAGAAACTGTATCCTATCTGCTATTAATAGTCCACAGGGTGCTGCAGTTAGTTTACAAAGTCCAAATGCCACATCTATGACCATAGCACTCTGGACAGATCAGCATTCCAAGTGTAAGATCTGGTACCTATTTGCTTAAAATTCACAGACCTCGGGAAAATGCTACTGACATCTAAAAATTGGTTGTCGTCAAGTTAACATCATTTGAAAAAAAATGAATAACAACCACTCAGTTCTTTGCTTATTAATTGGAATTGTAAAATGCTACCACCTGAATTTTCAAAGGCTGCTAAACTTGTTCTAACTTTTTCATAACATAGCATAACACTGACATGAGATTTAAAATATTCCAAACTAGGGTGCCATCTTAGAGAATACTGTATTTAATATTAAGGATTCAGACCAAAAACAAAAATCAAGAAAACAAAACAAAACCAGAAAATAAAACAAACAAACAAACAAATAAAAACAATGTTGACTCTGTTCTGAGAATATTCTGGTTACCTTCAAGAAGTCTTGGCGTAATCAGATGAAAAGGAAATTAGATCATAGTATAGTAAAAGGCATAGGAAAGGGAGCATGTAAAATAGAATCCAATAAGGACAGGAAATGAGAGAGAAGATGAGGAAGTCTTCATTCTCTGTAGAGGGTGAGTGTTACAAATGAGTTATCCAGGCTATAAGTATGAGAAATCTATTAATAGAGAAATCAGCCTATAACTAGACATTATCTGAAAAAGGGGAATTAAAGCAATGCTGGCCCAGGGCTCTGTGAACTGGATAGGTGCTGATGGGAGAATAATAGCGTGTCCTTGGGATCATGAGATAGACCATAAATGGCAAGGTATGTATGGAAGCTCATGGACAGAAGGGTATGAGTCTTAATGATATGAAAAGAGACAGGCCTGAAATTAAAAGGAAAAGGCTACCTTAATTGTGCTTAATAGGTTTTTGACTTGTGTGAGCTTATGACTAGCTCACCTCCAGGCATGTCCACACCATGTCTCTATATGAGTGTATCCTTTACAGTTCTCATTTGATGGTATTGCATTGGGAGAATTAAGAACTAGGTGGGACTAGCATGCATTTTTGCTCTTTATTTATTTTGGTCTGCAAATAGAATTTACTGAAAGACAGAATTCAGATGAGTCATATACAGGTGGAAGAGGAATGACTAGATTGTAGGATTAGCTCTTTTGAATGTACCTTTGGGAAATACAATTGTATACAAGTAACAAACACAATCATATGTAAATCTGTAGTCAATAGCAGTTAATAGATGTGGTGGATGTGAACATTTATAAATACATGTTATCATAAAAGCATGAAAGATGAACCCAATAGGGTCTAAATGAAGTAGTGCTGAAGACATCTGTAAAGATCAGCATTGTGATATCAGTAGACTATAGTTGCCTTTATAGCTGACAGAAGGAGAGATAAGCAAAGGAAGATGGCAAACTACAAGACGGCAATGGTCTGGAAAGAGACACAGTAAAAGCTTCATGGAAGACGCCATTAGGGAGTCAAGGACTGAGTTAATATTTTGACAAAATGAACAAACAGTAGTAATTTTGAATTCAGGAGCATTAAGTTTTCCATTAAACATGGAATTTAAGTGAAGTGAATAAGCAGACCATGTTGTGATAGTGACCACAGCAACTTCATTGTTACAATGAAAGTACTGTAGCAGTATATGTCGGCATAAAGAGGTTGAGAGAGCTATGTGACAGATAGGTTAATGTACACATTAAAAGAAATTTATAACAAAGAGAACACGTTCAATTCGGTAAAAGAATTGTGCCAAAGAATAAAATCAATTTGTAGTAGTTTAAGTATTGTAGTACAAGCTACTGTGAAAGACTACAAAACCTGACATCTGAAGATGTTAAGTAAAATAATAAACAGTATTCTTCATTCCTTCATTTTTTTATCTGGTTACTCTTTAGAGACAGATACTTTCATGGAGATGAAAAGTGGCTCCTCATATCTGAACACTTGTTCTTGAAGAAAACCTAAGCTCAATTCCCCACACCCATGTTGAGACTCATAACTGACTGTAACTCAAGTTCCAGGATCCATAGCCTTCCGTGGGTACCAGGAATACACATGGTACATATACTTGCATGTTGACAAAACATTCACAAACATAAAATAAAAATAAACAAATCTTTAAAAACAAAGTAGGACCTTTGTCTTCAATTTTGAATAGCCTCTTCCCACTCTATTTTTGATTTCAGAATGTAAAGAATTGCTGTTTCTAATGCCTTTTTATGACTGTTATCAATATCTTAGTAAATATTATTTTGCATAGATACATATTTTGTATGTAAAATATACTTTTGTCAAATTTATTTCCTCAAAAAATATACAAGCTTAAATGAGTTTTCTCTCTACTATAGAGCCTTCATTTTTGATAAAGTTTCTAAAATAAAAGCTGGATAGATAAGTAAGATACCCTGATTATAAAAGGACATATTGGGGGTGGATTTGTTTATTAAGAATACTTTGAAAATTCAACTGGTCTATATAGATCACAGAATTTATAAATACTGCCAATAAAGAAGTAAACATTAACTGACTATACCCAAGGAAAAGCTGTAGTAAAAGTAGTATGTCAGCAAACAAGGAGGCATATTCATATCTGCAAGCTCTGTCAGACCTCAACACAGGGAACCACTGTCATGACCAGTGCCATACTCATAGTGGAACACGAGCATCTGAGTTCAGGTGTTTTATTGATCCAGAACTCCTCAGGTGCAGATCATAAGCAATCAAACATTCCCTACAGAAATCCAACATCTGTAGACAATACAAAACACCAATGCCTAGGCTGCTCTTTTCCCAACAGTACACAAAAACAATTATTTTAAACACAACTAAAAACAAACTTCCACAACCAAAAGCTATTAATTTTTAGGTACAGATGAAGGGATACCATTTAAGGAAGAGGATGAAGATATTTTTAACTAGATCTGTGCTGAGTTTGTCTATAAAGTTGGTTGATCAGGAGGACTTATGGCAGAGTCAGTTAAAGACATATTTGATTATCATTAGCCCTAGATGACCAGTGCTTCTCAGATGATGGTATGTGAACAACCTAAAACAGAATCGTTGTGACTGCAATGCATGCAGATATTCAAACTTTCTTCTGGATCTGCTTAATCAGAATCTGGGCAGGAGTAGCACTGACATCTATATTTTAACTAAAATACCTTTCATAAATCTTAAGCTCACTAAAGTTCAATAAATGGCTATCTCATTTATGCCCATAGATAAAGCATCCGTGGCTAGAAGGTAGAACTAATGTCTTTTACATTGTTTCATTTCCTTATGTATAACACAAATATGTTTCTTGGAATTTTTATATAATACGTAACATTATTACAATTATTTTTCTAGAAGAAAGATGTACACTATCCAGCAAGAATCAAACATGTTCACATTATAAATCTAATACTGACTTCAGGGAGTTGGTTTTAATAATAATTCAGATTGAAAGAAGATGTTATCAACAGAAACATTTATTGCAACATAATTGTAACAGAAAATGACAAGTAATATATAAGTAGTTAAAGACGCATGTAAGTAAGTTAGAGTGATGTTGAACATGTCACAGTATGAGTTAAATACTAGCTAGGATAGTACTAAAATTATTCGATTGTGATTAAAACTGTAGAAATTATATGCTACCTACAAGCACAAAAAAATAAAAATAAAAATGTGATTTGCTTGATTTGATAAATTTGGCTAACTGGCAATTATTCCAGTTGATTACACTGGAATGTTATACACATTACCAATAATTCTGTTTAAGAAATCAATGTTGAGCCAAACCAAATCACAGTAAAAATGCATTTCAGTTAAACAAAACCTAACCTCAGGTGAAATCCCATGAATATGCTCTTATGAAAAGAACAAAACGGGTATTGAAAATAACTCAGAGATCTATGACAATGCTTCCAAGAAAATATGAAATTCTACTTTCAAATAAATACTTGACAAAAATGATATATTATATTGTTGACCTTTTCTCTCTTCTTTCTAACCCCCCAACCCTGTTAGCACTGGAAACACAGAAAAATACAGGAAAGTGTTTGAGATATTTTCACTAAATTTCCCACCCATTTTATGACATGGCAATATAAACAAAAATTCACACAAATGCATTTACCACCTGTGTACCTGCGTGTATGCAAAATAAGTAGATGAACATCAATATTAAAATCAAAGGCCAACTCAATCCTGCAAATAATGATTTTGCTTGGGGTGGGGGTCCAACCCCAAACTGATTTCTATAATTGTTTTATTAACTGGCACTCCAATCATCAGTGAGTAAGTCCTTTTCTTTCCAAATCCACCCAAACTTTTGTTGTTAGATTTCTTAATGAGAGCTATTCTGGCTGGAATGAGATGGTATCTTTTATGTGACTAGGGATATTGAACACTTTTTAGTTTGGCCATTTGTACTTCTTCCTTTCAAAACTGTTCATTTCACTAGCCCATTTGTTGACTGAAAGTTTTATTTCCTTGGTATTTAATTTCTACAGTTCTTTGTCATTCTGTATATTATCTCCCTTTCTAAAGGAGGGTAGGTAAAGAACTTTTCCCAATCTTTTATGGTTTTTTGTTTGCTCTATGAATGGTTTTTGTTTTGCTAGGCAAAACCTTTTTTTTTTTTTTTTTTTTTTTTTTTTAAATTTCATGTAGCCCCATCTGTTAATACTCAGGGCTAAATTCTATGCTACTGAAGTTCTGCTTAGAAACCTGTTGTCTACCCCAGTGTCTCGAATATTATTCCATAGATTCCTTCTAGCAGTTTTAGTGTTTGGGGCATTAATTTAGGAACTTTGATTTGCTTCAAACTGATTTTTTGTAAGATGAAATATATTGATCTAATGTCATTCTTTATGTGTACACCCAAATTTGCAAGCATCATTTGTTGAAGATTTTTTTCCAATGCAAATTTTTGCAGCTTTTATAAAACAAGTTGTCACCATACTCTGTTGATTTATTTTTGCAGCTTTGACACTGCTACATTTGTTTGTGTTCATGCCAATGCCAGACTGTCTTTGCCACTATCACATTGTAGTATAATTTGTAGTTCACTAGTATGACACCTACAACTGTCTCCTTAATGTTAAGAATGCTTTATATCTAATTCCATATGAATGAAAAATGTATATGTTTAACTAGCATATGACCCTGCTATTCCACTTCTGAGCATATACAAAGAGAACTCAATGTCCTACCATGAAGATATTTCCACCTCCATGTTCATTGCTGCTTTATTTATGACACAAGGAAATGAAACCAACCTAGATGCCTATCAGCAAAGGCATAGGTATTGAAAGTATAGTAATATATATATTATATTATTATATTAATATAGTATAGTAATATACATAGTAATATATAATGTATATATAATAGATTAATTATATTATGCTTTATATATATTCATATATATATTTACATTTCATATATATATAATATATATATGAAATGCAATGTTACTTAGCTATAAAAATATGGAAACTTAAAATTTACAGGAAAATAGATAGACTTATAAACCATAATAGTAAGTGAAGTGACCCAAACTCAGAAAACAAAGAAAAACCGAGCATCTTCTCTCAATTACTTATTCTAGCCTGTAACATAGACATATTCATACATAAGCAGGTATAAGTGTAGATATAGTATAAAATAGAAAGGAGACCAGGAAAGGTTAATAATGGATTATGAGAAAGGACAAAAGGCAAGTAAATGGACACATGAGTTATGAACGTGTCATTCCTAACTTCAACTCTGCCATAGTTTTTTTTATTTTCCTTTGTGTGTGCATGCGTGGTTAATAAGTGAATAAAAATGTCACTGTTGGTAAAAGTGTGAAAGTCTAAGCTACGTTCTGTTGCTGCAAAGATCGCCATTCCATATTATGTGGTACTGGGCAAATTAACTAACTAACTAACTACATGTGTGTTTTTATTTGTGCTTTTATGTTAAGCAGAAGTTTTATTTAATTTTAAAAAACACTAGAGAGTAAAACTGAAAAACAAAAACAAACAACAAGAACCATTTGATGTTTGCTTTGTTCACGAGTGCTTATGTTTCTCTGAGGAACTCGTTTTGTACCCTGCTTACATCACAAGCCAGTAGCAAATCTTGGGTAATACCAAATGTTTATTACCTCAAACTTTTAGAATATTTTACTATTATCTGCTAAGAAAATATTACTAGGGTCAGTTATTGTCTAGTTAGCGTATTTCAATTTATAAAATTTAACAATTATACACAGTTGAAGAGATAACCATGAAAAAAGAAGCTGGCATAGATGACAGCAATATACAGGAATTCTGAGTTTCTGACAATAACAATGATGTATCTTTTTTTTTGTTTGGTTGGTTTTTGTGTTTTGTTGTTTGTTAAAACAAGGTTTCAATGTTATAACTCCTCTCAAAGTCCTAGAACTGATTCTGTAGACCAGGCTGGCCTTGAACTCACAGAGATCCACCTGCCTCTGCCTCCTGAGTGCAGGGATTAAAGGTGTGCACTATCACCACCCAGCATGATGTATCTTTAAGGTAGTTAATGGGAGTTGAAATAAAGGAAGGAAAAGAGTGAAACTAACATGTACAGGGAAAGGATTCCTTAAGTTCTTAGTAATGGGTATAGGAAATAGATACAAAAGAAGTATGAGTGGCAACGTATTTGTTCTGTGTTATGTTAACATAAATGTTTATTAAGAAGATCAAATAGGAGAATAAAGGAACGAGGATTCAAGCGCAGCCAGTGAACTGGTACAGCAAGCTCCCATGAGAAGATAAGGGCACCCTAGGACACAGATGGAAGATTTAACTTGCAATGGAAAAATTAATCCTCCCAGATTAAAACAAGTGAAATACGCATGATGTGATCCAGTTGGTCAGACTGAGAATAAGAAGTGGGAAATCATGTGGAAGTTGGAAATAAGAAAGAGTTTGATTTATGAATAAAATTGCAAGACTTTGGGAACTGAGGTAGACTTTGGAGGACAGAGAAGGACTTAGCAAACTGAGACCTCAATATCCGGAAGATGGAATTGTAATGAATCAGATAGTTTTTTAAATCCTCCAAAATCATTTAGTTATAATAAGTAAAGCAGTCCATTGCACAGATCAAGGAGTGGGACTCTGTAGGACAAAACAAGAAAAAGGGTTCAAAGGGTCCCCAGAAGGAAACAATTCAAGTGTGTCACTATAAAATGTTTGACTTGAATAAAAGTATTTAATTAGATGGGGGCACAGACCACTTCGGATTCTGCAGTTTTCGTGCAAGATAGCTGAGGACCACCATCACCAATGCAAGCAAATGAAAAGGATAGCACCTTGTGCTGTAAAAGAATTAGGAAGTTGAGTATGATCTGGTGGAAATTGTGCTAGTGTTATACATTATAAATGAAAATGTGCCCTTTTTTGTATTACTTTCAGAGCAAAAACTATGTGTTCTCTTTTTAGAAAGTAAACATGCGCAACGATGTGACTGAAATGCCAGGTGCCCATGGCAACATCTTCTATTAAAGGAAAAGCATTCTGAGAGATGTAGAGTAGTGCTAATTTCAATTCCAGCCATTCCAACCGCCCTCCCGAAAATAAGGTAATGTCTCAACTGGCTCTATGGAACATGAGAATGCTTCAGGCTCGTTGGAATTAAGGAGCCATATGGAACTTGTAGTGAGCTTATAACTGAGACAGATGGCAGCAGAATGGAGCCAGCCTTGAGGCTGTGTAAACACCCCAGTGACCGTGAGCAGCCAATTAAGAATTGAGACAAGAGGGAAATGTCATTTCAATTCCTGTAAAAATCTATCTGGTATATGGATCCTTGCTGCCTTTCAGAACACAACTTCATGGCCCATGGTCCTAATCTGGAGCCTGAGAAAATGCCTTCCTGATCACTCAGAGTAAGCATCTGAATTCCTGTTCATTCCTAGGGACCATGGAGATTCAGGTTTCTGCTTTCACTGAAGAAGACTTAGCAGGCTATTAGCTTCAGTATTGTTCTCAATAAGCCCACAGTGAAGTATTCCTTTATTACTAGAATAGTTTTATATCTCCAAGACACATTTATCCTTTATGTAAATCCTAAATATTTACCTCTTGCCAATCACTCCATAATTCTGATAGTAGCAAAATGGAAGCCATAGTTTCATAGGTCACAAAAGAGACTGATAATCAAAGTGGAACCAGAGCACAGTGTGCATTCCAAGAGAAGCGCTGCACTCTGATCACAGCTGAGGGTCAACTCTCTACTCAGACCCGTCTGCAGAGTCTTTCTCAAGAAAGGGCTGATTTTGTCATCTCAAATAAAGTGACATGGCTAGAATGATGAGAAAAAAATAAACATTGAATGTGGCTAGTATGTCAAATCAAAGGCAAATTAAGCAAGAAACAGAATCAGAAATAGAACAGAACAGAAGACATAGCAAAGAATTTGCTCTAAACCAAGGGAAATAAGTTTGAAGGTCATCAACATGAAGAGTTTGAATGGTAGCCTTAGATTCGTGACCTTAGTCCTCAAGAAAGAATGAAACAGAAAGAATGAATTGAATCAAATGGTTAAGATATGAACATATAGATCTATCTATTGATCTATTTACCTATCAATGTATCAATAAATGTTCATATATCTATTGATTGATCAATCAATTGATCTATTAATCATATATTGATCTATCTACTTATCTATAATCTATGTATTATTCAATCATTAATCACTGATTTGTCTATTGACCTATTAATCCATCAATCTATTGACTTGTCTATCAATTTATCAGCTCATCTATAACCTATTTGTAAATCTACAGAACTATTGATTTTTTTATCTATTAATTGATTTACCAATTAGTTGGCTCGTTTATTAATCTATCTATTGCTCTATTGCTTTATGTATTAATGTGTTAATTATTATTCTGTCTACCTCTGTATTATTTGATCAATCTAATGATCTATCTATATATCTATCCACTGATATATGTATCTATTAATCTATCAATTTATATAGTGATCTATCTACTGGTCTATAATTTATCATTCTGCTGTTCTATCTAGCAGTTGGTCTGTTGATTCATGTCACTGTGGATCTGTTGATTTATCAATTTATTGAGCTATCTATATATCTTGTGACTTATCTATTTATTAATCTGTCTGTCTTTCTTTCTGCAGAGTGACAAGACAATCACAGGGAGAACAATTAGTAGTTTATTGTGTTACCTGGTAAATAAGCTAAACTTGAACTTCTATATTTGAGAAATAATTAAAGTTTGTGGTGGATGATGTAGGACACTGAAGGGCAAGTATCTTAGATAGCCTTGAATTTATTAGCTCTGTGAGTTTTCCATTTTCAAAAGTATGTTGATTAGGCAAAAATAAGAGCCCTATGGATGGAACTATGTTCTAATTTCAGGTAATAATTCAATTAATGGCATTAAAAAAATAAAACTCAAGTAAGTAACTCAACTAGAAACTTGTAAACTCTAGTTTGTGACAAACAGATGGACAGGGCTACCACAAACACCTAAGATTCATTATACTTTTGAATTTTTGAATAATTTCTTTATTTATTGAAATTATATAATAATTTTACTCTTTCTGTACTCTAACTACTTCCAAGTTACTCTAACTACTTCCAAGTACTCTCTTGCTCTCTCTCAAACACATGAACATTTTTTCTTTTATTGTTGTTTTACAAACACACTCCTAAATACAAAAAAAAAAAACCCAAATTTCTCAGTCCATCTATTGATCTTAGGGGTGTAATACATGATCTTAGGACTAACCACTTGCTATTGAATAGCCAACTGGGGGATGTTCCCCAGGGAATACCATTTCTCCCACTGTAAGCATAACCCAGTTGCCCATAGTTCTTTGTGTACGTGTAGTTGATTTTGAAATAAGTTTAAGTTCTTACACATGCAGAAACCTTTTACTCAGGCAAATTTTTGTGAGTTCAACATTTTATTATACAACACATTGTTGGGTCACAGCCCATTATTTAAGAAGCTGTATTTCCTGAACATTAGAAGGCCACTGTCCTGCCAATTCCTTGATGTGAACCCACTCTGACCCATTTCAAATTTCTAATTCATACAGTTAAGACAATTGATCCATATTATATTACCATGACATTTGTTATAAGTTATTAAAAATAACAGAACACTAACACGGTAAGAGAAACGGATGGAAGTTCTCATTAGGAGGAAGATGCAATGAGAGAATTTTGGGCCGGGTTGAGTTGAATGGTTGAGGCAGAGCAGTACAAAGATACTGAATAACAAAGTCATGAGTCCAAAATAGAGTCCCAAGTTGCACCAAGATCATTAAAGTCATACTTTTGGATAAGACAACTCTTTGGAAGTGCAAAGACTGATACAATCCAGGGACACTATGGAAAAGAGACAGTGAAGGAGATCCAGAGGGTTTGGACAATGGCACAGGATGAAAACACAAGGCAGTTTAATGTTCAAGATACCAAAGGAGAAAGAAATTGGTCAATGGTATCAAATATAATACAATGACAGCAATGGAAACCATTTCCAAGGAAGCGAAACCCTGATCACTACTGGATGACTCAGAGAGAAGTGATGGACCCAGCAGCTAAATAGTTTGTGACAAGTCCTAAGAAGGCAGAGGCTGGAGGTTGCTGTGCTGTGGACGTTCATGCCCATTCCTACATTCTGGAATTTTTGTTCATCCAAAGGCTCAGAAAAAAATACGGTGGTCTAAGATGCTTTTGGAAATCAAATGCTGTATCAACATGTGTACTGCTAACCCACTCTGTCATTGGTAGAAAACACAGTGTCCTACATTGAGTTAATGTGTTAGTTTATCTATTTTGTGACAAGTTTTCTGAAGCAACTTCACAATTTTCCTGACTGAAAATGACAGATATGTAGAAGGAAAATAGGTGTAGCTTCAAGTCTCCTTGAGGTTCCAGTGTGAGAGTACTGCATGTGCTCAGCCAACAGTTAACCCTTTCTGCCCAGTGTGAAAGTACTGGTGTGCTCAGTCAATAGTTAACCCTTTCTGCCCAGTGTGAAAGTACTCCATTTGCTCAGTCAATAGTTAACCCTTTCTGCCCAGTGTGGAAGTTCTGCATGTGCTCAGCCAACAGTTTTGCCCTTTCTGCCCTATGAGATGTGTGGGGCTTTAAATCTACATCCCTATACTATGACCAATATTCCCACAGGTATGACTTCCCATTTCTGAAAATAGATGTTCAATAATTGCTCCCTCAACTGCAATCAAACTGTTTGTATCTTAAGTTATATTTCAGAGATTATTAATGGTTCATATCGAATCAGTGCAAATCAACTCTCATTGTGATCTCTTGAGTATTTTTATCAATGAATATATGCATTAGGTTATTGAACATATTATTATGTTATTAGATTTTGAATTTACATTCAGCTGTTTAGTTGTATTCTAATGAGCTAAGGATGCTAAATAAATATAACACAAATATTGATCACAAAGTAAGGGAGAAAGTTTGTACTAAACCCTTGAAAATTTACAAAAAATAGTGTTGCCTATTGAGTTTCTCGTCTTAATTTATGTTAAGAAGTATTTTTGATGCATGGACACTTTCAAAAGAGAAATTCACAGATTAATATCTCTCATGAGCATTTATTCAAATCTCTTCAGGAATACATTAAATATTAAACACAATAATGTATAAATGCACAAAAACCACTAACAAGTGAAATTTAGTCCAGGTATATGGGAATTCTTTGACATTTGAAAAACTCACTGGTGAGGGTCTCCAAGTTACTAGGGAAAGCAGCAAGAACAAAAACACAAACAAAAACCTTAAGAGGTATATCAGATGTAAGGGGAATTAAAGAAGTTTTGACTCTTAATTAACACTCACCATTTGTAAATAGTGGGAAAAGGTTGTATTTCTCAACCTGATAAAGGATTTTAACAGACATTTACTTTGTCCAAAATTAAATGCTTTCTTCCAAGATCAGGAACAAGTCAAGGATAGAGTCTAACCATATTAGCATCATATCGTCATGCCAGGAACACTCAGCTTAGATAATTGTGTCAACCAATGCCTCTCAATCTCTCTCTCTCTCTCTCTCTCTCTCTCTATCTATATATATCTATATGTGTGTGTGTGTGTGTGTGTGTGTGTGTGTGTGTGTGTGTATTAATGTGTATTGATAGAATAGATGAGGACTTTGTCATAATATTAATTCTTTTATGACTTAATCTATAGAATATCATCTGAATAAAAATTCTAACAAGTATATCATAGGTGTTAGCAAACTAATTGTAAAGTTTACATGGAAATATAAATTCAAAATATTCAACATGAAAAAACAAAGTTAAACGGCTCATGGTATTAATTCCAAGAATTACCATACCATATTAATTAAAGAAACATGACATTGGCTGTTTAGTTGACTGTTACTAACACTCAAGTAAATGACATAGAATTGGAGAAGCAGGAGAAGACCCATGTAATTTCAGTTACTTATTTTTGACATAAAAGCAGAGGCAGTTCAATAGGAAAAGAATAACCTAGTCTTTTTAACAAATGATACAGAACAGTTGAACATTTGTTTACATCTTCAGTTAATCTAAACAAAGATTCTATAATATTTAAAAAATTAGTTTTGAGTGGATCAGACCCAAATGTGGAGCTATTAACATTTTAGAGCATTGGAGACAATCTAGATATCAATGTTTGGTAATGATGTTCACAGAAAGCACCAAAATAGAGGAAAAAAGGGCAAGTTGCATTTCATTAAATTAAATGCTTCAATGTCTGAGAGCATTTCCTGTTACATAGATGTAGCTATTGACTGCTTTTGTTTCCTAAATCATTTCATGGCTTCCTGGTTTCTGTTGGCACACAGGTGTTAGCATAAACACACATCTGTATAATATTCTATGTTTACAGTGCTCCATCATTCTCCTGTGTCTAACATGCAAAGCCATTCTGTTAGTTGACCATAGATAAATAAGCATCATTGCTCTTAGTTGATATTTCACTTTCTTTGTGACAATGAAGAATCTGAGATTCAGGTTTTCTATGTCTAACCTTCTATATGTCATCTACAACACTATCCAAGACCATGGATACAATTTTCATACAAGAATATTAAACCATCATAATAGGAAAAGCAGTGTTACCAAGTATATGTTCTTACTATTTCATAGATTTGCAATGTGAATAAGTATTACACGTAAGTATTAGAGAAGTCCAAAGATGGATTAAGTTCCACAATTAAAACATTGGATCAGTAGTAGAACAAGGTATTTTCTATTAAGCTTGATGACTAGATTTGATCTCTCTCTCTCTCTCTCTCTCTTTCACACACACACACATGCACAATAAATAAACACAATATAATTGTTTTTTTTTAATGAAACATGGTCTTTCATCTATTTTGTTCTGTCATTTTTATTCTAACAATAAGGTTGGCCTTATCTATTTTGCCTTTTAACTGTGAGATTCCGAGAAAATTACTCAACATTTTGAAAGGCCCAGTTTTGTCATCATTAAATAAGAGTAGTAAAAATTAGCTAACATGGAATACAATTGTAAGATCTAAATGCACTAACACAAATAAATGATCAAAATAGTGTCCTACTATTAATAATTTGACTATTGTTAACTGTGACACATAGCCATTTAAAAATAATTTAGGAAATTATTTTGAAGTGTGTAGTCCGAGTCCACTTGGAGTTAAAAAAGATTGTATTCCTGTGGAATGAATGTTTCCTGCAGCACCCGACTTCTAGCCATTTTTCTTGCTGATGAGTGATCTGTTAGTCAAAGTTCTTTTGTGGGAAAAAAAATGCCATGTGAAGCTGAAACCTTACCTTCCTCTCTATGGGAAAGCTAATATTACCAACCAGCTGCTAGACTGCCATATAGACACCTCTGAAAATCCTGTACAGGGAACAATATTGACTTGAAGATCTCAGATTCTAGGCCTGTCTGTGCTTTAGTATGATCTTTTTTTTTCTTTTCTCTTTGTGTAGTAAGAATATAAATACTGACTCTATAGCCTGATACGTGAACTGAGTGTGAACCCTTCTGTGAAGCCTCTTGCATGGCAGTGATTAATGGGTTGCAAAGATTTTGAAATAAAAGCCCCAAACCACATACTAGTCATACAGTTGGTTAAATATTTTGCTTGGGCACTCATACTCAACCTACAGATAGCCTTGTGTTGACCCTGAATTCCTCATCAGGAAGGGAAGCCTGCGTTTTCAGGGAGATTTGTGGTTTGAGCTTGGCGTGTCTATAAAAGGCGTTATTACACAGACTTGACTATATTCATCTTCCAAGGCCCTGACCAAGACAGAGTGAGCTTCTCACAGAAGCCAGATGTAACAGCTGGAATTTGGAATCTACAGCTCCCCAGACTGGGCTACTGATTTCAGACTGATAGTTTTAAAGTCCTAAAACAAGTCTGTTACCATTCTTGAAATTCACTGCAACAGGCGCCAGGAAGGAATGTCACTGTCTGCTCCCTGCTAGACAACAATCTGTCACATCATAACTCTGAGGAACTTCTGGGCATCTCAGAACCCACTGAATAAGAGATTCTGTTCCTCTGCCTATGGCAGAAGTGTTTGCTTTGGTCAAACAGGGAACAAATGGCAAAGTCCAGAGAGTCCATTAAGGTCATTAGGGATAGGTCAATGTCACACGAAGGGGATGCACTGAGGACAGAAAACTAAGTAAAACTTGGAGAAATAGCTTCTTAAATCTTTGAAAAACATAATTTATTTTCCAAATTTATAGGCATATTGTCCAACTTGTGCTGAATTCAAATCTCATTCAAAATGAATCACACATATGCCACTTACTATTGTTTATTTAGAAAATAAAACTCAATTTCTGGGTGAAGTATAGTCTTTCCTATCTTTTAAAACATTCGTGTGTATGTGTGCGTGCTTGCACGCACACACGTGCACACCTGTGTGAGTTTCTGTGCACCACATGCATGCAGGTATTCAGGCCAGAAAGAAGTGTCAGATTCCCTGGAACTGGCACTACAGACGGTTGCAAATTGCAGCATGTGGGTGCTAGGAACCAAATCCAGGTCCGTGAGAACCAGGTCCTGTGAGAACAGTCAGTGCTCTCAACCACTGAGCCATCTCACCTGCATTTGATTTTTAGGTTTAATCTTCTACATTGTCTTATACAAGAGAATTGAGTTATTACTTATTTCATAATCCAATATATAAAAAGAATATTGAAGAGTTCCTTTTTATTGTTTCATTAAGAAAACAGTACTTAGACATGTATTGGTGCTTGATGAACTTAAGGTTGGTAACAATTAGCAATCATTTGATGTTATGTAAAGTCACACATATATCATAGAGTCCCTCAAGCACTATTTTTGCTCTTTACAGGTGTGCGTTCTTGAACCCTCCCAGCCTCCAGAAGTCTAAGTCTCCTGAGCTAAACAAATGATAACTAAGTTATTGATGATTGCAAGGATTTGATTAATAAACATGAAAATATCCTTTGAAAATAAAAGTAGCATAAAAGTTATATCTTTATAATTTTATTATGGCTTATTCAGTCAAAATTTTAAAGTTTCTATTTACCAAATAAAATAAAGATTGGAAGATATTCTTATCAAATTAAATTAAGAGTTTTATTATTATTTTGAATCATGAATAACAGTACAGAGGGGAAATCCCAAAGACAAAGCTAGATGTGGTGGCACATGCCTGTTGTCTGAGCCCTAGAGAGACAGAGGCAAGAGAACTGATCTTGATCACAGCAAGTTCAAGGGCAGTTTGGACTACATAATAACCAGTTCTAGTGAGCCCAAGGATGTGTATCTTGACCTATCTCAGAACAACAGTATTAACAAATTCTAAAACCACTACAGTTAAACTGGGTAGGTTGGAACCAGCAATCAATAATAACCGTCTCCTAGAAGCTGAGGGCGTCATCTGGGAGGTATTCCTGTAAATTCAGGACTCTAGCATGTCCTGGATGTTTTAAAATGGACCCCTGGGATGTGAGTGACTAATTTATCTTAGTTATCATTTTATACAGTAACCGTGAACCCTATCAGCATGAATAAATTCACAGAAACTACAGGCTCAGGAAAATTATGAACTCAAAAACGAATGCTCTTGATGGAAGAGTGTATAAGGAAAGCTTGATAAAGTGAGACTGATCTCACCTGAGAAAGACTGAGTTGGATAAAAAACCTAAACTAAAAGGCTTTTCCAAGAGCAAATGAGCAAACAGACACAGTCATTGGTTGTGCTCCCCATACTACAGAGACATCAGAGAAGATAGTCAGGAACTGTTTGCCAAAGAGGCTAAAAATAAGAGTAGACTCTGGCTGATGTTTAAATATGAACAAAATAAAGAGAGACAGTAAGTATGGGGCTCTTTACTTTTGTTATTTTAAGTTAGGAAACATCTCCTACAGAAAATATCCTTTAGATAACTGAAAGAAATGTAACCAATGGAGAGAAATGTGGTTTAATGCAGAGCTGGGGGAGAAGTACAGGGGACAAATAGGAATATTAGACTTATCAGGAGGGGAAAAGGAGACTAACATGGAAAGAAATGCCTATGTGTTTGGGAGCAGGAAGGAAATTGAAATGCTTAGCTTCAGTATATTCTCATATTATATTTACAGTACCACCACAGAATTCAATGTACCAAAATGCAATGAGTATTTTGTGTCAGTCATCTTAAAGGCTAAATACTGATTAATAGGGGTGCATAAGCAAAACATTGTAAGTAGCTATCTGTTTGCAGTAGCATTCAACAAAATACTGAATCTTGCAAGTATCAGAAAATGTGTTTCTTCTGGGGGTACAAGAAAAAAGTGAAATAAATAAAAGCACTGCTATGACTTGGCTATAAGAATTCTTAAATAACATAATAAATTCCCAGTGAGAAAATCAACTATTTTACCATCACCCAAAGAGAGACTACGGTTATTATTATGTTGGAGAGTGTTTGATGTCTAAGCACAGACCTGTTGGACAGCACCAGCTAACTATGTCTTGCTCGAGGAATGAAAGCTTAAGACTTGTGTGGTCATGAAACACTTCTGGGACTATGCAATTGAATTTTCTGTGCTTTAAATTTGTTCCCCAAATTCCAGGACAGGGCAGAATGTTGATCTTCTCCAATATCTTCAATGTCCCAGATTTCACAAAACAATATGTGCAATTTGTTTTGACGTTATCCAAAGAGGCTTGCTAAGATAAGCAAAAAAAGTTATATTTATGTTGGGAGGTCTTTATTGAGAAAAGAATCTAATGAATTTATTCTAAATTGTGGGGAGTTTGTCTGTTCATTTTATTTTATTTTGACAATCTTAAATATTCTTGTAGACATTGAAATTTAACATACACATATATTAATAAATTTAACAGTTTACATTTTGACTTTAACATGCACTTACTGAAAATTGTATTTAAAATTATTTTTTATCCTAATAGGAAAAATAAAAGTTGTGAGTTAGTCTTTTTCAGTGCCACTTTGCTTAATATATTTATTGGAAAAGCACAGAAAATGTATATTAAACTCCAGGATAATTTAGCAACTGTTCATGAGATATATATTCAGCCACATACATATTCAAACACATGCACATCTGGTCAAAGATCCAGATAACCTATAAAGGAACTTCTAATTTGAATTATTCTAGTATTAATATTTTATAGCAAGCATATACTTTTATTAAAATGTGTCAATATCTTATTATTAAATTTGATACATACATGAATTTGCAGTGTGGTAGATGTGTTTTTATTGAATATGTTTGTATATATAGGCAAAGAGTATACTTAAAGTAAATATACTACTTTATTGGAAAAGTACTTGTTCAATTCTTCCTCTGAAGATATAAACAATATAGGTTGAATATCTAAATGCATGATTCACAAGCACTTCTCACAGCCAGCAACAATACATTTTCTATGGCTAGATGTAACAGAGATACTTTGGACTTAACATGTAGAAAACTGCTTAATGGTTCAAATAGGATTAATATTAAAAGCTGACAAAGTATTTTAAAGTTTCTTTGAAACAAACAGCAAAAGTATATTATGATTTTTACTCTCTGAGTATGGAAATTTGTCAACACAGAATGATGATTTCTTTAAAAATTGGTGTTAGTGAGGTTAAGGGATTAATTAGAAGTACTGGAAAAAAGAGGACTACTTTAAAATGTTTTCAGGTAAAATAAAAAAAAAATCTTGGAATCATTTAACATTTGACTAAGATAGTCATTGGGATATAATGGGATATCCCAGATATTTCTGTGAAAATGGTGGCTTTGCAGAAGTACCTGTTCTTCAACTTCTAAGAATATAAAAAACATTGAAGAATATGTCATTGGAGACTGGAGAAATGTCCCAGTGTTTAAGAACACTGCAGAAGTTCTTGCAGAGGACTCGGATTTAGTTCCTAGCACTCACTTGGGAGGCTCACAGTCATCTGAAATTCCAGCTTCAGAGGATTTGGTAACCTCATTTGACTCTGTTGGCATTAGGCATGCAAGTGATTTGCAGACATACAAGCAGGCAAATATCCATACACACTAAATAAATAAGTAAAAATGAGAGTACCAGTGTAGAAGAATATTCAGTTTTGCCTTTAAGAAAAAGCAGGTGAATTTTAATACATATAAATTACCTCCTGGAAAGCCTCTGGAAGTTGCTTGAATTCTTTCAACTCACCAGGAGTTGTCTCCTACCATCTTCTTCACATTTTATACAGTTCCCTGAACTTCCTGTGGAGGCATAACCCTGGCAGCTTGCAGGGTAAGGCAATCCAGTGAGTAATCTTATTTTACTTAAAAAATAAAGCAACAACATAGAAGCAAATATGTGTACACTGTGTCCTTTAGTTAATATTTATTTTTGTAAATAGCCTTGTCCTATTTAGAACTCTTAGGTTTTGCCTCATTGGTGTGTTGTGAATACAACAGAGGGGTCATGTAGGAAATGAGAGATGGATGACACAACAACTTTAGGATCTGTATAAAAATGTGACATCTCTTCTCTAGGAAAGGCCAGAAACTATCTGTGTTTCCATAAATAACCCAAGTGAGGCCAGAAGAACCCTCTGGGTCTGTAACTGACATGAGAACATGTAAAGGAATGGGCAGGGGAAATAGAGTGAAGGAAATGTACAGAAAATAGGGGATCTCTCTGTTATGCCCAATAATTATAATTTTAAAAGTTCTAAGCACCTAAAAATGACATAGTTATATGCATTAGTTATAATGTTTACAAACTGATTCATTTGCCCAGAGTGGTAGCACATATCTATAATCCGAGAACTCAGGAAGCTGAGGCAAGAGCATAGTGAGACCCTATCTTAAAAAAAGCAAACAAGTGCCAAAAAAAAATCTCTAGAGATTGTTTCCATTTTGAAATGATAGCAGCTCTTATGATGATATAGGAAAAAAGCATAGCTTGGATAGATGTAATTGGTCCATCCAAACAATCAGTTTACCCTCATTACAGAATGGAATATATTTATCTAAAATATTTGTATTGCCTAGGCACACTTAGGAGACATAAAAAAATAAAAGCTGGGAAAAAAGAGAACACTAGTATATACATCACCCATTTTTCTTTTTATTTCTAAAAATAAAGACAAAAGAACAAATAATCTGAAAGAGTGGTTTATGGATAGCTCACTCATGATTTTAAATGGTTTGTGATTAACTTTCAGATTCAGGGATCGAAACGATATCTAGATTCCTGTCACTCTCAGTGTTTCGGGAACAGTCATTGAATGTTCTTTTGAACATTAGAAGCCAGAATCTCATTATGTAATTATCTGTAATTGTCTCTGCTAACAACAGAATAAAGAAGTCTTTAGAGTAGTTTCTTTGACTCAGAATTTGAATGGTACAATAAAAATCCATGGGTAGAATAATTGAAACTGGTTAAAATACAAAGATATTGTCTTCAGGGCTTCAAAACATAAAATAATGTCAACACATGTGTACATATAAAGTAAAAATCTAAAAATAAAAATAGAGGTTTTTTTTTTTAAATGAGAAAAGACTCTGAAATCATTATTGTTAATGTGTAGCTTTTATATCCATGACTTTGTCTTTAAGATTCTTGCAGGTTTTAAATGTTTTATGTTTGTGGATGATGATTATGTCTGCCATTGCTTTCAATGAAGACTTTTTAACCCTGAAACCAGCCAATAATTTTAGTTATGTGAATTCACACATGATTTTCCCCCAAATAATTTAATTAGGTCTTATCTTTTTTGTCAACAAATTTGCAAACTCATTAATTTATTCAATTAAAAAAATCTTATGTCTGCCTCAGGGCTGAGTGTAGTCACTGCGCTGATGGTATGCTTCCTTATAGTTTCTATCGTCAAGTGAGTAAGAATCTGCTCAGCTCACAGCCTGTCCTGACTGCTGATGGGAAAGCAGAATTTTCTAGCCTTTGTCTGATACTATGATGTTCATCATTGTTATTCCAGAATGATTATTCTGTTTTGGGTCTCAGACAATGAGGTAGAAATAAAACTATCGTCTTCATTCTCCAGAATTTATCAAGAGATTTATCTTGATCAAATGTACATTTATTATTTTCATTTTTTAATCTATTTTCTCTTGGTTTAACAAAAAACCACAGATTGGGTGAAGTATGAAGAAAAGAGTTGATAGTACGCATAGTTCTAGAGGTTGTAGTCCAAAGGCAGAGTAGAGGCATCTGGAAAGGACCTTCATTCTGTCACAACAGGGCAAAAGGTGAAAACAAGCGAGTAAACAGAGATAAAGCTGGCATGGCTAGATAGGACGGCTTTCATGACACCCTCTCCTATAATAAGTTACCTCTAGGAATATCATTTTAGTCATGAAGGTCCTGCCCCTCAAAATTGATCACTTTTTTTGAGGTCCCAACTTCTACAACAGTTCTAATGGACAGCTTATAAATTAAGTTTATAGCTCATGAATATAGGGGATTTATTTAACCCTTAGAACCTTCTGCTGGAGAATCTGACAAGTGGTCCCCTTAATTAGTTCTGAAGCTGCATTTTGGGTCTTAGCTCCTGCTTCAATGTTGTTAATCTCATGAAGACATCCCAGGACATGACTCCCATCCCTCTCCCTTCTTCCCTCATGCCAGGCAAGAAACAAAGAGAAGGAGTCAGGGGCAGATGAAACCTGCAAAGGCATACCCCAAGTGATTCTTTCTCTAAGCAGACCCCAACTCCTAACAGTCCATTGTGTATTAGTTTATCAGAGGATTTTCTCATAAATGAGGTGAACATGGAGTTCTTCATTGGAAGGATGCTAGGAGGCACTGCAAGAAAGGAAATACATCATGAAGGAACTGGTTTATTATGAAGAGGAATTGTAGTATATTTCAAAGTGTGCATAGTTTTTAGGGTCTATATAGCCAAAGGATGTGTTTTACAATGTTTTAAGAAAAAAGCCAACAACAGGTTTGCATGCTCACTCTGCAAAACTATAGTGAATTGATTGGCAGCTGATGACGATTTTAGTAAGAAATCTGAGCAGTGTATTATTTGACATGAGAAAAGGTAAGATTCTTAGCCCCCAAAAAAATCAAAAAACAAACAAAAGACAGAAACCCTGCAGTGTTGGTGCAGGTGTACTTGTGATTATTTTTGTCTCATTGCACAGAAAGGTGTCGATTTGGGTTAACCTCATATTTGGAGTGGGCAATTCTACAGTGTCATTTTATATAAAAGAGTAGCTGTCTCGTTTCCACTCTCCACCTCTAAATCTATAGCTCATTTGTATTTTAGTGCAAATTTGGGCTCCCACTTTTCAGTAAAATTAAGCTATTGTCCAAAACAAATATTCCCAAGTCACTTACTTACAACAACAACAAAAATGTTTACATCCGTGATGCTGGCTTTTCAATTTGTTCCTGGCAGCTTTACCACACTTGGCTCTGAACGAGCATGAGAATCTTTTCTCTTTCAATGGAAAGGCTTCAGATCACCACAGCTAAAGACTGTTGATTGGGAAAAAAAAAATTAAGCCAAGTATGTGGTCAATGTAAATCTTATTTTCTCCTGTTTTAATTTTTCTCATGCCATATAGATCATTTAAAACAAATTATAGCTTCAAACATAGACATGTAATTTTTATGTTGTACCATTTTCTTAGATCTAATAAACATGATGTCTTTGCAGAAGAATTCAGCTAAGGCCTGAGTTGCGATCACATATGTGTCCCACAAACTTTTACTCTAATGAGCCTTAAAGACTGACTTTCATTTACAAGGTTTCATTTTTGAACCCAATTTTTCAAGGGCACAAATTATTCCCTGGGAGTAGATTTAGTTTTTATATTCATATGTGTATGTGTGTGTGTGTGTGTGTCTGTGTGTCTGTGTCTGTGTGTCTGTGTGTGTGTGAGTATTCCTTTAGGTAAAGTTCAGTTTTCAATATACTAAAGTCATTGTTTTCACATGATTCACTGGTGCTGTTGATTAAAATGATTTTAGCATATAGAATATAGCCATTACATTTATGTAAGAATATTATTTCAAGAAGAATGACAGAGAAATGAAACCATTTGTCTCTGCCTGGCATAGCTAGATATCTCATTAAGAGATTTTCTATAGCTTGATAAGGAATGTTCTTTCTGTTTTTAATTTGATTGGTGTTTTCTGCACAGGGTCGCTTACCAGCAATTGTACTACCATTGTACAAGACTGCGGACAAGTCTCTAATTTCTAGGTGAAAAGCCAAATTTCAACTAGCATGAGGTAGGATGAGCTAATTCAATATTTGCTTTTCAAAGTTGGCCTCTTATGCATTTTAAATGACACATGATACTGGTTATACTCATTCTCATTAGTGAATTGTCTTATTGAAACAGAAGCTTGAAAAATATTGTATCAATTAGTTTGCGGTGAAGAAAACCTGTAGCTTTGTGTTTACTTAATTCATATTTGTTCTTTGGTAATTTCGCACATGAATACAACATATTTAGATCATCCCCATCACCATTCATTCACCGCTACTCTCCTAGACTCTCTCACTATCTCTGTCGACTTCATGTCTTCTTCCTTCTCTTCCCACCACACCATTGAAGAAAACTGACACTTCCTCTTCCATTGGCCATCAACTACCAAGAGTTCCTCAGCTAGGGACAGAGCCTCATGAATCTTTTTCTGATCCATGTTGGAGTGTTGATTGGCTTGATATGTGCGTGTCTTGTATACACAAATACAGGAACAGTGAGTTCATGAGTGTTTCAAAGACATATTTCAAAGACGTTATTTTCCAGAAATCTTCTCCAACCTCTGGCTCTTAATCTTTGTCCACTTTCTTCCTGAGCCTTAAGCAGGAAAAGGTGTGATAGTTCAGATCCATTTCCAGTCTATTGTGAATCTCTGAATTAACTACTATCCACTGCATAAGTAAGCTTCTCTGATGAGAGGTTAGATTTGTACTACTACTATTATGTTGCTAAAGAGATTCTTGGCCAGGTTTGTGAAACCAGGCATTAGTTATTTCCTGTGGAGTGGCTCTTAAGTCTAATTAGAAAGCTGGGTAAAACTCTGAATCATTTTTATCCCCAAGAAAGCTTTGAAGCATTTTCTAGCACTATGAAAGCTAACTAGCAGGGAAAATGCTTTTAGATTAGTAGTAGCATGATTTACCTCTGCTCTGTGATCAGACAATGTGGTATCTTTATCAAAAGGATCTTATTATCAACTTCCAGTAAGAAACCAAGAGAAATGCCAATAGGTTATATTGTTTTGTGGTCTCTAGACCTCCCTGGCAACTTGACAAGGAGTTTCACATATTTGCCTTTAGTATGGCACTCAATGGCTTCAGGAAGGAACATTATCCCTTCATGTAAGTTATTATAATTAAACTTTGAAAATTACACATGTGTGTGTGTATGTGTATGTGTGCGCATGTAAGTGTATATGGAGGGGCGTTTACAAATTTCTCTATGGCTTTCTCAAACATTCTTAATGTAAAGTTATTTTTCCTCTACTCCCTCCCCTGCCTTACCTATCCATCCCCAGATTTTTTTCTCAATGCTATGAGCAATGAACCTAGGTCCTCATGCATATTGTCTAGCATTCTACCACTGAACTCTTTTTCCCTGGAATAGTCTTGCAGTTTTTTAATATGTTCAAAAGACCAATATATTTTATATTGATGCAAACACAAAATACAAAATGTATTAATGAACACATCTCTGGGACTTCTAGTGTTGTAGAAGTTAATTTTTAGCAATGCACATTTATTTGCAGATTCCTTTCTCCAAAGAGAAAGAAATTCTCTTTCTATAAAACTGGTGATGGTTTAAATCTTGGTGAGAAGTAGATTAAAACTGTTCTCTTCAAAATGCTTAGGATGTTGTGTGACAGATTATATTCAACATCATTTATTGCTGTGTAATGAAACCTGCCACACAGCTCTGTTGACAATAGTAAATGATTAATAATTCTGATAAAACATTTCTTTCCAAAAAATTAAATACTGCCTACAAATCCATAAATTCTGTATCAGTGTGAACATTTATCTTGACATATCAGATATAATTCCAGACTATAATCAAATCATTAGCTGTGCTCTATCATTTTTCATTCAATAGAATGTCAAGGAAATAGGACACAGTGTGCAAAAATGTCAGGAATTTAATAAGAAATCAGACAGGGAAAAACCCTTAGTGATCATATCTATTCAAAAGAAAAACTCTCAACCTGACTTTTGCCTTATATTTCCTTTTGATCTAACATATATTTAATTTAAGTTTTTATACAACTTTTTTTAAAAGGTGTTCATTGCTAAATAAGATACATGGACTTGGAATTACAGACTACCTTAGTTTTATTTTGTCCCCCACAGATATTTAATGAAAATCATAGACTAATTTTTATGGTGAAGACTTTCAAAAATATTTTCTTGTATAAAAACAAACTCACTGTGATCTTTCTGTTAGCTCATTGAAATTGTCCAGTTTTATTCAAAACCTTAAAATTTAAAATTCACAAAGACCAAAGTAATAGCTGAGACAGGAGTTGACAAGCAACACAAAGCTATACAAATAATGTCAAATTTGACTTGTGGGAAATTGAACCTACCTGAAATCCTGACACACAATACTTAGAAAATAAATATTGTTCAATGTCTGACTCAATCAATATATTTCCTTGTTGTATAAGAATGTGTGTCCCATTTTCATTTAAGTATTGTCCAATTGTTTACTTTGGAGAATTGAGCCAACATATGCTCTAGAATTCAACAGCTAAGGGCATTGTTCAAACAATTTAAAATTCTCTGTTTCTATCTCCTTTGTGTATAAAATGACCATTGTGGTGATTTCATGTGGTTAAAGGTAGAAAAAAATTACTGAAAGAACTTTTGGCATAGTATATCTAAATGATTAGATCGGGAGAATGTTATCACTACTATGGTAGATGGTAAGAGCTCTGCCTTTTCAATGTATTTGAGGATAGATAATTCATAAAATTATGATACTACTTACTTCAAATAAAATAACCTCAATTTTTAAAAGTGTTGTAAGCAAAATTTTCAATTACTTTAAAACTATATACATTGAAACATGTTATTTCACTGAAATTTACTATTTCATAGTTCAGAATAAAGGGAGTTAATTGTAGTAACCCTGTAATAACATGCATACATGACATCACACTCCTCTCCAGTGTTTCAGAGGTATATTCACAAATCAACCACTTTTAGTTTTGTCTTAATTTGACAGATGTTTTTTCACATCTGGCATGTTTGGACCATATCCAAAATTCCTTGCAGAAATTTTAATTTGATTTCATGTATTTTTGTAACATATAAAATGTCATTATGTCTTAATATGGCTGGAGACTTCAATTTATTGATAATTATGTCTCAATTTGCATTTAAAATGTTTTATTTTCACCCTGAAAGAGTCCACTTTCATATAATTAATCGAGCATTAATATCCTGTACAATTATTTTAAAACTCTATCTTATAAATATTCAAAATGTACTCTCAGGAAATTTTCTAACTTATCTGTATATAGTATATGTGCATGTGTAACATAGCAGTATACCAGTATGGTTTGGATACAGCCTCTAAGGAGTGGTCCTTATTGTAGCAGTGTTCGGGGAGGTGGGAGGCTTAGAGAAGCGGTTGTGTTTTAAGGACTCTTGTAGTATCAGTGTTGTTAGTTTAGTGTACTGGTCTTCAGTCCGTTGGTGAGTTCACAGCTCAATTGGGCTTATTCAGACATAGAGCACAACAGGACAAAGCAGAGCACTGTGGTATGACTTCTAAAGGTATCTCTGAATGATATATCCATCCTTCCCCCTGCCTCTATCCCTCTTCCTCCTCCTCTTCCCTGGCTACCATGAGATGAGTCACTGTTCTCACTGCATCCTTCTGATTTACAGTTCCTGCTTTGCCAACTTCTAAGACCAGTGGCACCATCCGACCATGAACTCAACATTATGAAATTGTGAACCACAATGAGTCTTTCTGACTTTCGGCTGTTTTCTCAGAGAGTTCATCATAAGAATAGACACCTGACTGATAGGAATACAATTATAATTAGAATGTAAATATTGATTCCATAAAATGCAAAATAAGAAAAATATAGCACAACAGTAACTTGAATCTTTTAGAACTATGCTTGTGTTATATGATCAATGAGTATATTTTTAAGATTTGTATAATACTCTATGAAATCTAAAGCATACAAACGAAATATGCCCTGTATATTCATAAATGCGAAAATACTTTGAAATATTATATAAAATGCTATTTAAAGACTTTATTTCCTGTTATTGCATAATCATCATAGCATTAAGTGTTTCAAGCTAGGAGACTCTCCCTTAAACAATATACACAACCCTGAAATAATCAAAATGAGAAAAATTCAGCAGCCCAATCACAAACAATTTCTCTAATTAACCTGAAAATAGCATTTACTTTACTTTACTTAAAAATAACTGATTAGGAATAAACATTCAATTAATAATTAATAAACATATTCAATTTTTTCTTTTATAGTTGGATTATGGAACACATTGATTTTTCTTGTGAAAAACAAGAGTTATTAGATACAGGAATAAAATAAAGCATAGTGGTCAGAGAATGTGCTGTCGGGTCTGTCTGATGGAACATAAGAAGACAGGCATCTAAGACCTGACACATTAGCGAGTACACCATTGCTGCCAATGTGACTATTCTATTTTGTAGCTCATGGGGGAAGTTTGCACATGTCACAGTGTGCGCATGGGGGTCAGAGGAGAGCTGTGGATTTGTTTCTCTCCTTCCATTCTTACCTAGGTTCTGAGAATCCAGTGTCTTTTTTCCATTGAGCCAGAGGCCCTAATATCGCTATTTTGAACCAATTGCCTTTATCGGAAAATCTTAAAAAAAAAAGAATGTTATCATTAAAAAAATTGAAATTCCTATTGAAAAGTTTAATAAACATAACCAATGATATTCATAGATGAAGTTAAACAAAACTCACGTATGCTCATTTTAATATTCATAGGAGAAGTAAGCAATATCCATGCATACTGACTCTACCATTCACAGAAGAAATGAAACAATATCCATGTATCTAATGTGACAGCCAAGCATGGAGTGAACTTACAGCCCACTGTTCATTTTGGCTTCTGTAGAAACAGGAGGCATTGCTCTGTGATGACAGAGAAGGGAGAGCTACAGATGTGCACAAAATCAGAACATATATGCATATATTTTCTAACTTGAATTATTTGAAGATTCACATTTTGTGTTTCTGATTCTTCTTAGTTTTCATGGAAAAAGTCATGTATTTTAAAAATCAAGGCAATAAGAGAAACTTTCACAGAATACCAATAGGGCACTTGCTAGAGAAATAATTTAAGAAAAGAATGTCTGCTATATCCATGCTCTCTCTTGCATTATGTGAATATATATATATATGTATGTATATTAGCTCTTGTGTCGCACTTTTGTGTCCAGACTGTAGTCAAAGCTCGTTTTGAACTATGAACAGCTGTTTCTTAAGCATATATATACAAATATGTGGCATATATACTTATATGTATATCTGATTTGGATAAGCAAAGAAGTGAAGTATTGATCTAAAGCGTGAAGGCCCATCTGTCATAAATGTCTTAGAATTTAGGATTGTGAAGATACCAGGCCGAATTAGCACATGTGGGTGGAGCCTAGAGTAAGATCAGACTCTGTTCTTACTGTTTCTGTGCTTAGGAAATCACACTCTCACTCTCTAGATAATGGGACAGGCATTGTAACATGATAAAGCTGAGTGAAAGGCTAAATATCACAGATCTGACATCAGACTAATCATTTAAAGTCATCTTTCTGAATAGATCCTTGTAAACTGAACAGTTCACCATCATCAAGATAGAGAAAACTGCTTTATTCCTTTTCTTGGTTTAAACTTTCAAGTAAGCTATACTCTTTCAGTGTAGATCATTCTAATTCCCTAAACCAAAAATAAGATTGGAAGGAATGGGGTATTCCTTATTTTAATGCAGATTTTTTTTTCAAAAGCTTAGCATTTTAATAAGAAAGCATTGGACTTTAAAACACACTCTGTAACCACAAAAACGTTTATTCAGAACTCTGTCTAAGAGGCCAATCCAAACAGGAGAGAAACTGGGTACATTTGATCTCCTGACGCTAAAGATTCATGTGTTTTTCCTTTTCAAATAAGGACAAGGGGATGCCAGACTTTTCGATGCTGTAAGGTGTAAGGGTCTTTCCAACTCAATTGTCCACTTGAATGTACTCCTCTATAGATTCAGCTTGAAATGTTGAGCTCACATTGAAGGAATGACACATGAGGCTTTACCTTCATTTCTTTGTGTGTGTGCGTGTGTGTGTGAATGTATCCACACAAGTGTTTGTGGGTGCACACATCTGTGCATGTGGAGGTCAGAAGCGGTCAGATCCCCCCAGGGCTTGCTTGAGTTACAGGCATTTGCGTGATGTCTGCTTTGTGACATAGGCACTCGGATCTAAATTCAGATCTTCCCGACCGAAGAGTAAATGTTCTTCTTAGCCAGTGAGCTCCCTCACCAACCTTCTTGTTATCATCAATTCTATTTTTTCTCTAGATCATCAAGACAATTTCAAGACTGTATTTTAAAAATTTGAGCATATTACATATCCAACGATCTCTCAACGATGCCTTTGGACTTTCACAGTCAGCATCTCTTTGTTATATTCTGAGAACAATTTCTGCTTGTTATTCCCCGAGGTGTACAGGGAGTGCCTGTATTTAAATTGTACCATTTTAAAGGATGCCTTGGCTTGCATACAGAAACATCTGATAATTTATACATTTTCAACAGGAACTCATGCTTTGGAACACATGTAAACTCACAAAACCCACAAATACTTTTTCTTTCTCTCAAATTTCTGTCAACAAGGGAGCCAGAATATTTGGAATTTGTATAACCCCAAACTATGTTTTCCTAACTAATCTTGGCAAGCTTAAAACCCTGGAAAGTCACAATTCACTTCCCAGGCAATTGTCCCGGACAACTCTGCAGCAGCAAAGCTGAACAGGATATCCAGCTATTGAAAGGGGCCGTGGCCCAGGTGACCAGCCATGCAGCTGTGGAGGGGCCTCCAGAGTGGGCCGGCTCCTGCAGGAAGACTTTGCTTTTCCTCTGTCTGTTTTCATCTGGCAAAGAGAATGTGGTCACGATCCACATGCACAGCTTGCAGACACAGCACTCTTCCTCCACAGCTAGAGTAAATCACCAGAGAATAAATCATTTTGGAGATTCCTGACGCCCCCACGCGAGCAGCTATTTGACTATGGAAAACAGCTTTGGCTTTAATATCGCACCGAGAGAGATGTAACACTACAGATGGGACACCACTTAGGGCCAATTGCTAAATTCATGAGTGGGAAGAAGTAAGGGTGTAAGGATGGAGTCAGACAGATTCTCTGATGTCCATGTAAGGACTTTTCACCTCCAAGGCCCCAGGTCTGCTTCATAATACCATGCTTCTATATCTAAGTATTTTAATTTTGCAGGAGAAATGGCACATTTTATTCAACATAGAAGATTCTCCCAAGGCATTCTTACCAAGAAGCCTGCCCATATTTATGACATACTTTTCAAATATACCAAGAGCCAGCACAGGAAGGGTGGTGTAAGAACATTTGTTTCTGTAATTGGTGAACTGATACTTTCTTGTCATTTTAAGTCTGACATGAAATACTTTTCATTTTAAGCTTTCTATGGAGTACTATAGAGGAAGAGAAACTATATTTGTGTTCGGAGGAAAAATGGATTGTGTTCATCAAATCTGAGATTTTTATTCTAGCTTATAAAATGAAATTTGTGTTTGTATAATTGTGTTTATATACTTGGCATATATGTAAATTTTGTTTATATGCTTAACTTTAAAGAAATGTTATATTGATGAAAACTAGGTGTCAAAACAATAGTAGATGGTAATTTGGCATAGAGATAGACAGATGATAAAAGGCCAAAAGGTGAGTTATCACAATCTAAACACTGTATTATTTGTTTAGTTACTATCTGGACAAGTATCATTCTTAAAATATAAACGTTACATTTTTGTTCTTTTACTCTAGAAGAATATTGCTTGACATTTGATTAGCTGTGTCTTCTGAAAATTTCAAATTAAATAATTTATAATTATAAATACCCGAAATATTATATGAGGATGGAATTAATAAAGTTGTCTCAAAGATACATTTTTTCATAAACGTGAATACTGTTTAACACTAATGTTTTTTACATTTGATTCAGTTTGGAAATAAATATTAAAATATTTTTAAATTGTGATGCAACAATAATAAATCACTTAAATAAATCAGCTCTTTGCTGGTGAATAATGTTGTTTGAGAAGAAGTCTGACCAGTTTGCCCTTTGAGGAACATGAACACATTCCACCTTTAGGTGAGAGAAGTTGACTCACTGTGCTGTGGCCAATGGGATGCATTTCTTTTTATGTTGATTTCTCTTTTTATTAAAAGTGACTGGGAAAAATAAAAAAAAAGAATCCTATTCTTTTATTCTGAATACTTTTTTCATAAAGAAACAAGGAAACATATTTCAGTGTGATACTTTAGTGTTCATAATCCATCAGTAATCAAGTAAGATATATTATATTAATTTAAATTATATTGTGTGTAGAAATTAATTGTCTGGACAGCAACACTGAGAAATCTAGACTTTCCATTTTTCCAATGTGGAAAAATTCACCACAAAATTCATATCTCTTACCAAATTGGATAATTCTGTGTATGTGTGTGTGTGTGTGTGTGTGTGTGTGTGTACTAGATTCTTCCATCCTTCCATCTTATAGTCTATTTTCTTATACTTATATCACACTTATTTTTTAATTCATAAAGCACAAAAATAAAATTATTTAGAAACCTTCTACTTAAAAACATCAATAATGACTTTTTCTTTAACCATTTTAGAGTCTGAGGTCTTATACTAAGGTCTTTCATCCATTTGGGGTTGTTTTGTGTACATAATGAGATACAGAAATTTAGTTTCATCCTACAAGTGGACATCCAGTTTTCCCATTGTCTTTACTGAAAAGGCATTTCTCCCAATATATGTTTTCTGTATCTTTGTCAAGATTCAGGTGGCTATCACTTTGTGGACTTAATTTCAAGCCTCTATTTTATTCTATTGATCTACATGTCTAATTTTTGGCAATACCATGATGTGTTTTACTATGGTTCTGTAGTGTAGCTTGAAATCATTGTTCTACCACTAGCACAGTTGTCTTTATGCAGGATTGTTTCGGCTATCTGCAGTCTTTTGTGCTTCTCTACAAAGCTTTGTACTTTTTATTTTTACTTTTGTGGTTTTGTGAAGAATGTGTTGAAACTTTGACAGGGATTGCATTGATTCTATAAATCACTTTTGGTATTGTTGTCACTTTCAATAAATTAATCCCACCAATCCATGAGCGTGGGAGAGCTTGTCTAGTGTCTTCTTCTGTTTCTTTTATTATGAAGAGCTTTCACTTCCCTTGTTGGGTGTTCTTAAAGCTATTGTGATTGAGATTGTTTTACTGATTTTTTTTTTCTCAGCGTGGTCATTTTAGGTAAAGAAATATTGTTGTTTTTTATGTTACTTGGTTAAAAGTGTTCATTATATCTAAGAACATTCTGATAAAATCCTTAGGGTCTCTTAGGTGCAGCACTATATCATCTGCAAATGTGTATAATTTGACTACAACCTTTTCCTTTTTATCCCTTTTACTTCTTTCTACTATGGTATTGTTGTAGCTGAAACTTCAAGATGTTACTAAGCCCAAGTGAAGAAAGTAGTCACTCTTGGGTTTTTTTTATGATTTAGTGGACATGCTTTGAGTTTCTTCTCATATAATATGATATTGACTAATGTTTTGCCAATTATAGCCTTTACTATGTTGAGATACACTACTTCTACACTTAATTTCTTCAAGGTTTTTAATCATGAATGGATGTTGGACTTTGTCAAAGGTTTTTTCTGCTTTTACTGAAGTGATAATGTGATTTCTTGAGTCTACTGATATGATATAGTAGATACATAAATTTGCACACATTGAACCATCTTTGCAATCCTAGAGTGAAGCCCCCTTGATTGTGAAGAATGATCGCATTGATTTATACTCAGATTCAGTTTCCAAATGTTTAACTGATATTTCTGTATCTATGCTTTTCAAGAAGATTGTACAATATTGTATTACTGCTGTCATTATCTAGTTTTGATAGTAAGGTCATACTATATTCATAAAATAAGTTTGAATGTGTTCCCCTATGTTCTGTTTTATGGAACAGTTTAAGGAGTAATGATGTTATTCTTTGATAGAATTCAACTCTAGTCCTGTAGGAGCCAGGATTTTTTCTAATTTGGGAGACATTTTATTATTTATTTCATTTCAGTGCTTACTATAGATATATTTATGTTGTTTTATATTATTGTTTTAATTATTTTAATTATTGCAGATCATGTTTTTCTAGGAATTTATTATTTTTGTTTATTTAGATTTTTCCATTAGTTTATTGGATTTCAAATTTTCACAGAAGCCTTAGCGTTCATCTGAGTTTGTTGCTCTTTGCTCTAATGTCTCTTTTTTTTCATCTCTAGTTTTATTAATTTGAATCTTCTCTCTCTTTTGGTTAGCTTGGCTATGGTTTATCAGTTTCATTTATCTTTGTAAAAGAACAACTCTTCTTCCTATTAGTTCTTTGCATTTTTCTTTTAATTTTAATTCATTAATTTCTTCTTTTATGATTCTTTTCCATTTATTGATTTTTAGTTTGATTTGTTCTCATTTTTCTGGTAATTTGAGATTTCTCTTTTTGTTTAATGCATACATGTATGGTCAAAAGAAATTCCTTTTAGAAAAAATTCCATTATGTCCTACAGATTCTGTTATGTTTTTATTTTTACTATTCAGTAAAGTATTCAATCTCCATGTGATTGTATATATGTTGTGATTTCTTACTCTTCATTTTTAGTTTATTTCATAATTAGTTTACTAAAAATTATTTCAATATTTTTGTACCCAGTAAGAAATTATTTACATCTTAAAATTTAAATCCTTCACAGGCTGCTGAAGAGTAAATACTTGATTTTAAGTAGAAAAATCTATATATGGCTGTTAAGTCCATTTGAACTATATTGTCACTTAAATCTCGTGTTTCATTGTTGATTCCCCTGCCTCCCCAAATTACCTGTCTTTTGGTGAAAAGTAGGTATTGAAATCACTCACTATTACTGTACTGAGTCATATGACCCTTTTTAATCCAAGTGTTTGCTTTATGAAATCAATACCCAATGTTTGACATATGCATGATTAGAATTACAATAATTCCCTAATAAATTGCTCCTTCAATCAACGTAGACTGATTTTCCTATCTTTCTGCTTTAATTTCTGTTTGACAGTTCCAAACTTGTTTGCTTTCTGGTTCTATTTGCTTAAAATATCTTTCCTATACTTTAACACTAAAACAGAGTTTCTTTGCTAGTGAGGTGTGTTTCTTATAGAAAACCTATATTTGGGTCTTATTTTTCATTCCATCTGCTTTCAAGAAGAACTGAGTTCATTAATAGTCAGAATTATTGTCAAAAGAAATGCATTGATTCCTCTCATTTCATAATCTTCACTTTTCATAATTCTAGAATAGTTTCTGTTATCTGTAGCCTCCTGGATATTTTTTTTTCTTCTCTGTATAGTGTTTTAAAAGTATCTTCTGTTGTTCTGTCTTGATGATCATAAATTACTTGAGTTTGTACTTGTCATGGAAAGTTTTTCCTTTGCTGTCAACTATGAAAAATACCTTTGCTATATATAGTCATCTGGATTGAGAGTCATTGTCATTCAGAGCTTGAAATTTGTCATCCCATACTGCCCTTCTGGCACTTAGAGTTGATGTTGAGAAATTCACAGCTATTCTGATGGTTTTTCCATCATTTAAAATTGTTGACATTTTTTGTTGTTTTTAATAATATTGATATTTCTGTGTTCTGAGTATTTTAACTATAATATGATATAAAGATGCTTCTGGTCATAACTATTTGTATTATATATTCTTCCTCCACATAGTCATGTTTTTCTCTAGATTTCAGTAACTTTTCTGCAAAGAATTTTTTGACTATTTTTCAATGCCATTGGCTTAAGCCCATTCTCCATTGCCTATTCCCCAAGATTCACAGGTTTTTGTCTTTGAGTAGTCTGTTAACTGAGAGTACAAAATAAATTTCCCAAGCTTCTCTCTTTTCCTTAAGTAGTGGTTCTAACCCTTTGCAGTTCAATCCTTACTGTAAGCACAGCACTACTCAAGCAAACTGGGTTCTCTGAAATGGACAATGGCTTCTCTCCTTCTGTTCTGCTTCCCAAAGTGTCTTTTCTTTTTTCCCAAAGTAGTGTTTAACCACCATCTCTTACTTCCCAGGATGGTTTCTCTCCAACTGTTCCAGTATACTCTCCTCAATACTCTAGCAGTTTGTTTATGAGCATTAGCCCTCAGCATCCCTGTAGATAGGCATTCTGCTTTATAGAGCATCCCAACCTGTTTGAACAGCTCTTCTGGCCATTTGCTTTTCTTTTAACTTTGTCTATTCTAAAGGGGTTAGATCAGTTTATTCTCTTGTGAGTGAGAATTCAAACACTTTTTTCCACAATTTCAATTTTAAGTAAGTAGCTCAATTTATTTATTTAAATGTCTTCTCATTTTTGTTTGCAATCTTTTCATAATTTTTCTTTCCATCTGGTTTACTTTTCTTTGCTTATATTTGTTTTCTGTTCATTCTGCCTATTTTCCTGAACCTCATTATTACTATTTGTCTTTAACATTTGACAGTTATTAATCATTTGTTTATTATAAATGAAGCATTTTCCCAGATGGTTGTTTGATAATAACTTTTCAGCAAAAGGATGATTTCAGAGTTAGTAAACCTTGGGATTCAAATTTGAATTCTATCATTTATATGTGTCATTTGTAAGCCACTGGGGATCAATATGATTCAATTTTAGCACAACAGAAGATAGGAATGTTGAAATCTGTTATTGACAAAAAAAATGGTGGACCTTGGAAAAAAGTACAAAGGTAATGGTCACTATTATCACTTAATGTGTTACAATGATTCAGACAGTCTTAAGTAACTATGAAGTCATATCTCTGTAGTATATGAATTAATTTACAAAGGTTGATTAAAAAGTTGCAATGAAATGCATACTAAGTTGGAATGTTAGCTCTGATTTATATTAATTGTTTGACCATGAATTTTTTAAAATTTTCATTTGAAAGGTATATATATATGCTAATAGCTCCCTTATGAAGGTGTTGAAACAATAAAATAAGGTACAGCTTATAAAAGTATATATATGCTAATAGCTCCCTTATGAAGGTGTTGAAACAATAAAATAAGGTACAGCTTATAAAGCACCTAACATAGTGTTGGCATGTAAGCAATTCCAAATAAACATAAGCATCTTTAACTAGGAGGGAGAAACAAAGTTTTCTTCCGTTAAGTGTTCCACCTTTGACTGAGTTTAAAAAGCATGAGAATTCCTTAGTCTTCCCAATACAGAAGAATCCAGCAGATCATAGCTGTGTCTTAGCTATATTTGTCTGGTAAAGGCTTAACTGGCACTTTAAGATCTTTTTAAGGGAATATAGGAAATATATTGATATCTTTTAGTTTTGTTGCTCTGATATATAAAACCTTAATACATGTTTGGAGATTACTACAGTGGAAAATAGGAACTTTTTCACTCTCCTTTTTGTAACCTTTGAAATGAAAAGGACTTCCTTAAGGAAAATGATCTCTAAAGTTTGGTTCCTACAAAAGATACACAGTTTTTTTCTGTATGGGAAGGAATCATTGCAGTCTTCAATAAAATACAGAGTCCTGTAATAATACAAGGGAGCATATGCACTCAGAGTGTCCCCAAGAAGGCAGAGCAGAGGGAGTCCCTTTCTAGCTAAATTAAGCAACTTACCCATAGGAGACCCTGTCTTCGTATTAATAAAATAAGATTGCTAAATGACCCATTCAGACATACTGAATGGAAGGAAGTGAAAATTATTACATTGACATTGGAATAATGACTCCTTGTGAATAGGCAGTCTGCTGTCATATCATGTACTACCTTTTATACCCAAATATCATTAAGTAATCAATAATCTTCTCCATCTTCTGGAAAACCAAGCAAACACTAAGTTACATTTTGTTTATTTGTTTTGTATTTATGTGTGTGAATACACGCACATGCCAAGGCATGCAACTGAGGTAAGAGAAGAGCTGGTAGGAATCTCTCTCCTTCTGCTAATGAGTCTCTGGAATTGAACTTAAGTTGTCAGTGTTGGTAAAGTGCTGTTTCCCTCTAAACCATCGTGCTGGTCCACAAACATATTTGAAAAATTGCATATTTTTTTCTAAGTTCAGTTGAATTAAGGACATAGTATTTGGAAGTCAGGACAATTTCTTAATATGTATATCTTCTCAAGATTTCATTCCTGAGAAGCATTCCTCCTCATTTAATGGGAACATGTTTTTGCATTACTTGTTTTACTTCCTCTTTCACTGGTTGTTGCACATGAGTAGCTTTCCTTTTTACCTTGATTGGACACTCTAGAGATGATAGCTTTATCCTCTGATTATAAAACTTTCCAACTCTGAACTATAAAATCATGTGAAGAATTGAAGTCTCCAGATTATCCCAATGGTTTGAAGTAATCCTTTCTTACTCCCCAGGCCTATTGGGTAGCCCATGCTCTTCTTCCTGCCGTTATATCCCCTAAGTTCATTTGTCTCAGTGGTGTCATGGAAACCTAAGAGCCTTGAAATCTCTTTTTCCATTATGCTTTATCCAGAGGCATAATTCTTTCTTTGATCATACCTGAAATGTGTGTAGATTTAATATCGGCTACTCCTGAGTTAGGATTCACAGCTATGTCTCATAGAATAAAGAGCAAAATGAGAATAATCACATTTAGATACAATTACCATTTCTCGCTCTTGGTATATTTCAGTTTTTTTTGGAGAATATCAATATCCTTTTGCAGAATTATGTAGCATAAAAATTTATATGCATTATAGATTTTATTGTTTAGTTCTTTATTGATATTAAAGTCTTATATATTATTGTGGATAGGTTTCTATATGCCATATACATCAATTATACTCAATCTAGACTCCTTTGTGTAACTCATCACTGGGGAAAATGCAGTTAAGTTGCATTGAGTTAAGTCTGGTTTATATGATAAAATAACTCAAGAAGGAAATGTTTCTTTTCATGATATTAAATTCATCAAATAATAAAGTAAAAAAATAAACCTTGACCTCCACTCTACATAGAAAAATAATATCCTTTGTGGAGGGGAGAAACAACACTCATTCTATGAATGTCCCCAAGAGACAGCTGGCACATTCACGATATAGCAACCACTCTAGCGAGCAATGAATACAAATACATACAACAAAATCTGTCACTCAGTCACTAATATTCATGTAACATCAACTGAGAAATCAGCTTTATAATTCAACCTGTTTCCTTGGTGTTTTTCTGATAACAAACACGGTATAAATAAATTATAAAGAGCCTAATTGGAGAGACCAATGGGGAATTCTGCTACTGTTCCCTTTATTTGATTTAGCAATACTATTTACAGGTATGGGAGAGAACATAGCTTCAATTTCCAACAGTGTTGCCAGTCATGTCTGTGCCAAGGACCACTCTTCTCTCTGATGTTTGTGAGGCTATTTGTGCATTAGTAATAAAAAATTAGTAAGACATAAAGGCATTGCATTATTTCTCTTTTGTTAATGTCTAATCTAAGATGAAACACCCACTGAATGGCAAAAATATGATTTCATGATTTTTCTTTACATAAGCAATGGCTTTCCATCCTAGCCATGGCACTGAGAAATTCAGGTTACAGAGAATCTTCATCAATTTACCCCAATTAGCATGAACCAATTTGCTTGATATTTTGATTAGAGAATCATTATCAACTGTTACTAAACTCAATACCAGCAAATTTACTTCTCCAAAAGTTATTAAATGTAAAGCTTTATAACATAATACATTTGTTTTACTGATGACTATAATTAGATGAGTAAGTAAGAACAGATAAATATTCTTACTTTATTTTGTGTTAATATGACAGACTTTTCCAAATAACGCCAATTTTATATATTTCGAATGCTCACTATCATTTCCTAATCTGCATGCACAAACTGTACTACCAGCATTTCAGATGAATTATAGATACAGATCAAAGGCATCCCCTTTCCTGATTGAAATACAGCATTCAAATGAATTCAGAATCTCTGCTTCCTTTTACTACCTTTTCTTTTAAGGTAGCAATATTGTCATTGAGATGTATGGTCTTTTACAAGCATTAAAATAGATTTATGGCTCTTTCAATTTGGAGAGTCTGATTCATAATAGTTCTGAGATTAGTGTGCATGTGCATGTGTTTGCATGCATGTGTGTTTGGTTGCAGAAATGCTGCTATATTATCTATGTGCAATGTTATTCATAGAACCCTAAGAGTTCATTGGAGAAGAGCTATTCTACAAGAAGGACAAACACAGAAGTGGGGCAGCAGAGCACTGAGCTAAGTAGTCATCTGAACTTTTATCCTCTAGCTTGATCTATCTCCTTCCTATGACAAAGAGTGAAGTACTGGTCTTGTTTTCAGATGTTCATCCCTAAAGGACACAGATTCTTTGGGAAGACACAGAAAATCTGGGTTAAACAAGAGAAGACACTTTTTATATGAATTATAAATGACAACATGTTGGTGTGGTATTATCTTTAGAGTAAAGAGAAAACTATATTCCAAATAGGAAGGCCACATGAAGATTCTAAGAGGTATTATACTCAGTGACATCATGGTGACTTAACATGACCTACTCGTTCACATATATTAAAAAGTAAAACAAAATAAAAAATACTCAACAATAAAATAACAACATAAAAAAACCTTATAACGTTGTGATGGTCTGTGCCTTTAATCCTAGCATGCAGAAGGGAGAGACAGGCAGATCTCGGTGGTAAGAAGCCAGGCTGATCTCTTAGTTTTTTTTAATATTTATTTTTGCTTTATGAATTTTGCTTTATGAATATTTCACTTGCCTGTATCTATGTGTACCGTGTGCTTGCCTGATGCCCATGGAGGACAGTGGAAGGCATTGGATCACATGGAACTGGAGTTACAGACAATTGCGAGTTGCAATATGGAGACTCAGAACCAATCCTGGGTCATCTGAAAGTTTCAGGTGCTCTTAAGAGCTGAGCCACCTCTCCATTCCCAAACTCTAGCTTTTTAACTACAATTTTCAGTGTCACCGTAAGAATTTTTGCAATGTCTGGTCAAGATATTCCAGAGCTGTGTCTCACTAATTCCTTGCAAACATGCTGAAACAGAATGTTCAGTCTAGGTAGTATAGCAGCTGGTATATCTGGAAGCATCTGAGTTGTCTTAGTCAAACCTATCCATCCTCAGTCCTTGGCCTTGTCACCTGTGAAAGAAACAATAAAAAGAAAATAAAATGTTGGGTTATTTCCTTTGAAATGATGAAACAGGACCCAAATTCTAACAAATAACTTCTTACTCTCAGAAAGAAGCCTATAATGTTGAGTTGTCAAATGAAAAGGAACGCCAGCCTAAATTCTCCCTGAATTTTCACCACTTGTGTCATTTGCAAGCATTGCAACTCAGCTCAAGCTTCGCCTCACTCAAGGAAGTTTCCCAGTGTTGCAGCAGTCACTACGTTTTGTTAAAATCCCACACGGCTTGCTTACATATCACTGTGTTGTATTTGTACTACTGGACTCCTGTGACACATTTTATGTTCCTTGAAAGGAGGATCAACACTCTGAATATCGCAAATTCCACTGGTTTGCTGGAACACTGCTTAATACACAGATTGAGACTAATACGAATTGATGGCTCAGTAGATAAGAGTGCTTGCCACCAAAATTGACAATCTGAATTTTATCTCTGGGCTTCACTCACATGGCAGAAGACAATCAACTCCCACCAGTTATCATTTGACCTCCATACCCACACCATGGCTTGTGCACATGCATGCACAGACACATATTCAATCACACCAACTCAGTAAATAAATAAATATAATACATTTTTTAAAGGAAACAATTGTCACTGGAGTTTATTTTTTCCATACCTGGCTGGGACGTGCCCTGTTCTTATATGACTGCTCTTATCTGTTTTAGAATGGCACAGTCTCCAATTATAATGTTTCTCTTGACTTATCTTTGAATTAACATTCTAGTTTTCACTTACCGGTAGAAATTTCTTAAAATAAATCCTTTCTTTTTTCATAATAAATTAATTAAAATAGTCTATCTGGGAGAGTAAAGGAAAGGGAATGGGGTGAATCTCACTGTATGGAGATGTGCTTTGAGATTCTTCCTGGATACATGCTTGATCATCCCTAGAGTGGACACTGAATATATCCACAAGTTAATTAATGGGGATAAGAAAAGTAAAACAAATGTCCAACAGGAGCTGGAGAGACGGTTTAGAAATGAGTAGCAATTGTACTCTTGCAGAGGACCTGGTTAGGGTTTCAGCATCCAAATGGCATCTTACAAACTCCCATAACTACAATCTTAGGGTATCCTGTGTCTTCTGGCCTCCATGAGAACAGGTCATGCTTGCAGAACACAAGCAGGCAAACATTCATACACATAAAATAAAAAAAATACACAAATATTTTTATAAGAAATCTGCTAACATCTGTTATTGGTGGGCTTGGATGGAATGAGATCAGATGTATGTTGAGTCAATGCATACAATATGTTCAGGGACGTAGAGGATATTGATTAATGACATATTTTCTTGATTTATAAGAAAACAACTCACCTATGGTCATTAGTCCATAGGTGACTGTCACACAGTACATTACATAGCATGAAGTGTGTTTTAGATGCCTAATAAAAATGAGAATGAAAAATATTCTGTTTTACTGAAATGAATGATGCCAGGTGTGGGGTGCACACTATCTCAGCACTCAGGAGGGATGGATAGGTGGATCTCTGTCAATCTGAGGCCAACCTGGTAAAGGAATGACTTTCAGGCTAACTAAGGCATCAGGGTGAGACCTCCCAGATAAATGAATAAGTAAGTATAAAGATAAACAAACAACCAAATAAAGAAATAGAGGAATAACAAAAATACCAGTGTTTTGTGAGGTGTTAGCATATTCACAGCATAATTTTATTATAAGTTAATTAAATTTAGATTTTTATTATTCTTATACTAATACATTCATTTTGAAGTATTACTATTCAATATGTGTCCTTTAAAAGTCTTCTATCAATTTTTAATTGCAGGATAGCATTTCATGTTAAACTGCTGATATTATTTTTGGTTGGATATCTAATAAAAAGAACATTGGCTTATTATGGATCCCACAAAGATTTTTATGTAACCAGCACAATTGTTGATGTCAAGAAATTCATTAACCATATAATACTCATGTGTTCATAACTTTTGTAATGGCATGTTGCCATGATTAATTATAAATGGGCTGAGAAACAATGACTTCATTCTGTCTTCCAATTGGTGTAGGTTTTCCTGTTTGGTAGTTATTGTAGATAAAAGGTCTATTAAGAATCCCAATATGGGCTTCCCCTTGGAAGGAAAAAAAAAATACCATTTCATAAAAGGGGTAGAGATTAGGCTCCCGAATATTGAGATATATTTCCTATTATGACAAATTTATCCAGAAAATAAATAATGTGTTCTATTTTCCACAAAAATTGATGCGTGAAACAATTCAAGCTACTAGTAGAGAAAGGACAGGTTTATCAGCTAATTCATTATCAATAGGAATTAAAGATAATGCAGCATCTCTACTTGGATAGTGCAGTCAGAAGAAACACTTTTAAGCTATGGGTTAATAACATTACAACTCAAATTGGAACCAGTAACATGGTTCACCAGGTCAAGAGCTTGCTATCAAGACTGACGACTAAGGTTTGATCCCTGGGTCTCATACGCTGGAAGGGAAGAACTGATATCCACACTGTCCTCTGACCTTTACATACCTACAATGGCCTCCCTCCCTCTCTTTTCTCTCCCCCACCACACACACACACACACACACACACACACACACACACACACACACATACACAATAAGTAAGTAAAATGTCACAAATACAAACAAATAAATAACAGAGTTTAAGGGGGTTTGATAATTACCTAAGCCAATAACTACAAGTTCAAACAAGCCAGAAAAGTAACATAACACAGCATGAATTTTATTGCCCTCTGTTCTGTGTACTAAACAACTTCAGCTTTAGCCAGTGGATGACATTATAATGACACATACCAGGCTTGCCATTTTTCAAAAGAAGGCAGAATATTGCTTTAATGTAAGCCATGAACAATCTCCATCACATCTTATGTCACTTGTGTTCTCTGAAATCTGTTTGTTTCTTCAACTATAAAATTATTAATATACTGGGAGTAGGCCTGGAGAACCTCATTTTACTTCTCTCAAGCATTAGCTGAGAGTCTAACATAGAGCAATCAAGGGACATTGTTGACTCACTAATGGACATACAGACTGCTCTGTGATTTCCAGGGCCAAGGAGATTGCTTTCTTTATAGTTAATATTCAAAACTTAAAAATATACAAAATTCATTTAAAAGATATATAGGAATATATAATATATTTATTAAAATATATATAGGAATATAAAAAATATAGAGGAAAATATAGGAATCTAAAAACAAAATGAGTCTGTGGTAGATAGCAGATCAATTGTTAATAATAAGATAAAGTATTTTTCAACAGACCATTAGTGCCACAATTCAGAGTAAGATCATCAGTCACTGGAAATGTTGGCAAACATTAATGGAGTATATAAACACATACAAGAACACAAATTATTTAGAACAATTTCACTAGGAAAAGCTGCTTGGTATTTCATATAAAAAATGTAATATTAACTGTTCAGTGAGGAATTTAAAATTGTATTTTTGGAGAAAAGAATGTTTTAAAATTCTCTTTACCAAAAGAAAATGCTTTGTCTTAAGAGGAAGCAGTTTTTAGTCACTTCTGATTTTTAACAGGTTTGCAAACCAGTATTTTAAAAGTTGAATAAAATAAGTAAGATTAATTTTAATACAAAAGTTAATGTAGCCCATATATCTAAAACATGCCCCTCAAGTAGTATTAACGACAATATGTAATATATTCCACATTTTCAGTTTTTGAGGCTGAATTAGCATTCTATATTTCTAGCTTATCTCACTATGAATAAGTCACACGTACAATACCTCATAGCTCTCAGTACTTCACAAATATGTCTATACTTTCTCGTACATACTTAATAAAATCTAATACAGACAACATTATCTTGAAGAATACTGGCTAGAGTTTCTGGGAAATTGCTAGCTCAAAGGATTTAAAGTAACTCAAAACTGGTCTTTTTCTTGATTTTAAATGTGTTTAAAATCAGGCTTACAGTTCTATCAATCAGGTTTGTGTTCACTTAGTGAAATGCATATCACACACAAACTCACAAAATGGTTCAGTTGGGAGTCCTATTGGTAAACATTTCTCTTTTTTCCACCATATCATGGAAGCTATTATAGCTGTGGTCCCTGTAGAGTAAATGCTTCCCGTTTACTTACCTTCTAAAGTTTATTTTTGGAAATTAGATGTAATGAGTAAATCCAGATGCATTGTCACAGAAACAATTAAAACTCAACGTCCAGCCCACATCCTGAAAGACTCTAAAGTTAGCAATGTATATGAAGAATCGACACTACACGCTAGTTTTCTTACTTATACATGTCAAGAAGCTGAACTGTCAGTCCATTACAAAGTAAGCAGGGATGCTGCATGTAACACTAATTGGCATACCAAGGAGATACGTGAAGTCAATACTTTCATAGGATGGGAATTATCTTTTATAGCATACCACTCAGGATGTTTTCATGTTAACGGCAAGGGAATGAGGAATCAAGATGGGCATTTAAAAACAAAAATCAAAACATTTTCTACCCACTTTAAATCATTGCCACTTAAAACATTATTAGAAAAGAAGCTAGGATTTTAATGTTGGGGTGGATGAGATAAGGGTTCGTGTGTGTGTGTGTGTGTGTGTACATTTTGGTATACATCACTTTTGTGTCTTCACCTTCCCCTAGTTTGCTGTGGCCAGAAGGAAAGGAAAGGGATTGTGTAAAGGAAGGACACTATGGAGGAAATGGGGTGTGAACTCTGGTGTGAACAATGAAGACTATGGATACTTCTGTGACTTAAGATAGTAAGATTAGTTTCACTGAGGGCCCAGCAAGGGCCTTCAGCAGTTCTTATCACTGCCCTTCAGAGAGGAAGTGGCCATTTTTTGTTGTTGCAAAACAAATAAACAGTGCTGGTTTTTGCAGGGCTGAGCTAAAAGCTGCCCACTGTGTCCTTCTGTGATTCAAACCTCCTCCTTGGATCCAGTAGCAGGTGTGAGGGAACTGAAAACAAAGTGTTCAAACTAAGGAATTCCTTCTCTGTGGAAGATCCTTCTTACCCTTAGAGTTCTTGGAAAGGGGAGACTGAGGTCAACAACATCACTCCCAGAAATGGCTGCCAACTGGCAAGCAGTTCTTAAGGTCACAGAGAGTCTAAACATTGAAATATACTTCTAATCCTTTATTTTGATGTGTAATATTTTGCATTTGCTAGTAAGAGTTATAAAGATTAAAAAAAAGAAAAAAAAAGAAAAAGAAAAGAAAAGAAAAACATAGAATTTCAAGTTTCATTGTGACTTTCAGAACATTTGAGGTGAAAACACCCATCAGAACTGTAGATATGTTAAGCTATATATGTCCAATTCAGAATCCAAAGGCACACCAGAAACAGAATCTCCTTTGAGTTGTATGGTACTGTTGCCTCTCTTTGGATCCCTCATTGTCGGTGAGAAGTTGCCAATGAAGTGTACACATTACAGAATCCACACATACAAATTGGGACTCTAGTCACAGTGAAAGACATTCTGTAGGTCCACACTATGTTCCTTAGTCACATTAATGTGGTCATTCTTGCTCAGTTTTGATGGAGTTTCTCAGGAAATCGTTGGAGAATAGAGTCACTTGGTTTGTAAAATTCTGCAGAGTTGCAGGGTGTGTGTGTTTGATCCTGTGGGAATAGGAAATATGATGAGAAAGGAATGGGACTAGTCCAGTGCAAACTTTGGACTATAAATTGTTTTATTCTTTCAGGGATAAGTGATCTGAGAGAATTTAATAGAAGTCAACAGCTTTTCTTGAATAAAGAATGAATCATATCGCTCATTACAGGAATGGGCTATATCAACACAGCCTCCTTAAAAATAAACTAGAGTCCTTCTCTGCCACCTCTCAGTCTCAGACCCAAATTTAGATTATCTTCACAAACATATGCACCATACAACACATGCACTCAGAGTCCACAAATGCACACAGGCACATATAAAGAGTAAAGCATGACATATGAACAGAACACACACACACCATTTCCTCTGAATATTTGATATTGTTTTCCCTGACACTTTTCTATGAAAAATGTCTCACCATTTACTAAACATTGTATTTTAAAATCATATAGTATATGTGTGTATAGCATATATATAATCATATATATGCATATGTCATATGCAAATGTTGCTAAGTACACAATAAAGACTCAGTAAATAATATAAATCTCCCATTTATTTCTACACTAGTATTCGAGATGTTCTCCTAACACTTCTATTTCATTTATGAAAGTATTTTGAAAGAGTATTATACTGAAATAAGGTTATAATATAGCAGGATGATTATTACATTGATTTTAACTTTGCATACTACATCTATTTATAGAATGCTCACAGGGTTTTCTTATTCCATGGTTTATTGGAAAATTTAGACCTGTTTCCATTTACAAAAGCCACTGGTGAGCTGAGGAGTGAATTGGCTTCTCGTAAATACATAAAAATGATTGTACACATAAGATGATCAATATATTTTATATGCCTTACTAACATACATTTGAAGAAAAACAAGCAAGACTGAACTAAGTGAAATTACTAATGGTAAGGGTATCAAGAAATGTTCAAAGACCTCACAGATGAAAAAGTCAAATATTGTCATATATACTAAGCTTATACCAAGAAATAGTGAAGACACAGATCACAAAGAGGCACATTAAACAGCTATGCTAAAATAGATAATTTGCTAAATGCCCAGAAATATATTTTTAGAGTTGTTTTTATTTTCAGTTACGTGTCTTTGTAATATTGTCAAAGATCAAGTTGGTACCGAATAGGCTAACCAGCTTACAGTACCCTTAGCTTTGTAATTTTCATGTCTGAGACCTTGACGTTTCAACCTGAGATTTTTCTCCACATTGGTTCAAGCTGGCTGTAGGTAAAAATGCAGTGAAAATGATTATCTACACTGCAGGCTACTTAATAAAGAGCCAAGAGAAGACAATAGTTGGCCCTTTGGGAGTTAATCTATTAGTAAGTATGAGAGCCTGTGATTAGCAAAATGTGACTTATTATGCAGAATCTGATCCTTACAAGTCAAAAAAGCTCCTAATCAGTAAATTTCTTTACAGAGTGCAATAACTGGAATAGGAGGAGAGAAGTACTAAGTGTTTCTAAGACTCATACAGTGTTTTCCCCATTTGGTTTTAGTTGGCATGGGAAAGAAAAGACAGGTAAATGAATGAATTTACAGGGCAGACATCTTCATTCCTATGAATCCACACAGTGGAGTAGGTACTGTCAGAATCTCCTACTTACAGGACATCCTCCTCTTATTCTTTCATTCCAAACAGCTTTCAGTTTGCTTCAAGCTGCTCTTTTTAAAAGAAACCTGTGGCCATACTGTTTTGTTAAGATCCCCAGTTGATTTCTCATTATTTATTTGATCACCAGGGAGCATCCTTTTGGGAACTACTGCTGTGTGTGCATTTCCTCACCTTCATGTACTTAACTGCCCATGCCTCCTAGCTAACCAACTCAGACCTTGTCTTCAAGACTTTACTTATCTCTGTCAATTTCTAGGACTGGTAAGGAAGAGCCACAATCTATGTGACTTAAAAGACAGAATTCTATTATTTTACTAAACTGGAGGCTAAAATTCTGAGGTCAAAATTGTCAGGGTTAGTGCCATTAGAAAACTGTGAGGAAGAGCCCACCTTGGCTGGACATAGCAGCACAGACGTATAATCCCAACACTTGGGAGGCAGAGGCATCTTGTTGATCTTTGTTATCCTGGCATTTGACACCCTCCCTGTGTGTCAATGTATGTCTAAATCTACCTGTTTATAAAAATACTAATCCTGTTGAATTACAGTCTACCTTGATGACCTCTTTGTAACTTGGGGGAAAACTATCTATCTCCAGATAAGATCACATTCTGAGTTAGTGGGAGGCAGATTTCAACACTAAGTTAAAGCAGTGGTTCTCAACCTTCCTAATGCTGAGACCCTTTAATACACTTACTCATATTGTGAAATTATTTTCATTGTTACTTATAACTTTAACTTTCCTACTATTATGAATCATAATGTAAATATCTTATATGGAGATTATTTTAGGCCACCCTAGCAAAGAGTTGTTTGACTCCCAAAGAGTTCGTGACCCACAGATTGAGGGTTGCTAAGTTAGAAGGACAAGCTTTACTCCTATATCACCCTGACCTTAATTGTATCCATTTCCTGTGCACTGTTTTATGAATTATCACTCACTTGATTTTTCAGATATGCTGTCACCTGGAAGCTTGTTGAACTGCAATCGCTCCTCTCCTCTTTCCCCTGATATGTGCTCACATTCATTCCATGTATTGAAAGTATGGCACTAATAGTATATGTGGATATATTGATCTTTTATATCTTTATGTACAAGCACATTAAGAATTCATTCATTGTGCTTGAAGGGAACTCTTCATTTTTATATTCTTATTATATTGCATAGTGCCTACCACATAATAAGAGTCCAGCAAATGTTTGGAAGAAAATGAAAATGAGTTTGCTAACCTAGTAGGAAAAGGGGGCAAAAATGAAATTGCTTTGCCATATTCAGATAGATTTTACAAAGAAAAACCTTTTGTCTATGGAAGGAATTAAATGCTTTTGACAGAAGTGCATGTAATGGGGATCTCATCAGAGTAAAAGACTTTTATATTCATAGTTGAATCTATTAAAAATAGCAATTATGTCAATCATGGTCCAGTTTTTAGATAAAGAAATAATATCCTGAAATGTTCTTATTGAAGAAGATGTAGTTTTGAAAGAGTATTTTGAGGTTTTAGAAAACATATTTGGTTGAAGGTTTTATGGAATCGTGTAGCTTTCAGGAATTGGATGTGGACTTTGCAATGTTCAGAAAGCAAAGCCAGCAGGAGGAGGGACTTCTTCGCTTAGGCAAGCAGGCTCTAGGACACAGCTCTTGCCTCCACTCCAGCCACCATC